>OY979666.1:10555362-11834860 GCA_963855955.1 Luperina nickerlii
AGCGGCGCGCCTCGTGTTTAGGTAAATTTACTCACACAGCTATACAGTTAAACGCACACACAGCCGTCTGTGTTGGAGCGCGTATCATACACCGCTTAGAATCATCTTGATACTTAGCCAGTTTTTAGTTAGTAGGGAATGTTTTCGTTTTCCGTAAGCGGGGATTCAGTTTTTTGTTTATTGTAATAAATGAGCAATTAAATTATTATTAGTTAGGTTAAAGTAAATAAAAACAATTTCGTGTAAAATAAAATCTTAATATTTGTTGTCTCTAAGTTTCATGGACCTAGCTTTTCGGGGATCAACAATTTCGGGTAACAGGCATTTATTGTAAAAGCTGACTAGCCGATGTTCCATATTTTCGCTCCAAAATTTATCGTCCCTGATTATGTTTTCAGTCTTCAATTTAAAATCTTTGCCTGTCCACACAGCAAACAGACAGTAATTTCTGTTAGTTATATGCAGCTGCCCCTGTATCTGATAAAACCAGTCATGGCGTCGCTTCACAGATCCATCTATTTTCCAGAATTTAATATTTTTTTGGCTAATAGCAAAATCTGCCTCTAATCCAAATGCCGAACTAGGACATTTAATTTCGGTGATGCCATCATCGTCGATTAGTCCATCCGGCGAAGCACCTGTAATCATAATAATTTGAAACTCAATACTCTAATTACTTCTTTTTAAGGGGGAAGCGCTAAGGTAGCCCGCGAAATTCAAATTTTCTTACGTTTTTTGCAATTTGCTGGTCAGTATTAAGTTGTACGTTGATTAATATATGAATCGCGGCCGTAACTAACATGTATTTACAGAATTATAATCATTAAAGTCATCAACACAACTCTCTAAGACCACGTAAGTCCCAAGAATGATAATTTCACGAAACAGTTATTCTTTGGACTTACGTGGTCTTAGAGAGTTGTGTTGATGACTTTAATGATTATAATTCTGTAAATACATGTTTGTCACGGCCGCGATTCATATATTAATCAACGTACAACTTAATACTGACCAGCAAATTGCAAAAAACCCAAAAAAAAACAAATTTCGCGGGCTACCCTGGCGCTTTCGCCTTAATAGAATTTAAGAATATAAAAATAAATTGTTTGTTAGAAAAATCTAAACTTGTACCTGCAACTGTTCTATGGCCACTTTTTCGTTTACTTTCCCATGTTGAATACTAGGGATATGGTCCAAGGAATATGAGTAAAGAAATTGTTTAACCAAAGGGGCTGGGCTAATAGTCGATCGCCGTTTGCACACTTTACAGAATGAAGAGGCTGTCAATAAACAACGTCGTAGCTCTAGCCAAAGTGCACTCTCTGTCTGAAGTACAGTATCCCTTTCAACTTCTTGTCTACTATTTACCTATAACATAAAATTTGGAAATATATTTTTAAGTCTAATATTATCAGAAACAATGTACAACATGTATCTGAACTTATGAAAGTATACTGTAAATACGCACTTGTTCTTGAAGGTTCTTGTTTTATTTGTCCTAAAATATGTTTATAAAGACCAAGTCATTCTTACAAGATTCCCTGCGTCAGGATCTTGAATTGAAGCCGTTTCTAATGCCTGCAAGTTTTCCTGAATTTCCAGTGTTTTATCACTGTCTTTTTCATTTTCTTGAGTCTGAAAATAATATGTAGAGTATAATATAGTGACACAAACCGTATGCACCATGACAGGCGATCGATTGTCGGCTTAAGATAGCACATAACTAACAATGTTTTTTTTGTGCTAAAATATGTATACAAATGACCAAGTAATTCTTACAAGATTCCCTGCGTCAGGATCTTGAATTGGAGCCGTTTCTAATGCCTGCAAGTTTTCCAGAATTTCCAGTGTTTTTTCAGTCTTTTTCATTTTCTTGATTCTGAAAATAATATGTAGGGTATAATATAGTGACACAAAAAGTAAGCACCATGACAGGCGATCGATTGTCGGCTTGAGATAAATAAATAATGAAGAAAGGTCTCATTTAGTTTTGGTTTAACAACTGCTCAATCAAAACCAAGGAAACACGTGTCTGCCGCAGCTAGTAAAATATAAAGTAAAAAAATAAAACTTACAACAGCATTTTTATTTAAGTCCTGGTTTTGAAGTATTTGAACTTCTCTTTTCTGCCTATAACAACGAATTGGATATTAACTTTATCTTATTACTACTGTGTTTCATAAAAATATCCAAACAAAAAGTAATAAAAAAAAATTACTTCAAAAAGTAGTAAGTATATTGTTTCTTAATTACACCTAATAAAAATATATTTTTTATAAGTAGAGAACCTCGGTAACATACCTTTTAGCTTCATTAGCCTTGGCCAAATTTTCGTTTTTTTTTTGTTCCCATATAGCGCCTTTTGTTAGCCATATCTGAAAAAAAAGTAAAATGAAAACATACATAAAGAAGTCTAATTTAATCTTTCTTAAGTTAATAGAACACCATTACATTAAAATATGTACTCACCAAAGTTTTGTAATATAATAAAAATATATTATAATAAAACGTATCAACATGTCCTAGTCGCGCTAAAAACTTGCGAAAGTACGATAATATTTTACGCGACTCGCGGCTACGGGAGCGACACACGTCCTACCTCTGAAAGGCCTCGGCCGGCACTGAGCGCTGGCGTGATTCCGCGCCGATTATATAGCTGCACTAAATAATTCATAGTAAAATAAAAAAATAAGTTATTAAAAAAATATTTGTACCATGTTTTAGAACGTAAATGTCTTCGTTTACTAGGCCTAAAATAACATATAAATATTTCAGATTTCATCCTAAACTAACGCGTTTAAAATATCGAAAAGTGGCTAAAATTGACACTTTTGAATATACTTTTCTTGAATGAAAACTTACAGTAATCGTTTTTTTTTTTCAGCCATGCACTAATAAATGCTATTATTATTTATAAAGCAACGTTGTTATAAGTTTGTCGTATATGGTTTTACTAATACCTTGCATTTGCGTAGACCGTCGATCGCTAGTTTAAAAAAAGGCTTGCATAAAAACTGTTCTAATGAGAAAACTGTACGAATAAATGAAAATGTTTTTCAGCCATGCACTAGATTATGAAATTCCCATTAATATGACGTCAATATCTTATCTATAAATTAAACAGATTATGGTTTTATTGTCCGTCGGAAATCATCAATTTTGACTCCAGCGTGGCTCTAACGGATCAACCCTCTTAAGACTCGTTGTAAGAACATACTGTATGGCAAAAAAACAATAGTCGGCTCATTCATTTTAGGAGGCAGGCACGATAATTACTTATTTATATTTGTTTTCTAGCTGTATTTAACTTCTTCTGCATCTTTAAGTGTGTACCTAGGGGAAAATCAAATGTGAATGTATACCATAGGTAATTAAAAAAATTATGTATATACTCGAGAGCAATGAATTAGGGTTTTATAAAGATACCTGCGGGGTAATTGCGCTACACACTATCAGTAGCAGCAGTGCGATTCTGTAACCATCTCACCGTGAAAACTTAGGTGAAGTGAGCGTGGAGTGAGCTGTCAATAGTGTCAATTCCTAGCAAAAACAAACTCACATCACCGTTTTCACACGTTTTCACGGTGAGATTTTTACAGAATCGACCGGCTGTATCGATATCGGGTTTCATCTTGGTAGTTCAACAATATACATTGCGTTATTTACGTTGTTGAGCACACATTTTTCGAACTGATGAAGCAATGGTTTAGCAATATCTTTCAAAATGATTCAGATTGAATGTGTTAAACAACAAGCTAGTTTCCGAGACTCTCAGGTATCTTTTTCTGACCCTAATTTATTGCTCTCAAAGTCAAAGAATTTATTTCAAATAGGCATACAAAAGGCACTTTTGAACGTCAAAAATTACAGCAAAATAGAAATGATTCTAGTCGCCCATTCCAAAAGGATTTCGTATGGCGAAGAATGGGCAAGAAACTCCACCGTCGAGTGTATTTGTAGTTCTCTACGTAAAACTTATGTGCATTATGTATTATTCATATCTTAAAATTTGCCTATGTAGGTACGTTACTTTGGTATGTTTAATTAGTACAAATACAAGATATTTGGTAAATATGGGCTGAGGCTGGGGCTTTCCCAATTGAAATAATATTTGTCTGATAAGATGATTATTTAGATGCGTAATAGTGGGATATATTTGCCTTTACGCAATTAAATGAAACACTCGATAAGTCAAACAGAACTTGGAGTTAATTTAACCGAAAATGTATTATTGTTGGAAACCAAATCTAATTTTTTATAAGGCATGTACTAACATTGTTTTATTTTACATCACGATTTCTTATACGCACCATAATACGAGCTGAATAAGGTCATTGTGTTCTGATTAAATTCAAATATAAACAGAAAAAGATCATTTATATTCTCACATACTATTTACAGAGTTTCACAGAGTTTTTGACGATGATCAGTTTATCAAAGTAGGTAATTGAAATGTGTTGAGCTTCGTATCTTGAATGCAATCTGTTTCGTCCTATTGAAAAGTCAAAGCCCAGGAAAGACATTGACTTCGTTCGTGCAACACTCACGCTAATATTATAGATCATATCTGTAAGAAGTTGCTGTGGCTAAAAACCTGCTGTGGGGCTCTCCTATGTCTCGCATTGGATCGTAGCATTATGCTGAGCAATCATGGCCGTTTTGCGTGGATGTGACGCATATTTTCCCCCAACTTCTTCTATTTTGTGTTCTTTCTCTGTATCATGTTTACCGCAAATAAATATATTTTCTTGGAGTTATTCGGTGGAGGAACCTAAAATTATTAGTTGTAATTGAATGGATGAAAACCGAAATGGCTGAATTAAAACAATGACATAAAATGAAAATTGCTTCCAATTTCCATGAAAAATAAACCTGAAGAAACGACGAACTATCTAATGAAAATCTACGTTATACCTACAAATTGCGGTACCAACAATACAAAAAATGCGGAAGTGTTAGATACATCTCGTCATTGTTTTTATATGTAGGTACTTCATTTGCGTCAAGTTATATCAGCAAGTAGGTATTCAAGTATTCATGCATGAAAAACGTTCCATTACGAAGTCATTGATAACTAATGAGGAAAATAAATAATTTAAAGTACCTACCAACCGTTTTTTAAATCCGTTTTAAATTGTATACCTACCTACGTAAATTGTTTAATAGTACATTATGATATAAGTGCGGTAAGTTGAAAATTACAGCTGAGGCGATATTGCTTGCCCGAGCCGTAGGCGAGGGCTAAAAGAAAGCAGAGGCTGTAATTATCAAACCGCACGTATGTCATACGACGTTTTATAACATATTTGCGAGGAAATAAATAAAACTCGGACTGAATTTGCATATTTGCTTGTTTTCCATATGATGAAATTTTGATACGCTTGTAAGTATCTATCGGTTGATTTTTCGGGCAAAAGGCTTATGGCTTCTGGCGGTGTGGCATTAACAAATTCATCATTACTTGACGACATTTTCAAATAAAAAAAAGTACAGCGAAAAGAAAAAGCGCGCGGAATAGTTTTTACTTCTTAACAGAATAAGCGATGCGCGCGCGTTCGTGCTTTTTTTTTTCAGGCATACATAGGCACAAAACAGCCAGTATTATTAATAAAGTAAATTAATATTTTTGTTTTTGTTACAGATATTAATGGTTGTAATTTATTGTCAAAATTAATTAAATTAAAGAATTAAATGTTTATTTATTATATTTTATCTCCCAAAGTTAATTTTATTCATAAAATGTTGACATCTTTTCTGATATAAAAACTCTTTGCTAAGATTTAAAAAAGTACCGTTCGTTTTGACGGAGCATCTTGATAAACCGTGCGATTTACTTTACATTACCGCACAAGTGCGTAATAAGATACATTACGATACTGAAATTGGTGAAATAAGAGACCCTTTACGAGCAAATATGTTATAAAGGTACATTACAGTGCGTGCCACGTAAGAAGAGACTTGACACACCACGTGGTCTGACATGCGCAGAACACGATTTTAGGTATCTTTAGCGGTATGAGGTCCGAGTGCGGGACGGGACCGGACGTCATAGGGGCGGCGGAAAGAGGCGGGGGAGGCGGGGGAGGCGGGGTCAAGTCTCTTCTTACGTGGCACGCACTGTACAAGTCTCTAGACTCTTCAAAAAAAAAAAAAGTCCTTGAAACGTTTGAAAGAATTAATATTGATGATATTTGTTTGTCACTTGTCACACAGAACGAAGGTATCGTGGCTTACTGCCCAGATACAGAATTAATGCACAGGTCGCGCCGGAACACTCGTGAAACCCATTATAAAACATCCCTTACCATCAGTAATTATAAATGTACAGACGCCAGCACATCAAGCTACTACAATCTGTCAAATTTCTTTAATAGATTTTCAACTTTATCACTAAAGCACAAGGTTCAAAGTTGATTGGGAAAATTTGACAGTTTCGGGTAGCTTGATGTGCTGGCGTCTGTACTTTCAATTATATTCTTGTGTTACAAATTGTAAAAGAAATTCAAGTTCTTATATCACAAATTATGATGAAATTAAATACTCAACTCGGCTGGAGGGATATTCTCTCTCAAAAGTCCTGCGGAAGCGTAGTTAGTACCTAAATGAACTTCCTTGTGCAAGTACTTGCCTGGTACATTCTATGGCATGTCTTTCTTGTATAATGTCCGTCGCAGTTATGCTTTGTTTTTTTAGGTCACCTAATTGAATTATTTATTACAGGTAAAATATTCGGTGAAAGTGATTGACATCGCTGAAACTGATTATCCATACTAATATTACAAATTCGAAAGTAACTCTGTCTGTCTGTCTGTTACCGTTACCACTGAACGGATTTCGATAACATTTGGCAGAAAGATAGATTGTATCCCGGGGAAGGACATAGGATAGTTTTTATCGACATACCTCGTGGGCGAACCCGCGGGCGGAGGCTAGTGCTAAATAATTTGTTTCCACAATATGGAATTAACATCACTATCACAATAATTGTTTAGCGGTAGGTCTGACATAGCCAGTGGCGTAGCTATCGGAGGGCTAGGCGGTGCCATGTACCGGGGCCCCCAATAATATTTTGACAACTGCAAACGCCATGTGTTCTCTTGTAGAAAAGAATCCCTGAGATAAGAATCCATGCAATGTTTGTCACGTTATTTTGGTTGTTTTTTTCGGAAAGTAAGTGGCCACTTTGCATTGCTCTCACCCGCTGAAGAAACGTGCTCGAAATTCATTATAATATTTGAGAGATTTACTTACCTACTTTATTTTTCGTTTGTCCTGAATTTCTGATTATTATTTCATAAAAATTTTAAGGCACTTAAATACTTACATACTCAGCCTATAATGTGCCCACTGCTGGGACACAAGTCTCCTCTCTGTGAGAAGGGATGGGCCGGAGGCCCGGAGCCCGTAATCCACCACGCGGGCCCAGTGCGGGTTGGTAGATGTCACATATCCTCGAATTTTTGGTTCTAGGACATGCCGGTTTCCTCACGATGTTTTCCTTCACCGTTTTGAGAGCAGTGGTGATGTTATAATTTACCCAAGTAAAGCGCCTGACTGGGTTCGAACCTACGACCTACAACTAGGTAAGTCGCGGCCGTGATCACTGGAACAACACTGCTCTCTTTGAGGCACTAATTTTGGTAATATGTATTAAAAATAATTAAGTATTTAGAGGGTGTTTATTCAATAAATTATCCAGCCAGGCCCAGCAGCCCGCGCCGCTCACCACGCCTGCGTGCCTATTATGGGCACTCAAAGGAAGTTCATATGTTTGAGTTCGCCGCGCCGCGCCCGCCCTGCGCCTGCGTGCCCACAATGGGCACTCAAAGGAAGTTCATATGTTTGAGTTCGCAGCGCCGCGCCCGCCCCGCGCCCGCGTGCCCACTATGGGCACTCAAAGGAAGTTCATATATTTGAGTTCGCCGCGCCGCGCCCACCCCGCGCCCGCGTGCCCACTATGGGCACTCAAAGGAAGTTCATATGTTTGAGTTCGCCGCGCCGCACAGTGGTCCGGGTTTTCAAAAAGGCGGACATAGGATCGAAAATGCATATTTAACGTAACAAAAAATAGTTTCGTATAGGAAATTTAACGCTGATTAATACTTATTACTACAACTTTTCAAAAAAACAGCTCCTTCACGTCAAAAAAAAATATTGAAAATAAAAATGTATGGGAGAAAATCTATTTTATTTTTTTTCTCCGTTCAGTATCAAAGTGTAGCAAGCAAACCTTATATTCTGGTAAGTACCTATTGTTCTTAATACGACAACATATAAATTGCTTGCGTATCCCTGCGGCCTTGACGCCTACGATGCTTCAAAGTTTAAAATTTCAATTGGGATTTTTTTAAATTATTATCGAGGTTTTCAATTAAGCTGAATTCAAAATATAATTTTTTAATTATATAAGAATTAAAACATACGCATTCAAGCATTTGGCAAGTATTTGTTTATTTTATTTTAATAAAAAGTACTAATAAAAGTCTTCAACTTTAGTTATGTAATAAAGGACACGTGCTGATTCGTAGCCTATTTGTAACTGACTGAAACGACTCCTGTGGTAAAAGAATCATTTACCCCCACCACCGGAGATTTCGACGACGCTGATTGGCTGTTGAAGATGTGGTACTAATTTCGTCAGTCACTACTTGCGAGCGTGTGTTTGTTATTAATATCTGTGCATGAAACAATTAAAGGCACTTGTTTCTCAACCCTTGAGGAAGCAACATCAATTATCCGTGCTGTGTGAAAGTTTAGTGAGTTTCGTTATGGCTGCATTTGTTACAAACTTGGACATTTTTATGTTCCTCCGTGTTGAAGGAGACATGAAAAATTGGGCACGACTCTATGAAGCTATTATTCTACATATCCCAGTTGAAACATGTTCGGAAGATTTAGAAATAATCAAGACCTTTTTGAAGAACTACATGAGTAATATCAATCGCAGATGGGCAAGTGCTTCTAGAAATCAGAAGACTTTCATGAATAGACATGCTGCGTGGTTAGAATCAAATATTAGTTGGCCAATTTGCACTACTGTTAATTTATCCGAGATTTTTCAAGCCCAAGATGAAGTTATCGAAAACATATCGTCAGACAATACTTCAGTTGACATCGATACTACAGCAGCTGTGATTCCGTCGACATCAAGTACAGCAACTGTGGGCACATCTACCGAAGTTCAGATTAGGAAGCCTTTTGTTGACCTCAGCAACAAACAGAAGAAAAGACGTTCAGAGTCTCTTTTGGACTATTCGCCGGAAGAACTTACTTTTGCATTAGTCGAAAGACTTAGGATAGACAAGAAGAATGACTTAGCTTGTGTTATTGATCATATAACGAAGAACCCTGATAGTGTTACTATTGTTCAAGCCACATTGTTTAAGAAAAATAGGAAAAAATCTTTAGATGAAGATCATGCTCTTGGTCTTTATACATCATTGAACCTGTCAAAATGGAAATACTTGTGTTTAAGGAAAGCGCTGTTAGATTGTGAAGTTCCAGTGTTACCATCGTATCACAAACTCCTTGAAGCTAAAAAGAGATGCTATCCACATGATTTAGAAATTACCGAGAGAGGAGCCAGAGTGAAGCTTCAAGCCCTATTGGATCTGACAGTCCAGAAGATTCTTCAAATTACCGGTACCCAGATTGATTCGTCAACTGAAGGATTGAAGTTAATTAGTAAATGGGGTTTCGATGGAGCTTCTTCACAAAGCACCTACAAGCAAAGGAGTGAAGATGTAGACTTCAGTGATTCATCGGTTTTCATGTCAAGTCTTGTCCCTCTTAAATTAGTTTCTAATAATAGCACCATATGGGAAAACCCAACACCTTCGTCAACACATTATTGCAGGCCCATTAAGTTCGAGTTTTGTAAAGAGACAGCAGAATACATCAAGCAAGAAGAAGCTGCATTGAAGGAAGAAATAAAGAACATCAATTCTACAAAATGGGTCGGGCTAGAGATTAGTCACGAGCTTCATATGACAATGATCGACGGAAAAGTGGCCACTATTATAACGGATACTTCGTCTGCATCTGCCTGCAATATTTGCCTTGCTAAGCCGACTGAGATGAACAAACTGTCAGAAGTATTTTCAAGACCTGTTCGAGAAGATGTTTATAAATATGGACTTTCTACTCTTCATATGTGGATTCGTTGTATGGAGTGTATTCTACACATATCTTACAACATGGACTTTGAGATGTGGACTGCACGAGGTGCTAACAAGCAACTAAAAGCTGCGAAGAAACATTTTACACAAGAAGAATTCAAACAGCAAATGGGAATACTTGTGGATTTTGTGAAGCAAGGCTTTGGAACCACAAACGACGGAAACACAGCCAGAAGGTTTTTTAGAGATTATGAGAAATCTGCCGAAATAACCAATATTGACAAAGGCCTACTGAAGCATTTTACGGTTATTCTTCAAACGATTTCATCGGGATGTGCCATAGATATAGAAAAATTCAGGACTTATTGCAGAGAAACAGCTGAGATCTTTGTTCATCTATACCCATGGTTTTATATGCCCGCAAGTGTGCACAAGCTACTCATACACGGTGCAGACATTTGTCATCACTTTGGCCTCCTACCAATTGGCATTCTTTCCGAAGAAGCGGGAGAAGCAAGAAATAAAGAATTTCGAAGAGTTCGTGAATATCACACAAGAAAATTTAACAGGATGAAGACCAACGAGGACTTGCTCCATAATTTTTTAATTAGTTCAGACCCATATTTATCCCATATTCGACCAAAATACAGCAACTCAAAGCAATTCGATTTTTTTCCAGATGTTAAAGAGCTTTTGTTGTTGCCTGAGGTAGTAACAGAAGAAACTGAAAATATGGATCTACAGGAGTTGCAGCCTGAAGATGATCCATTAATGTAAACGTGACAGATTTAGTGATTTTGTTATTGTTAGAATTGAGTTTGTTAGTAGTAGTAGTAGTTGAGTTGTAGTCCTTTTCAGGACCACTTAAAATAGTCCTTTTCAGGACTTCAGAAAAAGCCCTTTTAAGGGCTACATCTATTTCTAATTGTTTCTTTTAAGATGAGTCACGTTAGTAGTAAAACCAACAATATCAACCATGATTTATCAATAGGAAATATCAACAGATGAAAGAATAACCAACAGATGATTATTAAAAAAAAAATAAGCAGAAATGCTTATTTTATCATAACATCACGCTTTATATTCCCCGAAGGGTTCGGCAAAGGTGTATACTACACTATAGTACACTGTCATTTCGCCAGTTATATTTAAGTCCCATGTAATAGGGGGCGAGCTTAATACACGGATGAGGCGCGCGGGGGGCTTGTTTTTATTAAAAATGATATTTTGGATTAATTTCAATTGAAAAACTCGTTAATAATATTAAGATAATTCAACATTAAAATTTTAAACTTTGAAGCATCGTAGGCGTCAAGGCCGCAGGGATACGCAAGCAATTTATATGTTGTCGTATTAAGAACAATAGGTACTTACCAGAATATAAGGTTTGCTTGCTACACTTTGATACTGAACGGAGAAAAAAAATAAAATAGATTTTCTCCCATACATTTTTATTTTCAATATTTTTTTTTGACGTGAAGGAGCTGTTTTTTTGAAAAGTTGTAGTAATAAGTATTAATCAGCGTTAAATTTCCTATACGAAACTATTTTTTGTTACGTTAAATATGCATTTTCGATCCTATGTCCGCCTTTTTGAAAACCCGGACCACTGTGCGCCGCGCCCGTCCCGCGCCCGCGTGCCCACTATGGGCACTCAAAGGAAGTTCATATGTTTGAGTTCGCCGCGCCGCGCCCGCCCCGCGCCCGCATGCCCACTATGGGCACTCAAAGGAAGTTCATATGTTTGAGTTCGCCGCGCCGCGCCCGCCCTGCGCCTGCGTGCCCACAATGGGCACTCAAAGGAAGTTCATATGTTTGAGTTCGCAGCGCCGCGCCCGCCTCACGCCCGCGTGCCCACTATGGGCACTCAAAGGAAGTTCATATGTTTGAGTTCGACGCGCCGCGCCCGCCCTGCGCCTGCGTGCCCACTATGGGCACTCAAAGGAAGTTCATATGTTTGAGTTCGCCGCGCCGCGCCCGCGTGCCCACTATGGGCACTCAAAGGAAGTTCATATGTTTGAGTTCGACGCGCCGCGCCCGCCCTGCGCCTGCGTGCCCACTATGGGCACTCAAAGGAAGTTCATATGTTTGAGTTCGCCGCGCCGCGCCCGCGTGCCCACTATGGGCACTCAAAGGAAGTTCATATGTTTGAGGTCGCCGCGCCGCGCCCGCCCCGCGCCCGCGTGTCCACAATGGGCACTCAAAGGAAGTTCATATGTTTGAGTTCGCCGCGCCGCGCCCGCCCCGCGTCCGCGCTGCCGGTCTGGCCAAACACTTAATTCCCCAACTGCAAGACATACTTACTTAATTATTTGAGGAAGGAAAAAATTTGTCTCTACGTAGGTTTTAAAATCGTTTTATTAGTTGTAATTATTTCTAGTAGCCTGCTTCGATGGTCGCAAGAGCTACCGTTGAGCATGAGGTCTTGGGTTCGATTCTCAGGTCGGGGGGGGGGGGGGAGCCTAGAGTTTCTTAGTAGCAGCCCGGAGTCTGCATTTGTGTCCGGTTGATGATAATAGGCTCGCCCCCTATAAGTTAGGACTACAATACATGTAATTGGCGAAATGTGGGTGGACTATCGGTACACTTCTGCCCAACCTTCAGGACAAGGCGTGATATTTCTAGTATAAAAGTCGTTACCTTTATAGAAATGAAAAACAATACTTATATAATTATTCACTATTGCCACTTACACTTGCTGTTACAGGTGTGCACCCAATACAACAATGTAGTCACAATTTCCACGCTCTCGGAGACATCGCCCCAAAAACCAATTAGATACCACCACCAACAAAAATGAAAACGATACGATACGTAACGGTACCTATAATAATTAATAACGTAGCTGTTTTATACAGCGGAACGTCTACAATTTAGGAAAAATAAGTAGGTATGAAACGTGTAACGTTTCAGAAACGTGACTTTTATCACGGTCTTTTATTAACGGTGTTTGTTGAAGGCCAAGACAGTCTGAGCCTCTGAGGTAATATTTTGGCGTTTGTAAATCTACATATGTATGTAGACCCTCAAATCTATGGAACATTATACCTATATTTTACGAGCTGTGTGAACGTTTTCCCGAAAAGTATCCTTGTGTTTACTTTTCCAGTTATCTCTCAATTTTTATTAAGCGAAAGATGGAAGGAGTAGAGAGAGGACTTTGCCCAGGAGAGCTTTTCGGTTTGCGTTTTTTCTGACTTTTTTAGGGTTCCGTACCTCAAAAGGAAAAACGGAACCATTATAAGATCACTTTGTCGTCCGTCTGTCTGTCCGTCAGTCAAGACCCTTTTTCTCAGGAACGCGTGGATATCAAGTTGAAAGTTAATATGAAATACTCAGGGCTGTAATCCCTTGAAGCAGTCAAAAAACCAAACTTCTAAGTCAACGCAATCAAAAGATACGGGCGTTTATGTTCCGAAATCAAAACCTTACATCTCGTTGATCTAGAATCATGAAATTTGGCAATCTCAATGTCATGTAGCACAAGTACCTAAAGGAAAAAAATATCATTCATTTATCATTTATCCGAAAACCGTAAATTTGTAGTTACATTACAAAACATAATAATTTTAAAACTACAGTGGAAACTCGATTAACCGGACTAATTGTTGTCGTTAGGGATTCGGATAATCGAAAGTCCGGATAATCGAATGTATGAAGAAAAGCGGGTTTTGTGAAATAAGTTTAATAATAGTAATATTTTAATAAGTTTAATAATAGTAATAATAATATTATTAATTAAAAATAATAATAATTTTATAATAAGTTTAATTTGGTTTAAAATATTTGGTAATTGGCATTTGACGTAAGCTACTTTTTCTCTTCATTGCTGCTATATCACGAATTCGTTTCAGCTGTAGTAAACTTACAGTATCACTCTCTGTTTGTTTTTCAAGCCATTTGAGAGCTGTTTCCAGAGCCTGAAGTGCTTCATCATGAGATGGTCCTACATCATTTTCTACGTCTAGATTTTTTCTGTTTCATCTTCTTGCATTTCCTGCTGTTCATTTATCTGCAATATGCTTTCTACGATTTCGTCATCCGACATAATCTGAAAACCTTGATCATTACTGTCACAAGTGACCCACTCTTTGATATCATCATCATCACAATCCTGGCATATTTGTATCTTTAACATTAGAAACGCGTGGGGCAGCGATCCCGTGGGGCGCGGGCGCGCGGGCGGGGTAATGCCAGTTCCGACTCGTTCGTGCTTGCATAAATTCGACTTTTAGTACATATGTTAAACATTTTGTAACTTGGCTCAATATTACTTAATTATTTAATTGGTCGCAGTTTATAGTCCGGATAATCGCGAATCCGTATAACTGAGGGCCGGATAATCGAGTTTCTACTGTATGTATTTACACACCTACGGAGCCCTCGGCCTCGGTGCGTGAGTCCGACTCGCACTTGGCCGCTTTTTTTTGTTCGGCTCCTTAGGGTCAGGGTGTAAGATGTTAAGTGGCCTATTGTAGCCTTCCTGTAGAAATGGGCTATCAAATGCAAAAATTGATTTTTTATCACATCTATTCAAAAAGACATTAGTGCATTCTACTTACACTGGGACTAACATTTTCTAAATCCCTAGGGACTAAAAGTAATTTGTATTTGGAATGTGGATATTGTTGGTTACAGTTCCAATCACCAAAGAGATCAATCACGAATATTGTATGAATAAGTAACAGGCAGTATCAGCTGTATGATAAAGAAAAAAGCGCGCGAGCCAAATTAAAAAAAAAATTGTGAAAAAATAAAAAACGCGCGAAAAGCATTCTGCCTTGGTTCGTAATTGTTTACTCAAACTAGGATTTTACTTGTTTTATAAAAAATGAGTACCTATGTCTTCCTCATGTAATTGTATGTAAATAAATAAACGTACTACCTATTCTTATTCATAAGTTACACTTACTTATTTTTTCATAGAGGGTGATAAAAAGTAGAGTTTCCACCTCGGGAGCAACACTATAAATACATGTCCTTTGTTTTAAATTAGACGACGCGACGTGCCTTTTATCATCATTTTGGCTTTAGATATTAAAATAGGGAAGGAATGTATTATATTATATCCAAGTTGCCCAGTGACAGACACGTCGAGACAACTTTCTTACAAACATTTCCCTAAAATATTTTTTGTGTATCCATATAGGATAAAGAATATTATGAACAAGGAAAAGACAAGGGCTTAAGTTGTATATGCCTTTTCCACCGCCAATAATGTTCACATTTATACATTCAGCACGATCATTCTTTTACAAGTTGTAAATAAGATGATATTATGTTCATATTTTTACAGAGAAGGGGACTATTTGTGTTTTGCTAAAAACACCATAAATAATAAAAACTACGTTTATTTATTATATGCAAAACAACCGCAATTTTCCAGCAAAACAGCATTAAAAATAAATATAAATCCATGCAAACACCTGGTGTTAAATAACCTTATTATTAAATAAATGTGAGGTATATATGTTATTCTTCCTTTTATGTGTATGTAGGGTATTTCGAGTGAGATAAGCATGCAGGAGGTAGCGCAATGCCGCCGTTGGCAGAGGTCAGGATTGACGTCAATGGAATCACGTGATCGCATTGTACGACTACCTAGTAAATACCTACCGGCGTGGAGCGACGCTGCGCGCGCGCCGCATTCATGACTGGCATGCCGCCATGCGCAACAGTGCTGGCTTGTAGCCTGTAGGAAGTCCTTGTCAACAATTATGTTTTTTTACTTACATAGGTACATTTTTTTTTCTAAATTACTATTAGGTACGTTCTCTGCAAAAGTGTTTTTGTACCAGCACATCACATGCCAGCACATCAAGCCACCCGAAACTGTAAAAAGTTCCCAATTAACTTTGAACCTTATGCTTTAGCGATAAAGTTGAAAATCTATTAAAGAAGTTTGACAGATTGTAGTAGCTTGATGTGCTGGCGACTGTACCTACATAACTTGTACATAACGTGTTTGTTTCACGTGAGTTTATGCTTATAATATTTTTTTTAGTTTTTTTAGTTCGTGAAAATAATTGTATACCTAGGGCTTATTATTAAGTTTAACAAAATATTTTTTCTTTTAATCGTTTCTAATTTAAGTACCTGTCAGGATTTCATCGTTTGAAACAATGCACCTATTATTATGTATGGGCATAGGTAAGTTATTTAGGTAGGTATTGTAGACTGTAGGTACTTAGAAATAACTTGCACAACTGTGTAAAGTTCAAATTTAAATTCATGCTGCTAAAGGCTGAAATTATTGATTGATTTATTTATAAATTATATTTAATTAAAACGATACTACACCAATTAGGTTAATTAACATAGAGACAATTAATACGTTGTAAACAATTGTGTTGTAAATTATTTAATTTATAAAACTATCATGGAACAGACACAGATTGGGGATTCGGTTACAGTTTTGAATGAAAGTTGCGCAAACAGATTGTGCGGCTCTTAAGGGGGGAGCGCTAAGGTAACCCGCGAAATTGAAATTTTCTTACGTTTTTTGCAATTTGCTGGTCAGTATTAAGTTGTACGTCGATCAAAATATGATTCGCGGCCGTAACAAATATGTATTTACAGAATCATAATCATTAGAATCAGTAACACAATTTGTTAGGTTAATATAATCCCAAAATGTCAAGATTTCATGAAATAGTCATTCTGTGGGATTACTTGGTCTTAGAGAGTTGTTATGAGCGTTTACGCCGCCGCCCGCGCCGTACTGCATTTCATACAAACTTTCAACGCCTTGTTTTTCGAAACATAAGTACCGATTTTAATGAAATTTCAAACGCATAAGCAGGATACAAATGTCTAAAAAGATACTTACGAACATTTTCGAAAAATAATCTTTCAGCCACATTAGACGGATTTTAAATTTTCAATAGAAACAGACATTTCGAAAATTTACTTACCTAAGTAACTTTTTAGACCTTTGTATCCTGCTTATGCGTATGAAGTTTCGTTAAAATCGGTTTATTCATTTCGATAAACAAAGGTTTGAAAGTTTGTACGGCGTAAACGCTGCCGGGCACAAATAGTCGGCAGAAAAGGCCATGGAGCTCTGTGCAGTTTACATGTCCCCGTAAGGTCTACCGTGATCTTATCAAGCCTTCGTCTTGCCTCGATAAGTGGCTATAGCCTTTTAATAAACGAAAGCAGCCTGGAGGTTGAGAAAGGGGTTTTACATCCTGGAATTCCTGTTTGTAAAACCTTCCTTCCTTCTTTCCTTGCCTTCGTCACATGCTCACTGTTTGCTTGTCCTTTATGTCCAACGATCCTACCAATATGTTGGTCGGTTCCAATATATTATTACTCTCAAGCAAAAACAGTTGAAACTCTGTGCAATTTCTTTCCTCATAGATAATATTGTGGGTTGGTTAGGTTATTCATCTTATTTAATCGTTATATCTCAGTTGATTCATCGCTGATCTTTTTTATGTTTGCCTTAGTATTAAAAAAGCTACTTAGTTTAAATTATTAACAATGTTTTGAAGGCATTTTCTTCAGCTTCCCCTTATTAGGTACATAGGTAGGTTATCTATTAAAACTAAGTTTTATAATTCTTAGTTTCTTATGAGTATGTTGAACATCTATTAAGTGAGCAAGGTAGATATAATTCTCACAACCGAGTGTGATTTCGGTAGCTACTGTGCGCGCCTATTAGCATCGTAAAAGCAACAATGTTTTGAAATGTATCAAGCAATCAGTGTTTGATCAGGCGCACCCTACCAACTCCGCGCGTATCCTAGTAATACGATAAAATAGAAAGTCAATTGTCTCATTAGCGGAGCTTGAGAGGTCACATTATGATGTGACCTCTCATAGCGCATAGATGTCTCTCATAGCTCCATAGAGCTAAGCTAAACAATTTCAGGCTGGAATGTTCATATAGGAAATGACACGAACACGAAACACGAACGATCTTGCGACATGTGGGTGTTCTGTAGGTAAACTTCTGCCTAACCCTTTGGGATTACAGGCGTTAAGTTGTGTGTGTAGGTAAGAGACATAATTGAAGGGTAGTTTTGTTAAGTTATAACTAACTTAGTAGTCAAGCGTTACTAACGATCAGTATTTGTTTGTATGTAGTCACGAGTTAATTACTTACTTAGTCCATACTATAATATTACAAATGCGAAAGTGTTTCTGTCTGTTACCTCTTCACGCTTAAACCGCTGAACCTATTTAGATGAAATTTGTAGTTTGAGTCCCGGGAAAGGACATAGGATAGTTTTTATCCCGATATTGCCACGGGATCAAAACTTATGCGGGTGATACCCAGTGGCGTATTTACCCTAGGGCCAAAAGGGCCATGGCCCGGGGCGGGAGCCTGCGAGGGGCGGTGCAAGCCGTACCTCGCGCTCAGCTTTGTGCGCCTTTCTTTTTGACTTTCTAGTCATGAAGAAAAAAAAAACTAAAACTCGGTTGTTGGTTTGATTGACATTAAGACGCGGGGCAATCGTCTGGCGGCGGCGTGTCCGTCGGAGTCAGTCGCGACTCGGGACTATAGTCCGCGCGGAACTAGTTGGCCGTGTCTTAGGTATGTGAGCGGTGGGACGGAGGGGCGGGAGCGCTTTGTCATTACTCAGTACGTGTGTTGCGAACAATAGGCAACCCCGCGTCCCTCACGCCCGTCCCCACTCAAGGCGCGGCCAACTAGTTCCGCGCGGACTATAGTTGGCCGCGCCTTAGGTGGGGACAGGGGTGAGGCGGCAGATTGCCTAGTGTTCGCAACGCACGTACTGAGTAATGATAAAGCACTCCCGCCCCTCCGTCCCACCGCTCACATACCTAAGACACGGCCAACTAGTTCCGCGCGGACTATAGTATATATTTCGACGTTGCTCGTGTCGTTTTCATTCTTATCCACGGGCGAGAGCGGGTGAGGCGCGGGGCTGTGCAGGCGGCGGATTCTAATTCGTGCTTCACTTGTTTCCAGTTGTCTCTAATCAGGCGCATCAAATTATTAGGTTTTGTTTTGGTGAATACTTTAAATACTTACCTATCAGTCAGTGCTTACAAATTACCCATTTTTACGGCGAAGCAAAAAGGAGGGTTATGATTTTGACCGGTATGTATGTACATATGTTCATCTATTCCCTCATAACTTTTAAACTTCTTCTAAACTTCTTGTTTGACAAATGAGGTATCGTTGGAGGCGTCTTGATCGTCCGCTAGTAGCTCTAAAAAGTATGAAAAAAAAAGTTTAAAACTGAAACCCTAAACCTATTATTTGCTTTTTTCCGTTAATTTATGGGGCGGCAACCCTTACAGGCCCAGGGCGCTGAATCTTAAAATACGCCACTGGTGATACCGCGGGGAGCTGCTAGTAAAGGCTCCTGCAAACAGGCGCGACGCGCGACGCGAATCGCGCGCGACTCAAAGGCACCGCTCGTTGCGCGACTTGCGGTGCCTTTGTGTCGCGTCGCGCCTGTGTGTACGAGCCTTAATACTATAAAGTAGTAGTTACTACTATAGGAAATTAAGTATAGTATTTTCGTTATTATTCCTGACTATGTATGTATCCATTTTCTAATTTCACATATTTTTCATGTCTTAAGGTAGATAACATAAGAAAAAATGTGGGGAAATTCATAAATTAATATTGACATTACTTACGTCCTTCGATCACGGTATTTTATATTTTAACATTGGTCGCGGTACCTATTAGATATTTTTAGCTACTTAGTCTTAATATTATATTATGTAGGTAGGTACAAGTTCTTGATGTGTATGAAGATATTCTAGGAACTTGTATTAAGTCGTATCGTTTTCTTTTCTATTCAAATTTTTGTGTCGTAAGTATGACGTTAGTAGATTCCTTAAGGCTCCTTCAAACAGGCGCGACACGACACGCGACACAAAGACACCGCAAGTCGCGCAACGAGCGGTGTCTTTGTGTCGCGCGCGATTATATCGCGTGTCGCGCCTGTTTGTAGGAGCCTTTATGCAAGTCTTTTGATGATAGCTATGTCTATTTTTTCCTATAAACCTACGTCAGGTCAGGACTGAGATCGAGTCAATGACTTGTCATTAAAATTCATTCACCATCGATAGTTCTAGGAAATATTTAATAATTCGAAAAGCTTAACAGATTCAAATCATTGTTCATCATCTGCCCAGCCTTTTCCCAACTATTTTGGGGTCGGCTTCCAGTCTAATCGGAAAAAGAATAAGTAGAGAGAGAGAGAGAAAGGAAAAACTATCCCTACTTGGCTTTAAGATATCTACTTAGGGTGCGTACACACGAGAGACATGCGGCAGAGGCAACCACAGCCGACGACAACATGCCGCTTGTGTATTTGAGCACCGTACTCAAATACTCTAGCAGCACGTTGTCGACGGCGGGCGTCGACGGGTGCAGCCTCTGCCGTTGACGCGTGTCACGTGTGTATGAGCACTTACTGGGGTAAGACTCATGAATACCAACTCACAGTAGGTACTTAGACATGAGTCTTGAATAAATAAATATAAATTTCTGCATACTTATTACGTGATCATCGAATAATTAGAATCTGTAATGAATTACCAATAAGACTCGGGTTTTATTGTTCATCAACTACCTACGTAGGTAGGTATATATTCTATTTCTACTCTACCAATTATCAATTTTTCTCATTGGGCAACTAACTTATAAGACTAATCGTACTAGTAACTGTTAGGTAAGCACAGTTCGAGTTCGTTCGCACAAGTCGAGCTTTAACTGCAAAGCTCTCTCCAATATAAGACAGAAATTAACACAAAAGACTGCACTTATGCACACCTCTTATAATAGGTATATGAAAAAAAAAGATGATGTTACCAGTTTTAATCAGCCTCTATGAGAAAAAATCCGATCAAAGTACACATCTATAAAATTATACGTAGAGACGCATAATATAGGAAACGAGTACCCTTTGGACGCATTACTGTGGTTGCTGCCAGATAACAAAACAATAATAATTAAAGTCGTTGACACCCATGTACCAATGTTTTCCAATATTTCAAAACGATACGAAAAATATGTAAATTCAGTGTCTCTAACACGATCAACACAAACTTTTCGCGGTAAGGGGCGTCCTTGACGCTATTATGAAACTCGACCGAAGCAGTATTAGCGAAAGTTTTGTATAATAATAATAATAATAAATGGACGAAGTTATGATGACGATGACGAACAATTACCGGAGATTTATTGTGAAAGACGGCATGGTTGACATCTGTCGGGCATGCCACTGGCCGGGAGAATCAATCAGGCATATTATCTCCGGGTGTTCTCGTCTAGCTAACGGAGAGTACTTGCATCGACACAACCTTGTAGCCAGGATAATCCATCAGCAACTTGCTCTGAAATACAAACTTGTGGAATCGGAGGTGCCGTACTACAGGTATGTGCCCGACCCAGTTGTCGAAAATGGAAATATCACATTGTATTGGGATCGATCCATCATCACTGACAGGACTATTGTTGCCAATAAGCCTGATATAGTGGTGGTGGATCGATCAGAGCGGCGCGCAATGATTGTTGACATAACCGTCCCGCATGATGAGAACCCGAGAAAGCCGAGAAAGATAAACAAATCAAGTATCTTGACTTGGCTCGCGAGGTTGTCGACATGTGGGATGTGGACTCAGCGATCATTGTGCCGATAGTTGTGACAGCCAATGGAATAATAGCTAAGAGCCTCGACCAACACCTGAGGAGGCTCTCGTTGGGCAGCTGGATCAAGGGTTTGATCCAGAAAGCGGTACGTCTGGATACGGCCCGCATTGTTAGGAGGTTCCTCTCTCTGGAGCCCTGACCGCCGGTAGCTTGGACCCTGTTCCCGATACCGGTGGGCTACTATTTTTTATATTTTTAAATGTTTTATAATACTAATGTTTAAAAATATAATTTATATGTGTTTAATAAAGGAAATAATAATAATAATATTTATTTATCAAGTAACATGACGTAGTATGACGAGCGATCTATATCGAATAAGTTTGGACATTTTGGTACAAGTCCGATCAATGACTTTTATTTTTTTGTTACCTGGCGGCAATCATAGTCGAATTGAGAACCTCATCCTGTTTCTTTTTTCGTTGTCACGAGGACAAAGTCGCGGTTACACGTAGTTTAATAAAAATAATACTATATTTTTCTGGTTAATCTGTTGTTGAATATGTATCCCCATCGACTCTGACGTCAATGATTTTATTTTATCAACCTCATAACATGTTATTATTGTATATTAACAAAGTGATATTAAATTACCATAATGCTTTTTTATGTTATTTAAGCTTCTAAAGTATGGAATCGTTTGAAATGATACTAGTATCGACTATTATGTGAGCTTTCATACTGCAATGCACCTAATAAATGTAATAAAGCAGTATATTCTTCGAAACTGTTATGATTACACAATATTAACCTAAACTTACCTACAACGTTCCTAAAGAGGTTTTCACTATCCATCCCTACCTTTATTTATTTTAACTAAAATCGTTACACAATCATGAACAAATTCTATACATAGTTAGTCATCATAATTAAGAATCCGGTCATCAAATCGATTCTGAATGAGAATCGATTAAGGCTAGGTAGATGCGTGAGCTACGTGCCCTGTCCACAGTCACGTAGGCCTGAGGCCATCTAACCGCGTAGGGCGCGTGCCCTAACTTAATTAATGATGGAATCATGCAACAATGAGCCAATTATGTCATCAAGCTTTTCTATTTTATTGAGAAAAGCCGATGAGTTATAACTGGTCCTATCTAAATTAATATTATAAAGATTTGATTTTTTGTATGTATTTTTGTTACGCTTTTACGCTAAAATGGCTGAACGGATTTACATGAAATTTGGCACATGGGTAGACTATGACCTGTATTAAGATATATAATAATTTTATCCCGATATTCCTACGGGGTTGATACTTATGTGGGTGAAACTGCTGGGTGCTGTATTTTTTTTTAATTCATGGTAAAGTTTTGTATAGCGAACAGGTGTTCTAGGTAAAAACCAGTTAATAGTAACTGCTTCTTTTAAACTTGCTAGGTAATGTAAGAGGTGCAAAATTCTAAGAAACATTCAAACTAACAAGAATTTTAAAAACGTATGTTGTGTTGAAAGTTGAATTAGGTTACGTATTTTTGAAAGATTAAAAAGCACAACTTTTCCTTCACTTTGAACGCGTTATATGCAAGTTTATTGTGATTTATTTGAAATATTCTGTAATCAGATTACCGAATTTATATAAAATTCACGAGTCAACGTTCGATTTAAACACCTAGCTTGATGTGAATGTTTGCATTTATTTACATCATGAAAGGAAAGGACAATTTTTGTTATTTTATAGGTACTTGATGTTTTCTTCACCCTGCACGCAATTTATTAAACTTTCGGAAAACCCGAAAACTTAAAACAAGAGTTTTCAGTGTTGCATAGAATGATCCATATTATGTTACATCTACGTCATCGAACAGCTAATGATAATGTCTAATGGCATCAATTTTGTTTGCGGTTATTAATTTATTGCCGATGGATATTAGGGCCAATGTGATTTTTACACGATCGTTGCTCTCATTAACAGGTTATGTATATTTTTTTTTAAAACCAATTTGCTCGGAGCGTACGTGACAAAACCCAAGTGTGTCAGTTCATTAATTTCAGTAGGCGGGCCTGTTGATCAATTTTTAATTGATTATTAATATTCTACTTGGAATTTCGTTTGAGATTTTCCTTATTCCCAGTTTGACGAAATCACATTTTTTTCCATTTGTCGCTAACCGCAACTGCACTGTGAAAGTGTTTCATGTGCGGTAATGATCTAATAATTACAACTAATCGGGAATAAATTTAATTCTAGTGACGAACTTGTGACGCAGGTATATCATGTTGTAATTAACTTAACAAAGTTAATGTCTTTAGGTAGATAATCGATGAGCTATGGAGTAGTATTCTATTCGCATTTACCATCAGGATTAAGTTACTTGTTAGTAAGTTCGTAAGTTAGTTGTCAATGCCTTTTTGTTCCACACTATCAAACTATCTATTCTGTAAAAAATCTCACCGTGAAAACTTACGTGAAGTGAGTTTGGGGTGAGCTGACAATAGTGTCAATCACCAAGCATCAGGTTGAATGACAGGTCACTTCAAGATCGCTTCACTTTAGTTATCACGGTGAGACGTTTACAGAATGTTTTGTATCCTGTATTTGACTTCGTAGGTTAGCTCATCTCGGACTGTAGGCAAAGGGCAATGCGCCACCGTTCGGGATCATATCAAAAATGCAGACGGGTAAATACACTTCTGACCGATGTCTATGCATTATTCAGAAGATGCATTATTGATCCCGACCAATGGACCGTGTTTGCTTTCATCAATGCTGACACGTTGACAGCGGTCCCTTTTGCAAAAACACGCGTTAAGTACCGACAAGGAAAATTTGCTATGAGGAAAAATATGCTGTGATATCAACTGCGTTTCAGCATACCTTGGGAACAAAGAGTCTAGGGCTACTGCAATTATGTAGAACTAAGTACGGCAGTGCTTACTTGAAAAAGTTTCATAATAATATTGAAGTAAAGGTTCACCGGACCAATTTCAATTTTTCAAGATATGCTCCTTTCTATTTTGCATTAGAAACTCAAAATATAATAAAATGAACAAATATCTGGATGAACATCATTTTGATCAAAGAATATTTTTTACCGCCTCAACGTGACGCACTTGGTTGCATCAGTTGATTTCCCGATTCAGACAGTGTTATTAGAAAAGCAATGAAATTTCCTAGTAATCTCAATAGACCTTTGAGCTACTGACGAATTTTAACCTCACTTTTTGACAACTTTAAGTAGATGCCTAAAGTTTTTAATTTTCTTCAGGTGTATCTGTTTACGAATATGCATAATTCACTCGTATATTTTCTTGCCGACAGTATAATACATAAAGTAAAGAATAACTCAGTTACAAGGAATATACTTGAATGTATTATCAAAAATACACTCTCGGACACCTGAATCTAGCCATGCTGGCTAGATTCATATTTTTGTTTTAGGCCTCTATCTTTTTAAATAATGGTAAATACGACGACCGTCATGCGGTTTGGCATTGAATTAATTAATACTACTATGACGTGCTGTGGAATGTTCTCCCATGCGTCTAATACTGCAGTTTTCAGCATTTGCAAATTATCTGGAATTTGTTGGTTTGCTCGAACACGCCTCTTTATGATCCAATAGAGCACTTCTTATGGGATGAGCATCCCATAATTGCTCTGTTGGATTCATAGCAGGGCTTCTTGCTTGGTTATTCCATTACTGAGATACTAACGTCATGCAGGTATTCTCGAACAGTACTTGCAGTGGGCGGCCCTTGCATTATCATGCGTAAAATTGAAATCCTGGCCCATAAACTCGACCATATGACATCACATGAGCCTCTAGGCATTGACGAATATAACGGTCGCTATCTAGTGGTGGCAACCGTGAGGCCGTCACAACCTCAAGGCCAGTTTTTCCTTAGGTGGAAATTCCACCCCAGACTGTCCATGACCTGCCAGTCTCCAAGTATTCATGGTAAATTTTTTGTACGGCAGAATGGCTTACGTAGTGTACTAATGTAGTGCTTTAAGTAGTGTACTAACCTTTCACTGACTAAGCCCAGACTGAAAAAGTTTCCCAGTTTGCGCGGCTACTTCCGGTGCAGTACCTATTCACGATGAGAACGTCAGAATAGATGAAAAAACAAGGAAAAACAATTTCAATACACAACAAAAAAAACAAGTAACGAAAATATGGGTATTTAGTCTGAACGGCCCAAATCGAATGGCCCGCGGGCGATTCGACCGTAAACAAAAATTGTCTACGTTCTAAAGGACCGGTGATAAAAATTATAACTGTTGACATAGAGAATTAATGTTTGTTGCTTCTTTAAGAGCGACCAAACTCCGATATTCTTCTTTTTTCAAATTCGTGAACTCAAATGTGGAACAATGGTGTTACCGAAATGATGGCCAGTATGTCAGCTTCAAAATTGCATAAAAACTTTTCTCTGGCTATCATTATTTTAAGGTGTTCGCGCGGCCTTTAAACATAAAAATGCACGATTGTTCGATTGAGCCCGCAAGTGTATAATCGGCGACGTCTGATGTCGTTCATGTCCTCTGGACACAGATGGGATGCATCACCTCTCAGAAATAAGAGAAACGTTATTCATACAGTTTTCCTGTTAAGGGTTTTGAACTTCTGTTGTTTCGAGAAAAGAAGACATTTTAAGTTAGATTATGGAAGGTCAGTAACTTATGATATTTTTATACATGAATGAACAAGTACAGTCCTTTCAGAGTTATTTTTCCTCTGATTTTGCATCACACTGATCTTTATCGTCTTTGCTAGAAGGTTGTTGTTTGTAAAATAACAAGAGAAGGGAATTAATCGTACCTAACTTCTATATTAACATTACTATAAGTGAATAGGGATGTGGATACTATTCACAAATGTCATGTCAGTCATGAAAGTAAAATAGTGGCTCAGTGGTAACAGCCCCTACGTACGAGTTGTAGTAGGTCGTGGGTTCGATCGATATCCGTGGTTCGTACCCTGACAGATGATTATTTATTATTGAACTGAAAACTTCTTAAGGTGCGTTGGGCATTTTTTGAGATGGGGAAAAACCCATTGAACTCGCGACACTGTTACCGTAACCGACACCGCGCTACATTCGTATGTGCTCGGATGTCCTCGGGATGTACTCGGTTTTAATGTATGTATATCTGATATGTTAGTGAGTGATGACAAAATATTCTGTTTGTGTTTTTCAAAAAATGCACACGTAATTGTTCAAGTTTTCACTTCTGTCGGCACTTCCGGAGTGCCACTGTTTTTTTTATTAGCCTGTGATATCCCACTTCAGGGCAAAGGCCTCCCTACTCTCTTTCCACTTATCTCTGTTCAAAGCGGCTAAGGACCGGTTCTTGTTGAAGGAGATGCGTTACTTTGTGTAATTTATTTTATCACCACTGCTCTCAAAACGGTAAAAGAAACATTGTTAGGAAACCGGTGATGCACCTACCAACATCTACCAACCCGCATTGGGCCCGCGTAGTGGATAACGGCCCAATCCCCCTCAAAAAAGAGGGGAGGCTTAATCAACGACGTTTAAATATCTCTTAACTTTAAGCGACGTTTATGAATAAATCCCATTATGTAGGTAGCTAAGCATATTGAACTCTGAATCGTCACTAACAGCTACACACTAATTGTTATGGCACTTACTTAATTTGACTTGTAAGACTCTTACATTCATCATGCATAAGGTAAAATGTTTCTCCATTAGGTACTTTCCTCAAATATTGTGTGCGTTAGTTCAGAGGGAAATCCAGTGCTCCCATAGACGCTTTGGGGAGAAAAATATTTTTTTCCATATTTCTTATATGTATAGTGATTTCGAAGACTTATGAAAAATTAATGCTGAAAATCTGGGGAAAAGCTCGGAAAACTTGGGTTTTATTATATTTCCTCGAGTTCAAATTCGGACTGACCGGTCACTGGCATAATTTAACACTCTCAGTTTCTGCTCCCAATAGTTCCTATCTATTAAAATAGGTGGCGCTAGCTTCTCATATTCTCAAGGCAGCTTGTTATTCTTTGTTTTCGCGTCCGGGTATTGAACTCACTGCATATTTATTACGTGTATTTGACGCTCCCTTTTCCGTCGTTATTCAGTATTATAAATTAAGAATACGAATTTCGAGAATTCCTTCAGAAATTCAGGCGGGCGTCCGAGGCGACTGAAATTTGAAACTATTTAGAATTACATATCTACTAATACAAATATAAAGGTGAAGAGTTTGTTTGTTCTCTGGAACTACCAGTCAGGTTCAAAAATCATGTTCAAAATCTTTTTCCATTTGATAGCCAAATTTTTGAGGAAGGCTATTTAACGTCACGCTTGGACTCTTAGGAGCCGAGCAAAAAGTAAGAAAGAACGCTAAGCGAAAATGTAGTTATAGCGCGGGCAGACGATGCGATGCGACAGGTTTGTCGGGGGAACAAGAAATTTCATGCGGACGAATTCGCGGGCAGAAGCTAGTTACGTGTGTAAGTCTGTAAGTAAGCTAGTACTAACCTAGGAATAAGATATGTACAGACGCCAGCACATCAACCTACTACAATCTCTCAGATTTCTTTAATAGATTTTCAACTTTATCGCTAAAGCATAAGGTTCATAAGTTGATTGGGAAAATTTGACAGTTTCGGGTAGCTTGATGTGCTGGCGTTTGTACTTTGCACTCACGATCTGATTTCCGATGATAAGAGAATTCACGTGTTGCTCATTTCAATTTAAGGCTTCTGCAAATAGGCGCGACGCGCGACGCGATTCGCGCGCGACACAAAGGCACTGGTCGTTGCGCGACTTGCGGTTAGGGTTACCAGGCCTAAAAATGCAAAATCCTGTCTGACATGTCTAAAAATCCTGATTTTGAAAAAAAAAGTCCGGTCACGCACCTGTATTAAAAAGAAATTATAGTATTTAAGTACTTACGTTTTTATTTAGTTATATTATTTAGACCCATATTTTTGGTTGCTAGCAACCGCATGCAAAAAGTTGTTTTTTCCAGCTATTTCGCAATAAAATTGTTCACACGTCATGTGTTTATAGTTATATTGCGTAAGCGCCGCCCGCGCCCCGCGCCGCGCTCGCACTTGCGGTGTGCTTGCGTTCCGGGACTTCCGGGCTCAGTGCAGTGCGTGCGGCACCCGTCGCTTGAGCGGGCGGGAGGACATGCAAGTATGACAAAAATCCGGTCTGACATAAAATCCGGGCGGAGTCCGGTCTAACACGTAAAAATCCGGTCTAGACCGGCTTTATCCGGTCAGATGGTAACCCTACTTGCGGCGCCTTTGTGTCGCGTGTCGTATCGTGCCTGTTTGAAGGAGCTTTAATCCCGTGGTTACTTCTTACGACTAATTATAGAAATTTTATAGTCGAAAGTTATTTATGTATAGGTTATCATTTACGACTATATTGGTAATGCTTCGAAACTAATTATGTTAAAAGTACTAAGCTTAGACTTCAGGTATCTGCTTTTTAGATTGTATTAGGTATGCTACTAAGTTATTTACGACCGAGGCCGATTCTTCAAGGACTTAGGTATTTTAAGTTATAGGTATCGATTAAGCAATTAGTTTTAGAGTCGTGAAATAGCATAACATTATAGGCATAAGACACGCACAATGGTCCACTTGATGGACTAAGAGCGGAAAGCAAACCCCATTACGTAGAACATTATTACACATCGCTTAAGAGTATTATCCTTTTTGAGTGATTATAATAAAACTAAACAATGTAAAACTACCTTTTATTATAATGTTGACGTATAATCTTGTGGAGCACAACTTGACGTGCTTATTTTCTGCATTTTCATTCTAAAATAAAAGAAATAATCAAACAATGAGGGCGCCACTCGGCGGTCGGCGTAGCCTTAAAAGATTAGATTAGATTTGTGTTATAAACAGAAAAGACGGAACCGATACGTATCAGAGCAACGACCGATCCTTTTAACTTGATGTCTTGACCGTTTCAAAAGATCAAATCAGTTTCTCTATTCATTCTATTAAATAAAAATAAATCTTGAGCACGAGGTGTTCATGTAACGTTGCGTAAAAATGAGTGATCGTGAACCAATTGGGGTTAAACATGGGTTAAATCATATTTGGGCGTGACGAGCTCTCGGTTTTAATATGAAACGTTGTGTGGAGCACGGCTTTGTTGCGTGTTTGAGGTAGGCGGCTCGCACACTCTCTGGAGACATGGAAACGTTTAACGACTGAATTATCTGTCCGGTAAGATTACAGTGATGTTACAGTACGATGATGAGGCTTACCTAACTGACATCCATGTTTAAAATCAAAGACAAAAAAGGGTAGATTTCCTGTCTACAGTTTCCCAGAAGAGCGATGACCGCCACATGCGATCGACCGTAATGTCTAAATACAGAGCAATTTTTGACCCGTTATTGTCAAATGCTGATAAAAATGACAGATTTTCATGACGTCCGTTATAAATATGACGGAAACGCTCTTTTAGGAAACCGTAGATTTAGCAACCAAACGCTCTTGAAAGTTTTCAGCTGTTCATAATACCCAATTCCTATTTAATTAGTTTGGTGTAATGTAGAGCAATTCCATCAAATAGTCTCTTAGCATTTATGAAAAAGTGTGTTTTAAGGAAAGAATATTTGAAAATAATGAAATTATGAAAAAAATACTTAACTTCAGTAACCGTAGTATCTACAATCTAACGCGATCTCTTGTGCCAAATAATTCTTAATCACCAAATTTTTTCTACTTCTTAGTTTACGAAGCTTTTTGCATATGACTTTCACAAATTTTTATTGGTACCCAAAAAAATACCAGTCTAGTACTATCTTTATTCACGTCAAATTACTAGTCGTTAAAAGAGAACAATATAAAGTCTTACGTGCGCCCGTGGGTGGTGAGCGGATGGTTGAATCAATCACGGCGCAATGAATCCGTACGCCGCCCGCGCATCATGCGGTACTCACTACAATCACAACACAATCATCTTCGTCGCTCCACAACAATACACAAGTATGCATATGCTTAAAAAGGAATGGCATTCCATAAATAGAACTGATCGATATTAGTATAACTATACTGTCCAGCTATACTTTGCCTGGGTGTGGCTGTTATTCTACTCAGGAATTCTTGTATTACGGGTGTAACAATACGCTTAACGAAGCCGAGAGTTACCTACTTGTTCTTCCCGGTACTGTGATATTTTTTTAATGGTTGGTACCTGGGAACATTCTGATTAAGGATATATTGAAGGTAGTTTAACATTTCTTGGCATATATTTTTTACGAAAATACGTTTTGAATGCTAAAAACTTACCTTTAAATAACCCCATGACCGCTGCACCCAGAAGCACAATGTTACATTGTTCATTACCGTAAACAGCGACTTTTGACACCAAAAATAAAAGTCATTTCCGAGCTATTATTTTTGTACAGACGCCATCAAATTTTCCCAATCAATTTTGAACCTTATTCTTTAGCGATAAAGTTGAAAATCTATTAAAGAAATTTGACAGATTGTAGTAGCTTGATGTACAGGCTGGCGTCTGTACAATGTTAATTAGTTTCACAGGATGCGTAGGTGACGGCTATGTGACGGGTATTTTTACAACCTGTATTTTCAGTGGCTACTTGGGAGACTCCGCTGTGGGTGGCAGAAGTATTTAGTTGTTGCTTGTTTTAATGTATATTTTTATAATGATTTTGGTCTGTGATGCTAAGGTATGCTACCTTGCGTGGGTGTTTCAGTGTGTGGTTATTATAACAGAGTTACCGTTCATATTGCAGTCAGGATATTTTCTGTTGCAACTTGGGAGAGGACTGTCTCCTGCTGTGGACAGCTGTAAGACAGTGCATATTTTAAGAATATCGATATTTTGTTAATTAGAGCCGACCACCGCCCATGTAAATAAAATATATCTAAATTGGATTTTACAATTCTACTGATCTACTGCGGATATCGCGGTTATTTTCTGTCCAACAATTCTACAGATCTGCGGCGGATATCGCGTTTATTTTCTGTCCATCAATTCTACAGATCTACTGCGGATTTCGCGGTTATTTTCTATCTCGGTTATTTTCTGTCCAACAATTCTACAGATCTACTGCGGATATCGCGGTTATTTGCTGTCACTACTTGGGGTCCCGACCTTAGATTCTCCTGCAGTGAATGTGACTACGTAGTTGATGAATATTTATTTATCGATTTATTTCAGGTACCGAGGCCCATATAAACACACAATACAATATTAATATAACTTAAAAATACTATAAATACATACAACATTATAATTACATTAAAAACTAACAACTAAAAACTAACGCGAAGTAGAGCATATACTATTAGAGTGGATTTAGATATTCATATTTTGATGATAACCTACCGTTTTATTTATTACTGTTACCAAAGGTAGCAAGTGACATTAGAGACGAGGAAGTGCGTTTAATATTTGGGTGACATTGATGATATTTTCGTGACATAATAACGTTGGTTTTAATATTATTTTGACCGTCATAATAATATCACCTTCAACTGGTTGCAACTTTACGAAAACAAAACCGTTAGTTTTTATTATTAATCTTTTTATCAAATAGGCTTATTCTGTGTAGATAACTTTATAATTTATTTTGAATATTAGTAGAAGCCAAGATATTTTAGATAATCTTGTACTTTAGCTTTAAATAAAATTTTTAACCCCCGACAAAAACAGAGGGGCGTTATAAGTTTGACGTGTATATCTGTGTGTCTGTCTGTGCCATCGTAGCTCCCAAACGGCTGAACCGATTTTGATTTTTTTTTGTATGAAAGGTGATTTGATCGAGAGTGTTCTTAGCTATGATTCAAGAAAATCGGTTGAGCCGTTTGAAGATTATCAGCTCTTTTCTTGTTTATGAATTGATGTGAGCATCTTTCACAGGTCTAATTGAGTCGAAATTTAGCATTTTGTTACTTCAATGATAGTAGAAGAACATAGTAACCTTGAACTGCTGCTGCAGCATCACCTGGAATTTACAGGATACCCAACTTCCTTAACTTATAGCAGAGGTATCGTGTTTGGTCTCTTGGAATGGTCTCAATGAATAGGTTATAGATGGATGGTGACCAGGAGCTGATGATGGATTAGGAAAGAGAAACAAAGGAGGACCGGACAAAATGGTTGCCACGGCCAATAACAACCAAATATAATTATGTTATTAGGTAGGCATTTTAATAAAGAGCAATAACTACTATGGCGGTTCAATATCAAATCACTGTGTGAAAAAAATTATGGCGATGTTCCGTTGGATGGACCTGGACTGTAGATAACGGAATACTTGAATAGACATTTGCGAATATTCAAACAAAAACCACTTCTAGAGGTCTTAGTTTGAATATTCGCAAATGTATGCATTCCGATGATAACAAAATAATATGGTACCATCGAGCTGGTCAGATGATAGACCGACGCTAGATAACGAAACTCTTGAATAGCTATTATTAAACCCCTCGAATCGAGCTCACTAAATGTATCTCAACCAGTCCTGTTAATTTTACCTGATAACTGACCAGGGTGCTACATAATGAAACTCTACTTAACTGCCCTAGTCAACCGATCGAGTGTGGACTCATATGATGATGAGATGTGCCTTAACGAGTCTAAATAAAAATGTCTAAAGTTTAAAAAGAAAAACAAGTTGAATAGATAAACATTTGTATATTTCCACTATTATCTGCCCAAGTTTTGGTTTTTGCGTAAGTAATTATATTCATTGTAGAATAAAAAAATATTATATTTTCTAATATTAACGATAACACCAAATTGTTACTAGTTAATACCTACTTAATTAATTAATAAAAATAACAAAATTAAATCCTAACTTAACTAAAACTATACAGCAACTAAAAATAACGTCGAAAAGTTCATCCGCATTTCTGTCGACTGGTAATGTACCCAAGAGACTGGCGGGATTACCACGTTATATGGCCAAGATAAAGCCAGCCCTGAAAAAAAAAAGTCAATATATTTGGACGAGTATCATTATCCAGGGAGAAAACAGAGGAATATGTTATCGTTAGTATCGAATGAACACCAACGACTACGAGTAACTAGCTTCACTGTGCAGTGCACAGATAATATAATACTCTTACTTAACTGGGGTAAAAATACATAGGTACCTACAGCTGCGCAGGTTTCGGCGAGTCACGTGTAGATCGTAGCATGTTTACTAGTAATATAATATTATAAAGTTTAAAAAGCAAGAAATAAAAGTTAAATTAAAAAATTAAAAAGCGCCCGGCTCAAAAAAAACCCTCAAAAAACTAAAATAATAATAATATATTGGTCCTTTAAGTTTAATATAAGTTGTAGGAAATATTTTGTTTCAACAGTCCTTCGCGTCGAGGGACGGCTTATGAAAATTGGAAGACACATACGAGTAGATAGATTGGATACATGCAATACCAACTCTAGTGTTAAGGTACCTACTTATTTATTGTGTTTTGAAAACATTATCATTTAGGAGGCTCATTTGCAATTTCATAAAATCCCATACATTATTCTCATGAAAATAGTATGAGCTTGCAAATACCTAATTTGAATCAGTTAAATCTTCCATGTTTGACGTAGTTGAGTTTATTTGGCGTCATAGATATGTAAAAAACATGGCAGCAATATTTTTAAACAAGTCATCGTCATAAGAAGTATTTTTTTATATGGAGTATTACATATATACAGGGTCAAATCAAATTAGCTAGCGAAACTACGGACGTGATGTGATCGATATCTAAACACTACAAAATAATAATAAAAAAGATTCGAGGTTTCTTCTTTGAGGTCATCGACCGCTGGCAGTGTTGTTACGTTGAAAAAAGCTGTTTTCTTTTGTGTTATCGTGTTTAGACTAGTCTAGTCACGTCTGTGAATTTAAGACAAATAAATCGTGTTTTTAAACTGGTATTTCAAGTAACTACACCAACAGCGGTCGAAGACCTCGCAAAAAAAAAAACAGTAATTATTTTTTTGTTTTATAAATCATCATGTACAGATATTGATACCCACCACGCCTGCGGAGTTTCGCTAGCTGATTTTATTTGACCCTGTATATTTATTGCTGTGTACAAATCATATTTGTGTGTTTTCATTTTATGTTGTTCAATGAATTAATTTTTGAATACTGAAACCGGTGGTCATCCCTGACCTTTCGATCGCTGACTCCTGTCGTAAGAACCAGTTACTACACAATTTTCGTCGCCATTAAATATTTTAGTGAGCCTGCTTGTACATTGAAATATATTCTTATGAGAAATACACGGTTTCTTGAACTCTGAAATATGTAGATAAAACCAGGTTAGTACCTATCATTCAAAATTACGTAGATCAGCAGACATTATGTATACGAGTACCGCGGAATGTTTGAAAAATTAGAAGCTTTTCTTGAGAGAATCAACCCCAGGGGTTATTTACCTTTGTATAACTTTCTCTGAAAGCGGAAGTTTTCATCAGTATTCGGACTTCGCCCTCATTCTGTTGGGCTATTGGGTCCACTCGTAAAATGACAAACTTTATTCTATAGTTTATTCTAATCTCGACTTTACGGCCGTAAATATTGATAAAGTCGATGCCCATTCATGTTATATTTAATTTGAATCAATAATTGAACGTCGTACAATAAGCATCTTGTAATAAAATGAGAATGCCGTGGGACCGTACCAACTTGCGAGGGGGCGTGTCACAACCAAATGTAGTTCATAAAATTACTCCTATATTTTTAATAAGATTTACGTTTTTGTTCTGAAAAGATTCCCGGATATCGGACATCAAAAATAAAAGTATTTTCATTTACTTTTGTGCATATTTTCTTTTATGCCACTGCCATTGCACTTCATTTCCGAATGTTGCTACTACATAAAAAATATAGGTACCTGCCAACAAACATTTCAATGAAGAAGATAATTTGGAAGTACCTACAGACACCGATTTACTATTTACTGTAATATTCTTGAGGTCACGCGTTGCGTCATATTAATTAAAATTATTATATTGGAATACAAGAAAAGAGGACCGATCAAAGAAAAAAGGAAATCGTTTTTATTGTGACGTATTGCATTTATTTGTTCTGTTGCGCCGTCACGGATGACGTTACCGTCAATATTGGTTTTATCGTGATTTCATGGATTTGATTTTAAAAACATGCATTATTTTAATACTGCATTATAATATCCATTGTGGAAACTGTCAAAGTACAGATTATATTATTAATATTGTCACAAACTTTTAAAACGTATTTCCACTATAGTAACTGAATGTATTATTCTACGTTGGCAACACTTGGAAATAACGGTTATGATATTATCGTTATTTCTGGGTGGGGCAAATGTCGTTTTAAATGGTAAAATGTAGTGCAAAGCTAGTCATTGTTGGATTGTGAAAGGGTACACAGTTGTGCGATAAAAAGTATTAGCATGAAAAGGGTCTTTTCTTTATATTTTCATCTGAACTATTTAAATATAATTAAAATTCTTATTATCGAAAAGGTTCAGGTGCTTTTTCACAACGTAGTTTGTGTGAGAATTCTTAGCGATGCCTCCATCATTCATCGTCATCGTTTATTCGTCATTTTTTCGAATGTAACCTCAAAATATTAAGTAGGTAAATTGCAAATAAATACCAATTGCGGGAATCCATGTAAAAAACAGTTAGCTATATAGGAAGGGCATTAAATTCTCCGCCAAATACACTAAGTTTAGTTGTGACAAAGGAGTTTTCGTTTGGTACAGGTCGTCCTATATTTGACGGCATTCTCCTTTGCCACTACCTACAATGAACAGTGCCTAAATAATAACATATTATGATATCCTTACAATTACAACAATATATAAAACTGACATTATTTATTTTCTGTATGTGCCCAAAGTTCAAGCTGTTTTATATTTACTGAATTTGTACAAATATTTGCACAGATGTTAAGAGTTCTCATTTATAAGTGTTAATTTTACCTAGATTTTACCCGATTCTGAACGAACTGAACATCATGCGATACCGAAGGACCATAAAAGAAAGAAAAAGCTTTACATTTTTTCGTCGTATAAGAATTATGACAGGAAGTTACAGAAACTGTTTCGATAACATCATGGTTTTTCCACATCACTTCCAGCAGAATCCCAAACTACGTAGATCAGTGCGCCGGCGCATGGCAGGCAGGTCAACCGCCCCATCTACATTCCCATTTGATATCTACATTCGATTATCGCTCTGATTATCCCCCAGGTAGTATTTCCTATTAATATTAAACGTGGTTCGTGGTGCTGCATATTCAACGCGACCTCGGCCATGGACCGGTCATCCAGCGAGTCGTGACACGAGCTGCGATATCAGTGGACACTGTCTGACCACCACGCGCTCAACTAACGATCTGTCGTGCGTCGTGGATACAGTTGCGACGTGTCTCCTATATCGAACCTAGATTGGAACCTAACCCACCCTGTGCAATGCAAGCTAGGAAATCAAATAAATGCTAAAAAACTGGTTTTAGATACTAAAGTTTTCATTACAAAAGCTGGTATTACCTGTATAGATTACGTGGAGGTTTTGTCGCATTAAACGTTTTGTCTTGTCCGAGAGTGCATGTCAGTCCTTAAATCGACGGGGTCGCGCAGAGTACACCAGGGTTCAATGAATTCCACAAAAAATATTAAGACAATGTATTCCAACTACACGTTGCCTACATCCGTTGTCGCATTAGACCAGTTCTAAGAATCTCATTTTAAACCATTTTTTCAGATAGAGCACTGACTTGTAATTTTGTGATTCTTGTCTGCGTTGGTTCCGTCCTTTTGATGCTTCGCCTGGCGAGATTTTCAATTCTTATTAGGCGTGAACCGGTTATAACCTGAAGCGATCTATTCAAATGGGTAAAGCTGTTTAACATAGCTTGGAACTTACCAGAAATTCTAGTCGTAAACATTGACGACGTAGAGTCTATACGGGCTGCTAATCGAATTCACTCCGTAACATCAGTTTCGTAACTTTGTCAATAATCTATCTGTCACATCATCCGTTTTGCAACAAAACTTTCTCAATACAATCTACGATAGAGGTAACATCACAGACAAGATCACAGCAAAACTTCAGATTGATATCTTGAATTAAGATAAATGAGAATGTCAGAAAAACATCTAGACATAAATATTATTCTATTTATTAATATTGTTATTCTAAATTTTCATATTACATATTTGAAATCTTTTAAACGGTAATTTTATCCATACTAATATTATAAATGCGAAAGTGTGTCTGTCTGTCTGTCTGTTACCTCTTCACGCTTAAACCATACAAACTTAAATACTTAAAAAACTTAAATACAAAACTTAAAGAATACAAACAAAAGATATGTAGATCTCTATAGAGCTTGTATAGTGTTTTATGACACTATTGTTCTTAAAAAGGCATGGAGTCAATAGGTTCCTACGTAACAATACATTAAGTGGGTTTTCAGATGGTGAAATTGTAATAGGCACTAGCCAGTCTTTCACGAAATCATTTTCTGCGTCCGTTTATTCATATACATTTTGACATGACTTGTATTGTAACTCAATTAAATGTGAATTGGGTGGTTGAAGTTACCGTTCACATAATGTATGGCATTGTTTCGGAAGGATACTGTTTATTGGCATATACCTTGACAATATTAATGTCACTAATTTGTTGAAGATGGACTTATTGTAGGGTATGGACCATCTTGACCTACCTGTCATAGCGAGTTACTGCCTACCCTTTTTTTTGATGATGTGGAATCATCACATGACCCCTCCCGCTCTGGGTGGAGTGGAAGGGAGTGTCAGACTCTTACTGACTAAAACCCACACGTGTTCCTTCCTTAGCCCTTTATGTTCCTTTTCGGACAATCCCGCTGATTTCGGACAATCCCGCAACATCGTTTCACAAAGCAAGGTTTTATAGTGACCGGACAAGCGATGACCCCAATGGACTTAAAAGTTTTACATGTGTCCCGACTCCCGGTGCAGTTATAAATAGAAATGACGTGCCTTTTCTGGAATTGCCAACAACAAGTAATCGCGACTAAATCAGTGAGGTCGGACAAACGTAGGTACCGCAAGTGCCTCTGTGACTCCGCTTATTACACACGTCTACAAAAATAATTTGATGTCCACATTGTTTTACTTGAAAAGAAATGCTGTGTGTGACTAGTTTTCCTCCCTTTTGTTTGAATGGGGATCCCACTTCTTAATTTTGGTTTTTTTAGCACCTAATTTTTATACCGGATGCTTTCACATTAGGAATGTGTACTTTGACGCACGGAAGTAGAAGGCTGGTACAGTCAGCAACAAAAGTCTATTAACACTTCAGTTTTTTTAATCTCAGTTTTTGAACAAAATATTTGTTCAAAATTGCATTGTACTACTGCTGCAGTTTTAAACATAATTATATTTAGTTCAATAACTGAGATTAAAAAAACTGAAGTGTTAATATTTTGCTCAATAACCGAGATTAAAAAACTGAAGAGTTAATCGACTTTTGTTGCTGACCGTACGTACCGTATGGTTCATCAAGTAGGTATTTAGAAGAATAAATACATCATTTTAAATTATAGCCGCAACGGGCCGCAGCTCAACGTGGTTTCACACAAAAAGTGCGGTGCGGTCTGCCTGTAGTGTGGGTTGGTTCATAGAAAATGTAGGTACGAAAGTGATGAAAGAGGATTTTTCCAATGCATTGACTTGCGGCGTCGGCGCTGCAGTCCGCCCAAAAGTGCGCGAGCTTTAATAGTGCATACCTACATATTACTTATCCTGCACTACACTAAAATAGTTGATTTGTTATGTTCCTGGGAGTCTGGGACTAACCATTGTGCCATTCACCGATCAGAAGTTGTTATAACACACCAGCGTGCAAGCTACTTGCGTATTTTTGCACAAGTTACAGGCATGTGTATTGTGTGGCTTTAAAGGGAATGATGAAACAATGTTAACTTACTCCCAGAGTCATCCAAAACTTAATCTGCCTTCTTCTTAGTCCCGTACTCAAATTATGTCTCAACGAACTTTTTAGTAGACCTAGGTATCCAGGACCCTCGCAATATCGTGGGTAAACTCGTCTCATATATTATTAGGTAATTAATAAGGTATTTCGCTAGGTGTTTAGAATCTTTCCCCCTTTTGTTAAAGTTGTTAAAACTTTTCCTTTTGGTTTTTCCGAGATCCAACTTTTATCGGATGCTGCCAAATCTGGGGTGTGTGACGCACTAGCCATATAGTGGACATAGTATTAGGTACCTATAATAGCTTATGTATTAGTCACACACAAGTGACGTTATTGTGTCTCTGAATTACTGTTACTCATACAGGATGATTTTTATAGCTGAGAAAAACAAAACAATGGTAAAACATATACCAACCGATCTATTGAATCATGCCTTCGCCGATTTCTTGTTAGAGGAGGACCCTCGCATTACCTCTCGCATATTGATAGCTCAATTAATTCGCTATCGGGTTCTGACAGTTACATTGTACGCTTAATCTTCTCGCCCACCTATGAAGACTATAAAAGTCAACCGCAAATATCGTCGCTCGCATGACTAAAAGTCCTATCTCATTCTTTAGCTGATTTGGGTTGGGACGGCTACACTCCTCTATTCGTGATTCTTTACATTTTGTTGCCTTTCAAAATGGTTATATTTTGAGATCCAAATAACATAAGGGTACGACAGTTAGTGAAAAGTGTAAAGAATCACTAATAGAAGAGCTTAGTCGTCCTGACTCAGATCAACCAAAAAATGTGAAAAATGAGATAGGACTTTTATTCATACGAGCGACGACATATCATGGAATAGATTGAAATGTATTTTATGTAAGCAAAGTGTCTGCTAAAAATATCGCACTACCGTGGTTTGTTTCATTGTTATAAGCTCTCCATTTGTTTCTGGCATAATGGGAACCCACTCAACTCAACTATTTATTTCATTTAAACCATTTACAGGCACTTTTGAATTAATTGTCAAGAAGTCGGTCAGTCAGAAAATATGAGGCTAGTTGCCCATTCCAAATCGTAGGTACCTATGGAGTATGGAGAAGAACGGGCAAGAAATTCCATGGACACTTTTTCACTGTAGTTTCTTTATTATTGTAGCTAGGTTCTATTGATAAGTTTAAAGAAATCTGGTCTAATCTAGATTTCTTTCTTATCAATATCCTTATGCGCCAGGGTAGCCCGCGAAATTCAAATTTTCATATAGTATAATCTTATTACAATGAAATATTAATTACTGGGATTATACGAACTTACTCAACTTAAAGCGTTGTATTGAAGATTTTGATGATTATAATTCTGTAAATACATGCTTACCTACTTGTTACGGTCGCAAATCATATTATATTTTGTTCAACATTTCTATGTTGTGTTGGTCTGGTCAGTGTCAGGTTGTCCTGACACTGACCAGCAAAAAGCAAAAGACGTAAGAAAATTTGAAATTTGCGGGCTACCCTAGCACATCCTCCTTAACGGTAATCGCTTTTGTTCAGAGTCTTGTGGATTTAACGTTTCTCCCTTTCAATTGCTAATCTCAAAACTGGAACGAATTCATCATTAATTTGACTGGTTCACAATAGCGCCCTTTCGCCATTGTCTGTTACATCCTGCTTTCTTTTTAAATATGATTCATTACTTAGTTCTGAATCCTCATTTATTTGTGTCAGAGATGTAGGTACGTTCCGTTGTGAATGCAGATCCGCCTCTCTTGAATGTGGACCTACTTTGTGGCTGATTGTCATTCGAGGTAGATATGGAGTCATGCCATGTAGTTGTGAACACTCAGAACCCGTAATGGCTACCTACGTCATAGAACCATCTAGGGTTCTGCTCGTTGTTTAGGTAAAAACTTTTCAATGACAAAAATAGAAGGCTCTGTCATAAAAAGTTAGGTTTAGGTTTTCAGTGCTTTTGGAGTTAGGAAATAGGTACCTATAACAACATCCTATTTACTTACTAGAGCCTGAAACCTGAAAATACTGACATGCATTTGGTTTTTCAATCAGAGTTTCAAAAGCAATACTTAAATGATTAAAAAAAAAACTTCTTACAATTTCACACCAAGTTTAAATGGAACTGGGCAGGTCACAAGTGTCGCATGCTTTAGGAGCTATGGGATAAAAAAAAACTATGGCACTCCGAGAGTGCAGACAGAAGTGAAAACAAAACACAAACAGAATACTTTGCCATCACTCACTGACATATCGGATATACATTAAAACCGAGTATACCCCGAGGACACCCGACAAAACATCCGAATGTAACGCGGTGTCGGTTACGGTAACAATGTCGCTAGTGCAATGGTTTTTTCCCATCTCAAAAAGGCCCAACGCGCCTAAAGAAGATTTCACTTCAAAATGAGCCACAGAGAGGGTTCCAAACAGCAGTAAACGGTAACTCCGTAGGGCCAGGACAAGATGGCGGAACGAACTTGATTCTTTTCTAAAATACAGCACATAAAGCAATAGCTAGGAGTAAGTAGAAGGAGGGAAGGGAGGCCTTTGTCCTGCAGTAGGACGCAAACGGCTGATAATCACACTATCACACTAATATTATAAAGGCGAAAGTTTGTGAGTGTGTGAGTGTGTTTATATGTTTGTTACTCCTTCACGCTCAAACGGCTGGACAAATTTTGATAAATTTTTGTACGGAAGTAGCTGACACCCTGGATTAATCATAGGCTTATTATTTATCTTGATATTTTTACGGTATCGACATTTACGCGGGTATTAATCATAAATGCATATGAATCTTACATCGACAGTTTTCCATATCACCGAATACCTTTCCTTATCTACATAAAGTGCCTATTTGAAAAAAAATTTGAACGACATTTACTAAAGATATCGTTCAGCATCTGAATCATTCTTTTGAACTAAATACTTTTTCTTCTAGGTTAGCTCTGGAAAAGGGAGAGGGAGGCCAGGCCCTGCAGTGAGATAATACAGGCTAGTTAGATTAGATTAGATCACTACTTGTTTGCAAGTTAAAATAATAATTATTTTTTTGTTTTCGTATTGAACACTTTTTTATAACTTACCTACGTTAACTATATTAATATCGACGAGCAACATTTTCACCTTTTTTTTATCTTCGCATTATACAAAAAACAAATCATTAGGTAGACGGTATTTAAATTTGGAAGCTGCTCCTTGGCCATTGACGTCAGTAACTGGTTGTGTACAGTAAATAATGTGGAACGAGCCATAAAAGTAATTTTGCAACTCGCCGATATTTATATGCGTTGCCATTAAGTTCTGTTCTATCAACACTTATGGAAAATTTAAGAAGTAGATGGATGATACACAATTTGTTTTTAGTTTAGCAGTCCGTGAATGCTGTGCTAATTTTTTTGTTTATTTGATACTAGTGACCCGCCCTTTAGTTTGGCGGCCAATCTCAATGGAGACTAGCCTTCGGCGTGGAAGATATTGTAGTACTTGTGCACTATAATATCTTCCACGCGTGCAGACACTTGTGCACTCCCTCTTCCCTCACTCTCATAGTCCGATGGGACGGCAATTCGACACGACCGGAGAGAGATCGGGCGCAGGACCAATGGATTAACATGCTTTCCGAGGCACGGGGGCATCACACCGTTAACTTCCAAACTCCGGGCTAACTAAGAATTTCCTAATGGAAAAACTCAATAACACTTTGCCCGATTCGGGAATCGAAGGACCCCACGCTCAGCTGTCGCGCTTGCGACCACGAGACCAACGGGGCAGTTAATAAGAATAATATATAGACTCTCTGGGACCGATATCCGCCTCCCAATGACAGCTACAATAAAAGGTCAAAAGATTTGAATCACTAAACATACTATCTAGATTTTTTTTTGAGAGAGGACGCTGTTTCCCGTCCTTTTAGCATAGATATCCATTGTTCAGTTTAGAAGAACTAAGCGGTCACACAGACGCAAAGCAACTTTGTTTATACAAATATACTTAAATGAAATACTGTTAGTTGGTAAGCGCATCACTTGAGAGCAGTGCATGGCATCATTATCAACTTATAATATCCCCACTACTGGGAAACAGCCCTCCTCTCTTAGAGATAGCGGGCTATAATGTACCACGCGGGCCCAGTGCGGGTTGGTAGATGTCACAAATCGACGGTGAAGTGCCAATAACTCCTAACTGACAAAGTCAAAAATTTACACATACTGGATAAAAACGTTCAAAAATAGACACGTTGTTTTAGTTGGGAGGTAATATGTATTTCCACATTTTAATTTAATGTTGTTGTAATAAAAATACACTTTGCGATTTCACTAAAACATGCGAATAAATTCAAAACGAAAAAAAGTGAATTTCTAAAAAAAAAATCAGTTAGGAGGTATTGGCACTTCGCCGTCGAAATGTCTTTTGAATTTTTTGGTTCTAGGACATGCCGGTTTCTGCACGATGTTTCCCTTAACCGTTTTTGAGAGCAGTGGTGATGAATGTATTTACACAAAGTAAAGCGCCTGTCTGGGTTTAAACCCTGACTTGAGAACGGCTGGACCGATTTGCCTTTTTTTAATGTTCTTTATGGTCCGAATAAGGTTTTTATGGAAAGAACAATTGGAAAAAGTGGGGGAAAACTCAGTCTTTTTCTATGGGATTTTTGTATGAACAGGACAACGTGGGTCGGGTCAGCTTGTTTCCTTTACTTTTTATAGATATAGATATTCTTTACCAATATTATGGGCCTCCCAATGCGAAAGATGCGTCGTCATGGAAGAGGACTTCTGGTCGCAGGACGTGGTGTTCCGTCGCTTCCGCGGACATGTACCACAGAACAGCACAAGAACAAGCTAGTGAGGTACTATTTTATAATAAAAATATGTATGTTTAGGTATACCTAATTACCTATATCTATAGGCCTGCGTCGCCTGAAATAAATGAATAAATAAAGAAATGACAGCTACAATAATAGATTTGAATAACTAAACATATGTAGTATTCTTAATTTTTCTTTCTAGCAAGAGGACACTGTTTCATATCTTCTTTGCATAGATAAGTTTTTAACTTTTCGGGAAACCCCACAAGCGTTAAGCGCGAATTACGCAGAGACGGCGCTGCGCCGCGCCTTCACCCTACGCCGCGGCGTAGGGTGAAGGCGCGTCGCAGACATGAGGCAAAACGTTTTCATACAAAATGTACGAAGCCGATGTGTCGTGAATTACACTCTTGTCAAGCTCAACTCAAGGCAGCGGGCGGCGCCTTCGTACATTTTGTATAAAATTGTTTTGAAGCGGCATCATGGCTGCGCCGCGTCTTCATCTTACGCCGTATGTTTATAATTCACGCCTTACGAAGAGTTTTTGAAGTAGCCTAAAAGGTGATACCATAATGACCCAAATTCTTTAAGTGAGTATTAATAATGAATTCTTCCTGTTTGTGAAAAATAATGTCTTGTGTATCTTCCTTCCTGATTTAATCTTAAGGATAATTTGTCATTAAAAATACCAACTTACGTAAACGAATAATCCCGATGGTTAATACACGATTTGAGGAAAGTTCAAAGTCGGATAATTAAGTAAGTGTGTGATGAGATCCACTTTTTGCTTTAACAACCCACAAGGAAAAATAAATAACTGTTAATTATTTCTGAGAGCGAATGAAGATATTTTATTCAAAGCTATAATGTTCCCACTGCTGGGACACAGGCCTCCTCTCTGTGAGAGGGAGTGGGCCGTTATCCACCACGCGGGCCCAGTGCGGGTTGGTTGACGTCACGTCTTCTAATTATTGATTCTAGGACATGCCGTCTCCTCACGATTTTTCCTTCACCGATTTGAGAGCAAGACTGCATGATTTATTTTAATAAATTACTTCATGAAATCCCACTAATCGGTATTAAAATCACGATTCACATAATTCTCGGCAACTTATCATCAAACTCACGTTTCCCACGCGTTGCAATGTTCGTGCATCATTGTACAATTGTACATCATTCATTCGGTTTCGTGGAGAAAGTGCAGGGTAGCCGCCGCCATTGACGTCACACTGATTGCTACGTTTCATAGTCCCACGACGCGCTGGCGCACGACCCGCACGAAATCGCTGATGGAATAGCGATAAGCGAAGATCTAGCGATAGCTTTTGTTATCTCCGTTTTCACGTAGGTATATGACGTCAATGTCCCAGTATTTTATAGGTATAATGTGTCAACCGGGTCGGTTTATTAATAATTTATTACTATTATATTAGGTACATAAATATTTTACCTACTGCCATAAAGAGGTAGAGTCGAATATACTAACTATTATAGTAGGTGTTGTTTGAATAAATCACTTTGCTGGGTAATTTCTTGAAATTTTAATAGCTGACCCGGCAAACTTCCTACCACCTCAGAATTGAATAATGTGACAAATTTCAACCAATACGGCTATTATCATTTTCTGTGTTCGCTGATCTCGCTGCTCTTCAGTGCGGTTAGCATGTCCGCGTCACAAAGGAAAGAAATGACATACCTATTAGTCAAATTTTATAGTGCGTTCTGAAATTTTCTAAGAAAGATATATCAAGCTACATAAAAAAATGCCTGTCTTGATAATAAACTAAAATAAAATATATAGGACAGACCTGCAAACAACTGAATAAATCAAACTATACCATCATATTACCTCCACATTATTTCATTTCTGAACGCACCATTTTTGACAGGTACGAACCGTTTGTATCGGATAATAAAATTGTTGCTTTTACTATTTGCCTTACAACTTCTTCATATTTTCTCACCTTTTAAACCTTCCTTGGACATCTACAAATATTTCAAAACCAAAATTTGCCAAATGGTCCAGCCTTTCTCGAGTTATAGTGAGACTCACAAACGTCATTTCATTTTTATTTATTATAAGGAAACATCACCTGGGAGAAGCTAGTTAGTCGAACTGTCAAAATCAACTGACAGATTCGGTTCACGGACAGAATTGGTCATCGTTCAGTGTTCGATACGAGCGTCAGATGACTTTTGCTCGAGACAGTTTCGCGGAAGGGCGCAATACTGCCGTAACGTAAATATTACTTTATTGTTAAGTGTTATAACAGAAATCAATAACAGTTGTACTGTAGTTTTAGTTCAATGGCCCGGTAAAATGCGTTAGAAGATAGGTCGTCGGTAGCTATGTCGTCTAATATCGAAGTACCGTCAACAAATCACGATTCAACGGAAAAAAATTGTGAAGGCTATTCAATCTATAAAATACGGTGGTAGTACACGTGATTTTTATGTGTCAAATTTTGACCCTAATATACACGATGTTGATGCGTGGTTTGATGAGCGCAAATTCTAAATAAGTGGAATGATGCTGAATGTTTGTCGCGTATCGGTCACTGTCTTAAAGGCGACGCAAAGTCTTGGTTGGATGATTGGATTACGACAGACCGGTCTTGGAGTACTTAATTTTAAACGAGATTTTAAATTATTGTGCGTGAAAAAGATTGATGTGGCGAACATTCTGTATGAGGTCATGAGTACCAATTCTAATAGTTTTACTACGTATGCGGAGTATGTACGTCGGTCTTTATTACGGTTACAGATAGTTAAAGGTTTGAGTAACGAACTTATTAGTGCTATTATACGTGGTATATAGATGGGCAATCCACCCGGGTTTAAACCCGGTGCTTTGATAAACACCCGTAAACACCCAATTTTCTGGGTGTTTATGGGTGTCTACGGGTGTTTATCGGGTGTTTATCGGGTGTTTATCAAAAGCACCGGGTTTAAACCCGGTGGATTGCCCATCTATAACGTGGTATCAATGAACCCAACATTAAAGCGGCAGCTACGAATGAGAACCTTAAGCCGAGCGAGTTAGTTCATTATTTTTCTTCTTTTGTAAAACCGGTTGAGGGTAAGCATGAAACGTTTAAATCGTGATGCTGCAGCATCTAAGAAGGTTGTGAAACCAAATTTTGCCAAACGTCCCGTTCAAAAGACTCCATTAAAATGCTTTTCATGTGGACAATCCGAACATAAACAAATTAACTGTCATGCTGTACAAAAACCATCAACTACTAGTATGTAACTGTAACTACAGTGATGTGAAGTCGGGAACGAAAATTGTTTGCGCGTATTGTAAAAAAACTGGGCACCATATTAACGATTGTTTCGCCAAACAACGTTCTGATAATAGAAAAAGCAACGTAAATTTTTGTTCCCTACCCGACATTAATAATTGCATAGATGTTATACATAGTTGGAGTAATCCAAGGGATACCCATTGACATGATAGCGGAGCTTTAGATGTTTCTCTTATTTCGTCTTCTGTGGTAAATCATTTGTCGTGCGCTACAAAAACCACTTATCGAGAGTTAAAAGGTGTTGGAAATACGAACGCAAAATAAAAAGGACCTACTACCCCGTGTAGCGAGGTGGTGGGTGTACCGACAAAATTAGGCACTCCCACACCTTATAGTTACCGATCGAGGTCGATGTTCAAAGCCACACATTTCGTTAAATGGATTAATGAATTAGGATGCACTATACATTACATAACTCCTGAGATGCATCACACGAATGGCCAGGTGGAGAGATATGTACCCACCCTTCTTAACATGTTACGCGTCGAGACTAATAATAAGAAAAGTAAGTGGTCCGAACAGTTATGGCGTTTGCAGCTTGTACTGACCGTCACAAAACAAAAGACATCAACATCAACTGAGTGAAGCTAGTCGAACTGTCAAAATCAACTGACAGATCCAACAATCGGTCATCGTTCAGTGTTCGACACAAGCGTCAGATGACTTTTGCTCGAGACAGCTTCGCGGGAGGGCGCTACGCTGCCGTATCGTAAATATTACTTTATTGTTAAATATTATAACAGAAATCAATAACAGTTCTACTGTAGGTAGTTTGAGTTCAATCATAATTTTTTTTTTAAAGAAAGTTGTTTAATTTGCTTTTAATATATATACTATATAGATAAGATAAAGGAATTTTATTGAGTAGTGGTGGTTCAGTGGCAACGGCCGTGACTTACGAGTTGCGGGTCGTATAGGACCCGCACAGGTCGAACCCAAACAGGCACTTACGTACTTTGTGTACAGACGCCAGCACATCAAGGTACTACAATCTGTCAAATTTCTTTAATAGATTTTCAACTTTATCGCTAAAGTATAAGGTTCAAAGTTAATTGGGAAAATTTGACAGTTTCGGGTAGCTTGATGTGCTGGCGTCTGTACATTATTTCATCACCACGGCTCTCAAAACGGTGAAGGAAAACATCGTGAGCAAATCGGCATATCCTTTAAACAAACATTCGGAGACATGTGTCATCTACCAACCCGCACTAGGTCCGTGTGATGGCTTACGGTCCAATCCCTCTCACCGGGAGGATGCTTGTGCCCCAACAGTGAGAACATTATAGGCTGATTAAATTATATAATATATAATTTAATCAGCCTATAATGTTCTTTATAGTTCAAAAAACATAATATGGCTTTATAAACCTTAAATTGTTGTCTAGTTTTCTCCGTTGGTTTTTATAAAATAAACTCAGTGCTTATCTAAATATAATAGATTTACCTGTTTTTAGGGTTCCGTACCCAAAGGGTAAAAACGGGATCCAATTACTAAGACTCCACTGTCCGTCTGTCACCAGGCTGTATCTCATGAACGTTGACAGCTAGACAGTTGAAATTTTCACAGATGATGTATTTCTGTCGCCGCTATAATAACAAATACTAAAAACAGATTAAAATAAATACTTAAGGGGGCTGCCATACAACAAACGTGTTTTTTTCGGCGTTTTTGCCTTGTGGTACGGAACCCTTCGTGTGCGAGTTCGACTCGCACTTGGCCAGTTTTTTTAAGTCATCGTGATCGTGTTGCTGCAGCTGATGTTCATATTCCTAAAACGTGATTAGGTAAATAGTCAGTTCGTTGTCAAGGAGCCACAATGTTGGCTATGAATAAATAAAATAGGTAAACTCTATCACAAAGTTGACCTATTATTATTCAATTCGTTTATTTGATAGGTACAATCGCCGGCACGTAACTTGGCAAGAATCGTTAGATGCGTTTTTCCTTTCTTAAACTTTCTTCTAAACAGACATGTTTAAAAATAATCTATGGCAATAACCATAGTGTAATAGCACACAATAAAAGTGACCATTTTCTTGTTGCACTAAGTGTACACGTGCTAATTTACTCCGACTCCGCCAAAACCTTGCCAAGTTACGTGCCGGCGACTATACTAGTTTTTTTTTTCTTTATTTAAGCCAATACCGTACGTGTCTTACTACGATTTTTAGCTATTTTAAGTGGACTACTAGATCTGCAAAGCTAACTGGTTTTAAACTAGTCTATTTTAAATAATAGCAGATTAAAATTAATACATTCCATGTAGCAGTCAATGTAGGTATAAGCAAGCGAGTTTGTTAAGTCTTGTAACGATTTGAATAAAAGTCAGGATGCTCGTTTAATCCATAGTATCCATAATAATATTATAAATGCGAAAATGTGTCTGTTACCTCTCCACGCTTAAACCGCTGAACCGATTTAGATGAAAATGGACAGCACATAGGATAGTTTTTATCTCGATATTCCCACGGAATCGACACTTATACGGGTGAAAACGCGGGGCGGTGCTAGTACAATATAAGCTCTGTTTACATTATATATGTTTACGGAATTGTAGTTAATGTAATGACGGTTGTGTGGTAATGTAAGCGGCTGGGCGACAGGATCCCTTCCTTGTTGGCACTGTACACCGTCAGTATATCACTTGCATTGGTTACGTAATATGGAGCCTACGTAAAGAGGTTCACTAGCAGGCTGCTCACGTCGACTTCCTTGCTCTATCTACAATAATCCGACGGATCTCTCTTAAGGCGAGCTGCGCGTGCGATCCTAATGACGTGCAGCGGTGTCCTTACAGCATACATGATTAGCTATTATCCTTTTGTTGATTGAGCAAATACAGGTAGTATTTTATAAAGCTCTAGACTCTGTTTCGAGAAATCGTTAAACGGATCTTTATCGATTATATTCAAAATTCATTGTTGATAATTTGACATTTTCTACTTGCAAATGATCATAATAGGTCATCATCATCTGCCTAGCCTTTTCCCAACTATGTTGGGTTCGGCTTCCAGTCTTACCGGATGCAGCTGAATATCAGTATTTTACATGGAGCGACTGCCTATCTGACCTCCACAACCCAGTAACTGGGTAATAAGATACTCCTTGGTAAGACTGGTTGTCAGATTTTCGGGCTTCTGACTACCCGTAACGACTGCCAAAGATCCACGAATGACAGCCGGGACCAACGGCTTAACGTGCTTTCCGAGACACGGAGAGGCCTTGGTATGTATAGATGGTCACCCATACATGGACCAACCGTGGCAAGCGTAGTTTAATGTGTTCAATCGACCCGTGTGGTTGGTATAACTTAGCCACAAGCCCCTCAAATGATCATAGTAGGTACAGACGCCAGCACATCAAGCTAGTACAATCTGACAATTTTTTTTAATAGACTTTCAACTTTATCACTAAAGCATAAGGTTCAAAGTTGATTGGGAAAATTTGACAGTTTCGGGTAGCTTGATGTGCTGGCTTCTGTACCTATGCAAATATTTTTTTTTTTCTAAGTCTGGCTTATTTCGCGGCAAACTACGTATTCGTTCCTACGGCGTAGCGTAGCCTGCCTCGAAACGCACTATTAAATGATTGATTTGTTGATCTTCACATAATTTACAGTCATACATATGTATGTTCGCTAATTTATAATTTTATGCGCACTTTAATAAAGTAGTTTTACAGCCGTCTGACGTATAAACGTCTGTTCTGACCGTCTTAAACCAGTCAGAATACATTTTATTACCAAAAAAAGGAGCATTCTTTACAAATTACGTTGACAGGTGCATATTATAAGCGTTTGAGCTCCATTTATAGAATTTTCTCTGAAATAATAGCACATTATGATACATGTGTGCTATGTTGATCATTATACGCGTTTCATACGACGTTTTTCATCATTCTTGTGAGGAAAAAACAGACTTGCGCGCTGGTATTGTTTTTTCCCGCGCCGCGTTAGCCACCACTAGCGATGCGCGCGCAAGTGTAAATAAAAGCACTGACCAGGCACTGATAACAGACCGATAAACAGCCTATAGAAAAAATATAATAAGCACAAAATAATGTTTAGATTGATCGTAGTGTTGTCGTGTGTCAAATTGTAGTTTAGTTAGTATGGAATTAGTAAGTAATATGCATTAGTTCAGTGAGAATCCGCAATAATAGAACGCCAGTCAGGGCCTTTTCCGTTTGGTTTCGGAAGGGACCACGGATAATTTAAGGTGAATGCGCAGTGGTAGACCGCGCATTCACCTTAAGGTAATTTTAGTTCATCTTGGGACGAAGGACAATACAGACTATTTAAACAAAAAGTGAAATATGGCCCGCTGATTTCTTTTGACATGAAGTCTCTTTAATGAGATGCGACATGCGGTGCCTTTTTGTCACGCGCGATTTTATCGCGAAAAAAAAGCAGTTAAATAAGAGCCACTTTACGAGCTAGTGTGTTGAAAATTAAATTATGCGTGAATGAGTTGCGAGCGTCGATCATGCATAATCGCTTGACGATTACTTATTTCTTCGGTTACCTTCCGTTGAATGCGTTCCTTTCTCACCTTGATCCACGTATGTTAGCCCAATACTATTTTTCCCACTCCATTGCAGTTCGCAAACAAAGGTGTTTGTTTTCTTAGCACACAAATATTGTCGATTGTATTCACCGTAATCGTTCATTGAACATCATCCACTGCTTTGTTCTCATAACATTTCTGTTTATTTACCAAAGGCTGAAAACTGTGGGAATGGGATTTATTAATGAGTTTTTAATTGTACTTAGTGGGCTTACAACTAAGCGTTTTGTGGTTTTAACACTTTGAATAATATCTTATTCAAAGTGTTAAAACCAAAAAAACGCTGTTCGTTCTTGTTTCGTCGATTCGTGTCGTCAAGGCACTATCGTGCATAGACGACACGAATCACGAAGCCATTAGATACATTCATACATGCTTACTTTTGGTGTATAATTTACTTATAGGTAGTTAAATAGGTATACTTACTACCTCATCTCAGAGTTATCTGATATTTTATATCGATTGACTTATGGTGCTTTCTGTTTAATTGTCCATGGGATTTACGGATTTTTCAAGTATCGTCGCGGTTGGTTTGTGAATGAGTGACCATCTTTATATACCGTGACCCCTCTCCGTGCCTCGGAAAGCACGTAAAGCCGTTTGTCCCGGCTGTCATTCGTGGATCTTTGACAGTCGTTACGGGTAGCCCGAAAGTCTGACAGTCTTACCAAGGGGTATAGTATTACCCAGTACCAGTTACTGGGTAATACTATACTATACTGGGTATACTGGGCTGTCATTCATGGATCTTTGGCAGTCGTTACGGTAGTCAGAAGCCTGAAAATCTGACAACTAGTCTTACCAAGGAGTATCTTATTACCCAGTTACTGGGATGTGGATGGCAGATAGGAAGTCGCTCCATGTAAAATACTGGTATTCAGCTGCATCCGGTTAGACTGGAAGCCGACCCCAACATAGTTGGGAAAAGGCTAGACAGATGATGTTCTGTAGACTTATAAAATCCGTTTAGAAGTACCTAGATAGATTTTCAGTGGCTTTTATTTTCTTTTGTGTCAACTTGACTGATTCATCAGATCAGTCAAGTTGTTCTCAACGTCGATATAATGATGTAGAATAACTAGAATTAATTTATAATATGCGTAGTTCCAGTGAGTGGGACAATTTCAGGTTTTCAGAATCTTTTATATTACTATAAACAATCATTTATCAAGGACCCACTGCATAATTGATTGTTTACATGGATTTTCCCCAATCTTTGGTCTCCCTAAGCTTTAACAAATCGATGAATTAACCATAGAATAAATTGTATTTATGTTGAATAGTCAGAATAGTCTCGAAGTATGTTCCAGATTAAGAGGTAAATGTCCGTTTGTGGGTTGTCAGCATAAACGCCGCCTGCGCAGCGACAAACCCCCTCCCCCCCCACCGCGGCGGTGGCCGTTGACGTCAATCGGATATCTTGCATACATAATGAAATTTTATCGACACGCATTAGTAATTATTAATTTTTAGTCGTTAAATGTAACGTAGTAAGTTATAATAGTATCGCCTCTGTAGTTCGGGGACTTAGGTTCAGGGTAGTAGCACTACCTATGATCAGCAAGAAGGTAGTTTATCAATATCATGATGAAACACTAGACTTGGCTTCTAGATAGTATGAAAACTGGCAACGCTGTAATGAAATATTTAGAAGATAGACTCCTGCTGCTCTATTCTGTAAAAACTTCACCATGAAAACCTGGGTGAAGTGGGGTTCAAGTGAGCTCTCATTCTACGTAATGTTAAGGATTGACGCTATTGACAGCTCACTTTAAGCTCACTTCACCTAAGATTTTACGGTGAGATTTTTACAGGATACATCGGCTGTATCTTTTGCTTAACCGGTAAAGCTCCGCGCGTACCCAAGAGTCACGAAACAATAGAAAATCAATTGTGTCTCATTAGCGGAGCTTAAGGGGAACTCCCTTTGCCTTTTACATCGGGTGCCTAAACGAAAAGGCCATAAAGCATAGCGAAAACAAGACACACTTCAATCGAAAATTTTTTGATGAGACAAGCTTAAGAAAACCTGATACTGCCACCACGGTCGTAAGTTAATTTTGAAAGCTTCTAATATATTATGTAGTTTTAAATGAATGAATGGAGATAAAGTTTGCAATATATGCCTAGGTGATGATATGATCAAAGGATCGTCATTTTATCACATTTGTTGCTGATAAGACAAACTTCAAAAACAATAATTGAAAATTGAAATTAACCAGCGGATCTGAAAATTTTAATCAAATTATTAGCAAACGTTTAACATTGGCGAATAGAGTGGGAATTAAATTATGTAATTTCTAGTTTTGAAGTTATGTTGAACTCTGCAAGCAAGCTTCAAGGTAATGTACGCATTTTGATTGATTTTAATATTTTAATACAGGGAAATTTTTTCCGAAGCGTAAAAGGTATTTCTGTGAATGAATAATGAAGTAATTTAATAAATAGGTTCATTTTTGAATCACGGACGAAAAAATTATGCGATGTACCTACAGCTGCAGCAATCCCGTACTTTACTTAGTCGAAAAATATGATTCGCCCACTTAGTTTTTGGGCCTGACCCAGCAGACATAATTATTAGGTGCATTAACTTTGAAAATCACAACTTGGATCAAAGACAATCTAATATATCCGATTTCTTAAACACCTACGTTTTGTTTAAAAAGGAAATTGGGCTTGGATATAAGATTGTTCACACGGGTGTAGCGGTTAAGAAAAAACAAAAGAAACTCACTGTTATCATTGATGATGACTCGCGATTAACATGGCCTCAGAGGGCTAGAAGTGGCATTCTATCAACGCTAACTATAACGAAAAAGTAATGTATGGGATTGACATAAGCTACCGAACAGCTTATACCAATCCTGTTGAAAGTCGTTGTAGAGACACGAAACGCTTTGAAAGCGATTGTCAATTCTCCAGGCTTTCTGGGCCCAAGTAATAGCAATAAGAAAGTAAGTAAATAATAATTGGGTGTGATCAGTAATTGGACGTGATCAAGAATATGAAGTATCGGATTTTGCTTTGCTGGGTTTTGGGTGAAATAATCCTTTCGTCATCTTTAATCCTTCTCTTCACAGATAGCCAGAAATAAATAGTAAAATTACTTATCAGAAGTTTAATGCTACTATTCAATAGCACATAACTATAATGTAAATTGTATGCAATCGTTCTAAAAAGCGATTGTATTCGTTACGGTTTGCGGTTGCATAATTTACGTTGCCTATTGTTATTGCGATGAAATCAGTTATAAATCAGCGTTACAAATTAAGTTTCTTCAAATAGCAATTATTATCTTTTCAAAATGTTTCTGAATTTGGTTTAGATTTTCAAAATACCTAATGTAGGTTTCTTCTCAATTCCATTTTATTAATCCTACTAATATTATACATTTGAAAGTTTGTGAAGAGAAGTTTGGATGTTTGTTACTCAATCACGCGTAAACCGTTGAACAGATTTAGGTGAAATTTGGCATAAGAGATAATTTGAGTCCAGGAAACTACAGAACGTGCTAAAATCCTCCTACTTTGGTACTCCAAACCAGGGTTGTTGCTGATGCATATTTTTTTCACATCAGTGGAAGCTGATGCTGATGCGGATTTTAATTATTTTCTTAAAAAAGCAGTGACCATTATGAATGTATACCTAAAAGTTGCACAGCTTTCCTTGGTATTGAAACAAAAGTTTCAATAATTTTGTAAGTACCTAGCTTAGTAATAATTAGCGTTAGTTTACAATGGCAATATTCGCAATAACCGCGGTCGACCTTTGAATTGGTTAAAATTCGCAACCGAAAACAACACGTGCTATAAGCCCCGCCCCCTCTGCGGTCATGTCACGACTCGAGCTTCAGCATTAAGGCTCCTTCAAATAGGCGCGACACGACACGCGACACAAAGGCACCGCAAGTCGCGCAACGAGCGGTGCCTTTGTGTCGCGCGCGATTATATCACGCGTCGCGCCTGTTTGTAGGAGCCTTTAATAATCAGCTTCGATGAATGCGGATGCTGATGCTGATGTTCGCAACAACCCTGCTCCAAACCCTACTCATAAAGCCTAAGTGGGCTTAGACTTAAGTCCTGATTGATTCTTAACTCACAATTTTACAGGTGAAGATGACCAAACGAAAAAAAAATTAACTGCATATACTAATGCCGTTTCCAGTCTGCTTATGAAAATTCAATCAAATATATCCAATAGTGTAGTCACTATACATATTCATAGATTGGCAAATCCTATAGTCGGCCAATCACTGCTATTTAGTTTGTTTGAAAAAATCACGCTTTCAATTTCGATGTTAGCATTCATTTAATATTAGTCTAAATACTACTATGCATTAGTATTGCCAGTGTTTGCATTTATTGTCGTATTGTCGCCTCCAGCACATTGTTTATTATTGGCTAACTGGGTCAGTACTATCTAAGCTCCTCTTAACTTTTTTGAAGACAAATACTTATGTTCGAAAAGAGACTATATTAGATATTTTAGTAGCATGAAATAAAAGTATCAGTATCTCAATACTAAGCAGTAGCAAATCGAAGGTAAAGTAGGTAGGTACTTGTTAAGAAAAACATATATTTAAAATCGCTTGCTAAAATTTATCAATCATAAATCATTAGATTAGATTATTCTACTATGTAATTAAAATTATAAATAGATGAATGCGAACGTCATTGATCGTCATTTCTGTTTTGGAACCGACAGTAATTATGATGATCTTATTATAATTTTGAATAAAAAATGTCATATCGGGGTCAATTACGTCATTTACGGCCATTTGATAGCTTACATGAAATGGCATTTGTTTGAATTCCGGAATAACGTGAAATGTTTTTCACGCATATTTCGTCACCATTTTATCAGTGCACCGATGAGTTCAATGATCCGATTTGAAAATAGTAGTTATTTGGCGATGGATTTTTATAAATACGAAGTTCAGACTTGCAGGAAATGTTGACGATCGTTTCTCCACGTGTCATGACGATTTTCACTAAAAACGTAAAACAGGCCATAGATAAATACTCACTTAAAGGCTCCTTCAAACAGGCGCGACACGACACGCGACACAAAGGCACCGCAAGTCGCGTAACGAGCGGTGCCTTTGAGTCGCGCGCGATTATATCGCGTGTCGCGCCTGTTTGTAGGAGCTTTAAAGCTTTTGGTGTAAGTCATTTGTTTCTTAGTATAATCAGCCTATAATGTTCCCACTGTTGGGACACAGGCCTCGTCTCGATAACAGGGAGTGGGCAGTAATCCACCACGCGGGCCTAGTGTGGGTTAGTAGATGTCACATGCCTTTGAATTTTTGGTACTAGGACATGTCGGTGTCCTCATGATATTTTCCTTCGCCGTTTTGGAAGCAATGGTGATGAAATTATCATTTGTTTCTTAGATATTAGAAAGAAAGAAAATACGTTTATTTGCGACAAACATGACGCATAAAAATAAAAGACACTAACAACAGAAAAAACAAAAATAACAATTTGGGAGAAAGTATGCGTCACATCTACGCAAAACGGCCAACGCTCAGCATAATGCTAAGACCCTATACGAGACAGAGCCCCAGCGCTGGTTTTAGCGACAGCCGGTATTATTTATTTATCAGGTACTAGCGACCCGCCCCGGCTTCGCACGGAAACATTATTATTATTATACATATAAACCTTCCTCTTGAATCACTCTATCTATTAAAAAAAACCGCATCAAAATCCGTTGCGGAGTTTCAAAGATTTAAGCATACAAAGGGACAAAGGGACAAAGGGACATAGGGACAGATAAAGCGACTTTGTTTTATACTATGTAGTGATATATCTACTTGGTTGTTGTTTGTATTTACTTGTTCAGCCAACGTACGAACATGTAACTACAGAAAAAGTGTTTGATGTTTTTGAAGACCTTGACTTGTGAGAATTTATTACAAAATTATACAACCTACCTGCTATTTTTGTATATGCTCTACTTGAGTTAGACCAGAGGTTCCCAAACTTATTTCATCTGCCGCCCACTTTGAAAATCAATTATTTTTCATGGCACCCCTTTTTTTTTCTCTTTACCACATCTTAAAAACCACTATGACATTCATTTAATAAGCAGCGTTGCCACAGCACTAAATCCACGTTCACACAAATATGACGATGGGAATGCTATCAAAAATCGTTGAACGATCAACCACAATCCAGGGTATGATTGCGGGATTGGCTTTTGTAGCCAAAATTCTTGGTAGACATTTTTTTATTTGATTTTTGTTTCTTCGTTCATTGTCAGTTCTATGAGTTCTTCTTCCAGCTGGGATGATATTGCTGTGTTGACATTTGAAAAAGGATCCACCACCCAGTCTACTATTTCCAATTTGAAAATGTCCAGAAATCGATCTATGAAATCACTGTAAAGGTTTTCCAAATGTTGGCAGTAGGCAACCAAGTCATCGTTGTTGCAGGATACTGATAAATTGGGAAAATTGTGGAACTCACGCCTGCCGATATTCTTCTTGGTTTACAGCAGTTTGGCTACGAAAGCAGCAACGACATTTTTTGTTCAAGTCATCACCTTGAAGTTGGATATTTATATCATTAAATAATTTATACAGTTCTGTCATGAACGCGATATAATTGATGTGATGAGGTTGTCGCGCAATTCTGTGTCTTTCTTTTCCAAGAACTCTATCACAGAGTCAAACAGATTGTACTTAAAAAGCAAAATTCCAGATGTGCTCGCAGTAGGTAAATTGCGTCGTTCATCGACATTTGGTTGCAATAAATTTATGTGAAAGATTGTTTCAATCACTGCAACATGTCATCAAATCAGTGAATAAAATCCGAAACAGCTCTTTAAATTATAGATTCATAGGCAATCGGCATCGGAACCAGCCGATTGATACAGGATTGCATAAATGGCGTTATTTAACAAAAACTTGTTCAAACTTGATTGCCCACGGACTATCTTACGAAAGCTATCTTAAATATTTTTAGTTTTTATACAATCAAATAGGGCAGAAATATGAACTAAATAATCGATGTTGTGTAGGTAGTAGGTAGATTTTAATGTCACTCAATTTTAAAATATTAAGTAGATGAAATTACAAATCAGCCATCGCCCCCCTAAACCACTTCAACACCCTCCGTTTTTTCTGGGCTCCTCTAGGCCTTCAGCGCCCACAAGGGGGCTTTATCGCCCACTTTGAGAAAGACTGAGTTAGACACTTTTAAGGACAACGTCGTGCGTCAGCGAGGTATTGTCAGCAATGAATGAAAAGAATTTTAATTAATTTATTTTATGTTAACTAGCTATTCACCTTAAATTATTTAAGCATGTCATAGTTAAACAAACTATTGTTTTCGTGTTTTCCGAATTCTCATTCATTGCTTGTTTACGAGTGAGTCATACGATATTGAAATGTAGACGTTACGAATTAAAACAACTTATGTGAGAGTATAGTAATTACTTTTATTGACAGCTGCATTATGTAATTACATTTACGCAAACCGATGCTTTTACGTGCGTCATAAAAAGTAAACATCTTCAACCTGTCTTGGCCTTTTTCATCATTACCTTATGTAGTTATTTTGATGTTTAGACATTAATTGGTTCAAAAGTTGGGTTTAATGAAGCATGTCATGGCCGCGAGACGGCGCGGACGCATTACGGCGCGCGCGCTGATAAAGGGTCGCGGCCTGTCTAGGAACGCGTCTGTCGCCATAATCAGCCGAATGTTCCTGTAAATGTCACAACTTTCCAAACTATCCTGGAATATAATCGTGACATTCTTAGACTTAATTAGGAGGATGGCGACATGTAACAATACGTAGTTTGTTATAACAACATGTTTACTTTACGCCTTAATTCTTCTAAGAAAAACTGCGATACATTGTGTGCTACTTCCTTATTAAAATACCAGGCATAAAACAATATAATTACGTACCTATATTGCACATATTATGTGTCAAAGAACTTTTTTTCAAAGAACATAACGTCATAATATGAACTTCGGCTACAAAATGACAATGAGCGCGTGTCTGTGAGATATCCTCAATTATGGCGCTTTATTACCGCCTTGTTTAAAAATAGACTAATAGCGTTGAACTGTTGATATCTACTATTATTAGGTACTGCTATTATTTTGCATGGTTCGTAGACTGGTAATGTCAATGTCAATTGGTCGGTCGTTCTGATAATTAGCTTGGTAAGTCTAGCTTATCCACCGAAGTTAGTGATAATTTCACATTTAGAAATGTGTTGTATGAGAACCATTGTTCTGCAACATGCAATACGCTAATTAATTCAAATATTGCATAGCATGGCTGTTAAATGAGTCTATGATCGCATTTCTGAACAGGTACGGTGTTTGCATTGCACGAATCCCACACGGAAAAAAAAATGAAATTGTTTATTTTGTAAATAGGATACTAGAATCTTATACAAGTCATTTTATAATAAAATAAGCTAGATGGATTCAATATTTACTATCTGAGAAGAAATGGCGAAACAAACTCAAAGCCACTTTAAAAGTCCAGACATATTCTTGGTCAGATCATGTGAAGACAATGTAGATGTAGTGCCTAAAATGGTCGTTTGAAGAAAGAATCACACAAGATTTAAGTGGAGCAGTGGACTGCTCTACTCAAATCGTGTAGCTCAACTCAGAACTTGAGGACTTGAGGAGAACAAAGAAACGATGTAGCCTCTTTACCTGCAAGTGGCCGGGACAGCTCCTAACTCAATGTAATTTCCCTATATTGTGTGAATAAGGACTAAGTGACTACAAACCAGTTATATCCTTACTGTGTGAAAAGCCATCCATACTATCCATACTAATATTATAAATGCGAAAGTAAAAGAAACAGACAATCTGTCTGTTTGTCTGGCTGTTACCTCTTCACGCTTAAACCGCTGAACCGATTTAAAAAAAAATTGGTATAGAGATAGTTTGAGTCCCGTTCAAGGACATATGATAGTTTTTATCCCGATATTTCCACGACATCGAAACTTATGCGGGTGAACCCGTGGGGCGCTGCTAGTAATATTATAAATGCGAAAGTGTGTTTGTCTGTTTGTCACTTCTTCACGCTTAAACCGCTGAACCGATTTAAATGAAATTTGGTATAGAGATAGTTTGAGTTCCGGGAAAGGATATAGGATAGTTTTTATCCTGATGTTCCCACGATATCAACACTTATGCGGGTGAAACCGCGAGGCGCTGCTAGTCTTGTATAAAAATATCCCATTCAAATGGCAAATTTTGATAGGTCAATATTAGAGCGTATTTCAGTCCAAAATAACTCTCCGTTCTTCAGAATTCAGACGGAGCAAATAGGTCATACCCACCATTGGTCTTTGCTCCAATTCTTGGCAATGCGATAATTTTACCAATAACCCATTCGAAATTATTGTGGAACCCTAACATGCAGATAACGGTATCTTGTGTAACAATCATTGTCGCTAAATACATATATACCTTTAGGATATCTCTCAGCTGTGATTACCGGAGTTCTACGACCAGTCATGCCACGGTAATGACACCCGCTACCCAGCATGTATGGCCACGTGACCAGCTCCTGATAATATGCATGTGTACTATGATAACATGTCATTTTTATGAATTAACATTTTGCTCTGCTATGCAATTTTGTAAGTAGAGACTTTCTACTTGGCAACATACAATGTACAGACGCCTGCACATCAAGCTACCCGAAACTGTCAAATTTTCCCAATCAACTTTGAACCTAATACTTTAGCAATAAAGTTGAAAATCTATTAAAGAAATTTGACTGTAGTAGCTTAATGTGCTGGCGTCTGTACTACCTACTTAAATACTCTGTGGATGGCAAGATTAATTTGGCATCCTTGGTTGTGTAACTATTTCGGTCAGCATTGAATCCAAAAAATTACAGCTATATCAAGTTTCATGTTATTCGATACGATGTAATCTATTCCTAATTCAAGAGGAATTTGATAATTTGTTACCAAATATGTATTCATAATCATATAATACGGCGGAAACACTATTTTGTACGCCGGCATCCGGCTGCGTCAGTCAATGAGACAAAATTGAATGAGCTAATTATTGTAATGCAATAACTGTCTTGAACTTTTTATTGTTTTAATTTTACCATAGCTTAGCTCTAAATATTACACAGTAGGTCCCAAAAAGCAGTAAACAGCAAACGTAGGCCCAGGAGATAGAGGAATGAAATGAATTTATACCAGGAGGACTGGCCTCCGATGACAATAGGTACACAGAGACACGTGAAAGGAGGAAAATCGTGTGAGCTCCATGTTTCTATCACATAATTAATTTATCTCTCATGGCTTCATTTTTAATTCTTTTACTTATTGTGGCATAATAATTTTATTATAGTTGCATCGTCTTCACACATAATTCCTATATAATTAATTATTACAAAATATTGTAAAACATTTTAAGAGTAACGGTGTAGTTTCTTCCCCATTCTTCTCCATACGAAGACACCTAAAAAATACTCTAATTCTAGTTTTCTGCCCTGCAGTGGGGCGCTTACGACCTGAGCTCTTTAATCAGCAAATAATACCTTTTTTTTAAGAGCATTTCAAAGTCTTCGGAAGTGCAGGCATTTCATGGGCAAGACAACTAGTTTAAGAAACGCTTATTCTTAGCTAAGCTATATTTAGGTATCAATATATGGTGGATTAATTATAAGCTTATGTACATGGCCCTTGTGTGGGACTAGCCGATAGCGAGTGGAAAGAGCCCCCGCCCCGAGATAACCCTCCGTCTGCATTACACGCGCACGGCGCCTGAATACTACGCATTTTTTTCCATATTTACATCATACAGGAAAACATAATAGAGAATCGGACTCAACAGACAGAGACGGCTGTTGAACTATTAGAATTTACTACCTTGGCGGTGAGTACATCTAAAGGACCGCCAATTAAGACCAGCTTGGCGAGAACTGGCTTCCCTCGAGAACACTGGACCCCAGGAAAACATAATATAAACATACAAATTGTCAGATAAATGATAACGTTTGGTTATGATTAGGAGTGGTAGGTATCTAGAGGTGGTATTGCTGTACCTACTGACGCTTTTCCACGTTTTCAGGCATTTTCTTCAAGAACATCTTTTTATTTGTGCCAGATATTTGCGTTTTCTTTCTGTCTTGTTGATTATTATTTGTGTCTTAGTTATTTTGCTCATGAGTTATCTCTTTGAAGTAAATATATGGAAAAAGCGCTTCATGTAGATCCGAAAAAATGCAATTGCGCCAGCGCATGCGTATGTTTTTTTTTAGTGGATGATAGTCACGCTCTATCTCTTAATTATTTGTTTAACGATACGTCATTTTAAACTTAATTATTTTTACCTTTTATCTTTAAAAAGGTTATCGTCAACAATAAAGTGCGAACAATTTTTGACACAGTGATCGTGTCAATTAATTAGTGAGTTAGTGACACAATTATACTATACGTGTTTGTATTTACAAACAACGGTGTGATAGTCACGATATAATAACATGCTATATTCACATAGAAACTTAACTAAATTATTTCACTTAAAACTGTAAGTATTTATGTGGTTGAGGAAAATTTGACGAAGATAGTCATCTTTGTTAAACGATACTTAAGTGGATGTTGATTGTTGAGTGACATGATATTACCTGCATAGTCTAATTTCTACCACAAATATGTCGTTCGAGTCCATGTTATTTATAGTTCAGGTCCATTTTTAAAGGCTCTAACAGGTGGCAAATATAAGATGCATTGTTGCCCACAAGCTTATTGTGACTTCATCACGACTTGAGAACGAAAACATGAGCTGACACAAGTGGTTTGACGTATTTGGAGTAAAAATAGATTGGTATTGCGATAATTGGTTCGATATTTTTAGCAATAGTATATTGTCACTTGTGGAAAATTTCTGAAGTGCTAACAAGGAGCCATCCGTTCGATGTAAGATCCGAACTGTTCAACTTTGTTGACCGGCAGATGTGAGTGATCTAAATGAGTGTAGACTGATATTCAGAGCACAAGATATTGATCCGACCTTTTAAGCTTCCACTGACGTCAGTTTGTTTTTGTTGGTATTTATATCGGTCATTTCATTCATCATCTAAGTGTGTGATGGTCAAAGTTGTACCTAAACTGAAATCTGAAGTAAATCGGTTGCATGTTTATATTGTCAAATGGCTTGAATTGAGAGCATTTATAGAGCTTCTGTGGAAGCAGTGTTGGGCATGTGCTAACGACCGCAACTTACGAGCTGTAGGTCAAATCATTCATGTCTACTCTAGCCATCTAAAGCACATTACTTATTTTAAGGTAATGGCACACAGTCACAGTTGTCTTCACTCCACTCTGTTAGCTACATGCGGAAGTGAGTGCAATTGATCAAGTAACACACAAAAACCTACCTTGGATTTCTCGTAGAAAATCGTTTTAGCTGGACTTTTCACGTGGACTCAGTCTGTGACAAGTTTCGCGCTATACTGGCGAAATTCTACATTTTGAAACCTAAAGTTCGGTTCAAAATACTGCTAAACATGTATATCGCTTTACTAGCGAAATCTATTATAGGGGAAGGTGAGGTATAATGATCCCCTTAAGGGAAAAACTTAACTGTGGCTAAAGTTGAAGGCAAAATCGCAAGGTTTCTATTGTTGGAGGTAATGAATTTACTTAACTGTGTAACTCCATACTTATTTTTTATTATATGTATGTAGTTTTTTTTGTATTAGAGGTTTTTCGTAAAGTTTAGTAAAGGATCATTTTATACACACCTATGGACAAAATGATCCCTGGGGTAGGGGTAAAATAATCCCAGGGATCATTTTACATCATAAGTTAATAAATATCAGTGAAATAAAACACTCAGCAGTTTATTTTAATCATATGTATTGTTCATAACAATTTAAGTATGTAAGCAAGTTATACAAATCTTTTGCAGTCTTCTAGTTTCTTTAGAGATCTTTTTTTATAATTATCTACTCTTTAATTAACAAAACTAAACATTAAACATTGCAAGAAACTTTTAAAAGGTTTGCAAAATTAACAATATACCTAGTCAAGCAATAGGTAAACAAATAGACTCTTCTTCTAAATAAACAAAAACACAAATAATACTCATCCCTATCACAGGTTTTTTATCAAAACGCAATAGAAAAATCAACTCTTCATTTAAAAAATAATAATTTTCTTATCAGGAACCAACCAACCATCTTTGACGGCATCTAATGCCTGTTGTAATTGTTCTTCAGGCCAATTTTGACGATTAGTTTTGCGTATATAAATTCTCGGCATGATCTGTAAAAACAACAAATACTAATGGGTTAAAATGATTCCAGGGATCATTTTAAACACATAGAAAGGGATCATTTCGCCCCAAAAACTAAATTCCAAGATATCGATCAAAACATAACCTTCAAATACCGCGTGCGGTGATCGAACATTGCTTAAATATTAGCTAACTGCTATTAATACCCGCAAATAAAACAACATTTCAATAAACACGAACATGTAAAAAGCAATGAAAGTCCAAAAACAGGCTTACCTTAGATCAGAGCCACACTTTTTGATTATTTTTTAATAAAATCACGCCAAGCGCTCGCACCACCATGACACTTGGAGAGGCAACTGGCAGGGGTGCGGGGAACATGTTTCATGCGCATTTGGATAGTGTGCACTAGTTGTCTCTGATTTACGACGGGGGATCATTTGACCTACAGGGATCGTATTACCTCACCTTCCCCTAGCAGTTAGCGGAATCACGAGTTATGGTCGAACATTTCAATTATATCAACATGTGCCTAAGCCCTTTCTCAACTATGTTAGGGTCGGATTCCAGTCTAACCTGATGCAGCTGAATACCAGTATCTTACATGGAATGACTGCCTATCTGACCTCCACAATCCAGTTACTGGGTAATACGATACCTCTTTGTAAGACTGGTTGTCAGACTTTCGGATTTCTGACGACCCGTAACGACTGTTAATGCCACGAATGACAGCCGGCTTAACGTGCTTGAAAAACTATAAACAAAAATACTATTACAACTACATAAATTACTTAGTTTAATAAAATATTTGTCCAAAAAAATAAAATAAAAGCGAAACAACCTGTATAAGAATTTTTACTTTAATTAGAAACGGTATTCTAATGAGTCGCCCAGATTTACGGCTTTATATTATGTTTACGGCTTAATAGCTTACGTGCAGAATATTGTTCATGTACAGACGCCAGCACATCAACCTACTACAATCTGTCAAATTTCTTTAATAGATTTTCAACTTTATCGCTAAAGCATTAGGTTCAAAGTTGATTGGGAAAATTTGACAGTTTCGGGTAGCTTGATGTGCTGGAGTCTGTACCTACATTATTTGCTGAAACTTAGACTTAGATTACTATTATATACTATGTTCGGTGAGTATAAGAACTCTCCAAATTTTAAGTAGGCGCTCAATATCTATCGATGAATAAGTAATGCATGATGTGCTTACTTGTAAGAAATTGGTACACTAGTCTATAAGTCTATTGGACGTATCTCAATTTATTTTTGTCAGTGTATTCAATTGTTGGTGAGCCAAATAAATAAAATAAAATGTACTGTAGTGATTAAGTAGTGTTGTTATAGCGAATGTGAGTACCAATACCAACCATTTCTGGTTTAAGGGCCTAGTCTTCTATTGCACAATTTAAGAATCGCGTGCGGCGAGTCCACGCGCCGTGCGTCTGCACCCGGGCTCCCTGCAGTCCCCGCAATCATCCTACCTAGCGATATTTGACACGGTCGGAAAGTTGCTCTACTAAGTAATAATCAATATTTATTTATATTTGAATGGTACCTTGGCGGGGGTTGCTCTTCCTTCGCGCCTCCGGTTTTTATATAAATTCGTTCATGCTAGATAGTAATACCAAAAAACAAGTTACGACCGATGAAGATTTTCAGATGACAAAAAAATAACTCCTTAAATAAACGGAACCTTCTGACCAAAAAAGAGATGAACTACAGAAACAGACGATAGACCAAAGTTTCGATCACATATTATGGTAGAGATAATGGACAAAAAGCATTATCTCTGCAGGAAAACGTCACAATTGCCAGCTGCGGTCTTTATATTAAACAAACAGTCCAATATTTAGGAGCCAGTCCCGATGGTATTTATAAACACAAAGATGGAAAAACAGGACTGGTAGAAGTAAAATGCCCACTTTTTGCAAAAAATATGCAATCTGAAGAAACGATAAAAGAAAAAAAAAATGGAAATGTAACATTAGGAGAAATACGTTTGCGATTGACAAAAACCACGTCTATTATTTCCATACTCAGAGCCAATTAAACATTACGGAGATGGATATGTGCTTATATGCCGTATGGGCTGGAGTGGACTACTCAATGAAAGTCGAATAATATAAAAAGAGACCCTACGTTCTGGCACCACAAAATGGTAGGCCCATTGACAAAATTTTATTTGCATTGTCTGCTCCCTGAGCTAATTGATTCCCGCCTTAAAAGACCCGCCATAAATATAATTCAACCTATTGAGAAGAAAAAAGTAAAAAGAAATAAGAACCACGTCTTTTACCGCAGACTTTGTGAAATGACAACACCCACAAGACCACGAGAATTATCAGAAATCTACCCCAATATAACCGTCGAGAGATGGTTGTATTCAAAATTGAAAAATTCCCTCAACGGAAGAAAAAAAAATGCGCTAGTCCCAAAGAACGCCATGAAATCGCTCACACAGACTACACATCACATCAGACACAACACAACACAGACACCAACACATGCTCATCGCAGACTTATATTTTATTGCCTTCAAAGTATGTTCCTTCAGAAACGATACACTTACGCCAACGAATAATCCAATCATCAAAACATTTTTTTTTAATTTGGAATTGGTTTGCTTTTGACTCTAGTCTAGCTCAGAGGTGACAGAGACAAAGTCGACGATGGAGTGAGCTTACCCAGAAGAAGCCTATTCACTCTCTCTTTGAAGAGATTCAGGTTGTATGCGCTCGGTAACACATTTTTAAACGCTTTTTCCGGAATTGAGTTTAGTTCTCGCCGCGAATATTCCTTTGTCTTACCGAATGAAAACGGTGCCACGAAGTGGTAATTTGAGGTTAGAAAAAAGAAAGAAGTCGGCTGGAGCCATATCTGGTGAATAAGGTGCTCGATAATCACGAATCATGTATTTGTTGAGCTTTTGGTCAAAAATTTGTTTACAAAGATGGCCTTGTGCGAAGGCGCATTATTGTGGTGCAAAATCCAACAATTTTCTTTCCACAAATCTGGCCTTTTTCTTCGAATTTGCTCTCTTAAATGCCGCATAACGCTCAAATAATATACTTTATTTTTTTCGATATACTTTATTTATTTCGAGCTTCTGACAAGTTGGTAACATCTGAAAAAGGTTGCCGAGAGCCAGCAGTGGACCTGTGAAAATAAAAAAGTCATAAATTATTAACAGAGTTTTCAGAAGTACCTATTAGTAAAAAATCATCGTACTAAAAGATATCCGACTTTGGTCTAAATAGCCCTAAAGTATAGTAGACTAGCGATCTAATACATACATAAACACCAAAAACACAACCCACCCCATACATTCCCCTCACACACTCACCCCCCATACACACACCCCCACACACTCACTCCCACACACTCACTCCCCATACCTCATACAGATACATCTATCAACACATAATCACGCCCTCCCCACAAACACTCACGCCCCCCCACACACGTTTAGATATCGATACCCAACACTTTTGCGGAGTTTCGCTATCTAATTTAATTTGACCCTGTATACGATATTATCTAAACACGACGAAATACAAAAAATAAAGATTTGATGATTTTTTTGGGGCCAATGACCGCTGGTAGTATTGTTACTTGAAGTGTGAGTTGATAAAATCTGTTTCATCGTGTTGAGATATCAATATCCATATCGTTTGTGGAGTCTCGCTAGCTAATTTAATTTGACCTTGTAGTTAGGCCCTAAACATGAATACTGTAAACAGTTCTACTTACCTATGGATTCTATTTCTCTTCATCAATTCTACGTTTGAGGCCAATTTTCTTTTTCTTGTACAGGCATATTTTTTTTACGTTTACGATCCATTTTGAAGTCAAATATTTACAAAACTATTACTGATACACAAATATTTACAAAACTATTACTGATATACAAATATTTACAAAAAACTCAAAAAATTATATACAAAAAATAATAAAGTAGAGCAACTTTAGATACACAACAATGCGCATCCTATGTTAGAGCAGGAGCAAAGTTAGAGCGAGAGGGAACAGTTAAAATTCGTCGTGGACCACACGTCTGAACGCTCCGACCGTGCAGTGGCCACTAAGAAATTCGCTCCCCCCACCGAATAATATGGTAATCGATAAATCAAAATTTTACAGGAAAAATAAAAAACTGTTTTATGCGTATATCTCGGCACGGGTAGATCGTAAAGTAGACATTTAAACGTCAAAACAAAGCTAATTTTTTTACAATCTAATTTATATTATGATTTTTTTGTAATACTTTAATAAAATTAAGTTATTCACAAAAATAATTTTACTGAAATTAAATGGTAAAAGTATAGTATGCAACGCATCATTACCATATTATTCGCGTGTAAACGCAACAATATCGTAGTCAATATTAATGCATTATAGTATTATTCGTTGTAATACAGTGTCAAAAAACCTAACGGCAATATGATATTACGATATTATTCGTGTGAAATCCAAGCGATAGTGTGTAATGTAATATTACATTACAGTAATATTCGTCGATGTGTGGTGTCAAAAGATTAACAGTAATGTAATGTTGCAAATACATGTTTTATTAAATAATCCAGTACTTATTATTTGATTTGGCAGAAAAATAACAATAATAGAGGAAGTTGATATTAATACTGGATAATTTATAATAGCGTTTTATTAAAATTTATGAAATAAAACAAAGGTTTTATTATTTATCATAATCAGTCCTTTTATTTATTAACTAGCTGTGCCCGCGACTTCGTCAGCGTGGAATAGTGACTTTTCGGGCAGCATATTTTGAATTACATATACCGACGTTTGGGTAGCTAAAAATTTACTTTACAGTAATGCTTCTCTGTATACGATATTTGACGTATGGCCATCGGGGATGAAAGCATACAGGCTCCTAGGATTGCTAACCCGTGACAGAGCCACATACAACTGAGCGTGCGAGAAACAGCTGATACTTAGATCTACACCTACAACTTTCAGCGTCTGACCTTGGGCTTTATTAATTGTCATCGCAAAACATAGGCTGACTGGAAACTGGACTCGTTTAAAACTAAATGGAAAATTGTTTGGAATGAGAGGAATCCGAAGAATGAAAACACTTTTAACCTTTTCCACACCTTGTTAAAATCTCTGCTTCTATCAGATTTCTTTGTAAATTGGTCACTTTTAACCTGGTGCCATTGCTAAGTTTTGGGGGGCTTAAATTTCTAAGAAGCATTATCGGTACGCCTACTTTTAATTTTATTTTATGGTGCTGGTAGTCCAGGAGCATTGAGGGATTTTAAAATTTCTACTGGGTAGCTTGTAGATTTTCCTTCTTCCATGACTCTGTTAATGGAGATATACTCAACATAATCCCCCGGAACATAGCTCAAAATTTCAGCGTTTATTGTTGCTGCTTGGTCGTTTCGTGGCGTCAAAATAGCTCTTTCGCAAAGCCAGAAATTTACGCAAGTTGGTATTTGCGTTGCGTTTCCATACACAGATGATATGAGGTCTCGCATTGATGAAACTATGTTGCATAGGTTTTCATTAAGAAAAACTTTTCCTTGTTCCTGCGGTAACACACCGTTACCAATCTCAAGTAGCAAATCTGAAAATTCTTGAGCATTTTCGTTGCCTCTAATTTGCGCACGCATATTTAATGTCAAATGCAAAGGTATAATGTAATGCCACAGTCGAGAACTCTTTAGGCAGGCTCTAACTTCAACAGCCCTTGTTTCACGTGGTATTACAGGGAGAGTCTGACGAAAATCGCCACAAAAAGTATAGTAATGCCATCCATGGGTTGATCACTTTGTTTGACATCACGCAACGTTCTGTCTACTGCTTCTACTGCTTTTCGATTGGCCATTGTGGACTCATCCCATATAATAAGGCTACAATCACGAAGAACCTTAGCTTTATCGCTGTTTCTTGAAATATTACAAACAGGGCTTTCTGTGCGGTCTAAATCGATCGGAATTTTGAACATTGTATGAGCAGTTTTCCCACCTGGCAACAATGTGGCTGCTATGCCTGATGAAGCGACAGCAAGCGCGATTTTACCTTGGCTTCGTACCTTCGCCAAAATAACTTTCGTAAGAAATGTTTTACCCGTTCCACCAGGTGCATCTACAAATAGCATTTCTTCCAAAGTACTATCAACGCTCACCAGATCAAATATCAAACGCTGTTCATCAGTTAGCCTCGAGAGTGCGCGTCCATGTACGTACTCTGATAGTATACCTTAAAAATGTCCGCCGTGATTCTTTAAATTGACATAACTTTTTTATTTATGAACCGATTGACATGAAATAAACACTAAATGTTAAGTGAAGCTTACTACAATATATTAGTGAAAACCGCATCTAAATCGAATAAGCCGTTTCTATTATATTGTAAACAAAAATAATACACAAATATAATTGTTTTATACTTTACGTGGAAAAAGGCATGCATTTCTTACGCGAATATAATGGTAATCGTCGCTTACCGAAACAGTTAACGATTGCATGATCTGTAATAACATGTTATGGTATTATTCGTGCAAAAAGTGTGTTTAGATTTTAAGGGAATAATGTTGTTATGTTCATTACGGTACCATTGAAATTATTGTACTTTTATAAATATACATACAAAAAATACAAAAAAAAATACAAGATGAGAATTAATGCTTTAGACACCGAATATGCAATAAAACGAAAACTGTCGTAGTACCACATTACCATGTTATTCGGTGGGGGGAGCGAATTTCTTTTTTTTTTTTTTTTTTTTTTTTTTTTTTTTTTTTTAGAATATGGCATCTCGTAGTTGACCTTGAGAGGTCGTGACTACTTAACCGGACAATCCTGCGGCTGCCTTGAGAAAACTCAAAGCCTCCAGCCAGGGGCTTAAAACTAACTAAATAAACTAAGCGACTACACGCTAAGGGCACCCCCTGTGGGGTACGAGCCTCGGCTTAGGGCGTCGCTGGGGGGAGGGCAGCAAGTTGGGACAGGCTGGATCTAATTTTGATTATTTAACGAACGATGGGGCCGGCATTTCCTAATTGACTACTCTGAGAAGAAATGCCGAAACAAACTCAGAGGTCAGAGTCGGGAATTTAAATCTACTGGCTCAGCTGCGGCGCGGGCTGGCACTACATCGAGCAAGGGTCGGTGGGGGGCATTTACTTGGGGACGTCGCGAGGGACCTCGTCGGCGAGGCCGGTATGTCGGTTTCTTGTATCTGTTTTTCCTAAGCGTGCTGGTTGCCCTACTGCTCTCTTGGAGGACGGTTATAGGGTCATCTGGGTCGGTGAGAACGTGCCTTGGACGGCGGAGTTTACTGATTTGGGAGGGAGTATATCTGGCGGCCTCGACAACCAGCGGGTTTCGATGGTTGGGGGCGGAGTCGAAGAAGTGCTTGGAAAGGCGCTTCATGAATTGGTGGATAGTGGGGATTTTGAGATCGACATGGAGGATCTCATTTCGAACGAACCAAGGGGCTCCCGTAGCCTTTCGGAGGAAACGGTTCTGGAGGGTCTGCATCCTATGGATGTGGTGGGGCTTTGCGTGTGCAAAGACTACGCAGGCATAGGTCATGATAGGGCGAATGCACGCTGTGTAGATGCGCAATTTGCACTTAAGTGACAATTTGCTGCGTGCATTTAGCATCGAGTGGAGGCTACCGAGGGCGAAGGCGGCGCGCGAGCGAACCGCCTTTATGTGCTCTGCGAAGGAGAGGTGCCTGTCGAGGATAACACCGAGATATTTGGCTTGCTTCTCCCAAGGGATCGGCTTGCCGAACATGGTGATAGGTCGGGGGGGGATGGGTTTGTGTCTCGGTTTCGAATAGAGAACCGCTTGACTTTTGTCGGGGTTTACTTCTATTCTCCACTTCCTAAACCAGTCAGCGAGCTTGTTGACTGAAGTTTGGAGGATGTGGGAGATCTGGACTAGGCTGCGGCCAGTGTACAGAATGGCAGTATCGTCTGCGAAGAGAGCCAACTGGGTCTTTTTACTCATTGGGATGTCACTGGTGTACAGCGTGAATATGAGCGGGGCGAGCACAGAGCCCTGGGGGACTCCTGCTCGGATCGGGTGTGGAGAGGATATAGCTCCTTCTACTTTGTAGCGGAAGGTGCGGTTTGACAAATAGTCTCGAAGGATGAGCACGAGACGGTCGGGCACACCGAGTTGGTATAGCTTATATAGTAAGCCATTGTGCCAGACTTTGTCGAAAGCTTTTGCTATGTCGAAGTATATCACACCTGTCAAGTCAGATGATGCGGTGGACTTGCTGGACGCTAGAATGTTGGGTTCGAAACCCGAATTGTTCGTTAGGGATTAGGCCCTTGGTTTCGGCATAGTTTCTGAGACGCTTATAAATAAGCCTCTCGTAGACCTTGCCTAGTCCATTGAGCAGACTGATGGGGCGGTAACTCGTGGGTTCCGACTTGGGCTTGCCGGGCTTGGGAATGCCAATGACTGTGGCTTCTTTCCACTTCTGTGGGAAAGAAATTTCTCTCTCAATTCTTGTTTATAAACCCCTTTTTTGTAGGTCTTTTGAAAATATTACTATTGTTAGGGTAAGGTGATTTTTTTTTTTTTTTTTTTTTTTTTTTTTAATTAATTAATATTTGCAATCGGTCGTCAGACCATAAGCGAATTTGTTGCAGTTTATATGGCGTTGTGGTGGAGCAGCCAGTGCTGCCCCTCCCACTTATAGAAGGTGGTTTCTCTTCAGCCTTTTTACCACCGCTGTCGGGTTTAACAGTTCAGTCACTAGTGGATTTGGGTGCATGGTTAGGCGTGCCTTGTGTTGAATTTTGTACCGCTCGATTTCAAAGTTTACGAGCGGCACCTGCAAGAAATCGTGAATTTCGCTATTCCGAGCAAACCAAGGTGCATTTACTATGGCTCTTAGGATACCATTTTGAACCCTTTGCAGGCAGAGAATGTTAGATTTGCTGGCAACGCCCCACAATTGGATTCCGTACGTCCATATTGGTTTAAGAACCGAGTTGTAGATGAGTAACTTGTTGTCTACAGAGAGTACCGAGTTTCTTCCCATGAGCCAATACAGGTTGCGGAACTTATGGTTTATCTCCTCCCTTTTCTGTTTAATATGATGCTTCCATGTTAGGCGCCTATCTAGATGGAAGCCAAGATATTTAACACAATCTGTGTGTGGTAAGGTATCAGGTCCAAGTCTAACAGGAGGGGTGTTTCCGTGCCTGAGTGTGAAGGTGATATGGTTAGACTTGGATGCACTGGCGCGTATCCGCCACTTACAGAGCCATTTGTGTGTCTCGTCTAACTGATTCTGGAGCTTATTACTGGCCATTTCTGGGTTGTCATCAACTGATAAGTAGGCTATGTCGTCAGCATATGTTGCAACTGTTATGTCGTCTAATGTGGGTAAATCTGATGTAAATATGTTGTACAACACAGGGCCAAGAACAGAACCCTGTGGCACTCCAGCTTCCACTTCAAACAATCTTGATCGTGCTTCGCCCTGTTTAACTCGGAAGTAGCGTTCGGATAAGTACGACCGGATGAGCAGGAACATTGAGTGTGGAAGTTTATCCTTCACTTTTGCCAGTAATCCTTTGTGCCAAACACGGTCAAAAGCTTGTTGAACATCAAGAAATGCCGCTGAGCAGTACTTTTTGCGTTCAAAGGCCTGTCTTCCTGTTTGATAAACTCGGTGAACCTGTTCTATTGTTGAATGAGATTTCCGAAAGCCAAACTGATGAGGTGGAACGACATCATTGACATCCATGCATGGCTTTAGTCGGTTAAGGAATATCCTCTCCCACAGTTTAGACAGTACAGGAGTCAAGCTTATCGGCCGATACGACGACGGTTCGTGTTCAGGTTTGCCTAATTTGTGGATCATGACAACTTCAGAAATTTTCCAAAGGTCAGGAAAGTGAGATGTTCGAAAGATAGCGTTGAACAGACTAGCTAAGAAGGCAATGCATTTTCTTGGAAGATTTTTAAGTATTGAAGGTGTGATCAGGTCAAACCCCGGAGCCTTTCTCGAGTCCAACTGTCTGATTTCCTTCGCAATTTCTTTAGGTGTTGTTGGTTTAATGGGCAGACACATCTGCAGATCTTGTTCTAATATTGCATCAATATCACGCTCATCTGCAAAGCTCTCGTTGGGTTTGAATACAGAATTCAGATGCATTGCGAACACTTCGGCCTTTTCCAAGTCAGTTCTTGCCCAGGAAGCTTGTGACCTAATTGGTGGATAAGACTGTTGAGGTTTATCTAGGTTTTTAGTTGCTTTCCAGAGCGAGTTTGCACCAACCCCCGTAGGTGACATCGTTTGTAGATTTGTTGCCACCGTTGAATTAATGAATTCCTGGACTATAGCCTTTAACTCTTTTGCTGCCTTGTTAAAGTAGAGTTTATCAAGCGGATGACGGGACTGATGCCAAATTCTTCTAAGTCTGCGTTTTTCTAGCACTTTTTGCATGATATCTGGCGGATGAGAGGGGTTGGTCGAACCTCTGGATCGAGAGGGTGTATTAATCCAGGCAGCTACTTGAATGGCATTTGTGAGATATCGGCAGGCATTATCTACGTCGTTTTGATCCATTAAAGGTATAGTAGAAGTAAGGTTATCAATGAGGTAGGTCCTGAAACCGTTCCAGTCAGTTTTGTTATTTGTCAGAGACTCGGGCATTTCTCGAGTGAGCTCACTAGTGCTAATAGTGAGGATCGCCGGTGTATGATCTGATGATCCGTCTAGGCTCGATTCAATTGTCGTGTGTAAACTGTCTATGCCCTTATTTACAAAGAAGTCTAGGAGATCCGGAAGTTTTTTTGGGTCGCTAGGCCAGTAGGTGGCTTCACCGGTAGATATAGGTTTTAGATGATTTTCATCAACACAACGTTTCAGATCGCGTCCACGAGTGCTGTTACAGCGGGATCCCCAAAATGTATGTTTGGCATTCCAGTCACCGCCTGCAATGAACCTGTGGCCAAGAGTGTTGAAGTAGTTAAACATCTCTGAAGTTATTTTGTGTCTTGGTGGGCAGTAGATTGAGGAGAGAATAATAGGGCCTGCTCGGTCCTCCAATCTAACAGAAGTTGCTTGTAGATGCACTGTAGAATATGGTTCTATCTGTGAATGTCTCAGGTTTCCTCGAATGGCCAGCGCTGTGCCAGCGTGCGCACTACCGTCGGGATGGGGAGTATGGTAGATGTTGAAGCCCTTAATGCGGAACGAGCTTCGGGACGTGCTATGTGATTCTGAAATTAGTACCACATCTAGTTTGTTTGCTTTTATTAAAGTCTCCAGTTCTTGGATATTGGGAGCCAATCCATTGATGTTCCAGGTTGCAATTCGTAGAGGAGTCATTTATGATGCTAGTTTTGTAATGACAGTAGTTAAAAGACCCATTAGGGTACTTATTTGTTGAAGGAGTAGGTCGATTTTTTCATTTTGTTTGATCAAAAGTTGTTCCATAACGGATACGTTTTGTTGAGGGTTTTCTATGGGATGAGATGTGGCGGTGTTGTCTCGTGGATGATCTTTGGTACGTCCAGCGACTGTATCCGAGTAGCTTTGTTCTGGTCTCCGATAGGTGTTTCGTTGGGGTAGGGCGGAGCTTTCTGTGTCAATGCGTGGTATATTATTAGGGAATTTTCCAGTTGGGAAAGTTCTCGGTTTCATTTTTCTTGAGAGTATTTCTTTGTAAACTTGACAACCTTTGTAATTAGCAGGGTGGTCACAGGAGCAGAGGGCACATTTGGCAGGTGTATTTCTGTCTTTTTTGAGGCACTCTGAGGTTTTGTGGCCCTCTCCACATTTGACACATCTGTATGGCCTCATGCAGTTGTTTTTGCAGTGGCCATATTGCTGGCATCTTTGACATTGCACTATAGTCTTTGTTTTGCGTGGGTCTTCGATTTTAATGCGTTGGTGATGGATATACTGGATATTTTTAACCAGTTTATTGTTTGGGCTGGGTTCCAAATTTACAAAAAATGTAGAGGTAGGAATTTTCTCTGCTCCGTAGCGGTGGTTGATGATTTCTCCCCTGACCTTGTTACCAGATTTTTCCAACTCTTGTATGATAGCATCGTGAGGAGTAGTATGATGGAGGTCTTTTATTACTATTCTGTAGCATTTCGTATCTTTACGAGAGAAAGTGTGTCCGATTAGTCCTTTTTGTCGTATCAGATCAATGACTTGCTTGTAATCATCGACTGTGCTAACCATCACGCGTAATAGGTTTTTATTTATTATTTTATACCGAAATTCTTCCGGACGAATAACGGACTCGATTAGTTTGGTGAGCTCGTTTAGATCCTCAATCCCATACAAAACAATAGGAGGGGGCTTATTTGGTGGTTTAGGCTCCATTTCTGTGTCTTCCGTTAGGTCAACCGGCAGATTGGAAAATCGGTTTATGGACTCAACTGGTGGTGGTGAGTTGTCGGATATTTTCCTTTTCTTAGATGTGGGAACTCGTTGCCATTGAGGAGGTCCTGCTACATCTGTTGAAAGCTTTGCGTCTGGCACTCGTTCTATTACTTCATCCGATTCATTCTCGCAGGGGAGCAGAGTGGGATTGTCGGAAGAGCCCGATTGCTTGGATGAAATTTCGCTCAGCGAATTAGATCTTTGTCTATTGAAGAGGCTTGGGTGAAAGATTTGTTGAACAAATTTCTTAGGCGAGGTTTTGTTCTTTAGATTTTCATCAGTATCATTGCTTTGACTCTGAGCCTGATTTCCCACTCTAGTCAAATTGGTACCAGTTTTGTAAGGTGATTTAGGTGCTATTTTTTTTTTGTATTTGCTTATTGAACTCTTGGCATTAAAATAATCTAATTAATACATACATACGATGCATAGTTATTATGAAAAAAAACCGTTTATTAAGAGATAAAAACAGAGAATTTTGATGAAATTGTGACGTCTAAATTAAGAAAATGGAATATAATTAGAAAAAACTAATCAGCACATTTTGAAGACGAGAATGTTGAGATAAATATGTGCTGAACAGATTTCCAAATTAATTCTTCATTGCCCTAAACTAAGCGCCCAAACAGAACTCGAAATGATGTTGGGCGCGAAAGAGCTGTATTTAACGCTTCATTTACCTAACTTATCCCATCTAAATGAACTAAAAAAAAATAACTAGCTATTACTTATATTGTGGTTATTTATGTGTAATAATAAAATTTCATGTTATTTCATTGCTTTGTTTAAAAAAAAAATACAAAGTTGCGCAAATAATTCGCCGCGAGTGAATTTTGCAAGACTGCAGCCTTAAGGGGCTTACATGACCTAAAGCGCGGTCACTGTCGGACTGCATATAAAATAAAGAGAAGAGCGATGACACAACGCTGGTAATTTATTGCAAAATATGAAGCAATTATTGAATTACAAAAAAAATATTGTTTGGACTAAAACATTAAAACACTAGAATTTTAGTATGTTGCTTGTAGAATAATCTGACAAAAAACCGAATGACTGTATGTATATTAATATGTTTTTTAAAATAAAAAGAAAGTTTTTAGAGGTATCTTCATGATTTTTTTCTATGTTATCAAATTAGTTGCATTATGTTTTCAACACACTATCTACCTAGCATATATCCTGAAGAATATCAAATATTTTTCTGATTTTGTTTGCTGTAGTTGATCATAATTATACTTTTATTGTTTCTAAAACATGCGTTTTTTGTGTTTAGGTCCTGTAAGCCCCTTAATGGTACAAAACAAACATGAGCCTGTATAAAGACTGTATTTATAAATAAATATAATTATAATAAAATAAAGGTCGTAGGTTCGAACCCAAACAGGCGTTTTACTTTGTGTGTAAATTATTTCATCACCACTACTCAAAACGGTGAAGGAAAATATCGTGAGGAAACCGCCGTTTCCTAGAACCAAAAATGCGAAGACATGTGACATCTACCAACCCGTACTGGGCCTGCGTGGTGCATTACGGCCCAATCCCTTTCACCAAGAGGAGCCCTGTGTCCCAGGAGTGGGAAAATTAAAGGCTGGTTATGGGTATAGAGCATTATAATATATAGTATAGATAGAGCTTCTACGAGTCATCAGCGCTGCCGATGGTTGGCTGTTCTTTGCACACGGCATAAACTTTTTTGAAGAATTTGCCACAGAAGTCCACCCACACAACAAAAGAAGTTGCAAGTAAAAATTGACAGCGCCTCACTTCTCTTGTTGACATACTACAGTAAGAGCAAATTCCGCCTAAATAAGGTGGATGACCCATCTAAGGCCTTGCTCTTTGGGTGGCCTTCCATGGTCCATCCATTTGTGTTAAAAAAAAAACCTGTACGGAATACGCTATTAACATACTCCCCTCCCCACACCTAATAAATTATGCAAAATAAGATGATATTTAGCAATAGTATCTCCTACCACAAGACCACAAGTACCTACTTTATTATTTATATTGATTCATCGTCAAAACTGTTAACATCTAAAATAAATAAGTAGAATAAAAATTATTTACAGGACCTACGTTGTAAATTCTGTGACGTAATTAACTTGAACTTTGAGCATCATAAACTTGGGTTTCTTGGGACTTCAGTAAACGTAATAGAGCGATAAAGGAAGTTGGTTCAGTTCTATTTGATACAGTTCACGATAATGCGACCACGTTTGTATGAGTGGCTGAGGGCGGCGCGCGGCGCCATGTTCTTGATATCACTTTAAACCGGATCAAACTGCACCTACACTGATGAACTTAATAATATGTTACATACGTAGTTATTACAAGTAGCTATTGTTTGGACACAATTATAAATTATTATTATATTTTATTATTATTATTTTTTATTTCCAAGGATTTTACAAGAAGCTTAACATTTGATAAAGTATGATTAAAGATCTCCAAATGTTGTCTATATGTAAATAACGTTCGTTCCGTGATCATTTGCTTGAAGTGTTTTAGCAGGTTGGTTATCAGAAGGCCAATTCTCGTAATTTAAAACGTTCAAAATCTAGTCGCAGTCTCATCTCAGCGACAAAGAAATGTCAAAAACTTGTCAAAATGTAGGGAAATTTGAAGTATTTTTTGACAGATTGAGACTGAGATCAGACTGTGAACGTTGTTAAAATTAGTAGAATTGCCCCTCAGGTATCTTATCGTTTTTTTCTTTTTAGGACTGATTTTTCCATCGCCATCGCAACTTTTATCCAGGAATTAAATTGACGTTTGACAGTTTTTTTATGAAATAACTTCCAAATTTATTCTTCGAATAAATCTATCGGATGATTGGAAAATCAGACAGTAAGCGAATTACTTATTTTTGACATAGCTTTGGAAAAATAACAAGATGTTTGTTTTTGCATGACAGGTTTGAGAATAATACTCCAATATAGTATACTGTAAGTACTAGGTTCGTACCTGCAGTATATATTGGAGTTTTATTTGCAAGCTTACCTACGCGTAGAGACCTCACCATATGTTCTATTATTATATTATATTATAATATTCTATTCTCAGCCTATAATGTTCCACGGCTGGGGCACAGGCGTCCTCTCTTCGAGAGGGAGCGGGCAGTAATCTAACACGCGAGCCCAGTGCGGGTTGGTAGATGTCGCATTTCTTCTAATGTTTGGTGATGGACATGCCGACATGTTTTCCTTCACCGTTTTGAGAGCAGTGGTGATGAAATTATTTACACAAAGTAAAATGCCTGCCTGTAGAAACCTACACGTACCAACGCTGTTTATTGAAGTATTATTTCAGTGCCCTATTATATAAATACCAATACCTATACATTTATAATTGTATGTTTTATGTGCCCATAATATTCTTAGGTAATCACATGCTTTTTAATCATAGGTGTTTAAATCGCTGTTATCTACTACTATTTCAATGATTTTTTGTAACTATACACTGTCGTAAGTACTAGCCTTCGTGCTTAATTAAGTTATTATCGTCCAAGCTATCATCATCTGTGATAAATTAGTTCTCTTGAGATATTATTTCGTTACAGATGTAGGTAATCACATGCTTTTTAATCATAGGTGTTTAAATCGCTGTTATCTACTACTATTTCAATGATTTTTTGTAACTATACACTGTCGTAAGTACTAGCCTTCGTGCTTAATTAAGTTATTATCGTCCAAGCTATCATCATCTGTGATAAATTAGTTCTCTTGAGATATTATTTCGTTACAGATTTTCGGTATTGTTGTATAATTCCAAGGTTAGCAAATGCAGACTATTTTTAAAATGGAAAGTTGTGTAGCTGTTCAGTACATACATATATAGAATTTCTAGACATGGTATTTTTAAGTATGTTTTAAGAAATGAAATAATAACTTTATATATAATATTGTCAATTTTGATCGTCTTCTTTTCATATCGATGGTTTGTTTTTTTCTTTAATTTCTATCGCTATTCGATTTTGTTTTTAAAAAGAAAGATTAAAACGAAAATTTTGCAAAATAGCGATGGAATGATTATAATCCAGTATGTTATTATTAAAACAGTGATAGCAAATAATCGTTGACCCGAAGCATAGAGTCGAATCTGGGAAATGGAGCTATTATGTAAATATATCGAATGCGTGAGTGGTCGTGACATCTTATCTCTTGTATTGGGGTCAAGGCTTATATCCATGGCTACTAAATACGTAACCGTAGGTATAGGGTATCACACCTGACGGCGGTCATGCTAAGCGTGCTGAGCTAGTGACAAGATAAATTATAGCAACTCTGTCACAGCTACATACAGTTAGAGTTCATTTAACCACGAAGTTATCTACGTAAGTATTATTTTTGTAAATGCTTTCCGTTGACTGTGATATTAGGAATGCGTTGCGGATTTTAATTATGCATTTCTTCTAGATAAACAAGATGATAATCTCGCATAAATATTCTTGTGAATATTTTAATTTAATAAATGCCAATGGCGGGTACACTGGATGCTTATATATGTATTTATGAACGCACGGTGATCCCTGCGGATAAATTACATTTTATGTTATTTAATGATAGTTTCTTTCAATTACGTAGTAATGTTATCATTAATCACTCAAAACCGATCACAAAAGACGCAGTTTTTGCTTAGAACCAAAACATTGCAGAAATGTTGTATGAAATCTCATGGTTGCACAGTTTTTCATTAATGTACTATTTTTAATTTTTTATTTAGATATAAATTTACCACAGAGGTTCAATGTAGGTATTCCATTCAGTTTAATATAAAATGTATGCAATAGATCAAAAAGATACTGGCTGAAAATAAAAATCGGCTGAACAAAACAGACTAGGTGAAAAAAAAAAAAAACAAATGGCGCACATTTTGTATCGTATTTAGCAAGAAAATATTTAAAAAATGGAAGTAGCGATAACGATATGAATGCAACTCCAGAAAGTATAAAAACAGCTACAAATGAAATTGTTAATAATCTTTTGCCGCAAAAGTCGCGGGTAAAATATCTAAAAGCTAAGGAAAACTTTGTTTTCATTAACTTGAGTTTTTATTTTGAGTAGGTATATTTTATTACGGTAGGTAGATTGTTAGTTGAAAGAAAAGTAGATTACGCACCTTGCTAAAGTGAGTAATTAATGAACTCGTGTTAATTTAGTGCCCTCGCGTGCGCTCGGGTACCAACATAACTCTCGTGCATTAATAACTCACTTTGCGCTCGATGCAACAATTCATATCATTGGTTGCTTATCTAGTTGCTTTATGTTATAAGTACTGTTTGTTTTATTTTATGTTGTCACCTATATAGTACAAATCATTTGATCTGACTTGGTTTCCGTGCGTCCTTTTCGGGTAACCACTGAAAATCAGCACTATGCTGTGCGTCACCTATAGCACAGCACCATACTGAGTTGGGATATCACAGTCATGAAATGTAGCCGTCGATAATTTCTGCTTTGTGCACGGGATTAGATTTTTTTTTCCTTATTATTAGAATTAATTATCTTTTTGTAAGAACGTGTTCCTGTGACAAATAGACCTATTTGTCTTTCTTTGTTTCGCATCTAAATTTCAGAATGAAAATAAATTAGCAAAATTGGAAAATGGCAAATAAGAAAACAATCCCAGGAGCAAACTTACAAATTAAAAACAAACGAACTTAAAATGTAATAAATAAAAGGCAGAATACAGTGACATAAAGGCTATAAGATAAAAAAATAAATAAAGAAATATATATTTTATTTAATATTTTCCTTTGTAAAACAAAAATATTTCTAGCAAATAAACGTTTGATTTGATTTGAAGAATGGTTTATTTTTACTCGGTGCCAAAAACCTTCTCAATGTCCCACGCAATTCTAAAACGAGTCAAGTCACATGTGATTCCATAGAACAATAATCTCAAAACTGCTGGACTAGGCCAGTAGCCAGTGTAGTCACTCTGTGAACGCTTTGTATCTTCCAATGCCACATGCGCCGCATGTTAAGAGCTCTCAGCTCGCCTCGTGGTGGCCTCGTCATTATTTTTTTTAGGGCAGTAACATTTTGTCAAGAGTGTTAAGTATCAGCTTAAGGATCTGTTCACACTGATTGTTTAATTTTCTCACTTAACCCGTTTACACTATTTGCGCTGTAGCATGGTGCGGGTGACAGTTTCAGTAACATTTCGTTTCACTCTTGAAAGTTGCCGCGATTTACAATTTATGACTTAATATTTCAGTTGTACCACATTCGTAATATATTAAATAATTAATAACTGTAGTAAATTAAATTAAACCCAACCAGAATGTTCTAATCAAGAAATAAAATCAAATTGAATGAAAAATTAAGCAAAGTGTTATGCGTATAACGTAACGCCATAGACGTATTTAGTGATGGGATGTACTGCTACGATGGATAGTCGATATTTTTTATAATAAAAAACGTATATTGTGCGTAGGTCAATTTTTATTTTTAAAAGGTCTAATTATACAACAGAACATTTATAGGGTAAGGTTGCTTAAAAGGTTGCTAAAAAAAAATACATGTTATTCGTCTAAACTCATATCAGAGTCAGGAACATCTGAATTGTCACTCAATTCATCATCTGAATCTGTGACGGATATTATTAACGATGACTCAATTATGTTGTCAATATGTATGTCACGATCCCAATCAGACATAATGTCCCTTTTTGTTTTATTCACGACCTTCGACCAGTCTTCAGGTTGAACATTGTTGATGGCCTCTTGTAATAGGGCCAACATCTTATTTGCCGTAAATGGCGGCGAAGTATTATTTCTTGCGGCGTAACCTAAAAATAAACGAACTTATAAAAAAAAGTATTCAAATAATCATCAATCAGCCTAATCTAGTATCTGGTAATGTTTTTAAACTAGGTACATACATGCTACGATCGGAAAGCTGATTTTTTTATAAAGCTTCAAAATGGGAATTGAAATTAAAAGCATACCTTTTATTTACAAAGATAATTATGTAGCCATAAAACATTTATATTGACAAGTTTATACACGTAGCACACACGTAGTTACACTGCACAACTGAATAATACACTAATTTTCATAACAATATTAAAGAGAACTAGATTCACGCTGCGAGTATCGTTAGCGATAAAAATGAATTGCATAACCTCACATCCCTACTGACAAATGTCAACGTCATACGGGCAACTGTCACCCGCACCATGCTACAGCGCAAATAGTGTAACATTTTCAATGTAATTTCGACGTTTGACCTGATTAACTTTGTATTTTTTGTTTTCTCGTAGGTAGTTGTTGAGTTTATCTTAATTAAGTGTTGGTTCCGCCTTGGCGTTTGTCGAACGTTTATGCAGCATAGACGTTCCGCGGACGCGACGACGTTATTTGTTTACAATGTGTGCGGGCACGCGGCGTAGCATTTACGAGGTGTAGCGGCTACGTGGCGTAGCGACTTCGTGGCGTAGTGACTACGTAGCGTAGGGCTTACGAGGCCTCAGTGCCTGCGCGTTTTCTACGTGGCGTCAGCGTCTACGCCTTATACAGGGTGGTCCAAATAGTGACGTCAATAATTTAGATTCCTCATACCTAGGGGTATCCTAAAATACCGCATGTATGTTCCGTGATTTTTGATAGTTTAGGAGATTTCTATACGAATATTGTTTTTTAAATTTTTGGGGAAATACTTCGGGGACATCTTTAAAAATTTATAGCGTTTTTCGACAAGCTTTTTATGTTTTTTTTTTGCGAGAGGATTACACTGTCATTTATAAAAAAAAATATCTTCCTAACATTAGTGCAAGATACAATTTCTTTATCGAAAGTAAGATACATATTTACATTCTTACGATTGAAAGTTGTCATTCATTAGATAATAATATTTTAAGGTTTTATTTTGATGAGTTTTAATTTCTAAATTATCTATACAAATTACCGTCAATTAAGGGCAGATTTTTTAATCATCTGATAACTTTATTCGAGGAACAATTTTGAAATTTTGACAGTTTCATTCAAAAACTGTCAAACGTCAATTTTATTCCTCGAATAAGAGCTATCTGGTAATGGAAAAATCAGCCCTAAGTCAATTAAAATCTTTGTCGATTGACTAATAAAAGCTAAAAATATATTTATTTACTAAATTGCATTATTGTCTGTCTCGTCAAGTATAATTTAGTCGGTTCACGTGCGCGCGCGCTTATCTTATAGGTGGATCACAGCAAGCCATTGACGTCAGAGCCTACAGGGTCGGACCACAATATAACGGAGCCTCTAAATTAACTACAAATAAATCTTTTATAATTCGAGAAATGATTATTATTTAAAATCCTAATTATGATTTACGGATCGTTTAGTTTAAAATTTAGCAGATGCAAAACAACAATTCCACATTAATTCAAGGTGACTTTTGAATCTTGCGGGTCTTCATTTTTATAATATTTTTGTAGTCGTTAAAAAAATGAATAAATTCAATAAAAATAATAATCGAAATCATCAATGTAAAATGAGAACATTAAATATGTAAGCTAGTAGGGCTGCCTGTAACAATGTATGCAGAACTCGTTATTCCTAAGTTTTTGTATCATAAATATACAAATATAAGGTGAACAAAAAACGTATAAAATCTTCGTTAAATAAAAATGTAAATAATGTTGTAACTTTTTTTTAATTGCGAATGGGCCCACTCTTGACCTCGATCACGCCTGATGGAAAGCGATGTATGAGGTCTATGATAGAACGAGCGTGCCCAGAAGATGCGTAAGGCACTGGGACTCCCACGCATCGACGAAACACAGCAGGCTGCTTGACGCCGGACTCCGGTAGGAGGGTGGTCGCAAGCCAGACGGGCGTTTGCCCTACCACCGCAATGGAAGAAATGGCCAGTCAAATAAGGTGTTGGGTGTGACTGTCCAGGATGCGCTGAGCGCTCGGTTCAGTTGAGTAACTGGCGGAACAAACTGCGCTACACGAGGAGGCTTCTACATGTATCCCAAAATGTTTTAACTATAACGTTTACGAAGGACATAACACTTTATAGTTTTTAATAATAATAATAATTAAAAATAATTAATTATAATAATAATAATAAGCTAGCAACACCAACGTCAACACGTCAAATAATTTTGAACAATTTTCAGTTAATTTAATTTTTAAAAGCAGTTTCAATAATTTGTGAAATACAGCAGCCATAGCCCAAATAGTTAATTTAAATACAATTTTATAAAAATATACCTAAAATGAACCATAAGAATAAACTTTGATCAAAAACTGCCGAATCGGAGGTGACATCTGTCATGTCACCTCCGAAAAAACCAAACAGAAAATGTTGACGAGATTAGCAGCTCGACGTGCACGCCTTCCACCTCCGGACTCTTCGCTCAGCTCCGCCTCGCCGCCGCCGGTACCCAGCCCCATTGTGAGCGCTGTGACAACACCGGCCGTAGCAGTTGCGTCGAGCTCGAGCGACGAGTATTTTTCCCCGCCGACGTCGCCAACACCCGTACGTCGGCAGGGGAGAGGCCGGCCACCGAAGAGCTTGGGACTTAGGGGCCATCCGGCCCCGAGCCGGGTCCCCGCTACCGGTGGTTGTGTGCAGCGCATGAGATGGACTCAGTCTATGAACGAGAACGTCATGCGCGCATATTACGGGTCTACAGAGGGGGGAACTAACCTCACTGCGTACCGCGTTAGGATGCTGTCTCTGTTCCAGGAACTAGAACCAACCGTCAACGTTTCGGCCCAACGACTGTCGGATCAGGTGCGGGTCATCCAACGCAATCACAGGTTGGACGACATCGCACTTGATAGGCTGCGCTCAGAGGTACTGAGCAACCATATCGTTTCGACTTCGGCACAAACTGCGGCACAAGCATCAACTATTGATGCTATCCCGCCGCGGTTCAATCATGTTGAAGAAGAAGATGATAGGGTTGACACAGTAAGTAGCCAGTGCAACGTTCGACTAAGGAGCGCCCTGGAGGATGCGTTTCTCGAGTATAGATTCACTCCAGCCGAACTTAGACCCCGATTACCGCGGTTACCCATGCACAAAAAAAATAGGGCGCTGGTGTGTGCCTTGGACTTGCAGCTCAAAAATTTTTTCGAGAGTAGCAAGGATCTCGTTGATACACACTCGATCCTGTATTGTGCGGCTGTGGCGGCATGTCGTTTAGCTAACGTCAAGTTTCCAAGTTGTGACAGAGCTACTCGACCAAAACCAGCCGTACCAACCTGGCAGCACAGGATCGAGCGTCGTATCGATGGGACCAGGGTACTCATCGGCAAACTATACAGCTTCAGGGAGGGCAATACACGACCACGAGTGATGCGCTTTGTGAGACAGGCATTCTCGGGGACTGGAATCAGCCCTCGAGAATACATATCCTGTGTCATAGAGCGCATCGACTTCCTGAAGCAAAAAGTTTGTGCATGGGCGAGCCGAATTCGGCGGTATAAACGGCGGATTGATCGATACACGCAGAATCGCATGTTCCAGAGTGATGAAAGGTGGGTGTATAGAGCTTGGGAGCGACCTGAATTAAATGTGATAGATGTATGCCGCCCGGATGATGCCGCCACAAGTGCATTCTGGCGCAGCATCTGGTCGGTACCCGTCTGTCACACTGAGGCTGGCTGGATGCGGGATGTTGAGCGAGTGTGTGAGACTATACCAGAAATGGATACAGTCCTAATTACGCCATCAGACGTTGCCAGAGCGGTCCGTCCGTTACCGAATTGGAAATCACCGGGACCGGACGGACTGCACAACTTTTGGCTGAAATGGCTAATTAGTTCACACACTTACTTGGCATCGCAGTTCCAGTCATCCTTAGAGTCTGGGTCGCTACCGCAGTTTTTAACAACAGGCGTCACCCACCTGCTCCATAAATCAGGTAGTCCCGCGGAACCCAAGAATTATAGACCGATCACGTGTTTGTCGACGGTTTATAAACTTCTTACATCCATTTTGAGAGCGAAAATTAATACGCACATTGAGAGTAACTCGATTATGTCTGCCTCTCAAAATGGATGCAGGAATGGGTCCCGCGGTACTAAGGAGCTACTCCTTATAGACATGGCCATTAGCCAACAGGTTCGTCAATCCCGCAAGGATCTGTCCACATGTTGGATAGATTACAAGAAGGCCTACGACTCGGTGCCACATACATGGCTCATGAGGGTGCTGGAGTTGTACAAGATAGATGCAACTCTACGCACCTTCCTTGGGTCGTGTATGGGGCAATGGAAGACGGTCCTTCGTTATCCAGGATGTCGACAGATTCAGGGGAATGATGAGCCTGTATGGATTAAACGGGGAATATTTCAGGGCGACAGTTTGAGTCCACTTTGGTTCTGCTTGGCCCTGAATCCTCTAAGTACACTACTAGAGGATTCAGGTCTAGGCTATCGGTTGAGGAGAGGTGGTCAGGTCATATCTCACCTCCTTTACATGGATGATTTGAAACTCTTTGCCCCCAACAAATTACGTCTGATGGAGCTACTGAAGGTAACTGAAACTTTCAGTAGCGCCATCAGGATGGAGTTTGGTGTGGACAAATGTGCAGTCATGCATGTAAAGCGAGGGGAGATTATGGAATCCGAGGAAATTCAACTCTCGGATTCCATCGGCCTCAGATCCCTCTCCTTATCCGAAAACTATAAGTATTTGGGTATGTCGGAAGCGTTAGGCATCAACGATACTGACATGAAGCAATCGTTGAAGGAACGCTTCTTTTGTCGCCTGAAGAAGGTATTAATTAGTCTTCTTTCGGGCGGAAATAAGGTGCGCGCCTTCAACGGTTGGGTCATGCCGGTTTTGATGTACTCTTTTGGCATACTCAAATGGACTCAGACCGAACTCGACGCCCTGGATAGAAGGGTCCGTACACTACTGACCGCAAACCGGATGCATCACCCACGATCATCGGTGATGAGACTGTATATCCCGCGGAAGTGCGGGGGTCGAGGCTTTTTAAATGCGAAGACCCTCCACAACCGTGAGGTATGCAGTCTCAGGGAATATTTTTTAAACGCCGAAGTGGGTATGCACCGTGATGTGGTCGCAGTGGACAAGGGGCTCACCCCGCTCTCCATGGCTAAAGAGAACTGGCGCAAACCTGTAGTACTTTCTACTGATGACCGCAAGAAGGTATGGCAAAGCAAGGAGCTTCACGGGCGCTTCTATCGGGCTCTTCATGAGCCCGGTGTAGATTTCTCAGCGTCCGTATCCTGGCTACGTTTTGGTGACCTTTTCGGGGAAACTGAAGGTTTCGTCTGTGCAATTATGGACGAAGTTATCTTGACGAATAACTATCGGAGACATATTATGAAGGACGGGACGGTTGACGTGTGTCGGGCATGCCACCGTCCGGGTGAGTCTATCAGACATATTGTCTCTGGTTGTTCTCGTCTGGCTAACGGCGAATACTTGCACAGACATAACCAAGTGGCCAGGATTATTCACCAGCAACTTGCTTTGAAATATAAGCTTGTGGATTCTGAGGTACCGTATTACAAGTATGTGCCCGACCCAGTTCTTGAAAATGACCATGTCACGTTGTACTGGGATCGATCTATCATTACTGACAGGACTATTGTTGCCAATAAGCCTGATATAGTGGTGATAGATCGATTAGCGCGCCGCACAATGATTGTCGATGTTACCATTCCACATGACGGTAACCTCGTGAAAGCTGAGAAAGAGAAACAAATTAAATATCTCGACTTAGCACACGAGGTTGTTGACATGTGGAATGTGAGCTCGGCTATCATTGTGCCGATTGTCGTGTCGGCCAATGGTCTTATAGCCGAAAGCCTCGATCAACATCTATCGAGGCTCTCGTTAGGCGGTTGGATCAAGGGCCTGATTCAGAAGGCAGTACTCCTCGATACGGCTCGCATTGTGAGGAGGTTCCTGTCTCTGGAGCCCTAACCACCGGTAGCTTGGACCCTGGTCCCGACACCGGCGGAAAACTATTTTTTTATATTTTTAAATGTTTTTTTACTTATTTTTATATTTTAAGAAATATTTAAAAATGTAATAAAATAAGAAAACTAAATAAATAAATGAATAATAATAATAATATATTTCCAGAAAATGTTTACAAAATTACTAACTACAATAATATGGTACAACAAAGTGCATTAAGTAAAATCTCCTAGCCCCCAAACTAGGTTTATAGCCTGTGACTTTTTGTCGTCTTGATCTTTATCAAAACATCTAAAAGTTATATAAATGAATGGTTTTAGAGACAAATTTAATTTTCGTTTTAATGCCTACTGCTCATTAAAACGTAAACATTGAACGAACTGATTATTAAAATTTAAGTATAGGTATCTGTACCTATTTCATTTTACGTGACACGGACGCACGTACCTACTACAAAAGATGTATACCTATCTTGAGAAAAGAAAGACACGCGTATGTATTGTATTATAACCAAACCTTTTGTGGAGAGGAGATATAGACAACCGATTTCTTCACTGTATTCAGATATTGCGATTTCTTCACTGTATCAAATCTTTCTTTACTTTGTAAATATACAAAGTCTCTGTGAATATAAATCTTTCGCAGTTAACGTCATCAATGCAATCGCAAAATGTGAACGAGAACATTCTATTCATAAATGCAACAAAGTTGCAGAGTTCTAAAACAACTTGAGATTAGCGATAACTTTTCTAACAGTAATATAATATTGGAGTATTTTATTGTTGTTCAAGTAGATTAAATGATATACAGCTTGCAAACGCTTCGAGATATTCAATGCCGCTAAATGTCGAAGTCGTGACTCAATTTACACACATTCATAGTATATTCTATTCTATTCTATTCTATTCATACCAAAATAATAGATAGACAGATGGAAACGGTCTCAATCACCTCGCTTCATACATTATCTAAGCTATTGTCTGATTCGAATCGACGTAGAATTATTGATTCTACGTCACGGCTCGCTAACGAGCCAAGTCAATACATGCAAACACTTATCATAGGCTATTTCTTATTTGTTCGGATACGTAAACCCACTTTTCTTTAGCACGATCAAAATAAGACTAATAAGGTTGTGGGCTTTTTATCAAATTCCTATTCTTCTCACTTAGTTGAAAACTATTGTGATTACGTCGCAACGTTGATACTATCGTTAATATTAAGGGGGAAGCGCTAAGGTAGCCCGCGAAATTCAAATTTTCTTACGTTTTTTGCAATTTGCTGGTCAGTATTAAGTTGCACGTTGATTAATATATGAATCGCGGCCGTAAGAAATATGTGTTTACAGAATTATAATCATTAAAGTTATCAACACAACTCTCTAAGACCACGTAAGTCCAAAGAATGATGATTTCATGAAACAGTTATTCTTGAGACTTACGTGGTCTTAGAGAGTTGTGTTGATGACTTTAATGATTATAATTCTGTAAACACATATTTCTTACGGCCGCGATTCATATATTAATCAACGTACAACTTAATACTGACCAGCAAATTCCAAAAAACCTCAAAAAAATTGAATTTCGCGGGCTACCCTGGCGCTTTCGCCTTAACAACCTTGCAAAAACTAACTTTTTAGGCATACTTAAACATTATTCGATTTGAAAACACTGCTCAATCATTTACTAATAATATAATTCTTGATATCAACATCGCTAAAGCCTTAAATCGCAAATGCGCGAAAACGTGACGAGCCACGCTCATTATTATTTAATTACCAGACTGTCTAAGTTTTACATAGTAGGTTAAGCCTCTATAAAGAAACCTTTTAAGTTATTTGACTATTTATATAACATGTCTGTGCCAACGCATTGAAACCTTTTATATTTTTAAACTGGTGAAGGGCAGGCGTTTTGGGGAATGTCTTATGTAATTATCACGTTCGAAAAGTGCTGATTCTCAGCCTAATTTGAATAAATGACTTTTGATTTGATTCGAAAGTGTTAGAACATTTGTGACTGTTCTGCAATACTTAGGTAACTCAAACAGCCCTCAAATTGCATAACCAAATCAATAGATTATTTTCCTTTCTCAGTACACTGGAGGATATTTAATGTTTATCTTATTTCCTAATACCTCTAGTCATTAGTTAGCGAGTTAGGCCGTATTTAATCTTGACCGGGAAAATGTACGATAACACCTGTATTTTTTCTGAAAAATTTAATTCAATGAAGGTCGGTACTACTTGTTGTTCTTGTGAACAAACTTTACAAATAAAAGGTAGCTCTAGCTATCCCGCGTTGCGGGGCTCCGTCGACATAGGATGCAAGAGCGAAGGAGAACTGGTTTGGGCTAGGCGAAACTAGTTCATCCTAAAATTGTGTTTGGCTGGTAACATATACACTGAATTTAAGTTCACTTTTGTATGGATTTTCAACAGATGTCAGAAAAAAAATATAGGATGATTGCAGAGTGATTATTCGTGCAACACGTAGTCAAGTACCTACAAATACTTCTAGCTCATACAGGGTGGTAGGGATGTTGACGTACAAACTGTTTATACCATGGATTTAGTACATGATTCTGAAACTTACATTTAGCTGTTCCATACATTTTATTTTTGATAACCGTCGAAATACTTCTACGCTAGGATCTAGAATCATTTGTGTTGAATTCATGGTTTGATCGTCGATGTCCCTGCCACCCTGTAAACTTTAGGTCTATTCACTCATATCGATACCTCTGGGCTCAAAGGGCGTATTTATTTTTCTCATTTAGCCAAACGCCCCCTTTGAGCCCAGAGTCATCGATATTATAACATAAAATAGAATTACCTAATATTACTTACGTTAATGGACATAATTATTACATAGATAGATATATTTTCCCTCCCCGTGCTGGGGCCGTGTAGCGGATTGTCCACTGGAATATACCATTACTAGCTTCCGCCCGCGGCTTCGCCCGCAAGGTATATCGATAAAAACTACCCCATGTCCTTCCCCGGGATGCAATCTATCTCTGTGACAAATTTTATCGGAATCCGTTCAGTGGTTTAGGCGTGAAAAGGTTAGAGAGAGACAGACAGACAGAGTTACTTTCGAATTTATAATATTAGTATGGATTACTCGAGCGGCTTCAAAATGTCTGTATAAGGTTCATATTCAGTTTGCGTAAATATGACCATGTTTCTGAATTTCGTATGTAGCTTAAGTGGTTACCAATTCGTCTTCGCCGGAATGCTCATATTCTTTTCCCATTGTATACCCTTCCACCCTTCTCTATCTTAAAAAACGTTTTAAGTATCTTTGCGACACGAGAAGTTTTTGAGGTCATCGGATAATTTAAAGCATAATATGCCAATGCATTCCTCAACATTTTTCGACGAATGCTTTTCTGTCCATGCCGCTCGCCTATGGAATGCAATGCATTGCCTGTTCAAATAAAACGCGCGCAATCGTTGAGACTCGTGAAGGAACATTACTTGTTGTTGTGATCTTGTTTTCGTAGCTGCAATAATCTGTAGTCCTCATTTATTTTCGTTGTTTATATGTAGGTATATTTAGTGTGTATTTATTTATGTGTCTATTATACAGCATATATATATGTACAAATATACCCCATTTTTTATCCACGCAATAGAATGGACTTTCCATTCCAAGGTTGCCTGGAACAGATCACAGAAAGCGATAAGGCCGCCCATTGTATGTTTTGTAGTAATAATCGTATTTTTTGTTACGTATTTTCTGGTGTACAATGAAGTAAATATAAATAAATAACTAATTATTGTTGTTATAGTACTAGCGAGGCCCCCCGGTTTTACCCGCATACGTCTCAATCCCGTAGGAATATAAGGATAAAAAGTGGCATAATATTTTCTATTCCTGGTGATGACCTATGTGCTAAATTTCATCCAAATCCGTGCAGCCGTTTTAGCGTGAAAACGTTACAAACATACATACCATTTTTAAAATCTTTTCTCTTTATAATATTCGTTTAGATAATCTATATTATAAGAAGCTAATAGCTAATACTTAATATCTACTAGGTATTCCATCTGCTTAGCAACCAAAGTTATAAAACTTAGTACCTATAGTAAAGTTAGTCAACAGGCAAATTCTCGGCGTCTACTATTTACTGTGAAAACATTTGTTTAACTTTTCAACTAGCGAAGCCAGCGTCAGAATATGTGTTTTTTTTTGCAATATGCACAAGCATTCTTCTCATAGGTAGTTACTTAATGCTAATCAATTATGACCTTAAGGGGATTACAGGACCTAAACGCATAAAACGCAAGTAGTTTTAGAAACAATAAAAGTATATGATCGACTACAGTAAACAAAATCAGAATAATATATGATATTCTTCAGGATATACGCTAGGTTGATAGTGTGTTTGTGTTGAAAACATAATACAACTAATTTGTTACGATAGAAAAAAATCATGAAGGTACCTCTAAAAACTTTCTTTTTACAATAAACATCATACTAATATACATACAATCATTCTGACTTTTTGTCAGATTATTCTACAAGCAACATACTAAAACACTAGTGTTTTAATTTGTTAGTCCAACCAATAGATTTTTTGTAATTAAATGATATATGTTTCATATTTTGCAATAAATTACCAGCGTTGAGTCATCGCGCTTCTCTTTCTTTTCTATGCAGTCCGACAGTGACCGCGCTTTAGGTCATGTAAGCCCCTTAAGCGATTTTAATGAATTTGGTAAACGTCTCGCAAGTTCTTGCGTTGTTACAATATACTGTTGCCATGAAATTAATCTTTTTCTATCCATTCTTACTCTGTACAAACTTACAAAATAGTTCCGTGTTTGATAATCTGATCACAGACAATGTATACGAAATCACACAAAGATCTAAAACACGGGGAAGCACTAAGAAAGGAACTCGAGAGAACTTAACTCCTGAACCTGGATCAAACGATAGGTAGACGAAGTTTCAATGCTAGCGAAGTAGCGCGCAAAGGCTAGTATAATTTAAATTCATCATAGCTTCCATTGCATTTATTATTATGGCCCACTCCGTCTCTGCATAGAGAGCAGCCCGAGCAGTCGGTCTATTCTGTAAAAATCTTACCGTGAAAACTTAGGTGAAGTGACACTATATTCTTTTCACGATGAAATTTTTGCAGAATAGGTCCGCTGGCCTGTGTCCCAGCATTCGAATCGAAACGCTTTAAGCTGATTATGCTTTGCATAGCTTCTTGCAGAAAAATATGCCTTTCTGAGTTGACATGTATATTGTATACGAGTGTTACTTCATAGAGAGGCACTTCGAAACCAGACCTGCGAAATCGGGCGGTCTTTTTTTTTATAAAAGGATGCCTCAGATAGACAATGCCACCGACCGGGTGGTCATCCATATAAAATCTCATTAAACTTAAATAGGTGTATGACGTGCCAATAAATTATTTTTATACGTTATTACAATGTGGGATACATTTGGCTTGCTTTATCAAAACAATATGAATAGAATTACTATTTTATATGATTCTTTTATGAATTGTGTTTTAGGTCCGGCCATGCGGACGCGAGGGGCAATAGTAGGGGCAATAATCGTTAATTTAGAGAGGCCACTAACCTGCCAAAGTCCAAATTATATATTATTATGACAGTTGCTGAAGCTGTATTTAATTGATTTATTATTAATAAATAACCAACTTATATTTACAGTTTGCACCACACATACAAGTTATCGGTCGATACTAGTAATTACACATACATTTCTTAATTCATTTCTTTCGCTTCGAAGTCAACATAAACTCATTTGCGAAAAAAAAGGACTGTTTGAATGTTTTCGCTGTCCGTAAAAATTTCAATACAAAAAAGGCTTTATTTATTTGATTATGTCACTGGTCACTGGTACTCGTATGTTAGTGTCGCTTCGAGTACAAAAAGTCATTTCCAAATTCAAATTACATTTAGGTATTCATATATATGCTTAGGCGGGCTTTTAGACGGGTGAAAGAAATTCTGTTTAAACATTGTTCATGGTCTGCATATTGTGTCACGAATGAAGGAAGTGTCTAAATCACTTTTAGATAATTATTGCTCAATTGTCTCATTTCCTTGACGTTTTTACTAAGTCTTGGTACAGTATTTAGCGTTGTTCAAGATAATTGGTAAGACGATGATAGCCAGCGAAATTATAGCGCTGCTTGAGGAAGGTTGTAGTCAATGTTATGTGTCCCAGTGTGGCATGTTCTGAAGCGACGAGTCAGGTCAGTCAGTCAACTCCGTAAAAAACCAGGGAGCTGAAAAGTCAAACAGCCGCGGCAAAGTCATTTTGCTGCGGAGTGGGAACGTATTCCACAAGAAACCATTCAGAATATCCTTGATAGCATACCCAGATGATGATGCAAGCTGTCATTTTAGGAAAACACCACACTTTTAAGTGATCTTCAAAAATTTTGCTTAAAATTTATAAAAATACTTATATGTTATTTACAAGCTTTAAATTAACTTGTTACTTATCGTTTAGGTACAATTATATCTGTTTACATAGACTTTCAACCTAATTTTTCGCGTTTTTAATCACGAATTTGAATTAAACTAAGTACTCTCTGCTAATAAATTTACAAGATTCAGAGGATTTAGGCTACTTAGAATAATCAAATTCACTGACGGTACCATTGAATTAGGTAATTTGCTGGTGGCCGTTTTTTTTTTGCTCTTTAATTAACACCTACTAGACTCAAATTTTTACAATAACAAGTACCTAAATACGCCTCAGTAGTTTGACGAAATCATAAAATTTTTGCTTTGGTAAAGGTGTGTCGCCAAGATAATTTGAACGTTTGACGTCTTTTCAACACATTCCGAGTTAACAGATAGCGTCAACAGCAGTACATACCTAATTCGTTTTACCAAGCAGCTTATTTTTTAACACCTTTAAGTAATGGCGCTTCTAATAAGTTCAGAGATATCACTATAATTACTTTTACTTTCAATTCTTTTATCTAATGTTGACTTTCTCCTTTTAGTTTTGACGTCAGTGGGTAACCATGACCTAATCCAACTTAAAACGTTAATGTATAATGAACGAGAGTTTAAAAATAAACAAATGAGGGACGATAACTAATAGTTTATTACGTAAGCCTAAATATTCTAATTTAACTAAAATGTCATAAAGTGGCTACAATAAGGGTCATATTAGGGCCAGACTGATTTGCTAATAAGCTGTTTTTTAAAACGTGACATTCAAAATGATCGTACTAATATTCATTCCAACCGGCAACGATTTATAAACGTCTATTAGTTGAACATCTGACCGTGTAAAATCTTGTTTATTGATGAGTAATTTAAATAATGACAGAAAACAATTTAGGAAAACCAGCAATCGAAAAGCGAGTTTTTATCTAAAAAACTCAGAAATAATTAAACTCAGTCAACACTTGGAATTTGAACCCGCCAAATGTTCGTGACGCAGCTGGGTTTGTAGGTTATAATAAGAATCGCCGTTACGATGAACGGGAGAGCTGCGGGAGTTCGGGATTGCTCTGAGAAACGGCGGGGTGCGGGGTGCGCGGTCCGGGGGGATGTTCCCGAGTGCATGCGTACTATGGACGCGCAAGAAACATCACACGCCAAGCCCCGAAATGTATAAAATATTGCTGCCCAACGCGTGAATACGTTAAAATATTCAATACGAAAGTGAAATCAATAGTACCGACACTTTTTTTCATGTCTTCATGTATAATTTGTGCACGTTCTGTGAAAAGAGGTTATGTTGACGAAGGAGATATGGTCGCAAGTAAGTCAACAGTGTTCGTTAATTATTTCCGCTATTATGTATTTTAACATAACTAGAAATTGTAATTATATTTTATTTGCCTTATAAATCTTCTATCTACTGTGTGAGTCACGTTATCAACATTGTAGCGTCGCGTCGTCGGCTTGTATCAACTCATTGAAAAAGGGTTCCTTTGGTCCCGCGACTTTTATGAGACTTTGATTTTAGTATAATAATCAGTGTGAACTACTCTTCCTATGACATAATTTCTATTTTCAATAACACACTTAAAGTGTACAAATAAGTAAAGAGCAGCTGATTGATAAATGTTCTACACAAAATGTTATTTACATTGAAGATAAGCAAACTGGGGGCCTAAAAAGGCCACTTGAGCAGAATCATAAAAGGATAACATTATGAATCATAATGGACAGTTAACTGTTAAGTTAATCGTATCAATCCCATTGGTGAAGGATATTTCAGTTATTTTTTTTTTGTCTGTGCTAAAATATCAATCAATCCAATCTAAATCCAATCCCAATCTCTTTGATTATACCTACGTAGTGTAGCGAAAAAAAGAAAAACACGGACTGTCTTCGCCTTATTATGATTCCCTTTTATGATTCTGCCAAAGTGGCGTTTTTAGGCCCCCTGATATCTGTATGGGATATACCTACCTTCTACATAAACATGTAGACCATGTTCAATTAACATAATTAAATTTATTACCTACATTATTATCAAAACAGAGGTAAAGTCTAAGTATTATCAATATTACATATTTATTAAGTAAGTGGTGATAATTCATAGGGTCAAAGGTAAACACCGCACCGTCTAAACTTTAGACGGTGCAACTTGTATTATTGCTTCAATTTTATTGTATGCCCGTTTTACAGGCATGAAACTTGTATCGTGCAGTAAATATCAACGCAACGATCGGCGATTGTTTCTGTGTCTCAGTCTGAAAACTTTCACGCAAATTTCTTGACTCTACGACAATGTTCCTTCACGTAATACCCAAGTGCACATCGGGCTTCGGTCACCTCTAGGCTCAAAGGGCGTATCGTATTTGCCAAAAAATAGGTTTTCAGGGAAGCAAAAACAAAAAAAAAGATGTTTCGTTATATATCTCTCTCTCATTTTTAGAGCTACATAAAAATATCCAAGGGACAATGTTCTCAGATTTTTGATGTGTTTAAGAAGGTTTTTCAAAAATGGCTTTGTTTTTGTATTGACTGAGATAGCATGTGCATTACGATCAAAATTTTTTAATATATGTATGTCCTATAAACCCTATAAAAATACCTGAGCGCAACACAGTTTAGACTTTTTGTCGATGTAAGTCATCTGTTGTCGACATTTTTAATGATTTTAGTAAAATAATCAATGTAAGCAGTAGGAAGTATTCTATGACATAATTTCCATTTTAAATAACACACTTAAAGTGAATATACAGGGTGAATTTTCCAAGTGGGCGTGGATGGCCATATCCGAAACTATGAGGAATAGCGAAAAGTACCTACTCAAAGGAGTCGCGTGCTCGATTTTGATGAAAACTAAAACTGCATCATTGGATTTTTGAAACATCAATATATCTAGCCAGGAATCGAACCTGTTAATTAAAAAAAACACACACACTGTATTATTACACCATTCAATAATGTCGCTGATAAGGATCGAATTCTGGGAAGTAATGTCATGCGGGAAACTAAAGAAAAAAGCTTATTTTTAACAAAATCCTTTTTTTTATTTCTCTTATGTTACCTACCTATTAAACCCTAACTGATAAATTGTTCAAAATGATGACCATTGTTTTAGCTGGATTCGACGTCTCAAGGATTGCAGTACAATCCTTGAGACGTCGAATCCAGCTTCACAATTTGAATTTAGAACATAATTTTGTGAAGGTGACTGCGCTGCGGGTGTATTGAGCATCATTTCGAACAAGGTACAGACGTAATGTCGGTATGAATACTTTAAAATAAGAAGCAGTTTATCAAAATCCAACATTTTCCTTAAGTTTACCGTATGTCATTACTTCCCAGAATTTGATCCTTATTAGGGCCGCTATCGAGTGGTGTAATAATACAGTGTGTGTTTTTTTTAATCAAAATCAACGGATTCGATTCCTGGCAAGAAATATTGATTTTCAAAAATCCAATGATGCAGTTTTAGTTTTCATCAAAATCGAGCCCGCGACTCCTTTGAGTACTTTTCGCTATTCCTCATAGTTTCGGATTTGGCCATCCGCGCCCACTTGAAAAATTCACCCTGTATAAATAAAGAACAGCTGATTGATAAAGGTTCTCCTTATAATGTTGTTTACTTTGAAGATAAACAAACTGATATCTGTATGGGATATACCTACCTACCTTCTACATAATGTCACGTAGACCATGTTTAATTAACATAATTAAATTTATTACCTACATTATTATCATAACAGAGGTAAATTCTTAGTATTAAGTATCAATATTACCTACGTTTTTGACCGCGAATTGGTAAACGTAAGGTTGGGCGGCCTTTAGGCTAGATGGAGCGACGATCTTCGAAGGATGGCTGGTAGCAGCTGGATGAGTGTTGCCGGAAATCCAGTTGAATGTCTTGCAATACTCCTATTGCACGCCTCTCCAGGCTGTGGACCAGCAGTGGACTGCTGTAGGCTGATGATGACGATGATGATTACGTCTTTGTTATTTTAGTGATCATTCATAGGGCCGAAGGTCGATTCATACATCGAGGGTATAATGTGAAGGATAATTGTCGTAGTCTCGTAGAGTCTCTTCTTGACGTTTGCATGAAAGCTTTCAGACTGTGACACTGAAACAATCGCCGATCGATCCGTTGATACTTAGCACTGCACGATGCAAGTTTCATGCCTGAAAAACGGGCATACAATAAAATTGAAACAACAAATGACTGGCATCGTCGCAACACTGTTTAGACGGTGCAACTTGTATTGTTGCTTTAACTTAGGTATGGACGCTTATAAAATCTATCTTCTAGTGACCTATTTCTCTCTGGCGAGAGTCATTGGTTTATCTCAAAGATTATCTCGTGTCGAGGGTACATACTTAATTGTCTTATTTTTGTATATCACTGAAGTCTTTACAGATAAGCATAAACAACCATTTTCATATTTTACAAGCGCTTATAGATAATGTTTCGTTAAAAATACCTGAACCAGAAGTTTCAAGCACATGATCGAACTCATAGCTTTTCTATAGCTTTCCCAAAAGGGTTTTAATCCCAAGATGTTAGATTTTGCAATAATTTCAGTAGAGTATACAATAAACCAAGTGGCTGAACTTTTCATCATTCATGACAAGTGTGGAAATAAACAGCAATAGATAACAAGCCCGATTGTTACTTATTCGAGTCTAACAATAAGCAAAAAATAATTGTAAAGTTGTTTGAGTGTTCGTGTGTAGATTAGACACACGAACGTCAGCGAGTGCCAGCGAGTTAAGGCTCCTACAAACAGGCGCGACACGCGATATAATCGCGCGCGACACAAAGGCACCGCTCGTTGCGCGACTTGTGGTGTCTTTGTGTTGCGTGTCGTGTCGCGCCTGTTTGTAGGAGCCTTTAGCCGGTTAACGTTGCGAGTCGAACAACTTTTACTATACATGAGTCTAAGTCAACAAACCGTCTGTCAGGACAACCCAAACGTGCTGGGTAGTCCTCACACAGTTTGGTAGTAGTCAAAAAACAAATGAGCGAGTGACAAGTCGATCAAAGTAATAATAATAATTATCTCACTTCATTGAAATGAAACTGACAAGGACATACGGATACGTCTTATTCAACTTTTTATAAATGCCAAGTTTTGATAAATCAAGAGGTAAATTTCATATCGGAAATCATTCATATTTTTTTTATCCGATTCTGTCAGAGCCAAGAGATACGTAATCGGTACAAAAAGATCGATTGTTCCCACAGTGCCAAGGTATACTAGTTGATATAAATGTACGTAGTTAGGTACGCACTAAGGTACTTATGTGTATCGCCATCGTCATAGTTCCGTCCTATTACAATGCATAATCAATTCAATTATCCGGTCTGGTGGCATGACAGCATCCCTATTAGTGTCGCCCATTGGTCGCGCTCGTCAGCCTCTCGATAAACATGCGTTTAACATCACTTTTAATTATTACAACATTAAATGCAATTGTTTTTATTATTTTAGGACCTTAGCCTGCAGTGGCACAGGCACAGGCACCCAGTGCGTGCCACGTAAGAAGAGACTTGACCCCGCCTCCCCCGCCTCTTTCCGTCGCCCCTATGACGTCCGGTCCCGTCCCGCACTCAGACCTCATACCGCTAAAGATACCTAAAATCGTGTTCTGCGCATGTCAGACCACGTGGTGTGTCAAGTCTCTTCTTACGTGGCACGCACTGTACACAGACTGAAAAAATAAATAAATAGGTAGATGCAATTTATTTTCGAATTACATAAAATGGAGGTTAAATATATTTTTGTGACGTACAAAAGCTTGAATTAAAAGCAATTTTGTCCTTATTTTTCATCTTTAATTCGGATGATTGTTGTCAAGGTTTTGACATAGCAACACATTTAAACAAGTTTTTCGTATATGTTTTAACGATAACAATTATTGTATAATATTGATCTCCAACACGTATTTACATAACTTGAAATGAACGTATACCTAAAACAAGAGCGAACTTTGGAAAGCTGTGCCATTTCCTGTATTTAGAGCTGCGGTTGTTATTGTTTATATTATGCTTCCAGTAAAATAATATAATTTAGTCAAACATTATTTTTATTCAAATAAGATAATTATCATAACTGTGTTACATACAGTTTACCTATGTATTTTTTGCATACGTTCTTAAATACAAAAAAAATTAATGTTATGTTGGTCTTCTGTTTGACCTAAACGACTTCCTTCCTCTTGAGCTAGCTTTTGCAATAATTCCCTGTGTAAGTACGTATTATTTTTATAATTCGTAATCACTTAGAAAAGTTTTCTTTTTTTATAAGATGTCATTAAATAATCTTATCATGTAGCATATAAAAATATAGCTAAGTATACATTTTGATAACTGAATGGCCGCCATTTTATGGGATGGCTTATTCAATAAACGATAAGCTTGCACCACAAACACATTTTTTTTTGTCATCTTTAATTCATACAAAACAAAAACAATTTTAGAAAAGTTCGAAGAAAATGTGGTGGAAAGCTTTTGCGTTTTTTTTTCTACAAGAAGTGCCTTTAGCCAGTGTGTCATCTCTAGCTAGTAATCATCCTACTGCATCAACTGTTGTCACAGTAAAAGCGGGTCACGTCCGTGGCCAGCAGTCGGCGGAGTGAGCAGGGAAAGTCACTCGAGCGTGGATAGCTTGTAGTTTCTTTTTTGCAAACGTAGCGTACTGGGTACGCATGCGCGAAGCGCGCGATACGTCAGTGTTGCATGGAACCGACGTTCACTTCGGACGCGCGACTGGCGCTCGTGTCTATGACGGTTTGGTGCTTATGAATAAAGAACAAGTGTTGTGTGTTGCTCGTGTTGGATTGCGATGAGCGGAGCAGGGGTGGCGTCCCGGACGGCGCCGGAGCCCGTCTCCATGCCGGCCGAGTTCCCGGTCCGGCTCTACTTGCGGGCACTCCGCCAATACCAAAAGCTCCTTGACCTAAGACGCCTATCATCCAAAGACAAAGTAAGCATTGTCGTCACTACACTTCGTTTTTATTATAGGTCTTGTTTTTATGATGTGTCTTGTCTTGTTGTTCCAGCGAAACGCTCCCAAAACTATTTAATTAAGTTAAGGCTAAGCATACATTCCTGTTTAATCTGTCTGCTAAGTAACCTATAGTTTGTGTTTTTCTATTCTATTTTTAACTAAAAGTATTTGTAGAACAAATAAGCAAGTTTTATCTAATGCCGTTAAGTAAGCTTATCCTTGTGCATGTGTTGATTGATTTTTTTGTCACCTTCACACATGTAACATTAAACAAACATCTTATTGATACTAAGGTGGTATATTTTCGCAGATATACATATATGGGAATCCTGGTTCCCCGAATTTTTTAATATGGATACGGTTGCAGGAAATATTAAAATATTTTCAGTCTGGTTTTTACATTTTGATCGCGTAGGAGGAAAATTTAATAGTGTAGGGATTATTGATGAGTATTATAGTCATGCTGACGTCCGTAAGTTGCATGACTCAATGATCAATATTCAATCTTTGGCCATAATATATCCTGTAACGCAATTGACTGCGGTAACTCAAGTACTGTTTATATTAGCAAAAGGATTTGAAAGTTCCTCGTAAATAGCTTGTTAAAGGCTCTGGCAAACAGACGCGACGCGCGACGCGAATCGCGCGCGATTCACAGGCACCGCCTGTTGCGCGACTTGCGGTGCCTTTGTGTCGCGCCTGTTTGAAGAAGCCTCAACTCGGCTACATTCAGACTCACCGCACCTCAATTTATTCATCTACTTAGCAGCGCCCCGCGGTTTCACCCCGCATGTTTCGTTACCGTGGTAATGTCGGGCTAAAACCTATCCTATGTCCTTTCCCGGGACTCAAACTATCTCTATACCAAATTTCATCTGAATCGGTTCAGCGGTTTAACCCCTTGTATGCCGGGAGCGTAGATCTACGCGAGACACAATGGTTTTTAATTGTTTTCTGTAATTACGGCATACTAACAGACATACAGACAGACAGACAGACACACTTTCGCATTTATAATATTAAGTATGGATACCACATACCTATCTGTCTGGTAGGTATTTTACGATTCATGATCGTCGACATCAGGAATTCAAGATAGTTTGGAAATGGGAGGATCAACCAGTACCGGTTAATTATACCTAAATTAATAAAGGTTATGAATAAAAATTAAACATTGAATTGTGACATTAACCTTTTGACCGCCACACGTCAAAAAATCAAAAACGTGCCCTCGGTGTCAGTCTGTCGTGTAGTCGAACCGTGGCGTGCTGGGCACATTTTTTGGTTTGTCATCTATACAAAATGACTGTCGCGGACAAAAGGTTAATGCCAATGAACCACAAACTGACATGGCTTGTTTCTTGAGGCTTAGTTATAGAGGTTATAGTTATAACATAAAAGCCTTAATATCATGACTACATAAGTCAATACACTCACAAACTCACAAACCTTCGACGGTATGATAATGTTATTCCAAATCTTGTTATTTCTTTTATTTGAGGCTGAACTTTTTTATTTACCTAAAGCTTATCGTAAAGTTGGATCGTCAACAAACGATTTGTTGTACCATTTAGTATATCGTCGTCCACCGCATGAGGTAATCTCTGTCGACTCGAGGGTTTTATCAGCTTCAAGGTCTGCGCCGGCGCCGCCCACTGCCTCCAACGAATTAATTCGAAGCTGCGCGCTTGAAATATTTACGTCATTGAAATATGTTTTTGCATTTAGCTGAGTGTATGTACTCTGCTGGTAAAGATTGCATTGCATGCTAATAAAGAGAATAAATTAAATTAATTAAATGTTAATATAGAAAATAAATTGATAATGATTCATAATAATAAAAATGGACTGGGAATATTTTTTATTTTTAGTATCTATTAGTATTAGTTATGCTCTATTATGCAAGTGTACAATTGACACGTTTATAATGATACTGTAATAACTCTGACACGTATACATTATGCGTATGACCTTGCTTGTAATTATCATTAACTAATATTACTAAACTACTTATAATAATAATTATTATTATGTACGTAACAAAGTACAGACGCCAGCACATCAAGCTACTACAATCTGTCAAATTTCTTTAATAGATATTCAACTTTATCGCTTAAGCATAAGGTTCAAAGATGATTGAGAAAATTTGACAGTTTCGGGTAGCTTGATGTGCTAGCGTCTGCACAATACATCCGTCTCTTTTATGAAGACCGATATTTCATTTAACTAATTACAAAATTAAACATACACATACACACATACACACACACACATACACACACACATACATACATACACATACATTACATATTGATGTAGATTATTTATGCCCTTTACATTCCAACATTTTAGTGAAATCTATTTTATTGGCATGCTGTGAACAACAAAGTCAATCAACAGTAGACAATTATTTAACAGAAGTGACAGCTCCAATCAACAGTCACACTGTTAGTACTTAGGTATGCACTAAGGAAAAATAAAGGTACCGTATCCCCCTTGCCAAACCGCTGCGCGCGCTGATCCTTGAAAGGTTAAGCTGCAGGGCGATGACGTACGTACAGACTACTGTACATATAATTCAACAATGTAACCAAAAAAAGAAGATCAATTTAAGTTTTGTAAATACCTCTCTGAAAAAATATTTGAATAATAATTATGTAGTGCAGCATAGACGCCTTCAACTCTTTTTTATGTTGCTTAAAGTTAAGGGCTAGTATTTAAACTATCGAATATAAATTCAAACCAAGGCCAAGCAAGGGTGTCAAAATACTGATTATGGCGTACTGAAATACTAAGTGGGCGAAAGATTGAGGGCGAACACAAATATTGAAAACGGCGACTTAAAAATACGAATTTGAAGTACGAGTTATTTAGAACGATCAGTAATAATACGAGTACCTAAATGTTTAAGCGAACAAAGTTTAAAACACTACAAACTACAGTTAGTCATTTGAATCGTAACTCACCTATTATAAATTTAGAATTAACCGCTCTTGGATCCTACGTCGACGGAGCTATTTCTGTGTAAAAGGTTTAAAGTAACATAATTACCTAACCAAACCTAGCCTCGGGGTGTCCTTCGCTCGCTCTTGCATCCTACGTCGCCTATCGCCCGACCGCAATCATGCAACCGATGTCACCCGAAGTCCGCACGAAGCGCCCGCCCACTCAGTATTTTTGTCGCCCAATTTAGTATTTAATACGGACACTTGGAATTTTAGTTGCTAGCTTAGGTTAACTGTTTCCCACTGCTAGTAGTTCATTTTACGAGTTTTAATCATTCATAATTATCGCCAGTTAAGTTAATTTTTCGCAAACATAATTTAACGCCGCTCGGTTTAGTATTAAAGTCTAGGCGATCTTATGAATAGTCATCCATATAATTATTTCCCCAAAGTGAAGTAATGATTAGCGACTGTTTAACCCTACATTTTTTACGTTTATACGTCTGACGTGTTTGAATAAAGGGGTAAGTGCTTACATTTTCTTCGATTTTAATTTGGTAACTTTGACATTGGCATAACCTAGGTATGTGTTTAAAAAAAAAACACTGGCACTCCGGTAGTGCCGACAGAAGTGAAAACTTGAACAATTACGAGTGTATTTTGTGAATCGTCTTATAAACAAAACACGCGTGTTAAGGTGTGTTCCTTATTTTATAGGGTTTTTTGCAAATCAGGTATGATGACCAAAGTGACTGGTTTATTCTTCTCGTGAAAGGAATTTATTCAGATTTACAAATAAGCTCGTCGTCAGTTATATATCCGTGGTTCAGCGCCATCTCGTCGTTGTTGGATGAACTACGTAGTTAGTACGCGAGGCCCTCGTAGTTCTTCCCGATGTGCATAGATGGCGCTGTCCTCAACAACGCGCGTCTTACGTTTTACGTCTGACGTTAGTACGCGAGGCCCTCGTAGTTCTTCCCGATGTGCATAGATGGCGCTGTCCTCAACAACGCGCGTCTTACGTTTTACGTCTGACGTTTTAAGTCTTACGAATTTTCGATCAGGGTCACGTGACCTGACGCGAATTTAGAAGTTTTTACCCATTCCAAAAAAAGTACACAGCGCCGCTAAAGAAGTTTTCACTTCAAAAAATACTTCTTTGATATGCGACATTCCCGATTCTACAGAAAAGACATTTGAGCTCATCTCCCGGAAATTACTGCAATAAAAATAAGTAATCCTTTGGCTCTCAATAAAAGTCACCTGGGTGTCCGATATCTCAGTTAGTTGGCACCTACATAGTACCCAAACATGGGCACTTTTAATTTCGAACCAACCGGTTTCGGTACTACGTGCGTCAAAGCCGCGGCTCAAAAAGTAGCGCACGATTTTTAAATGGATTGACTTCGTGACCACGTTTGCGCGCGGATTGTCGTCATAGTAGTTAAGCTTTTGTCGACTTGTCAACCAGTGACAGATCGATAGTGACTTGACTGGCGAAGGCATCGTCCGGTGTGGTAAACAAGGTGCCCAGTTTGTCTGGGCTGATCATGGCGGCGCTGCTCGCAAAGGGAAATGTTAAACACATTTTGTTTAACATTCACATTCAAAAGTTTGAATTTAGTTCCCTAATTCGAGACATGCCAAGATATGCTGGGCACAGACGCCATAGTGTTCGAAATTCAATCGCTAGCGGGCACGTCGCGTCGCCTTTCCGCGTCCGGACACTTCCTGCCGCAGCCGGCCGCTTGGTCTATAACCACGACGCGCAACGCCAACAACCTCTGCTACATTCTACTGATTAGTTAGACACTTCCGCACACATAACTGACGAACGCGTTTGAACAACGGTTCTGTCGCCTTTTATACCCCATAGACATGCAACAGTAACCTAACCAGTTATAAAGCCGCCAGAATTCGTCATCTGATGAGCGCAATGGTCTCAGTACACGATGTTCATTGTACTTTTGTTATTTGGAATTCTAATGGCTGATTAAAAAAAACGAATTTGCATAGCTATGACCAAGGCTGTCTCAGTACCTATATTATAAACTGATAATTAAATGTTTAACTAATAAGAGTTTTCTAGATCTAAACCGCACAAGGTTTTCTTAGAATAGGTATCTATATTTTCAAAAAAGTTCACACAAAAGTGAGAAAATAATGGTTTTAGTGACGTCATTAAAACCCTTATTTTCTCAATAGGTACCTATAATATTAACCCCTTAAGCTCCGCTAATGAGACACAATTGATTTCCTGTTGTTTCGTGACCCGTCGTTCACGCGCGGAGCTTTACCGGTAAAAAAATGTTTTCGGAACCTTTACTGCCTTCTAGTTTCTGAGTTTCAACTCTTACAAGGTACTGAATAAACTTACTACAAATGTGGTGTTTACTTTGTTCTTTTAAAAACCAACTCTTCAGTACAGTAATCACCGCCAAAAATAGAATGCTCGATCTATTTAATGAGATTAAGACTATTTAAGTCTTAATTGAGACGCTAGATTAGGATTTTCCTAATCCTTAATTCGATAGTACCTACAAGCTTCTGCCATCCAGCGAATTTTCCGCAAACAAACTTCGATTCCCCGATAGACCCGCATAGGGTTGGAGCCGAGAACTCCTTGTTTATTACATCTTACCAAAAAGATCATAAACCAATATAATATAAATGATACAGCTAGGTTTTATAATCTTATTTTAATATATTTTTAAATGTCATGTCAACGCACGTTAACTTTTCTTGAAGCTTGTCAAAAATATGGCAACATAATTTTAAACGCTCGACTCAGCGACAGCTAGTGACAGCTGTAATAATCTAATTGCTAATTAATTTGTAGCAATTATATTATTTTGTATTAATGTTTGTATTTTAACAAAAATGATAGTACCTTATCTAATATCAATTCGAAGAAAAAATGGGAAATCTTACATATACATATAAGTAAGTATCTACTGTACCTACTTACAGCATTTATTAAAGAATTAGTTCTACCGAAACCAGCCTTAAAAAAACCATAGTATCATATTCAAAAATTATATGTTTAACATTTTAGACTGTATATCTTTCAAAGCTCAAAAAATACTGACATAATATAAGATATTGCATTGTATAAATTCAATGTCAAAAATATCTTTGATAATATTTATATTTTATTTTTTAAATCCATATCTTGAATCTTGCAACCCTGCCATTTACTAAATATCGTCTCTTCATAAATTAATGATCGTTTGTTCTTACAACAGAATTAAAGGATATTTGGCATTTTTAATACCCGGGATATCTTTGTCTCTATGACAATTAGTAGCTACCTAGACTATCTTTGGACTTCTATTTCGAACGAGTGAGATAACTAAGTATTGTCTGTTAAAACAAAACAACAGCTTAGTTTTAACGATACCTAATTAATTTAATTAGAGCTGTTGTCTATTTTTAGATTTTTTTTTCATAAATTTTATGTATACCTACTTGAAATTACCTACGTCTCTTCTGAATTCAGAGTGCGTATTTTCTATTTTCAGTGTCCGCGGGACTAATGATGTAGTAAAGTAAACTGTGCCACAAAAATCATGTTATTTTTGTATTTGCGATAAAGTATTCTAGAATAATTGCTGTGAAATAATTAAAGTTAAGTGGCAGCGCTATAACTCTCCGTTTGATCTGTCAGTGGCTTTCATGATTTTAATGATGGTTTAAAACATTGTTTCTTAGTATCTTTTTCACTTTGCTCACTATTACCTACATACAATACACTCGTACGTAAATTCTGCAGAAAAACTAACTATCTTTGAAGTATACTTCAAAGATAGTTAGTTTTTCTGCAGAATTTTATCAAACTTATAACTTGTAAAACTGAGAATGGCGAGACCAGTGAACCTATAAATCCTAACCCTAAAATTGTACAAGGGTACTTTTGTTTTAATTCATTACAAAATTTAAAAAAATAAAGGCTTCTGTGGCTAAGTAATAACAGCCGCACGAGTCGATCGATCAGGTTAAGCTACGCTTGCCGCGGTTGGTCCGTGGATGGGTGATCATCTTCACATACTAACGGCTTAACATGATTTCCGAGGCATGGAAGTCCCGGCTGTAATTAGTGAATCTTTGACAGTCGTTACGAGTCGTCAGAAGCCTGAAAGTCTGACAACCAGTCTTACCAAGGTCTTACGTTTTACCCAGTAACTGGGTTGTGGAGGCAGTCGCCCCATGTAAAATACTGGTATTCAGCTGAATCCGGTAAAACTGGAAGCCGACACCAACTAGCTGGGTAAAGGCTAGGCATGATGATGTCATTTCAAAATTAGTTTTTAGCTACACAGATCCTGAACGACAGCTTATAGAGTGTGATACACAGCGACGACTCAAGTAAAACCTACAGTTACCTAATAGGAAACTAGACTTAATACAAGTATTGGAAGAAAAAAAAATCTCAGAGTCCGCAAAAGGTCGATATCGATACAAAGATGTTGGATTTACCATATAAAAGAAAAGGTGACTGACTGACTGACTGACGTATCAACGCCCAGGTCAAACAGTTTTCGTTAGAGATTTGGATTATTTAAGTATTAATATACATATTCTGTATTCTACAATTTGTACATATAAAAACATAATAAATAACGAAGGACGGTGAAGGGAAACATCATGAAAAAACCGGCATGTAGGTACTAGAACCAAAAATTCGAAGATATGTGACATCAACCAACCAACCCGCACTGGGCCCGCGTGGTGGATTAAGGCTCTCAGAGAGGAGGCCTATGTCCCAGCTGTGGGAAAATTATAGACTGATTATTATATTATTATTTATTATTATACTAATGAATAGGAAGTGCGAGTGGGCCGGACACGTTTCACGAATGCACCCGGAGCGATGGGTAAATATTATCACTCATTGGACGCCTGAAGGAGTACATCGCCGTCGAGGTAGACACTGCGAGGATGGTGAGGGAGGTTCGGAAGAAACAAGGGGAGGCTTTTGTCCAGCGGTGCGACACAAAGTAGGTTAACAAAAAAAAAAACCGGCCAAGTGCGTGCCGGACCACGCACAATGAAGGGTTCCGTAGTTGGAATGATTTCATCCCAAGAACAAACTTAACATTGTAGTTGAAAAACATGTTCTCCCATACAATCCAACTAAAAATGTAAGTTTGTACGCATAATATTGAGAGATTTACCATGTTGTTTTAAGACCACAGATTTTTTATAGGTTTTCCTGTAATCTATAGGTGTAGAATTATTTTCAGTATTTTTTTTTTCAAAATTTGGGGGGCTGGTGGTGAATGGTTAATTTTTGTCTATTTTCATAAATAACTTTAATACAATATTTACTTTAAAATTATGAAAAATATATATTTGAGATCCTCACAGTAAGCCTTTTCATTTAATATTGCGAAACTTTTATTTTTTAATTTTCTATTTGCCCCCCAAAAATGACCTCCATATTCAAAATTAATTTCTCTGTGTACCAAATTTCAACTTAATCGGGCCATTAGATTCGGAGCAAATTGGCTGTGACAGACGGACGGACAGACACACGAGTGATCTTATAAGGGTTCCGTTTTTTCCTTTTGAGGTACGGAACCCGAAACGCAATAGAATAGAATACTCTTTATTAATAAACTCTCTCTCTCTCTCTTACTCTTTATTATTATTTTTTTTACTCTTTAATGATTACATAAGATAACGCTCACAATTAAGGATCAGCTTCTGACAAATCATTAATTGAATAAATACTTCAAGAAATAAACATTAGGTACAAATAGGTCGTAATAGTACCTAATTTTAATGTCAGGCCATAATTTGACGCTAGATAATAATTTCGTTATCCTACAAAAATAGCACTGCAATACTAGGTACTTACTTGTGCGTATACTCGTATTTAAATATAGATAACCCTTGATATGGTTGGTATTAATGTCATTGTTGAATAAGCCTGAGCTCGACCGGCCGACGGACTCGAATATGACGAGCATTGACGCACACGCAACCGATTAAGTACCTACGGGTCAAAATCTTGCGCCGGCGACGCTTTTATAAATAATATTTATGGGTCGTTTACGGGAGACTCGAACAAAAGCTGTGTCTACTTTGTCCTTTCTTGTTAACAACGGATGTCCGATTTGTTCCAGTTTTAGAATACAATGTGGTGTCGAGCTGCCAAATGATAATTATCATAGATTTTGGCATCTCACGGTTGTAGTTCAATATTATTTATGGGTCAAATCAATTAGGTATTTATTTCTAAACTATACGAATGTTAGCATTAGCACCATCGATTCTTTGCATGAACAGCAGCGTCAGAAAGAGCTGAAGTAATTAGCGAACAAGTAAACATATAAATATACTGAGTGCTCATCTCATAATTACTGTGCCTAAATGCTTTGTTAGGAAGATTTTTTAAAATATGTCTTTATTGTCCTCAAAGCTAAAAAACAAACGCAAAACCTCAACTTCCATGCAAAAAACAACTAGGTAGGTACTGAGTTAATATAGATCTAATCGTTGAAACAATAAGTAAAGCTACAAAGCCATAGACTAACACAGGATGTCCAAGAGACAATACCTCGTGCGTTTCAGTTCAAAATCAAAGGTGAATGTTCTGTCGATTTAGATCTTATTCTTAAGCTAATAGAATTATAATAAATTCACTGAACTAAAATATTCACATAACTTGCAACGTCATTTTGTTCTTGGTGAGTAATAGGTACCTATTGCCACAGCCCGGGCTAACATGCACGAACGACAAGATTCTGTCGTCGCATCTTCTCGCACTGAAATATGCATAAACTTTGTTAAACCTAGTTTCAGCAGAAGATAATGTAATGACAAAGTTTTGTCGCGCCGAGTGTTAGCTTGGTATGAGAGCATATATCTCCATTCTGACGAGGTTGTTGTGCCCGTGACGTCAGTATCATACGATATCGTAAAAATCCGCTGGTCGTCAGATAAATAGCTATTATTGACATTGTTTTCCTAAAAATACAATTTTGTTGAATGTAAGGAAAAGGCGTGAACCCGTAATCTTAACTTTGTTATGAAACTATAGATAATTCAGCTGATATGCATAGTCAACAATTGTCGCTATATAAGTATGGTTAAATATGTAATTATGTATCAAGCGAACATCGAGTTGATTTTTCTCTTATCTACCAACAAATTAACGATATTACAAATCTCAAAAAAAAAATCAAAGCATTTATTTCAAATAAATCAATTACATGCATTTTTGAATTGTCAAGGGGTCGGTCAGTCAGAAAGATGAAGCTAGTTGCCCATTCCAAAGCCTAATAGGTACCTATGGAGAAGAACGGGCAAGAAACTCCATGGACTTACTAATCTTATTGTTAGTTAGGTTCAAAACTACAAAACATCACGCGACATCTGATGATGCTTGCACCGGATTTTATTATATTGACGTAATGCAGCTACCATTTAGATTTGGCAGCTCATTTGAGAACAAAATATAGCCAAAATGGTCAAAATAATGTATCAAGTTTATAATTCACACTAAGATTGGGTTAGCCAAAAATAGAATGGCTCTAGGCTATGTTTTAAGACTCCTTCAAACAGGCGCGACACGAGACGCGACACAAAGGCACCGCAAGTCGCGCAACGAGCGGTGCCTTTGTGTCGCGCGCGATTCGCGTCGCGCGTCGCGCCTGTTTGCAGGAGCCTTTAGACATTAAATCTTTTTATGGCCAAGTATTCGATTATTATCCCAATATTATTCGGAGCTGTTATTGTCTTCATAGTGTGAAAGAATTTATTGATATAAAGTAACAGAGAGAACACAACAGTAACAGTAACATTCTGAGTTTTTATTATATTTCTCTAAGAACCTAAATAATATTGTTAAGATACTAAATCCTAATAACAAGTGATATTTTTAGACATGTTATCATAATCATTTCAACAAATTAATGTGATATACGTATTACATTGTTTTAATATGTATTTGTATGCTAGTACATGGCGAAATATGTAAGATCATAATTCTATTATAATAGGTAATAACACCTTAATGTAGGTACAGACGCCACTACGCCAGCACATCAAGCTACCCGAAACTTTCAAATTTTTCCAATCAACTTTGAACCTAATACTATAGCGATCAAATTTGAAAATCTACTAAAGAAATTTGACAGGTTGTAGTAGCTTGATGTGCTGGCGTCTGTACCATGTTTTATAGCGAATAAATATATTCTTTTCGATGCTATTCAATCCAATTCATTTAAATAACTGAAATTCCGTCGTTCACTTGCTCAGTTGCTATTACATTTACATAATTTATGCAACAAGTTTTTTCTTCGCAATAAACCATCAAGTTTATTGGCCAGAGTTTCCATTTACTAGATTATTACGAATAGGAGGCATTTCTATGTTCATTGTATATAGTTTATAATGAATTACAAATAGTTGACATGTTAGTCGAGTACCTTATACATCGTCGTGGATAATACCGGAAGTCATGGCGTGGTTGTGCATACTTCCTAGTTGGCACCTTTAACCTGAAGCGTTATCTGCAATGCCGTAAATGCGGGTTACATTCGATTATTTTATAAATTGAGACAGTCATAAGATTCAAATTAGCATCAATATAGTTTGTAACTATGTGTTTCTACCTAGCTGGGCCCCGCGAGATAGGCTCATAAAACTAGTGGCAATGCTTTGTTTGTTCAATGTACCTCATGAATTTATCAACAAGATCCAATGTACCACGATCATTTTGATATAAATCAACCCAGTGTTTCGTTTCCAACTGATAAAAATGATGCAGTATTAAAGTTAAGCACACTTACCCCTCATTGCGAAAAATATCTATTTTGTTGACCATAACTTACGAAGCGAATACTACCATTTACTACTATCATAATTTGATATCAAAACTTGGTAAAACGTGAAGAACTTTGAGGTACATTGGAATTACATAAAAATGATACGCTTTTTCTGTTCGTACTTATTCATTCTAATTTCAAAGGGCCCTGCTGGAAAGACGAAATTTTCATGCTGAATTTCTCCTGTTCTATCAAAAATGTATTACGAGCGCAATACAGCCGAGGGCCCCGCTGGATAGATGAGGCGATTTATCGTGATTTCTATTAAAATGATCGAGGTACATTGGATCTTGTTGATAAATTCATGAGGTACATTGAACGAACAAAACATTGCCACTAGTATTATGAGCCTAGCTCGCGGGGCCCAGCTAGGTAGAAACATATTTTGTAACTCCAACAACTAGGAACAGAGAATCTAAGCGATTGACTGACCAGTCTGTGTTCAAACTCCCTGTATGGTTTGCGAAAACTATTTATCAATTTATTAATGTTACTTAGAAACAATTTCATATTATGCAATAATGTGACACAAGTGGTTTGATAATAAAACCTTTCATTATATCATATAACAGACGCTTTATTATCTATTTACTTTTTATCAAATATATGTAGGTACTTTGATAACACATGTGTGCCTACTGCCTATAGTAGGTTTATTACATCACACTAATATTATAAAGGCGAAAGTTTGTGAGGATGGATGGATGGATGTTTGTTATTCTTTCACGCACAAACTACTGAACGGATTTGAATGAAATTTGCACACAGATATTTTATTACCTGGATTAACACACGATAATTCTTTTCATCCCGGTTGGACGTTCCCGTGGGATAATTTCCAACCTCCACGCGGGCGAAGCCACTGACAAAAGGTAGTTCATTATAAAATTATAATATATATATATATTATTATTTATTTTTAAAATATAAAATAGTTTGCATGATGCTACATGACGATTGATCATGGATGATCTTAAGAAAGCAAAATGAGATATTTAGAAGAATTCACGGAAGGCGATTGTTTTACTTAATTAATATGTAAATCCACTAGTGTCACAATAATTACCAGCTATACATGATCAAGACTAATCAATATATTATTTATATTGAAATGAACTAGGTAGGTACCTACACTTTTATGCTAAGCGTGCTTAGATCGATAATATAATTTATGTTTTAGAACATGGCGCCAGACTAAAGTAATTAATTTATCTGCTATCACACTTATCACACTATCGCAATCACACTAATATTATAAAGGCGAAAGTTCGTGAGTGTGTGTGTATATGTTGTGTGTTGTTGTTACTTCTTCATGCTCAAACGGCAGGGTCAATTTTTATAAAATTTTGTATGGAGGTAGCCTGGATTAACATATCTATACTTTATATCCCAATATTCCTACGGGGTCGAGTTTTGTGCGGGTGAAACCGCGAGGCGCAGCCAGTCGGGTATAGTAAGTGCAAACATTCTTACATAATTTAAGTGTTATTTAAAACTACAATCGCTTCTATGTTAATGAGCGAGTGAAAAGCGGACACCTATTAGGTATTATTTTCCCGACAGTAACGAGAAACTTGTTAGACCAACTTGACACTTTACACACGGGTTTAAGTCTCCTTCAAACAGGCACGACACGACACGCGACACAAAGGAACCGCAAGTCGCGCAACAAGCGGTGCCTTTGTGTCGCGCGCGATTCGCGTCGCGCGTCACGCCTGTTTGTAGGAGCCTTTATAACCTTTTATTAGCTCTGCCAGTCTTTTACATTTAAATCTCAGTATAGAATGTGAGTTTGCAGGATTGTGCTCGATGCGAAAAGCACAGTATTTACCTGTTGAAGTGGCGGTGCTTGGGGGAAGGACGTCTTTCGGCTGAAATACCTAATGATGATTTAGTGAGACATATCTAGATAACCTATTGCATAATGTAGGTACTCTCCTTCAGAATTAGAAGCATTTCGAAGGAAATTCCTAATCCATTGTATATGTATGAAAAATTCGTCTGCTCGACAATGTAAATAACGCAATTACCCCGCTGATTATGAAAAAGGTGGTTAGTCTTATTTTGAAATCCAGAATATACATGACATGATGTTATTATGGTTAGTATAATAGTTAAAACTGTGCTTTTATGTAAAACTGTATCTGCGTGAGCAGAGTTTTAAATCTGTAAATTCAGCAATGTCGTCACTATATCGTCTGAACGGCGCGGCGCTTCTTGTGTAAAGGCGGAACGGTCGTTTTGTATAAATTGGGAAGGGCGTTTTTTCTGCCGTTAAGTTTACTAAAATACAAGAATGATGCAAAGTATCTGAAGAAGTTTTTATTAGCTTCCTTTAAAATATAAAGTATTTTATATTTGGAACTTCGAGGAGCGAGCGCTATGTCCTTATTTGGCGGACTGCTCTATAATACAACGGATAATCTCATTTGAATAATAGTAGCACACGTCATGGCTCATCATTAACTGGTTTATAGTGTAACTGCCACCTTTCTGTAAGTATACGTGGTTTCTTTCTATTTAGGAACAAAATACTGAATTCCATTATGACATGTATGGCGATGTACCTACATAAGTGATGAAGCGAGGTCTCCCTGAGTAGCACAAAAATATAAAAATACGTTGGGTTAATTGTTTTTTTGTTGTTGCGCATGCGGCGTAGAAGTCAGTGGTATGTAGTAATTATACATGCTTGTACTTGTATGTAGGATGTGATAACATCTGTTAGTCTAGCTACCGTTATTATTGTTCAAGCTCACTGGCAAATACGTCTCCCGACTTTGCCCTCGTTGTTTTTCCTAATTACAATTTCAGCAATGTTATCTTTAAATGAATCATGTGTTTTTTTATATTGTAGAAATCCCATAGTTGCGACGAGCATCAAAGTACATGGTGAACTTTGTTATTATTATGATAAATGATTGTAAACATAGACTAATTTAATTTATCTTCTTATGTAGGTAACGTTTAAGTATCCGAACTAAATCAATTAGACATTTAATTACTTAAGAAATGATAATGACAGGTCCAATAAAGTATACATGTTTATAAGGTTATAAAATCTCTGCTAGTATGATAATCTTCGTACCTATCCACGTGAAGAAAATGTACGGACATAGCCACGTTGATTCGTTTTTTTAAGGTAGGTACCTAACTATTTGTAGGTGTCTGTAGGTACTTGATTTGAAAGATAACCATTAAAAAGTATCAGTTATCGTTTTAAAATCTTAGCTCACAAAAGAAATAAGTGCCTATCTAATTCAAAAATATGTTCAAATCTTCCACTGCATAAAAACAACAAAAAAAAAACGCCATATAGATAGTGTTTATTTGCACATGACAGCCATGTTTTATGTATACCTATAGTCGTAGATAATGCTCTCTCGATCGTCTATCGCCCCATTACGTAACGGGTATTGGAAGGACAAGCCAAGTGTACGTGCTTCTACGAATAAACATATATTACCTATACATAGGTACATAAACTTTAACAGCCACATACATTTTACAGTAGGGAGCAAACAACTTTATTTGTATCTGTACGATGATACCTAATTCAAATAGTTTTGCGTCAGTAGAATAAAACAATACAGCGATAATTTTAATGTAGTTACACAAATAAATACATACAAATGGATATTGTTTCGTGAAGTATGAGATTGCAAGTGCAGTGCCCTTATAACTGCCACATTTTCCTTTAGCTATCAGCTATTGAATATCGCGACTCTCAGGCCTAATTCTGTAAAATATCTTAAGCAGAGGTGAACCGACGAAAAAATTTCAACGCAGGGTTCAGAATCATGTACTGAATCCATGGTAACAGCACCCTAATTGTGTAACATATTATCAATAACAATCTTGAATCATTTTGAAGAATATTGCTAATCCATTGCTTCATATAATGATAAAATTTGTCTGCTCAACAACATAACGCAATGAATAATGTTGAACTGTTAAAATGAAAGCCATTGTAAGAGTGTTAAGGCTCCCTCAAACAGGCGCGACACGCGATAAAATCGCGCGCGACACAGGCACCGCTCGTTGCACGACTTGCGGTGCCTTTGTGTCGCGCGCGATTTTATCGCGTGTCGCGCCTGTTTGAGGGAGCCTTTACACACTTACCCCACAAGTTGCGCGTCGATGTCCCCTGTCCTGTATGTTCTAGCTTTAGTAACAGCGTCATATTTTCGTTCACAGTGTATATTATACCTATCAGCGGTAATTGATTCCAATTCACATTATAAACGTAAAGAAGCGAAGCTAAAGCTATTAAATACATCATTCGAAAGATCAGTTTTAGATCTACACCTGACTTATCGCATACTGATGGTTGATAAACACCAACTGATTATGCAGTTAGCATGTTTAGTAGCTCCAGAAAATAATATTTTTACAGTATGAAACGCGTATTCCTGTAAAGTGAAACATTTTTAGGGACAAAAAAAATGCTAATAAATATTTATGTGTCTCAAGTCAATAAATTGAGGCTCAATTTCGAAACGTTTCGTGAATAATGTGAATGAGGTGACGCAAGCTCTAGCCTTGTGGATGCGCCCCATTTCACAAGTGCTCCGGTGCTCCACACGGCGAGGAGCACGTTGCACGATATACTTGTGAATGTACTCACTATTACTTTGCACCAACATCAGCCACTTAATATTCATGAATGCTGCTTATCTTTGCATCGCTTCTTAACTACTTCATTATCTTCAACAACATCACGACGTTAACTCATAATAAAGGCATTTGCCGCCGCCTGCATTCTAATGCCCGAGTGCACTAACTCGCGAAACCGAAGGTCGACCCTAAATTATGCATAATCTTTGATGTCATTTGGTTTGCGAATCACGTCTATGAGACAAATCATCAATATTACAGAACACGCAAAATCGGATCATATTAATCGAGTCCTTGAAACTAAATTCCGATCTTAGTACACCACTGTGATATAAATGAATGGTCATTGTGTAACGTTTTTACATTCTGATTACGGCGGAAATTGGATTTGTTTTATAATCTTAGGGAAAAAAATATCAATGACTCGGACACGTCTTTGGCCTAGCCGAATAAAGCCAGTAATGTGTATTCGATTGTACCTAACTGTGTATTTAAAAATTAAAATTTTCTTACGTTTATTTGCAATTTGCAGGTGAGTGTCAGGTTGTATGCTACCCTGGCGCTTCCCCCTTAACAGTTTTCTGAAACTCATCCATTCTAATCGCGGCCGCGGGCACACCATATTGTTTTTTATTTTTTTGGAATAATATCGCAATCTGCCACGTTGGACGTTTGAAAAAATATTACAATTTGGAGTGATTGAACTCAGATTCACAAGGCTGTATAGTTTTTGTACTTGCCATGAACTGTGTATTATAATCTATGAAGTTCAGACAAGCAGAAAAATAGAAATAAAATAGACGTATCTCTGGATTAATAGTAGGTAGGTGAATCCTGTTAGTCATAAAAGTCGATAACGTGTTTATAAATATCACTTGTTTAGCTTGCATCTACTTACAAGTAATTTAGCTATACTCGTTATTGTGAACTTTCAACTAATATTATAATATCTTAGTCTGCCGGCAAGACTATCAAGTCACTCCTGGACAAACAGACGAACACTGAGCCTGAAGGTAAAGTTAGCACATATATATTTATTTGATCTATTCAACAGGATACTTGCAAGGATATGTTACAAGGATGTCAGGATATTCGCAGTTTCCCCGTTCCGCTATGTACCCTGAATTTTGATTTATTTGACGTGCAATTGCTTGTTTTCGTATTGAGTTGCTTTAGGTTTTGGCGCACATGGTTTCTTTGTCCAGTAATAAGGAAAATCCTATCAATTGCATAGGCAATTGATAGGATTTTCAGCCATGGCAGAGCGACATGCGCTTTTGATAGCAAAAGCGCATGTCGCTCTGCCATGGCTGTACATTTTCATGGTGATTTGCATGATAGGTTTTAAATGTTAATTTGCCTAAATATTTTACCTATACCAATCTTTAGGATATTTGTAAAACGGAGTTTAAATCGAGAGAGGAAAACAGATTGTCAAATTTTGAACTTTTTTAATTACGGGAGACGGCCTGGAGATCGTACTTAAAATAAATGAGGATCGCAACCAAAGCACATGGTTCAAAATCGCTTGACACTTCTTGCCTGCTAGAGTGTGTATGTTTGATCACGGGGGTTCCCCTGATGGCCCCTTTGCCTCAGTAACACAATATAAATCAGTCCCGTAGTTTTATAGATTCCTTCAACTTCAACGTGAAAACAAAAATTACATAATAAGAGAGATTGTCAGTATTTACGTATGGAGATGAGCAAACGATATTGTCATGGTAATCTTCTTATTTGTCACCACGTTGTCCCCGTATACCTAATTGTTAACTTTACTGAAAGGAGTTCTGCTTTCATTAAGTAATAAACAACACATGACGAACTCTTTCATCCTAATCATCTGTGATTAAACTAGTCTATGCTTCTGGTTATGCTCTTAATGTAACCCTTAATGATCTCTTACGATATTAGGTACTTACAGAGGAACACAAGTTTCTATTTTTATTTGCTTACGTGATTGATGAGTCAGTAATTAATTCTTATGAATGCATGATATTTTATTCTAAAAGGTGTATAAAAACGAGAAAATTAAGCTATTAAACTTGGAAAGATGATTTTTTAAATTCGCAGTTATATGAAACTATTTCTATCTAGATTTAAAACAAGGAATTTGAGTAGAAAATATTATTGCGTGGGATACAGGATACAGGCCTTCTCTCTGCGAGAGGATGTGGGCTGTAATCAACCACACGGGCCCAGTGCGGGTAGGTAGATGTCACATGTCTTCGAATTTTTGGTTCTAGGACATGCCGTTTTCCTCAAAATGTTTTCCTTCACAGTTTTGACTTGTAGAAAATTGAAAATACAAAACGTCGCGGTGTTATTGTTACGAGTTTTGCTCCTGAAACATTTTCTATAACCACTGAAGAGGCACTCACAAGCCACACCAATACCTAAGTATGTGAAATAAACTTTAAAGGGAACCATCCTACCTAAACATAACTTTTTTTTTGGGTGGGAAGTTATCAAATAACTTCTCCCACTCTGGGCGGAACGGGAGGGCATTTAATACTGAATAAAACCCACCCGTGTCCTTCAGTTACCTGTGCCAGGGGCCACGGTAGCTCTTTCGAACAACCCACGACTCTGGCAGACCTATACATACCTTAGTGCTGCATTCCATACATACCAGTAATTATTTACCCTAGTACGCAGGAGTCATAAACCGAAGCTGTAAGAGGATTTTGATACCTCAAGTATATGACTAACATAGTCATTATTCGTAGGTAGTATTGTCCCCGTGCGTAAATAGTTATGAGGAGACTGGTCTGACAGGCTCATAGCCTCTATTAATTGTTATTACTCATGGTGTTCATTAGTATTGCGGTGTTTTTACAAAGAAGTACTATTTACCTACTTTATTATGTGCGTACGTATTACGCAGGTTGTGGACTTCTTATATTAACCGCCTTACTAATAAACGTATTATAATAGATGAATAGTTACACACCCATTTCTCTCTTTCAGTCGTCAGTAATTTGACTTTCGAAAGAAGAAGACAAAGCGTTGCGTAACTATACAGACGTTAAACAACGTTTTTTAGTAAGGGGGTAAAAGTCTAGCATTTGAAATCCATGAATACAGGGTGGCAGGGAGACATCGATGCGCAGACTATAACCATTAATTCAGCTCATGATTATAGACCTTTAAGGCTCCTGCAAACAGGAGCGACGCGCGACGCGAATCGCGCACGACACAAAGGCACCGCTCGTTGCGTGACTTGCGGCGCCTTTGTGTCGCGCGCGATTTTATCGCGTGTCGCGCCTGTTTGAAGGAGCCTTTAGCGTAGAAAATTTTCGACGATTATCAAAAAAAAACAGCTCTTCCATAGAAAAATGCAATACTAATCCCCCGGTCAAAATGTATGAAAAGCTTCTTTTTTTTTAATAACCAATGGCAAATTTTAACGGAGGGGCGTTCAGAATACTGAAACCATGGTAACAGGTTGCGCGTCGATTACCCTGCCACCCTGTCATGAAAAATATAAAAAAAAAGTTTTTTTTAAATTCAGGGGCTTACATGACCTAAAGCGCGGTTACTGCCAGACTGCATAGAAAAGAAAGAGACGCGCTATGACACAACGCTGGTAATTTATTGCAAAATATGAAGCAATTATCTATTTACAAAAAATCTATTGTTTGGACTAAAAAATTAAAACACTACAAACAATAATCTGACAAAAAATCATAATGATTGTATGTATTAGTATGGTTTTTATTGTAAAAAGGCACCTACTTATTCGGTACACATAATATGTAGAGTCAGCCCCAAAAAGATGTATACACGGAAAAGGAACCATGCTATTGTCAACAACCTTTGTTCTATAACATTGTATCGACCTTATAGGTACAAAACATTAGTATACAATTTATTTTACCAAAACCAAATAAACGTTTTGACCCACACTCAACAATTTTGTTGATTTGTTAATTCAATTCAATTCATTTATTTCAATTAACAGTTGGATCATAGGTACATTAAAAAACAATAAAAATAAAATATAAGAAAAATAAACAGAAATAATACAAAACACAACACACAATTTCATTATTACTTACAAATTAAATTGGCAAAGTCAACTAATTTTAATTAGAAATTAGATATAATTATTTATGCCAGATAATGCACAATAATGTGCTATGATAATCTCACTTTATTTTTATTGTCACTAGTCTACATAATAATAAATACACATACAATAGTAAGTACTTGACTATAAAACCTTCAACTAACTAAAGAAATCATATTTTTATAACTAGAACTCGATTGATATAATAAATTTGCTTTAATAATATTAATACGCCGAAGGCTTAACTATTTATTAATAAACGTTAAACGATATTGATTATTACAAAATCGCGTTCGTTAACATTTAGCCGCCATCAATTTCCCATAGGCTACATACATATCGCATACATAACCAGTATAAGCTGACTTCTGATTGTACCAAAAATCGGTACAAAGTAAGGTCAGCTAAAACTGCAAATGTATAACTTGATGTGTAGCTGTGTGTACCAACAGATTCATACAATATCCTGTTATTGTTTTTATTGACTTATTTATAATACGCGCAAATTATGACATTCAAATTGCTGTAAGTAGTTGATTAATAGGTTTGGACGAGCTTATAAATTATTTTTATCAAACTTAGGGCAAATTTTTCAATCATCTGATAACTTTATTCGAGATATAATTTTGAAATTTTGACAGTTTTTTCATACAAAAACTGTCAACTGTTAATTTTATTCCTCGATTAAAAGTTATCTGGCGATGGAAAAATCAGCCCATAATTATCTAAGCAATACCTATGAAGCAAAAAAAAGCTTTTAAAGAGTTTATTTAATTATGTTCGCAAATGTAAGACATATATTGGCGTACTCATCTATACTAATATAAATTAAAGTCGCTTTTCGTGTCTGTCTGTCTGACCGCATTGTGCTTCTAAACTACGCTACAAATTTTGATGCGGTTTTCAACATCATGTAGACTATTTATTACGGAATTTGTATCGTGTGTGTGTGTATATGTTATTATTTATTTATTTATTATTTATTTATTAGAACCAGCTATTGTTTACATATTTTGGTTTTTTGTTTATATTTACTTAATGCGAAACATTCCAAGCTGAATATTTTCACCATATATTTTTGACTAAAGGCACAAGATTTTGGTTTATACCTACACATCTGGGATTGAGCCGATTCCTTGTATTTTGCCGTCAAAGTTATGACACCATCGTTTTGACTTTTAGCAAGATTATTCAAAAACGCATGCATGAACAGTTTTGAAACTTTGTATGGTTATTATTAGCGTCAAGAAGGACTGAATACAGTTTTCAGCGAACTTGTGCCTTGTCTAATTTAGGCGCTGCGATGTTTTTTTCGGGTTTTCATAAAACCGCTATAACTTGAAAACTATAAATATTTTCTTAAATCTAATTTGGGCACTAAGGGGCACACATTAAGAGCTACCCGTGTATGTTTATTCTACAGGGGCACATGCAATGTACGTAGAGATATACGATTCATCAAAACGTTACTCCAGCAGGAAATGCAAAATCTCGAAATCCTGAAGGGGCACAGATTTTATTATTGGGGACACATTTTGGCACACATATAAGCTCTCTGGCCATGCACAATTTATCTCTCTCCGATCATTCGTTTAGAATTTTCCTGCTAGAAAAACGTTACCCCAGCAAGAATCGTTTTTTCCGTTTTTTTCCAAAACGACAGGGGGCACACATTTTTTATGTGGGGGCACATTTACAGCAGATAAGGCACCAATTATACGTTCTACTCCTATAACTCTAGGAGACACTTTCTTGCTGGGGTAACGTACACGACCTATTACGTCTGCAGAGTTTCGCTTGCTAATTTAATGTATAATAAAGAATATCACCCTGTATAATAAAGAAATGTATAATAAAGTATAATAAAGAAATCTTGCAGAAAATCAAAATCTAAAGTATAATAAAGAAATCTCACCCTGTATAATAAAGAAATCTTGATGTTTTGTCAAGTCGTAAAAACCGAGCGAAGCAGGGGCGGGTCGCTATTTAAAATAATAAACACTTCAAAAGCTTTTTACATATATTGTTGCAATAAAAAAGGGTAGGCAGTTATGCACGTTGAACACCGCGAGTGTTTTGTTTTGTCCTCTGGTCGTTTGCTTAACATTTGACGCACGGCAAGTGACAGACATCGACAGCTGTATGAGTCATGATAACGCACTTAAAATTAAATACTTCCTCTACAGCATATTTTTTGGCACCAATCATGCATCCTTTTATTGATTACAAACCGCTGCGTACAATTTTATCTACAGACAAAACATAATTTAATTTTTGTACAATAAACTTCTTATATACCTACTAATATTGCAAATAATTCCTCTTCTTTTTAACCTGTCGATTGCAAATATATTTAAATTTTGTTTGGCCCAAAATTTAGTAAAGCGAACTCCGTTTACAAATTAGTATCAGATAAATAAAAATTAAATTTAGGTAAGTTGTTCAAACCAAAGTTACCTACAGTGGCTACAGTGTACTTAGAGCTGTAGAGAATTTTCCAAAACCTGTCCAAAATATTGAAACTTAACTACTTAAGTGAACTTTTTCTCATAAGTATATCTACTTAGCTCTGTTTTCATTGTGTTGGTAGATATATAAAAAATCGCAATTGAATTAGTAGATACTATAATCACAACGACAAAAGTGAAAAGCGACTTTAATTTCTGGTTTTGAACAAAGCAATTTCGTACACACCGCCCTGTCTGTAACTAGAACGACATGAATATTTAATAGCGTTTCTTATAGTAGACACTATAAGAAACGCTTTTGTTATAACAGTCTTGACATGTCTACTAAATACACAAACATCAAAAATTATAATGAATATTCATGTTTTATAATTGACATAATTTGTTTGTGGAAGATTCGCCCATCTTTGACTTCTTAGCTTAATGCTAAGAAATTGCTTAATGCTCGGGAAATCTTAAGCCAACACATAATTTCCATTTTTAAAACCAAAATGCATCTTTGCTACTGTAATCGCTACATTCCGAGATAGTAAAGATACGTAAGGATGAGTCAAAAGTACATGAAGATTTTCTTTAGTAGCACCAAGGTACACATTTAAAGCTAGTTTCCACCGTAGTACTGACTGCCTTGGCCCTGTTAGTAGGCCTCATTTATCCTCAAGCCATGGCGAGCTTATCTTCCGCCAGATCACACTTGGTCTGTTATTTTGTATTCGCGAGAACATATTTCCGCTTGCCGATATTATTAACATTTGACCCCGAATTGACTGAGTATTGTCCAACGTTTTGTGCAAAGAAACTGCACAATTTGCCGCCAGACATTAATATATCATTTGGAATCGATCAGTAGATTCTTACATTAGTTCTAGTGCCATGTGCCATAGGATTTCCATGACGGATTCTGTCGTTGGATTTTATGGCCTATGGATGAGGCATGGTAAGGTGGTGAGCACGATTAATTTAAAATAACGATTAATTTATAATAGCTAGCTTTCATGAATATTTTCTTTATAGAAACGATACCTTAAACTCTCCAACTAATAATAAAATAAAATATGTGTTAGAAAAATCAGCTTTAAATTGGAATGCTGACATAGCCAAACTCTATCACTTCTCTGAGACTTCCGAAGCAATCTACAATGACGCCATCACCGTGCATTCATGATATTTGTTTAACTTTGCAACCGGAGACACAATAAGAGCAGGTGCGACCATACAGTCACGACCTTTTGTAACCCTTATAAGCAGCAAGGCTGAACATCATATCACAACATTACAGTTGTATGAACTTTTAACACAACACGATTTTAAAAGCAACAATTATGCTACTATGTACTACGAGTCAGAGTGCGTAAAATATACTCGAACATAGGATATGGTTATGGTAGTTAGTTGGCTATGGACCATACCATACGGTCCATAAGGCATGCGACATGCCAGCACGACCATTTCCTATAACTAACGGCCTATTGTGAAACTTTTGGGACATCTGTTTGTCTGTTTATAAAATTACGAAAGATTTACTTAGCATTGACACGTACATATTGTATACGTAAGTAGAATATTCACTTAGAAAGGGCTTGTAAGTACACAGGTGTTTAAATTATCAGTAAGTGCAGTGCCGAAACACCATCTTTCACACGTCGGCAAAACACTTAGTTACATAAATTATTATATGTAGATACAAATAAAAAACAGAAAGCGCTATTCTCATACTTCCTTATGTTTATGTATGATGTGTTAATGCAATATTTAAGTAATTACATCATGAAAGTAATTATTGTAATAGTTAATTAAAACTTTACCTAGTTACCTATTTTATTTGAACAATTGTTTTAGTCAGTCTGCAATTTTGTAGCATTGGCTCTACAACTCAAATCTTCATCTTGGCTAGATCAAAAAGTTTCTAATGCAAGTGATGATGGCTTACATAAATATTTTTTATTTACTAATATAAGCAAGTTATGTCCGAGCAGCTGAACCAACAGTGACACCTGCGCAGAACGAAACATCATCCTGCGTCATCTGGTTAATTTCGGCACCGCCTCCACGCGAGTCGTTCAGTAACATTAGGTACATTCATTAAGTAAAATATTCATCGACAATAACACTACTTACTGACGTTAGTAACCGTAACATGTGTCATTACTTGAATGAAAATCACTCTACATTTGCATACAGTATTTTATTTATTCGTTAAAACTAGAACTTGAAATGAGTCAGCGAATACTTTGAGATATCAATCGAAAACAAAAGCGTACCGCATAGCGTCACGAACAAACTTTATCTACTTTATTGAAATGGCGCCCAGAGAAAAACAAAAACTATACAGGATGTTTGAATAGTTATTGCGTATAAAACGTGTGCAATACCACAGGAAGGGCGATAAATGGCGCTGGTCGTCACGTGACATGACTGGACAAAGTATTGAGTGCTCGTTGCGATAATTAGTAACACTCGATTAGGATAAGGGAACACGAGACTTGAGAACAATCGTTTGCTATAAATAATTAATTTTCAAAGAGTTTAGAATTTAAATAGAACTTTATTTGGCAATATTTCATAAAGTTTCTAACGATTCATGAATTTACAATGAAAATGATGGCTTTCTCCCAATTCATAGTCGTCACGTACGTACGTAGCTTGCATACCTTGTGCCATAACAACTTCAGATTGGTGAATACCATACTGGTATGCGCTACTTGCATACTTTTGTGCAAGTTACAGGCATGTGTATTCCGGGCTTTATTGTAAAGCTTAATCACTCTTTGCGTGATAATTAAGATATCTTTAAATACCTACATGACTAAAAATAAATTATGTCTTAACACATTGAAGGACACTGAACTAGACACGATAGAAGTTTTAGCATGTGCGCGTGAAACCGGCGTTTCGAATCCATTAAACACAACGATTTCATAAAGGTTAACGCTCTACAATGAGCTACTTTCAATAAAATCACAACTTGAAGATTTATAAATAAACCTGTTCAGCTGATGATTTTATTTATGGAAGCACTAAGTTATTAATAGCCCGTCATAGAAAAACTAATAAACATCCCAGTAATTGATATTACAACATGGAGCACATTCCTTTGCTACGGCAAATGTGTTGCTTAAATATTAACTTATTTCAATATTATTATCGTTTTCAATGATGAAACTGTATTGAGCGTATCTAAGCTAGAGCAAACTAATATTCTAATAGCTACTGTTAAACATATTTGAAATGGACATAACGCGTACTTACGCCACGACCAGTGGCCATCGCAAACATTGGAAAAGTACGCCGCGCCGGCCGCGGCAGGAGGCTGTGAGTACCTACGCGTGCACGATGTACGACTAGCATTTCTGTATTCTGTTGTTATAGTAAGCCAAAAGTGGTTTACAGCGCTAAATAAGAAAGAAAAACGTTTTTATGTCACAACAATAAAGGCGATTTTTGAGTTTCAACAAACAGTCCTACTTAGCGATATTTTCTTTTACTAGGCAATTGATTGATTACATTCTTGACTGACGACTGACGTAGGTACCTTTCTTTTGTTTTTTGGTGATAATAAAGCCAGACTTGTTTACGGTGATAATATTTTATAGTGTACATGACATCACACGTGAACCTTATCTAGATTAAAACCGGTTTCGTTTTATTTTTAGGAAACAATGCGGAGTTAAAAAATTAAAATAACTGTAATAACAGCTTGTTGGAGCACAAAACATGACTGTACATAATTCATTTTGCAAAGCAAGCCATATCTTTTACATTTTTTAGAAACATTGTGAACTGGAACGAATTAAGGCTCAACCGCGACACAAAGGCACCGCTCGTTGCGCGACTTGCGGTGCCTTTGTGTCGCGCGCGATTTTATCGCGAGTCGCGCCTGTTTGAAGGAGTCTTTAGAAACGCGTAGGCGGGTAATGTATTACCACGAATATTGGCAATTTGTTCAGATGTAATTTGATAGCTAACCAGCATGATTAATCTGTTCCTTACGTCAATTATAAGCAGATGTTACAAAACAGAAGTAGGTGTTATTGGTTCTTCGATTTCATGGAAATAATAACTTTTAGGTACCTACTGATTTACTAAATAAGCAGTAACACTTCAAATGACGTTTGGGATTCTCAGATATAAGTAACCTTTGCAATTAACGAATATTACGATGCATGAAATGTACGAATGGTAAAATACCTAATTAGGGAGACAAAAAATATATATAGGTACACACGGCTACACAACAAGCATTTCATTTCCAGTATTAGCTAACCTGGCATTGTATAGATTTTTCGTACAATCAGAAGTGAACTTATACTGGTTATGTATAACTTGAGGTGTAGCCGAACGTACATGCGTTACACATATCAACCACATAGTTAATTTAAAAAGGTACCTACACCTTTTCAAATTAACTGTGTGGTTGATTGCAGGTAATAAAGTGGACGAAGAGACCTTTTCAATACTTATTAATTTATTTCGAAGGGTATATGTTATTAACACGAAAATAGCACATCCGTGAGCGTGACCTAATCGAACACAGAAGTGGTCCGCAGGGAGTTTAAGAGGAAATGCGGGTGGTCGTTATCCATAGAAACGCTCTCGCGTGTTTTCTTTCCGGTTAATGACCATAAAGCAATGATGTTTTAAAGAATAATAAATATTTACTACTTGTATGTTCCTATGTTTTTTTCCTTTATGATGATACATTATTGTTGGAAGCACTAGAACCCTCAATAAATGCCGATTTAAACCGCTGTTAACAGAGGCCTAGCGTACAAATTAGACAGCTAGTAATGAAAATAGAAAATCATAGGGACACAGTATATATCCTTCTTATTCAGTTTATAAAATATCTTTTAAATTCGTATAATATTGGAGGAGGAAGTAGGCGAGAGCCAAACCTAGAATTATGACATTTTACTTAGGCTATTTCAAAGTCTCTCCGACCGCATTTCCTCTTAATTAACTTTGAGAAAAAATGTTCCGTCTTATTTGAAATCATCTTGTCATGGACCTGTTTCACAAAAATTAACACGATTTGTAAACAGTAATGACTTTAAAAAAAATATATATATATATAGGGGAAGGTGAGGTAATACGATCCCTGTAGGTCAAATGATCCCCCGCCGTAAATCAGAGACAACTAGTGCACACTATCCAAATGCGCATGAAACATGTTCCCCGCACCCCTGCCAGTTGCCTCTCCAAGTGTCATGGCGGTGCGAGCGCTTGGCGAGATTTTATAAAAAAATAATCAAAAAGTGTGGCTCTGATCTAAGGTAAGCCTGTTTTTGGACTTTCATTGCTTTTTACATGTTCGTGTTTATTGAAATGTTTTTTTATTTGCGGGTATTAATAGCAGTTAGCTAATATTTAAGCAATGTTCGATCACCGCACGCGGTATTTGAAGGTTATGTTTTGATCGATATCTTGGAATTTAGTTTTTGGGGCGAAATGATCCCTTTCTGTGTGTTTAAAATGATCCCTGGAATCATTTTACCCCATTAGTATTTGTTGTTTTTACAGATCATGCCGAGAATTTATATACGCAAAACTAATCGTCAAAATTGGCCTGAAGAACAAATGCAAAAGGCATTAGATGCCGTCAAAGATGGTATGTGGTTGGTTGGTTCCTGATAAGAAAATTATATTTTTTTAAATGAAGAGTTGATTTTTCTATTGCATTTTGACATTGATAAAAAACCTGTGATAGGGATGAGTAGGTACCTATTATATGTGTTTTTTTATTTTATTTAGAAGAAGAGTTTGTTTGGTAACCTATTGCTTGACTAGGTATATTGTTAATTTTGCAAACCTTTTAAAAGTTTGTTGCAATGTTTAATGTTTAGTTTTGTCAAACTCAAACTCAAAGCATTTATTTCAATTAAACCTTGTACAGGCACTTTTGAATTTATTGTCAAAATTAAAATAGTCCGTGAGTTAGTCAGAAAGTTGAAGCTAGTTGCCCATTCCAAAACGTAGATCTCTATGGAGAATTGATTAAGTAGTAGATAATTATAAAAAAGATATCTAATGAAACTAGAAGACTGCAAAAGTTTTGTATAACTTGCTTACATACTTAAATTGTTATGAACAATACATATGATTAAAATAAACAGCTGAGTGTTTTATTTCACTGATATTTATTAACTTATGGTATAAATTAATGATCCCTGGGATTATTTTACCCCTACCCCAGGGATCATTTTGTACATAGGTGTGTATAAAATGATCCTTTACTAAACTTTAACAAAAACCTCTAATACAAAAAAACTACATACATATAATAAAAAATAAGTATGGAGTTACACAGTTAAGTAAATTCATTACCTCCAACAATAGAAACCTTGCGATTTTGCCTTCAACTTTAGCCACAGTTAAGTTTTTCCCTTAAGGGGATCATTATACCTCACCTTCCCCTACTTACCAATAGTTGTAGGTATCTGTATCTATTTATTTTTACGATAATTTATTTTATTTAACTCGGTCATCTTAAAAAGAGTAGGTAAATACCTCATTTGTATTTTTTACACTCTTTGTTTTTTACGTTATATTTTTCATGATAAATTAGTAACATAATAATATGAGCAAAAGATTGCATTCCTTGAACCACGCCCTCACAAAAATATGAGTAGGTATTGTCTAAAAATATCAAGAATGTCAGATTTCTTTTGATCTTTTGACAGCGTGTTATAAGTTATAACTGCCGCGTGCCAGTTAATTTTCTAAGGTCGTGACATAGAAAACAACTGTAACTGCGAAGTAGTTTGTCTTATGATATTATTTGCGTATAAAAATAACATTACAAAGAAAGATTTCAAATACTGTTCGTAGACTCCACAAAAGTTAATATTTTATACTTCTCCAGGTCCTCTACGCCAAAATGAATAAATACACTAAACATCTACGAAAAAATAACATTATTTGGTAGATACATAATTAAATATTCTGAGTACAGAAAATACTCACTAACCAGTTTGAAAGTTTCTAACAAATTACGGGTCTACGTCGCTACGCTCGGGTCTACGCCGTGCTACGCCTAATTTTGGTAACAGATTATGCACGAATTGTATTTCTTTTTACTGTTGGTCGGGCAAGATGGAAATTGGAAAATAAAATCCAGTTGGTCTATGATATTGTTTGTTGGTATATAGTTCGTGATTTAGGCTTGTTTCCCATTGTGAGTTGTAATCTGTTCCTCGTCCTAAATTTGAACCGTTTTAAGTCAGCTTTTAAAGTCGTATTATCTGCTAACGTTCGTTATAATTAAGCAAGTGAAATTGCATTTAAGGAAAGAAAGTAATTTCATTGCTTTGGATATAATTTAGCGCTCTTTAGCTGGCTATAATGTTCAAACAGACACATTTAGGTGCTTACGCACCGAAAAGTACAAAAATAATCTTTGTTATTAAGGGGGCTTACATGACCTAGCGCGGTCACTGTCGGACTGCATAGAAAAGAAAGAGAAGTGCGATGAAACAACGCTGGTAATTTATTGAAATATATGAAGCAATTATTTTAATTACAAAAAATCTATTGTTTGGACTAAACAATTAAAACACTAGTATTTTATTTAGTATATCGTTTGTAGAATAATCTGACAAAGAATCAGAATGGTTTGTATGTATATTAGTATGGTTTTTATTGTAAAAAGAAAGTTTTCAAAGGTATCTTCATGATTTTTTTATATCGTATCAAATTAGATGTATTATGTTTTCAACACAATATCTACATAGCTTAAATCCTGAAAAATATCACATATTTTTCTGATTTTGTTTACTGTACTCGATCATTTATACTTTTATTGTTTCTAAAACATACGTTTTTTGTGTTTAGGTCCTGTAAGCCCCTTAAGATGCAGTTAATATTCATTATACAACTTTTTCAATGTATTCATGTTATGTGGCATGGTGCAGCCACGGTCAATAACAACTACAGTAATGTATTCTTTTTAACGTAACAAAGAGTGCAGTATGAGATCTATGTAAACGTACGACCTCGAGACTTGCGTTAGAGCGCATTAAGTCAACGCGCCGCCGTCTGGCTCAGGAGTGCACTTTACTGCATCTAGGGTTGCAATAACAGGAATTAGTTTAAAATGTATTTAGAAGAATATCCGCTTAAAACAATTGTGTAATAAATTCAAACCGTTGTTAGGTCACCAAAATGTATCGTCGGTCGGATGCCTGTAGGTGCTCAATTTCGTAGTCAACATTTTTTTTAATAAAATACGTACGTTTTCGCGGCTTTTTCTCAATGTGTGTCAACCCTAAGTGCAGTGCAGTGGAACAGCGCAGTAACTAGCAATAACTTTCATAGCGCGACCCTGACCTGACCTCTGGGAGGACAACTTGGCCGGCATTTCGCAGCTATGTGGAAGTCAGACTTATTTAAAATAATACGGATAAGAACCCGTATTATTTTAAATAAGTCTGACTTCTCAGAACATAGTTCACTGTTCTTTCAGTTGTTGTTTTTTTTGCTTTTTTACCGACTGGTTGTATTTTTTGAACTATTTGTCAGGAATTTCAAAACAAGCCTAAACACACTGATAGACAGATGACCGAAGAATTGCGTTCCAAAATATTTGACAACACGCGGTAAATCTGACCTGTTGACCCGGACTTAGGTAAACATTTCTGACATTAATGAGTGACATGGAAATACCATAAAATATCATGAAAAATTCCTCATTGTATACGTCAAGCTAAGCATAATTTCTAACATTGTGTAAAATTGTAATTAATTTATCCTCAAAGTATTAAGGCGATCAAATTGTAGTGTTGCAAATGTGTGTTGTTGTGTGTGTGTTGCAAATGTTTACGAAAACGCAGTGTAACGTTTCAGTCTGGAAATGCCAACGTAGTATTATTGATATTAAATATTGCAGACTTGCAACGACATAACCGACACTGGGAAATATCTTGGCAAAACAAAACTGTTTACGTTCAGGCTATTGACTTTTAGAACTGTATCATCATCTTACATCGTGGCTTTTAGATTGCAATAGATTCATTCGTTGTAGGTATCTAAATTGAATTTTGATAACAATCAGAGAGATGCGGTTTGATCTTGATGCTCTATTAATATCATTTTGATCAAATATTCGTATCGATTTCAATACAATTTTATTCATGGCGCCCACGCTGCCATAGCGTGCATAATCCCTACTAATATTATAAATTCGAAAGTAACTCTGTCTGTCTGTTTGTATGTTACCTTTTCACGCCTAAACCATTGATTTGATGACGGATTTCGATAAAATTTGGCAGAGAGATTTCATCCCGGGGAAGACATAGGATAGTTTTTATCGACATACCTCGCGGGCGAAGCCGCGGGCGGAAGCTAGTTTATGATATTACAACCCCGTCGAATGCTGTGTCACCTTTATCAGTATTTTCTTGTACTCACCTATCTACCTATGTACGTATCTACTCGCAGGTTGATGCAGACAAACTTGTAAATACACTGAAATAAATAAGCAGTAAATAAAAATGAAAAAAACATTAATCTGAACTGCTTTAAACAGTTCCATATGAGCCTTACGTTCAAAACAGTATTTTTTACTGATCCGAAAACAGTTAAAGCTTGAGGCAAAATGTTACCATCATGACAGTAAACTTTAAGGTCACAAAATGAACTGTTTTATTCATTTGGTGATATCGTTCAAACCATTAAAAATTTACTTACGTTACAGTAATGGGGGTTTTCCTTTTTTTAGTAAATAGTATGTTCAATCATTAAAAGTTATTGTTTAGTCTTTTACTGTTTTACAAATATATCTTCTTACTGTATTAAGTCAGCAAGTCTTAATGAAACCGCTTTAATGTGCTGTAGTAAGAAATTCTTTTTTTCAGTGTACTTACACCTGTATTTTTCACAAAGCATACCTTGTCTTTGATTTTTCATGACGCACAATAATATTTTTGTTTAAACATATATATTATCTGCTTAACATCTGCGCAATGGAATAAAAATTGTCTCACAGGTTCATATAAGGATTTTTGCGACTTAAAATTATAATTTTTTTAATAACCTGTTGTGTAAATCACTTACCTAACTTGGTATGACACTCACTTCAAGTTGAAGTAGATATCAATAATGGTTTCACTTATGACATAAGGACTTAATAGCCGTTAAAGATAAACTTCATTGAATTCCTTTAATACAAAATGTCTGCCCATCAGTATTATTAAGAGAAAGTTACTCTACTGTTCAGTTCGAGCGCACTATAGTAAAGTTTCTCCAACAAGATTAATTGTCTCAGGATTATTATCTCAGTTCGTCCGTATCTTAGTTAAATATTAACTCTGTTTAGTTAACATTTCCGTTGTTTAATAAGTATTCTCTACATCAACGACCAAGTCAGCCGCATTCCTGTTTTAAAGTTTTTTTATGTAATGGTCGTAGAGGCAAATCACATCAAATTTTAAAATGCAAATCAACACTTTTGGCTTTATTCAAAGGACTGTCGTTTTTGTGTACAGTAAATTAAACACCTTCAAGAATTTATCACCTTGTTATAAACAAACAAATATTAATTACAGAAATAAATATCACATCATTTCATGAACTGCATAGTTTCTTCTAACATATTTCGATAATCTTAATTTATATAACGTTACACACCCAGTATGTGCCTACCTACCTACTAACACGATTAATGGCGAGCTCCGAGGTCTACCGCATTTGCGCTCTTCCGCAACTTTCTCAACTTTCATTGTTCTAATCATTAGTGAAGATCCCTGGTCTGTTTTCATACATATTATTATATTAGGGTCTGCATTCAGCATAGTTTTTGTTGAACAGTTACCAATGTAACGTGAGTAGAGATTATACCCACATGTAACTTAAGGTGAATACGCAGTTGCAGCCCGCGAAATTCAATTTTTCTTACGTTTTTTTGCAATTTTCAGGTCAATGTCAGGTTGTATCTTGATCAAAATATGATTCGCGACTATAACAGGTACGTATTTACAGAATTATAACCATTAGAATCATTAATCTAATATCTTTCTAAGTTAGATTTGTTCCTTGAGAACAAATCTCTTATGGAAAAGTGTAAATCCAACTTAAAAAGATATTTTAACGTTTTTAATGACTATAATTCTGTAAATACTTATCTATTATAGTTGCGAATAATATTTTGATCAAGATACAACCTGACACTGAAAGTTTGAATTTCGCGGTCTACCACTGCGCATTCACCTTAACAACTCGGCGCATCATCACCTTCAAGTTTTTGCTTCGTGCGTCACAATCACACAATGTTTTTAAACGAAGACTCCGCATTCAATTATCTATCCAACTGAGACATCAATTTAATATAAATAACTATCATTTAGCGTCTCATATTGAACTTAATTTAAGTAAATGACAGCCATTAGCTGATTAGTACAATGCGCGTAATTAGTAGACATGAAATGTTCGTGCTACGTCACTATTTGAGTTTAGGCTGGTCGTGCGCATTCAGCGCTCGGCGGTCGTGCCTGCCTGGATCGCTATCGTCATTTGTTTGCCCGCCATACTACGCGTATACGCGCCTTCCTTCCCCCTGCGTCACGAACTAAGGACATACATCATTACGTCATTCCTTCAGGCTTAATTTTCATGACTAATATAAGTTTTTTTATTTGTTTTGCGCATAAGAAATGTGCCTATATGACAAACAAGATTTGGTTCCCACGGCATGTTTATGTATCAATAGGAAGCTGATAAAAACGTTTGAATAATTTGAAGGAGATTTTTATATTTATTTAGTGTTTGTGGGAACTATGTAATATGAAACGATTGATTTGTTATTTGAGTCAAAGAAAACGTCACATGAAAAATACATACTTAATTACTAATACAGTTGCATTATTTTGTTGGTACCGTTACCTACTAGTTACGAGTAGGTAGGTACGTTTTGTATAATGAAGAGATCCGCAGGAGAACCAAACCGACATAGCCCGAAGAATTGCCAAACTTAAGTGGCAGTGGGCAGGGCATTTGCTCGCAGAACAGATGGCCGATGGGGCCGAAAGTTTTTGGACTGGCGATCACGTACCGAAGACGTAGCGTTGGAAGGCCTTCCACAAGGTGGGCCGACGACCTTGTGAAGGCCTCAGGAACCAGTTGGATGCGAAAAGCACAAAACCAGTCGAAGTGGAGGTGCTTGGGGTAGGCATATGTGCGGAAGAGGACGTCTTTCGGCTGAAATGGTGAATGACGTACCTATTGAGTATTGCATTAACGAACAGTAGAAATCTTCATTAGTCAATCAAAGCAAAACATTATTAAATACGGCATTACTTAAGCATTATTAGACTCCCTATACTTACCTATTTGTTTTTGTTCGAGAAGACAATATATATATACATATCTAAGTTATCTGAATATAATTATAAATAAACAAGCTGTGGGAAAACATAAAATTAAATAAAAATGAGCTGAATGAGGGAACATAAATGAAATATAAGTCTAATAAATACATAATTTATGTCAGGAATACAGATTGTCTGGACGCCTAGGTATAGGATTTCTGGCGCCGCCGCACCGTATCGTTTCTCATAGTTTTTCTCTCAGCTCCGCTCACAGTCAGCTGGGATTACTTAATGACTTTGTATGTCACTACAATTCATACAGATAAATGTGATCATTTAAATTTCTCTAAGCCAACAAAGGACAATTTAAGAGAGCACTACATTAAAGCTACACACCCTAGATTACGATTGGTTGATCCTTAACAATCTCACACCTAGACAATGCATTGGCAAATTTATAAGTTACTTTTCGAAGGGTGAAAATGTTTAAGTAGGTATCAAAAAACTTATTTTTTTATTAGGTAATTATTATGGTACCTGAAGCATACGCCATAGGTGCCGAACTGCACCCAGTTGATGATGGTTCTAGGGGAAAACTTAACGAACGTGGTCCGTGTTTGTTATTCCTATTTATTTGTACAGCGTCATTTGAAAGATCTAGAAGATTTCTCCCAGTTAAGACACTTTTTCAGTAAAATATTGTATCATTTCTTAAACCGTAGGATACGTAACAAAATATCCGTAAATGTTATGGGACCACATTTATAAATTAGGTATTAATTAACAGGCTCTGCATATGTACTAGTATGAATGTGAATAATTTATACCCCTAATGATCACACGCCCTTGACACCAATATTTCAGTAGGTAGGTACCTAGGTACCTATTCTAGTATTCGCAACAAAACGCCTTCTAAAGATGTGAATAGGAAATATAATTTGTTGAATAGCTAATATACGTAGTACACCGTGAAAAGAATATAAAATACATATAAAAATCTCTTCATGCCATGCATCTTTCTCACAATCCGAAACGTCAATGCAGTTCGGTATTTATGAAAAACAGCTCAGCGCTAGGAAAACTCAGTGGCGATGCGGAGCGCGGGGCCGCGAGCGGGCCGTGGCGCCTACGTCACGAGAAAGCCGAGGTCTCTATAAAACCGCCGGCGTCCCTCCCACTTACATCACACGCTGGCTAGCAGCAGTCCATTGCTCACGCTCGTTCGCTCGCTACCCGCGCTCTAATTGTTTTATCGCTCACTCGTGTTCGCGCCTTCTACGCACACACTCGTACGCCATGACCGTCTCCAGCAAGATGAACAGTGTCTCCCGCCAGTCCGTGCTGAGTCGCCTCGGCCCTGGCGGGCTACTCTACGCTGCCAATAAGATTTTAGCGGTACGTCATCGAAATGTGCTTCTGTTCGAAAATCTTTGTGAAAGTGAATTTTTCCTAAGTGTTCCATGGTGTGTGACAAGGTGTTTAAACGTGTGTTTTTGGTTGTTCTCAGGTCGCAGTACCTGGCAAAGAGGAGGAACGCTGGCGCAGCAAGGATGAAGGTGCGCTGTTCAAACGTTGGCGGCGCACCCCGTCCACTGTTGAAGTCCCCACTTCCACGCCGGCGCCCACTGCGCCCACCCCTCAACCCTCCGAGCTACTCAAGTTCCTAGCTATTGTAAGTATTGCTATAACTACAATTTATTACAATTATTTCAAAGAACAAAAAACAGTTACATATAATAAAATAGAAAGATTTTAAGGAAAAAAAAAAACAAAAAACACTAATAAATGACCATGGATGTTGAACTCGTTGCTAATAGTTACATTTCTATTGTTGCAGAATGCATTGGAATTATCAGCACCCGCATCTGATGCGTTGCTGAAATCACGCTCGTCGGAATGGTTCCAACTGGCCGGCCACCCCGGTTCGCTGGCGCCCGCCGGGCCCGGCACGGTGTGGAAGCGCCGCGCCGCCGGCGACCACCCGGCACACAACCCTGAGCGTGAAGCCTATGAGGCGCTCGCCGCCTGCCCCCACATGCGCTCCGCCATCCCGCGGTACTACCGCGAACTGGAATACGGTGGTGAACGTTTCATCGAACTGCAAGACTTATTGCACGGCTTCAGAGATCCTCACGTCATGGACGTGAAGATGGGCACCCGCACTTTCCTGGAAGATGAAGTCAGCAACGCTCGTGCTCGTTCGGACCTCTACGAGAAAATGGTGCGTCTGGACCCGAAAGCTCCCACCGAAGCCGAGCATGAAGCTCATGCTGTTACAAAACTACGTTACATGCAATTCCGTGAACAGCGGTCTGCTTCAGCTGAGCAAGGCTTTCGTATTGAAGCAGTAAAAGTTCCGGGACAACCACCCCTCACCGATCTGCAAAACGTGCGCGAACCTCAACAAATTGCAACCACAGTGGCAAGGTTCCTGGGCACTAATGAAAAGGCGCGTCGTGCCATCATCACGCGGTTGCGCGAAATCAGAGAACTTTTTGAACATTCTGATTTCTTCAAAACTCATGAAATCGTCGGCAGCAGTATATTCATAATTTACGACGATGAACGTGTTGGAGCCTGGCTGATCGACTTCGCCAAAACTAGAAGTGTACCGGAAGGTCTTCAGGTAGACCATCGCGCTGAGTGGCAACAAGGCAATCATGAAGAAGGTTTTCTTTACGGCTTGGATAGACTTATAGACACTATAGAAACGGCAAAGCTTCCGACACCACGCGACGAAGCAGTGACAGAACCGGATGTATCACGTTGAACATAATCTGGCGAGAGACCCTGGACTCGCCCCTCGGTCGTTGTCACCGTCTGCCTGGCCTTGCGCCCTAGTACCGCTCCACTAGCGCCCGATTCGACGCACGGAGAGATGTATCATAACACTATGTATATTTTTGCATATGAAGAGAATTGCGATTTATCGCTTAATGTTTCGATCTAGTCCTTAACTATTTAAATAAACTCGTCATGATTTTATAAAACTTGTTTGTTTATTTTCTCAGTATAAAATCATAGTTTGGTCATTTAATTAAATACCTACGTAGAATACTCGTAGGTACCTACAATTGGACATTTAAAATATCGTCGCCCGAACTCATACAAATAAGTACAGACAGAAATTATAGAGCCTAATTGTAAGGGAGGAGGCTAATGCTCTGATTCACAATGGCTATTCAATAATAACTTGACAGTTTGAATCTTCAAAATAAAACTTTACTATTGGGTGAGGTCCAGAGTTCGATTCCCAGATCGAACTCTAAATGAACAGTACGTACCTAAATGGTTTTAAGCAGGCGGGAGACACTGTAACCATAAACAGAGACATCAATATGTACGCTGTTGTACAACTAACGCCATCTATCGCTTAACAAATGTGCTACTAGATTCTACCCGCGGCTTCGCCCGGGTTTATGTCCAAAAATATCCCACGGAAACATGCTACCGGGAGAAAAAGTAGCCTATTTCCTTCCCAAGGATACCATATCTATCCCCTTGTCAAATTTTATCGAAATCCGTTCAGTGGTTTTAAAAGGCGTGAAAAGGTAACTTACAGACAGACTTACTTTCAAATTTTTTAGTTTACCCGGCGAACTTCGTACCGCCTCAGAATCAATAAATAAATGAAATTAGTCAAACTGTTCTAGAGATTTCATAAAAAAAAGCCGTTCCATCCAAAACGTATGAGAAAATGTTAGTTTTTCTGCTATTCAGGGCGGAGAGAAATCCAACAAATCAAAGATCATAAAAATTGGTCTAACTGGGGGCCCAAAAAGGCCACTTTGGGAGAATCATAAAAGGATAACATTATGAATCAAAATGGACAGTTAACTGTTAAGTTAATTGTATCAAATCCTATTGGTGAAGCATTTATCAGTTATATTTTTTTGTCTGTTTTAAAATACCAATCAATCCAATCCAAATCCAATCCCAATCTCTTTGATTATATACCTACGTAGTGCAGCGAAAAAAAGAAAAACACGAACTGTCTTCGCCTTATTATAATTTATAATGTTATCCTTTTATGGTCCTGCTAAAGTGGCCTTTTTAGGCCCCCTGTCCTTCCTTTCTTATCCTTACATAGTATAAAACAAAGTCGCCAAAATGTCTGTACGCGCATAACTTTTTGTAGTGTTCGGCATTGCCAGGAAAAGGTTTGTATGAAAGAAAATTTTGGAAAACCGAAAAAAAAATTGCATGCGTGGGCTGGCTGGGGCAGGCCGCTAGTAAATTATAAATGGTGTAACTAACCCGAATTTGTTGTATTTATATAGATTAGTATAGATGTGATGATTTTCATCATCTGATTCTAATCAAAGCGTAGCTAGGAGAAGAATGTAGGCCATTCCAAAAACGGGAACAGGTGAGTTTGCTGTCCATATCCGGACATAGTTATTAGATACCAATACCAACCTATAAGACCTGCGAAGTAATGTAACCTACTGCTTTAAAAGCTATATTTTTGATTGAATCATAGCCTAGGCTGCATAGCCAGTTTATTACAATAAAAGAAACAGTCTTCTCAATTCAACGGCCGCTTTAAATCCATGTCTGAAAGCTGCAAGGGTGACTACTTTACAGGAAAACATTGTTAGGTATTAATAGTTGTTTATGCACTGTTTGTGTCCATGGCCAGACTGATAATAATAGCTAGGTAGGTACCTATTATAAATAGACGAATAAATAGCTATTACATATCTTTCGGCAATTTTCACTTTCTTTCAGGCGAGATTGTGTTCAAAAGAACCCTATCCTGAAAGCATCATCGTTGAAGAAGTCTAAATAGTAAAAGGTAAGATTTGGTAAGTAAAGTACGTAGTAAAGAACTAAAGAGGTGCCTACCTTTAGAAAGTGTAATAAAATTGAAACAACTGAAACCCTGAAAAGGGGTCATTGAACTCATTATTATGAACATCTTTCACTATGGCACGAACCCTGAAAGCGCGGAAAAAACAAGCTGTTCCATAGCGAGTTACGCAAACATAAATTAAATGTATGGGGCGGTTGATTTTTTTTCGCGATTTCAGAATTGGCCCATAGTAACCTGAAGAATATTGGGGGCCTAAAAAGGCCACTTTGGCGAATCATAAAAGGATAACATTATGAATCGTAATGGACAGTTAACTGTTTAGTTAATCCAATCAAATCCCATTGATGAAGGATTTTTCAGATATTTTTTTTGTCTGTGCTAAAATACTAATCAGTCCAATCCCTATCTCTTTGATTATACCTACGTAGTGCAGCGAAAAAAAAACACGGACTGTCTTCGCCACATTTTGATTCATAACGTTATCCTTTTACGATTCTGCCGAAGTGGCCTCACATGAATTTCAGAAATTTCAGATGCCTATCTAGAAACCTTTCTTATCCACCTCTTAAGAGCAAAGAGACAAAAACTAAATTTCTATAATTAGTCACTAATACCTACTGTTTGTAGACTTATTTATCGGATAGCAAGTCAATTAATTTTTATTTTTAGTACTACTAGCGCCATCTAACGGTGACCAGGCGCACACGCGCAGGCTTTTAATCACTGACCTGTAATTAACAAGTACGCTGGACTGCATACTATCGATGACAGAATGAAGACATTTGATTTTCGCCATTATGGCGCTGATAGCTACGTGAAGGTACCGTGGAACTAATATTAGAGATGGGATATATCCTTCGAATCGCGAAAAAAAAAAATCAAATCTTTTATGAACTTTATCAATCGTTATAACCACTGAGAGTAATTTATATTACTGAAGAGAAAAATAACGAATCACTCACAGTTATATTTATGCTTCATTTTAAGTAATAGAATAAGTAATTGCTCTGCAAAGGTTAACTGAAAATTCATTAGGGTGCGGTCAGATTGCAAGCTATAAACTAGAGGATAGTGTCCTAGTAAAGTTATAGCGCATGTCGGTCAGATCAGTGAGCTTTAAATATATGAGGATAGGCTTTTAACTTAGCCTAAAAACTACTATGGTTGAGCTAATATCTCCTGGCTTAACTACACTAATTTTACAAGCTGAGCTGGGGTCACATTAGTTCGCAATGGGAACTAAAAACTATTGAGCTATTATGTTGCCATTTCGCTCTAACCTAGTAAATCAAATGCCAGTTGTATTCTTCGTGAGCTATATTGCACTACATTTATGTAATAGCTATTACTTAAATAATAGTCACTTTTGGTGTTCAATTTGGAAGAATTGAACATGTAGGTAAACAAAAAAGTTAACCATTCAACAAACAGCATCCTTAGAAATTCAATCGAATTCACTCAAATTCTTCTTCTTCCCACGATTTAGACCTAAATCATCAGAGACGAACCAAACAACTCAACGTCCATTTGAAAGAACGTATCAATTTTAGTTGTATTTATTTTACTTGTATGATAGAGGTCAGTGCTTTTAATGGATGGACGGTTGGGGTCTGCGCTCACTGGCGGCACGGTACGATGCGGGATTTTTATGCAACGAATAGAATATAACTTATCAGTATGACAATAAAATTTAAATTTCAATGATGATACCTAAGGACGTCGTGGCATGCCTAAGGTTAGCCGTTTACACATTATGCCGTAGCTGCAGCGGCATAATGTGTAAACGGCCTCACCGCGGCATCGTTGCCATCAGAATGCGTTTGCATGTAGTCGTTTAATTTAGGTAGGTACGTTGAAAAATATAGCACAAAAAAATGAAAAGAGAGCAAAGTCAAGAGCAAACCAAATTTAATATTATGGTCATTAAAATCAACACCAGATAGGGCAAACTCTACTCAGACGTTTTTTGTTTGGGGATACTCCCGGTCTATCGTCATTTTCATGACCATCACTGCCACTTTCCATAGGTAATTAAAACACTAAAAACCTATTATTTTACACAAAATTTCGCAAGCGATTGTTGTCACTTTGATTGAATTTCAAATGGAATAGAAGGATCGAGATAAGTGGAAAGAGGTGTACTGCGGAGGATAATCGGGGAATTCCCGGCCATCGACACAAAAAACACCGCAAGATCAATTCAGAATTCGGTCAGATACAGGCACGGTCGAAATATTCATGACGTAAAACTAAGCATTCGGAAGCAAGCTATAAATTAGGTATAGTATTTTAAGGGGGAAGCGCTAAGGTAGCCCGCGAAATTCAAATTTTCTTAGGTTTTTTGGAATTTGCTGGTCAGCTTTAAGTTGTACGTTGATTAATATATGAATCGCGGCCGTAAGAAATATGTGTTTACAGAATTATAATCATTAATGTCACCAACATAACTCTCTAAGACCACGTAAGTCCTAAGAATGATGATTTCATGAAACAGTTATTCTTGGGACTTACGTGGTCTTAGAGAGTTGTGTTGATGACTTTAATGATTATAATTCTGTAAACACATACACACATCAAAAGTGTCTAGGGATCAAGCATTTTTATGCGGATTTCTTGAGATTGAGATGTGGCTTTGTAATAAATTTATGATTTTATAAATTTATATGGATCCTTTTTGGTGCATTTCATAATTTGAAACAGGAACTGTTAATCAAATTCGAGTAAAAGATGAAAATCAGCTGTCAATATTTTCCCTATAAAAACATACAACGCATTGAAGACATTATTAGTGCTACTGTTTCCCTACTACTGATTAAAACCAACGTTATTATGGAGCGGCGACGTCATTTAAGCAGGGAAGAAATGCTCAGAGCCGTGGGAATGATAGAAGCTGGTTCCCGGCAACGTACTGTGGTTTTAGCTCTGAATACAAGTCAGAGTGTTATCAGTCGACTTTGGACACGTTACCGAAGCACTGGTACCGTGGCTGAGCGCCATGGAGGACGGTATCGCTGCACCACACGGAGACAAGACCGATACAGTCAAATCTTAACTCGAAGAGCTCCAACAATAACCGCCATGATGTTAGCCGTGAGGCTTCATCACTCTTCAGGGAACTTAATTAGCGACCAAACAGTCAGAAACCGCTTGCATGAAGTGAACCTTCATTCCCGAAGACCGCTACGGGTACCACCTATAGCAATGCACAATCGTAGGATTCGATATCAATGGGCTCTTGAACACAGAAATTGGGCAGAAGAACAATGGCGTTTCGTGTGCTTTTCTGATGAGTCTCGTTTTGGTATGAGACCGGATACAAGACGTATACGACACTGGAGAATAGTGTTGCCCAAATGCAAGACCAAGACAAGACTTTAGCCGGTCTTGGTCTTGCGTCAATACACCTGGTCTTGGTCTTGGTCTTGGTATTGCGCTCTCAGTCTTGGTCTTGGTCTTAGTCTTGCAGCAAGAGTCTCGCAAGTCTTGCGAGACTCTACTACTTAGACTAGACTACATTCAAATACCTATTAGCCCAGGGTGGCAGGGACATCGACGCGCAATCGCTTACCATGGATTCACTACATGATTCTGGACACCCCTGCGTTGAAATTTTTCGTCGGCTTTTTCTTAATTTTTACGTTTTTTTCTGCATTTTTTTTACTGTAAACTGTATAAAATCATTATTTCTATCTGACTCAATGAGATTTTTAATTAAAAAATAGGAAATTCACTTGTTTCACTTAAAACAGCAATGTAAATAAAACTCGAAAGGGCTACCTGATCAGCTGTATTGCTAAAGTTCATTTGCGAGGTCAACACTGTCTTCGTACCTACGTTATTCGCTTTCAAATGCCCAGACAAAGGGACCGCAGCGCCAAGCGGTCTCCTCGTATTATTAACGCACTTGAAAATAAACTTTAAAATTATTATAATAAAGTGCATAAATGCTTAAACCTGACAAAAATATAAACTTAAATAATATAAACTTTGAAACATAAATATCTACATAATTTTTACCAACCTACTAACGTTAGATCTGCACATTAGACTTATACAAGTATAATATAATACTCTAAGTAGATATATACCTACAAGGTATGAAATGAACTTTGCTAGGAAGTTATGCTAGGTATATTTTTATCACATATGGGAACGAAGTAAGTAACACGCTACCTACCTACTTAATAAATAGTCGAAACATATAATAATCAATACAATATCTTTTAGTGTTATGACGATACGGTTTTGATACTGGCGAATGTCTATCACAATCGGGATTGAAACCCTACTATAACGCCCAAATCTCAGTTTGACTTAACTGCGAGACGCAAGAGTCTTGCAGGCTTAGTCTTGTTCTTGCTCAAGTCTTGCAGAGTTCAGTCTTGGTCTTGGTCTTGCTACAATAAGTCGGTCTTGGTCTTGGTCTTGGTCTTGCAAAAATGCAAGAACAAGACCAAGACTGCAAGACCAAGACTGATTTTGGGCAACACTACTGGAGAACCCCTGGACGCCAACAGTGGTTAAAATCCTGCCAGGAAGTCCATCCTTATAGTGGTGGAACCATCATGGTATGGGCGGGTATTTGGATCGGCGGAAGAACTGAGTTGATTTGGATCAGAGGCAACCTCAACGCTCAAATTTATGCTGAGACGATTGTATCTGACGTCATCGTTCCTCTACAAGTGCAAATCGGTCCCTTATTTCAGTTAATGCATGATAATGCACGACCGCACACCGCAAGAGTTGTAAGACAGACTCTCGCCGCAGCTAACATCAATGTCCTGCTCTGGCCTGCTCAGTCGCCAGACTTGAACCCGATTGAGCATGCATGGGATATGCTACAGAGAAGAGCTCTGCCGAATATGGAGGGTATCCAGTCGCAATAAGACCTTTTTTGTTGTTGCAACGAACATGGGCGGCCATTCCACAGCGTGATTTGGATGAACTCATTTTGAGTATGCCAAACCGATGTTCTTGTGTTGTTAGTGTTCGCGGTAGAAACACGGATTATTAATTGTTTAAGTTACCCAATAAAATTTTAAAGAAAACTGTTATTTCAGTCTTTTTTTCGAACTTTAATGTTAGTGGTTCAAATATCCCTTTATTAGGAAAATGGCAAATTTCTTTATTAATGCAAAGGTGACTTGGTTTATCGTTACTGTGACAAACGAAAACACTTTATTTGATGAATCATTAAAGAAAATTTTAATTATTAATATCAATCAGGAGAAAAGTTATTGCAAAAATATATGTTGATCCCTAGACACTTTTGATGTGTGTATTTCTTACGGCCGCAATTCATATATTAATCAACGTACAACTTAATACTGACCAGCAAATTCCAAAAAACCTAAAAAAAATTGAATTTCGCGGGCTACCCTGGCGCTTTCGCCTTAACGTACTATCCTTAGATGTGGATAGTATATAGTACAAAGGGCGAAATTATAGTATAAATACTATAATTACCAAATCTATGTAAACCATGTAGTGAGTGATGCCCAAGGTTTCCCCCCTCTGCCGTACCGTACCGCCAGTGGGCGCAGGCTTTTACTCGTAGGCAGTGTACGCTTTTACTGGTCTTACGTACAGACGCCAGCACATCAAGTTACTACAATCTGTCAGATTTCTTTAATAGATTTTCAACTTTATCACTGAAGCATAAGGTTCAAAGTTGATTGCGAATTTGACAGATTCGGGTAGCTTGATGTACTGGCGTCTGTACATACTTGGTCATATATTTTGCGAGCCGCCCATGCTTCGCACAAGTGCAATCTACTTATGTGGCGCTATGACAAGACTTCCGTGCTATATCTAAGTTAAATATGAATGCATTATACATGAAACGTTCCGAAATAAATTATCTAAATTATGGTAATAATCACATCAACATCAATTGTGTAGTTTTGAACAACTAAGCGGCCGCACAGACCCGACAATCGACTTTGTTTTATACTGTTTATATCCTAACTATAATTCTATTATATTTGTATTTTCCTAACATATAACTATAATTCTAACTATTATATTTGCATGTTCCTACTAATATATTTTCGGGTAGGTTGATGTGCTGGCGTCTGTACGGACGCCAAGTTACGAAACTGTCAGATTTTCCCAATCAACTTTGAACCTTATGCTTAAGCGATAAAGTTGAAAATCTTTTAAAGAAATTTGACAGATTGTAGTAGCTTGATGTGCTGGCGTCTGTACATTATCATCAACTGGGTACGTGCGAATAAATACAAAGAGGTTTACTAGTTTTAGGTATATTATATTTTAATAAACAATACAATTACACATGAAAACTAATAGTAACATAATTGTTTGACATAAAACTATTGAAAATTAAATACTATTATTTAGTCAGATTACTGATTAAAGCAGTGTACAAAACACCTCGTAAAAGATAAAAAAACTGTAGCAATTATGTTCAAGAAAAAAAAAGAAAAATACATGTTTATAATATCGTCATTTTGAACATTAACATTTCCATGTCTACAGAAATGATGAATTAAGTTAAAGCGTTGCATCCATCCATTAGAACTAGGTTTCTTCTCGTTATTGATACTAATTCATCAATCAAGAATCATCAAGAACTATCTTGAGTTCCAAGACATTAAGATTAAAATAGCTAGCTGAGGCTTCAAATGAATTAGTATCAATAGCAATACCATAGTAAAAATCTAATTAATCATATCCTAATTAATTGTTAAGAAAGCAGACTTCTTCTATTCTATTTTAATAGTAATAACCGTTACATAATATTATAATGTCAATAAATTTAACAAAACAGTTAATTGTTATTATGAGTCAAACATAGTGATATTTTTCTTGGCCTTAACAACTCTGCAATTATTAACCTGTGTGGCAAAGCGTAGGGAGTTAAGAGTCTCATTGAAGCATTCATCAAATTGGTTGACATTTACCAACATAAGTGTTTTTGAATTACCTCCCAGACTTGGCATCAACAAGTGGGTCAGCTTAGAATTTCTGTAAGGTATATGAGACTGATTAGTCTGCAGTGATAAAATAACTTTAGATAACTCTGATAGAGATCTGTTAATATGCTTTGTCTCATCCATTCGTTGTGTAGTTTTCCCACTCTCTGATCCAGCCAGATCCACCAAATTCAAGTTGCTTGTATATTTCTCTTTACGCTTCTCGTGTATCGCCGATATTTTAATTTGGGCGACCGAGTGAGACCGGGAACTGCGTTCATTGTTCAGGGTTGCAGCTGTTTGTCTGTTACGTTGTGCAAATATCATCAGCCTGATGAAATCATGTGAGTTCTTAACTTCCTCTTCCTTTAAGTTAGAAACATACAGATCAGTTCCTTTGGAATTTGACATTTTAATCTCATGAGATACTTGATCCTTGCTAGAATTTAGCAGGTCGTAAATTATTTCATTGTATATTTCCAAAAATGATGCTTTTATTGTTAATTCCCATCCCATGCGTTTTAAATCTTCCATACATGTGAATATCATGTTGAATGCTCTTGGTATGATTCCATACTCCTCGGTTCCACAACCACCTTCCATAGTGTATGTCTTACCAGAACCAGTCTGACCATATGCAAATATACACACATTGTACCCATCTAATGCAGACTGGACCATAGTTGAAACTTCAGCAAACACATCTTCTTGGGATGCATGTGGTGTAAATATACCATCAAAGGTGAAACCATGTTGTGGCTTCCCTTTTCTAACAGAATTTAATAGTTCAACCTTTTCAACCTCTATAGAACAAGCATCAAGAACATTGAGATTGAATCTTGGCTTTGTTAGCTCAGACTCCAGAGGAGGTCTTATTCTACAGTATACTCGAATATTGCCTTTCAAATCTTGAATAGTATTTCTTAAATCTCTTTGCTCCTTATGCATTGCAGCTAAAATATTCTGCAATATTTCTGATTCTGACTTATATTTAGCAATAGTCTCTTGTCCTTCTTTATAGTCAAGTTGCAATTTGTCAAATTGAATAGATATTTTCTTAAGATGATCCGTTAAGACTCTCAATGCCTCTGTTTCTTCTTTCAGACTTTTATGTTGTCTGGACAGTTCAGTAAAATCTGACTGAACTTTGTCTAGTTCCACTGTTTTCTGCTTCAGACTATTGGTTATTTCATCCAATAATACAGTCTTACGTTGGAGGTTTTCATTTTCCATTTTCTGAATATCAAAATCAACTTTCATTTTGTCAAACTCTGCATTTTTTTCTCTCAATTCAGTGAGGGATTTCAATAAATTTTCTTTTAGTCTGTCTCTTTCATTAATGCAACTCTGTACTGAATCTTTTGTCTTTTCAAAACTGTCAGACACTTCAACGTGTTTTTCTTTCAAGTCATCAAATTCGCTTTTCATGTTCTTATGCTTTCCAAGCAAGTCATTGAATCTTGCCTTATAATCATATGGTGCGATTTTAGGAGCTACAGTTGTCTTCTTTTCAACTTTCGTTACTTTTGGTGGTGGCACATAGACAGATGATGGTGCAGTAGCTGACCTCTTGAGGCGCTGGGCTGGAACTGTAGCGGAAGGCCCACCGCGACCTGCAGGCTTGGTGTGATTCATTATCAAATCCTTTTTATCAGCATCACTAAGAGCACTGACCAGTGTTCTTGCAATTGGACGACGATTTAACATACTCGGTTTATTTTCTTTGGTGGCAGTCACTGGCATTTTGGGTATTCGGGACATCTGAAATTATTTAAAGTACTTATTAAACTAACTACTTAAATAAATATTATGTTTATAAAAGTACGTAATCATCTGCTACCCTTACTTATATATATTGTATTTTTCTTCAATATGTACTTCCCTATTAGTTGACATCTCGATAGTAAGGTGACTACCTTCTAAGCTGTATTCACTTATTTATTAAGGTACTTAGGTGAATTAAAATATTTATGAGCACTCTCTATAACTCTAATCAAATGACTTGTATAAAATTCTTCAGATAAAATTAGATTTTGGGTTGAAGTTGCGAATAGACACTGTCGGCAAGCTGTCTACGCAGTATAGAGCTATCTAGAGCTAAATTATTAGGACTATAGAGTTTTGATTCTTACCTTATTCATCACAATGTATAAGCCAGTTTATTCGTAGTGAACAACAATAACGACGATTAACGAAATTGTTAGTCGAAATTACAGTCGTTGCACTTTCGGAACTTTTTCCAATTTGTTGAAAATATGTTGGTGAAAAACGTCTAATGTTTCACTGATGCTACACTAACTGATAAATTATATTCGAGAGTCAGTTTCTTAGCATTCACTGGAGTAATTATTACCAAGAATCTTTAATTTCTCACCTTCCGTTAAATTAAACAATCATTTTTGTCAACACGAATCACAACGGATATTTTCAATTCAAAATTCAAAAATTTCTTGACCGACGCTAGTTCTTTTCGATGTTGCATGTATGAATAAATAATAAATATCATTGTGTAGACTATTGCGTTTTGAGCTTAGAATATAATAATGGTTCTTAGAAATGTGTACGAGGCTAAAATGGTTTAGGGACTAAGTTATTTTGTACATTTGTGTTTATTTGATTTGATTGGTTTACTTTTGACAAGATTACCTTGTTGATTTATGCAGAAAAGTGTGCTCGTAAATCTTAACAACCGACTCGAACAGCTTAGATTTTCTTTTTACTATGGAAATAGAAGTTTCTTTGTCGACAAGCAAGTTTTAGAAACAATTAAAGTATGATCGACTACAGTAAACAAAATGAGAAAAATATATGATATTCTTCAGGATATAGGCTAGCTAGGTAAATAGTGTGTTGAAAACCATAATACAAGTAATTTGATACGATGGAAAAAAATCATGAAGATACCTCTTATTTTTGCAATAAAAGCCATACTAATATACATACAATCATTTTGATTTTTTGTCAGATTATTCTACAAGCAACATACAATGCGTGCCACGAAAGATGAGACTTGACACACCACGTGTTTGACATGCGCAGTACACGATTTTAGGTATCTTTAGCGGTATGAGGTCTGAGTGCGGGACGGGACCGGACGTCATAGGGGCGGCGGAAAGAGCGGGGGAGACGGGGTCAAGTCAAGTCTCATCTTTCGTGGCACACATTGTACTAAAACACCAGTGTTTAAAATTTTTAGTCCAAGCAATAGATTTTATGTACAGACGCCAGCACATCAAGCTACACCTAACTGTCAGATTTTCCCAATCAACTTTGAACCTTAAGCTTTAGCGATAAAGTTGAAAATCTATTAAAGAAATCTGACAGATTGTGGTAGGTTGATGTGCTGGCGTCCGTACATAATTAAATAATTGCTTCGTATTTTGCAATAAATTATAACATGAGCAGAAAAAAAATTAGTCTTGATTTGCTTCCACGCTGTCTTGACGCGCTCAGTGATCCTTATTACGAATAATTCCTTGTTATAGTTTTCTGTTATTTTTCCGTTGTTACCTGTGTGTTATTGTTGTTGAGTTTTGTTTTATTGTTAAGTTTTGTTGGTTGGACGTGTGTGTTATTGTTGTTGACTTTTGTTTTATTGTTAAGTTTCGTTGTTTGGACGTGTGGACTGTGCGGAGACAGTACGACCCGGTCTTGTTTTTATTTATTTATTTTATAATTTATGTACACACAGTAGTGTATTATTTATAATTTGAAAAAAAAACTGACTTGAAATTTTTTATGCTAACTATACTATCTGTCAACCCATATACAAGTCGCCATTTAAGATTCCTTTCTTTAAGGGGGACGCGCTAAGGTAGCCCGCAAAATTCATTTTTTTTTTAGGTTTAAAGAATAACTGTTTCATGAAATCATCATTCTTTGGACTTACGTGGTCTTAGAGAGTTGTGTTGATGACTTTAATGATTATAATTCTATAAACACACATTTCTTACGGCCGCGATTCATATTATTAATCAACGTACAACTTAATGCTGACCAGCAAATTGCAAAAAACGTAAGAAAATTTGAATTTCGCGGGCCACCTTAGCGCTTCCCCCTTAAGGCGAAGAAGTAAAGTTAATTAAGTTTATTTTTTTTACCTTAAGTTAAGTTATTTACATTTTTTTGAGACAGGCGTCTCAAAAATGTGTCTGTACGCAACTTTATATTGGAATTGAAAGTATGTAAGCAATGCGAGAATATTTGTCTAGCACTATTTTATTTTTACCACATTTAACACTAAAATAATTCGGGTTTTTTGAACCTGGCAACCTCCTACTTCGTTCTTGTATTCTTCATGCAAGCGGCGAAGTCGGGCAATGTAATATGTCTATCTATCCGTTCCTATTTCTTATTGGCTCGTGGAGGAAAGCGGAAGAAATTCAACCAATAAGAAAATTAGGTTATGGCCAGCACGCAGCTTTACAGTAGTGTGTGAAAACTAAAACAAATGAAATCCAATTGCCATTGCCATCCTATCAAAGTATTGTACGAAGTGCTGAGTATAATTTTGAAAAGTGGATAGTTATCTTATTGTGTTTAAGTGTAAAGTGAAATATTTTCTTAGAATCGTTTCATAGTTTTCTAATATCGTTAAAGTATACGTTTCAGTGGCAAGTAATAATAAAAACAAACCGCATTGTTAAACTGTTTATCACCATTGACGGATGTCCTTGTAGGTTTTGCAAGAGGTGAAGTGGCGGCAAATTTGACTTTTTAAATGATTTATAATTTATAATGTAGTTACCGTTGTGGCAAGCATAAGTAATGGGTAGCCCGGAAGAAAATGTAATTGCTTGTGAAAGCAACGTTGTAGACAATGCTGACAATGAAACAGCTGGCGACATATCTGAGAACGAAGTGGGCGACTCGACAGAAACTTCTCTAAATATTAGTGAGCCCAATGCTCTAAATTCGTGTGATGCCAACACTACCAAGGAAGGTGATGCAGGAGTGGGAAATTCAAAAAAGACCAAGAAGAAATTTCGCCATGGCAAGAAAGGTCACACACCTGCCAAGGACAACCCTGATAGAAGTATCATACGCCGACCGAATTACATTGGTACAAAGTTTAAGCAAGGAAGAAAAAGGGCACAGAGCTTTCCATCAATCTCAAAGTTTTTCCTACCCCACAAGAGACCACGCAAAGAAGTTTTCATTCCACCTACAAAATTTTTGCTTGGGGGTAATATATCAGATCCTCTCAACTTAAATAGTTTACAGGATGAGGACATCAATAGAGCCATGAATGCAGTAACTCCAGAATCTTCACCTTTACCTACACCACCACGTCACAAGGCCAAGATTGATGTTATTATTCCTCCTAACATCAGGGACCCATTGAATTTATTGGAACCATTGGATAATGAGGAGTATGAGAAGAGACTTGAGATGCAGCAACGCAAGCCACGCAAGAAGGCCAAGCTAAGGAGACGCACAACAGATAATACATCTCCAGTCACAGAGGAGCCTCCTGAAGTGGTTGTTGTGGGTATCAAGGAGCCACCACCACCAGAACCATCGACATCAGCATGTAAATCACGTAAAAGATCTTGTAGTGATAGTGACAATGCATCACAGAAAGGAAAAGATCCTAAAAAGTTACGTCGAATGGATTCATTAGATAAAATTGTCAGTCCAGTTGTGCCTCAGCCTGGAGCATGGATGCGGGCACGGCCTCAGCAGCGCACGGCGCCGCCCGAGCGTCCCGCCTCGCCACATCGCACCAAACTCAAGAGTAGCACCGATGCAGATGTAAAACTACCCACGTTTCACCTTAAAAATTCAAAATACCAGTATGGAAATTATGACAGGTAATATATTTTTTTAACCATTGACAGTTAATCCGTTAGGGGACGGTATTGAACTATTTCAATGTAAATTTTCTGTTGCTTTTATGTTATTCTCTTATTTTGCCAGCTGGTGATATTTGCATGACAACTGCTTGACCTCTAAATAAATCTTTTGTCATTCATTATTATTGTATACAGTATGAATAACTATTTCTTAATGATTAAAAAAAGTAAAATATCAAGGAGAGCAACTAAACTCTCAAGCATAATATTATTAATAATATATTTTGTATGATTTTATAACTCAAGTTTTAACATTTCAGGTATTATGGTTACCGAAACTTAAATGCTATGATGGACATTCGGCTGCAAGTATTTGAGATGCATCGGCATCTTTTCCAGCACAAAGATGTGTTGGACATAGGGTGCAATGTGGGACATATTTCAATAGCAGTGGCTCGCACACTCGGTGCACGATCTGTTGTTGGCATGGATATTGACTCAGAGCTGATAGGTATGTGTCAAGTAAAATTTCACAAGTTAAATAGATATGAAACTGCACAAAATTTTTAGTAGGTCACTGACTTAACCTCATTAGGTGGTATTCACATTTGGCTGGGATCCAATTACATCAATATTGTCTTGATTTGATAAGTTTTCAAGGCAGTAATAACTATTATATAAAGCCACTAGACCCTTTCAAAATCATTTTTGGCATGGTAAAGATGTAAAAAAAAATGTGTGCAGTAGGGCGACTCCCATCATGAATGAAGTTCCTAACGCAAAACTCGCACGCAGACACACTTCTATATAATAGAAAGAGGCAGAGTGAGATAAGGTCGCATGGAGAGGGCATAACACTTTTTCCTTACATGACAATTTCTGCCAATTAACTTAGGAGTTAATTAAACGAAGTTTTTTAACGCGGCTTACCACAAGCCGCGTTAATAAACTTTGTTCCAAAAACAATTTCTTATGTGAGTTTTGCAACAATTGTTTAAAAAAATAATGAGATGAATAAAAAAAGCTTGATAACAAAATATTAATTGGATATCTGAGTTAAATCTAAGATTTCTCCCTGATTATTAGAGTTATCTTTTACAGCTATCTTTTATTATTGATGAGTTAATAACTTACCCAGTAGCTATACTTTTTTATTGATAATGAGAGAGAAATACATTAATCATAGAAACATTTTCTAATTCCAGGACGGGCAAGAAAGAATCTGAGGTCCTTCATTCCAGTTCCAATTGAACCAAAGAGGGATGATGATAAGAAAATAGATTTAGAAGACGATAAGAAAGGAGACTGCGATAAGTGTAAGGAAGATAAATGTGATGATTGTACCATTGATCAGAAACTAGACAAACACGAAGATTTGAAGAAGGTTCTCCCTCTGCCGGGAAGGAAACTACGGAGGCCAAGGAAGAACAGGAAGGCGGTGCATAAACAAGAACATGGCCAATGCTTCTTTCCCATGTCCATGACTATGTTGTATGGGCCACTGGGAGACTCGACTGCGGAGGTGACTCCGCCAGCGTTCCCTTACAATGTTACTTTCAAACAGGTATGTTTCTGTTTCATCTAATGGTGTAATTCTATTCAGAACTTACTTACACTGCTAATATAAACCATGATGTACTTCCATGGAATATTTCATCATGTCTATTCATATTGTGAAATAAATTACGATGTATTATGTTATTCACTCTCTGTCATGATGTATTTAGTGACTCAGCTCAAGTGCAGTAGCATAATCTGATTCTAACATTTTCGTTTTCCAGGGCAACTACGTCCCTCGCGAGGAGGTTCCGGTTGGCAGCGGCCCCGAGAGTCCTCAGTTCGATCTGATCCTGTGCCTGTCCACCACCAAGTGGATGCATTTAAACTGGGGCGACGCGGGCCTCAAGCGTGCCTTTCGACGCATGTTCGCCGATCTACGTCCCGGTGGTAAATTGGTGCTAGAAGCTCAAAACTGGGCTAGCTATAAGAAAAAGAAGCGATTAACGGTATGTATTTTTATCATGCATTCTCTTTTCTAGATTGATAGCATTTCTTTAAGTACTAGTTCAGCTTATAAGTTTGCAAGTATGTAATTAATATGCCAATTTTATTGTTTTCAGCCGACAATATACGAGAACTTCAATTCGATCGAGTTATTCCCGAACAAATTTCGTGATTACTTGCTATCACCCGAAGTTGGATTCAGCAAGTGTTGCATACTGGGCGTCCCGCAGCATGCGAGCAAAGGTTTCCGGCGACCGATACAACTGTACATAAAGGGCGACTTCACGCCGAGCAAGGCGAACTGGTCGGACGCGTACGCGCCGTCGTCGCACCACCGGCCCGAGGCCGAGCCGCCGCGCCGCACCGTGTACGCGCCCGTCGCGCCCGCCTACCGGCCCAGCGACGACGCGCCCTCCTGTGGCGCCGCCACGCCCTACTCGCCCAACCTGGACTGCAGCGCCGACGACTCGCCCTTCTACAACCCGCGCAGTGATTCGTACGCGCCGTCGTACCAGCCACCGCGGCCCACAGTATACGCGACGCTGCCCTCGCCGCTGAGCACGGCGTCACCGGCTGCGTCGCCGGCCGTGTCGCCTGCGCCGCACGCATCGCCGGCGCCGGATCCGCTGTCCGCGCGCGGCTTTCCGGAGCCGCGCCCCCACGATGATTAGACGCCGCAGAGCGGTGCGCTTGTTTTAAATTTAGAAGTGTCCGGAACATAAAAAAATGTGATATTAATCACTAAATTCGAGGTTAGGACTGTCTGTGAACTCTAAAGAGTATACAAATTCATGCACCAGCTCGGGACCTGGTTGGCACGAATCTTAATCTGAGCACGCGAGCCTTTACTGACTGTTTCCACGATTATGCATAATAAGTAACCGGTGTAAACTTGAGTCCCGGCAGTCACGGGATATTGTCGGCACTCATTTCTAGATTTGTAATGTCCTCCCGCCTTTCATATTTCTATGTAAATATCGATTAGAACCCATAGGATTATGTTTCGATAGGCTGAAAGTATTTTATATTATAACCGCACATTAATCTATTCTGGCGTTTTATTTTAATCCTATTGCGTACCCGTAACGTACTGCAATGTCTTGTATTTTATTTCTTATAGGCCAATATGCATATGGCGTCTTGTAATTTCTCAGAAATCTTAGATTTCTCATAACGGTGTCTCTACAGTTTTATCGTGTAAGCAAAAGTAGCTGTAACCAAAAACGAGTGGACAATAAAGAACAATCTATACCAATCTTGGAATAATTGTATTGTTTACATACAGTTTGTGTTTTATTTGTGTAACACTGTGTTAAAGTATTCGTCTCTTTCAGACGTTGAGTTAAAATAACATAATAGGTACATACATACACTGGGAATTGTGGCATTGATAACAATTCAGTCCTGATAAGCGGTTAGGCCCGTCACAAACAATCCTTGGGAGTTATTTGATTGCGATCGACGTGTAAGAAGCTGTTATTCTGCAGACGATTATTGCTTAAATTCGTAATTCGGTCGTTTACGCCTATGGGAGTAATTTAGGTACTGTGGATGTGTTTTGTTTGTAAGTTTATTAATTTCATTTATAATTGTAAACTATTTTATTTCTTACTAGCTTTTACCCGCGACTTCGTCTTTGATCCAGGATGAAAAGCCTATGTCCTTCTCCAGGTTATGATCGATCTATGTGCCAAATTTCATTCAAATCCTAAAACGGCGTAACACAAAGTAAACGTGCAAAAATCTACACGTTGTCATGAGAACCTCCTCTTTTTATTCGTCGGTTAAAAACTCGCATTTTTTCTCTTTATTATAATGTTAGTTTAGAAAATCAATACCTAAAGTCTATTCAAATTAATATTATTTCAAGTTAAACAATTATCAACTTTATTGTAATGGTAATTAAGTTGATTTCAGACTGAGTAGCACTATTGAAAAAGTTATAAAAATGTCTGAAGTTGTAGCGTAAACTGAACTTTATTGTGTAGGATTTAAAGTTATTTTTCCATAAACTCATATTTGTTTACATTTTTGGCAAATAAATCGCGAATGCAGATTAGCTACTGCATTGAATGGAATACGATACTGTCAATATTTTGTATACTTATTATTTATTTCAATGCTCCTTTACAGAGAAGAAAATTGAAAAGTCTGAATCACCTACCTACTTGCTTTTCGTAAAAGTACTCTGTGCTTTTCGTATAATACACCGTGTTAATCACGTTATCCATACACTTTGTCAAACGCTTCTATAGCTTTTACAAATTAAATCTAACAAGGAAAGTAGTACTTAAAAAGGCTTCGTTACAAAGATATTTGTAATTTCATTTAATCAAATTTAATTGAGCTAAGCAGTAAGAAAGAGTTTTAACTTATTTTTGACAAGTTTCAGCCCGCAAAATTTTTATGAATGAAACTACGTCGTTGCCAATTCGGATAAAGAGGCACGCATATCGGGTGATTTACGTCAAGGTATTTAGTTTGTAGGAAAATTAACAAAAAAATAAGAATTCATTAATGTGTCTATAATCAAAAATGCTTATTTCAATGGTCTGAACATCTGGTCGAAGTTGTATGTACCTATATCGTCCGGAACACGGTATATACATTATACATGGTCTTTCGAACTCTGGATACGCTTGCGAACTATTAGGGCGCGTCCACACTAGGAAAATAGTTTCCGACTTTCCTTCCTGTTTGCGCGCTATAGCTACCTACACGTAGTAATCCTAATTATTATCTATCATTAGCTACGAATTAAGTAATTTTTAACACCTCACTAATATTTAAATGTAGCTTTTATACCTACATTTAAATATTAGTGAGGTGTTAAAAATTCTTTCAAAATCAAAATAAAAAGTCATTTATTCTAACTAGGCTGGGAATCAGCACTTTTCGAACGTCAAAATTACAAAAGACAGTCCCCCAAAACGCCCGCCTTACACCATTTCCTAGTGCTTTCGCTGGGGAGAAGTGGCGCAACAAACTGGGAGCAGCACAGCTGTCTGTTCAGTTAGAGAATACTTGATTGTATATAATACTAGATATGCAAAGTAATTAACATTACAGGACACAGAAAATTAAATTAGTTATTTGCCATATGTTAGCTAGCCACGCCAATATACCAATAAATACAATAAAATCTATACATACTCAAGCAAAATAAATAAATCAAAATTAAAAATGTACCTAATTAAAAGCCTCCAGTAGTGCTATTCTGTAAAAATCTCACCGTGATAATTTGGGTGCGGAATAAATCATCTCTAGCATCAGGTGGACTGACTGCTCACTTCACCCAACTTCTTACGGTGAGAATCTAACAGAAGCGACCGGCAGGTGGTATAAAGGGCATGACAGCTTACAATAATGCTGGGTTCTGTTCACATAGCTGCCACTTGAAGTCACAAATGTTAAACTAGGACCATCGAAGTAAAATAAATAAACAAGTTATTACTAATAACAACAATAAAACAATTGTCAGCAAGACGATCAGTCACCAGTTCACCACAAGCAGCACCCGTTCACGAGCATATTGCCAAGATCAGCGATTACCCCCTCGCCATATTTGAGGGAACGAGGCAACCCGACCCCCGACGACGCAAGCAGTGACATCTAAGGGAGCATCACGAACTTGCTACCGGTTGCTCAAGCAACAATAATATGATCTATCGTAGCGGTCGCTAGCTAACCACATATTGGAATTAACTCATTAGAAAACATTGAAATGAGTAGATTATGTCAATAATAAATTAAAATAAAATTAGAGTGAATTGAGTTATACAGTCAACTAAAAAAATAAAATAAAAAACATGAACTCATATAACCTGTCAGTAAGCTAATTCTGGAGAAAGTTAACATAATCATTGTCTTGAGTGAATCAGGGCGACCAACTATTCTTATCGTTTAACCTTTTGACCACCCCACGTCAAAAAATCAAAAACCTGCCCTCTGCGTCATTAAAGTCTGTCTGACATGCCACGGTTCGACTACACGAACCGTGGCGTGTTGGGTACATTTTGGTTTGTCATCTATACATGACTGTGGCGGTCAAAAGGTTAAATCGTTGATGGAATTGTGCCTATGCCTTTGATGATTCGTTAGGTATAACAATTCTTCCTTCTGCCGTTATTAAAAGGCGAGTTTTCTTTACCACATAAAAATAACTGAAAAATACTTTTAAAACTTCGAACAATGCTCCCCTACCCTAGTTGATACCTAGTAGGTACGGACGCCAGCACATCAACCTACCACAATCTGTCAGATTTCTTTAATAGATTTTCAACTTTATCGCTAAAGAATAAGGTTCAAAGTTGATTGGGAAAATCTGACAGATTGTGGTAGGTTGATGTGCTGGCGTCTGTACCTACCCACCGTAGCCAGTCGTGCTGTCATGTGATCGGCGCACTTGGTGATGAGGCTCGCTAGGTATGGCGGGCTGATACCAGTCGGGGGTGAGGCGAATCTACAAGTATCTCCCGGGGCCCCGACTCGTTAATCCTAGAACACAGCCGTGCAATGGGCGAGTGAACTAAAGAAATATCGCTTCATACGAATTCAAGCGTTGCTTGAGGAATATTGGTTGAAGGAAAACTTGTGAACAATTCCGAACATGAAGTTCTTAAAATATCGCCAACGAAAAGAGAGTGTGAGCTTTTATAATTTCTAACATGACGACATTGTTGTGGACGCCCATGTTTATGTCCATAAAGTATACGGAAAGTTACACCATACCTAAAGACCATAAACTTATCATGGATGGAAATTTAAAAGCGTTTTCATATAGGTATTTCCATACACTTTACTTCACTGTAGGTATTATCGCGATGCGATGACGTGGAAGTCCACGATAAAATCGGCGCGTTAGAAAGTATAAAAGTGCACAATTAACCTAGCGTAGCGATCAATGCTCGTTCCTTCTCTGTACAAAAAGATTTTTTGCCCTGCAGTGGCACAATATCAGGGTATTTTATTATTTATTTTTGACTCAAGACTGTTGCGCTGTGTATATTACGCACTACGTGTCCAATACAATAACGCGTTCAGGGTACTTCTGGGGCTGCCTCGCTTCTGTAGCGCATCGGGGATGTTTGCCGAGGCTCATGTGGATTGTTTCTACACAGTCATGCGCAAGCGGTGCACATCCCTGGTGCGCAGGGTGCGGGCCAGCCGCAACAGTATCCTGAAGACTTTTGCTGAACGCTTCGACTGTCAGTACATGAACCACTGTTGCATGGTTCATGTACTGAATAATGTTAAGATATTGTTTTAATTTGATTTACTTTTATAATAATTTTAATTTGTGTTTTTAATTTGATTTTAATTATATTTAATTGTAATTTGTGTTTTTAATTTGATTTAATTTTATATAATAATTTAAATTTTTCTGTTTTAATTTTTATTTGAATTTGTTTTAATTTTATTATAATTTTAATTTTAATTTTTGATCTAATTTTAATTGTGATGTTGATTTTAATTGTGTTGTTGATTTTAATTGTACTATGATCCTAAGTTGATTGATATAAAATAAATAATAATAATAATAATTACAAACATTGTAGATATTTAATTAAAAAGTAGGTATGAAAGCAATGCGGGGTTCCCGTAGGTACCTACCAAAAATTCGTATTGTATTCAATTTGTTCAACACTTGTCTACCTAATCTACCTACCTAGTAACAACACACCAATATGTTTGAATTACTCCCTAAAAAAATACTTAAGTTTAACAACGAATTAGTATTATTATTGGTAGGTGGGTATAGGTATGTAATTTAATATAAAAATTGCATTGTATCCATTGTGTTGTTTGTATTGTATTTTTTAGTACCTATGAAAAATGCAGATCTCGTATGCACTGATTTAATCAAAGGCTAAATAGATATTTGAGTCGGGTTGAGCGTATCAGCGGAGCGTCAAATGGAATGGAAGTAGCCACATAACCCAGATGGTGTGGAAGAAATCGCTGGAAGTATCGGGTTCTGCATGTGAATACATGCTAACGCGCCATTAGATACACGATGTAGTTCAGTATTCTCACAATCACAAGAATAAGGGTAGGTACAGACGCCAGCACATCAAGGTACTACAATCTGTCAAATTTCATTATTAGATTTTCAACTTTATCGCTAAAGCATAAGGTCCAAAGTTGATTGGGAAAATTTGACAGTTTCGGGTAGATTGATGTGCTGGCGTCTGTACCTACATACCTAGATTACTCGAGATTCAAGTTCAGGTGTAGAATTTCCGACGTTAAAATTTGACAAAGATTCTATTCTAATATTAAGAAGCTGCTAACTTCTACAACTAGGTACCTAATTTAATATTTAAGACTGAGGTATCTGATTGCAGCTTCCATATCAGTGGGCGTCTCGACGTGGGGTAAACGGGCGCGCCCAACCAAAAAGTGACCGCGGTAAGTGAAAGCAGCAGTCAATAATAGTAATTATTTATTTAATTCGGGAAAACAAACAGTTACACAAATATGCTTAGAAGCACAATGGAACAAACATGCGCACTTACACACACAGACGCACACACACTACTCACGCATCACACACACACACACACACCACACAAACATCACACATACACATGTACCTTACCATACCTAGGGGCCTAAAAAGGCCACTTTGGTAGAATCATATGGCGAAGACAGTCCGTGTTTTTCTTTTTTTAGCTGCACTACGTAGGTATAATCAAAGAGATTTTGATTGGATTTGGATTGGATTGATTGATATTTTAGCACAGACAAAAAAACATACTGAAAAATTCTTCACCAATGGGATTTGAACTTAACAGTTAACTGTCCATTATGATTCATAATATTATCCTTTTATGATTCTGCCAAAGTGGCCTTTTTAGGCCCCCTGAAATCACATCTCTAGTCTCCACTCTGGAATTCGTACTCCGAGCCCCAAGATACGGACTATCAGTCTAGTTTGGGGCTTTTTTTTAGGATGGGAAATCACAAATGACGATAGATATTAGTATACCTACTTAGATGATGGATGATTGATTGATCACTTATAGAAAAAACTAACAGGTAGGGACACTTTTTGTAACTGCTATTCCAATTTGCAGTTAGTCCATAGTCATAACTCATAGATGACTTTTTCTGGTTCACCGAGCAACATAAAGAGTAACTGTTGACAACGTGATTGAGAATAGTAAAACAACTTTTTCATCAAAGTTATTCTATCATCTTTTCATACTGCAGTATGAAAAGATGATAGAATAAAGAGCATGAGCATTTATTATTAAAAGCTACATTTGAAAAGGACATTGGGGGTCGCAGTTGCTAGCGTAAAACGATTCACAAGAGCTACTGAATTAGAAAACATTTGATATCGCATTCATTCCCAGCAAAAAGTAAAATTCACCATCTAGGTACTTGAGAATTAAGTATCAGCTGACTTGTAAGAGAACCCGTAAAAAACATTAGATAGAGAGTTATTCTGGACTGTGCATTTGGATAGAAACAGAAACGTAGAATCAAAATAGATTTGCTATTGTTTGTGGTAGGTTTTGTTTTGCGAATAGTCTGTGCATTGTTAGACCCATGTGAGACCACTATTGCCACCATTACCTATTTGTGATTAGTGCAATATCTCATGGCATAGATACCATTTATTGTATAGAATAGATAGATACAGTGGGCTGCAAAAATCTATGGACAGTACAGAAATAAAATCGTGTGAAGCGAGAAATGACGCCATCTAGCGTAAAACTAGTTAATGACTAACAAAATTTAATTATGCTGTTACTAGATGGCGTTGCTTTGCTTTATTGCTGCTTATATGACAAAATATTTTTGTAGTTTCTTTTTGTCTCTTCAAACATTTAAACAATTTATAATTAATAGTTTCTTTTAAAGAAAATTGTTCCTAAATATTAACCTACTAGTTTAAAATTGAATATCAATTTATTAGTAAGTAGGTATCTGACTTTCTAAGTTTTAGTTTTCAAAATTGAGAGGGTAGGTTGACTTTGGATTTATAAATACATAATTGGTAGGTAGTATAAATAGTACTAGATCGAAGAGTTATGAACTTATGACTATGCTCAATTGATCGTTCGCTAAGTTCATTTCGATTACTACCTTGTTGGAGTGCCTTTTGTTCAGTTTTTATTTTTAATAAGGTGAATTATTTATTATACCAAAATGAGTACGCGAGTTTTAATATAGACTTCGTTACAAGAGTTCAAATTATTGCTATGCATTTGCATAATAAAGGCAAACACTTGTCTGAAATAGCCAGAGACCGGTGTAAACGAAATTAGTTTTATTTTTACAGTTTTATATTAAAACCTCCATTATTTGTTTGTTACTATACTACATAATAATCAGTATTGGGTATTATATATTTCTGTTTTATTGTTGCAGAGAAAAACAGTTGTTCAATGGGTACGACGATTTGAAGAGGAGGTTCCTTTGCAACACCATCATAGAACTGGTAGACCACGACTTATAAACACATTGCAGCAACAAACCATGATAAGGGATTATGAAGAAAATTAATTTCTGCCGACGAACCACTATGCTGGTTTATTTGACACAAGTGTTGACACTGTCCGTCGCGTCGCGTCGTGCTCTTCATAGTGAAGGGTTGCATTATCGGAGGCATGCTGTGAAACCCTTGCTCACGGAAAACCATAAAAGGGCAAGATTTCGCTTTGGATCACATAAACTAGTATTAGAGTAATGTCATCTTTACAGATGAAAAAACTTTTAAGTCCAGTGAACACGGACGCTTATGTATGTGGCGTCGAAATAATACGCGATACACAAGTGGTCACGTAGCTTTATTTAATATTATTTTACTTAGTACTTATGATTTATATTAACTTGAGACCGGGGGGCCTAAAAAGGCCGCTTTGGCAAAATAAAAAAAGGATAACATTATGAACCATAATGGACAGTAATTTGTTAAGCTAATGGTGTCAAATTCCATTGGTGAAGAATTTTTAGAAGCCGAAAAAAGCCTCTATACAAAAGAGCTAAAATCAAAAGATAATATTCAATAACGTAACGTATAACGTTCAATATTTTCACAACTATGACAGAATAGAAAAATGATCTGACAGGTCTGAATAAACATGCGCCCAGTCTACCTTTTGTCTGAATTTTACCAAAAAAAAAAAAAGCCAATTTGCTTCAATCTTACGTATACTGTGTAGTTAGTAGGCAAAATTATTAAGACTGATAAGATAGAAGCATTAGTTCGTAAGTACAGAGTATATTTTGCGGTACAAGACGGTGAGTTTTATTTAATAACATACTAATTGCGCCCCGAGGTTTCTAATTATGGAATAATTCAGATTATGGTCTACTCATGTGCCAAATTTCATCCAAAGCCATTCTGCCGTTTTAGCGTGAAAGCGTAATAGACAAAGATACAAAACATCAAATCTTTTCTCTTTATAATATTAGTTCAGATACTGTAGTTTATTAACCCTGATCGTGACGTAGGCTAACTCCTTATCCATTAAACTGTCAGACCTTTTAACACTATTACTGAGTAACAAAGAGATGCTGAATCTGTGTAGGTACAACAAAGAACACGTGTGCCGAATGATCGGGAGCGTTGACTTGATGCTTTTATTTGTAGAACGTTATTCTGAAAACAAAAGTATTGTTGTTACTGCAAGAGTTGAATAGTAAGCATATACTCATCTTTAGTACTGAATCACGTCACTTCGCTGCATGCAGGAATGTCGTTTATTCGTCCAAGATTAGAGTTTGTTTGCGAGAATGTATTCTCGGATTTGACAGACTACGGTAGGTTCTGGTTTCAAAAAACGAAAGACTTTCCAGTCAGCCAAAATCTGTTATAGTCAACTAGTAGTTTCACTCGGAATAGTTAGAGTTATTCTATCAAACTAGCACTGTAACAATTTTAGGAAGAAATAAGACCATCAAGAATGGATAAAGAAAAAATAATGAAATAAAATACACACAGCACAGACACACAGCACAGCACACACTAAAAGACACACAGCACACCAGATACATACATCAGGGGGCCTAAAAAGTCATATAGGTATATTATAATATAGCGAAGATAGTCGGTATAATCAAAGAGATAGGGATTGGATTAGGATTGGATTGATTGGTATTTTAGCACAGACAAAAAAAAATAACTGAAAAATCCTTCACCAATGGGATTTGATACGATTAACTTAACAGTTAACTGTCCATTTTGATTCATAATATTATCCTTTTATGATTCTGCCAAAGTGGCCTTTTTAGGCCCCCCGATGTGTGAGATAATGAAGATTTGCAATGCAGACTTCTGCAAACACAACAATAATACTATAATTTAAAAGTTACGTGAAATAAAATTAGATGATGATGCAGATTGATGATAATGATTTGTCATCTCTTTTTTTTACGTGTTTGTTACTATGTGTTTTTGTTACTTTCACATGTGGTTTGTTTAACAAGAATAATATCTTCCTCGGTAATATTACGTTAATTTCAATCCTCATTCCTAGGATTCGTCCATGTTTTACGATTCCAATGAACCCTTTATCCAAGCGGCGCGTGCGCAACATGGCCGCCGGTGATCTATTGTATTAGGTTGACGCCCCCTCATTAGGAGCTCATTAGGACAATGGTCAAGTCCGAATCGTTTACGCAAAAGTGGCGTGATCCATAATTATTATTAATTAAAGTTAAGATTCTATAGTCCGGTTAAGTAGTCACGACCTCTCAAGGTCAACTACGAGTTGCTCTAGTAAAAAAAAAAAAAAAGTTAAAATTCATTTCTTTTACTTCAACCCGTGTTTTATTGCTGGAACCACCCATAACAACAAGTGTGTATATAATCCAATTCAATAGGGTAGCCCGGGCCCTGATTACAAACAAATTATATAACAGGAGAAATTTGGGTGTTATACACTGCTCTGCCAAACCCTGCGGGGATTACAGGCGTGATGTTATGTATGTCGTAGAGGTTTAAAGCTAGATTGCTGCACCGCACATCGGCTACGAACGCCTACGCGCCTACGCCATCGGTCGCTTCAGGTCGCTACACCGCACTACGTGTCCAATAAAACTGATTATATTTATAGAAAATAGAATCAAACCATATAAACGCAGCCTTTTCCCTGTGTTCTAACCAAAAGCGACTGTCGCGTGAATATGCACTTTCGATTACGTGATCGTCCAAACGCGAATTGATTGATTGTGCGAGAACGTCATCCATCCTAATAGGTTTAAACCACACCATAGGTTTAAGTCATATAAATAGGTAATGTTTCAAAAAGAAACAAAAACACAATTTATATCAATAACTATAAAAAATTTAATTACTTTACATTATTAACATAAAAATCGTTTATTTGCTGTCAACTTCTGGTAACTCATTTTGTATGTTACCTTTTCACACTTAAGCACAGAACGGATTTTGATTGAATTTGGCGAGAAGATAGAAGAATTTCCGACAGCCACGCGGGCGAAGCCACGGGCAGAAGCTAGCATACATATAAACGACTGCGACGATCGCGTAATCGTGCGACAATCGCTTTCGTCTAGCTCTAGGACTTCGACTGCAAAAGTCGACTTCTTAGACTGCAAAATGCAAAGTTTCCTTAAAGTACCTATAATGTTTTTTAAACCCATATAGTAATCTGACATTTCAAGTCATTGTGTGTTGTGATTTTTATTATAGGAATTTGACATTTGTCAAGTTACTATCTGGGTTTAAAAAACAAACCATAGGTTATAGTTATATTTTACCTCAAGTTTGTTTTAAGGATGAAATATAGAGAAAATAGCTATTTATTCCTAACAATAAAGTTAAAGATACTATTTTAGAATCCTACTAATATTATAATCGCGAAAGTTTGTGAGGATGGATGCATGGATGAATGGATGTTTGTTACTCATTCACGCAAAAACTACTGAACGCATTTGGATGTGGCACACAGATAGTTTATAACCAGAATTAACACATTATAGGATAATTTTTATCCCGATAGTCCTACGTGATCGAAGCTTTGCGGGTGAAACCGCGGAGCGCTGCTAATCTTGAAATAAAATAAACCACTAAATATACCTATAATATACTTTTTTCATTTTCCCTTGATGGATGTCCGGGAAATACGAGAATAATGCATCGTATCCACTTTGTAACGATGGGGAAGGATAATCGGTAGCGGCAATTTAATAACTTCGCTACAAAATTTGTTTGAAATAATATTATACAGTGCGTGCCACGTAAGAAGAGACTTGACCCCGCCACCCCCACCTCTTTCCGCCGCCCCGATGACGCCCGGTGCGGGACGGGGACCGGGCGTCATCGGGGCGGCGGAAAGAGGCGGGGAGGCGGGGTCAAGTCTCTTCTTACGTGGCACGCACTGTACCTAATGTTAGCTCACTCTGCACCCTGCTTTGGATGTATTCATTTTGGTAAAAGCGACGTAAGCCTAATTATTTCGATCCAATTATGTGTGACAATTTTTCTCGAAATAATATGGTTAGCTTATGTAATGAAGTACCTAAGTTAGGAACAAGGACCTATCGACTCAACGCAGGTAGTACATGAAGTAGGTACAACTTGTCACTAACGGCATTGATAGCAACATACACAGACAAACAGACTGGGTATCTTTAACTCCTCAAGTGTCCACTGTAAGTACACCAAGTGTACATAAGAGAAAGTGCTCGAAGCGACAACGGTACACCAAGTGTACACACGTGCTACGAATCTGTATCTGTTTGAGAGTGGGCTATAAGTATTTAGTGAAGATTTTAACTCTAGACCGAAAATTCCGCCCCATTTACATGATAAAAGTTTCTTGCCATTCATTCTCAAGTTCCGCTAATGAGACACAATTGATTTTCTATTCTACTACCTATGGCACGCGCGGTGCTTGACGGGTTAATTTAACTTTCATTAACACTGTTTAAAATCAATTAAAATCATTAAATACAGAGGCACATACATACACATAAAAATGAAATTATAAAATTATAGAGTTCAGATGAAAACATAAACAGTAAAAAATATCAATGTTTCATGAATCCCTCTCACAGTAGGTACTTTTTTTTTTTTTTTTTTTTTTTTTTTTTTTTTCAGGATGGGAAATCATCAAATGACTCCTCCCGCTCTGGGTGGAGCGGAAGGGAGTGTCAGACTCTTACTGACTAAAACCCACCCGTGTTCCTTCCTTCGCCCTTTATGTTCCGGGCCAGCGGTAACCCTTTCGGACAATCCCGCTAACCCGGCAGGCTTCGGCCCTGACGGGCCCCTTCACTTGATGCTGACATCTCTTTGAGGCGCGCGTGGAACACGTACGCGCCGTCCGGCACGGGCCTGGTCCTGATCGGACGGTGAGCTACCCATTACTCTCCGCCCGCAGGCCCGCGCCTACGGTGGCCGGGAGTCGTCGCGCGGCTCCCGACGCCCGGAGCGTCTCCCGCGGCGGCTGGGACGGGAGGCTCTCTCCCTCAGCCGTCCCGCCGCCTCCTTCGCTAGCATGACTGCTTCGCAGAAGGAGGCGACTGCCCCCCACTCCCTCTCGCCCCGGACCATGGCTTGAACCAGGCCCGGACGCGAGAGGTCGCCGCCGCTGCCGATCGCCTCTACGAGGACACGGCGGTGCTCCGCCCAAGCGGGGCAGACCTCCACCGTGTGCTCCACCGTGTCCTCTGGGCGATCCTGGCAATGGTGACACCCGGGCGTTTCCTCCCGCCTGATTATGTGCAGGAACCTCCCGAAACTTCCGTGTCCGGTGAGGACCTGCGTCAGGCGGTAGGTGAGGGCGCCATGACGCCTCTCTAGCCACTCCTCAAAGAGGGGTCTTACCGCCGCTATCGTGGCGTGCCCTGCGCTGGGTTGCGACAGTCGCTCTTTCCATGCCGCCATGAGATCGCGCCGGAGGTCCGTCCGCTCCGCCGCGATTTGCTGCGGAAGCGGAGTTTCCCCCCGGCGTAGTGCAGTAGGTACTTGACATGCCAATAAAATCTTCGTCCATTCATCCGCAAACAGATTGATTGTTGGGTTAGAATCCAAGAGATCATTAAGTGCGGCCAGAGTGCGAAGTACTGGGGACACAGCACGCGTAACAGTTCGACATGAAGGCACAGCAAACAGGCTGTGCTTTCTGCCGCGGCAGTAATACAATAAAATTGAATTGAAGCAACAATTTTATTGACTTGCATCAAGGCATCAGCTAATCACTGTTTAGATGGTGCAACTTTTAACTGTTGTTTCAACTTTTGCTATCACGGAAGGCAATTAAATCACACCGTGTGATTAGGCTTTACAGTGGACATTATACAAAGGGCACACATACGAACACATACTTTTTTTTCTGCCGTTTATGTCACAATGCTGGGCAAAGGCCTCCTTTAGTCAGTAGTGGGTTTTAGTCAGTAAGAGTCTGACACTCCCTTCCGCTCCACCCAGAGCGGGAGGAGTATTTTGATAATTTCCCATCCTCAAAAAAAAAAGGCCTCCTTTTACAAAACATTTGCCCACACATTTATTAGCACAAGTTTAATGTTTTGTTGTGTTTGTAGTTTATTCGTTACTTGCTTTTTCTCGCGGCTTCGCCCGTGTGGGTGTCGGAAAATATCCCACGGGAACGTACTAACGGGATAGTATATAAAACTACCCTGTGTGTTAATCCAGATTATAAACTATCTGTGTAAAAAAATTCAGACAAATCCATTCAGCCGTTTTTGCGGCAATCCGGTACATCCAAACAAACAGACAAACGGACCAAAGCTCTACGTTAATATTTTGTTATATGTATAATTATAGAAATAGTGTGTGTGTATGTGTGTTGTATGTGTAGTTATACCAGTTTTGTACGTAGTCATTTTTATGTTATAATTTCGGAAGAATTCTTGTCTACTTTTCCAAGAAAATACGAGATGTAAACATCAACTGACGTTATGACATAGTTCACCAAATATATTATTATCTTCTCTACAGCTTTTATGTCTCAAAGTACTTCGCGAATATTCTTTCTTCCATTTGTGTGGAAGTGAAAAGCGACATTAGCGTCGTTTTTCTGACAGGATGAATAGTAAAAAACACTTCTATTTTGATATTTCATTCGTAGGTTCAGTGGTAACAAAATTAAGGAAGAATTTCGTAATAAAATGATTCGTCGCTGAAAACGTAGCAATATTTATTTCTCAGATAAAAGTTATTACTGACTATTGAAAAATTGGCCCTAAATTGAATTGATTCCGCGAATAGCTTTATGGTGGAGTATCTGGTTTAAGTTTATGTACTTATTATAGATTTTATTACATTTTTATAGCTACTCATATTATAACTGCAGATAATCTCTTTGTAAAAAAAGTCCAGGGTAGTAGTTGGTGAGTATTTATAGAATGTACAATCTTAAATAGAGAAAGGTGTCTGAGGTATGAGTTGTTTGAGTTACAGATCATCCGGCTAACATGTCCTAATATGTCCTATCTAAGAAGATAGGACATTTTAAGCTGCCACTACTCGATAAATTTTCCATACAAATTTTGGGAGAGTATTACTCCATTGTATGACATTTTGCATCCAAAGTTAAACATGATATCGTTTTGACTTATTATTAATTTTGTCTGTTGTTAAAAAGTTATGAGCTAACAAAGATTAATTTTTCTTGGTATTTTTAACGTAATTTTGGGTGTAAAGTAATAAAAGAACTGTAAATCTTCAAAACAAAGTCGGTACCGACAAAGCTCAGTTATCGAAGAGTTCAATAAACTTTATTTGTAATTGATTTATGCAGTGGTTTTTTCATAAAACTCGATTTTCCAAAGCACTTTACGAATTTTTTTACGCGCCTTTCAGTTCGGAACTTTGTTTCTGTGCGTGAGAACCAGTCGTTGTGCGTGTAGGTAGACTACCGTCTAACTGCTCATCACTGATACTATCTCTGTCGTACAGGAAGTTAGGTGAGACAGCGTGCCTTTTGGCCTTGACCACCAGTGAGTTAGAGCTCGCGATTAGTTTACTCTTAATATACTAAACAGTAAAGTACATAACTAAGAGTAGAAGAAAAGAGAGAGTCAAACTGCTATTGTGAAATTAAATTAAATTTCACTTTGGTCCCGATTTTAATAAAATATTTTGCTCAATAATTAAGATTTAGAAAACTAAAAGATTTTTGTTGCTGACTACACAACGACAATAAGTACCCCTTACTGTTTCTATAGCATTACGATGTTCCGGTGTGAATACTGTCAATGATTTTACACTGCTATAATAGTTTTATTATATTCTTGAAACCATAAAAAACAGCATAAATCCGTCTCTGATAGTACCTAACCAGACGAGCTTGACCGTTCAGTGCACGTGCACATTGATTTGCATTCAGACTCGGTTAATCTTCTCGAAAGAGATTAATCTTGTCGGCTACTTAATAAGCTGACCTTACTGCTCATCCCCAGACATTAAACTTCTCAGGTACCTAATAGATAGTTCTAAATGCAGGGAAAGTGTTATGTTTACTGGTTAATTCGTAGCCAAGATCTAGAGCAGACATTATGATTTCATCATTATTCTAGGACATGTAGAGTAACAAGATTATGCAGAGATATGCGAAAAACGAACCACAATTTGACTTAAATAAAAATCTATTTTGGTGCACAGTGCTTTTTCATAAATACAGATATCTGCCGCAGTACAATTTAAATACATATAAGTAGTATATAGTCTATACATTATAATAAATAAAATCACTTGTCGTGACCGTCTGTGTGACCTCTTAGTTCTTTTAAACTACACAACACATTTTGATGCGGATTTCTCTATAATTTAGAATTTATTTTCTGCAAGGTTAATAAAACAGAAAACTTCTATTTCAGACAGCAGTTCATAGGTTTTTCTTAACTTCTAGTGTTAGTAAGTTACAGACACAGATAAACAATTAAAATTCAGTGTGGAACTGCATCCACCTCCGCAACATCGGGCATTCCCACACCAATCTGCGAACACACTGAGAATACTGTTGGTGCTGCCGCGAACACGCATCGTCAGGGATGCACATCTATTTCTTTTAATGGCGGCAAAACCATTAATATTATTATCTGCAAACATCCCTGATGCACTACAACGTCACGGCAGCCGCAGCAGTACTCTCAGTGCATATATATTAAACGCGTAGGTCGCTGTATGTCCGCTGAGTGAAGTAGACCCACAGGCTACACGCGTAGAAGGACTGACAGTAAGCTTTGAATAGCGTTACTTTAACTGCACTGTGCAACTGTAATGTGTATTTTACATTAATATTTAACTTAAATATATCACAGACATCTCGCTCGATGTTTTTGTTGTTTCTTTCAGAGTTTTGAGTATGGATGTCGATGACTATTTTTTTTTTATAAAAACATTGCCCCACCCTAGGAATTTCTCCTGTATTGTGGGTGCGCTTACAAACATTTAAACTCACATACACTAACAGCTACACCCGGAACAACTACTTGTAGGTCATACAAATATTTGTTCCGTGCGGGAATCGAACCCGCGACACGCAGCGCAGCAGTCAATCGCGCGCCAACCGTGCCGTCAAATTTGGGATAAGGGCAGGAGAATGATGCCATGATGATCTCGATGTTTTGATTCGCCATTGCACCCGAGCGAAGCAGGGCGGGTCACTAGTATTTAATAAATATTGAAAGAAGAGTCGAGCTCCCATTTGAATCCGTGCATTAAACTGAAAACTTTCAATACGCAGCATTTTTAATGAACAATTTACTTGAATTTTTTTGCAGCGTAAGCTCAAAGTGATGGTAATGGCAAAAAGAGTTAAAAGTTGTACACTAAGCAATTAAAGGCATTAAATAAACAGACCAAAAGCTTTTCTTTTTATAATAAAATTTATTGAATATCTTTCTATCTTCTGCTACTACTCAGTCATCTGATAATATTACTATTTGAATTCCTCACAGATTTTGAGTATCCATTTTGTATACTGGGTGGCTGGGACGTTGACGCGACAAACTGTAACCATTAATTCAGCATATTATCTACGTAATTATAATTCCAGACGCTGGGGTACAAATTCGTTTCTACAAATCTTGTCTAATCTCTTTTGGTCGCTTGTTACCCGCTGTTGTTACCCGCCGGTACCAGACAGAGGGTTCCTAAGCTACTGAATATTTGACGAATTGTTGGCGCTGTGTTCATTATTGGCCATTGCATTAGCTTTTAATAATCATTTTAACATTCTAGTAACGTCTCGAGGCTACGCTGTAGTGCTTTTGTAAGAAGTTTAAGTAGGTATAATATCTCATAAAATGAAATTATTATAGGAAGGGATATGGGATGTCAGAAATATTTTTCAAAATTGGGCTTGGTAACCCTGAATTGTTTGGGTATAAAACGAAGAAACAGAGATAATTCCAAAATAGATTTCCCTCACTTCTCCATATTGGATCCTACACCGAGATTCCGTGATTTAAACTCCAGCCAGATTTAATGAGAATCAAACCGTACGCTTATTACGAACCTTCATTATAATTGGAATTTTTGCTATTTGATTTACCTTAATTTTTATGAATTTTGCTACTTATTTCAAGAAAATATCTTTATTAAAATATTTTATAACAACGAAGAAATGGCTACGCAAAAAGACATTATTAAGATAATTATTTGTCTGTAGAATACTGACTATGCCATTTTTCAAAGGGAAGCCGGTAGGAATCGAATTGTATCGAACCTTCGAAAATGGAAACTGTTTTTTTTTGTAGATTGGAGTTGATTCAGGTCCTGCTTTTTCTATTCTATTCTATTTTTAACTATGGCAAGTAAAGCAGATATCGACTATTCTGCCAATGTCAAAAGTGAATTGGAAAAGCAAGTGTGCATTTTTGTCTTTGTCTTTTGAGGCTGTCTTTTGCCGGAGGGACGTCGTGTCGACTCAGTCATTATTCTGAATTTTACTAAGCTTTGATGTTCCGGACGAAAATAAATATTTTACCGTGGACAGAGTAGACTTAATTAATTAATTACCACAGAGTTAACATTTTTATAATTTTCTCGGAATCAGGATAAAGCAGTGTTGGTGAGTGGGTTTTTTTATTTTTCTTTAGTGTTGTTTTTATTACGTAGGTACTGATCTAAATTAATTTGTAAAAGGCCAAACGGCTTTACACGTAATTTATTTGGCTCTTTGACCTTTTATTATTATTAACTCTGTTTAAGATAGGATAGAGCTTTTTAGTTTTATTTTTCTATTTTGTATGAAAAGCCCTTTCACAATAATATGTAGATACACACTGCAATAACAATTCACTGCTGCACGTGGTTATAGGTACTTATATTTTTTTAGTCACGAAATAAATGATTCCTAAGTATGCCAGTTTTAAGGGAAAAGGGAGAGAGTTCTTTAATGATTGTATTAATCAATTAAATAACTCTCTCGGGGGTACAATGAGTGGTTTTTATCGCAATCAGCGGTCTCATTCAGAAAACATTTTACAGATCTTTTTTTCTTAAGTCTACTCTATTACAGGGACGCTTTTAGATTTAGGAAAAATGTCATTTGAAGTAGTAGGTACTTTTCTAGATTCTGTCCAGTCCAATCATCTTTTCGGTAATTTGTCGTACATACAATGTACAAAGTATACAAAAATGCTAACATCTTGAATTTACTACTGTAAAGTAAACGCAACTGGGATCAAGTCGTGTTTGTACATATTAGTGCAGCAAATCTTACAGTCCTCGTTTTGTCTCTTGCAAGCTTAGTAGTTAGTAAATAAGTATGAATAGTAGGATGAATACAAGGTAATTGCATGCAGCTGAGATGAGAATTAAACACCAGACATGCCTCTTAGATGTGTGGTGTTATTTCATCCGTCACCTCACACATCAGGTCCAGTTGAAAACCAGCGTCAGGCACCAGTTGTCGGGCATTTTTGCTGAACTGGGCCTTTTTGGCGCAGCCGTGAGGCACACTTTCCTGCTAATTTCCTACATCGGACTTTGCACTTTTTATTTTTATGTTAGTTTTTATCTGATGTACGACTGTTATCTAGCTATCTGGTGTATTGTGTGTCTCTTAGTCTGTGCTAAATGAATGTATTTTCTTTCTTTTTCTTTCAGGAAAATGATGAGTACTCTGAAATAAATAAGCAGGAAATAAAAATGAAAAAACATTAATCTGAACTGCTTTAAACAGTTCCATATGAGCCTAACGTTCAAAACAGTAATATTTACTGATCCGAAAACAGTTAAAGCTTGAGGCAAAATGTTACCGTCATGACAGTAAACTTTAACGTTGCTAAAAGGTCACAAAATGAACTCTTTTATTCATTTGGTGATATCGTTCAAACCATTGTAATTTACTTACATTACAGTAATGGTGGTTTTCCTTTTCTTTTGTTGTTTTTTTCAGTAAATAGTATGTTCAATCATTAAAAGTTACTGTTTTGTCTTTTATTGTTTTACAAACATTTCTTTTTACTGTTTAAAGTCAGTAAGTCTTAATGAAATCGCTTTAATGTGCTGTAGTTAGAAATTATTTTTTCAGTGTACTTGAGTATGGCGGGTGCTGGTAGTGCCATAACTAACGTTGAGTTATTTTCATATTAATATTTATAATTTCATTCTAGACATCGACATCGGTCCCTCTGGTTCGATTTCTTAGTCTGGCAATGTGTTATTAGATTTTTCCATAACAAAATTGCTATTTTTATCAAATGAAATTTCTTTCCCTAAGTATACATACTCCTACGCATATTCAAGTGGTACGTTGTTAGCGTTTACTGTTTTCTCTATGCTGTTGGTCATTACTTTTATTTTGACGGGTTCATTTCGAGGGCCACCACCTCCTATTACATGGGACTTAAACATCACTGGTGAACTAAAAAAATAATAATTTAAAACTATTTATTTTAAAGAACTTGTCATGGAACATTTTACATCACAATAGCGCTCAATCTTTGATACAAAATAAGATTATGTGCGCTATTAACTTATTTTAGAGTTTGCTCACTTAAAGTTAAAGGGTAAAAACCTACACGCAGACCTCCTTCTTTCCAAACTTCCCCACGGTAAAGTAGGCTTTTAATATGTTTTTAATTTGTTGCCCTTTTTATTTTCTAATTTTTTTGCAATTTCCTTTGGCAGCTTATTTAGAATGTTAAAATATGGATGTATCTATAATGGTACACCTCTGCCTAAAACTCGGGGAAAACAAATGTTATGTTTTTTAGATATCGGATTATTCAAGTATTCGTTTCGGAAAACTGCGACCGGAATACTTCAAGGATACTTAGACCGTCTTGATTGTTTTTGTTCTAAACAAGTTGAGTAATCTCACAGGACCTTCAGAAAAGTCCCTTTTTTATTGCTGAATGATGGGCCAGCTCTTGACCTTGATCACGCCTGATGGAAAGCGATGGATGAGGTCTATGATGGAACGAGCATGCCCAGAAGATGCCTAAGGCACTGGAACTCTCACGCATCAAAGAAACACAGCAGGCTGCCTGACGCTGGACTGCGGTGGGAAGGTGGCGTTAGTCCTACCACCGCAAGGGTCTTAGTCCTACCACCGCAGTGGCCATTGGCTAGTCAAATAAGGTGTTGGGTGTGACTATCCAGGATGCGCCGAGCTCTCGGTTCAGTTGAGTAACTAGCGGAACATGATGTTGATGCATCCCTACTTAATTAGGTGTTTAACTTTTTACGCTACCGCAATTTGAGGTTCATTCAGACACTTATATTTTCTAATTAGAAATAAGTGTCTAATCTAATTTGGCACAGCAGAGCGTAAATCAGACATAATTTCTGCAGCTGCGGTGGCTATTTTGCATAAAATATGGCAACGAATGGTGACGCTAGTTTGGCGCCAACCTTTATAGGTATTGTATTAGAAAATATTACGTTATGGGAAATAAATCATGCTTAGTTATTAAACTATATCGGCCTGCTACTTAACTGGTCACAAGAGATCGAGTTTGTCTTAGACATTTCCACATTTGCTTGACTAGTATCTCTGAAGACACATTAGATTGAGAAGCGATTGACCGCCGCTTCAAGGCTCCCGAATCAGTTCCAAAACAGTAAATATAGAAACTGTTGGCAGTCAACAAAGTCAGTAAATGGTTCAGTTCAACGGTTTCACAACTGTGTGTCGTAAGTTGTAAACCCCTCGAATGAGACCCGGAGTTACATCTGTAGTGAGACAGAAATAAATGCAACCCAGGCAATAAAGGTTCCGTGAAAGTAACACCAACGCGAACGTCTTTATGTGCCAAAAGAATTCAACTATAGGGGACTATTAAGCAATATATTATCCGCCTGAAGTATGTTTAATGGTGGTAATGAGATATTTAGATTGTGGTATCATGTTATGCAATGAATTTTAATAAGAATCGTATAGTACGACAACGCGATTTTCCATTCTATACAAGGCTAGAACGCAGCAATAGGAAACTGCTCGCTAATACTTTGTATTGGTATTTTTAAATCTTCGATTACACACGAATACGATACACGAATTTTGCGTACTGCTAGTGTATAGTGTAACGTATACGCGCGCATCCTGGTTCCAAAGTATACTAAGTACATCACTTACGCGTGACTAGAGTTGAGATATAGTTTAATAAAATAATATTTTGTTCTGGTTCCTAGCTCCGCTCGTCGCGCTTGCTGTAAAATGTAAGCTGAATGCTGGTTTGTGTTTTCAGCACTAACCTAACTAAATTAGACTTGAAATGATTTTAAACCCTATCTATACTCCATTTACAATAAGATTAGACATTTAAACAAAACTTTTTACAGTCCGTTCAACCGATTTTTACTTCTATTCCGTAGGCATAAGGACGGCATTAAAAGCAAAAACGTGATTATAATACCAACTGTTTATTGCAGCTGCCATTTGTCATGCCAAACGCAATAGAAGTCAAAATCGGTTGAACGGACTGTAAAAAAGATTTATTTCAATGTCTAATCTTATTGCGAATGGGGTATAGCAGACAAAAATAGTTTACCATTGTTAAAAAAACATAATGTCTCAGTCGTTGTATAAGCAAAATATACAAGAAATAAGCGGGTTAAATACTTAATTTTCAGTCAAGTTTACGATGTCTCCTCGAACACAAGACAAAGTACCTTATTAGCTTTAGTGAAGTAATTTCATTTTATAAGTGTATGAGCTCGTCAGAGCACCGCTAACTTAATATTCCAGCTGCATTGTTAAAGAAAACTTTCATGTTTTAGGTCACATTTTGATAAATGAAGGTTTATTGTTAAGACCCAACTTTCTTTCATTCAAAATATGTAGTTCCTTTTTGCTTAAGGGGCTTACATGACCTAAACACAAAAAACGCAAGTTTTAGAAACAATAAAAGTATATAATATAGATCAACTACAGTAAACAAAATTAGAAAAATATAAGATATTCTTCAGGATATATGCTAGGTAGATAGTGTGTTGAAAAGATAATACAACTAATTTGATACGATAGAAAAAAATCATGAAGATACCTCTAAAAACTTTTTTTACAATAAAAACCATACAAATATACATACAATCATTTTGTTTTTTCGTCAGATTATTCTACAAGCAACATACTAATATACTAGTGTTTTAGTCCAAACAATAGATTTTTTGTAATTAAATAATTGCTTCATATTTTGCAATAAATTACCAGCGTTGTGTCATCGCGCTTCTCTTTCTTTTCTATGCAGTCCGACAGTGACCGCGCTTTAGGTCATGTAAGCCCCTTAATTCCACCTTGACACTTAGTAGGTACTTGGTTAAATAAGAGACAAAGCTAAAAGAGTGAACTTAAATAAATAAAGACATGGCTGTTCAAAGTTTTACTCTTCGTAAAATATTTTCAGAGAGTACCATTTTGTATAGGTCCACAGAAAATCTCCTTTCGCGTTTAGTGTTAGCTGAAAAACTTAACTAAGCTGAGAAACGTACTTGAAGCGCTGAAAGAGCATGTTGATACATGTCAGTGCGTGCTCCATGATTCACAGTATGGAGGTTTTTTCTATGATGGAGTGTTATGTCAATAAAAAGTTGAGAACGAGGGCTTTCGACTTAAGATTCCACTTCCAAAATTTCAACTTCCACCCCGATAAGCAATGAACAAGATTCTTTCTTGCATTTGTATTTCTTTATTTATTACTTTTTCATAACTCCTCAGAGGCCTTCGAGTTTTCTGTAAACAAATTGTGAAAGATTGTTATGTCGAAAGGTAGGTCGTAGATGGCACTCGAACTGCGAACGGTTCAATGAAACTGCGTTCACAGCTTGTACGAAAGCCACGTCGAAGCTTTAGACCTTTTATGAAGTGTTGCGCGTACATGCGGAATATTACCACCTGATTAGTGTTTTGTTCGGGATTCTAAAATCTATTTTATTCTGTTAAAATTAACTTGTTTGCTAAACAAAACTGCTGAACTGAAATTCTTGTTTAGCCCATCCTCATAAAAATATATTTAATCGGGAGATATCTCTCTTAAATTTATATCTTACATTTCCAAATTACAAAGTGTAAGATATATGTATATATCTTATATAGGGTGTCTCAATAAGAATGCACTTTTTCATTTTAAAATAAAAGCATGTATTTTATGGGAGAGTTGTGATATTTTTATTGGATTTTAAAGAAGACATGTTCCGATTAAGTATGGAATAAAATATCCAGCAAATGGCCCCCATTGCTCTGATGACAGGCCATCACTCTTTTCATAAAATTATCCATGACTTTTACACAGAGTTGTGGCTGTATCTCACCGATGACGCGTTGGATCTCTGATTTGAGCTCAGGAATTGTTTCTGGTTATTTCGTATAAACCCGAGATTTCATAAAACTCCAAAGAAAAAAATCGCAAGGCGTTAAATCGCACGATCTGGTTGACACATTAGGTGCACTTTCTCGGTTGAAAAGAGTTTTCGAGCGGTTTCAGCGTAACTTTCTTATTTTTGTAAAGAGTTTTCACAATTATAACGCGTTGTTCTTTCTAAAAGCGCTCCATTTTTAATAATCGGAATAAACATAGGTGACGGCTGTCGAATGTCAGAGTTGCCATTTGAACGAAAAAAAAAATATTCTAAATTTAAAAAGTGCACTCTTACTGAGACACCCATTATATATATATACTGTTAACCTTTGAGTAAAAGTTTTTTACGTGGATACACACAATTAAAGACTTGAACTCGTACACGAGATATTATATTGTAAAATACATGAGCAACGCATTGGCGAATATTCAAAAAAGTCATTCAACATTCAAATCAACTTAGACAGAATAGAATCAGAACCATAAATCAAACTGTGACTGTATCAAAGAAGGTCAACATTCAACACTTCCCCTCAATCACTGTTTGAACTCAAACATCACCACTGGCTCAACTGGCTTAAGAAAAACCTAAGCGCAAGTTCATAACACAGAACTTATGTTTAGGAGCACACAAAGATTTAGTTAGTACATCAGCCACCATTTCCTGAGTAGGTAAATAATTCAACTTGATTACATGATTATTCACAGCCTCCCTAACATAGTGGTACCTGATATCTATGTGCTTAGTCCTCCTATGAAACACTGGATTGACACTAAGTTTCTGAGCAGACTGATTGTCATTGAACAAACCGACGATTAACCCAGAACTACCAGTCAATTCAGTAACCAAGTCCCTAAGACAACGTGCCTCCTTAGCAGCCTCACTAAGAGCAACGTACTCAGCCTCAGTACTTGATAAACTAACACATGTTTGTTTTCTGCATTCCCAGGAGATGGTGTTTCCCCCATACTTAAAAACAAACCCCGAAAATGATTTTCGGTCGCGTACGTCACCGCCCCAGTCCGCATCTACAAACCCCTCAATGTTAACATGACCCGACCTTCTAAACACAAGACTAACGTTTTGAGTTCCTTTAAGATACCTCAATACACGTTTCGCAGCCCTCCAGTGTTCCATAGTATGACACGTATTAAACTGGCTTAAGTACGAAACTGCATACGTAATATCTGGCCGTGTAAAAACACTCAGATACATAAGGGAACCTATCAATTCCCTATACGGAACATTACCTTCGCCTAACACACTCGTATCAGTAAACTTAATGTTTGGGTCCAAAGGAGTCTGGACTGGTTTGCATTCCGACATACCGAAACTGTCGAGCAAGCGCTCAATATACCTCGCCTGACAAAGCTTAAGAGTTTTGTTCGTCCTCTCACGCTCTAATGTGACCCCGAGAACATGCCGCACCGCACCTAAGTCCTTAATCTTAAATGGTTTACGTAAACTCTCTTTCAGCTCTTCAGCCATGCGTGCATCATTGTAACACACAATGAAATCGTCGACGTACAAGGCAATGTAAACAACCGACTTACCATTTCTTTTATAGAAGATACATTGTTCAAGTTGGCATTGAACAAAACCTGTCAGCAGAAGCACGTCCTTCACCCTCTGATACCAAGCTCGTGAAGCTTGTTTCAGTCCATAGACTGCCTTTTTCAATCTGTAGACTTTATTTTCTTCACCAGGTGAAATGAACCCCTCCGGTTGAAACATAAAAATTTCCTCATCTAAATTACCATTTAGGAACGCCGTCTGTACGTCCAGATGGTCTATATCGAGTTCCATGTCTACGGCTATCGCCAACAATAGTCGCAACGAACTATACCGTACTACCGGTGAAAACGTCTCAAAATAATCTTCACCATACTTTTGGGTAAAACCCTTGGCTACTAACCTAGCCTTATATCGGGCTATCTTCCCCTCGGCGTCACACTTAATTTTGAAGATCCATTTATTCCGAACCACGTTTTTGCCTATAGGACGATCCACCAACTCCCAAGCCTCATGCTGATTGAACGAATCAATCTCCACCTGCATAGCTTGCTGCCACAAGTCGCTCTGCCCTGAGCCTAGAGCTTCCTTAACAGTGCGCGGTTCAGTTGGGATCTCATCATGTGCGTACAAACCCTTAGGTTGTCTAGATCTAAGATTGTACCTCGGTTCCGGAGGTTCTACCACCTCCTCAACGCTCTTCAAAAACCAAAGTGTCGTCGCCGCCATCATCACCGCTCGCAGACACAACCGGTTCAACATTCCTCGTTACCGGCTCTTCAGTGACAAACTCCCGAGCTGCATCACCAACCACCTCACTCTCAGGCACGCTTGACTTCCACTCACTGTTGGAATCGTCAACTTCTTCCCCTGAAAGAAATATTTCTATAGTGGGTGATCCATGTCCAGTTCCTAGCTTTCTGGCTGGGAACACACTTTCATTAAATTTGACATCACGGCTTCTTTTAATATTATGTGTCTCAGAGTCATACAACCTGTAAGATCTTCCATTGTCTTCATAACCGACAAAAATATATTTCTTACTCTTAGGTTGCAACTTATTTCGCTTAACGTCATGGATATGTATAAAGGCCTCGCAACCGAAAATCCGTAAGTGGTCATACTTTACCCTATTACCCGACCAAACCTCTTCGGGCGTTTTCCCACCTAATCTACTAGACGGAGACCGATTAATAAGGTACCCGGCAGTGTTAGCCGCCTCAGCCCACATCTTGTGATCCAAACCCGCGTGATACAACATACAACGTACCCGTTCCAAAAGAGTTCTGTTCAACCTCTCTGCCGCACCATTCATTTGAGGCGAATACGGAACAGTGACCTGATGCACAATACCCTTCTGTCTGAAGAATGAGCTTAGCTCTTTATTTACGTACTCCGTACCGTTATCACTGCGTATTGCCTTTACCTTGGATTCACATTGGTTTTCCACGAGCCTAACAAAGTCCATGGTGACGCTAGCTACTTCGCTCTTATTTTTCAAGAAGTACAAGAATACTTTCCGCGAGTGATCATCCAGAAAAGTTAAAATGTACCGCTTACCTGAGTGGGACGCAAGAGGAATCGAACACAAGTCTGTATGCACCAGATCTAACCGCTTAGCCGCTACGTCACGACCAGATTTCTTGAACGGAAATCTTATTTGTTTTCCAAGAATACAAACATCGCAATTATTTGTAATTTCTGCATTCTGAAAATCAATAACGTGTGACAGTGACTTTAAGCTGTCATAACTCAAATGACCCAACCTATGGTGCCAAGACTCCTTTGAAACCTCTTTATTTACACTACTTAAAGCTACCGCGTTAGTATGCAGTTTGTATACCCCGCCATCAGACCTAACATTAGCTATACAAGATTTATTTCTAAAAATCTTACAAGTAGACTCAATAAACTCCACTCTAAGCCCTTTAACTGCTAAACTATTTACAGACAGTAAATTAACACTCATTCCCGGAATGTACATCACTTCTTTAAGAGTCAAAACATAATCTCTGAGTTTCAAACACACATTACCGATACCAACGCATTTCAAAGTCTGTCCGCTTGCCACGTTCACCTCTACACTCCTTGTAGAAAAATCGTGTATCCAGTCTCGCCGTCCCGTCATGTGACTCGACGCACCCGAGTCTACGTACCACGTGTCAGCCAAGAACCGAGTCGCGACCATCGCAACACTTTTCTGGGTACACTCCTTCTTAACGTGACCAGACTTCCCGCAGTTCCAACACCTCGGCTTCTTCTCTTGGCGCCTCTTGCCAGACCTTTTCTCTGACTTATCAGCAATCAGGCAATCTCCACCTTTGCAATTATCAGACCACTTCGTATTCTGTAGCAGTTTAGCCTTCACGAAGTCACTGGTTAGGTCACTCACACTACTCTCCAAGGCCATGATCATTGGATCAAACTTAGGAGGTAATCCCTGAAGAATAATCGCCGCCAGGAACTCATCGTCAATCGGTTTATTTACAGCCGCCAACTGTTGCGACAACGACAAACATTCGCCAACATATTTGTCCATATTACCACCAAAGTCGTCTAACTTTACCGAGCACAGCATCCGCAACAGTTTTAATCTCCTGCCTATGCCCTTATCGTCATACGCCTTCTCCAGGTTCAACCAGGCATCCTTACTTGTCTTCGCAGTCATCACGTGGGACACGCATGAAGCGTCCACTGACAGGCAGATCTTAGCCAACGCCCTTTCATTCTTACGCCGTTTCAGCTCCGGATTAGACTTATCGCACTCCGGATACCCGTCGATAGAACACCAAAGATCGTCATGGATAAGCAGGTTTCTCATATTAAACTTCCAGAGGAGGTAATTGTCTCGCCCCTTCAGTTTCTCAATACAAAGCCCACTTACGCTTCCGCCTCCTGCAGACATAGTTGCCAGGTCTTGTTCGCTCATTGTATCTTAGTAAAATTCCACATCTTTGCGCACTCTGGGCCCATAACCCTGTTAACCTTTGAGTAAAAGTTTTTTACGTGGATACACACAATTAAAGACTTGAACTCGTACACGAGATATTATATTGTAAAATACATGAGCAACGCATTGGCGAATATTCAAAAGTCATTCAACATTCAAATCAACTTAGACAGAATAGAATCAGAACCATAAATCAAACTGTGACTGTATCAAAGAAGGTCAACATTCAACATATACATATATTTATATATATATATTGCTATTGTAAGCTAAAGTAACTTTACAGTGGAAACTGTTGGTAAGTCGTTGCGCGTCGATTTCATTTTATTCGTGACCTGGGAATGGAGAAAAATATAAAGAGAATTTTCTGCTGATAGTATTTATAGTCGTAACCTCAAATCAAAAAGTTTTCCTGTGCACGTGTTAGATACCGCTTTGATGTATAGAGTAGATAGCTCTGGTGACAGGCGTTTGGAATCTCGTCCGACCCTCTATCCTGTGAACATGAAATTAGAACATTTTAGAATTATCGATCATAAAAAGAACCTATAAAAGATTTCGTAAAAGGGGTTCCTTTCAGCACCCTTTTGTAAAGCTGGTACTTAAGTTTATGAATTTTAAGCAGTTTTTCCATGAAAATCTTCCGCCACTGGCAATTATATCTTAGCAGTGGAAACATTATAGGCTCATTATGCTAAGCTGAAGTGTCAGCAAACCCGATCCGAGGCAAAATATAAACAAGGATAACTCAGTAAAGTTATATAGCATTAGAGGTATTTTATATCTATTGATTAAATGCATATATAAGGTCCCATTAAAATAGATGGACAAACTTTTAGAAATCAATCAGACCACCAAAATAAGGCCGATGGTAAAAAAATATATAAGAAAAACGCATAGATACTTACAAGAAAAATAATCAGCTAGCGAAAATACACTAATGTGCCGGGAATTTACTATTTTAGGTAAAAATAAAATCACTTTAATCAGTGTTTTTTTTTTGCTTCCGTCCATCTATTTTAATGGGATCCTGTATAGTTAGTTGGTAGGGCTTTGGTGTGGGATGCAACGTGTGTCGACACCCTTGCGCCACCTGATCTTCCAAGCACGGTGAGCTGTGCTGGGGCGGCTGCTGTAGGTGCGGAAAACCTCAAACGGCGCAAATATTCTAATCTCTTTATATGTTTACGTCGTTTGGGGTTAAAACACTAGGGCCATGGGGCCCGAGTGCCCACTTAGTATTTCAAGATATCGTCAAGCGGTTGGTCGACTCTTCACGTGACCAGAGGGTTGGCCTATTTTTTAGCCAAAGAATCAGCATTGCCATACAACGTAGCAATGGCCTTTTGGGCACGTTTCCTGTTGATAACGATGCGGACGAATTTTTTGATGCCCTTTGATTATTTCCCCTCCTTTTTATACTCGTACTTGTATTATTATTTTAAGGCTGTTAGCTTTTTAAATTACGTAAACACTTTAAATAGATGAAAGTTTATAGCTGCTTAGATCTATATTGTTAATATTCGCAATGATAGCAATTGACGATTAATTTACTTTTGGTAACATTAAAATTCCATGATTTCATGTGTTTCAAAGCTCACGGCAGAGTAGTCCACCTCTACTGAATTTTGTAAATGGAATTAAAAGCAACTGAACTTTTAATTCAAGTTATGAGATAAGAGTATTATAGAAACAGAATGAAAGAAAATTTCGAATGCTCGACAACAAAGTGAAATATTTTGCTTGTTTTTTTAAGTGTGTTACCCCGCAGTGTTTCTTTAATTCTAGGAAAACTGTAGAGGTTCGTGAAACAAAGCCGAATTTTGCAATGGTTAGGTACTGCCGGTCGATTCTGTAAAAATCTCACCGTGAAAACTTGGTGAAGTGAGTTTGTTTTTGCTAGGAATTGACACAATTGACAGCTCACTCCACGCTCACTTCACCTAAGTTTTCACGGTGAGATGGTTACAGAATCGCACTGCTGTTTTATTTTCTGTCTTTTGTTCTTACTAGCATCGCTCCGCGGTTTCACCAGCGAAGTTTAGATCCCGTGGGAATATCGAGTCAAAGCATTTATTTCAAATAGGCACATAAAAGGCACCTTTAAACGTCAAAAATTACAACAAAATAGAATTGATTCTAGTAGCCCATTTCAAAAGGTAGTTTTCGTATGGAGAAGAATGGCTAAGAAACTCCACTGTTACTCTTTTAAAATGTTTTACAATATTTTACATACATTAATTATATATTAATAATATGTAAAAACGATGCACCTAAAGTAAAATTACTACACCAGAATGGGTAAAAGAATTAAAAATGAAACCATGACATATATGTAAATTAATTATCTGATAGATACATGGTGCTCACATATTTACAAACATGGTAAAAGTATACGATTTTCAATTAAATAAAAAAAATACAAGTACATAATAAGACAGGGTCAGGGATCTCAATCTGTTTTTACGCGTGATCGAGTAACAAACATCCAAAAATCTTCACAAAGTTTCACATTTATAATATTAGTACCTACCTAGGATCAGTAGGATACGATTATAAACGAAGATACGATTGTCTGATCTTTGCGTCCACCGTAGGCTAAGCAAGGGCGAGCGGCATTTCCTTTGATCTTTTGGTATTTATTTATTTAGGGACAACAAACAGCAGTGTAATAATAAGTAAACATAGGTTAGAACTTAATAATAGAAGTAAAAATGCACTATGGTATAATCTTCTATGAGCATATAACATAGGCACAGATAGAAAAACAAAATATATGGTATTGTTGCAAATTTGTTAGACCTTATAAAGTTATAATACAACGTAACACGAATTTGAAGGACATAGTTTGTATTGGTATAATAAGATCTGGAACATGTTTATTCGAAGCCTGACTTTAACACTGGCCCTGTGACAAAGATTTCCATTCCTTTTTAAGTTAATAAATCACTAAGGATTACAGAACTAACCCTACTAACTAAGACACAGACAGTCGCTTCAACCGAGATAAACCCCAACATAGACAGACAAATTGTCCTACATCTATGTACAGACGCCAGCACATAAAGCTACTACAATCTGTCAAATTTCTTTAATAGATTTTCAACCTTATCGCCAAAGCATAAGGTTTAAAGTTGATTCTGTACATACTTGGTCATATATTTTGCGACCCGCCCATGCTTCATACAAGTGCAATCTACTTATGTGGCGCTATGACAAGACTTCCGTGCTATATCTAAGTTAAATATGAATGCATTATACATGAAACCTTCCGAAATAAATTATCTAAATTATGGTAATAATCACATCAACATCAATTATGTAGTTTTGAACAACTAAGCGGCCGCACAGACCCGACAATCGACTTTGTTTTATACTGTTTATATCCTAACTACAATTCTAACTATGTATTATATTTGCGAAACTAAGTTTGTCTGTTTGTTACCTTTTCACGCCTAAACCACTGAACCGATCATACTGAAATTTTGCATATACGTTGTCAGGTGTACAGAAACAGAAATAAGGTATCTTTCATCCAGAAAAAAAGTGCTGTTCCCGAGGAAAACAACAATAACGTTATTATGATAATAGATGCCGCCACGTGTCTTTCCAATCAAAAACAGGACAACATCTGTCGGGTCAGCTAGTAGATAATAACTTGTTGTGCGATTTCAGCCGCATAGGTTTTGAATTCTTGATCCCGTGGTAATATCAGGATAAAAAGTATTCTATATGTCCTAATCCAGGGCATTGTCTACCCATGTGCTAAATTTCATCCAAATCCGTTCAGCCGTTTTAGTGTGAAATCGTAACAAAACATCAAATATTTCTCTTTATATTAGTTTTGATAATAATTATAATATTAATTAAAATAAATATAATATTAATATTAATTAATTATAATATTAATAAAACTAATAATTATATTAATAAAAATAATATATTAGTTTTGATAATAATTATGTAACAGCAATGTATCGAAATAGGTATGGTGATATTTGATATTCCTAATCAACGAGTGATAAGAAGCTGAATGTACCAGTATAGTATAAATTTTCATCCATGAAATTCGCTTCGCAGGAAATTCGTACATAACATACGATACAAGCAAATATTTAATTAAAGAGAAACAAATCCCGGTGACTGGCCAAAAAGTTATGCGAGCGAAAGAGTCGCATGTAAAATTTAATTAATAATTTACGAGTATTTGCGCAATAAAATCCTTTTGCTTATATATTCTTTACCATAATAGGCAAAAGGATTTTGCCATAATTTCTTTCTTTTCTTTATAAAACTTTTTTGGTGAGCGAACTCAATCATGTGGATTGAGTACATGTTTAATCTACTTCTTACTTAATCAAGATATAAAAAGCATTCCAAATGTTTCGGCGCAAATAAATGGGCTACGATGCTACGGAACGAGCTCGGCGTAGCGGTTTCGTAGCGGTCTCGTAGAGCCAGGCAATGACCATTTATATTCTTCCGTTGCGAGGTACCCGGCTTTATACTTTCACAATGAGTGCTTACCAGACATGTGACCAGACTTACAAGATAGCACAGATTTCTTTACTTGTAGTGCAAAATATATATTGTTACTTCATTCCTAAAATACCAATCCAACTAATTGAAGGTAAAGCTGCAAATTAAGTGAAGTTCAAAACATTCTAGTATCTACTTAGTACAAGAGTTTCCCAATTGCTTATAAAAATTTGGAGGACTTTGTTGTTCATTGAATAATCGAAATACTTTAAAATATTTGATAAAAATGTAGTCTGTGTAGGTATCGGGATAATGGTGTTGTCAGTATGCATTATTTATAAAGCAATCTGATCCCATTTTTATTGTCATGTTTTTATTGAAAATATACTTAATTTAGGCCTTTAAATTCATGTACAGTGCGTGCCACGTAAGAAGAGACTTGACCCCTCCTCCCCCGCCTCTTTCCGCCGCCCCTATGACGTCCGGTCCCGTCCCGCACTCAGACCTCATACCGCTAAAGATACCTAAAATCGTGTTCTATGCATATCAGACCACGTGGTGTGTCAAGTCTCTTCTTACGTGGCACGCACTGTAGACTATGCTTATTAAATAATCGTAACTCTAGTTTCAGTAAGAAATTAACTATTTTATAAATTTTTAGGTAAGCATACGCTTAAAGAGCACACGTTATAACAAGCGTCGTTTTCACCGAATATACATCAGATACGTACAAGTAAGGGCTTACCTACATTCAAGGGATAACCATAAAAAGGGATGTAATAACACATACATACACACAAAAAACTAGCAGGTGGCGTTCTATAGTCTCTGCCTACACCATGGGAAAACAGAAACCACTTGCTTACGATCCTTAAATACTCCGTAATAACATATTTTCCGAAATGAAATATATTTGACACCCTTCTAACGAAGGTAGTGGAAGAATTGCGTCCCCGTGTCCAAGCAACTACCTACCTATTGAATACTAATCCTACTAAGATCCTACTGTCCTATCCTATCCTATATACCTACAATCCTAAATGTATTTATTTAATCTCGCCTTAAGGTGCACAGCAATGCCACAGACACACCAGAGTGCCTCTGACACTCAAGGCATAGACAAGTAATGAGATTACGTCTGGCGCAAATTAGAAAAAAGAAAATATTTTATTATTTGCTAATATTTTACATAGTATTATTTATTTATTTCTGTAACTGCCCGTGACATCACAGCGGGCCCTATAAGAATACCAGTGCTGCGACATTTATTTTTTAAATGTCGCAGCATCATGCTGCGATAGGAGCCTTTTGGCCTCGTATATAGGACTTTCTGTTTCATTTTCCTTTTGTTGCTTTTTTTATATAACTTGGATTTTTATTTTACTGTGTTTAGTTTAGTTTGTAATCTTTCTGTACGACTCGCAATAAATACTTTTTCTTTCTTTCTTATTTCTTTCTATCCTACTAATATTATAAATGTGAAAATTTGTGAAGATGTTTGGATGTTTGTTACTCAATTACGCGTAAACCGTTGAACAGGTTTGGATGAAAATTGGCACATAGATAGACCATTTCCTGGATTAATACATAGGATACTTTTTATTTCGATATTACCACGGGATCTAAACTTACGCGGGTGAAACCGCGGGGCGCTGCTAGTTGATTATACTTTAGTTACCCATTCTATTCCGTTAATCTGTTCCGTTCTCATATTTAAAGTACACTATGTAAACAAGTTTATTACAAATTATAGGATTATATCCAAGATAATAATGCTTGGAAATATGCTAGTCCTGCTCCATAGGACAATCTAGAGCCTAGACGAAATCAAACTGGTTTCTAATTTAATTTATATTTTTAAAATTTTTATGACATATTTTTACAATCTGTGACTACAGTAACTCACACACTTGTTAAAATTCTAGGAAAATCATCTAATTTTAAATATTTGTACTCGTAAATATGTGAGCACCATGTATCTATCACGTCATAATTGATTTACCTGTCATTGCTTCATTTTTCATTCTTTTTACCTTTTGTGGTAGACTAATTTTTCTAGGTCAAATTCAAATTCAAATGATGTATACAAAACCTTGTAAAACATTTTAAAAGACGGTGGTTTAACGGTGGAGTTTCTTGCCCATTCTTCTCCATACGAACACTACCTTTTGGAAGAGGCGACTAGAATCAATTAAATTTTACTGTCAGTTTTGACGTCCAAAAGTGCCTATTTGAAATAAATGATTGATTGATAAATGATTAATTGATAAATGATTAATTGATTGATTGAATGACTTTAACTTTAAGGTTGGTTAACCGAAACGGAAAAATGAACCACTTCGTTTGACCTATTTTATAAATTCGTTTAATCATCGAAGCGTGACGATTTAAATTTTGTACACGACGTTGAGTTAATAACGTTCGTGTGGTTCCGAGGAAAGACTAAGCATTTTTATGTGTCTTGAGGCAGTTATCGAAGTAGTTTGCATAAATAGACTGTAGCATCCTTTTAATGCTTATGAATATTAACGTATAGCGCAAAGCAGCCGCAGTTTTTATATTATTTCAGATAAATACAGTTTAAAGTTTAAGGAGAAGGAATGCGCTAAAGTAGAAATTTTCAAAAATTTTTTGCAATTTACAGTGGTCAGTGTAACTTAACACTATAATGTATGTTGATCAAAATATGATCGTGACCGTAATAAATAAGTATTTATGAATTTAGAATTATTATAAGCATTAACATCATCAATACAACTCTTTAAGTTAGGAATGACCTAAAATGTCATGTTTTCATGAAATAATAATTCAGTAAGGTATGATTTTAGTTACTTTCGCGATTCATATTTTGATCAAAATACGACAAGTTAGATGAACCGGCGACCATAAAAAGATAGAGAATAAAGCTGGTACAGACTGAATGCGGAAGGCGGCGGACAGGGTGTTGTGACGCAGCCTGGGAGTGGCCTATGTTCAGCAGTGGATTACGATATGCTGAATTGATTGATCGATTGAAAACATGTTAACAATCAACAATCGATGTGGGGGCCTAAAAGGGCCACTTTGGCAGAATCATAAAAGGATAACATTGTGAATCATAATGGACAGTTAACTGCAAGTTAATCGTATGAAATCCCTTTGGTGAAGGATTTTTCAGTAATTTTTATGTCTGTGCTAAAATACCAATCAATCCAATTCAAATCTGCCGGGTCAGCGGGATTGTCCGAAAGGGTTACCGTTGGCTCGGAACATAAAAGGCTAAGGAAGGAACACGGGTGGGTTTTAGTCAGTAAAAAAAAATCCCAATCTCTTTCATTATACCTACGTAGTGCATCGAAAAAGAGAAAAACGTGGACTGTCTTCGCCATATTATTGCAAAATGCGTAAGAAAATTTGAATTTCGCGGACTACTCTAGACCTCATAAATCCATACTAATATTATAAATTCCAAAGTAACTCTGTCTGTCTGTCTGTATTTTACCTTTTCACGTCTAAACCATTGAATGGATTTCGATAAAATTTGGCAGAGATAGCTTGCATCCCGGGGAAGGACATAGGATAGTTTTTATCCCGATATTTCCACGAGATCGACACTTATGCAGGTGAAACCACGGGGCGCTGCTAGTACCCTAGTAGTAATTATGCTAACTCATTCCTAAAAATGGCTCTATTTATAATCTCTACACATCCTTTTATCTTACAGAAGATACAGAACTCGTGCAGTTATAGAGGTATGAGGAATAGGGTGTAAAGTTCACTCAACCTCCATAGAAAAGGGAGGATCCTCCGACCAGACGGGTGTTGTGTCTGGCGGGCAACTGCCCATTGATTCGTGTCGGGCCGTTTGTATCTATGCTAGTTGCGCGGTAAACTCTGCTTGCGCGATGCAGGATTTCCGTGACGTCAGTAACTCAGTATGACGCGTTCTTTGCATGTGGCGTTGTAGATACCGCTACACAGTTATTCTTGTCTAGTTACGTGGGCATCATAAGATCATTACAGTACCTTGTTACTAGGCCTTAGTATAAATATACTTGTAGGTTAATCCTTTATGTTACATCAGTTCCCGGAAGATGTTTTTCTAATTAGGTCACACCCACGGCTTGCTGGTTCACGTGGGAGTGAAAGAATCGAATTACATCGTATCTTCTGCCCTCAATCAGCGCGTTTTTCAATCAACTGGAAAAAGTAGGTTCACTTTAAATATACGAGTATATGGATTTGTGACTTTTTCACAAAATTTATTAAATCTATTCCTGTAAAAAAAAATGCTCGCAAATCGCAGCAAATTTTTTTTATTTGTTTTTTTCTTTGACCAGCTGCTGCGGGTCTGTCATGATTCACTGCTTGAATATTTTATTAGGGCTTATTTAGAATTGTTTTATTTTTTTACCTTGTTCACACTCATAGAAGCATCAAGAATAATGTCCCAGGATTTTGTAATATTTTGATTTAAAAGAGTGTCCTTGGAGTTTCTTGACCTTTCTTCCCCATAAAGATCAAGGTTTTGGAATGGACAACTAGCTTCAACTTTCTGACTCTGACCGACCATTTAATTTTGACAATTCAAAAGCATATAATCCAGTTAAACCATTTACAGGTAAATGATTATATGCTTTGAGTTTGAGTTTACCTAAGCACGAAAGGAGCATAATATATTTATAAAAAGTTAGTAAACACACCTGGTGCCAGCTTCGTGACCATGGGCCTAGTTTTACGTGATAAGATTTCTTAGACTTTATACAAAAAATAATTCTGTTTTAGGGTTCCGTATGTTCGAATGAAAAACATATCTACCGGAATTTTAATTACATAACGACAACATTCGTACTGCTAAGGGGTAAGTTATGCTACGCGTATTTAACGTTACCAAACCAAGCGACCAACGGCCGTACGATATCTGAAAGAGTTCTATTGATAAAAATAGACTACAAAAAGCTAAGACGCGAATTGATCGAGAGGTCTTGAGGTGGATAGCGCCGTCGTCGGCTGAGTAACTGCCGCTTAATAAAGTGGAGCCTGCAGGTCAGCGGAGTAATGACCGCACTGCCCGTGTCTCCGCTGAAGGATACCTTTTATATTACTTACCTGGCAACACCGACACAAATACGTGCTCATTTCGCAAACTATGAAAAAGATTAACGAAATTAATTACCAACGTAATTCTCGTAAAACTCGCACAATTACCATAATTTGTTTGGTTCTACTTGTAGAATAAGATTACTTAGCTAAAATATAAGTTGAATTAAATGTTTTTCTACATTTAGAATTGTTATTTTTACTTTACAGTAAAGCCTCATGAAGTCGTAAATAATTCAGAATTTATCTTGTTTTGGATGAAACATTAAATTTGTTTCAGAATAAATGAGTAGTCTATCTCCGCGGTATTTTGTGTGTAAATATGTGGATTGCTGTCAGCCATTTGTTAACATCTTGTAACACGGTACCGGGCTGACATAACGAATCTTGAAATTATAATATTGAAACGGGAAAACATAAGAAAAAAATTATTCGTTTTATTTTCTTGTATTTTGTATATTTACATGTTACACACGAGTAATAAATACATACAAAATTATGTTGTCCTGCATTCTTTTCCAAAATTGTAAGAACATTGTTTTGTATGATTACCTCGTTGGTTTAGTGGTCGTAAGCGCTACTGCTGAGCTCATGGTCCTGGGTTCAATTCACAGGTTGGGCGAAGTGTTATTGGGTTTTTCCATATGGATTTTTCGGTATGGAAATTCAAAGTTCGAATAAATAGCGCTGGATGCGGCGTCAAATTGGCGGGATATAACAACTCACAAGATTAATGCAGGGACTTGGGGAGCATGTCACTAACGAATTGTATAGGTACTCATACTTACACTTTTGGTTTAGCAATCAGCCAAATTGCTAAATGAATTGATTGAGCCGCACCGAAGCGCAGAAGAAACGCCTATACCCATAGCTAGTTCGTGGCTTTAAATTTCCAAGTATATTTGTAATTGTTTTAGGTAGTTAATGTTTGGTATTATATTATTATGACGTCCCATTACACCTTTTGGTCATATCTACTTAAGACGCGCCCTCCGTCTCATTGTATCCACCCTCAAGTGTCGTGTGCTAGTTTACCTATGGTTTTTATACCAAGGGTAAAAACGGTTGAGCGATGAGAATATTTATTATCATGGCATAATTCCTGACTAAAAACACAATCCAGAAATACTGTAGGTACTCTTTTTGCTACCACGTATATATTTTTGCGAAAAAATAAAACGATTTTAAAACATGGAACCCCATACTGTTTAACTGGTACACGGCGCACGTAAGATGAAAATAAAGTAACGTTTTCAATGGTTTTAAATCTGAGTACCTAGTAAAGTTTTGCGGTGAGGACCTACAAAGGATTGTGACGAATTTCATGCGCTTTTGCGTGCTCTGGACCGTTCTAGTTGGAGAGTTTCATTAAAGTCAAAACTCTTCGTGTGCTGTGTAGTGTCAATTCCGTTTCCTCTTTTTTTTGTGGTAACTTTTGTGACTAGACATTAGAGATATCAACTCAAAAGTGCTGCAGGTTTACAAAAAACTGCAAGTCTCGCTTGCCTATAACTGATGACATTTTTAATCCATTCACAGAAAAATGCACTTTTGTTAATCACTCCTCTGCTTCGCTCCTTAGCTTTCAGTTTGATTGGCTGTCGGTAACATTGATATTTTAATCTTTACGATATGACGGCTCAATTAAGCCGTTTCAGCATATCTAAAAAGTTTTATTTGTTCTATTACAGTGAAAAAAAAAGGGTTACAGATCGCGCATACATAATACAATGGTGAAAATGAAAAAGCAAGCGACGAAATTCCCCCTTCATTTACAAATCGGCGTGGGAACCCCAAAGTTTGCGTTAAACTTATTATTAAAAAAAATTCTCACTGGTAACAATATGTTTCTACTTAAGAGGAAATGCGGTCGGAGAGACTTTTAAAAAATCCTAAGTAAAACGTTATGATTCGAGGTTTGGCTCTCGCCTATATCCTCCTCCAATATTGGACCAAATCAAAAGATATTACATAAAACGAATAAGAAGGATATATACTGTATCCCTATGTTTTTCTTTTTTCATTAATAGTTGTCAAATTTGTACACTAGGCCTCTGGTGACAGCGGTTTAAATCGATATTTTTTGAGGGTTCTAGTGCTTATAAAAGTAATGTATCATCAAAAAGGAAAACATAGGGACATACAAGTAGTTAATATTTATTATTCTGTAAAAAATCATTGCTTTATGGTCATTAACCAGAAAGAAAACAAGCGAGAGCGTTTCTATGGAGAAACGACCAGCCGCATTTCCTCTTAAGAATGTTAACTGTTGTATATTCTACTCACCAAACAGTTAAGAACCTTTACAATGGAGAGTTCATTTTGTTAAAGCTGTTGAAATATAATTATGTAATACCCGACCGTACACAACGCGGTCTATCCAATTTTGGTAAAGTACCAAGTTTTGCTTGAATCCTGCGGTAAATAGGTTTACGACTGAAAGCCGTAAAAGGGAACGAACGAATATAACTTGAGTAGTAACTAACACCAAATTCACGGTACATCCTTAATCACGAACTTACATGAAGCCACCATATTTTTAAAAAAGGGATATACAAAGTGTGATTAAAATGGTGTTGGACCAGAAAAAGGATTTCTTTTCACAATTTCTGTTGGGCAGAATGATGAGTACAACGGTCCCTTGTCAGGTCCAACACCATTTTTGTTAGTCCTGAAGTGTACCGCAGGTTTCGATTTATTTGGAAAATTGCAAACCATCTTCTAATTTTGTTAAATGTTAGGAACTGAGAAACGCGAGTCAGCGAAACGGAACCTATCCTATGTAGGTATATTTATACAATAACACATAAACACGTACCTACAGCGGATTACATTGCGGCAATATTTTAGTCAGTACTATGTGCGTTCTTGTATGAAATTGACAAGCAGAAGATATGACTGCTCCCGGAAATAAAGACAAAGTGTTATCAAACTTTTATTGGCTAATAACTCTGAACATAAACAATAGAAACAACTTTAACAGCACTTTTGAAAAGTTAAATTATCTTAGAGTTCATAAGTAAATTCAATAAAATAAACCAAGGTAAAATATTCATGAGAATTCATGCTCTTTAAGTGTCTACTTATCCTGTTTTATGTTTTACGTTATTTAAACCAAAACTCGTTTTCTTTGAATTGATGATTATATACCTATTTGGAAGAAAAAGACAAATCTTTTTTATTTTAATATTCGTCGGAGCACGAGCTATTAAGGTTAAACATGACATTCTTAGGAGTTTTAGGGAGATAAAAAGCGGTAAAAAATGCTGTAAAGTTTGAGACGCCTACATGCTTTATTCTTTAAATGCTCAAAGTTTTGAAGTGTGCCGCTTAAAATCAGTGGAACAATGTCTTACAGGAGGGTCGACTAATTCTTTTGAGGCTCGTCAAAATTAATTTTAAAACAAAGGAGCCATTTTATTTGTATATATTATTTGTTTTGTGAACACTGAAATTTAAGACTGTATGTGTGGTAAAGGAATTTCGTAGATTGATAGTTTGCCCGTAACCAAACAGGGAAATGTAGATAAATAATGTGTTTGTCTTTCTTCGTCGCATCGATGGTTCCACATATGTCTATATAGATATATAAACAATAAAAACAATAATTGCTGGGTTTTGGTCGTAACTTATAAAAGAGTCGACCAAAACCCAGCAATTATTGTGGTCATTGTTTTGTCAAATTACTTTTTAGTAGGTATTTTTGTATTCGTTTTTGTAGTTGACATAAATCTGAAATCATTGAAACATTTTCCAAATTGAATTTTTCGTTTTTAACGAAAACAAGCGTCATTGAACAATTATTGTTATTTGAATCAAATTGGAATCGGTTAGAAACTGAAAGTTTTTTTAAATAATAGAGCAGAACCATTTACACCAAAATATATTTTTGAAGTTTTTGAAGCTACGATTATTTGAAGTTCATTAGTTATGCTGATAACTGTATAACCGAGCTTTTAAAACTATGCAGTTAAAATTAATTGAGCGATTGTCAAATATATGCTTATAATTAACAAAGAGAATATTTTCATAGTTATGTATGACCAAAGGAGCTTATACAGATTGCAATTTAATGACCACGTTACGTGTCCTACGTAACGCGGTCATTAAATTGCAATCTGTATAAGCTCCTTTTGGTCATACATAACTATGGTTTAATTTCGCGATTTTGGAAAGGTTAATTATAACTTGTTTAAGTAAACTCACTTAGAGCATAGAAATGCATGTACAGACACCAGCACATCAAGCTATCCGAAACTGTCAAATTTTCCCAATCATTATGCTTCAGCAACAAAGATGAAAATCTATTAAAGAAATTTGACAGATTGTAGTAGCTTGATGTGCTGGCGTCTGTACATACTGTTAGCTGAACAGTGGTCTCTCACTATAAGACGAATATTCGTTGTTTTGTCAACCTTAGCTACAAGCAAGAACATTTCCTAAATAATGAACATTCATTATTTAGGAAATGTTCTTGGCCAATATTACTCACGACTTGCTGTCATAAACTACTATAGTAAACTCGCAATGTAAGTCCAAACTAGCCACAAATATTTAAACTAGGCTCACGATTTATTCCTGTAAGCAGTAAATAAGGACTTTCGTGTTAACCTTTCGCAATAAACTGAGACAATAAAGTAGGTACTCTGCGGCAAAGCCTCGAAGTGGTAAAGCCGATAAAGATAAATTGGTTCTCGTGGCCGACGACGCCGAGGTAGTGGGCAGTTTAGCCGGTAAAATGTTTTAAACTTTATTCAAAACACTAAGATCGGAAAACTGGTCTTCATCACCGATTCAGTTTGAATTTGGGAGTATTTTTAATGAAACTTCAATATTGTAGTTGGTCGTATTTTAGCCTAACCACAATAAACTTCCCGCGGGTTGGAAGCATTCGTAACTATGTAAAACTAAAAGTTGTGCGGTTTTGCGAGGCCTAACGTTAAAATAAAGTTATAATACCGTATACCTACCATAGTTTATGCTGTTAGCACACTGACGCTTACGGCCGTGTTTTCTGGCCATTTTGTTCTGTTTTCGCAACTCGTTGCGTTGGTGTAGAATAGAATAGAATAGAATAGAATACTCTTTATTATGTACACCATATAAATTACAGACACACTGCAACACTGCACTGCGTACTAACGGCTTTACACTTCGATACTCATCAGTGTCTCGTAGTTTAGGTTAAACAACCCGTGGCGCTCGCGGCTGACATACGAACATCTACAGTCATACGGATATACCTACTAATGTAGTCGTAACAGGAATTTGAGCTTTCTAGTACCTATCTTTCCCATTTACGCAGAATTAAGTGATAATCTATTCGAAATGTATACAGAAAGAAAATAAAAAGGGAAAAAAATGTTACATAAAACAAAAAAAAATTACAAGTTCGGGGAAAACATGCGTCACATCATGCAAAACGACATATAAACCTGAATGTCTGGCAGCTACTTTAATCTCGGAATTGGGTTGTATCGTTCCATATAGTAGGTATATCTATCTCTGTATTTACTTTGATTTTGGTCAGACTGGATACCAACCTACACATAGTTGGGAAAGAGCTTAGCAAATTTAATGTAAGTACCTATTTTCTAAAACTGGTAGATATATTAAGTTACAACTTAACATGTTCCTACCAGTTTCGTTTCCTGTACTATTGGCATGTGGAATGTGGCACTAGGCCCCGGTACGACCACGAGCGATGCGACTTGCCTCAAGCGACACCGCCGCGCGTCTTTTGTTTCCGTCTTTCGCTCCGCAAATCGCGGTGACTCGTGGCATGCTTCTTTCATTTGTTTTCTCCGCAGTCGCTGCCGCAAGACGCTTGTCGCTTGAGCGTGTAGCTTGTAGCTACGGGGATAGACGGCTTTTAAGCACTAACTAAAGCGGAAGCGTGTTTCCTTGTTACGTGCAAACAATATCGTGCTACGAGTTTCTACCCAACTTGCATTCAAACTTGATTGCTTCTACCAACGAACAATTACTATTCGCCGTCCCATCACACAAATCTCTGTAGCATTAGGTCTTTAAGAATGGGTACAGTAGACAAAGAGTTTGGTATGCAGGCTAAAAATAAACGTGTTTGTATCGTAAGAACTGTTGAGGAATATAATAATAATGGTAAAAATATGAGCGAGTGGACAAGGTAACAGTAGGAATAAGAGCTACTTAACTGCCCAGGGTGCGCTGGACGTTCGTCCGTATTAAGTCGTATTTTCATACAAGTACATATTTCTTCAACTTTTAGACAATATTACTAAGTATTTGCTATTGCATGTGTTCATATAGATAACCGGTACCAGAAAGAGCTTTGATTACTCCGTTTTTTTGATTGCCCCGTTGGTCTCGTCTCAAGCGCGACTACTGAGCGTGGGGTCCTGGGTTCGATTCCCAGGTGTTTATTGGGTTTTCCATTAGTAATTTCTTAGTAACAGCGAGGAGTTTGGAAGTTGGTGGTTTAATACCCCCGTGCCTCGGAAAGCACGTAAAACCGTTGGTCCAGTTTTTTTTTAAATAATAGAGCAGATAGAACCATTTAGGTTTTATCTGCTCTATTATTTAAAAAAAGAACTTTCTGTTTCTAACGAATTCTAATTTGGTTCTTATAACAATAATTGTTTAATGACGCTTGTTTTCGTTAAAAATGAAAAATTCAATTTGTAAAATGCTTCATTGATTTCAGATTTATGTCAACTACAAAAACGAATACAAAAATACCTAATAAAAAGTAATTTGACAAAACAATGACCACAATAATTGCTGGGTTTTGACCCAGCAATTATTATTTTTATTGTTTATATATCTATATAGATGTACATACCATCGATGCGACGAGGAAAGACAAACTGTTTTTCTATATTTCCCTGTTTGGTTACTGGCAAACTATCAATCACTAACTAACCAATCTCAACGGAGATTAGTCAGGCCAACCACACACACCACAGTCAGGAGGCTATTATTATTATACCAGAAAGAATCGATTACAATGTTTGACCAGTCGTCCCACTACCACCCGGGTTTAAAAACAACTTGGAGTATCCTGCATATCTATCTCATTTGCTGACTGTACAAGTTACGAAACTGTTACATATTCATTTGTAGAGATTCAGTCAAAAGATTGTATGGATTCTCGTGAAAGGATTTTGGTTGCGTGGTTAGAAACGTGTCTGTTCAAGGTTTATTGAAAACGACGTAATTCCTTCAGTGTAGATGGACAGCTAACAAAGGAAGGATATTATCGAAGGTCTTGCGCTAGATTTGTAACCGAACTGGTAATCTAGGCTAGGTGTTAATGAATATCTGATTCTGAATGGTTTTTATAGAGAATAATGTTGAATTGATCTGCCTTCTTAATCAAAATCATTTTATTTACCAATCCGTCTCTTATAGGTCTTTTAATAATTGGACGTCTTTACATCTTTTTTCTTTTCATTAAGTAATCCGGACTTCTTGGAAGGCTCTAACTTCCCGGATTTTATTCTCTAGCTTATTAGTCTGTTCTTCAGTTCAGTAATTTAATTTCTTTAATAATGTTAGTCTTTTTGTACATATTTTGTAGGTACATAACCTCAATTAATTAGTTGTATGTATCTACACTGCACCTCATTTTTGTTATCCGTCGAAACATAGTGGATTGTACGGTAATCCTTCTCAAGTTCTTAGTATTATACTAATATCCCCTAATAAAATAAAATACATACTTATACGAGTACTTATCCACACTATATCCATACTAAAATTAGGTATAAATTCGAAAGTAACTCTATCTGTCTGTCTGTATGTTACCTTTTCACGCCTAAACCTCTAAACAGATTTCGATAAAATTTGGTAGAGAGATAGATTGCATCCCGAGGAAGGACATAGGATAGTTTTTATCGACATACCTCGCGGGCGAAGCCGCGGGCGGAAGCTAGTAATATTATAAATGCGAAAGTGTGCCTGTCTGTTTGTTACCTCTTCATAGAATAGAATAGAATACTCTTTATTATGTACACCATATAAATTACAGACATAAATATAGAAACTGTACAATGGGTGACACAATGGGCGGTCTTATCGCTAAGAGCGATCTTTTAAAGACAACCATACAACAACAACCACACACAACAACATACAACCAACAACAACACAACAACAACGACAACCACAACCATACAACCAACAACCATACTTAAACCGCTCAACCGATTTAAAGATGAAATTTGGTACAGAGATAGGTAGTTTTAGTCCCGAGAAAGGACGGAAAGGAAGTATATATAAATAAATAAATAATAATAAATGAAGGACATAGGGTAATTTTTATCCGGATATTTCCACGGGATCGCCACTTATGTGGGTGAAACCGCGGGACGCTGCTAGTAAATCATAAACCTTATTACTTCTGCTTCATAACATGACATTCTTGACCCACTTATCAAAGAAGTCCTACTCAATTCCTTTGAAAAATAAATTCCTTCTAACACAGTAGGTACCGGGAACAACAAATAGGGAAGGACGAACCGATTGAATACGGTGAAACCGTATTCAATCGGGCAATCAAACAAAACCATGTACAATCAACAAAAGAGATAAGTATGCAGGATCGTCGGATATAGTTGAAGTTTAGTAAGAAACCGTTGGATGTTGTCGACTGAAATTTAATTTGATAAATGAGCTGTTCGTTTTCTATTAATGAAATTAATTTTTATTCGAGAACATCCATCGGTTTCTTACTAAACTTCAACTTTATGCGACGATCCTGTATACTTATCTCTTTTGTTGACTGTACCTAAATTCGCAAATCCGTAAACGGATGAGAAACAAAGATTGGATTATACAATACAGTACAGTTACAGTTAGTATATCAATAAGAGAATCTGCATTTCTAAAAAGCGTGTAATACCGCTTTAAAGACTGGTAGGTACCCTAGTAATAGTGTTCCATCCTTTTTAGCCTTTGAAAGGCGTGTAAGCTTTGGTGTTCTTTACATCAGGGCTCATGAAACTCGTTCCTTGGCTCTCGTTTATCGCGGCGACCCTTTTCAGCTAGCAGTCGGATACTGTAATATTAACATGAACATAGAAAATACGTCGGCAAACATCGTGTGATGACGACATCAAAGAAAATTTGTGAATATTACGGAAAAGCTGACATCGTGTGTACCTCAAACCAAATAAAAAGACAACGAATCGGATGTGTGTTTAAGCCAAATATTGCGGTTATAACATATTGGGTATGGATGTGAGCATTTCTATATCTAGAGTATTGTTAGGTCTCGGCGAGTTAACGGTGCCGTACTGTGACCGTAATAAATAAAACGCGGGTTATATAGTACCTACATAGGTTTTTACAACTTGGATAATTATTTTTAGAATGGGAACTACTTTTTTACATCATGACGTCTTCTGTCAGACCAATAAGCTCACTCCTAATTCCTTTTTCTGCCTTCTGAATTCGTATTAGCGTTTTTCAAAATTTTATGCCATTATCTTATACATAATAACTAGAAAAGCTTGCATGTTAAAACCATAAAAAATAAAATAGGGCTAATGTATGTCTTAATTTATCAATATGAGATAAACGCTACTATATACCTACCTGTATCTATTCAAAGTCAAAGTCAAAGCATTTATTTCAAATAGGCACATAAAAGGCACTTTTGAACGTCAGAAATTACAACAAATAGAATTGATTATAGTCGCCCATTCCAAAAGGTAGTTTTCGTATGGAGAAGAACGGGCAAGAAACTCCACCGTTACTCTTTTAAAATATTTTACAAAATTTTGCATACATTAATTATATAATAATAATATGTGAACACGATGCACCTAAAATAAAATTACTGTACCACAATAGGTAAAAGACTTAAAAATGAAACCATGACATATAAATTAATTATCTGATAGATACATGCTCACATATTTACAAACATGGTAAAAGTAAACGATTTTCATTAAAAAAAAAAATTACAAGTAATAAGTCAGGGTGTGAGTAGTAAAGTAGTTACAGAATGTAAATCAATGTCAAAAAAAAAAAAATATAAATTTACAATTAAATTAGCAACCAGTTTGATTTTGTCTAGGCTCCAGATTGTCCTATGGAGCAGGACCAGCATGTTTCCAAGCGTTCTTATCTTGGATATAATCTTCTACTAACTAATATCAACAATTACCTAACACCAGAAATGAATGTCAACAATATGAGGTATGTCTTTTAAAATAGAAAGCTTAAAGGCTCCTACAAACAGGCGCGACACGCGATGTAATCGCGCGCGACACAGAGGCACCGCTCGTTGCGCGGCTTGCGGTGCCTTTGTGTCGCGTGTCGTGGCGCGCCTGTTTGAAGGAGCTTTTAGTCAGGAAAAACGACTCGCGATAATCCGTAATCACGACAAGTGTAAGTCAAGTTAAATACTAACGTCTGCCAATGTGCACACACACAAACTAACGTCGTCATGTTTAAACCTCGTCGCACCAAAATTGGCGAAAAATGTGCGACGCGGCCTCCTACCGAGCAAACAAAATGATATGACAATTCATATCAGTCCAGAAGGGGTTAAATGTACTAAAACCTTATACAACACCTAGATTCAACATTAAGCCCCAGATACTGTCACTAGTCCATATTGACTGAACCCACAGTTCAGTCCTCAATTTCAGAAACCAATTGTGTCAACCAAAAACACTTTGTGAAGGCTAAGACCCTTTTCTAAAGGTGATCTCAGCCCAGATCGAGTGTCAGTTCGAGAAGGATCACATTTTTCCAAAATATAGTCTTGGAGCGTGTTTGTACTATCAAAAAAAACATTATGATGCCACCGTAGTTGACATATTTTTCTCTTCCTCCGCTCGTAATGGAAACATAATTCAAAATAAAACTTGTTTTAATAAGATGACATTTTTATGTAATCTATTTACTTTAAAATCTCTATTCCTAGATTTATGTAATCAACGCCTGATCGCATGGAAATGAATTTCTTTGTGATCTTTTAATTTCTTTGCACCGACTTCCGTATTAAAACCTTGCGAAATCGAAAATTATGTTTACTTATCATTTTCGAGGTTAGAAATTGAAATTTCGTCACAGCTTCAAGGATAATTGCGAAAATTACTCCGAAAATTGTATGAAAAACTTATCCGTACTTATTATTTTATTCATCCATCACGATGTTAATTATATTTATTTCCTCATCATGATCAACAAGCTGCTTCGACTAGGACACCTCTGGACGCCATATAACAGATAAAATTAATGACCTGGACTAACCTGATTTTGCAACCTCTTCCACATTTTCATTCTTGAACACGGTTTATTGAAATAAACGGTCTTCTTCTCATCACTTTGACTGTATGTTTTGGGACACAGAGGGCAGAATAGGTGGTGGAGCATGGTTTGGGACATAGCTCCACAACCACACCCTACTACCGGTCCGTCGAGGTAGCTCCACTTACCAGGATGGAGTTACACCTTCCCACTTGTGTCCGAAGAATGTTCAGGGACTTCCAAGTGCGTGCGTAGAAGTGAACGCCATGATATAAAATGTAAAATAATAAAAAAACGTCTAAATAAATATGCAAGTTATTAAATAAAACGTGTATCGTCAATAGCACAGGTAACCCTCAACCTTCCAATCAGTCAAGGACACAGATGCCGATTGATGATAAAGAGTTGCAGGCTGTATCCAGGAGAGAACATCTCCCACCAGAGAGCAAAAAAAAAGTAAATTTAGTTCTTTTATTAACATTACATAGGCACCACCGAAAAATCGAGTGTTTTCCAAATTTGAAGAATTGCTAAAATTCATTCGAAGACTTTACTTTATACATATGACAATTCTTAATTTAAAAAAAACCGGTCAAGTGCGAGTCTAACTCGCGCACCGAGGGTTCCGTACTTTGTAGGTTAAGTAGTTTATTACGGGTTTTTTTTTTGGAATATATCTGATCTACAAGTTTCCGGATTTTGTCCTTTACTTGTCCTACATGACATTGCTTCTTGCCAAATTTCATAGTTCTAGGTCAACGGAAAGTGCCCTATAAATTTTGATTCCCTTGAGAGTGTCGAAATATACGTTTTTTGCGGCATAAACGGCCGTATCTTGTTTTTACGTTAACTTAGATATTTGATTTTTTCACAACTTCAAAGGACTATATGGTTTTAATTTCAACTCGATACCTCCACGCGTTCCCGAGATAAAGGGTTTTGACAGACAGACAGACGGACAAAAAGTGATCCTATAAGGGTTCCGTTTTTTCCTTTTGAGGCACCTACGGAACCCTGAAAAGACGGATAAATTGAGCAAAACAATGCAATTAATTTGAGAACTATAGCGATGACCAGCACACTAATTGCGTAATACACTTTTAATTACAATCTGAATAATTTTGAAGGATATTGCTAGTCCATTGCGACATATTCGAAAAGTTGTCTCCTCAACAACGTAAATAACCCAATGAATGTTGGTGAACTGTCAACATGAGTCATTGCTACTAGCAGTGTGTTGAACAGACGGCAGCACATCAAGCTACTACAATCTGTCAAATTTCTTTAATAGATTTTCAACTTTATCGCGAAAGAATAAGGTTCAAAGTTGATTGGGAAAATTTTACAGTTTCGGGTAGCTTGATGTGCTGGCGTCTGTACAATTTTACCCCGCAGGAAATTAGTGAAGTTGGTAGGTTGGAAAGTCAGGGAAATTAATTGTTTATCAAATTTGCTACCAACTTATATTGTCAACAAACAACAATGTCGTTCAACACCAATAAACAAACGGGCCTGACACGCGATATAATCGCGCGCGACACAAAGGCACCGCTCGTTGCGCGACTTGCGGTGCCTTTGTGTCGCGTGTCGTGTCGCGCCTGTTTCAAGGAGCCTCAATACAACAAAATAAAATAATGGACAGTTAACTGTTAAGTTAATCGTATCAAATCCCATTGGTGAAGGATTTTTCAGTTATTTTTTTTTGTCTGTGTTAAAATACCAATCAGTCCAATCCAAATCCAATCCCAATCTCTTTGATTATACCTACGTAGTGCAGCGAAAAAAAGAAAAACACGGACTGTCTTCGCCATATTATGATTAATAATGTTATCCTTTTATGATTCTGCCAAAGTGGTCTTTTTAGGCCCCGAGGTTGTTGATATGTGGAATGTGAGCTCGATTGTCATTGTGCCGATTGTCGTATTATCAGCCAATCTCCGAAAACCTCGATCAACATCTATCGAGGCTCTCGTTAGGCGGTTGGATCAAGGGAGATTCAAAAGGCAATACTCCTCGATACGGCTCGCATTGTGAGGAGGTTCCTGGAGGTCTCTGGAGCGCTTACCACCGGTAGCTTGGACCTTGCTCCCGATATCGGCGGATTACTATTTTTTTACAGCATGCATAGTATGTATAGCATAGCATGCGTAGCATAGCATACATAGCATAGCATGAATAGCATAGCATGCATAGCATAGCATGCATAGCATAGCATGCATAGCATAGCATGAATAGCATAGCATGCATAGCATAGTATTCATAGCATAGTATTCATAGCATAGCATGAATAGCATAGCATGAATAGCATAGCATGCATAGCATAGCATGAATAGCATAGCATGAATAGCATAGCATGCATATACGAATGCAACGTGCACATTGTATGAATAAACATAGAAAGGTTTAAACTTAGCATATTTAAATTCTAGGTTAGTTTTACTTCTGACAACGTACTGAGGTTTTCAAAAATTGACTTGTGAAACTTTTGCACGTCATATTAAAATCATAAAATAAAATTTCGTCTCGAACATAAAAACAAAATACTACGAAAAATATCGTCCACTTTTTAAAAGAAAATTTAATTATAGTGATGCTGTTTTGATCGATTGTTAGTTTTGATACCGTTAGATTTTCCGTTCGATGGGGTGTTCGTTTTTGGCTATTCATTTACGGTTGAGACAAGAAAAATATTCAGAACCATAAGAATCATAAGAAGCACAAATTATATTAAAATGTCTAGCTGTAGGCCGTGTCCTGTTATAAGCGATCGACACATTCATTTTGTTCGGCGAATAGCAATGTCGGGGGCGCCTTTCGGATTTCCAAACAAATTATGGACATAATTATTATGATCACGACGCTCGCGTATTTGCGCGTCGACCGCTTTCTATAGGAAACGTAGATACAATATGCTTGTGAATATTTTTAATACCCCTTAGAATCTGAACTTACATAATATCACCGGAGGCAACAATTCGTACGTGTATCTCATAATTTCATTTTATTCTCCTTTTATTATGTAATAAAAAATATACGCCTTCCATTTTAGCTTTATTGTAGTTAGAAAAAAAATATGATATCATGTTAAGCAAAGTGGTTTATGCCCAAGTGTGAAGTCATTTATTCGTGAAGGCCATTACATATACAACGTTGTTCATAGTCCTAGGTACCTCACATTCCAACTCGTAAAGGTAAAAGTTATGAAGAAACGCCATGTACTGTGAACCCTCATAAAGTAAAGAAATTCAAACGTAAAGAATTTTCGCGTTAGTCACATGTAGGGCTGCCATCTCCTAAATTACGAACCCCGGATAAAAACCTCAAAAACCCCGGACATTTGAGTGGAATAAGACTTTTTTCTAAAAATTACAATAAAATAAAAACGTCGTTGAGTATCATATATTTTTTTGTTATTTATAGAAAATCAACTTAAATCTCCACAATACAAATGTAACGCTTAATTTACTAGTCAATTATACACTCTTCTCTATGTGAGAGGTATTCTGAATAATTAGGAACGCTCTTCTTTTTGGCATCAATGAAAGTAAAAAATTGTAAATCAAAAGCAAATTATGAATTGTCACGAGCGCACGGGTTACACGGGGTATACATATATTCGTATGCCGCGCGGCGAATTTTTAACTATGATTTATGCTTTAATTCACTGGAAATAATTCAAAGTCGGATTTACCCTAACATAGAAAGTGTCCGGGTAAAACCCCGCCCGGACGCTCCCCAGACGCCCTCTAAACTAGGACAAATCCGGGGAAACCCGGACGGATGGCAGCCCTAGTCACATGTGTAGTGTTTCTCGGTACTTATTTGTGTACCTAACTGTCAATTTGTTGGGCAAGGCGTAATATCGTTAGCTTCAACATAAGTAAACCTCACTTGCATGCGGTGCGCTCAGTTGGTATCGGTACTGACCAATGGCTCGAAATTAATTAAAGGTGCGTACACTTTGGATACGCACACACAACCATACCTACTATTCATCAATGACGAAACTTGTCAATAATAATATATTTTCATAACTAAATAAACTGCCAAACATTAAAAAACTACTTTTCTAACCCGTAGTAATGTTACACGATAGGTTTTTCGTTCGTACAGGCTCATATTTCTTATATTTTACGATTAGTGCCCGGAGTAGCAGTTGCACAATACTATATTTTCATTCCGAGACTACGTGACTTCATAAAAAGTCAGATATCAATGTCTCAAACAATAAAAGTAAAAGGTGCACTTGGCTTCTTTCACCGCTCGCGATATTCTTTAAGTTTGTGGCTTCGTGATAAATTACTGGAGAAATAATATATTAGGGCAAAGTAATATTTTAAATGTGTTTTATGTTCTAGCTGCGGTCTCAAAGGAAATCTTTTATTAAGGGGCTTACATGACCTAAAGCGCGGTCATTGTCGGACTGCATAGAAAAGAAAGAGAAGCGCGATGGCAAAACTAATTTATTGCAAAATATGAAGGAATCTGTTGTTTGGACTAAAAAATTAAAACACTAGAATTTTAGTATGTTGCTTGTAGAATAATCTGACATAAAATCAGAATGATTGTAAGTATATTAGTATAGTTTTTATTGTAAAAAGAAAGTTTTTAGAGGTATCTTCATGATTTTTTTCTATCGTATCAAATATTAGTTATGTTTTCAACACACTATCTACCCAGCATATCTATCCTGAGGATTTTTTTCTGATTTTGTTTACTGTAGTCGATCATATACTTTTATTGTTTCTAAAAGTTGCGATTTTTGTGTTTAGGTCCTTTAAGCCCCTTAACCTAACCTCGTTTGCGTGATAGAGACCGCGTCTACCGAGACTGGCTGGCGCGGCCGGTGCTATCCCAGCACTATTCGTTCCCGTGAGTGAAATCTAAACGGATTATTTTTTTTTAATATAAGGAAATTAAAATTATAAGTAAGCAAATAACAACTAATACCTAATTAATAAATAAAAATAACAAAATGAAAACCTATCTTAACTGAAACTATACACAAACTAAAATATACCATCGAAAAATTCATCCGCATGATCCGCATCGCTGTCGACTGGTAATGTACCCGAGAGACTGGCGGCATTATTACGTTGTATGGCAATGCTTAAGCCTCTGGCCAAGGAAATAGTCAGTCCTTGGGTCACGGGAAGTGAATCAGCCGTTTCCTTAAAAATACCATGAGCACTCGGATCCCACGGCCCGAGGATGTTCAGTATTTATTTCCCAAGAAAGGAATATGAAATTAGAATTTTGATTAAAGTGACAACAAGGGTTTTCTTATCTATACTTCTATACTAATATAATAAAGCTGAAGAGTTTGTTTGTTTGTTTGTTTGTTTGAACGCGCTAATCTCAGGAACTACTGGTTCGAATTGAAAAAATATTTTTGTGTTGGATAGTCCATTTATCGAGGAAGGCTATAGGCTATATAACATCACGCTACGACCAATAGGAGCGGAGCATCAATGAAAAATGATGCAAAAACGGGAAAAAAATATTCCTTTTGAGAGCTTTCGTTGCGTACGCTGCGTAAACGGTTAAAGTTACGCAAAAATCATGTATGACGGAATTGTTTCCCTTTAAAAGTTATAAAAAAAAGTCCGCGACAGCATATGTCTATCTTTTAAGGTTTACTCACTATAACCTTTTTTATGGTAATCAAATTTCTTCTAAACTAATGCATTATTTGCGAAGGTTTTCTTTATAAACATGATATTAATCCTTATCAAAATAAATACGTTATTCATCACAAGTATTTAATGTTGAATAAAATTGCCCTTGACATCATTTGATTTCAATGAATATCTTAGGAGTTGCATAGTTTACAAGTAATATAGTCGCATAGTTTACATGTATAAGTAATAATCTTAAGTAATATCTTAAAGTAATTGAATATATTTTTTGGAATATATTTTTAACCGACTTCAAAAAAGGAGGAGGTTCTTAATTCGGATGTTTCTAATTTTTATTTTTTATGTATATTCGGGCATAACTCCCTCATATAATATGTATAGACAGACGGATTTGCAAAAATTTTTTTGTTCGAAATATTTTTATTCCGGAAATATTTTTACTCCGAAACTCATCATCAGATCTTTATGAAATTTAAATAGGACCAATTTAAATTTCATAAAGATCTGATGATGAGTGTCGGAGACAGACGACGGAACTCTTCAATAAATGCCAGCAAATCAACCGCGATTGCTGCTATAGCATATGTATGCATTGTTTACGCAATCACACAACATAACATTACGCCTGTACCTTTGAAAGGGGTAGGCAGATGTGTTCAATAGCTTCCTGTCACTGATATTCACATACCAAGTAGTGTTATATGAATTTGTTTGGGGTAGGCAGGTACAACTAAAAAGTGAAAAATAAAAACTTAAAAATAAAAAAAAACAACCGACTTCCAAAAAAATACTACAAAGTGAAAAATAACTTTAATTTCGAAAGTCGGTGTCAAAAAATGAAAATACAGAACCAACGACACCGACTTCCGAAATTAAAGTTATTTTTCACTTTGTATTCTTTTGGAAGTCGGTTGTTTTTTTTTTGTCAACAAGTTTTTAGTAGGTAGGTTTTTTCCTGAAATTACCGCGGGTGAAACGGCGGGGCACAGCTATTATTAAATAAAGTTACCTTTAGCAGTTAACAGAACAGAAAAACAAACTGTTGTTTGTTTGTTTGAACACGCTAATCTCTGGAATTATCAATTATTTTTGCATTAGATTGTCCAATCCATGTGGAAAGCTTAATCACGCCAGGACTCTTTGGAGCTGAGCAATAAGAAAAAGGTCAGGAAGAATGCTAAGAGAAAACGATGTGATAGCGCGGGCGGGTGATGCGATGCGATGGGTTGGGGGAGCAAGAAATTTCACGCGGACGAAGTCGCGGGCAGAGGCTAGTTTCTGAAATAATTATTCTAAGCTTCTGTTACGACTGTTTTAAATTTCACGTTTAGAAGTCTGGAACATTGTTGCTGTAACGTTGATGAAAAAATTAGTAAAAAGTTTATTTGAAAAGGGTTTTGATATTGCTAAAGAAGTTCCACAAACTTTGATAGAATACATAATTTTTGTTTCGCTCAAGTTTTCTGTGATTCTAATCAAATATCTGTGTAACTTTGGCGTAAGAAATGGAGATTAGTTTTAACAAACGTTTCATAATTATTTTGCGATCGACAAAGACGGGAGGATAGTTTTATTCTCAACTACTTAGGTACAGACGCCAGCGCATCAAGCTACTTCAATCTGTCAAATTTATTTAATAGATTTTCAACTTTCTCGCTACAGCATTAGGTTCAAAATTGATTGGGAAAATTTGACAGTTTCGGGTAGCTTGAAGGCTCCTTCAAACAGGCGCGACACAACGGCACCGCAAGTCACGCGGAGCGGAAGGGCAAGGGGGGAGCGAAAGGGGTCTTATACCTTGTTTCTGAATAGAGCATTTGTCAAACTCTTACAAGGTAATTCCTTCGTGTTGTAGTTGCGAAATTCAAAATCATAAAAAACAAATTGAATTTCGTAGGCCGATTTTGAAGCCTGAAAGTGACAATGATATTCCAAAACGTTATAAATGATATGTGGAATTTATTCAAAGAAATTGATTCGGGTCTTCGTCTCCATTTGATCAAGGATAGAGTATATTACGATTATTAGAATGTGGAGTGGGTAGTAATATTGTTGGTGCTACTAGCGAAATATAATCAAAAGGCTTCGGGGAAATATCGGATTATCTAAGCATAGACTGGCAAGATTATTCTAAATATCCTCAAGTTTAGCGAATATTTCAGCAACGTATTAAAGCTAATACCGTAACCCCTTTACTAATAAACGTTGTATAGCGTCTGTATAGTTACACAACGCTTTGTCTTCTTCTTCCGAAAGTCAAATTACTGACGACTGAAAGAGAGAAATCGCTGTGTAACTATTCGTCTGATATAATACGTTTATTAGTAAGGGGGTAGGTAGCTACCTACTTTATGAAGATGAATTCATAAATATATGAAGATACATAATAAGTATGTAAGGATCGTAGCAGGTGCGTTATGTGTTACCCCTATGTGAAAAGGCGAGAGTTTATGTATGTATGTAAATAATAAATAATGGCATGTATTTAATCGAACCTTTATTAATACCTATTTATAAGTGCTCCTAAAAATATTAACACTCTGAAATAATAATTGCGCCTCTTTTTGTGAACCTCAAAAAAAATCTATTTTAAGGTTCTAAAATACTAAATAGCCAAGTAACTGCGACCGCCTTGGATGCATGTACCGCTCCCCTGCCGCTGCCGTGGCAACGCTCGCTTCGCTCGCTTGACTTTCTCTCGGTCTGTTAGTTCAGTTGTCTTAGTTACTGCGACCAACTGTGAGAAAAGACGAGGAAGTTAATTGAGTACATAATAAATTATTTAAAAAAATGTGCATCATTAGAAGCGGAAACAATTTTAGAGGTTCATTCATCTAAAAAAGTTTTTGAAAGTTTTTTGAAGTTGTTGTTTTAGATTTTGTACATTAGAAGTTCAATAAGTTTTTAGAGGATCAGTTAAATATTTCCCCCATAAATAAATCGACAAAAACATTCCATTTCATAAACGTTAATATTACTTCTTTGCATAAAATAAATTGAATTTCCTTGTTCAGAAATAAATTTCTTAAACCAGAAAACAAAGGATATTTATGCGAAAATTTTGCTGATCGTCAACTCAGCGATTTCTCAAGTGTTCCAGTCGCCGTTTTTGTATGGAGAGCCATGCACATAACGTCGAATATTTATTTCGTGACACTTGCTCCTTAGAATAAGGCGTATGCTAATAAACATTTCAGAAGACGGATCACAAGACATGCCATACGTGACCGTGTTGTCACACTTTGTCAACAAAATTAGCAATAACTAAACCATTTGTTCTTTATTTCGAGTTAGCGCTGTGCTGAAAAAGTGGTCGGTGTAATTTTAACAGTAGCAAAGAGTATGTAACACTTGTTTTCATCATATTAATGGCGCTTAGAGTAGGTATGTAACACTTGTTTTCATCATATTAATGGCGCTTAGTTTATATATCTAAATATTGAGACAGAGATAAGTCACCACCAGATACTGCTGAAGCTATATTCTACAAACATTAAATGAATCCTAATTAACTCAAAACTCTTGAAAGGAGTCCCGTCATGTCCAAACTTCATAATTGACGTAATAAGTTTCTGAACTCACCCATGCGTACCAGTAATTTCTTCCAAAATTACAGAAGAAATTTAGCGCAAGCTAACCTCGAAAAGTTCTCAAACAAATCGGATATTACTCGCATAAAATTGAGAATCCGGCTACGTTGTTTTCGACAAAACAATAAGTAACTGAAAATGCAGCCCATCAAAGAGGGTTCCAAGAAATTAGCCAACGAGAATTCTTTAAACTCCAGTAAGCTCGATGTTCACCCAGAGGCCAGATATTCTAAGAATTTCCCGATATTTTTACAGATAAATAGGTAAAGAGATAAGTTTAACAAAAATGTTTAGGTTTTGTAGTTGGCAACGAATACAAATGTTAATAAAATTTGACCTAATTATAAACGGAGTGTCTACGGATGATTAACTATAATAAAGAAAAAAAAATTTGGAAGGGTGTGTGGGTACCTATTGGCGATGCCAGATTTGTTACATTGAACGGGAAAATAACAAGTAACTATATTCCCCGCCCGATCTCCTTAATCTACTCAAACGTCATTGCGTCTCATACGGTCTTCACGTCGTCGAGAATACGTCGACTTGTCAATATAGACGAGATAATGTTACATTTTAACAGCATGTCCATAATAAAACCGACTAATAGGATGAATCGTAAAATTTACGTTTTACATTGTCACTGTTGCAGATAGTGTGAATTTTATGACATTGCATTTCGGAGATTTAGTACAGTAGAGATACAAACAAATGAAATTCACATAACTCTATTAAATTGAATGACTATTACAAATATTTTAATGTAATTAAAAACAAAAATAATTTTCATTGGAGTAAAACGTAGATAGATTTATATATATTATATAAATATATATATATATTTAAAATTCAATAATTATAAATTTAATTTAAATATTCTTAATCTTTTAGTACTAAAATATTTTATCTTATATAATAAAGTATTTATTTCACAAAACATAGCACTTTGCATAAGAATCAACAGATATGTGAAGAAAAATATCGTAGGTAAACAAAGCTAGAGATTTTTTTCTTTCGCAAATTTTTCTACACAGATAGCAATTACTTATCAAATTTAATTAAATTATTAGCAATTTTACTCTTCGCTTACAAAAATAAATCGTGTAAAAACGACGTTACTTTGGGGCACAACACCGAGTGTAAATAAACTCAAAGTGTCTTTGGACTTTTTTCTTTGTTTGTGCTCTTCGATCCCATCAACGAAACAAAAGTATAACAAATAATAAAATGGTGCTTTTTTGCGGAAGACCTTTATTAAAAGTTGAGTGGTCCTTTGTTTAAATAACTATGTATACTACGATGAAGGTTTACCGACCTAGGCATTTTTAATCGAATAATTTTTTTTATCTTTAGTGATAATAATTATTAGGGCAAAATAAAATATAACTAATATTTTAACATCCAAAATAATTAATTCATTTATAGAATCAACCATCGAACATCTAATCTAACATTAAATAAGCATTTACCATGTTGTGTTGTTCAATAATCTTAAATTGAAGACTATAAAAAACCTTTCAAGCCTACTTACGGCAAAATGTACTATTAATAATAAATATATCTACTTATAATATATAAGCCCCTTATAAGGTGCGACCGTTTTCCTTACATTAAATAACTTTTACTTAAAGGATCAACGGGATACCCACTTAAAATAATATTACGATATGTGTAGGTAGAGGGACTGTTCATAAGAACATCTTGCGTGAGCGTAAACGTAAGATTTTATACCTACTAAAGTAATTTCATGAGTTTTATAGGAAGAAAAATGTCGACAAAATTTTGGTATGAGATTGAAAATGAATAGATCGGCACAGTGTTGGACTGTTGGTTTACGAGAAGTTGATGTGATATGAAAATAATATAAATAAGTGACCAATTTGTAAAAGAGATTTTTCACCTTATTCCTCATTAAGAACTTTATAGGCTTTCAAAAGTCATGTGTTTTGTTCAAAGGACATGTTAGGAAATGGGCTTAAAATAATATTTTTTTTGAACAGCTGTCATGTATGGTTTTTCTGATAGGGAAACTTATTCAGGATGGCCTGACAAAAACAGAAAAAATATTAAAAGCACCATTATTGAATAAATACATGTTTTAAATCCAGATATTTTTGGTGTCATAATATTATTTTTGCACATTGAAACAAAGAAAAAATGGTTAAATATCATTTTTTAAAGCAAATTATACACCTTATTGTTATTTAAAATATTCTAAAATAATATTAGATGGTTTAAAATAAAACCAACTCCATGATTTGTACGCATGGCATTAATTCCTTTGCCTCCTAATGGAATCTTTGAAAATATTATCTGTGCCTGTAAGGTTGTCATATTTGCCAGCTGTCAGTACACAGGTCAAAAGTGAATTGAATTTGACACTTGATTGACGTTTACAGTTCACAATGACAATAATGACATCCAACTAAAAAGTGTTGCCAAAATCAATAATTACTGTGGGTTGCAATTTATTTTTTAAATAATGATTATTAAAATGTATAATAATTAAGGAAAGGGTGCTTTCAAAAAAAATTAAAAAAATATACAAGGTCTCCTTAATTTATGTACTTTCATAAAAATATGATCTCTTCCCTGTTCACAGTAGCTTCGAATAAAAGCCCAGCCTCCATACAAAAACCTAACATGTCCTTTCTGAATGTCAAATCCCCCTTCCCTACGACTTTGTTCATTTTTGTCAATTGATAGTGTTTTATTATGAAAACTTTTCACCATAGACGAGCTTCATGCTTTTTACGGAGTGGCCCACGGGTATATTATTTTAGCCGACTTCGGCATATTTCTGGATCTCGATAAATAATTTAGATTTTGCGTTTTTATGTGCCGTTTAAATTATAGCTGCATTTTGCCATCATAGACTAAACGATGAGGAAAATCTGCCATAAAAGGCACACATCGGACTACCAACTTTACGCGTCTGACATAAACCATATGTAATATGACATTTAACGACTTCACACTCTGCATAAAACAATAAACACGTTTTTATGTGATTTCAAGAATTCAGGAGGAAGTGTTTACGTAATACGATACGACCGAGTGTGTAAGACCCACATGTTTAACATGATCCTGATTAGTTTATGATTTCCTGGTAAACAAGTGGTTGTTTTGAGCGAGTTTGTAGAGTTTCTAGAATGATTATGCGCGTTCGCACAAGTCATACATTTTGTAGGTTCTACAATTGGCCCGATTTTTTATTGTATTACCTATGTTTTGTAGTGCGTGTGCGTTGATACATTTGATCTCTACTGTTTCATTTTGGTCCTTCGAAAAGCCGGCCACCGATTGCAGGCTGGTTATAATTGAGCGCGTGTTCCATTCGCACGTTCAAGCAAGTGTCAAATATTTTTATTAAGTATGTTTTTTAGTTGAGGAGTGCTATTTTTACATGGTAATGTGGTTTTTCTATCAATAGAGTTTGATGAAAACCTATCGCTGTTTAATTACATTGAGAGGCTTTCTTCTAGAGTCTTTATAATATCGTCTGCGAACGCTCTTTAGTTCAAAACAAGTTTTTGTAGGTTACCTATAATGCAGGAGGAACCTATGTATATTCTTGAACAACAAAGGTATGCACGGTTCACAAATCGCACCCGAATATAATCGTTAAGCTCGAATCATAATTTTGCGCAATATTGATTTGGTTGCAATCAATCAAACGTTGGTTCCAATTCGTAAAGCAAGTTAAATATTTGTAGTTGTAATAATATTATGCTACATTGACGCTAGTTACCGACTGCCTGTGATATGAATTATTTAACGTTTTGCATATCTGATGTTACCTACTAGCGTAGAAAATCGGTTTAGTCGATAGCACACGACGACACATTTAGTTGACATCGCATTGCTGGCTTTTCGTACAATGAGAAGTCAGCTTATACTGGAAATGTATAGTTTGAGGTGTCGTCAGGCGTATCTATTACAGGTAAGTTCACAGAAAGTAGCAAGGCTAATGGACAGATACTGATTGAGGCCATTGTCTACAAATACCTTTATAAAGACCTCCTCTCTATCTCATCTAAGTATACAAGTGGAATGAGCAGTAATTGCTGATACGTACATCTTCATCGCAGATAATGTGATGTGTGTTTACATTACGTTTACAGAACACTTGCTGAAATATGTTGTGTGAGCATTATACGTGTACAGTCACGAACATAAGTATGTATACACTTGGCTTTATTCAAAGATGATTTTCTCCTTTAGTTTTGAATGAAATTTTATGTTATTACGAACAACGTATTTTCGAACCCATAGGTTTATGTAAAGTGTCGTATTTCAACGTTGCATTCGTTATTCCACGAAAAAATCGCAATTGAAAGTTGCCAAGGGTTGTCATATTAGTGCTCGTGACTGTACAAGTCCGAAGTCCATGTGTCTGTAGGGCCACTACTATACATACATTAACATTATTTTTTATGGCACACCACTTTACCTTATTTTATTTGTAACTAGCTGACCAGACAACGTTGCCCTGGGGGCTTAAAATGCCACTTTGGCAGAATCATAAAAGGATAACATTATGAATCATAATATGGCGAAGACAGTCCGTGTTTTTTTTTTCGCTGCTCTACGTAGGTATAATCAAAGAGATTGGGATTGGATTTGGATTGTATTGATTGGTATTTTAGCACAGACTAACTTTTAACTTTAACTGAAAAATCCTTCACTATATGTTATGGATTTGATACGATTAACTTAACAGTTAATTGTCCATTATGATTCATAATGTTTTACGATTCTGCCAAAGTGACCTTTATAGGCCCCCTGTTCAAATACAAAATCCAATAAAAAAAGGAGTTTCAGTATTTCCAGAATAAAAAAAAATCCGGGGAAACTTTTTCTTTCCATAAAACTCTAATTCGGACTATTACGGACATTTTAAAACGAAAAATAGGCAAATCGGTCAGCCGTTCTCAAGTGCGTAAGATGCGGTTACCAACGAACAGAATTTTATTTATATACAGGAAGATATATTAAGTTATCTTAGTCTTAACTTACGTACGTTACTTTAATTTTATATTCATTTTACATCACTGTCTAGCTAGCTATAAATACTTGGAATAATCTGCGGAGAACGTGTGGAGCATATTTGTTACAAATTTGTTGTGTTTAATGTCTCCGGACTCGTAATATATTCCTATATGCTACTGTTTCTAAAAACAAGACACAAATAAATACATAAAGTACAGTATATGCAAAATGTGCCCTATCACTACAATGGATTGGACCGAGGTTAGTTTAATGAGGCTAAAATTGACTCAGTAAAAAAAAATATAACTTGCTTAAGCGGGCTATAATGTTCCCAGTGTTGGGACACAGGCCACCTCTCTGTGAGGGGGAGTGGGCCGTAATCCACGCAGGCCCAGGTATCATAAAAAAAACGAAGTTAGGCTGAATAAAAATAAACGTGGAAATATTAAAAAGTTTGATAATACTCGGAACACGTTCCGTTATTAGGTACAACAGAATTTAATTTTATACGGACTGGTGGTTTTTAGGGAAACCTTTTCAACAAACTTTGATAAAGCTTTTTACGAATTGTTCCAGTTTTATAGCATCACATTACGTCGAATATACGTGCGCGACGTTTTTGTGCGAGTATTGTATCTTCATTTATAATATCATAATATGGCCAAGAATAATTATTTACTAGATATAATTTTTATTAATGTTTGGAGTTGAAATATAATAATATTTTCATTCTGATGACAGTAAGGATGACAGTTTCTAAGCGAATTTATTTTGAGTTATAGGCATTTGCTTTATTTCTTTTGCCTGGAGAGAGTGAATCTTGGGAGACTCAAAATTATCAGTGTTGTTAAAAGCGAATTAGAAATGTGCCACGTCGACAAGAATAACAAGATCATTTTTATTGTTAGTTTAATATTTATCTTTTTGTTTCGGGAAAATTAAAAACGTTTTTTTTTTTGTGGTATCCATTTACCTAGGTTCTCGGTTAGATAGTCAGTTTAAAATTTAACCGCATATGTACTAAACGGTCCGGTAGGCTTACTTCAAGTCAATATTTTGTTATTTTATACCTTCGAAAGCTCTCTGCCTTATACCGTTTCTGACGAAATCGTCCACCACTTCAACTGCCGGCTGATTCTTTACTAGCAAACTTAATTTGAAATCGGGAAATTACTTAATTTTATTAGATCTATTTTGTTTCTTACCGAGTCGGACGTTTCATACAAAAATTTTTAGTTTCTACGACTACTATCCAATTTTGTTCAGATGATAGGCCTATATCGGCGAAAATTACTAGATGTTGAACATAGGGAGGAACAAAACCCCTAAGGCCGCATCCTTAACAGTTGATTGCAAAGTCTCGCGGCGTTGCCATAGTCATACATTTGCTTATGGAACAGCAAAAAGTGAATATATCAAATGTTGAGATTCTGATTTTCGCAAACTCAAAGAATGAATATTCTCGTAAGGAAATTTGATCACTGAACTCACCTAATTTACAATTTAAATACACCGTGTTTCTGATTGTTAGGCCAGAAAAAAATAGGTACTTCGTGTATACCAACTTTGTAAATGTCTGGTAACGACAATTTTCGATGACAACATTGCTTGATTAGGGCAAAGAAGTTTATAGAATGCAAGTCAAATGTGATAAGATATTCAAAAGGAAGGATTTTATGTAGGTCGTTTGGTTCTATATTAAATATAATCTAAATGGTATAAAATAAAGTCGCTTTACGTGTCTGTTTGTGAAACAACACAATGGATTTTGATGCGGTTTTCACCATAATTCAGAGAACCTATTCCGGAAGGTTTTAAGTGTTTGGCCAGACTGGGGAGCAGGCGCGGGTGCGGATACGCGCGCGGGCTGCCTGTCCGCACTGGAGCGCGGCTGCGTTTTGCGTGTTGTCGTGTCCGGTGTTTGTCAAAATATAATATGGATGAAGAAGACTTATTTTTATTAGAAAAAAGCTCGAACTAGTTTGAGAACCCCGGTCCCCGCGCGGACTGCCCGGGCCCGTGCCGCGCACCCACTGCGGCCACTTGTATGAACGAGCTATGACGTTAGGGAACCGCGCGCTCTCCGCGCCGAGCAGCCCGCGCCGCTCTCCGCACCCGCGTGCCCACTATGGACACTCAAAGGAAGTTCATATGTTTGAGTTCACCGCACCGCGCCCGCCCCGCGCACGCGCTTCCAGTCTGGCCAAACACTTGTGTCATCATAATCAGTCTATAATGTCCCCACTGCTGGGACACAGGCCTCCTTTCTTCAAGATGGAGTGGGCTGTAATCTACCACACGGGTATAATCCGTTAATATTCTCACATGTCGCCATTTCGTCGCTGGTCTGAATAACATACAAAAAAATTCTATCTTACACGTTGATGATATTTATTTCCAAATTCAAATTCAAAATAATTTATTAGCAAAAATATATATAGGTAAACAATAAATAGATGTTTTACAGCCTTACAAGTCTTTCTTTTTGTTACCACTTCTTTGTGATAATAACATTCAATTAGGTTAGTGTCATAAAGTCCTTTTCATCATCATCATAATCTTTTCAGCCGAAAGACGTCCACTGCTGGACATCGGCCTCCCCCAAAGTATCCTCTTAGGATTGCACGCTAGCTATAAAAAGGTAGGTACTAAAGTCCTTTTAGTACCTTATTATAGCTAGCGTGCAATCCTAAGAGGATACTAAAGGCTCTCAGTGCATCATAAACCCATAGACATTACATTATAGCTTAGTACTGATTTCTTCAGTCTCGTCTCGACTGCCTCGTCGGTCTAGTGGTCGCAAGCGCTACTGCTGAGCATGAGGTCTGGGTTCGATGCCCACGTCGGGGAAAAGTGTTATTGAGTTTTCCCATATTTTTTTTTCTGGATGGGAAATCATAAAGGACCCCTCCCGCTCTGAGTGGAGCGGAGACTGTTACTGACTAAAACCCACCCGTGTTCCTTCCTTAGCTCTTTATGTTCCGGGCTAGCGGTAACCCTTTCGGACAATCCCGCTGAAGAATACAGGCTTCATATTATGTTGTGATTTCTCTAGCGGGTAGTTTTTAAATCTACAAATGACAGCCGGGACTGACGTTTGACGTAATGACTGTTCATTACGGGTAGTCAGAAGCCCGAAAGCCTGACAATCAGTCTACCCAAGCAATGAGTATCGTATTACCTAGCAACTGGGTTGTGGATGGAGGTCAGACAGGATCTATGTAAGATGCTGGTACAGTACCTACCCGGCGATAGATATTGCACATCGACCTTTGGAAAGAGACAATTTACGATTTTTAGTGAATATTTTAATATAAAAAAAATAAAAACATTTTATTTTCGAATGGTAATATTTTTTTTAGCATGTATGGATGCTATACTATTGCGGGTTAACGGGAACGCCCTCTGTTAGTTAACATACTGTATATGTGTGAGGTGTGGTGATGTGTAAGTACTGATGATAAAGTCGGATCCTTGGCTGAATGAACGAGCACCTTTCTCTCATTTCAGTGCTTTTTCATAATGGTAAGATTAAGCATGTGGGTTGTATTACCTTGATTTGTTGACTTACTTTTTGTGATGTCATGATAACTAAATAATGTTCTAGTTACAAACTTCAAAGGAACTGGGTACCTACAGGTTTGTTTGACGAACGCCGCCGCCCGTCGCTTTTTTCGCACGCGCGTTGCAAAATCTTGTTTACATTAGGATGATAAATTTAAATTGCTGCCTTAGTTTTCCCAGACTTTTTAATATTTTGTTTACAAAATTGTAGCCGGTAGATGTTTCCTGCACCATCACTCAACTGGATAACTTGCAATCTCTTTTATAATCTACCAATTTATAAAGTTTGTGGTAGAAAATATATATATTTTTTAATACATATTAACCTAGGTATTGGTTATTATTTAAGAAAGTAGATATTATTACTGAAGTGTACCCGTAAGCGTAGGTTGCAGATGGAAACAACTGTTCATTCCAAGATTCCTTTATTAATGTCTAATTATAACATACAAATCGTATTGCTAACTTAAATTACTTAGTTACTAGAATAACAATGCTTTGTTTGCAAAACGTGATATGTTACTGGACCGACGACTGTCTTAATGGGGATCAGCAAAGGCATGTCCTTACATTACCATTCTTCTTGTAAAAGTTGTATGAATGGTGCGCTAGTTACCTACTTCTTTGTTTAATAAGTGTAAGTAAAAGTTCAAGTTCTAGTCGTAAATCACGATAAGAGATGAAATTGCGTGTGAAGATAAGCTGACGACAGATTACAGACTCCACGCTTCGCTTCACTCAGCACTTTAGCTACATTAAATTAATTAAAAGAACATTATTTGTGTTGGAGCTTACTTTCCTGCATTGTTTGTTTAAATAATATTGGCATGTATTGAAAAATAATACGGGGATAAAGTCTTTTGTGTTCTGCCAGTTTCAAGCTCGTCGATATTTCTGTAAAAACGGAATTTGGACTTTATATGTATACTTGGCAACATCCTACCAAATATGATAATAATATACATGTCTGGTTAAGGGGACTACGGGACCTAAACGCAAAAACGCAAGTTTTATAATGCCTAAAAGTGTATGATTGACTACAGCGGTGCTATTCTGTAAAAATCTCACCGTGAAAACCTATGTGAAGTGAGCGTGAAGTGAGCTGTCAATAGTGTCAATTCCTAGCAAAAACCAACTCACTTCACCTAAGTTTTCACGGTGAGATTTTTACAGAATCGACCGGCAGTAAACAAAATCAGAAAAATATATGATATTCTTCAGAACATGCTAGTTAGATAGTGGTTGCGCCAACATTCAAAAACTGATTGACATTCGCTACTTCCTATACCCATCTCCCTTCCGCACATACCTCGCGAGTGAATAAGAAGATTTCGCTCGTCATTTTGTCGCGAAAACACTTCCGAATCGAACCGCATCGCGCGCGCCATGGCGCTTGCCCGCACCGCTTAAAAATATTGATAACTTTGGAATCACCGCATTTCCGCATATAATAAGACTTTTACTCAACCGCCTGTGTTATAGTTTAACGTGTGAGACAGTAATTAGAAGCCCAACTGCCCCTGAACCTGGAAAGTGAACCGGTGCACCGGCGACGACGAGCACGTGGCTCCCGTAAAAGGTTTGTGCTTCCTTCCTTATTATTTCGGGTTGTTTTCTATTGTCCCACACCCACCGCAACTCGAAATCACCCATCACCAAGCGTTTGTCATTCTTATTGTTCCGCTTCGCAAAATACAGTCCACTAATTTGGCCCTTGGCGCCACCATTTTCTTTGGTCCCTCTCACCGGATAGTATAGGTATTTGAATTAGGTACATATTTGTTGTAGTTATCGCATTAGTATTTATTCCATAGGGAATAAACGCACCGCACCGCAGTCTTATACCTAACGCAATTCGTTGTTCGTTTCGCAAATAGTTCATCTATTACCTACGCATTGTACGTTCGTAATACCTACATACGTAGCTATAGATCGTTAGTATTCTGTTAATTCATTCGGAAGTCAAAAAGTATTTGTATATCAGAAACAGAGACACAACCTGATGGGTAAATTAGAATTGATTTAAAAGTACCTACAGTTCGTTTAGTATACTCGCAGTACGTTTATAACTGTCTACCCACTTTAGGTTCTTAGATATTGTTCGCGTCACTGTTCTTCACCGCTTATTAGTTAAAATTAACTTTATTTTGTTTGTTTACTGCATTGATAGTGTGTCATAATACCTATTGTTCACGATGCCTCCAAAGGATAGCAAAGTTCAATTAAAACTTTTATATGCTAAAAGAGACATGCTATTTTCCCGCGTGCAATCTATTTGTGATAATGCACTTAAAACAGCTGATCTAGCCATTAGAGATTCGTTCTTATGTTCTGTAGAAAATTTGGATAGTTTGCGCACGGAATTTGAATCCGTAATTCATGATATTAACGTTTTAGAGTTAGAATTAAATCCAGAATACGCTGTGAGTTATCAAGCTTTGGCGTCATTTGATGATTTATTCTGTCGCATCAAACGCGTCGCGAGAAGTTTGGAGATGCCGTCTATCCATCAGATCCATGCAAATCACACTCGCGATCGACCTAGATTACCGCCCATTCAGATACCTGAATTCAATGGTGATATTCGCAATTGGAATCAGTTTATAGATAGTTTTGAAAACACTATAGATAAGAACGTCTCTTTGACAGATCATGAAAAATTACACTATCTGGTTGAAAAGTTAACTGGTAAAGCTAAAACTATTTGTGCCGGCATTACTTTTAGTGCCGAAAATTATTCATTAATTTTAAAAACTTTAAAGTCGAAATACGAAGACAAAAGATTGGTAGCTACCGCATATTTAGATCAGTTATTCGAATTGAAAAATATTACAGTTTCTAATGAACATAACTTAGAGAAGTTTTTAGATATTTTTGCATCATCTGTTCGCGCAGTAAAGAACCTGAAGGTCGATGACCTCTGCGACTTTTTGTTTTTGTATTTGGGTTTAAGGAAATTAGATAATGAAACTGTTCGTTTATTTGAAATGAACCATCGCAGTAGTAAACTGCCAAAATTCAATGATTTAGAATGTTTTGTTCGCGATCATATTAAAATATTACAACGCACTTCGTCAAACCATGAAGTTACGAAGAAGGTAGTTACTAAATCCGACCGTCGAACAGATGCGCCTTCGAAGTCACAAAAGTCGACACATACGTATGTGAATACCGCACCTGCACCTGTACAATCCATTTGCTCTTTGTGCAATAGTCAACATTCGCAATTGTACAAGTGTTCTGGGTTTTTAAAATTTACGCCTTATGAACGTTATAAGTTTGTTCGCGAAAACAATTTGTGTTTTAACTGCTTAAGTGACAAGCATCGGGTTACGTCATGTAATAGTAGTCAAAGTTGTCGTAAGTGCCCTTCAAAGCACCACACTTTACTTCACATGGAGAAAGGTTCTAATAATGCCGCATCCAATGTGAGCACAGTTAGTTTATCAAGCGGTGACACGTCGTCGCAGACAGTCAGTGCGAACTCGGCGACCGCTTCGCAGCCGCAGCCGCAGCCAGCGCGCGACGTTGGCCGCTCGCAGACCGCCGTGAGTGACGTCACGTTGTGTTCGATGTCCGCAAGCAGTGCGTGTACTACCGTGGTGCTCGCGACCGCTCACGTTGTTGTTAATGATGCTGTAGGTAATCCGTGTCTTGTTCGAGCGTTGTTAGATTGCGCTTCGCAGAGTAATTTTTTAACTCAAAATTGTTGTCAACGCCTTGGATTTAATATTAATAATCGGCCAGCCCGCTCAGTAGTTAAGGGGTTCGGTGGTTTAAAATCAGCCATTCATGGTTCGATTAAAATTAAATTTGCCTCGCGTTTTAATTCCGATATTTGTTTTGATATGGATTCGCTTGTCGTAGATAAAATTACGGAACAATTGCCTACTGTCCCGGTTGATACGTCTTTATTGACCAATTTTAAAGACCTACCGTTGGCAGATGAATCTTATTGTGTCCCTGGAGACGTCGATATGTTGATCGGCGCATCGATTCTCCCGCACCTCCAGTTATCGCGTAAGGTTCAAGGTCATTCGTCGTATCCCGCACCGCACGCCCTAGAAACAGTTCTAGGTTTTGTTATTGTTGGTTCCGCACCCGCACATTTAGATAGTTACTCGACTGTGTCACACTGCTGCACTGTTGAGCCGCCGCTGGAGTCTACCATCCGCAAGTTCTGGGAAATTGAAGAGGTCAATGTCCCGCCTATCCTAAGCCCTGATGATAAGGTGGCTGAGGAGATTTATTGTCGCACGACTATTCGAAACAATGATGGTCGTTATGTTGTCGCGCTCCCATTCAAGGGGGATATTTTTTCGCTCGGTGACTCCTACGCTTCCGCTGGAAAACGCTTTTCTTGTTTAGAACGTAAGATGCAAGCATCTCCGAAGTTGAAGCAAGCCTATGATGAGGTTGTTATCGAATACCTAGATAAAGGATACATCTCACCTGCGCCTACCGCCGAGACTGACGAGACTCGCGGTCATCCATCTTACATCATCCCGCACCACGGAGTTGTTAGAGAAGATAAGCTTACTACTAAGCTCCGCGTGGTTTTAGACGGCAGTGCTAAGACTAGCACTTCTGTATCGCTCAATGATATTTTGTATTGTGGTCAAAACCTTCAAGGTAACTTATTTGACATTATTGTAAATTTCCGCTTGTTTGCCGTCGCGCTTTCCGCCGACATAAGGCAAATGTTTCTTTCTATTGGTATTCGCGAATGCGACCGCCGATTTCAACGTTTTTTGTATAGATTTTCGCCTCAAGAACCTTTGAAAGTTTACGAGTTTAATCGTGTTTGTTTTGGGCTTAAGTCGAGTCCTTTCCATGCGCTTCGCACTATCAAGCAATTAGCCGCTGATGAGGGTGAAAGATTCCCGAAAGCGAAAGATACTATTGAAACTGGGCTATACATGGATGACTTTGTTTATAGTGTAGCCAGCGAGGCAGAGGCCGTTGAGACCGCCGCTCAAGTAATAAGTCTTATGAAAGCCGGTCAGTTTGACCTTGTGAAGTGGACAAGTAACTCACAAACCGCTCTAGATTCGATTCCACTATCACATCAATTATCTTCAGTAAAGGAATTTGATGGTGATGATACGCACAAGGTTCTAGGCTTAAGTTGGTCACCCGCGTCTGACATGTTCAGTCTTAAGGTTAGTTCGACTCCGCAAATTTGTACTAAGCGCATTATCCTGTCGTGTGTAGCACGTATATGGGATGTTATGGGATTTGTAGCTCCCGTCGTTTTATACGCCAAGTTACTTATAAAAGAACTTTGGCTTTCCAATAGTGATTGGGACGACCCCGCGCCCGACAATATTGTTAAGTTGTGGGCTCGCTTTCGCAAAGAGCTTCCATTGCTCAATCAAATAAGAATTCCACGCCATGTTGGTATATTGTCCGACAGTATAGTTACTGTCGTAGGCTTCGCAGACGCCAGTGAAAAGGCTTACGGGGGGGTAGTTTACTTTCACGTTTTGAATGCTGATAAGGTCTCGGTTAGTCTTATAAGCGCTAAATCGAAAGTCTCCCCTCGCAAGGTCATTTCTCTAGCGCGCCTGGAGCTGTGCGCTATACTTTTGTTAGTGCAATTAATCAGCTCTATTGTCAATGCCTGTAGGCACCGCATTATTATCGATAGAATTATGGCTTTTTCTGACTCTACTGTCGCTTTGTGTTGGGCACATTCTTCGCCCCATCGCTGGGACACATTTGTTGCCAATAGGGTGGCTAAAATTCAGTCCGAATTACCACCACAAAATCTCTTTCACGTTGCTGGTATAGAAAATCCCGCCGATTGTCTCTCCCGCGGATTGCTCCCTTCGCAAATTTTAGATCACCCGCTATGGTTCTGCGCTCCGCCTTGGATTCACAGTATGTTTGAGGAATGGCCGGTTAAGCCTTTTAATCCAGCTGCCGTTTCAGAACTACCCGAGGAGAAGAAACATTCGCTTGTAGTTTCGGTTCCACGTGAAGAGTCGGTTATATTATCGTTGTCTAATCGAGTCTCGTCTTGGTCGAGACTTTTGCGTTGTGTGGTCTATGTCTGTCGTTTTCTAAAACTACTGTCCACACGCGGTAATATAACCGCCGCTGATCTGGATAAAGCTGAGTCAGTCGTGCTTCGTGAGTTGCAGAGATTTTATTTCGCATCAGAATTTAGTAGTTTAGAGTCCAACAAAACTTGTAGTCGCGCTTTTCAACATTTGAAACCCTTTTTGCAGAGTGGTCTCATTCGAGTAGGTGGTCGTTTGAGAAATTCTGATTTAGGATTTGAACAAAAGCATCCAGTAGTTTTACCCCGCAAGGACCATATTTTAGATTTGATTGTAGATTATCATCATAAGGTGAATTGTCACGCAGGTCCAGACTTGTTGATGTCTATCCTTAGACAGAAGTATTGGATACTTTCCGCTCGCAATTTGATTCGTGCTAGAGTGCACAAATGTGTGCCCTGTTTTAAGCTTCGCCCGCGATTTATCGCGCCTGAAATGGCCGATCATCGCTCTTGTCGTGTTGTTCAATCCGCTAAACCTTTCATACATACCGGTACGGACTTCGCTGGCCCGTTTAGAGTAACTATTACCCGTGGTCGTGGTATACGCTCTACAAAGGCTTACGTTTGTCTATTTATTTGTATGACAACTCGCGCTGTTCACATAGAATTGACTGGTGATTTGAGTACGCAAAGTTTTATGTCCGCGTTTAAGCGTTTTCTGTCGCGACGTGGTCCCGTCAAACGTTTATATTCGGACAACGGTACTAATTATATTGGAGCCCGCCGTAGTATCTCGGAGCTACACGCATTCTTGCGATCAAAGTATTATCAGAGTGAATTCGCTCATGTTTTGGCCGAAAACCGTATTGAATGGCATTTTAATACGCCCGCTGCTAGTCACTTTGGTGGTAATTGGGAGACTAACATTAAGAGCCTCAAGTCGCATCTGTTCCGCGTTGTAGGCGTACAGATTCTCTCGTATGAGGAGCTGAGCACTGTACTCGCTCAGATAGAGGCAGTGATGAATACTCGTCCATTGTGTCGAACTCTATCTAGTGACCCGTCAGAGTCTTTAGCTTTAACGCCGGCTCACTTCCTAACCACGACTCCTCTTAAGTATTTGCCCGCTATGGATGTCGATGAAGACAGACTGCATCTCCTAAAGCGTCACGCTCTTTTGGATAGATTAGTTCAATCATTTTGGAGGCGTTGGAGAACAGATTATTTGCACACGCTGCAGTCGCGTCAAAAATGGAATACTCCATCGAATCCAGTTACCGTTGGTACTGTGGTAGTTTTAATGACTGAGAATGCGCCCCCTCTACACTGGCCTCTAGGTGTAGTGGAGGAAGTTTTCCCTGATTCAAAGGGAGTTACGCGTATCGTAAGAATTAAAACCGCAACCGGTTCGTATTTACGTCCGGTTATTCGCCTCTGTCCTCTGCCTAATCAGCAGCAGGTTTCAACTTAGTTTAGTAGTTATTGCAACGCTTTAGATATAGTTTAGGAATAGTTTAGCAGTTATAGGTTGCATAAGAATTTAGTTATTTGATTAGTTTCGCTTATTGTTTTTGAAGGTGATCCTTCAAACCCGGGGGGAATGGTTGCGCCAACATTCAAAAACTGATTGACATTCGCTACTTCCTATACCCATCTCCCTTCCGCACATACCTCGCGAGTGAATAAGAAGATTTCGCTCGTCATTTTGTCGCGAAAACACTTCCGAATCGAACCGCATCGCGCGCGCCATGGCGCTTGCCCGCACCGCTTAAAAATATTGATAACTTTGGAATCACCGCATTTCCGCATATAATAAGACTTTTACTCAACCGCCTGTGTTATAGTTTAACGTGTGAGACAGTAATTAGAAGCCCAACTGCCCCTGAACCTGGAAAGTGAACCGGTGCACCGGCGACGACGAGCACGTGGCTCCCGTAAAAGGTTTGTGCTTCCTTCCTTATTATTTCGGGTTGTTTTCTATTGTCCCACACCCACCGCAACTCGAAATCACCCATCACCAAGCGTTTGTCATTCTTATTGTTCCGCTTCGCAAAATACAGTCCACTAATTTGGCCCTTGGCGCCACCAGATAGTGTGTTGAAAACATAATACAGCTAATTTGATACGATAGAAAAAAAAACATGAAGATACCTTTTAGAACTTTCTTTCACAATAAAAACCTAATACTAATTTACATACAATCATTATGATTTTTAGTCAGATTATTCTACAAGCAACACACTAAAAAAAATCAAAAAAATTAAAACACTAGTATGTTTTAATTTTTTTGATTTTTTTGTAATTAAGTAATTGCTTCATATTTTGCAATAAATTATCAGCGTTGTGTCATCGCGCCTCTCATTCTTTTCTATGCAGTCCGACAGTGACCGCGCTTTAGGTCATGAAAGCCCCTTAATAATTGTTTTCATATGATGTGAACTTTACAAAAAAAATCTATTCGTTTTTCAGAAGGTCAAAATAATACCTACGTACAAAATCCTTTTGTATAAATAAAATTTTAATAAAGAACAACGACATCCTACTAGCGAATACAAACGGAACAAACGTGACATCCACAATGCATAGGCATTACGGTTTCATACAATATTGCTCTATGAGCAGTTTTGTTCCGAATTTATTTAGTACAGATATTCTATTTCACGAAGTCCGTTCGGCTTTGATTGTTGTAGTGACGTATCCCGACAAGCGCGCTCCCACATCGGCTGCCCCTTGCTGCCGTCGCATGAGGCTATTTCCGCGAATGTGTACCGTTTTACTTCACCCATTGTTGAGTCTCTGTTGATCACAATGTGCATGTGCACGCTTGACAAAATTCATAGCCAAACGGACTTCGTGACATAGAACATCTGTACTAGCTGTGCCCCGCGGTTTCACACGCATAAGTTTCGATCCTGTTTGAAGATTAGGATAAGAATTTAAATTTATTATTCTAAATGTTACTCTTGGTTATAAACTATCTGTGTGCCAAATTTCATCTAAATCCGTTCATTCGTTTTTGCGTGAAAGAGTAACAAACATCCATTCATTCTCACAAACTTTCGCGTTAATATGTATATAGGATTTTATTCAGGTACTTGATTGGTACGTCCTGTAGGTACTATGGTTTAACTTAATTAATTAGTAGTAAAGGCTGGCAATAGTAGGGATCGACATTGTCCTATGCTTCTAAGTAGGCAATTTATATTCTGATTAATTTTGTTAAAGTAGACAGAAAGCCTAGTTTGGCTGTCTTTTTTGTTACATAACTAAACCTATACCTCCTACACCTTTATTGAGGTTTATCTATACCATATAAAATTTAAAGCCTACAGCAAGAAATTATTTTACACGATATCAGAAACAGCTGTGGGAGTAAAATCTGACATGTAGAACGTTAGTACGTAAAAATCTACCTATTAGTATTTCGTCGAGTTCGACAGTCCAGTTTTCATTACTGAGCTGTCAGGCTGGATCTCACGCATGACCACGCCGAGTAATGGCGATGTTCCATTCCACCACACCACTGAAAGATCACTGTATGAGAGCTGTCAAGTCTTAAACCACTAGCAACACGCAAAGAGCGCGACTAGTACCGTCAGCAATAAAAGTGGATAAACACAACAGATGTTTAAAACATAAATAGAAAAGTAATTTAAAAAAATTAATCAACTTAAAAAAAATTAACTCAAAATTATAAAATTTAAACTTTAATTTCTGAAGTCGGTGTCTTGGGATCTGTATTTTAGTTTTGGTTTTTTGCCACCGACTTCCTAAATTAAAGTTATTTCTTAATTTTGAGTTAATTTAATCTTGAAGTCGATTTAATTTTTTAAATTACTTTTTTATTTCGTAATTTTTAGTTTTAAGTAAAAGCTGGAATATTTGTTTTTATAAGTAGGTAAGTAATAGTTTTGTTGTAAATATTGCACTAGAATTTGACCAAGGTTTTGAGATGTTTTCCCATTGACACCACACACCCGTAGCTCGTATCAATAAGCCAGACCGTCACACTTATACGTTTTAGTCCATATCTTGAAAATTCCTGAATTGGTGTTGATGAAACTTACACTGTTCCCTAAGTTGAAGTAAATGTAAGCTAATAAAAAAATGGTCACGATCCGATCAATAGTTGCGGAGAAATGCGTGGACAAACATACATAATATGTACTTACATACATTTATAAAATTTTGTATAGGTATTTATTTGGAAGCCCTAATAGATTATCATACATATGTGAATATAATGCAGTTCCAATAATATTACATACATACGTGTCGAATTGATAACCTCCTTTTTTGAAGTCGGTAAAAATATTGAGAACAATATAAAAATAAAATCAGAATAGATAAAAAATTAAGAAACTAAGTCCTCGTATAAACTCGTATATCGAATTAAATAAATTAGATACGTTGTGCATTTTATGTAGATCAAAATTGCCCTTTACATCATAATCATTAAAATGAATATCTTAGAAGATATCAGAGACTTAAAAAGCGGATGCAGAGCGGCTGGGCGGGGCGGTACGAAGTTCACCGGGTCAGCTAGTTTATAAACTAAAAAGTCGCATCGCAAAATAAAGTACACGTTAGTTGGTCGCCGCCACGTTCTATGACCCGACAGCTTACTACACTAACTCTGCCATTTTCCGATCGGATAACTCCAAATCGATTTATTTACACTCGATTCTGATACTATCATTGATTCCAACGCTGAAATTAATCACTCGAAACCGGCGTCGTCTGACGTTTATCTGCGATATTTAGAAATACAACTTGGTAGATCGCTTGACAAAATTAATATATTATTTATCGGTTATGATGAAACACAAAATTAAATTGAAGCATCAATTCTAATAGTTTGTTAAATTAGAGCGTCTTAATTTGTACCTACGACATTATAAAATACCTAATATTATTGCAAACATTAATTTCAATTCGTATTTAAAGTACAGTAACTGTAGGTACCTATTTGGGTGTTAATATGGCAGAAACAACTGCAAATCAGTGGTTACCCTTGCGACACAAAAACGCCCTTACTGCTACGATGTAAAAGTGCTGTCACTGTCAAATTGTTACCACTGATGTGCTGCTAGCTGTACCTACATCTAGTTTTAGAAAGAGACTGCCACATAATGTATGAGTGACAGAAATGACGCTCGACAAATCGGATCTTTTTCTAAAACTCGAAGTGCCATACGGCCGCATAGGTAAGTACCTATCTACTTGTTCTTGTTTTTGGGACGACGTTTTCGCACTCCAGGGGGGGTTCTACAAAAGAAATGCTTACATCATTTATTTTAAAAGCCACAATTCTTATTTATAATCTGGCCTGCTTCAGAATAATTCGACCATTTAAATTAAGTCTTATTCTAATGCAAAACAATTTATCCTACTGTATAATTTTAACTTAAATCACAGCGTACGTTTCAGTGGTTTGAAGGTAAGCATCATACAATGGACGACTATTGAAATTAACTGTGAGTAAAAACAGGGAAATAGGGACTGTTATGCCAAAGCATTATTAATACATAATATTATTTATTTATTGGAGCATATTTCGTAAGCACGTTATGTGGGATCAGGTCTGGTGCTTGTGTGTGCTAGTATACTAAACATATATATTAACCCTTTCAATACGATGTGATGAAAAGTTACAAATCTTTTATTCTCAGCTTTTTCAGTGCTGTGCTGTTGATTTTTAGTCTCTAAAAATATTACACACCTACTTACAGAACAGCGTCTTAGAGTATCTACAATATAAACATTCTTGTTCGAGAGTTAGTCCTTATTTACTTAATACGTATTTCAAAAGAAGCCCGATTCAAACAAATCTGTGCGAAGATTTGAGTAACCTGCTTTTTCGTAAGTGTTATTTATAACTAAAATGATCTAGAGCTTTTCCCTTTCACTATATTAAAAAAGATAATGACTGGGACAGGTAGTATTTATATAACGTTTATTTTCGACCTTTTTTATCGGGACATAGGGTAGGTAGTCATTGAATCCCCATGTTTTAACAGCCAGATCCCATCATTAAATCTGTCAAATCTCACATAAGCCGTTGTGATTGGTTGTCTGAATTAACAAAGGACAATGAATCAGTTTATTGAATTCCAGATTATGTTGAATGGGCTCTTAAAACACCAGGAGGCTAATTTCCGGAACTGAAAACGTTCACAATCTAGTCGTAATCTCATCTCAGTGACAATCAATGTCAAAAACTTGTCAAAAATTTAGGGAAACTGAAGGTATTTTTAATAGATAGTGTTCTAGAATAGTTCCTTAGAATATTTATGGTACCTATTTATACTATCTATGGTGAGGCTGGTCTATGGACCTTTCCGGTCTTATGTCAGTCATCATGTAAGTGTTAAAGTGTAACCCATTGAATTTTTAAAATATATAAACCTATACTTAACAATCTATCTTTTAATCATAAAACAGATAGAGACTGAAATCAGACTGCGAACGTATTTAAAATTACGAGAATTTCCCCTCTGGTTTATGGTTTAACCTCTGGGTTAGACGAATCAATACCACAGAGTACAACAAGGTGAAAACACTTTGATGGATAAGTTAAGCCTGTTGTTTCTGTTTCGTCTTAATTTTGTTAAACATTCATCTAAGTTTATGTATGACGCGACGGCTTGATTAAATTTAGCGCTACGATACACAGGCTTGATTATAACAAGAAACAAATATTTGCGTGGCATACAGAATATTCTCACCGAGTCTGAGTGTTTGCACTCACGATACTAAACTGTCGGTTAATTAGGTTCATTTTATTGTGAGTTATGGTACGCACGTTTCCCTGGTATGGTAGTATATTTCGGTGTGATTTTACAGACGTTTTACGTCAAAAATCTAAGTTTCGAAATGAAGTAACTAAATCACACATTATTTATCACCGTATTTTCTGCTGATGGCTAGAGCCAGGTGAATACTATTATATACTTGAACATGTCTCTAAATCACAATGAAATGAATTCAGATAAATTACAGCTATGTGAGTTCAAGTTAAATGCCCTGTTGATTTTAATTAAAAACTTTTACTAAAAGCGACGCGCTTAATCCGCCTGGGCATGAGCTGACAAATACCTACAACATGATCTCAACTTGTACCTACTATTATTACAGAAATGGTAGCTCTTTAAGTTCGCCCTGAAAGTCTGACATATTTTTAAAGGTGCTATTATGTAGCTGAAACTTGAACATTATAGTGGCGTACGTAAACTTATAGATTTTTAAATTCAATTACTTCGTGCGGGGTATGTTTACCGGCACGAGACTAAAATGCATTAGCGGCACGTAATTTTATACAAGGTGAATATCACCCAGCAGTGGCTTAAAAAGGGACGTATTTTATTTCGTATTATTTTTTACTTCGATAAGATTTTATTCCTCATGAATATCAATGCCATCATGTGCTGATTGCACACAACGAGGGGAGGTGTAGGTACCTGAACAGTAAGTCATTTATTTAACATTCTATGTAGATAGGGATACTAAAAAAGAAAAGGTTGTAACACAATCGATGTGGGAATTTGTGACTCTCAGAAAACGATCAAAATTAATTTTTAAATGACATAAAAATTGAGCACGTCTGAATTTGATTACAGTTAGCGCGTGACTGAGCCGACAAGACAATTTCATTAGTTACGCGCAAATGAATGAAAGTTAATTTAGAATATTGATGAATTCTTAATCCCTTGTATTTGTGCCCTAACCTGCACCTAAATACTGACAAAGCAAATACCACCAAGACTGAACCAGGAAACTTTCTAACAAAATGAAATTCTTTACTAACAGTCGCCAAAATAAATAAGGCAAAATATGCGACAAGGTAAATGTGAGTTTGGAAGTAGATTAAATAAAAATAGGCAAGCAGTAGTTTCGTTCATCACTTTATGGTCAATATCAGTCTCTCGCTCGACTACCCAGAGTACCGAAAGAAAATAAAATACGACAAGAAAATACGAAGAATGTATTTCTTTCCGAGGAATTCCTGCAGTATTGCGAAAAAACTAATGAAGTAGGCTTCCGAGTTAGAGAAACGACTTGTCATGTTTTTTGGAGGTAGGTAGCCTGAATTTACTAAAAACTAATAATGGTTTGCTAAAAAATCGTCTTACCCTACCCTACATACCAGTGCACTTTGTAAAATGCGACCAAACGATTACTTACTCGGTCAGCGGGATTGTCCGAAAGGGTTACCGTTGGCCCGGAACATAAAGGGCTAAGAAAGGAATACGGGTGGATTTTAGTCAGTAAGAGTCTGACACTTTCTTCCGCTCCACCCAGAGCGGGAGGGGTCATTCGAAGATTTCCCATCCTGAAAAAAAAAGCATTGACTGTGTGACTTATATTTTTGAGGATGTGAAATCATCAAATGACCGGGGGGGTCCCGGTCATTTGATGATTTCACATCCTCAAAAAAAAAAGGATTACTTATTCCTTCACTGTTCTTATCTGATTTATTTCGTAGCGGGTTCCAAGATAGTCGGATCATTTCTCTGCACTCGTCCAGCTTCCTTGTCTCGGGGCTTTTCTGGTGAACGCCACTGTAAATTATAGGTTTTATTAATTATAGTAATTGCATAATCAGGCTAAAAGATTGCGAAGGGACGCTGTGTCATCTTTAGTTCGCTCGTATGAGTGTTAAGTTAAGAGATGCTGATAGTGATTTTAGCGATATAGTGTAGCAAGTAATTTATTTTCTTCATTAATGTTTGTCTTTTTAGGGTTCCGTTCCAGGGTGCCAACGTAACCCTCCGCTGTCTGTCCATCTGTCACAGGGTTGTATCTTTTGAATCGTAATAGGTAGACACTTGAAATTTTCACAAAGTAGGTGTCCTATTATGGCCGCTATAACAACAAATAATAAAATAAAAATTAAGGGTCCCCATAAAATAAAGGGGTTTCTTTTTTTTACTAAAGTATTAAAAAAAATTAAGTGTTAAATATTATACGGTGGTACGATACCCTTTTTGTGCGAGTCCGACTCGCACTTGGCGACTTTTTTACATATTTTGTAGCTTTGTAACTTATACTAACCCACAATTATTTAGTTGTCTGTATGTATCTTGACTGTGCCTACCTCATTTCTGATATCTATGGAAACGTAGTGGATTGTACAGTGACCTACTTCTTTAGCTTTTAATATCTTACTGTTATAGGTTTTGTGAAATGGTTTGTTTCCCTTATAAAGTAAAAATAAAACAAACTGCGATCGCTTATCTATCAACGCGCGTAAATTGAGCGTTGAAATAGAAGTTTTGAATTAGATTTCCCCAATTTAGAACGGATAACCGACCCGTCCCCGTCAACTGTGAGCAGTGAAGGATTAGCATTAATAAAATATGGCTGAATTTAAAAAAATAAACTAGGTATAAAGAGGATTTCTTTGGATTTGTTTGTCAACCCTTTTTTTGCTCGCTTTCAGTTATTAAAAAAGGTTTCGCTTTATATTATTATTGAAAAAAAATATATATGAAATCTGACGCAAAAAAGCGGAATGGAACGTCTAGGTACGTTTCATAAAAATGTACCTAAAGAAGTACCTAACGTTTGAGTTGAAAACTAACCTCAGGGAAGATAGTTAATAAAGTTAGAGAACTGAAATTCAATCTCAATTTTATTTAAAAAACTTTCACAAATGCTTCATTTTTATTGACATAAACAAAAGTTAGACAAAGACCTAGTACCTAACTTATATATCGATATTATAGTCCCCAAAGTTTCATGTTTTTTCTCGTTTTTGTTCGAAGTTTTTGTTTCTGCCTCTCTGCGGCACCGGTCACCGTACCGAAGTAAGTGCATGGGCCGGAACGGTAAGGAAATTGTCGTTGCATGATAATGGATATAGACCACTTAAAGCTGCCCTTTTTAAACGTTAAACAGCTAATGGCATGAAGCTAATTTTAGACTATTGTTTTCTTTTCTTTCCGTTTTAATACGGCTTTCTTGGCGCGTAGAGTAATAGGTAATCGCTTCACGATGTTAAAAGGAAAATTATATTTTTCCAAACTTAGGGACGTTACTTATATTTAGTAGATGTTTAAATAGGGGAGTTAGTAGGTATAGCAACATCCTTTTTGTTTAAGGAGGTCATGACTAATATTCAGTGGATAGCAGTTTTTTATTCTTTATCATTGAAAATCCGGCGATATGTCAGCAACTCTAGTAAGCTCAATTGCCAATTAGGGAAACACCAATCAATAATGTTCGATATTATACTATTTGTTGACTAACATAGCGCCATCTATTAGCGACAAGTAATACTAATGGATGACGAAGGCGGTACGCAAGGACAACCGCACGACACTAGCGACGGGCTACGGATTTTCACAATGTCTTGGTGACCCGCCAACAAACGCACACAAATTGTAACCACTTTATTAAAAACAAAAAAAAAACCGATGTTACACGTTATAATATCATAAGGAGCCTTGTGTCTGATTCCCACCCACGACGCTGACACGTCGACGACCTGACGCAGAAAACCCAACACTACTTCTTGGAGAGCTTCACTCGATTCATGTTACCAGTCCATGGTGTATAAATCTATATATTTGATACTATAATCAGTTAATATTACTTATGATTATACTCAGTGTCGGATTAAGACTACTTGATGCCCTAAGCAATCCACGCCTGTAGGCCCTCTTATCCACTAGGCACCTCGTATTTTTTCAAAACAACGACGAACGATTTGTAAAGATTGCACATCTCTAGCTAGAGTGACTTTTGGGTCTTGTTGTATATCTTGCTAATAGACAGCCTTGCCTTTCATATGCTAGCAAATACTTTTTCGGAGCTGTAGCTGCCTTATGGTGCCCCCCGAGACGTGATGCCCTAAGCGATTGCTGAATTTGCTTAAGCTTTAGCTTTGTAACTGTTGGAATCTTGAACATACAGCAATTTGGAGCGGTCCTGACACGTAACAATAATGAGTTTATGACAAATGTTGGCAACGTGATAGACTGAACTCTCACTTTGTACGGTAGGTACCTGGATACCAAGGTATCCAGGTATTTATCGCCGGGTACTGACCCGGCGATAAATATTGCACATCGACCTTTACCTTTTTATATTTTATACAAAGAATAAAAATAATTATCAAAAGAAGCAAATCATAATTGTTTTAACAGCTCCTAATAGATACCGGACTGTTTGTATTTCGTGCGACAGAGATAACGCTCTACGAAGCCGAAATTAGCCGATTGTCTCTTTCCAAAGGTCGATGTGCAATATTTATCGCCGGGTACTGTAATACGGTAATTTGGTTGAACTAATTAAAGGCACATCGTTAGCCGTTTGAAATCATTAAGAGTAATTTCTCGCCCACATTACATAGAAATAGGTTGAATTGGTATATTTTAAGGAAAATGCGTTGTGGAACGACGAGATTTACGTAATTAGAACGCGATGAAATTAATGTGTTATATTAAGCTTTGTTCGGCGTTTTAATAGAATAATTGAAATGGTTAATTATACTAAGATAAAGTGCTTCCACCATACCCTTTGTTGCTAAATGTGTGAAATGTGATTTGAGAGGTAAAAGGCTTAAAGTCCCCCAGATCCTTCATGTTGCAGGTGTGCATTTGCATGTCGCGGTAACCGCTTCTAGTGTTGCCCAAATGCAAGACCAAGACAAGACCTTAGCCAGTCTTGGTCTTGGTCTTGCGTCAATACACCTGGTCTTGGTCTTGGTATTGCGCTCTCAGTCTTGGTCTTGGTCTTGGTCTTGCAGCAAGAGTCTCGCAAGTCTTGCGAGACTCTACTACTTAGACTAGACTACATTCAAATACCTATTAGCCTATTGCTCAGGGTGGCAGGGACATCGACGCGCAACCGCTTACCATGGATTCAGTAGGTACATGATTCTGGACCCCCCTGCGTTGAAATTTTTCGTCGGCTTTTTCTTAATTTTTACGTTTTTTTCTGCATTTTTTTTTACTGTAAACTGTATAAAATCATTATTTCTATCTGACCCAATGAGATTTTTAATAAAAAAAATAGTAAATTCACTTGTTTCACTTAAAACAGCAATGTAAATAAAACTCGAAAGGGCTACCTGATCAGCTGTATTGCTAAAGTTCATTTACGAGGTCAACACTGTCTTCGTACCTACGCTATTCGCTTTCAAATGCCGCGACAAAGGGACCGCAGCACCAAGCGGTCTCCTCGTATTATTAACGCACTTGAAAATAAACTTTAAAATTATTACAATAAAGTGCATAAATGCTTGAACCTGACAAAAAATGCGGAAGATTGCGGGAATACCCGCGCGGCGGCGGCGTCTTTGTCGGTAAATTAAGTATCAAATAAGTAGGTACGTAATACACTGACCGACCAACAGTTTATTCGTGGAACGTCATATTTTACGAATCAACCATGGACCTTAATGCTTTACTTTAGCGATAAAGTTGAAAATCTGTTAAAGAAATATGGCAGACTGTAGTAGCTTGATGTGCTGTGATGTCTGTACCATAACATCGGCTGGCTTAAAAACTGCTACTAGTACTAGACCTACTCGACTCGCTGTTAGTTTTAAATTTTGCTGAATAGAAGAATAATAATTATAAACTTTGAAACATAAATACCTACATAATTTTTACCAACTTACTAACGTTAGATCTGTACATTAGACTTATACAAGTATAATATAATACTCTAAGTAGATATACCTACAAGGTATGAAATTATCTTTTCTAGAAAGTTATGCTAGGTACATTTTAATCACATATGGGAACAAATTTGTAAGTAACACGCTACGTACCTACTTAATAAATATTCGAAATATAATAATAATCAATACAATACCTTTTAGTGTTATGACGATACGGTTTTGATACTGGGGAACGTCTATCAAAATCGGGATTGAAACCACATACCTACTATAACGCCCAAATCTTAGTTTGAATTAACTGCGAGACGCAAGAGTCTTGCAGGCTTAGTCTTGTTCTTGCTCAAGTCTTGCAGGGTTCAGTCTTGGTCTTGGTCTTGCTATAATAAGTCGTTCTTGGTCTTGGTCTTGGTCTTGCAAAAATGCAAGAACAAGACCAAGACTGCAAGACCAAGACCGATTTTGGGCAACACTAACCGCTTCCCATCAGTGAGCTGTTGGCCTGTTAAACGTGAAAAATTATGTTGAATGCATTTTTCTGTTCTAAGTTTTGTGAGAGACGTGTGCTCGAGGTGCCCGCTATCGGAAAATAGGGAAAGATTTCCCGTACACTAAGGTCTCATTTTACTTATTAGGGAAACTGCAAGCCAGCATAATTGCTTGTTACTAAGTTCACCATTTTTATTTTCCATTCATTGCTTAACTCACGATAAAAACTTAAGTAGATTTTTGTTTAAGCATTACATATATAAAATAGCACCTCTTACTTGAAAAGAATAACTTTGAACCAGGTGCACTTGGCGCACAACTAAAACTAAGTGATTTTATTAGTTTTCTTCACGATATTATTAACGTACCTGAGTTATTATACGAGTAAGTAGGCACTACTTTCCAACTTTATGAACTAAAGGTAAGATTTATTTTGAAAGTATTGCTTTTCTATTGTTGAACTTATTTCTTTGCGGCTGCAATATAAATAATTGATGCAGACGAATGATCTTTATTCTATGTGTAATTATTTCAGTTACTGTTTATATCACGCAACAGATCTTATTATCTGTTCCGTGGTTTCCGTGGTTTCATATCCTTCGGTTTTTTAAATTACAATTAGACGTGATCAAGGAAATCACATATACTTTATTATTAGATAATTAACTCCTTTATTTTATTAAATACATGTAAATTATATTTTTAAATATCACATTATAAAAACATTTAAAAATATAAAAAGTAGGAGCCCACCGGCATCGGGAACAGGGTCCAAGCTACCGGCCAGGGTCAGGGCGCCAGAGACAGGAACCTCCTGACAATGCGTGCCGTGTCCAGAAGTATAGTTTTCTGAATGAAGCCTTTTATCCAGCTACCCAATGAGCCAAGAGCCTCGACCAGCATCAGAGGAGACTCAGGTGCTGGTCGAGGCTCTTGGCTATTAACCTATTGGTTGTCACGACTATCGGCATATAATGATATGCACAATATCATTACATTTATTATTAATAACTATACAAAATTATACAAAAAAAAAACAAGTAAACCAACCAGGCCAACGTTTTATAGTAAAAGATACACCTGAATTTGTCCCGACTGCAGAAACTCGTTCAGGTATGGAATCTCCACGCTTGTTCTTTTCAAACTGAAAGTGGCCAAAATCTGGACCGAATTTCCAGATTCAAACACAACCAAAAATTCATATCGCGTCACGTCGCAGTAAAACGACCACAATGTTTAATAGCAGGTAGTTAGGAAAACAATTTCGAATTGAACGGCTATGCAGCTATGAATCAGTCAAAACTCATAAACACTTTTGAACTTTGACCGAAACTAAGTTAAAAAAGGGTACCAGTACCAGCCACAGTTTGTCATCGGCTTTACCAACCAACTTTAACATAGATTACAACTTAAGCTGGATGGAGTTTCGGTGTGTAATGGCAGACAGGAAACTCCATAGACATAGTAACTAGCAAAAAGCGCTTGATCCTAGACACTTTCGATGTGCGTATTATAAAATAACTAGCAGCGCCCCGCGGTATCACCCCCATATGTGTCGATCCCGTGGAAATATCGAGATAAAAACTATCCTATGTCCTTTCCCGGGACTTAAACTGTCTCTATACCAAATTTCATCTAAATCGGTTCAGCGGTTTAAGCATGAAAATGTAACAGACAGACACACTTTCTCATTTATAATATTAGTATGGATTTCGATAAAAGTGCATGTGTAATTGCATATAGGCTTTGATGAAATTTCGGTATTTAGATAAAATTATTTTAAAATTTGTAACAAAAGATGAATCACGTGTTTTTTTTTTGTTTACCTTTAGTTAACTACCTAAACCAATGGTGTATATTTTATGTGTGCAGGACTGAAACTCCATAGAAATCAATACAAAAACTAAAAATAAAATCTGAACCGAAGGAAAAATGCACGAGGTTTTATTTATTCGATTTATATACAATTTTTCAATTAATCGATTTGTAGGTAAATATCAAAGGTTTTTTTCACTAACAATTGCTGTCCCACTGCTGGGGTAATCCGCGACGTCTTTAAAATGTGTGGAGCAAAACAATATTTGGAATTCTATTTAACATTTAAAATACAACTATAACCTTATTCAGATAAAAGTAGTAGTAGTTATTATTTATGTTGTCGAAACAGAAACATAAAGAAAACAAAAGTAAAGTCGAAACTATTATGTTTTATTGATGATCCATGCATAACTGAAATATTTATTATATATTTTAGTCACGAAAACGTTGAAGCTTGCAGATATTGACTTTATCTAACAACTAAAACATTTATAAATGTAGCTTAATACAAATACTCGTAATAATAATATCTAAATACGTGATCAAGATTACTGCATAACATTTGCACTTTTACTGTGTACCTACTGCTGTCCAAACCACATCCTTATTATGGACATACCTTTTATTTATTCATGAGAACGTAATTGGGTTGCTGTAGAACAATCCGCAAGATGATGTCAGAATGTAAATTTGTTAGAAGCGTTTGCATTGCGTCAATATTATATTGTTAAACGTGCCATGATACTAGAACCAAAGGATATATATTTTACACTAAATCGGCTGTGCAATTTCAAAACCTAGCAACTGACATTTCTCAATTAATCGGTGTTTTTGCATATTTGACTTGCTAGATATCTGGCAAGTCAAATATGCATAAACCGATTTTATTTTTTAATGTCAGTTGCTAGGTTTTGAAGTTGCACAGCCGAAATGTAGGTAACTCTCGTGAGAAATATAGTAAATTTGCTCATAATAGTTTTCGAACTATAGCGCTACCTTAGAGGTAGATGTAGCATCACTGGGCAATACTAAAATTTGCACGTAAAATATAAAAAAATATCATTGAATAATTTTTCAGAATTCCAAGAAATCCTCTAAACAACACACATAACACAGATTCTAAGTATTAGGTATCTAACTAAATAGAAATAGCTTGCTTTTAACCTGCACTAACCAGCCCGTATATCTTTCTCAGTACTGGGATTCCTCTCGGGGAGGAGGTAATGGGTGCAGGAATTAGTTGCTGTCAACTACTAAATATGTAATTCAATGTTTCGGATGGGTTACAAGAGTAAACATTGCAAAAATTCGGACGTTTGGCAAACGGATTGGTATTTGCAGTGCTGCATCTGCCAACTTCACGCAGTGCAGTTACATTTCATTGTCTGACCAATTGCTAATCTTAAAATTAGCAATTGGTCAGACAATAGCGCAGGCAATAAGCTAATTTTAAGATTAAGGAGCATTGCACGTATACCTACAATCTAAAAACAATATGCACACTTTTTAACACTTTATTAATTAGCAATGTAAATAGTTTGTTACAAAGCACATTACAGTACCTAGTACCTATAGTATTGGTAAAAGTTTTTGAAAAATTAATCACATTTGTCGCCCACATTCCGAATTATTAATTCAATCATAATTATCGAAGCGTTTGGCAGGAAATTAGGTTCAAAATTAGATAAAGAAACAAATGAACGGGACGTAATATGCGTTGATAAAAGCCAGAACGTCGCATGGGAAATGTCGCGTAAAAGCAGCGTATCCAGATTAGTTTTTGTAATTTACTGATAAGGGAGTTTAGCTGGAAATTGTCCGAAATTATATTGTGCACTAGCTTTGACATGAAAGTAATTGAGTTGCATATTACTCTCGAACCAAATACGGCGACTACCACTAGCAAATTGTAGCTTGAAATTTTCCCATTTTCCATTTTACTCGTAACAGTTAGTAGTTCAAAGTGTATGACCTATTTGTCACCCTCACTTTCAGCTTTATTAACAACTAATTTGCGGTTTCAATTTCATGTGTGTTGTTTATTTTGGACACCTCAGAAGGCCAATTCTCGTAATTTAAAACGTTAAAAATCTAGTCGCAGTCTCATCTCAGCGACAAAGAAATGTCAAAAACTTGTCAAAATGTAGGGAAATTTGAAGTATTTTTTGACAGATTGAGACTGAGATCAGACTGTGAACGTTGTTAAAATTAGTAGAATTGCCTCTCAGCCAGAGGACAATATTGTGAGAAAACCAAGCGTGAGAGAGTATCCCTCCTACTAACTTGGCTAACTGTCTAATATTTTTACAAAGACATGAAGCGATCATTACGCCACGCGCCAAGAAAGCCGTATTAATATATCAACTCACCAATCAGCCGATCCATATACACGTTAAAAAGACTCGGTGAAGTCAATCCCCCCTGCCTTACCCCACAATCTAATCCATATCACTCAGATTGAGCTTCCGCCCACCTAACATAATTATTAGTATTAAAACAGTTGACTAAAATTAGCTTCATGCCATTAGCTGTTTAACATTTGAAAAGGGCTGCTTTAAGTGGCCCATATCCAATATCATGCAATGACAATTTCCGTACCGTTCCGGCCCATACTTAGCTCGGTCCGGTGACCGGTGCGCTGAGAGGCCGGAAACCCACCGGAATACAACAAACATGGAACTTCGGGTAGCGAAACATTCATTGGTAAATGAGAGATAGAGTGAAATATAATGTTAGGTAGGTACTTATATCTTGGTCTGTCTTTTGTTTTAGTTAGTTCGTAAACAAGCATTTGAGATTTAATGTCAGTTTTGTGCTTTCACCTTTATTAATTATTTTCTCTAAAATTAGTTTTGAACTCAAAGTAAGGTTCTTTAGGTACCTTTTTATGAACTCTTCATTTTCCATTTCGATGTTCTCATTTTTTATTATTTTTGGTTTACCGGTTGCTAAATACAAGTCGTTTCTCGAACTCGGAATCCTTCATTTTTTGGTTTTTCGCGATCCTGCGGGACTAACTCGGTAAGAAATATTGTCTTCGTTTTTTCTTGTCTGAGTACGATACTTCTGGGTAGTTAGCGAGAGACTGATATTGACTATACACATAGAGTGATGAACTATACGACAAGTTGCCTATTATTATTTGATATACCTACTTCCGAACTCACATTTATATCTTATCTTATAGAATATTTTTTATTTATTTTTTTATTTTTCGGACAACTGGAAAGAGTTTAAACTAAACTCTTTTCCTTTTAAATGTAAGGTTAATGTTTAAGGCTCGCTCGTATCTGCTTCTATATATGCTTTGTTAATATTTAGGTGCAGGTTTGGGCAAAAATACAAGGGATTAATAATTCATCAATATTCTCCGAGTAAGGACCCATTCTAACAAACTTGTATCCCTAGAATAAGTCTTTACATTTTGAATTTTTGACATTTATTCCACACTGTCAGACGTCAATTTTATTGCACGAATAAATTATATCTGACTTTGGTAAAATCAGTCCTAAATAAACTTTTGCTCATTTGCGCGTAACTAATGACGTTTCTTGTCAGGGAACCCTTAGAAATCTCCTAAATGAAATCTATATATCACATGCGCAATCTGTCATAGTTTACTGCATACCTATAAGGGGAGGCGCGGCTATAACAAAATTTATCAATCTAAAACGGGGACAGCGATCCTTAATAAAAACAATGTATTTTAAAAAGATGAGATATTCTACAGAAAAGCTAGAAGTATGAAATTAGTGGTCTACTTTCAGTTAAGAAATTGTATATCATATCCACTGTCCTAAAAAAACATAAAACTCTTTCATATGATACAAAAGTAATGTCGAAAAGGCGAAAAGACTTGATTGCACAAATACCACAAACTGAAACGAATTTCGAGTCTATACTATAGAGGTATGAGGAACAGGGTGTAAAGTTCACTCATACTCTATAGAAAAGGGAGGATCCTCCGACCAGACGGGTGTTGTGTCTGGCGGGCAACTGCCCATTGATTCGTGTCGGGCCGTTGTATCTATGCTAGTTGCGCGGTAAACTCTGCTTGCGCGATGCAGGATTTGCGTGACGTCAGTATGACGCGTTGTTTGCATGTGGCGTTGTAGATACCGCTACATCACTCCCCCCCGGAGACCGGAGGTCGATAGTGGGCTGAGTCCTGTATCTTGCGATGCTTGCCAGGCCAGCTGAGGTTCCAGTGAGTCGGAACCGGTTGCCGCATAGTTCACGGTGAGTCGGAACTGTCTGCGAAGATGTCCCCAGTGAGTCGGGGTGGCGCTGCGTTATGCTCCAGTGCGTCGGATGTAGTACAGCGCCGAGTTGAGGCTGGCTGCTGCGTCGACCAGGAGAGGAATTGAGCTCTTCTTATTGACCGGCCGAAAGTGCAGTGTGCTGTGCCGAGGTTGCTGATGAGGCTGAGGGTGATGACCAAGTGTGCGCGGTCGCTGCATGCTGGTGGTCAGGATACCCGTTGAAGCCGTGGGAGCTGGCTGGCTGGGTGACTCGCCGCTAACGCTTGCGGGAGTGATGATGATGACGTCACGCTGAAGTATTTGCACGAAGGCTGCGCTGACGTTCATGTTCGGGGTCACCAGTATAGAGGTATGAGGAACAGGGTGTAAAGTTCACTCATACTCTATAGAAAAGGGAGGATCCTCCGACCAGACGGGTGTTGTGTCTGGCGGGCAACTGCCCATTGATTCGTGTCGGGCCGTTGTATCTATGCTAGTTGCGCGGTAAACTCTGCTTGCGCGATGCAGGATTTGCGTGACGTCAGTATGACGCGTTGTTTGCATGTGGCGTTGTAGATACCGCTACAATACAATATCAACATCGATCTGCTCAACTGTATAATAGGGTAAGCAAACAAATACGAGTATTCATAGATCCCAACCAACTACAATGAATGTAAAAAAAACTTACAGACTAGAGACACATACACATTATATACTGAGCAGTGGCGGATTTACCAATAGGTTGAGTAGGCTGGAGCCTAGGGCGGCAGATTTTATGGGCGGCAAATTTGGGGCTAACATTTTTTTTAATGTCTTACTGAAATTAAAAAGATTAATATTTATATACCTGCCATGTTTTTTTGGAAAGAATAAACAAAGTCAATGCTTAAAATCAGGCTTCTATCACATGAGTAGACAAACGTCTACTCATGTGCTTCCATCGTAGATTTGATCCCTGTTACCGATCTTTACAAATCTCTTTGCAAGTTTTTCGTACCTAGCTGAACGAGAATATTTTAAGTATTTTGAAGAAAAGGCGATGGAATTATGTGTGTCGAAGCGGTATACAAAAGACATGGGATATTATTGTAGAGGTCGATAGGGGTGGCAAATTTGAATAGCCTACTGGCGGCAATTGTGTATATCCGCCACTGATACTGAGTCACTCCTTCCTCACTTGTACTAACATACACACACACCACACATAGCCACACAACTCACGTATATCAGTCACTTTAACATCACACCACATCACTCACATAACATCACATCACTCACATCACATCATATCACACCTCTCTCACAGTTACAACCCCTCACCCCTCTTACTTCATATGCGAACACACATACTCTAAATCAGGGACTTAAATGTTACTCAAAATAACGTTATGCGTAGTTCCGGTAACGATAATTTGTACCGTTCCACCAGGATCGTAACAAAATTGACTTCTTGGCTATAACGATACTGACAAACGGAACGAAATCTTAAACCGTTCACTAACAATATTATCAATATATCGTTATTAGTATAACGATATAATAAAGTTATTCATATCGATACTCAACTTTGTCAGCTTCATGACATAAGATGACGAAAAAGACGAAAAAGTATGAAGAATAACGTTACAAATTAATCTGTAACGTTTCTCCTATAACGTTATTACAAGCGGATAAGCTTAATGTTACTGATACCTATAACGTTACGTATAATATTGTTACTATTAAAAAATATTGTTCAAAAATTCAAGATTCTTTTACATCCTAATAATAATTTAAACTAAACTCCGTTATACTTTTAAGTAAATCGAACACACCAGAGCAAACTAATTACGTAATTTAAATTCAAAATTGAAAAAACATGATTTTTTTTTTGGGGTGGGAAAATCATCAATGTCTCAGCTTTCGCCCGTAGTAGGGCGGAAGGAAGTGTAAGGCGATTCGCACACTGCACGGCATCACGCAGCGGGACGCAGATAACGTGCCCCTGCGCGAGATTTTTTACATACAAATTCAATAAAAACGCGCTTCCGCGCGTGGAATTAGGCTCCGTTTCACGCACCCCGCTGCGTGATGCGGTGCAGTGTGGGCTTCCCCTAAGACTTTAATTGAGTAAAAACCACCCTATTCCATCAGTTGCCCTTGCATTCCGGGGCCGTCTTATCTCGTTAGAACATTCCCACAACCCCGGAAATTCCCGCAACTTCAGAAAATCATTCATTTTAATCCATTAAAGATCAAATTATGGGGCCGTTATCTCGTTAGAAGTCTGAATTAGAAGTTGTATTAATTGAAACTACACAGACTGCAATTGGTTCACGTACCCTAAGACCCTAACCCATTAGGTTTACACACATTATGATGTTTACATTGTGTGTGTAACGACGTAATCAGGGTTCTGTGAGCAAACGATTTTCAATTCGGCAATAACAATTCCTTACTCATGCGGCCCTAGTACGTTTATTAATTTCTTTCCACAGTTAGATGCAGCTTCTCGACATTTTTTATTGACTTCATTTGAATTATAATAAAGACTAAATGTGCACAAACCAATAAAACCCATGTACCACAGTACCTACCACTCAAACAGCACCGACAGACCGTGAACTTCCGATAATTCTTTCGGTTGTTCCTACGGACAGTAATTATGCGGGCGTGCTATATTGTAATAAAAAAAAACTATTAACTTGTTGTTTTCGTCTTATTATTAAAATAATAACCTTATTTTAAAAATAATGAACCCACTGTCATTTTATTTGTATTAGGAAAAGAATAAGTCGCGAAGAGGTGAATTGAAATGATGTTTTGGGTTAAGTTAGACATAAATTCTTGTTCTAAATCCTTTTTCTATTCTAAGTTGTAATGTTTATTTAAGCAATTAATTCCTGGTGGGATGCATGTAAGGATTCGATTTTTATGATCAATTCAATCGTACGAGCTGACGACTTTCCGAAACAATTTGTTTTAATGCGATTTTCAAGCAAATCGATTCAATAGTAAGGTGAATCGATTCTTGTAAAAAATATTATGATAGAGGCTCATAATTGTTCAAGTTTATATTTGCCCAAAGTATTGTGCTGACAATCATAAATAGCGAATAGGTAGGTTTATCTATTTCAAACAAGATCAATTACATACATATGCCGAAACTCTTTAACTTGTCCGCATTGTTTATGTTAGCACTAAGCGAAGATTGCAACATTTGACGGTTTGATAGAAGTTCTTATTTCGATTAACATAGTTGTATTTTATAAATTAATCGCTAGGCGTCGTATTCTGTAGGTATTAGTCATTGTGATTTTAACCGACTACAAGACAAGACAAGACAAGATAAGACAAGATAATTTTTATTTGTCCAAAACATGAGTACATCAGTACCATCTGATTGAAAGTCATTGAATTACGCCGGAAAGGTTATCAATTATTATTTATTAAAAGTTTAGACGTAGGTACCTACCTGACTGGCAACTGTAAATATGTCACAAAAAAGGTGCGTTAAATGTTGTTTAAAATTTTTTTTATTACGATTTTTAAATGAATTTTTAGAAGATCGATTCAAGAGCACGGGATTCAATCTGTGAATCGTATAAAAAGCAAAACATCGTTTTCATATTTATGGCGACCAAAAAAAAAAGGTTACGAATAACGTTAGGAAATTTACAGGAATATAGTTTTTGAATTAGGTAGGTACCTATTTACTCTGTTGTAGGTACGATGGTAAGGTAGGTGGTGGGTGGAAGATTACTATGTAGATAATAATTATCTACAAAGTAATCTTTTACAAAAGGACAACTACGTAAAAAACCAACAAGTGTGTAAATGGTACGTCATAATGCAAGCATGTATCTAAATATTATTTTTTTAAGTTTTGATAATACTAGACCAATTAATTGTATTGTAGCTAGTTCACAAACATATTCAAAGTTTAGGAAAAGTCAGTAATAGTATTTTGTAAACAAAAAATAAACATGCGGAACCATTTATTCAAAAATACCAGGAGTAAGAGGTTTATTTTACTTACAAATAGTTCGCTGAACCCGATTAGTTGACTTAGTGCTAGTGATGTGTTTATTCCAATTTGAAAAGTTCGGTTTCTTATATCAATGTATTTTAAATTCCCATAACTTCCGAACATATAGGGATAGGATTACAAAACCTTTCCAATATCGTTTGATATCATCCAAAGAAGCCTTGCCTATGGTATGTATATACCCTTTCCATTACACGTTGTATATATTATTATTATATTTAACGTAGCAAGTAAACTGGCCTATTGGGCTCTTAAAAAATAAACAGTGGTTACCCACTACAGACTGTGACCGTACTTACACAAATTATATTCCCGCAATAAATTGTCTGAAAAGATTTGAGTGGGTACAACAAATTTGTACCTGTGAAAGTAGCTTCTCGTGTCTGGGCTACACGAATTACCCAGTTGAAGAAGAAGATTGTAACTGATTGCTAGGATGGACAAAGTACATTATTACCGATGGCAGTACTTAGGTAGATACCTAAGTATTTAGTTTTTATCAGAAAAAAAACCTGATCTGAGCACTAATTAGTATTTAATGGTGCTAAGTATTGAGTTTCTATGAAATTAGGGATGTATAAGCAAGGACTCAGCGCAGTGCCACAAGAAACGTCTCATTGTTTTCATCGTTGAAACATATTATTCAGCTTTTCATTGTGAAAATATCAATCTTGAAACTATTCTAACTTTGAACAAAAGTATATATTATAGTAAATAGTATGTATGTGTATATAACTTATTTATGTATTTGTGTAACTAGTTTTAATAGTTTTTTTTTTATCATTGTTCCTCTCATTCAAAGCACCTGCCATCCAATCTCTTCACCACCCTTGGTTGACTGGTAGAGAATGCCTAAGGCATTAAGTCCGCCTTTGTACCTTTTTGTGCGAAAAGTTTAAATAAATAAATAAATAAATAAATAAATAAACAAAACTCAGTACTCACATTACAACTTTATTAAATAGAGTAGCGATGGTGACATGTATAAAATTAAATGTCCTGACTGACTGATATATCAACGCACAGCCTACACCGCTGGTCCTAGAGATATGAAATTTGGAGGGTGTGTTCTTTGTGAAGAGTAGGTATCCACTAAGAAAGGGTTTTTCGAAATTCCACCCCTAAGAGGGCGAATGGGAGGATGAAATTTCACGTCGACGAAGTCGCGCGCAGAAGCTAGTGTTTTTATACAAACTTCGTAACTTGTTGTTCATGTTCAACTATAGTGGTCTAGTGAAGTTTGTAAGCAAAATATGTAACGGATTTTAATATCTCTCGTAAACCTCCACCCATATGAAGGTAGGTATGTATATCATTTCTAAACTAAATTATGTATCTGTGTAGTTATTGCAGCCTGCTATGAATATAACGCTAATCGTATTTTCCATAATATACGATATTGGTTGATATACAAGCAGTATACGCCTATATGCTGTACAGGCCTATAAACATGCAATTAAAAAAACCTGATAAAAGTTCAATATGACACACCCCATATAAATTGTCTGGGTTCAAATGCTTCGCATGTGTAAATAAACGCTTAAATGAGTTACTGGTCTGGTTTACACGAAGGGTTACGTAATTAAAATAAAATGTAGACAGAGGCTGCACCTTTTACAAATTCTATCGTTAATTAAATTCGCTTAGCGTGCAAATTAGTTTAAACAATCACCGAATAAATATTAAGAATGAAGTTTTAAATTGTGTTGGCACTAAAGTTAACTTCATCCAGAAAACTCGCTTTTTGTTTAATTTATAAAACACTGGTTTGAAATTGTTTACAAATACCTTTTTTGTCTCCTCCTTAGACCTCATTATACATGTTTGTTTAAACTTCGGGATAGCCTCAACTATAGGAGTGGATCTCCAACAGAGAACCAAGCTTTACGAAGTCATGGCAGGTACGGGATACAAGACCATACTATTACTTTGTGGCGGTGACGAGACTTGCCACTGCCTAAGTCTATTTGGCAACATAATGTGCGGCTTTGCGCACATATCTCATAGCCTACATATCTATCCAAACATAATCTCAGAGTAATAATATGAAATTTTGCCTCTGTTTAGAAATCTACATACTAATTGACTTGACTTTTTACAAGTCCTTGACATAACACGCAAGAAAAATATCAATCAACATGTCCGGAAGTTAATATGTAAATATTATATTTTTCAACATGTGACATCGGCTGGGGACCGCGGTAAGCCTGAATGCAAGCAAGGCTCGACGATTTAAAGGGGCTTATACAGTTACTGAGTAGCTTTATGTAGAAGATTTACTACAAAATTAGACTTGACTTTTTTATCAGAATACTAGACATAAATAACCTTTTTGTGCCCAAAAAGGTACGTTTCGTCTTCTAGACGTCTGCGTCTAGAAGATTTATTCTTTTCGTAAGCTGATTCCCACTTACTGCAATCAGTTTTCCAAGCCTGATGGAAGGACATATTTTTCAAATGGTGGTGTACATCGGCTTACAGTAAGTAATTGTTGTGAAGTTTCTTATCCTAAAAAAAGTAAATATGTATAAGGTAAGTACATTCTAGCAGCAGTTGCTAATAGGTGAAATATCCGTATTTGTGACAACGTTATAACATTATTACGGTATTTACCACGTAATAGTGTTTAATAATCATGAAACAAGAAAAGATTACAGGTATTGCCAATTATATTATTCGTCTGACATAATATTAACAAACCATACTGAAGATGAAAACAGACAAGAGAGATTCGTATTAGCTCAACTGTCACTAATGAGACACAATTACTTTTCTATTGTTATTTTTCTCTAGGAGATTTATTGACAGAATACGTACCAATTAGTTTCGCTTGTAAGAAAATTCTTATGAAGGATCTTCAAACTATGTCCTAATGTCGTACACAGAATTACGATACAAAGTAAGTAGTAAGTTATTACAGCGAATATTATCTTGTTTTGCATTATCGCAATGTTTTCATTTTTTTTTTATAGAATACTTATCTGAATTGAAATTTCGTTTTTGTTCACAGTCGGTGGTACTTTATTCACATTACAATCTAGCCTATTAGCTAATAAGTAATTTAAATATAAGTACCTAAATAAGTCCAATAACGTCTTTCTTATTAACTATAGGGAAGACACTTGATTCACGTGTTCTTCAAATAATAAACTGCAATAGTTCCAAAATAGACACTTCTGATAAATGTAAATCAGTTTGACAGCATCTCTGCACTCTTCGCACGTCGAGTGTACACCATGTGTACCGATAACAAATAACATTTCTATTGTATCTGGTAAGTGTTCACACAATTTCTATTTATTGAAATCAGTTTCATGTTTCAGACTGTAATGAGAGATAGACAGTGATTGTGCTCAAATCAATTACGTAGCGGCGTAGCACGTCGTAGACACTCGTAGCACCTACCGCCTACGAAAATGCTACGAAAGGCTAGGCTAGAAATATTTGTACCTACTACCCGATAGGTAGTTAATAATAACAGGTTTCGGCAGTCTTCTTGATGGTGAGTGATCACTGCTGCCCATAGACATTTTGCAAAATCAGAAATATCAGCTGCGTATCTTTAATTATACCGGTCCCTCCAAACCAGAGCGCTGCGTGTGTTTGTATTTTCACCCACAGCCCACGATATTTTAATTTCAAATGAAAATTAAATACCCATTCATTTTAGATATTGCTTTGATAACAGAAGGGTCAAACGAGGTCTTGTTTTTTTTTAAAATGAGTTATTATTTCACGAACATTTACCTTAGCAGAGAAAGTACCGAGGGCGTCTCGCCAATTAGTGCAATTAGCAATTTATGTTGTTCAAGCGTTGCTTAGTGCTTCGGAATGATGGATTAAGATGTTTTTATACGGCGATAAATATAAACTTGAACGTGAATAATGAAGAGAGAATGGGGGGTAAACATTTTGAGAGGTTTTAAGCAAGTTTATATTTAAAATGAAGATGGAGATTTGATTTATTTTTACGCGACCGGAATATTTATTTATTTATTTAAACTTCTTGCACACAAAAAAGGTACAGCGGTGGATTTAATGCCTTAGCTCTACCAGTCAACCAAGTACCCAACCAAGTACCAAGTATATTATACGGCGGATTTACGTGATTCTTTTCTCATTTGGTAGAGGAAGCTCACTTGGTGGTCCCAATTAATATTCTAATATACATACTTACTGTGTGTTGATGATGTTGTATAAAGTAATGTCAATGTTGTTTAGTATACGAATATGTGTGGGGTAGGTACAACCACTGAAAATACATAAATACGGAAATCTAACGTTACATGGTAACCTTTCGATACATCATGATCTTTGAAATATCAACTGGCAAAATGAACACGTATGCTGTTCAAGTAGTAAATGTATATTGCTTGAAGTTAACACTTAATGTTTACGTCACCCTATGAAGCGACCCAACTTCAGCGTTACATTCGAATAAATCGTTCGCTTAGAGCATCGTACGGATGAACTAGAGACACTGAACATTTTCATCTCACAACGAGTTTATCTCAACAGTCTGGCGCCCATGTGCTGGTTTGGTCCCTGGGGTGGTCACGGCGTGCTATATGTTCTGGTGCGCCGGTGATGGGGAGTACTCCCTAGAGGAGGGTCCGGTGACGGACAGCCGCGGTGGGTTCACGGATGAGTGCTAACGCGTGCCCGTGTTCCCGCCATAAGCGGCAGAGGAGGACACCATGGAGTTTTAGTGGATTAGAGTCCCACATAACTGCACTATCTCCCCGTGGTAGTGCAGAATGCATGAGCATTTCTCCACTATAAAAAAGGCAGGTTAGCAGGAGGGCTGACTGCCTTTGTCAAATGATAAATTATTTATTTTGTAAGTAGGTTTGTACAAATACTTTTACACGTCAATTATCACGTCACGCTTGATATCCTCACAATGTTTTCCTCCAGCGTAAGTCAGAGGTGTCCTAGATAAACAGCACTCTTGAAATTGACCCCGCAAACTAGTTGTTGACTAAATTGAAAATCAGGTTTGGCAAGTAACGTCATTTACTTTGAACTGCTAGCCGCTGTAGTATGTAAGTTTCAAGCAGCAAATAACTAGCGGTAGTCACCGTATTTGGTTTGAGAGTGATATTCAACTCAATTATTTCCATTATTCCACACTGGTTTGGAATATCATTTCGGACAATTTCCAGCAAAATTCCCTTATCAGTAAATTACAAAAACGAATCTGGTTACGCTGGTTTTACGCGACATTTCCCATGTGGCTTTTAGCAGCGCATATTACGTTCCCTTAATTAATTGCTTTATCTACTTTTTAGCCTTCATTTCCAGTATATAATATGGGCGACAAATGTGATTAACATTTCAAGGACTTTTACCAATACTATACTACTGTAATGTCCTTTTAAACCATCTATTTGCATTGTTAATTAATTTAATGTTATAAAGTGTGCATAACGTTTGTGGGTACAAATGCAGCACTCATCATTAGCACTGATAAAATAACAAGACGAATATGAATAAATGCGCTTATAAACACTAATATTATTATAGATTAGCAATTGATCAGACAATGGAATGTAACTGCACTGTTTGAAGTTTGGCGCCATTCCAAATACCAATCTGTTTCCCAAGCGCTCGGATTTTGGCAATGTTTCATCTCGTAACCGTTCGGAACGTTAAAGTACATATTTAGCAGTTGACATTTGCCGACTAATTCTTACATCAATTAAGTACTTCCTCCCAAAGAGGAGCCCTGAGTCCCAGTAGTGAGAAAGTTTTACAGGCTGATTAGTGCAGATTAACAGCAAGTTAATAATTAGGATCTGTACTGTAGTGTTGTTGCGAGAATTTCTTGGAATTCTATTTCTGTTTGTCAACTTTATTCAATGTTTTTCTTAATGTTTCACGTGCATATTGCCCAGTGACGCTACATCTACCTCCAAGGTAGCGCTAGAGTTAGAAAAAGTAAAAAAAAGTCAAAGCATTTATTTCAAATAGGCACATAAAAGGCACTTATGAACGTCAAAAATTACAACAAAATAGAATTGATTCTAGTCGCCCATTCCAAAAGGTATTTTTCCTATGGAGAAGAATGTGCAAGAAACTCCACCGTTATTCTTTTAAAATGTTTAACAGTATTTTGCATACATTAATTATGTAATAATAACATGTGAAGACGATACACCTAATATAAAATTACTATACCACAATAGGTAAAAGAATTTAAAATAGAACACTGTATGAAAACTATTACTATATACAACGACTAGCTTCAGCCCGGACTTCGTCCGCCTGTAATTTCACCTTCCCCTCATTCACCCTCTTAGGGGAGGAATTTCAAAAAATCCTTTCTTAGTGGATACCTACTCTTCACAAAGAACACACCCACCAAATTTCATGTATCTAGGACCAGCGGTTTAGGCTGTGCGTTGATATATCAGTCAGTCAGGACTTTGACTATAAGGAACATAATACTGCGCGCCTAAACCGAGATCACGGATCTTACCCAGAGAGTCGCTAAACTTAAGTGGGATTGGGCCAGACATGTCTGTCGCATGTCATGATGATACCTGGGCTAAAAGAACCACCGATTGGGTCCCACTAAACGCACGACACCATAGCGGCAGGCCGAAACGAAGATGGCGGGACGAGTTGGACTCCTACCGAAAGGACCAATGTAACTCAAATTTGTATCTCAAACTCAATTGTAACTCAAACTCAAATTTTAATAGGCTGATCAATAAAATAAAAAGATATAATTACTTATTTATTTTAATAGCATATTTTCAAAATTGCTTATTGTTAATTTGTGTCCTAAATTTATTATAAGATTAAATTTTATACCTTTTGCTGTGCCCTACAGGGTCCATAATTGTACCTTAGCTTTAAGCCATTGTAACACCTCTACAACATTATGGAATGCAAATAAATATATGAATATGAATATGGACTGGTAAGAGATAGAATTGGGTGGAAGAGGGAGATGAGAGCCAAGGCTTTTGCCCTGCAGTGGGACATATAGGCTAATTAATTTCGATATTCATGTTTCTGTTTCGACAACATAAATAATATCTACTATTGCTTTCAGCTGAATAAGATTATAACAATATTTTATATGTTAAACAGAATACCAAATATTATTTTGTTTCATACATTTTAAATGACATTGATTACACATTCATCACACATTCATTATTTTTTTTCCTTGATTGACTAGGACTTATGACACGGATTTATGAATAAATCCTCTGCGAAAGATTAAAAGGGATTAGGTACCTCTAATAAGTTGCCACGTTTAAATGAAATTGTATTCGGACACATCTGCCGCATGTCGGACGATCAATGTGCCAGACTTACGACCCAGTGTGTCCTGCCTAATGGCAAACGACGTCACGGCAGGCCCTGATGGAGAAGGCGGAACGAACTGGACCCCTTTAAGAAATATTGGTCCTTGAAAGAGTTCTGAACAGAGAGAGGTAGAAGAAGAGTTAGGGAGGCCTTTGTCTAGCAATGGGACATCAAAGGCTAGTAAAAAAAAAAACATGCATAGGTATTTATCTACAGTTTAATTGATTACTTTAAATAAAACCTTGTGCACTGCTCCTTTTCTTCGGTTCAGATTTTATTTTCTGTTGATTTCTATGGAGTTTCTTCACACATAAACTAACCCTCTTAAGTTGTCATCTATGTAAAAGTTGGTTAGTACAGCCGATGACAAGTTGTGGCTGGTACCATTTTATAACTTGGTGTCGGTCAAAAGTGGTTATGAATTATGACTGCATAACCGTTTAATTCACATTCGTTTTCCTAACTACGTGATACCATTAAAAATTGTGGTCATTTTACGGCGACGCGACACGACATGAATTTCACGTTGTGTTTAAATCGGGAAATTCGCTCTAGATTTTGGCCCTTTTTAATTTGGAGAGGACAAGCGTGGTGATTCCTTATGTGAACGAGTATCTGCAGTCGGGACAAATTCAGGTATATCTTTTACTATAAAACGTTTGACTGGTTGGTTTTCTTGGTTTATTTGTGTATTTTTGTATAATTATTTAAGATAAATAGTACAAAAGTATTATAGAATACGCCATGGCCCTGATTACGTCTGTGTTTTTTTTAGAAAAACCGAAATAAAACTCTTGAAATAATTACACCTAAAATAAAGGTATTCCTTTCGTCTCTCGTCTGCATTAATTATTTATATTGTAGCCGCAAAGAAATAAGTTTCACAATACCTAGTTCAAGAATAGAAAAATAATACTTATAAAAGAAATCTTTCCTAAAGTTGGAAGGCTATTACAAAATAGCCTTCTAACAGTCTACAGTCACATAATAACTCAGGTACTAACCTGAGTTATTATGTGACTGTATACTGAAGGATATTCATAATAATATTATAGTTAATATTAGATGATGAAAGTCACTTAGTTTTAAGTGAGCGCCGAGTGTGCACCTGGTTCAAAGTCATTCTTTTCAAGTGCTATTTAATAATGTTTAAACAAAAATCTACATTGATTTTTATAGTGAGTTAAGCAAAATAAGTTTATTATGAAAGGAATAATAAGTCATAGCTTTTGACTAAGTATAGTGAACATATTATACTATCCAGGATTTTTTTTCAGGGCGAATATAAAATAAAAATGGTTAACTTAGTAATAAGCAATCAAGCATACTTGCAGTTTCCCTAATAAGTAAAATAAGAACTTAGTGAACAGGAAATCTTTCTTTACTTTCCGATAAAATAAAGTAATTTACCGAAATTCCAATATGTTGTAGCGGGCACCTCGAGCACATGTCTCGCACAGAACCTAGAACAGAAAAATGAATTCGAACACAATTTTTCATGTTAAACAGGCCAACAGCTTACGTGATGGAAAGCGGTTACCTTGAACTTTACATACATACCTGTAACACCAAGGTGAAACTTTTAGCATTTTACCTCTCAAATTCGCACATATTAAAAGCAACATAAGGTGTAATAGAAGCACTTCTACTTAGGATAGACCCCATTAATAAACCATTTCATATAACAATATAATACACATTAATTTTACCACCCATGTCAACATTTTCATGATCTCTAATTACGCCAACCTCGTCATTAAATCGTTCCCTAACGGAATTCCCATTATACCAATTTAACCTGTTTCTAGAATTTACTCTAATGTTTAATGACTTCAAACGGTTTACGATGTGCTCTTAAATTAATGTAGCCAAATTAGCGTAGTACCTCGGCATCCAGGCACCGTACAAAGCGAGAGTTCAGTCAATGACGTTGCCAACATTTATCAGATACGACGCGTAAACCTATTATTGTCACGTGTCGGAACCACTCCAAATTGCTGTTTGTTCCACATTCTAACAGTTACAATTATTATAATAGTGACAAAACATTTTACGAGAGGTTTACAGTGACATTCTGCGGTTATTTTATGTTCCAAACAAGTTCAATATATTATCTGAATACAAGATAGATATTGACTACGTATAACTAAAATCTTTTTAGCGTGTCTATGGCAAACTAATAGAGATCGGCACAGAATTTGGCTACGAGTTTAACACCTCCAGACGAGTCCATTAGGTCGTGTAACGTTCAAACAACAGGACACGCTGGCGACGATATTATCTGCCCCATTGTTTGTGGAACAGCATCACATTTACACTCCAGAATGGAGCCATCTGTGAATCTTCACATGAATAGGTTTTCTTTGCTTCGACCAACCTGTGCACGAAGTCCATTTAAAGGAGACTTCCAGGTAAATCAACGCAACTCATGTCCAGGTGGGATTTGGGATTTTCAGCAGGAATGTATTGAGTATAGGGAAGCACTATCTCGCCACAGGTCCTTTCCACGTTCGCCCGTAAGTAGGGGATACATTTTAAAAACCTGTTGGGGCTTTTCAGCCTTTGTGATACGTGGATAGCTAAAATATTCATCGTTTATTTGAAAACAAAATTTTACAAAAGGAGTACTGGGCAAAGGGCTTGTCCTAAACAGTGTCTAATGCTTCCCAAAATCGCGCAGTTACGAACCTTGGCACGCTATTCAGATTGCGAGCTCAAGTATCTCCGGCATTTAATGATTTGCTAATAAACTAGGTCATGACGTAAGGATTCGTATGAGACAAGTTCACAGAGTGCCAAGCTAAAGTTTCCAGAAACTCGTTTCGTAATGGAAACTGCACACGAAATCGCAATGTATTGCTTCTTAGTAACCGAAGCAAGAATGATTACATCGCTACGACGGCTACGAGCTACGCCGTAGTTGATAATGCATTCAGTGTCTGCAGGTATTTATTCATGTGTATAAAACGAAGTTTAGGCTTAGCAACAAAACTTGCAGAAGCAAACAATTCAAACGTAGAAAACTGGTAGAAGTGATGAGCTTGTTGCGATTGTTTTCTCGACAAGAATTGCTTGAGGAAGTAAACTTCTGCAGGTTTTTGTTACCAATGCACAGGAGCACTATTTCAACGAGTGCTGAAAACAGAATCCAATTTATTAATCATTTGCCGTAATGCATTCTTATGAAACTGATTCTCCGTTGCCCTTGCCCTGTCCCCTTTTGTTTTCTATTTGAAGGATGTTATAAAACGCTTGGTTGGATGATCGTTCCTTCTAGTTAAACGAACATCGTTTCTCCTCATGTTTTTGAAGTGAAAACTTCTTTAGCGGCGCTGTGTACTTTTTTTGGAATGGGTAAAAACTTCTAAATTCGCGTCAGGTCACGTGACCCTGATCGTAAGATTCGTAAGACGTAAAACGAAAGACGCGCGTTGTTGAGGACAGCGCCATCTATGCACATCGGGAAGAACTACGAGGGCCTCGCGTACTAACTACGTAGTTCATCCAACAACGACGAGATGGCGCTGAACCACGGATATATAACTGACGACGAGCTCCATGCGAGACCAACACCACGAACTGAAGTCTATCCTGTGTGCTTATTTGTAAATCTGAATAAATTCCTTTCACGAGAAGAATAAACCAGTCACTTTGGTCATCATACCTGATTTGCAAAAAACCCTATAAAATAAGGAACACACCTTAACACGCGTGTTTTGTTTATAAGACGATTCACAAAATACACTCGTAATTGTTCAAGTTTTCACTTCTGTCGGCACTACCGGAGTGCCAGTTTATTTATTGTTTTTGTTAGACTGATCTAGTATCTAATTTATTCGCACCTTTATAATTTATTTAAAATATTTTTTTATTTATAGCTTTTTTTTGCCATTCGTTTTCATTTATTATATAACCTGTTTATTTCCTTGGTCTTACCTACATTCGAAAATGAACTTACTGGACGTGTATTTCGCTTATTAACTTACCCATAATATTTAGGTACTTTATGTTTAGTAGAACGATAAACAGTTTTAGGGGTTTAATGACAAATCATCTAAATTCTAGTTCTCTGTCCAACATTTTCATGTCTTTATCTCCTTAATCTTTTTTATAAAAGTAATATTGCTATACTTACTAAATCCCCTATTTAAACATCAACAAAATAAGTAACGGCCCAAAGCAAAGTTTGGAAAAGCCGTATTAAAATGGAAAGAAGAAAATAACAGTAGACTAAAACTAGCTTCATGCCCTGGTTTATTAGCTGTTTAATGTTTGATAAGGGCAGCTTTAAGTGGTCTATATCCATCATCATGCAATGATAATTTCCGTACCGTTCCGGCTCGGACTTAGCTCGGTCCGGTGACCGGTGCCGCAGAGAGGCCGGATACCCACCGGATTGGGATACACACATGGAATTTCAGGTAGCGAAACATTACTTAGTACTTAAATGAGAGATGGACTACAATGTGGTTATATCATTTAAGGTCTTGGTCTGTTTATTCTTGTACCTAAATAAGAAAGGAAGCATTCGCGAAGATTATTCAAATAAAATGGAGATTTCATTTTAGTTCTCTACAACTTTAGTAATTATGTTCTCTGAGATTAGTTTTCAACTCAAACGTTAGGCAGTTCTTTAGGTACATTTTTATGAAACGTACCTAGATGTTCCATTTCGCTTATCTTCGTCAGATTTCATTATTTTTTTAATCATAATTTTAAATTATGATTGAAATAATACTGAAACTGAACAAAAATAAAGTTGTCAAACCAATCCAAAGTAGGTAATCCACTTTGTACCTAAGTTCTTTTTAAAATTTAGGAATGTTTTATTAATGCTAATCCCTCACAGACTGGGACGGGCCGGTTATCTGTTCTAAATTGGGGAAATCTAATTCGAAACCCCTATTTCAACGCTCAATTCACACTCGTTGATAGATTTTTGTTCATAGAAGTTTGTTTTTATTTTATTTTTACTTTATCAGGGAAATAACCAATTTCACTAAATGTATAGGTCAACAATTTTTCCTGATCCCCAGGACATGTCGGAATGCCATCCCATCCAAATTCGTTTTCGTAACAGATGTTTCTCTCAAAAAGCAATATCCATTGATATATACTTATTGCTATTGGATGCTAAGAACATTCCTGAACTTCGGTACCCAAGTTTCACTTATTTAGGTAATTAATTCCGAACTGACTAACAATTAGCAAAGTCGTATCTATAGCAAAGGTTCTCCTTGCAGAGGTCTTTCCATTGGTATATAGATATATATTGTCTTACGACTGTTGGGCGCGAAGAATTTCTTAACTTCATTGCCCAAGTTTCACCTATTTAGTTCCTTAACTGTGAACTGCCAAGACAATGAAGCTGGACGATTTTGGAGAAATGAACCGATTGTCTAGGAAGACGTACAAAAAAAATTCCTCGGGAAATAATATTTTCTTCGTATTTTCATGTCTAAGTAGGTAATACCCTACTTAGACAAGAAAATACGAGGTAGTCGGCAGTCGAGCGAGAGACTGTATCTTTACATAGTATAAAACAGAGTCGCTCCCGCTGTCTGTAAGCTTAGATCTTTTAAACTACGCAAAGGATTTTAATGCAGTCAGCAAAAGATAGTGATTCAAGAGGAAGGTTTATATGTATAATACATGCATAGCAGTGGCGAAGGTTCCATACAACTTCATTCCTACCGGTTTTTTTTTTCAGGATGGGAAATCATCAAAAACCCGCTCTGGGTGAAGCGGAAGGGAGTGTCAGACTCTACTGATTAAAACCCACCCGTGTTCCTTCCTTAGCCCTTTATGTTCCGAGCCAGCGGTAACCCTTTCGGACAATCCCACTGACCCGGCAGGCTTCGGCCCTGACGGGCCCTTCTGATGATGCTGACATCTCTTGATGCGCGCGTGGAACACGTACGCGCCGTCCGGCACGGGCCTGGTCCTGATCGGACGGCGAGTTACCCATTACTCTCCGCCCGCAAAAATGACACAGTCAGTATTCTATGGATAAATAATATAATCATCTGAAAGATATCTACTCTGGCTTACCTCTTACAAAACCCTTCGCTACTGATGCATAGATAGTAGAGAAAAGCCGATCTTCTAAGAATAACCCACAGTAACCATTTTTATCTTTTACATATTACAAAAAAAAAATATGGGTTATATACCAAGCTTTTTTTACCAACACAGTCTTATTCCATATCCAATTAAATACATTAGATACGTTGTGTATTTTATGTAGATCAAAATTGACCTTAACAGCATATCATTAAAATGAATATCTTAGAAGATATCAGAGATTTAAAAACCGGGGGCAGAGCAGCTTGCGGGGCAGTACGAAGTTCGCCGGTTCCGAAGTTGAATATAACTGATGTACAAATCGAATGATTGCCTATTGCTATTTAATATACTTCCAAACTCACATTTATCGTATCGAATATTTTACCTTATTTATTTTTTTGGCGAATGTTAGAAAAGAGTGTATTTTTTTTTAAATTTGTTCAATCTTGGTCGCATTTGCTTCTTAGCTTTGTCAAACTTTAGGAGCATGTTTGCGTACAAAAACAAGGTGTTAATAATTCATCAATATTCAAATTAACTTTCACTCATTTGCGCGTAACTAATGAAAGTTTCTTGTCGGCTCAGTCACGCACTAACTGGTCTGTAACCAAATTCAGACGTGCTGAATTTTTTTCGTCATTTGAATATTAATTTTGATCGTTTTCTGAGAAAGCCACATTTTCCGACGGCGATTTGGTACAACCTTTTCTATTTTAGTGTCCCTATCTACATGCAAGGTTAAATAAATGATACTGTTCAGGTACACAGGGGAGGTGTACCTGAACAGTATCATTTATTTAACCTTGTTTGTGTGCAATCAGCACATGATGGCATTGATATTCATGAGGTATAAAGACCTCGAAATAAAATACGTCCCTTTTTAACCCAGAGTGATATTCACCTTGTACAAAATTACATGCCGCTAATGCATTTTGGTCTCATGCCGCTAAACATACATTGTTATCCAAAACATTATTGAATTTAAAACCATAAATTTTCGTCCGCCACAATGTTCAAGTTTTAGCTACAAAATAGCACCTTTAAAATTAAGTCAGGCTTTTAGGGCTTCACATGATGTACTTAAGCAGCTATTTCTGTAATAATAGTAGATACAAGTTGAGAGCATGTTTAAGGTATCTGTCAGCTCATGCCCAGGCGGATTAAGCGCGTCGCTTTTACTAAAAGCTTTTAACTGAAATCAACAGAGCATTTAACTTGAATTTACATAGCTGTAGTTTATCAGAATTATTTTTTGTGAATTTAAGTAATTGTATTTGTCTTGATCTAGCCATCAGCAGTAAATACGGTGAAAAATAAAGTACCTACGTAGTAAAATTGTTTTTGTTTAACTTCACAGCTAACAGCCGTGTACCCCGACCGATCGTTCAGTGTCGTGAGTGCAATCCAGACCCAGACGCGGTGCGAATATTCTATATCCCATGCTAATATTTGTTTCTTGCTGTAGTTAATTAAGCCAGTGTATCGTAGCGCAGGATCTGATCGAGCCGTCATACATAAACTTCGATTAATATTTAACCAAATTACGACCAAACCGAAACAACAGACTTAACTAACTATAACACTGTTTTCACATTGTTGTAAGTAAACAAGGACAAACTCTCGAACAAGAAAGTTTCTATTGTAGTCCTACTTTACAAACGCTGCACGCTGTTCTAGGTAAGTAGGTGTGTAATATTTTTAGAGATTAATAGTGAACACACTTCAGCACTGAAAAAGCTTACAGACATTAAGTAGCTGAAAATGAAAGTTTTTTAACTTTCATGACATCTTGTCATATCTATTAACGGTTTCAATACGATGGTATTGAAACTGTCAATAGATATAATTAGTATTCATAAACACTCCACCTGATACCACATACGTGCTTACGAAATATGCTCCAATGAATACACATTATGTAGAACGACAAATAATTCTTCAACGCTACAAACCCAAATTGTTAATTTTAATGGTTGTTCATTGTGTACGTAATGGCCGACCTAAACTGAAACGTACGCTGTGATTTAAGTAGAAATTATACAGTAGGATAAATTGTTTTGCATTAGAATAAGATTTAATTTAAATTGGTTATATGTATATTCTGAAGCCGACCGGATTATAGAATAGTTGCTTTTAAAATACATGATGCAGGCATTTCGTTTGGAGACTGAAGGTCGAAAAGGTCGTCCCCGCTCGCACGCACATGTTATGCTTCTGAACAGAATAATTTACATTCAGCAATATGTCTTAAACAATAAACATTTGTCAAAAGGATCTTGAGCCTAAACTCTTTGTTAAAAGTACCCTCGGGTACGTATTCGTATTTATGCGATTGTACTTTTTGTAGTTGCAAATCGTCAAGCACAAGATTTCATTCAGGTCTTAGGTGCCCTAAGCTAAGTCACTATCAGTGGCAATATTAAGTCAATAATATGTTTCGACATTTTGTTTCTTTTATACGAGAAAATTTAGGTTTAAAGAAAGACGATAATTGTACTACATAAAGGAATTTCAATAATAATTATTTAAAAACATCAAAATCCCTATCCCTACCAAAATCCCTACCAAAATTAAGGCTGAATCGAATTCAAATACATTATTTTCACAATTATCGTTCCCGACATGTATCATAAGAAAGACGAAACCATAGAATTGTACATGTACTAGCAGCAATTTTTTTTTTTTGTTAGTTGTATCTACTTTGTATCCCGCTGAAACCACGAAAAAAAATCAGCTGCTCCATACATTTATTACATATGTTCGTTCTTCTCGACAAAATGTAGGAAACAGCGTTTTTTTTTTCTTTTTGCTTTCTACACCAAACTAGGTATAGCAACCATCTAGGACGAGCGAGATTGGTAGCAGCTAGATAATAACCGCCGAGATACGATTCAAATGGCGTGCAATTGGAGTTCAGCAGGTGGACTACTAACTGCTAATGCTAAAACGCTCACCGCCCGAGTAGAGCGCAAGACCTCTAAGTAATAGTAAAACAGAAAAAAATTATTAACAATATATGCAAAATTAAATATTAATTATTATTTATTTTTGTAAAGCATAAATGATGATAGATGAACATAAATTCGTGTTAAATTGTTTCATTTAAAATACTTTTCTTTCTAACTGTACCTACACTTACTAGAAATAACCCCGACGAGTCGTGACGTAACTATGTTCTTGTTCTAGAGGTTAACGTGTTGCAGTACAACACAATCTAATCCTTGCTCAACAAAAATATAAAATGTGTTGAATCTTCTACTGAAGTGTTGATTGGTTTTCCACTTCGGTTTAAATAAGAAACCTTTCGGAAGAAATCTAATTAAATTTGCTGTAATTGGAACCAACTTGTCTGTGATCAAAATGTAATCAGAGCAATATTGTAGCGAAATTCAATCAAGAGAATTAGCTTAAACTTATTAATTAATATGATGCGATATCCATATTAATACTGTAAGCTTCAACTGTAACGAAAAACTTTAATAACAAACAATATTAACATATTTATTACAAAGTCTATCCACATCATCACAAGGTTTAATTTAAAATTATTGTAAAATATGTGACGTTCCCGGTGCGACGTCACATATGCACACAAAATATATGACCATCTGTGACAAGGACAAGGGGGCCTCCAAAAATTTTGAAAATTGTGTAATGTAATTTATGAACGGTGTCAGTTTTCTGATACAAATATTAATATTAAATTATCCTATCAATGTGTTCAGTCCACTAAGGAGTTCAAACTCTGCTTTTGTGACTGAAAACGTGCTTACTTCGGTTCTATAGTCTCGAAAACAATGCGTTTGAGAAAAAAAATAACAATACTATAGCAAACAATGCGCGAAGTACACAGCCGATAGCTTTTCTTTTATATTCAAAGAAACCCTGAGAGATGAAAGAAGGTATTCCAGTTGGTTGATTCCTAAAATATTAGGTATCTTTCTGAAGTTTGGTAGGTGGCGCACCTAGCTACTAAAAAAAGGTTTTCCTCGTCATTTTCAAAATAATTTCTGTGAAATTGTGTAAAAAAAAATTAACATATAAAAAAAATTACAGATGAATAAAATTGAGAACACCTTTCTCGAAGTCGGTTAAAATAGGCTTTATTAAATAACAATATTAAATAACGCAAAATCAGGCTGTTCTTTCCTTCTCTATTAATAAGAAATAGGCTCTTTTATAAAATCATCATATGTACCGAGGTACGCAAAGCTGCGTGGTATAAATTGGATTAAAAAACATTTTCTGTTGTTTTGTTTGTTATAAATGGACAAAGTGTGTATTGTGTTTCTGTTTCAGAAAAGCTTTTCAATTACTCTGTGTACCTTTATCCTCAAGGAAATACGTACTTATAATACCTAGTAATGTTTCACAACATCATGAACTTATGTGAGTTACTTATACTTGTTCACAAGATGTCCGCGCATGTAAAGCAGTCGCAGAGTGCAGAACTTTTTAATAAGACAACTTAAGCCACTTTCCTCTCCGTTAAGACTTCTCTATACATACCTTAGAGAAGTCTTAACAGAGAGGAAAGTGGCTTAAGTTGTCTTATTAAAAAGTTGCCTAACAAAACTACTGAGTTTTGTTAGGCACATACTGTAAGGTATGTATGGTCATTGACGACAACCAATGTTGATAGAAATCCCTCAAAGCAATAGGGATTTTTAGACAAACGGGGTATTTGCGTAACTCACTATCAGTAGCAATGGGTTTCATTTTGAAAGTTCAACTACACTGCGTTATTTACATTGCTGAGCAGACACATTTTTCGAACACATAAAGCAATGGATTAGCAGTATCCTTGAAAATGATTCAGATTGACATTGATAATGTCTTACGCAAGGTGCTGGTTTTTAATTATGAATTTGGATCGAACTTATCCTTTTGGTGTTTTATGGAAGGTCTATATTTTTGTAGTGAAAGAAAGAAAGAAAGAAAAAGAATTTATTGCGATTCGTACAGGAAGATCACAAACTAAACTAAATACAGCAAAATAAAAATCCAAGTTATATAAAAAAAAAGTAACAAAAGGAAAATGAAACAGAAAGTGCTATACGAGGCCAAAAGGCTCCTATCTCAGCATGATGCTAGGACATTTAAAAAATAAATGTTGCAGCGCTGGTATTCTGATAGGGCCCGATGTAATGTATTTATTCACGCGAAAAACAACATTTATTAGAAGTAATTAATACTTCCTCGTTGGTCTAGTAGTCACAACAGCTACTGCTGAGCATGAGGTTCTGTTTTCGATTCTTGAGTCGAGCAGTGTTATTTAGTTTTTTCATTAGGAATTTCTCAGTAGCAGCTCAGAGTCTGGATTTGTGCCCGATTGATAGCGATAGTTTTGTTTACATGTGACTTAAACATAACTGACGATATGTGGGTATACTATTATAGTTATACCTGACTAACCTGTATTCTGACTAACCCTTCAGGTATTACAGGCGTGATGTTATGTTATGTAACAGGGTGCTATTAAAATCCTAGCAGAAGATTTTTTATGGTAAAATATGTAGATATTATTTATTTATTTATATATACTTTATTGTACACCAGAAAATACATAACAAAAAAATGTCTGAATTAACGTATCACGTAACGTTACTGTTTTTTAATCATCAATTTATACACACGTCCTACATTTATTACGCTCGTGTACCGACGCCAGAACATCAAGCTACCCGTAACTGTAAAATTTTCCCAATCAACCTTTAACCTTATGATTAAGCGATAAAGTTGAAAATCTATTAAACAAATTTGACAGATTATAGTAGTTAGATGTGCGGTACATCAAATTATTAAACTGCCTAAAAATAATTTTCCGAGTAAATATTTTAATTTTTACTTTGCAGTTCTTTTAACTTAATCATCCGAATGACTTCATTTTGAAGCACATTTTGTTAAAAATTATAAAATACTAACTTATTTTCGCTGAGTGACATAATGGTTAAGTACTGCAAAATTACATAGTAATGTGGAAGCGAACATTATTAAAAAATATTAGTTGTTGTAGAAATGAAATAAGCAAACGAAATTGTCCTGTCTAATAAATTGCACTCTACGCAGAGCATCGTTTCTGTCACTCATACGTTATGTGACAGTCTCTTTCTAATTTCTATAACTAGATGTAAGTACAGTCAATCAATTTGACATTGACAGCGCCTTTATGTCGTAGCAGTAAGGGCGTCGTGTCCACTGATGTGCGGTGGTCTGTAAGGTACAGACGCCAGCACATCAAGCTACCCAAAACTGTCAAATTTTCACAATCAACTTTGAACCTTATGCTTTAGCGATAAAGTTGAAAATCTATTAAAGACATTTGACAGATTGTAGTAGCTTGATGTGCTGGCGTCTGTACCAAATGTGCTATTTTTAAGAAAATTTCTTGCCGATCGACCTGTTGGAACCTGCAGGGTAATTGTGTAACAAACTATCGCTCGTTTATCGTAGCAATGGGTTTCATTTTGACAGTTCTACAACATTCATTGCGTTATTTACGTTGTTGTGCAGACATATTTTTCGAACAAGAAGCAATATTCTTCAAAATTATTCAGATTGATAGTGTGTTACGCAATTTATTAGGGTGCTGACCAGAGAGCTGATTCCTCGACTGCTAAATAAAATGAATCCTATGCTTAGAAGCAGTATAACGAAATCCAATATAAAATCAAAAATAAAATCATACTGTATAACGAAGTTAAAGGACGACAACGCCAATATTGTAACTGGTTATATAGCAAACCATAGATGTGTGCCGTACCCAGTTAAGCATGTTGTATCTATTTATTACTGTTTGTAGTACTAGTGCGACCAACATATCTAGGCAGACAGATAAATTCGAAACCAACTCTAATGAACATTATGCTTACTGACTGACGACAGAGCCGCGCCGATATGAACTGCATAGATTGGTTGGTAACACGATGTGCATAGCGATTAATCACTTAAATATAATTGTATTCTATTTTTATGACCTACTAGCTGAATCTACGTTCCTAACAAACCTCTGTGGTTTTCTGGAACGTATATTTTGTCAGTTGTAATGTTAACAAGTTTCTTGATAATATCAATAAAAAAAAAACTTTTTGGCCAAATGAAAAATTACAAGCATTGCCATTCAACGTGGCAATACAGCCCGTCTTTTGGGCATTTTTCCGGCTGACAGCGATGCGGACGAGTACTTCGACGCCTAGTTAAGTGTCCTCTAGTGTGTCATAGTCAATAGTGTCATCACAATACGTCTTGTGTTCTTCTTTTTTTATTTATTAGCACCTTGTAGCTATTTCCTAACATTTATGTAATTAATTATGTATTTTTGAATAGTTCTTTTTTATGTTTTGCTGTCTTTTGTGTGCACCAATCAACCTCTTATCTATCTTTTGTTTTTTCCTTATCTGTCATTCGTGGGTCTTTGTCAGTCGTTACAGGTAGTCAGAACCCCGAAAGTCTAACAACCAGTCTTACCAAGGGGTATTGTATTACCCAGTAACTGGGTTCTGGAGGTCAGACAGGCAGTCGCTCCTTATAAAATAGCTGCATCTGGTTACACTGGAAGCCGACCCCAACATAGAGTTAAGTTAAAAAAGGCTAGCATTTTAATGTATGATATAAACATTGTAGGTACTATAAATAAAATACATAATATTATTATTGTATAATGAGGTAAGTACAAAATAGACGCTCTAATTGGACAAACGAAGAAGTAGCGCTTAATTTTGATTTTGTATTTCATAATAACCGATTAATAATATAATTAGGTCAAGCAATGTACCTATTATATAAACGTCAAACGACGCCGGTATCGAGTGATTGATTTCCGCGATGGAATCAAGGACGGGCTCAGAATTGAGTAGGTATAAATAAATCGATTTGGAGAAATCCGATCGGAAAATGGTAGGGTAAGTGATTCGAAAAATATCATACTTCATTTCCCGGCTGCCGCTGTCGGGTCATAAAACGTGGCGGTGATCAACGAAACGTGTCCAATGTTCCCAAGGCTGATACTTTATTTTGCGACCCAATTTTTTTTTTTTTACTTATTTGCAAAGTTATGAGAACGCACAGTAATGGAAAACGTACACTTTTATCTGTCTTTGTAATTTTATTTTTCCATTTCAGAAAATTCACGTTTGTGTTTTACGGTTTTTTATTTTAAATAAATTACTGACCTCGTGTATTCTTACATGTCGTTTGAGCTACGCCGAGACAAAACAAACTTGGACAAAGGAAATTCAGACATGGAAATGGTAAACGCAGTATGATGAATAAGAACCTGAATAAGCAGACTGAATGTGAAACTTGGAAGACTAAGTTTCTATTGAAATAAGTACAGTTCAGGAAAAACTAAGCTCAATCCCAGTATGTAAACGGACAAAAAACCGAATGAAAATTATATCAGCAACAAAAGTCGATAAGCGCTGTTTTTTTTTAAATCATTAAAAACCACAAAATAATTACGTATTTTTACAACGTGTGTAAGCGTTTCATGTAATAGCTAGGAGTTTATATACTTTACTAGATTTTGGGCGTTGCGCGAGCTGCAAGCAGCTCGCGGGGTCGTGTTTTTGAGGAGTATTTCTTACCCTTGTAAAATTTTGAGAATTGGACAGTAATCCTTAGCACTTATAGGATTTTGTAATAATAGCTATTTATTCACCAAGGGGAGTAATCTGTACTTACCCTCGAGTGATATATACTGCTTTATACTACACTTGTGGAGTTGTTGTTAATAAATTGCTATAATTGTAACTGGAATCACTTATTTTAACTTGTGATTTACACCGCCAAACTTTAAACTTTACCAAGAAAATTGTTTCTACAAAATACGTCAACCAACAAAATAAGTCTTTTTTTTTCTTATTTTAGCGCGTCAAACAGTTTTCGCGCCAAAAGACGTTAAGCCGCATGACTCTAGTGGGGACGCGGCTTGACGTCTTTTGTGATTTGTTGTGATCATCAACACTCAACAATACTCAACAACACTCAGCCACACTCAACAACACTCAACAACACTCAAAACTCTCAACAACACTCAACAACACTCATCAACACTCAACAACACTCAACAACACTCAACAACCCTCAACAACACTCAACAACACTCATCAACACTCAACAACACTCAGCCACACTCAACAACACTCAACAACACTCAAAACACTCAACAACACTCATCAACACTCAACAACACTCAAAACACTCAACAACACTCAACAACCCTCAACAACACTCAACAACACTCATCAACACTCAGCCACACTCAACAACACACAAAACACTCAACAACACTCAACAACACTCAACAACACTCATCAACACTCAACAACACTCAACAACACTCAGCCACACTCAACAACACTCAACAACACTCAACAACACTCAAAACATTCAACAACACTCAACAACACTCATCAACACTCAACAACACTCAAAACACTCAACAACACTCAACAACACTCAACAACACTCAACCACACTCAAAACCCTCAACAACACTCAACAACACTCATCAACACTCAACAACACTCAACAACCCTCAACAACACTCAACAACACTCATCAACACTCAACAACACTCAACAACACTCAGCCACACTCAAAAACACTCAACAACACTCAAAACACTCAACAACACTCATCGACACTCAACAACACTCAAAACACTCAACAACACTCAACAACACTCAACAACACTCAATAACACTCAACAACACTCAACAACACTCATCAACACTCAACAACACTCAACAACACTCAACAACCCTCAACAACACTCAACAACACTCATCAACACTCAACAACACTCAACAACACTCAGCCACACTCAACAACACTCAACAACACTCAAAACACTCAACAACATTCAACAACACTCAACAACACTCAACAACACTCGACAACATTCAACAACACTCAACCACACTCAAAAACACTCAACAACACTCAACAACACTCAACAACCCTCAACAACACTCAACAACACTCAACAACACTCAACAACACTCAACAATATTCAACAACATTCAACAACACTCAACACTCAACAACACTCAACAACACTCAACAACCCTCAACAACACTCAACAACACTCAACAACACTCATCAACACTCAACAACACTCAACAACACTCAGCCACACTCAACAACACTCAACAACACTCAAAACACTCAACAACACTCAACAACACTCATCAACACTCAACAACACTCAAAACACTCAACAACACTCAACAACACTCAATAACACTCAACAACACTCAACAACACTCAACAACACTCAACCACACTCTACAACACTCAACAACACTCAACCACACTCAACATCACTCAACAACACTCAAAAACACTCAACAATACTCAACAACACTCAACAACCCTCAACAACACTCAACAACACTCAACAACACTCAACAACACTCAACAACACTCAACAACACTCAACAATATTCAACAACATTCAACAACACTCAACAACACTCAACAACACTCAACAACACTCAACAACCCTCAACAACACTCAACAACACTCAACAATACTCAACAATACTCAACAACACTCAACAACACTCAACAACACTCAACAATATTCAACAACATTCAACAACACTCAACAACACTCAACAACACTCAACAACACTCAACAACCCTCAACAACACTCAACAACACTCATCAACACTCAACAATACTCAACAACACTCAGCCACACTCAACAACACTCAACAACACTCAAAACTCTCAACAACACTCAACAACACTCATCAACACTCAACAACACTCAACAACACTCAACAACCCTCAACAACACTCAACAACACTCATCAACACTCAACAACACTCAGCCACACTCAACAACACTCAACAACACTCAAAACACTCAACAACACTCATCAACACTCAACAACACTCAAAACACTCAACAACACTCAACAACCCTCAACAACACTCAACAACACTCATCAACACTCAGCCACACTCAACAACACACAAAACACTCAACAACACTCAACAACACTCAACAACACTCATCAACACTCAACAACACTCAACAACACTCAGCCACACTCAACAACACTCAACAACACTCAACAACACTCAAAACATTCAACAACACTCAACAACACTCATCAACACTCAACAACACTCAAAACACTCAACAACACTCAACAACACTCAACAACACTCAACCACACTCAAAACCCTCAACAACACTCAACAACACTCATCAACACTCAACAACACTCAACAACCCTCAACAACACTCAACAACACTCATCAACACTCAACAACACTCAGCCACACTCAAAAACACTCAACAACACTCAAAACACTCAACAACACTCATCGACACTCAACAACACTCAAAACACTCAACAACACTCAACAACACTCAACAACACTCAATAACACTCAACAACACTCAACAACACTCAACAACCCTCAACAACACTCAACAACACTCATCAACACTCAACAACACTCAACAACACTCAGCCACACTCAACAACACTCAACAACACTCAAAACACTCAACAACACTCAACAACACTCAACAACACTTATCAACAACACTCAACAACACTCAACAACACTCAACAACACTCAACAACACTCAACAACACTCATCAACACTCACCAACACTCAACAACACTCAACAACACTCAACAACCCTCAACAACACTCAACAACACTCAACAACACTCAACAACACTCAACAACCCTCAACAACACTCAACAACACTCAACAACACTCAACAACACTCAATAACACTCAAAAACACAAAAACACTGTATAATGCTTTCTGTCTCATTTGCTCCCACGTTAAATCTTATGTCTATTACATTGACAGTGACAGCGATGTGAAGTTATTACCCATCCAAATTAGACACTACAGGCTAGCATAATGATCCCAATGCAAATGCGTTTTCGAACTTCTCAAGTTGAAAGCGTTTTATTTTATGCTACTAAATATAGATGTCACCAAAACTCGTGTTGACTAAATCTAACGACGTGACTTCGCAAATGAGTACACTTATAGCATTCGTTCATTCACTTTGAGCGAATGCTGATTGCCCGATTTAATAATCACGGTTAAAATATTCGTGGTGAGCAGTGAATACTTAACCGGCTGCATAAACGATGTTTAGGAATTCATCGGCCGATTACTCAAACATTGGTCAAATGACAGTCCGTGAACTCGGCCCTTAGGCAGTCAATTTTAAACTGAATAATTGACTTAAACGCACCCCAAACAAAAACGCTGTCCGCCATGTTAGTATTCTTCCCCCCTTTGCTCCACTCGGTCTCGCAGGTTCGCTCCACTCAGGACCTACCTACCACCGGAAAGCTATCGTGACCTTATCCCTACGCTACGCTACGCTTCGCTTTACCGCTACCTAGTTTCCGAGATACGATGGGGGGAGGGGTGAAGGGGGGGAGAGGGGGGGGGGGGTTGAAAAATGATTTTGACCAACTCGGGGCCCCTTGATATGAATCTGAAAAAAAAAATGTTCCAAGTCTCTTAACTTCCGAGATCTACCTCTAGAGGGGGGGAGAAGGGGGGCAAGGGGGGCAACTTTGAAAAATGGTTTTTACTTTTCCGAGCCTCCTCTATACGAATCCGTAAAAAAACTAAACCCAGGTTTCTTAATTTCCGAGATACGATGGGGGGAGGGGTGAAGAGGGGGAGAGGGGGGAGTTTTGAAAAATGATTTTGACCAACTCTGGGCCCCTTGATATGAATCTGAAAAAAAAAATGTTCCAAGTCTCTTAACTTCCGAGATCTACCTAGAGGGGGGGGGAGAAGGGGGGCAAGGGGGCAACTTTGAAAAATGGATTTTACTTTTCCGAGCCTCCTCTATACGAATCCGTAAAACAACAAAACACGGGACTCTTAGTTTCCGAGATACGATAGGGAGGGGGGAGAGTGGGGTGGAAAAGGGGAGGTTTGGGATTTTTCCCATACTCGCCAGAGTTACTTGTATACGAATCTGTAAAAATATACCCACCTCCCCCTTCACCATCTGGGAGAACAATTATGTCAGTCAGTCAGTGAGTGGTAATCGAGCTTTATATAGTATAAATAATAATATAATAATAATAATAAAAAGAATAATAATAACTCGGTCTCGCAGGTTCGCTCCACTCAGGACCTACCTACTACCGGAAAGCTATCGTGACCTTATCCCTACGCTACGCTACGCTTCGCTTTACCGCTACCTAGTTTCCGAGATACGAGGGGGGGAGGGGTGAAGGGGGCGAGAGGGGGGAGTTTTGAAAAATGATTTTGACCAACTCTGGGCCCCTTCATATGAATCTGAAAAAAAATGTTCCAAGTCTCCTAACTTCCGAGATCTACCTAGAGGGGGGGGGGAGAAGGGGGGCAAGGGGGCAACTTTGAAAAATGGATTTTACTTTTCCGAGCCTCCTCTATACGAATCCGTAAAACAAAAAAACACGGGACTCTTAGTTTCCGAGATACGATAGGCAGGGGGGAGAGTGGGGTGGAATGGAAAAGGGGAGGTTTGAATTTTGAAAAATGGATTTTACTTTTCCGAGCCTCCTCTATACGAATCCGTAAAACAAAAAAACACGGGACTCTTAGTTTCCGAGATACGATAGGCAGGGGGGAGAGTGGGGTGGAATGGAAAAGGGGAGGTTTGAATTTTGAAAAATGGTTTTTACTTTTCCGAGCCTCCTCTATACGAATCCGTAAAAAAACAAAACTCAGGTTTCTTAATTTCCGAGATACGATGGGGGGAGGGGTGAAGGGGGGGAGAGGGGGGAGTTTTGAAAAATGATTTTGACCAACTCTGGGCCCCTTGATATGAATCTGAAAAAAAAAATGTTCCAAGTCTCTTAACTTCCGAGATCTACCTAGAGGGGGGGGGAGAAGGGGGGCAAGGGGGCAACTTTGAAAAATGGATTTTACTTTTCCGAGCCTCCTCTATACGAATCCGTAAAACAACAAAACACGGGACTCTTAGTTTCCGAGATACGATAGGGAGGGGGGAGAGTGGGGTGGAAAAGGGGAGGTTTGGGATTTTTCCCATACTCGTGAGAGTTACTTCTATACGAATCTGTAAAAATATACCCACCTCCCCCTTCACCATCTGGGAGAACAATTATGTCAGTCAGTGAGTGAGTGGTAATCGAGCTTTATATAGTATAATAATAAGTATTGTTCTCAAGATTTTTTTTATGTTTTAAACATGTGTAGTGTTTATCGTATTTTGTTGCTGACCGTGTTGCAAGTGGTTTAAAACTTAACAGCTCTCCTCATGGTCAGCATTCAGCATTCTCTTCACACGGCAGACGGGAATTGCTTTTTTACACAACTCAGTGGAAGTATACTCACACACCCATATGGATTGGAAGGGCAATGGAAGTTTTATACATTGAACCTACACAAGCCATGTGCCCGATGTTAATTCCACATCGGCCAAAATTGACGAATTGCAATATGAACCCCTTTAGGGAATCAATTTCCAAAAATCTTTATTTTATTTTTATTTTTTTATTACTGAATGGGCCCGCTCTTGAGCTCAATCACGCCTGATGGAACACGATGGATGAGGTCTATGATGGAATGAGCGTGCCCACAAGATGCCTAAGGCACTGGAGCTCCCACGCATCGACGGACCACACCCACCATAGCAGGCTGCTTGACGCCGGACTCCGGTGGGAGGGTGGTCGCAAACCAGGCGGGCGTTAGCCCTACTACCGTAAGAGAAGAATTGGCCAGTCAAATAAGGTGTTGTGTGTGACTGTCCAGGATGCACCAAGCGCTGGGTTCAGTTGAATAACTGGCGGAACAAACTGTGCTACACGAGGAAGCTTCTTCATTTAGTGTTCACTTACCTTATACAAGGTGAAGATGACAATACGACATTAACTAAACTTCGTATATGGAATGACATTCCCAGTCTGCATACGAAAAATCAATGAAGTAAATCCAATAATTTAGTCAATCTAGCTAGTCAAAGATTGGCATAACCCATAGTCGGGCGACTACTGCTAATTAGTTGGTTAGAAAAAATCACTTTTTTATTTTATATGCATAAGTATGGCCAGTGTTTTCATTTATTGTCTTATTGTTGTCTCCTTATGAACCTCTGTCTGTGCGTTGTCTGTCAGTGAATGAATTTAAGATTTTTATTAGGTAGAAAGCTACATAAGTATTGCTAAATACATTTAATTTGTATATAAATAAGTAGTTACTGTTCCGTTATTCGGTGTGGTGTGGTGGAACATCACCATTACTCGTTATGGTCATGCATGTGCTCCAGACTGACAAGTCTGGATCACACGCATGACCCAATTATTAACCAGACATATTAATACCATAATTGGTACGATGTTAATTACGTACACGTATAAACTTTGATAGTCCAAATTATTCCGTTTTTACTGAAATATTGAAGAACTTGAAACTGCCAGAACACAAAAAAATGTATGCCCGTATTATTTTTCAAAACATGCCAATATTTTATATACATATAATACTGGAAATTAAGCTCCAACAAGACTTACGTTCTCAATTAATTTAATGTAGCTAAAGTGCTGAGTGAAGCGAAGCGTGGAGTCTGTAATCTGTTGTTCGTTTAACTTCAACCGCAATTTCATCTCTTATCGTGATTTACGACTGAAGATTGAACTTTTACGTACACTTATTAAACTAAGAGTAGTTAACTATCATCAGCTTTCAGAAAGAAAAATAATTAGTTTAAATACTTGATTCAATCATAACAGCACCAAGTATTTAAAAGAAGTTACCCCATGGATTAAATTTTTACAAAATTAAATAATTTAAATCTTTTTTCGTTTCTACCAGTAACTTGGTAGATTAAATAAAAGAGTTTGCAAGTTATGCAGTTGAGTGATGATGCAGGAAATAACTGCGAGCTACTTGTTTATAAAGAAAATGTTAAAAGGTCTGGAAAAACTAAGGCAGCAATGAATCCATCATCCTAATGTAAACAAGGTTTTTCAACTCGCACGTGCGAAAGTAATAAGGTTTTGTTTGGCATTCGCCTAACAAAACTGTACCCAGTTCGTTTAAAATTCGTAACTAGAAAATTATTCAGTTATTATGACATCACAAAAAGTACCTAAATCAAGAGATCAAGGCAACCCACATGCATAATGAAAAAGTATTGAAATGAGAAAGTTTTTCAATAGAAAAATCAATTAGAGTAGGTTATGATATACAGGGTGGTATGACATCCACGCGCAAACTAACCATGAATGCAGCACATAATTCTAAACACTCTAGCGTGGCTAGTTGTTTCATAGAAAAGTGTAATACGTCTGTGGTCAGAATGTATTGAATGGCTATTTTTTATATTTACTTTGTGGTGTATACGTTAACACGATTTTCCAATGATAAAAAGAGGATAAAATAAAGCAAAGGCGGTCGTTCATTATGCCAAGGTACCGACTTTATTTATCTGTACCTATGCTCATCTTACCTCACACATAGTCGGCCATATGTTAGAGTTTCACGCGAACTTTTATTAATTTTCAAAGTTTACACCTAGATCTAGAAAACTAGATTTAGTGCTTTAAATCACGCACATATATTACCATTACAATGCTTGTTTGTTGCTACTTTACCAAACTGTCATGGCCAGCGAGCAATATATTCTTATTTATAATTTGATTTATCTACATGCAGTTAATTTACAAAATATTATATTGCAAGAAGAAATACCTGTGATTTAACAACTATCATCGTCATCTAGGCTTTTTTTTCAGCTGTGTTGCGCCGACTTCCAGTCTAACCGGACGCAGCTGAATACCAGCATTTTAGTAGCGAATGCCTTACTGACCTTCACAGCGCGATATCTATTGGTAAGACTGGTTGTCAGACTTTCGGGCTTCCGACTACCCTCTAACGACTGTTCAAGATCTACAAATGACAGCCGTGACCACGGTTAAGCGTGCTTTCCGAGGCAAGGAGGGGTCTTATGTAATTGATGGTCACCCACCCACGGCAAGCGTAGCTTAACCACAAGCCCCTTAGCCCATTGTTAAAGTCAAAGCATTTATTTCAAATAGGCACATGTAGTTTAAGGCACTTTTGATCGTCAAAGTTACAATACAAGAGAATTGATTCTAGTCGCCCCTTCTAAAAGGTAATTGACGTACCTATACAGAAGAATGGGCAAGAAAGAAAGAAGGAGGGGTTTTATGTAATTGATGGTCACCCATCCACGGACTGACCTCGGCAAGCGTCTCTTTACCTGCAATCGACCCGTGCTGCTGTTATTATGTGACACTACCATCTCAAAAATTCATAAGGATATAACTTAGTTAATGCGGACATGGTTTTAATTTTGCAAAAGCTCGTGTGTGTCAAAGTCGTAATTACAATGATACACCAGGATGTAACACAGCTATGAAATACACACAAACGAAATGAAGTGATGGGCAGTGGGCACGTGTCAAATATAAATCTGTGGCGCGTTCACACGTCCACGTGTGCATACAAGTTTTGCTTTACGCCTAGCTTGAAATATGTATATTAAAATCTGAAAAGAAAATTCACAATTAAGTCTGTATTCCACGAAGGGAAGTCACATGTACACTTCGATATTTTTGATCGAAGCATGCAATAGGGGGCGAGCTTATTGCCTTCAACCGGGAACAAATCCAGACTATGAGCTACTACTAAGAAATTCCAGATAGGAAAACTCAATAATGCTTTGACGACCTGGGCGTCGAACCCAAGACCTCATGCTCAGCAGTAGCGTTTGCGACCATTAGACCAACATGGCAGTCGAGATGAGGCTAAACAAATCAGTACTAAGCTATATATTTTAATGTCTATGGGTTTATGATGCACTGGGAGCCTTTAGTATCCTCTTAGGATTGCTTGCTATTTATAATGAGGTACTAAAAGAACTTTATGGCACTACTTTACCCAACTGAATGTTATTATTTAGAAAAAGAAGTGGTAACAGACAGTAAGGCTTGTAAGGCGGAGAAACATCTACATATTATCGTTTATCGATATTTATTTTGCAAAAAATGATTTCGAATTTGGAAATAAATAAAAATCATCTTTAGTAGGTTAGGTAGAGTGTCTTTAATATTTCATTTAGTACCGGCGGTGCGCCCTTATTTCGCACAGGTGCAATTGCGACATGTCAGAATATTAACGTATTATACCCGTGAGGTAGATTACAGCCCACTCCATCTTGAAGAGAGGAGGCCTGTGTCCCAGCAGTGGGGACATTGTGGGCTGATTATGATGATACCCTAATATAAACCTTCTGGAATAGGTTCTCTAAATGATGGAGGAAACCGCATAAAATCCATTGTGTTGTTTAGAAGAATAAAGCGGTCTCAAACAATATAGAACCAAACGACCTACTTAAAACCCTTCCTTTTGAATATCTTATCACATTTGACTTGCATTCTATAAACTTCTTTGCCCTACTCAAGCAATGTTGTCATTGAAAATTTTCGTTACCAGACATTTACAAAGTTCGTATACACGAAGTATTTTTTTCTGGCTCAACAATCCGATACACGGTGAATTTAAATTGTAAATTAGGTGTTTTCACTGACATCTTCGAACTCAAAAAACAATTGCGAACTCCCAAACAAATTTTTGTTGACATTCTTGTTTAGCGTCTGTCGATGAAAAATATGTTAAAATACAAAGTTTAAATTCCTGAAGAATTTGGTCATCAGTTATACTTTTATAGGAAGTAAGGAATTAAAGATATTCCAGTTTGAAGTTCTAGAGGTTATGTCTTATCAACAACAGATCCTAATCGAAAAAGAAATATGGAAATACCTACTTACCACTTAAAATAACATTGATAGAAATGCATTTTCGCAGCAATATAAACTGTGGACTACGTATTCAGAATTATACCTAAGTCTAGCCGACCCGACGTGCGTAGGTTTTTACATAGCCCACATGCGATGTAAGTAAATAAATGCTCAGAAGAACATTTATTTAACAACCTTTAGCCTTTTATCTGTAACCTTTAGGAGTTACACAGTTATCTAATACATAAAATTCTCGTGTCACAGTGTTTGTATCAAAACTCCTCCAAAACGGCTTGACCGATTCATATGAAGTTTTGTATGTATATTCAGTAGGTCTGAGAATAGGACGTAAACAATTCTTATACCCCTAAGTAATAAGGATAGTCCACCCCAAAATTTTTTTTTGGACAAATTTTTTTATGATTCGACATAAATAAATACATGAAACCCCAAATTTTCACCCTTCTATCACCAACCCCTATTTTTTAATAGTCTTTAAATATAAAAATGAAATGACGTTTGTTAGTCTCACTAAAGCTCGCGAACGGCTGGACCGATTTGGCTAATTTTGGTTTTGAAATATTTGTAGAAGTCCATGGAAGGTTTAAAAGGTGAGAAAATATGAAGAAGTTGTAAGGAATAGTAAAAGCAACAATGTTACTATCCTATACAATCCGTTCGTACCTGTCAAACAGGGTGCGTTCAGTAGTACGGAGGTAATAAGATTGTATAGTTTGATTTACTCAATTGTTTGGTCTGTCCTTTACTCTTTTATTTTATTTCTACGAGTATTTCAGTTTATTATCAAGACAGACATTTTTATATGCAGGTTAATACATCTTTTCATGATATATTTTTTCTTTTGGAGTAAGGTACGGGTCGGGTATGAGTAGGGTACGGGTAGGGTAGGAGGGTAGGAGTAGGGTAGGGGTAGGGTAGGAGTAGGGTACGGGTAGGGTACGGGTAGGGTAGGAGGGTAGGAGTAGGAGTAGGGTATAGGGTTAGGGTAGGAGTAGAGTAGATAGAGGTAGTATAATTATATAAAAAAGTCAGGTTAGTTACACCATTTATAACTCAAGAACGGCTGGACCGATTTTTATGATGTTTGATTTGTTGGATTTGTCTCCACTCCGAATAGCAGAATAACTATTAAAACATGTGAAAAATACACGAAAAAAATAATAATGAAGACAATAGATTTTCCTCATACATTTAGGCGGTACGAAGTTCGCTGGGTCAGCTAGTAGATATTATATATATGATTCTGCTCGAAACTTCGTTTGCGTGAAACTTTTTTGCTCCCCTGACCCATCCCGTCACATCGCATCGCCAGCCAACCACAACAGAACAATGCCGTCACACAGACAGACATGAAAAGTGACCTTAATTCATACTAAGTATAGAAGTAACTGTTATGAATTTAACTAATGTTAAAGTTTTAAGTCCTCGTTAATACACGATAGCTGCTTTTCAATCCTGTGTCGGTTTTATTTGACGATGACATTGCCTTAACCAGAATGATAAATGAAGTATTGTTCTAAGTTATGGACAAGTAGTCTGTTCCAAAAGTATATGATGAAAAAGTAAACGAAAGGACCAGAAACCTTACCTGGGGATGCCAATTTGTAGTGCAACTAATTAAGTGCTGTGGTTTTATTACCGATTTGTATGCCCGTAATTGTAATTTAAAATCACTTCAAAAGCTTTTTTTAATTGTACATTTGAGGTAAATTGTTTAACTACATTTTTCGTCAATGGTTTTTCAATTAAATAGTACGTAAATGAGGTTAATCCATTTACCTCAACTGTATAATAAATTAAAAAACGTTTTTAAGGTAAATGTTATTCAAATTTTTGGACAAAGTTTTTATCAGATACTTTTGAAACAGATAATAGGTACGGTTTCCCTGACTATGCGAGTTTCATCAGTTTACTACTAAGTGGGAAGGAACAAACATTTTAAAAGAGCTAACATAGCATGCTTACATAAAGTACTTTGTATTCAGCGCAGGGACCACATAGATATGAACGTTTACAGCTACATTCGTTCTAACCTACATTTTTATATTTAATCAACTGTATACAGTAACATTTCCGTTTTTAGAAGGCCACATTTTCCTTGTTCTTTAGATTGTATTAAATTAAGCACGGATTCAACAAACCTTTCATTTATTTGCGTTTTTAGTATGTAGGTGTACATATGTGAAGGTCAAATCTACTAAAATCTTTTTGGTGGTTATGCTCTCAGCCCCTTGAACAGAACTAGTGTACAAATTGTTGAATAGGCATGTTTTGATTTGAATACAAACTATGTTGCAGCAGAAGTCCAAAACCCAAAGCGAAACCTAGCACACAAGTGGTGCCGCGTGCCAAGCGCTGTGTTTGGCCATTAGTGGGACAGAATAAGCTATAAAAATTCTTATTGTTCTTTCTCTGATACATAGGTTGCCCGGTAATTAATAGATAATCTCGAAATACATAGTTTATAATGGGTAATAGAAGAACTTGTGACCGTTTTTGTATAAGTTATAACCAGTCGTACAGCCTACCAAAAGCCTGTCAGCTAAAAGTGGCATAATTATTAAACAACGAAAAACTGATGCAATTCATTCATTCGTGGCCGTGACGTACAGACGCAATACATCAAGCTACTACAACCTGTCGAATTTCTTTAATACATTTTTAACTTTATAGCTAAAGCATAAGGTTCAAAGTTGCTTGGGAAAATTTGACAGTTTCGGGTAGCTTGATGTGCTGGCGTCTGTACAAGAATTTATAATAAATTTTATAAGTACAGATCTGACCTATTTGGTTTTTTTTTGAACTGCCTTTTTTCTTCTATTATCCTTTGTTTACCGGACATCCTATAAGTATGCCCTGGGTTAGAAAAGCTCGGAGTTAACCGCTTCATCATCATCATCATTTCAGCCGAAAGTTGTCCACTGCTGGACATAGGCCTCCCCCAAGCACCTCCACTTTGACCGGTTCTGTGCTTTTCGCATCCAACGGGTTCCTGCGGCCTTCACAAGGTCGTCGGACCACCTTGTGGGAGGCCTTCCAACGCTAAGTCCGGTACACGGTCGCCACTCCAGAACCTTTCGGTCCCATCCGACATCTATTCTGCGAGCAATGTGCCCTGCCCACTGCCACTTAAGTTTGGCAATTCTTAGGGCTATGTCGATTAATTTGGTTCTCCTGCGGATCCTCATTACTGATTCGATCCCGCAGGGAAACTCCAAGCATAGCCCTCTCCATTGCCCTTTGGGTGACTTTTAGCCTTCTTATAAGACACATTTCCATTTTTTTAAGGCCCTTCAGAAGCTGTTTAGTTCCGTCATACCCGAGGGTAAAACACCACAGGCGTTAATTACTTAGCACATTAAAATAAGTAGGCAATGTTTAAAGCCTTCCTGACTCCGCTAAAACGAGCCGCAAGATAATACTAATTACAAAGGGTATGAAACTGAACTTACTTAAGACGAGCTTTCAAATTCTGTAAAGTTATCGCATGCCTGCGCGGTCGTAGGCTCTACAATATGATGTTGTCACAGTTTTGTTTAGAAAGGCAAGCCACTGCATGGCTTGTCGGAGAAAAACACGAGTAATATTTTTCTCAACAAAGATTTTTCCTAGAACGAAACCCATTTTTTATCAAATAGTCTTTTGCAAATGACGTCCTCTTTATTTTATTAAAATGTTCATATTATTTTGAATAACACATTGGAAGAAACATTTCCATAAAATAAATGATCTGAAATGATTTAAAAAAAGTGTTTGTTTTTAAAAAAGAGTCTCTCGACTTTTAAATTTAACTCACACATAACTTGACGCTTTGATTGATTTTCACCCCAAAGTACCTTTCGATGTTAGGGAAATTCGAATTGGGAAACGGATGTCGATCGAATGCCTATGTAACTACGTATTTGTATAGGAAGGATAGCCATACCCTTCCTTGCACATTAATTAAGTGTCTTTGAGAATCAATTGGACGCTCGGTGGTTGGCTGTTATATCTATTTACCGATCAGTATGACGATTTCTTTTACACCACAGTAAGAACGCAAGCAATCATTTCTAGGTCTTATTTTTCCTTTTTTGCTAAAACCTGAGAACGAATACTTGCTAGGGCAGGCACGACAATGCTGTAGTCGGTTTATGGGAATTACAAGAAGCATGAATTGTAACAAGAATTGTGAAAGAATACTAAATGTTGTCGCAATTGTTGTTTATGTACATCTGTACATAAACAGCTTGATGTGCTGGCATCTGCCAGCACATCAAGCTACTACAATCTGTCAAATTTCTTTAATAGTTTTTCAACTTTATCGCTAAAGCATAAGGTTCAAAGTTAATTAGAAAAATTTTACAGTTTCGGGTAGTTTGATGTGCTAGCGTCTGTACTTACCCAACTAGCATTTTGGTAATAAGAATTGGTGATAAAAGAGTTATTTAAAAGTGAATTTGGCAAGCAAGAGTGATACAATGGTTTTAGCAATTGGTGTTAGAGCACGCTCTAACCCCTTACAAACTCTCGATTGGGCCCACGTCTTATAGCGCTATAAGTAATATAATAATTTTAATGCTCACTCTTTTAACACTGAGAGTTACATAATAGTTATAGGGTGGCGTTAGTGGCAAACAATTTCTTGTATCTATAATGGTGGTATAATATAAATCTAGCTACCTCAAGCACTTTAAAGTCTGTATTATGGTTATAATAAAAACTATAGGTGGTACACAAGTTCTGAAGTGTACTGGTATAAATTTTATAGTAACATATTAGTTCTTTTTTAGGTCCATTTTTTTCTTGGATTTGCTTTATGTATCTTGATCAGTGTTGATTAGCAACTCAGGGCTGTAGCGTGTTTTCTTTTTCTATTGTTTTGCATATACATTAGTTCGAAAAGTGTCACTTTATTTCTCAAAAATGATGGCAAACTAAGGAGTTGAAATTAAGTGAATTTCAAGTTACGGATTGTCAATATCTCGATGAGTGAAGTTTGATTTCTTTATCACATGGCTAAAATTTATTGCGAGGGTTACTTTATTGAGAAAATAATATATGTTTTGCGTCTCAATTTTGCAGGGCCTTAAAAATAAGTGATATTTAAAGTAAAAATAAATTGCATTTTATCATGCGGGGCATACACTCAATCTAAATTTAGATAAAAACAGGATATTGGCTCTGTCTTTTACATTCATTGTGTATTGTAGTAAATATTTTGCGTTTTAAAATGAGAAAATTAAACAAAATATGAGTTTTAAACTAGTTTTTTCTGATTTATTTTTAGGTTATGTTTGATTTAAAATGGTGTCTACTCCTTATTATCCTAGGTTCCTATTATTACTATTAATGAACAAGAAGTACTGGATGGGCTGTAGTTAGAACTATTGTAGCACTTGTTATACCAGAATAGGGTTTTAAATGTTTAAATTCCGTGTTATTATGGCTTAGAATAACATAAAAGTAAATTTGAACCCCACTGTAACGATTAGGGCTCTAAAAATAACTCCATAATACCAATTGCTATCATAAATAGGGGTTTTTGATTACTGAATTAAGTAGCTGTAAATAAGTTGCAATTAATACTTTTATAGCAACGTAGGTGGTAAAAATATTTTGCTAACTATTTTCAAGAGCTCTTGTCGGTAGAAAGAGTTATAACAAACTATAATATTACTTTTAGTAATTTCTGTTACTTGAATTTATAAAAGCAGGTGCTATGATGGTTGCGACTGTACCGTTTATACCTCCTTAAGTAATAATACGTTTCCTAGGCATGATAGGTGGTATAAAACATTTACTTAGCACTCTTTAAGAACACTTGAAAATAGTGAGACTTATTAGAAATCCAACTATTACCTTAGGTACTTATTGTTACTTGAAGTTACTACACCTAGTGTTACTGTGGTTCAGCTTTTATCTTTTATACCTACCTTAGTCATATTATGTCTTCTTGTTACCGTTACTCATCTTGATGAGTTATTTAGTTATAGTCATGACCATTGAATAAACAAAAGTTTTACTGGGCGCTTTTATACACCCGTTAAACCAATACAAACGATAACAGAGGTGGAAATTAGCGTCAAAATGTTGGTTGGGTACTTACTTCAAGATCTTTTGTAGTTTTTTGCCTATCCTCTGAACAAAATGGGAAAGTTTATGTAATTCCTAAACCTTGTTTACATTTTGTATACCTACTTTTACTTTATGAATTGGGTAAGTATAGTTGTAGGTACTTATTATTGGCCTTTTTAAGTCAATTGTTTTAAGGTTATTTTGTGTAGCCCTAATGAAAATTGCGCGTAAAAGCGAATAGCTGTAACAATGACGGCCGCCCCAGGCAGCATAACATTGTGGACAGGAATGTTATTGTTATCTAACGAAAAATGGGCGAAGCAGATCAGTTTTAAAATGGAAAAAACTTCCATTACACTTCCACTACAATAAAAAACCGATAATACCTTTCTAGTGAAAAATATATTTTATTTGAAATTACTCCAATTCAATTAAAGGTTCAAAGAAAACCTTCAAGTTATAAATATAAACTTTTTCATCAGAGAACTAAGAACTTCACATTTGTGTGAAACTCCTTTCCAATCAATCGCAGCTCCGATTTGTAGAAACTAGAAACTTTTACATGAACCGTCCGACTCAGTACCAGGAGTCTTTGGTCAACTGGACGCACTCGAAATGGACCCACGGGATCACTCAACCTAATCACATTTTGAATAGGTCAGTAAGAAACAAAATGGATCCAGTAACATCAATAAATTTCCCCAATTTCAAATTAAGTTTGCTGGTAATAGAATCAGCCCACAGCTGAAGTGGTGGACGATTTCGTCCGAAACGGTATATAACAGAGAGCTTTGGAAGGCAGAAATTACAAACTTTTGTTATGAAGTAAACTTACCGGAAATTTAGTTTCTATGCGTATACATTTTGAACTGAATATCTAACCGAGAACCTAGGTAAATGGAAGCCCAAGGGAACATTTTATTTTTTCCCGTTTTACCATAGAAACAAACAGATAAATATTTTCACTGAAAATAAACAGAAACGTTTTTGTTATTCTTGTCCAAAAGGTTTCTCTAAAACCCGCCAGTTCGGATCAAATTAAATTCTGCTGTAATAATGGAACTTGTGCCGAGTAATATCAAACTTTTTAATATATTTACGCTTATTCTTATGCAGCCTTATTTTGTTTTTTTAATGAGCAAGAACCTAATACCTTGGTATAGACAGTCAGTTTTCTATTACTATCCGGACTACCAGACGTATTGCAGCGTACCATCCACATTTGGTTGATATCCTGACCTTTCGTACTCAGCGTTTCTCCTCCACATTTATCATGCGCACAGCCAAAGTGTGGAACTCTCTGCCAGTGTCTATGTTCCCTTCCACTTAACCCGTCTGCATTCAAAGCAAGAGTTAACAGGCATCTTCTGGGCACGCTCGTTCCATCATAGACCTCATCCATCGCTTTCCATCAGGGGGCCTAAAAAGGCCACTTTGGAAAAATCATAAAAGGATAACATTATGAATTATTATATGGCGAAGACAGTCCGTGTTTTTCTTTTTTTGGCTGCACTACGTAGGTATAATCAAAGGGATTGGGATTGGATTTGAATTGGATTGATTGGTATTTTAGCACAGATATAAAAATACCTGAAAACTCCTTCACCAATGGGATTTGATAAGATTAACTTAACAGTTAACTGTCCATTATGATTCATCATGTTATCCTTTTATGATTCTGCCAAAGTAGCCTTTTTAGGCCCAAGGCCCATTCAGCAATGAAAAAATATCCTCTGTCCAATCTATTGTGAATCAAGATCCAATATGACTTGGAGCACATTTTACATAGGCTGTACCTATACTATTCATTTCTTAAGGAAAACCAACAGTAGCAAATAGGAATACGTAACGAGACCGGGGAACTTAATCACAACAAATTAAAAACAAATATGCTCCACACGTTCTCCACAGATTATTCCAAGTATTTATATCTAGCTAGACAGTCATGTAAAGTGAATATAAAATTAAAGTAACGTACAGTTATGAGTAAGATTACTAAGGGCGAATTCTACCAAACTTTTATACCCAGATTAGGGCATGCTAGAACCTTGAACTGTCAGACGTCATCGTCAATTTTATTCCACGGATAAAAGATATTGACTTTGATAAAATCAGGCTGTAATATATCTTCATAATCCGCCTATAAGGATTCCAATGCTGGGTCACAGGCCTCCTCTCGGTAAGAGGGAGTGGGCCGAAATCCACCACGTGGGCCCAGTGCGAGTTGGTAAATGTCACATGTCATAGATAAATAAAAATAAAATGCTATTCATTAGTAAGCGCATCGCTTGAGAACGGCTGGCCCGATTTGCTTATTTTGCGTTTTAAATATTCCTAATTAAGTTTTTATGGAAAGAAAAACTTTCAGAATTATGGGCATTTTTGTATAGAGCCTGGCCTGATGACCAATAGAGTTCTAATGCATGTCAACTTATTGCTTACAACTGGCAATCACTGTAACTAAACAATTTATCTCAAAAAACCACCGGGTTTGTACAGTCGAGGACAAAAATTGTTATAATTGAATGCGGAATGATGGGCGTTTATGCCATATGCCCAATAAAAACCACAATCCGTAATAGCTTTTTGTGTAAATGGCAACATTCGCTAGCTACCAAACCTAAATAAACTTTTTTGTGAAACTTTCCTATTTACTTGTAAAATTATAGGCAAATTCTAGGATATTGCCTGGGTGAACATCGAGCTTACTTGAGTTTAAAGATTTCTCGTAGGCCCATTTTTCTCAGAACCCTCTTCAATGTTCTGTATTATCAGTTACTTATTGTTTTGCATAAATCAACGTAGCCGGAGGATAAAATATAAGATATAGGTATCCTCATAGAATTTCTACTGATTTTCTATTTTATGCGAGTAATATCTATTCGATTTGTTTGAGAACTTTTCGAGGTTAGCCTGCGATAACTAACTTCTGTAATTTTTGGAAGTAGTTACTGGTACGCATGAGTAGAGCATTAGTGAATTCAGAAACTTAGTACGTCAATTATGAAGTTTTGGACATGACGGGACTCCTTTCAAGAGTTCTGAGTTAATTAGGATTCATTTAATGTTTGCAGAATATATCTTTTACGGTATCTGATTGTGGCTTATCTTTGTATCAACGTTTATAAACACTAACATAACTTAATATGATAAAAACAAAAATTACTTATTGCTACTGTTAAAATTACTCAAACTACTTTTTTAGCACAGTGTTAACCTGCAAAAAAAAACAAAATTTTTATTGTTAATTTTGTTGATAATATTAACATGCCAAAAACAGTGTTTACGTTTCCTTATATTTTATATTAATAGCTAGGTTTACAAAAGCATTTGCTAATGAACTCCACACTAGGCCGAGCCTGTCTCGTTCGTGTTGACAAATGTGACGACACGGTCGCGTACCTATGCCATGCTCATATGTCTTGTGATCCGTTCTCTGAAATGTTTATTAGCGTACTCCTTATTCAAAGTAACAAGGATCACGAAACAAATATTCGACGGGGTGTGCGTAGCTTAGTGGCTTATAACACTCCATATTAAAAAAACGACGTTGAAATATTTGAGGAAACGCTGAGTCACGATGTGTAAAATGTTCGCGAAAATATACGTTGTTTTCTGGTTTAAGGAATTTATTTGTGAACTAGGAAATTCGTTTATTTTAAGCAAATGGGGCATCCATTAATTACGTGAGGCGTTTAGGGGTGGGAGGGTGTCAAGCCAATTCTCACCCAGTCTCACGTGAGAGAGAAGGGGGTCCTGGCAAGTATCACGTATTTTTTTTTTCTAATAAATATAAAACTGGGATGAATTGAGCAAAACGTGTTTCTCTATTAAAATATGACTACTACGCAATAATATTTATTGCGGTTATCTAACAGTGACCGCGCGCTATTTTATATCAAAAAGGAGGTTAAAGAAGCAGATGACACATGAACATGTTGGTTCCAGTAGTCACTCTTGAGACCGTACATGGGTTCTCGTGGACTGAATTAGAATAAATATATATATAGGCATATATATATTTTTTTAAAAACGTTGCCCCACTCTAGGAGCTACTCCTGTATCATGGGTGCGTTTACAAACATTTAAAATCACATACACAAACAGCCAGACCCAGAACAACTACCTGTAGGCAATACAAATATTTGTTCCGTGCGGGAATCGAACCCGCGACACGCAGCGCAGTAGTCGATCGCTCAACAACTGCGCCAACCGTGTCGTCAAAAGTTTTAATAGTTCAATAGTTCTCAGTTAAGTATGTTATTGTTCAATTTTTTCACTGTGATTCTAGACTACGATCTTAGTAATCTTAAATACTACTCTTAAATAAAAATAATTAAATAAATTGTTTTTTTTTAATAAATCCAACCCGAATCGAAGCATAGATTAAAGTAGTTACACTGAAAATAAGTGTTTTGAACAATTTCATGTGAGATTAGAGGGAGGGGGGAGTGGGTTGAGCCAAATCTCACGATATCTCAATAAGGGGGAGGGGGTCCAAAAATCGCCAAAATCACCTCACGTAATTAATGGACACCCCCAAAGAAGTGTCGTTTGTCGAACATTTATGTGAAGTATTTAATTGAACCTCTAAAAATGTATTGACCTTCTTATAAATGAATCAATAAAAATAATAATGAATGAATAAACCTACCATTTTTTATATGAATGAACAATGAATGAACATTTTAAAATTGTTTGCACTTCTAACGATGCATACGCTTTCTGACCATTTCTCACAGTTCGCAGTAAATTGGCTATTTAGTATTTTTAGGACCGCATAGTAGAAATGATTTTAGGTTCACAAAAACAGGCGCAGTCATTTTATTAAAGTGTTCAATAATATTTTTATGAGCTCTAAATGGAGAATTATTAGAGGTTCGATTAAATACATGCCATTATTTATTATGAACATACATACTCATAAACTCTCGCCTTTTTCCATGGGAGTTGGCAGAAACTACAGAACGACACCTGTAACGATCTTTAAATATACTTACTACGTATTATATAATGGATCTTGTGATACAGGAACTCCTAGTACAAGAGCCAGGGCTACACTGGTGTTTATGTCTTGAAGTGAAAAATAAATAAATAAATTAAAAATATATATATTAAAATATATATAATATACCTATATTTATGAAATGTATTTTATTCGTCTTTAAAAAGTAGGTCGACCCTTCATTAATTTAGCTCTTACGTACATACGTTGCTGAAATATTTGCTAATCTTGAAGAATTTTTTAGAATAATCCTGCCAGTCTATTTTTAGATAATCCGATATTTCCTCAAAGCTTTTACATTATATTTCGCAAGTAGGTAACCAATTACATTACTACCCACTCAACATTCTAATAATCGTTATATGCTCTATTCTTGGCCAAAGAGAGGTGAAGACCCGAATCTTTAAATATATTCCACATTTCAATTACTTAATAACCTCAAAATTATAGTATAAAGTAAAGTAAAAATATGATTTACATTAATTACAATCGAGAAAAATTAAATTCTAACTGTAGTGTAGACCTGCCTGATCTAGGTTTATGGAAAACCTGTGTTTCAGCCTATCAAGTTACGCCAATCATTTAGCTTGGAAATGGTAAGTTAATATAAAAAACTTACGTGCCGTCGGTGTCTTCGTCCTCATAGATTTCGAATTGTTCCATACAAACTTCAACACCCCATTATTTAATTTTAAGCTTTTCTTGATTCAAGCTACCTTTTCATCTAAATCGGTTGATTCGTTTTCTTTCCATTTGAAATATTTGTACTATTGGAAGGTAGGCCTACCTACTTTCCTATGGATGCAATTTAAACTCATTAACTGAGAAGATCATTGAATGGCATTGGGTCACGGTAATTAACACTTTACCAAGTAACAAACCTGACACTTTAACTAACAGTGCTCAAATACTCACCTCACTCAGGGAGTAAACCTTCCTCTCATCTTTTTCGATCGCAAGATAACTATATGAAATGTTTATTAAAACTGATCTCCTTTCTTGAAGCCGAAGTTACACAGATATTAGATTAGAATCGTAACAGAAAAGTTGAGCGACATAATAGGTATTTTACCAAAGATTTGTGGAATTTCTTTTGTTTTTTAGCAATGTCAAAACGCATTTCGAATAAAGTTAAACTATCTTGGTGATGATTTTTAATTTTGGTTTTGTACCCATAACCCATAATACCTACAACGTCCTTAAGTTGGTAACGGATATTTTTTACTCGTTTTTCATCAACTTTACAGAAACAATGTTTTTTTTTTATTTGGAATGGGTTTGCTCTTGACTCTAGTCTAGGTCACAGATGACAGAGACAAAGTCTACGATGGAGTGAGCTTACCCAGAAGAAGTCATGTTCCAGACATCTAGACGTCTAATTGCAGCTCTTAACAAAAGAATATAGGAAATATTTAAAAAATAAGAGACCCTGGGTGTCACTTTAATTAAAAACCTACTTTCATATTCCTTTCTTGGGAAATAAATACTAAACATTCATAAATTATGAAAATAATCCATTCAAATTTCACACTAGTGCTGGGATAGCACCGGCCGCGCGAGCCAGTCTCGGTAGACGCGGTCTCTATCACGCAAACGAGGTTAGGTTAATAAAAGATTTCCTTTGAGACCGCAGCTAGAACATAAAACACATTTAAAATATAACTTTGCCCTAATATATTATTTCTCCAGTAATTTATCACGAAGCCACAAACTTAAAGAATATCGCGAGCGGTGAAAGAAGCCAAGTGCACCTTTTACTTTTACTGTTTGAGACAGTGATTTCTGACTTTTTTATGAAGTCACGTAGTCTCAGAATGAAAATATAGTATCGTGCAGCTGCTGCTCCAGGCACTAACCGTAAAATATAAGAAATATGAGCCTGTTCGAACGGAAAACCTATCGTATAACATTACTTTGGGTTAGAAAAGTAGTTTTTTTTTAATGTTTAGAAGTTTATTTAGTTGTGAAAATATATTTACAAGTTTCGTCATTGATTAATAGCAGGCACAGTTGTGTGTGCATATACAAATTCTACGCACCATTTATAAATTTGGAGCTATTTGGTCAGTACCGATACCAACTGAGGCGCACCGTATGCAAATGAGGTTTACGTATGTGGAAGGTAACGATGTGCACTTACGCCTTGCACAACAAATTGACAGTTAGGTACACAAATAAGTACCGAGAAACACTAGACATGTGACTAACGCGAAAATTCTTTACGTTTTAATTTTTTACTATATGAGGGTTCACAGAAAATGGCTTTTCTTTATAACTTTTATCTCTCATCTGCCTAGTCTTTTCCCAACTATGTTGGGGTCCGCTTTCAGTCTAACCGGATGCAGCTGAATACCAGTATTTTACATGGAGCGACTGCCTATCTAACCTCCACAACCCAGTTACTGCGTAATACGATACCCCTTGGTAAGACTGGTTGTCAGACTTTCGGGCTTCTGACTACCCGTAACGACTGTCAAAGATCCACGAATGACAGCCGGGACCAACGGCTTAACGTGCTTTCCGAGGCACGGAAGGTCTCGGTATGTAAAGATAGTCACCCATCCACAGACCAACCGCGGCAAGCGTAGCTTAACCTGATCGATAGACCTGTGCGGCTGTTATTATTTAGCCACGGGTCCCTCATATAAATTTTATCTCTACGAGATGAAATGTGAGCTTCAAAATAACACGCGGTTAGGTGTCGCGTCGGACTACGAAAAGCGTTGTATAGGACCTATGCAACGCTTTATTCGATTTATTCGTGAAGGCTGCCATTACCTATACTATAGGTAATGGCAGCCTTAACGAATAAATGACTGCATATTTGGACATAAACCACTTTACTTAATGTGATATCATATTTTTTATCCAACTACGATAAAGTCAAAATGGAAGGCGTATATTTTTTATTACATAATACAAGGAGAAAAAATGTGAGTATGAAACACGTACGAATTCTTGCCTCCAGTGGTTTATGAATCTTGATCTTGAAAGGCAAAGGCGAAGCATTGCTTGTAAAAGTAATATGCTCGCCAGACGATTTGCATGTTGTTCAAAACAGGCTAAAGTGACCCTGTTTAAGGCATACTGCCAGGCGTTCTACACCGGCCAACTCTGGTACAAGTACACGAAGATTACCTACAATACTCTTCGTGTACAATACAACAATGCGTTCCGGGCCATGCTTAACCTGCCCTGGCGGTGTAGCGCGTCTGGTATGTTTGCCGAAAGCAGGGTTGACGATTTCTATGCTGTATTACGTAGGCTTAAAGCATCATTTCACCTGAGACTGATTAAGTGTAAAAACAATATTGTGACTACTATATTCCGCACCATTTACATGACCACTAAGTATTTCATTTTAGTATGACTGTTTGAATTTAAAACTACATGACATTTATAAGAAAACTATAATCTATATGAATGTATAATCTATGTATAACAATAATATATGTAATTTAATTTAATTTGACTTTATTTAACTTAATATCTATTGTGTATTTAATTTAATTTTTCTGATACTATGGGTGTATGTGTAAAAAAAAAGACTTGCCTGAAATAAATGAATTTTAATTTAATTTAATTTAATTTATGTATCTCTGTGTTCAGAATCAGAACTTCAGACTCTGAGTGATGATTCAAATATTCACAAGTATACTGTATCCTCGTGTCCTTATAGAAAGCAGTCGTTGCGTAAATATGCGAGTGTCGCGATCATAATAATTAATAACACACGTCGAATATTAATTAATGCCATGTATTTGTTGTAAAGGCGCCCTCCGTCAGCGCTATTCGCCGAACAAAACGAATGCGACAATCGCTAATCGCACTACGATCGTAATCGAAATATGCTTCTTATGCTTCAACAGGAACTCCCTCTTTCGTCTCACAGAGTGGAGGACCATGTTCCATAAGCGGCAACATTTTAGGCTGATTATACTATGCTTCAGTATTAAGTTGTGGCTACTAATTAATATTTTTCTTGTGTCTCAACCGTTTTATAGCCAAAAACGAACGCACCACCAAACGTAAAATCTGAATCAAAAACTAACATTCGATCAAAACAACATGTATAATTTTCTTTTAAAAACGAAACGATTTTTTTGTAGTATTTCGTTTTTATGTCTATGGTGAAATTGTATTACAATATTTTAAAATGACATGTAGGTAAAGGTTTCAAAAGTCAAAATTTTTAAAAATCTAGGTACGTTGTCAAAAGTAAAACCAACATAGAATTGTTTAACGAAAATGTTAACTTTGAACCTTTCTGTGTTTTTATTCATACAATGTGCTATGTGTATTTCATTTCAAATTCCATTAATTTCATGTTATTCTAGAATGTTTAGTTTGGTTTGAAAATACTTTTACGAAGTAAAGTATCTATATTGATATAAATATTTAACTAAATAAATAGATAGAATACTCTTTATTATGTACCTACTCTATAACAATTACAGATATAGATATCTAGGTAAATGTAGACATTTTATAAGGAATGAATGGTCTCACTAAAAGCGATCTAAATCCATACTAATATTATAAATTCGAAAGTAACTCTGTCTGTCTGTTTGTATGTTACCTTATCAAGCCTAAACCACTGAACGGATTTCGAAAAAATTTGGCAGAGAGATAGATTGCATCCCGGGGAAGGACATAGGATAGCTATTATCGACATACCTTGCGGACGAAGCCGCGGGCGGAAGCTAGTAAGATATAATCAAAGAATACTCCTACATGTATCTAAATCTAACAACATTCTGTCCAAACTTCCGCTTCCTAGTTTGGCCTTACCTTAATTAATTATTGAAGCAATCACCTTATCTTGGTTTATTTAGGACATTTATTTAGGATATTAGTTTGTTATCATATCGTAACGTCTCAGCACCGTCCACTGCCGTTTGTGGGTACTTTGGTAATTAGAATAATATTATTACTGTAGGTATACCGAAATCGGCAAAGGAAAATACTGTCGCGTATCTTCGTTCTGTGATATGAAACGATATAAATAATTCGTAATAAATAAAACGTAGTTCGCTTTAATTTTTTTCGTTATCTGTATCGACTTAGGTATTTCTTAATACTAGGTACGATGTGAAAATTTAATAAAAATGTATTGGTTTGTTTTAAATGAAGTTGTTAAGCGTTGGCCCAACCAAAAGTATGACGGAGACGGTATGTGTGTCTCGTTATTATCAGCCATAATTTTACGAACAGTTTAATCACACTAGCGAATCACACACTGTAGGTACACAACTCAACGATACGGAACGCTAGACAGTTTCTGAGCACATGTTGTCCGTACGATGTCCAATGGTCAAGTGCGCTGCTCCACCTCGCTGCTCGCTCTCCTCGCCCCCCCACGGACTCAGGCTAGACTCTGTTTACAGAGTCTGCCATCGTAGTCTGTCGTGCGCCATCTGGCGGCGCTTTAGCGCCGCCAGATGCGCTGCGCAGATGCGATGCGCTAGATGCGCCAGATGGCGCTGGCGTCCAGATCAGTCAAACGAAAGACGTATTTCCTACACGTATATACATTACTCTATTTTATATGAACGAGAACTGTTTGATCGTACAGTAGGCCACACGTCGGTGTCACAGTTCGACCGTCCAGTTGGCCTAGCGTAGTACGGAGTCTCAATAAAATGCGAGGCCAGATTATACTGCGTTTGTTAACATTGACGTGCACTCTACTGTACCTGCCTATATATGCCCAAAAGCTTTCTTTTTCAGGATAGTTGTATGAACGACCCGTATTATTGCCATTCATAAAGTGAATTGCTAGTTGGGTGGTACTTAGCATAGAATTCATTCACCATCTAAAACATTGAACCGACAGTTAGCATGAACAGTTAAACACTTGAGAATGTGCATAGATTCTAGATGATTGTCACACGTTGACGAATCACTGAGCTCTCGAGAGGGAGGGATGTGGTGACGTAATGACGTCACCACATCCCTCCTGCACCGCACTGCTACCTCAGGCAACGTCTCAGTGAAGCGGTCGGCCTATAGTCAGTCTGCTTCAGTTAATTTTGATACTGAATATATTATGTACCAAATAGTACATTTGTACTCAAATTATAATTATGACATATCCCTATGTATTTTACTGTGTGAACATAAATAATAAAATAGATAAATAAATTATGGCATCAAAATTAAAAAAAAAATAAAAAAAATCTACAAAAAAATCTGAACTGTCGTTTTTATTTTTTTTTGTAAAAGAGCTAGCTTTTAGTTTAGAATATTCTGAAGATACGGATAACATATATGTATCTCATAAATTTCAAATAAATATTTTCAGATATTTAAGAAAAAAAATATATCTCGTTAACTTCTTCTTTACACAATGAGGCTTCGACATAAACCCACTTAACCGAAATATCATAAATATAATTACCTATAACGGTATTGCCAGAAGGAATAATAGGTAGAGACGACAGGACATCAAGCTACCCGAAACTCAAATTTTCCCAATCAACTTTGAACCCTATCCTTTAGCGATAAAGTTGAAAATCTATTAAATAAATTTGACAGATTGTAGTAACTTGATGTGCTGGCGTCTGTACATGTCTTTCCTCGCTTTTTACAAATTGGAAATGTAAATTGAAAATGTTAATTGGAAAAATAAATCGGGCTGAGTTATTGGAAAATAGCTCTTTGAGGCTTAAACATAGGGAGGTATTTTATAAACATTCCGTTGTAGGTGTTTGTTCTTGTTTTTACAAGCTTTATATTAACTTGCTTCGTTCGTATATGTTTCCAGTTACTCCCTTTGTCATGCACCTGGCATATGCTGAGCTGGACTCCCATTTGGTGCAACCATGAGACACTCACCGCCCAGTAGTGATCGACAGTTATAGATGTTTATGAGCTAGATGTCTATGGTTCAATTTCTTTTTAATCTTTGCTTTTTTTTACCTTTTTTGATGTTTTTAATATGTTTATTGTGTCTTTTGTTACACTGAATAAAAGTTGTATCGATCTATCTATCATTGAAAATGTATTGACAAGTGCTATGGCACTAGGTGGTGTTCAGGGTCCGATGATGGAGCCAAAAGGTGGCCATAGGAATTCTTTTACCAAACAAGATAGGACCATCACTTTTGGACTGATTGGTTATGTATTGCCAAGTGCATTATTACATTAAGTTGTGTTCACGGTCTGATGACGGAAGGTAGCCATAGGAACTATTCAATCAAACAAGATAGCACCATCGTGACTTGGACTCATTGGATATGTATTAATAAGCGCTCGTGTGCGACTTGCGGTGCCATTGTGTCGCGTGCGATTTTATTGCGTGTCGCGCCAGTTTGAAGGAGCCTTAATGATGAATTCAGAAAATGGCTATAGGAACTCCTCAAGTAAATAAGGTAGCACAATCGTGTTTGGGCTCATTAAATATGTATTGACAAGTGCTTTTACACCAAGTGACCTTTTTTTTTTCAGGATGGGAATCCATCAAATGACTCCTCCCGCTCTGGGTGGAGCGGAAGGGAGTGTCAGACTCTTACTGACTAAAACCCACCCGTGTTCCTTCCTTCGCCCTTTATGTTCCGGGCCAGCGGTAACCCTTTCGGACAATCCCGCTGATCACCAAGTGACCTTGGATACCGAAGGTCTGATGATGGAGCCAGAAAGTGGTTACGGGTACTCCATAAATAAACCAGATAGCCTTCTTATGTTTGGGCTCGTTTGTTTTGTCTTGACAAAAACTAAAGTTCAAGGTGTACTTATATATAGGTATAAAAAAGTTGAACAATAATATATCCTCATTTTATTATAAACAATTTTTTTATTGAAAGTCTCCAAGCCATTTAGATTGACTTGAAAAGTAACTACATTAGCCCAAGGTGTGGTCCACGATCTGATGATAGAGCTCGAACTCGCCACAGAAGCTCCTGAAAACAAGCATGCCATATTATGAATGCTATGCATGCTATCTTATGTATGCTATGCTATGCATGCTACGCAATGCATGCTGCAAAGAGGGTATATTACAACACAACCATTAGTTAAATTTGTAAGGTTTAAAGACGTCGCTTCGTTAGGAACGCAAATATTTAGTACAAGACAATATTGAAGTTCGGAAGTCTCCAGAGCAAACCATTCGATGTTTGTTGATGTTTTACTTTATGAGCACGCTGACTGGTTGTTGAGAAGTTCCAAATTATGTATCTACCATGCAGGGTTATTAATTGTTTACCAAATTAACACAATACGACAATTTCATACAACTGTAAAAGCACGATATTGTTATTTGTTGGTTAGTAAACAATTAATAAACAATTAATTTTTAGTAAACAATTAATTTCCCTGACTTTTAATACCTGCCTCATACTTTAATACCTACTTCATTATTTTCCTGGTCACCGCTGTAACTTTTTAATTAATTTCATTGTTTTGCTCATTTAGAATTTGGTGTTCTTTCCATTATTTTAGCTAGAAATCTAGAATAAAATTGTTTATGAATAAAATTATTTTTTTAACGGAATTTTAACAGTTCTTCAGAATTTGAAAAACGAACTCATGTCATCGGTTGTATCTATTCGGCAAGTATGAAAATGCTCAACCCGTACACAATATGTTATAACAGCAATATTTGGTTGAAATACACATCGGATCCTTTATGTACACACGATGTCACATTTCCGTAATATTCTCCGATTTTCTCGATGTCATCATCGCACAAAGTTTTATCGTCGTATTTTTTATGTTCATGTTAATCTTACAGTACCCGACCGCTAGCTGAAAAGGTTCGAGGAAAGGATAAACGAGGGCCAAGGGACGGGTTTCACGAGCCCTGTACCGAAACACCAAAGTTTACACGCCTTTCAAAGCCAGCAGGGTGGAACATTATTAGTACGGTACCTACCAGTCTAAAGCGGTATTATACGTTTTTTAGAAATGCATATTCTTCCATTGAAATACTATCTATACTGTACTGTATAATCCATTCTCTGTTTAACATCCGTTCACTGTGCTCCTTGTACCTATTGTGTTAGATGGATTTTATTTTTAAAAGGAAATGGGTAGGACTTCCATAAGTGGCTCAAGATTGCCGTGTTATGAAGCAGAAATACTAAGGTTTCTGAAGGTCAGATAAATAAACTTAGGGATAATAAATTTAAAAAAAAAACTCTTCAAAGAAAAAACATAGACTCTTCCAAGAAGACACGATTACATGCGGAATAGACAATAAATGAATGTAAAGAAGCACAATTAAAAAGGATAATTTTGGTTATGAAGGCAGATCAATTCAACATTTTTCTCTATAAAACCATTCAGATTCAAATATTCATTGAGATCTAGCCGAGATTACCAGTTCGATTAGAAATCGAGCGTAAGACCTACACCAAAGCTCACCGTCCGATCAGGACCAGGTCCGTGCAGGACGGCGCGTACGTGATGTTCCACGCGGTCAAACGCTAAAGCGGTAAGCGAGTCTAACTCGCTTACCGCTTTAGCGTTTGACCTCACAAATCCGGACAACTTCTAGTTTTACATAGTTACGAGTGATTCCAAACACTGAAAACTTTTATGTGGTTTAGGCTAAAAAAACTACCAACTATAATATTGAAGTAAAATTAAAAATACTGCCATATTCTAACTGAATCTCTGATGAAGGCCAGGTTTCCGATCTTAGTGCTTTGAATAAGTTTATAATTATACTACCGGCTAGACTTCCCATTACCTCGGCGTCGACCACGAGAAACAATTTATCTTTATTTGCTTTACCACTTCGAGGTTTTGGGGCAGAGCTCCTACTTTATTATCTCATTTTAAAGTGAAAGGTTAACCCGAGTCCATGTTTACTGCGTACGGGAATAAATCGTGAGCCTCGTTGAAATAGTTGTGGCTAGTTCGGGCTTACATTGCGAGTTTATTATATTTGTATTTTATCACTGTAAGTCATAAGTAGGAACCATAAATTGATAAAGAACATTTCCTATCTAATGAAAATGACGCTACGGTTGACTCCGAACGAAATTCAATCTTAGAGAGGTAGAAACGTGCATGCATATCTATGCTCTAAGTGACATTTCACCTAGAGTATAGGCCCGTATAAATCTTAATACTGCATGAATTATGATTATTATTTTTGCAAAAAGTTGTTTAACTTTTTGCAAAAATAATAATCATAATTATGTTATAAAATAATAATGTTATTACCTATAATGTTATTACTGCTTATTATAGACACAGGTTTCCTCTCGGTAAGAGGGAGTGGGCCGTAATCCACCACGCAGGCCCACTGTGGGTTGGTAGATGTTTCGAATTTTTGGTTCTAGAACATCCAAGTTTCCTCACGAAGTTTTACTTCACCGTTTTGAGAACTGTGTTGATGAAATAATTTACACAAAGTAAAGTGCCTATCTGGGTTCGAACCTACGACCTACAACTCGTAAGTCGTGGCCGTTGACACTGGGCCACCACTCTGTAGGTACTAGTTGTTTTATTGAGCTAAAATAAGAAACACAAATCGAAAAATAAACACAAAGGTTATTGTTGAAATTACAGCACAAAGCCATTTATGGCTTGGTATGCATTGTCGTAAATGATCGTTCGTCCATATGTGGCTTCGCATGCGTTTAGAAATTATACTTTATGAAAATCTTTGCAACAGTTGCGTTTTTCATTATAGGTTTATTAATAGTCTTCACATTTTTCACACTTGGTGAATGTCAAAGTCAAAGTCACCATCTGCCTAGCCTTCCCAACTACATGTGTTTTGATGATAATTTTTTTATTATATGAGGGTTTACAGAAAAAGGCGTTTATTTATAACTTTTATCTCTCATCTGCCTAGACTTTTCCCAACTATGTTGGGGTCGGTTTCCAGTCTGACCGGATACAGCTGAATACCAGTATTTTACATGGAGCGACTGCCTATCTGACCTCCACAACCTAGTTACTTGGGTAATACGATACCCTTGGTAAGGCTGATTGTCAGAGTTTCGGGCTACTGACCCGTAACGACTGTCAAAGATCCACGAATGACCGCCGGGACCAACAGCTTAACGTGCTTTCCAAGGTACGGAGGGGTCTTGGTATGTGAAGATGGTCACCCATCCACGGCAAGCGTAGCTTAACCACAAGCCCCTTAGCCCAATGTCAAAGTCAAAGCATTTGTTTCAAATAGGCACATGTAGTTTAAGGCACTTTTGATCGTCAAAGTTACAATACAAGAGAATTGATTCTAGTCGCCCCTTCTAAAAGGTAATTGACGTATACAGAAGAATGGGCAAGAAATTCCAACAGTTGAATAAAACTTTGATCAATTTTGGCATAACTGTCGATTTCTTATGTACGTTGGGAAATGTCTGAGTCAGAATCAAGGTCATCGTCTCTCAAGGACCCCATCACAGGGTATAGAATTTTCATACTTGGAAACACCATAGAAGCGTAAACGTACATTCTTGAATAGAACTGGAAGCGTAAGCAGAAAGCAAGCAATGCAAATGAATCAAAATATGACAGACAGTATTTAGGATAGAATGCATTTTGTAAATGCGCACACCGTACGTGTCACAATGCAAACTTTTAGTCAGAAATAACATACCAAATTTAACTGCGAAAAAAAATAATACTTCGTCTAAGACATGTATGGCTCAAAATGCTCAAAATGGTGCCAACTATCACCCCCTTATTAAGGCTTTATATCCAGCTTCCAAACACCCTATATAATTTTCAAGAGTAGACTCGCCTATTATTGGAATGACCCTAATATTCTTAACACATTCGAATCCATACCTATATTATGGATTTTGATAGAAACGATCCAAAATTCGAACAAAAACAAAAAAAAAATACGTTATTGTATTACGTTGTCACTGTTTTTTACTAACCGTTTTCTTTTTGCCGCAGTCAAATGTAGCAATAATTTATTTTCACTTTACTGACCTGACACGCTGCATAATAAGCCCTCCTGCCCTCTAATACATTCGATAGGTTTTACCATAAATGAAACGATTCGTTCTGTTTTATGAATAAATCCTTTACAATTTAGTTTTGTGTAATTGATCAGAAACTTAAGAAGCCATGCTTTGCATGACGAAAAGGGTCGAACAAGTCATAAGAGAATCGAATTAATGTAAGCACTCGGTATTTTAGCAACGATCTTTTAAACAAAAAAGTAAAGCAAATACTATACGTAGGTACTCACGGTCAAAACCACTAAAAATGTTACTATATTTTCATCTTCCGTGGGCCGTGTACCAATTAAAATGAATGGGGTTCCATGTTTTTCGCAGTCGTTTTTTTTCGTGAAAATATAGGTGACAGCAAAAAGCTACCTACATCAATAAAATTCTGGGTTGAGTTTTTGAGTCAGGAATTGAGTAATTTTTTTTAACCAACCTGCTCTGTCTCACTCCTGGACAAAGGCCTCCCTCCACTACTTCCATTTTTAACGAGCCCGCGTGTCCTCCTTCCAGTTTTGACGGAACTATGCCATTATAATAAATTTTCTCAGCGCTTGACCGTTTTTACCCTTGGCTTAAAAACTATAGGTAAACTAGCACTTTTGAGGGCGGATATAATGAAACGAGGGGCGCGTCTTAAGTAGACATGACCAAAAGGTATGATGGGACATCATTACAGTATAATACTAAGCACTAACAACCTAAAACAATTTCAAATAAACATAGAAATTTAAAGCCATGAACTAGTTATTGGATCAGGCGCTTCCTCTGCACTTCGGTGCGGCTCAATCAATTCATTTTGCAATTCGGCTGATTGCTAAACCAATAATGTATGTACTGTTCGTTAATAATATGCTCCCAAAGTCCCTGCATTAATCTTGTGAGTTGTTTGCTCACGGTATATCCCGCCAATTTGACGCCGAATCCGGCACTATCTATTCGAACTTTCAATTTCCATATGCAAAATACAAAATAACACACATAACTTCACGCCTGTGTTCCCTGAAGGGTTATACAGGTGTATCTACTACCCATAGTACAGATGCCAGCACATCAACCTACCCGAAACTGTCAAAATTCCCAATCAACTTTGAACCTTATGCTTTAGCGATAAAGTTGAAAATCTATTAAAGAGATTTGACAGATTGTAGTAGCTTGATGTGCTGGCATCTGTACATCCACATTTCGCCAATTATGTTTAAGTTCCATGTAATAAGGGGTCTGTTGCCATCAACCGGGCAGATCCAGACTCCGGACTGCTACTGAGAAGTTACATACGGAAAAACCCAATACAACTTCGCCCGAGCCGGGAATTGAACCCAGGACGTCATGCTCAGCGGTAGCGCTTGCGACCACCAGACCAACGAGGCAATCATACAATATTTTTTAAATTAATTTTACAAATAAACGCAGAACAACATAAGATCATTAAAAAAAGTTTTTTTTTTTATGTTTACCTATTTCAGTATTATAATTTTAAGATTCGTTATGTCTACCCGGTACCGTGTTACATGATGTTAACAAATGTCTGACAGCAATTCACATTTACACACAAAGTACTGCGGCGAGACTGCGGAGGCAGGAACGCTACTCATTTATTCTGAAACAAATTTTATGTTTCACCCAAAAGTGATGTATTATTGTAATTCTGTATTATTTACGACTTCATTAGGTGTTACTGTAAAGTATAAATAACAATTCCAAATGTAGTAACCATTTCATTTTAATTCAGTTTATATTTTAGCTAATTAATCTTATTCTACTACTAGAACCAGTCAAATTAGGTTATAATTGTGCCAGTTTTACAAGTAATTAATTTCGTTGCTCCTTTTTTTAGTTTGTTCGAAATGAGCACGTATTTGTGTCAGTGTTGACAGGTGAGTGAACCTGTAATAAAAAAGGTATCCTTCAGCGGAGACATGGGCAGTGCGGTCATTACTCCTCTGACCCGCAGGCTGCACTTTATTAAGCGGCACTTACTCAGCCGACGACGGTGCTGTCCACCTCAAAACCTCACAATCAATTCTCGTCTTAACTTTTTGTAAAGTCTATTTTTATCAATGAAACTCTTTCAGGTAACGTATGGCCGTTGGTCGCCTGGTTTGGTTACGTTAAATACACGTAGCATAGTTCCCTCATCGTTGCGCGTACGATTGTTGTCGTTACGTAATGTATCCTCTACCGGAATTTTAATTCTATATTGGTACCTAAAATAATCATATTTCATTTTGCGCTATACGTTAATATTCATGCGCACTAAAAGATGCTACATGCTATTTATGCAAACTACTCGGATACGTGCCTCAAGATACATAAAAAACCTTATTCTGTCCTCTGAACCACATATAAAATCAACAAAATCAATGTCGTGTACAAAATTGAAATCGACACGCTTCGATGATAAAACGAATTTATAAATTAAGTCAAATTAAATTGCTAGAGCGTTTCATTTTTCCGTTTCGGTTAACCAACCTTAACGGAAAAGAAATGAATAGGTGACTGAAGTATGCCCAATCAATTTAGTATTCAATAAGTAGGAAGTTGCTTGGAAACGGGGAAGCAATTCTTCCTCTACCTCCGTTAGTAGGGAGTCAAATATATTTCATTTCGGAAAATATCTTATAATGGAGTATTTAAGGATCGTATGCAAGTGGTTTCTGGCTTCCCATGGGGGAGGCAGGAACTAAAGAACGCCACCTGCTACGTTATTATATGTGTATGTATATGTTATTAGTTTTTATGGTAATCCCTTGAATGTAGATAAGCCCTTACGTGTACCTATCTGATGTATATTAGGTGAAAACGACGTTTGTTATGGCGTGTGCTCTTTATTAAGCGTATGCATATTCATTTCTAAAATAGTTAGTTTCTTACTAAAACTTGAGTATCGATTATTAATAGGCATAGTCAAATGCATTTAAAGCCCTATATTCAATGTGTTTTCAACAAAAACATAGAAAAAACATCACACACAACATCATTATCTCGGGACAATGATGTTGTGTGTGATGTTTTTAAAAATACTTGATCCCTAGACACTTTTGATGTGTGTAGGTAGATATCGGTATCTACCTACACACATCAAAAGTGTCTAGGGGTCAAGTATATTTTTAACTATAAAAAAATATTCAATGAATATTATTTTACCAAATCTAGACTAGATTTGGTAAAATAATATTCATTGAATATTTTTTTTCCAGACCGGCTTCTTACTTTAATTCCTATGTATATTTTGTAAAAATCAAGAAAAATTGCAATTGTTGTAAATTGTGGGAAATTAACCTAAGTTAATGTCGTCAATTAAATTAATGACAAAAAAAGACAAAAATGAGGATTTTGAAATTTTTTATTGTAAAGATAAAAAAAAATCTTTTTCCACCATTGACACGAATCATTATACAATCACAGCGATTTGCCATGCTCATGCTCAAGATCAGTTCATCAAAATCACTTTAAGGAATGGCCGCCCACGTTCTTCTCACAAATCAAAAAGTTGTTGTGGGGTATGCACGGCATCCATACTCGACAGAGCTCTTCTTTGGAGCATAATCCATACGTGCTCAATTGGGTTGAGGTCTGACAATTGAGCAGGCCACGTCAGAAATTGATGCGAACATCGGTAAGAGTGCGTGTTAAGACTCTAGCCGTGTGTGAACGTGCATTGTCGTGCATTAGTCGAAACGAGTCACCCAAACGGCTTCGCAAAGGGATAATCACGTCTGAAACAATCCTCTCAGCATAAAACTGAGCATTGAGGTTGCTCCTGATCCAAATGAGATCGGTTCTTCCACCGATCCAAATACCACCCCAAACCATAATTATTCCCCCCTCCATATGAATGAAGTTCCTATAACAAAATTTCAAACGTTCTTGACGTCCAGAGGTTCTCCAAACTCGAGTACCTACGTCTTGTATCCGGCCTCAAACCGAAACGAGATTCATCGGAAAAGAAAACACAACGACAGTGTTCTTCTTCCCAATTTCTGTGTTCGCGAGCCCAATGTAAATGTAATGTGATGCAATGTAATGAGCCCATCGATTGCGGGGTGCTATAGGTGGACCTCTCAGCGGCTGTCGGGAATGCAGACCCACTTGACGTAATCGATTTCGGATGGTTTGGTCGCTTATCAGCAAGCCTGAAGAGTTGTAGAGCCTCGTAGCCAACATCACAGCGGTCATGGTAAGATTCCGTCTGCGAGTGGTGATGCGAGATCGTCCTCCATGTCGCTCGGCCACGCTGCCCGTGATACGATAGCGTGTCAAGAGGCGGCTTATGATGCTCTGTGTAGTGCCAAGAGCGACAGCCATAATGCGTTGCCTGGAACCAACTTGCAACATTCCGACGCCTCTCATCATCTGTTCTCGTGCCAAATGCATCGCTCCGTATCAATGCAATTTTTTTCAATTCCGATGCAGAAATTGTAATAGTTCTGTAAAAACACTTTTATAAGAATGCTGTTTGACAGTTATTTTTTTATTTTTAATAAAAAAAAGTAAATTCTTTATTCAAATAGGAGAATTAACTAAAAATAATCAATAACGATCCAAAAAAGTTAAAATAATAATCTTCAATTGCGGCACGTACTTATCCCTAGATACTTTTGATGTGTGTAAATTACATTTGTACCAAATATTTCGAAATTCTGCCAGATTTAGAATATTTCGACTATTCAATGAACCACAAAGTCCTCCATATTCTTAAAATAATTGAGAAATCAGTGTACCGAGTAGATACTAGAATGTTTTGGACTTCACTTAATTTGCAGCTTTGCCTTCAGTTGCCTGGATTCGTATTTTTGGAAATATTTAAGTAACCAAATATTTTTGCCCTTTAAATAAAGAAATCTGTGAGATCTTGTAAGGCTGGTGACATTTATGTCTGGTGGGTACTCAATGTGAAAGTCTAGACCGGGCACTTCGCAACAGGAGATAACAAATGGTCATTGCCTGACTCTACCAGACCGCTACGAATCCGCTACGCCGAGTTTGTTGCGTAGCAGCATAACCTATTTATTTGCGCCGAAACATTTGCAATGTTTTTTTAACTTGATTAAATATGTAGTAGAAGAAATACATACTCAATCGCTCACCAAAAAATGTTTTATTAAATTCCATGAAATTTAAAATATGGTAAAGAATACAATAAGTCAAAGGATTTTATTGCGCGAATACTCGTAAATGATTAATTTAATTTTACATGCAACTTATTTGCTTGCATAACTTGGTGGCCAGTCACCGTGGTTCGTTTCTCTTTAATTAAATAATTTGCTTGAATCGTATGTCATGTACGAATTTCCAGAAAAGCGAATCGCTTTTCTGGAAATTCGTACATGACATACGATACAAGCAAATCACGTATGATTTTTTTTGTTAAAATCTATAGCTTTTTATCACTATTTCGTATTTCATATCAGTATTTCGTGTTACGTCTTGTTTAAATTTCGTTGATTAGGAACATCAAACATCAATCCTGTTTCGATAGATCTTTGTTACATAATTATTATTTAACTAATATTATAATTATAGAGATTTTCTGTGTTTGTATGTTTTTTTGTTACACTTTCACGCTAAAACGGCTGAACAGATTTAGATGAAATTTCGCACATGTGTAGAGGATGACCTGGATTAGAACATAGGATACTTTTATCCCGATACTCTCACATGATACCGATACGTGAAACCGCGGAGCGTAGATTATATTATCTACTCGTATATATCCATACTATATTATAAATGCGAAAGTGTGTCCGTCTGTTGGTCTGTCTGTCTGTTACCTCTTCACGCTTAAACCGCTCTACCGATTTAGATGAAATTTAATAGAGATAGTTTGAGTCCCGGGAAAGGACATAGGATAGTTTTTATCCCCATATTCCCACGGGATTGACACTTATGCGGGTGACACCGCGGGGCGCTGCTAGTATACATATAAACAGTACAAAACAAAGTCGCGTGATGTTGTCTGTCTGTTTGGCCGCTTAGTTCTTTTAAATTACACAATTGATTTTTTAGTTCTTCTAAATTACACAATTGATTTGGATGTGGATGTTACCACCATTGAACTTATTAGAAGGGTCAAAGTCACCCAAAGGGCAATGCAGAGGACTATGATTGGAGTTTCCCTACGAGATCGAATCAGAAATGAAGAAATCTGCACGAGAACCAAGGTAACTGACATAGCTCGAAGAATTGCCAAACTTAAGTGGCAGTGGGCATGACATGACACATTGCTCGCAGAACAAATGACCGATGGGGCCGAAAGGTTCTGGATTTGCGACCGCGTACTGGAAGACGTGGCGTTGGAAGGCGTCCCACAAGGAGAACCGATGAACTTGTGAAAGCCGCAGGAATCCGCTGGATGCGGAAAGTACAGAACCGGTCGAACTGGACGCGCTTGGGGGAGGCCTATGTCCAGCAGTGGACGTCTTCCGGCTGAAATGATAATAATGATTACCATAATTTAGACAATTTATTTATAAAACTTTTTGTATATAAGTAACTTAAATATAGCAGGGAAATCTCGATGTCTTGTCATGGCGCCACATCAGTAGATTGCACCCATGTGACGGTCAGGACAAAATAAAGTGTGTACACGTACATACATATATGTAGGATAATTGTTTGTCTATGTTAGGGTTTATCTCGGATGTAGGGATTTTCTGTGTCTTAGTAGGGTTAGTTCTGTAATCCATGGCGGTTTATTAACAGAAAAAGCAAGAAAATCTTTGTTACAGGGTCAGAGTTAAAGTCACGCTTCGGTGTTCCAGATCTTACCAATATAAATTATGTCCTTCAAATTTGTGTTACGTCGTATTAAGAGTTGCCATTAATTCATAAGTGAGTCAACTTCAAACCTAACTTATTTGCAAAAATTGATTTTGTTTTCATTTACATTGCCTTTTTTTGTCTGTGCATATGTTCTGCTCTTATTCTTATAAGAAGAGATATCTTTTTAGTATGATCTTTCATACCAAAAAGATCTCAGCAAATGCTGCTCACCCTTGCCTAGTCTACGGCTGACGCGAAGATGAACAAATTACTGAAAATAATAACAGTACCTAACCGTGGCAAAAATCGGCTATGTGCCACGAATTTCTTCAGTTTTCCCAGAATTGAAAAAAAACACTAATTGCGAATAAACACTTCCACACAATAGGCATAACGGACAGTCCCCTGTGCAGGGCTTGCATGGAGGCTGATGAAACCGTTGCGCACGTGTTCTTTGAGTCAGGCGTCACCTAGATTAAGACAGAAACCTTCGGGACACCCAGATCTTACACAGATGTTATCAACAGACCAGGAGGCTTGATCAGCTTCTGGAGGGAGGTGGGTTGATTGGAATAACCACCGACGGCCGCCATGGCCCACGCACAATGACCCATTTGAGTGACTAAGTGCAGAAACCAAACCCATAACATAGAACACTATTTGCGTAACCTATAGTAATAGCTATACCTATCTTTAATTTTGACGGTCCAAAAACGTTCGTTGCGTTATTTACGTTGTCGAACAGACGAATTTTTTCTATCTGTCTGTCTCTATAATACACATTTATTTTAAAAGAGAAGTCTCATAACTGGAATTAACAATTAAGTTAACTTTTAATTGAGATTGAGTAGCGCTGGACTAGTCTGCCGTGTGCTTTGAAACACATGGAATCAAAGAATTTAATCTTATCCAATGAAAATTCATGGACACTTGCTACGAATATTAACAACACAGAGCCAAATAGCTAGATATATTTAAATATTTACAAAATACCTTTAATGCTATATAACTCGACTAAGTAAAGCTTGGAAGTTATCCTTGTTTATATTTATTTGGCCTTGGGTCGGGTTTGGTGACATAGGCTTAGCAGAATTAGCTTATAATATTCCCAGTGCTGTGGGACATACTTGCCAGTGATGGAAGATTTTCATGGAAAAACTGCTTTAAATTCATAAACTTAAGTACCATTTTTACAAAAGGGTGCTGATAAACACCCCCTTTAAAAAATCTTTGCTACTGAACTGAAATTCATATTTTATAGTTTAATTTTACGATCGATCATTCTAAAATTTACTAATTTTTTGTTCACATGATAGAGTGGGATTCAAAACGAGCTGTCTAAAGTGCATAGAAAGCCTTTTTGACTTGAGTTTACGATTATAAATACTATCAGCAGGAAATTCTCTTTATGTTTTCTTTATTCCCAGGTCAGGAATAAAATGAAGTCAACGCGGCACTAGTGGCCAACAGATTCCACTGTAAAGTTACCTTATAAATCATACGCTTTGTAATATGGAAATGTATATATAAATATAAGGGGATATCTACCGATTAAATATCACATTTATGGAGATGTGATAAATCGGAAATTCAGTTCAGCATTTTTCTGTAGCTAAAAAGGTTATTTTAACATAACAAAATAGGTTTTAGAATCCCGAACAAAACACTGGACACTAATGAGGTGCATAATATTCCGCATGTACGTACACGTAACACTTCACGTAGAACGATACAAAAGGAGACATTAATAAACGAGCACTTAAAAGGCACTTATAAAAGGTCTAAAGCTTCGACGTGGCTTTCGTACAAGCTGTGAACGCAGTTTCATTGAACCGTTCGCAGTTCGAGTGCCATCTACGACCTACCTTTCGACATAACAATCTTTCACAATCTGTTGACGAAACCTCTGAGGAGTTATGAAAAAGTAATAAATAAAGAAATACGAATGCAAGAAAGAATCTTATTCGTTGCTTCTGGGAGTGGAAGTTGAATTTGGAAGTGGAATCTTAAGTCGAAAGCCCTCGATCTCAACTTTTTATTGACGTAACACTCCATACGCACGCACTCCATACTCGTAGTCGTGGATTGCGCATGGATATGTATAAACATGCTCTTTCAGCGCTTCAAGTACGTTTCTCAACTTGGTTAAGTTTTACGAGAAACGAGAAAGGAGATTTTCTGTGGACCTATACAAAATGTTCCTCTGAAAAGAATCTGCGAAGAATAGAAATGTAAAGTGACCAGCCAAGCCTTTGTTTATTTAAGTTAGTCCTTTTAGCGTTGTCTCTTATTTAGCCAAGTACCGTGTTAAGGTGGAATTATGCAAAAAAGGAACCATTTTGAATGAAAGTAGATTGGGTCTTAAAAATAAGCCTTCATTTATAAAAATGTGAAACCTTAAACATGAAAAGTTTTCTTAAACAATACGACTGGAATATTAAGTCAGCTGTTCTTTGACGAAAAACGATTTTTTAAATGAAATTATTCACTGAAACTAATAAGGTACTCCGCTTTGTGGTCATAGAGAGTTTGTAAGATGATTGACGGAAAATTATGTAACTCGTTTATTTATGCATATTTTGTTTATATAACTACTGCGACATTACGTTTTTACCAATAGCAAAATATTTCTGTCTGCTAACTATGGTTTAAAATAACTTCAAGACTAGTTTAGTTGCGTTAGTGTAGAAAATACAAGCAAGTATGCAGCTCCTCATCTCTCTCATTCATCTCATTACCCCATTAAATAAACTTCAGGCAGAAAAAATATTGCATAAAATCTCTTATAATTGAATTATTTTGGAACACCAAGACGTTCGCGATAATGTAACGTTCACGGAACCTTTATTTGCCTGAGATTGGGCCTTGGGGTCGCATTTATTTCTGTCTCACTACAGATGTAGCTCCGGGTCTCATTCGAGGGGTTTAAAACTTACGACGTACAGTTGTGAAACCGTTGCACGGAACCAATTACTTAGGTACTCGGTTGACTGCCAACAGTTTGGTATGTATTTACTGTTTCGGAACTGATTCGGCGGTCAATCGGTTATCAATCCAATCGCTCTGCAGCAAATATGTGTCTTCAAAGAAACTAGTCAGGCAAATGTGGAAATGTCTCAGACGTACTCAATCGATTGTGACTAGTTAGGTAGCAGGCAGATGTAGTTTACTAGCTAAGCATGTTTCATTCTCCATAACCTAATATTTTCTAATACATAAAGGTTGGCGCCAAACTAGCGTCACCAATCGTCGCCATATTTTATAATATGTAAAATACAGATATTCTATTCCGAATCCTGTGTAAATTACGCCGCTCAAAGTGAGTTGCAGAAATTACGTTGTGATTCGCGCTACAGCCGCCGTAAAATGAGTCGACTAAAAGAGGTACTTACTCTGGTTTACGCTCTGCTGGGCCAAACCAGACTAGATATAAGTGTCTGATTGAACCTCAAATTGCTGTTGGGTAAAAAGGTTAATACCCGATTATAGACTTTTCTGAAGGTCCTGTGAGATTACTGAACTTGTTTACAACAAAATCAATCAAGTCACCTGTGATAATTATATCCCTGAAGCATTCCGGTCGTAGTTTTCCGAAACGAATACTTGAATAATCCGATATCTAGAAAACAGAACATCACGCTTATTTCCTCGAAGGGTTATGTAAAGGTGTACCATTGTAATTTAATCTGCGTTCGCGATTTATTTGCCAAAAATATAAACTAACTAGCTGACCCGACAGACATCCTGTTTTTAATTCGAAAGACACGTGGCGCCATCTATCGTCATAATAACATTATTGTTGTTTTCCTCGGGAACAGCACTTTTTTTCGAGATGAAAGATACCCCATGTCCGTTTCTGTACACCTGACAACTTATATGCAAAATTTCAGGATGATCGGTTCAGTGGTTTAGGCGTGAAAAGGTAACAAACTTACTTTCGCATTTATTAGTTAGGAAGGATTAGGATATGAGTTTATGAAAAAATAACTTTAATTCCTACACAATAAAGTTCAATTTACGCTGCAACTTTTTCAATAGAAGAGCTAGTCACTCTGAAATCAACTTAATTACTTACCATTAAAATAAAGTTGATATTTGCTTAACTTGAAAATATAACATCAATTTGAAACATAAGCTTGAATAGGCTTTAGATTCACCCAGATTTCGCTATTATAGGGGGCGAGTCTATTGCCATCAACTGAGCACAAATCTAGACTCCGGGCTGCTACTGAGAAATTCCTTCCTTCCTGGAAAATTCTAATAACACTGCCGAAACTGGGAATTGAACCAAGGACCGATGTCCATGTCTAGGATGAAGTTGTAAATCTTGAGAAGAAAAGGACATTGCTCGTCGTCCATACATAGTTGGCCTAAGATCCAACAGGGAGGTGTATTTACTTTTTGGGTTTTAGATAATGTATATATTCGATTGAACTTAAATGAAAACAACGGACACTTTTGAGAATTCGGAAAAAATCAAAACACTTTCGGGTTTTGAGGTTATAACTACGTCAATAAAAACATTCGGTATGTAGCAATAACAGAAGGCGCGCGCCAAGTGACATTACTACCAAATGTCAAATGTCATCTGTCAATTCATCAACTGTCAGTGCCCATATTATTGCTCGTTTGACGTTTCAAACAGCGCTCAATCGAGTTTTTTGATAAGCCGTATTATGGTTCCGCGACATCATAGCGGACGTGTGTAACTAAAACCTATTATCGTATATCAAGCGTTGAGAATACTGACGCTTGTCTGTGTCAAACTCTTATTAAGAGTGCTGTTACAAAGACTTGGCTGTATGAGCTATAATACCTTTGCCTATTAAAAACCTCAAATTGAACCAAAAAATAATAACACCGATGATTATGACGGAAGTGAATACTTTTTAAAATGTTTTCGAAATTAAGAAGTATCCGTTCTATTGAAATATTTGTAATGTATATTATTAAAAGAACTAGTAATTATAGTAAATGTTTCATGCGTGTTGATTCATAGGCCATTTTTTACAATGTCCTTTACTCAACGTCCATTTATCGTTTCTTTGATCTTTTCCTATTCCTACAGCCATCTACATTAATATACCTACTCAACACTTTCCTCGCGACATTTTCATCATTCATCCGCATCACATAGGTACCTAACAAGACAACCGATTTCCTCACCAATTTCGTTCGCCGCCGGTGCCACTCTCAGACTTCCACTAATGTACTCGTTTCATAATCTATCCATTTGTGTAGCACCACACATTTAAGAGGTATGTGTGGTGTTTCATTCTCATCTCAGCTGCATGCAATTGCCTTTCATTCATCCTTCTATTCATACTTAGGTACTCCGTTTCCGTTTGGTTAACTAACCGAATGTTTGTGAAACTACTAAGCCTTTTGTTCACCAACATTTAAATCAACTGAAGTATATATTTAATCATCTTTATTTAAAATTTCCTTAGGAAATTTGACATAAACCAACTGTTTAAATACCTAACTGGTGGTTTGAATGTTGGTGAACTCGGGCCTAAGCGTTCAAAAGACAAACCAAGAACTGTAAGATTTGCTGCATTAATATTTACAAATACGAATTGATCCCGCGGGGCAATTGCGTAACATATTTATCAATCGGAATCGGTTTCATTTTGACAGTTGAACAACATTCATTGCGTTATTTACGTGTTGAGCAAACAGATTTGTCGAACTTAGGAAGCAATGGATTAGCAATTTGCTTCAAAATGATTCAGATTCCGATTGATAGTGTTACAACACCATTAAGGCTCGTACACACAGGCGCGACGCGACACGCGACACAAAGGCACCGCTCGTTGCGCGACTTGCGGTGCCTTTGTGTCGCGTGTCGCGTCGCGCCTGTGTGTACGAGCGTTTAGGGTGCAGGTTGCATTTACTTTACGGTAATTCTACATCTTAACCTGAGTACCTAAATTATGTATGGAATTCGTATGTTATTTTGTAAGTACATTAGTAAATTCGAGCGTAAATGTAAGCATATTGTGTAGCTTACACCTACGAAAAATTACCGCAAACGAAATTAGACTGGATAAAATCTAGGAAAGTAATCTATTGCTTACGGCGGATGCGCTCGATAGCCCGCGAAATTCAAACTGTCTTACGTTATTTGCAATTTTCAGTGTTAGGTTGTATTTATGATTTTAATGAAATTCTGTAAAGTCATATTGTTATGTTATGTTACGCTCGCGAATCTTATTTTATTCAAAATTCAACATGAAACTGACCTGGAAATTGCAAAAAACCTAAGAAAATTTAAATTTCACGGGCTACCCTGGCGCTTTTTTCCTAAATCTAAAGACGTTCTTGAAGTAATAGACTTAACTTATAAAAAGATCTGTAAAATGTTTTCTGAATGAGACCACTGATTGCGATGAAACCGCCCATTGTATCCCCCGATAGGATTCTTTAATTGATTATGATCCTTGGAAACTGGTATACAAATGAATCATTTACTGCATCATTGAAAAAAGCGGCCAAGTGTGAGTCGTACTCGCATATGTAGGATTCAGTACCCCGTACAATATTTAACACTACGTATACCTATTTAAAAACACATTTCTTGTATGAAGGGCTGATTGAGCCCTAGCTTCTAAGAAATCAAACTTAACGTTACGATTTTTTCACGTTTATTTTGACTGAACGTCTTTAGATATTCCCGACTACACCAGCACCTTTTTCATAAAAATAAAAAAAATTAAAACTTGACTTAATTATTTAAGCTTGACTGATCGAATGGAACCCGCGCTAAATTATAGCCAGCCTGCACTACATAAGGTTGAATTTAGCGGACAACCTTTAGGTACAGTAGGTAACCGAACCTTTAGGTACAGTAGGTACACACTCATTGAAAATTTCAAGTGTCTACCTATTACGGCTCAAAAGATACAGCTCTGTGACATACGGACGGATGGACAGCGGAGCCTTAGTACTAGGGTCTCGTTGACACCCCTTGGATACGGAACCTTAAAAATATATTTAAAAGATAACCATGTGCAACAGCAATTCGTTATTGTAAGGGGTAGATATCATTGTGAAAGGGTTTCCCATGCAAAATAGAATAACAATATAACGCGCTAACCTATCTTAAAAACACAGTTAATGAAAGGTCAAACAGCTGAATAAATTATATGGAAGGCTATTTGACCTTTTACAAATCAATTTAAATCAGTACATACCTAGTAAAAACAACATTAAGAAAATGCCCCAATGAAAAATCTACTCACAAAAAGAAAGAAAGAAAGAAAATACATTAATTTGCGCCAAAAATGACGAATAAAAAAAAAACCCTGGCACTCCGGTAGTGCCGACAGAAGTGAAAACTTGAACAATTACGAGTGTATTTTGTGAATCGTCTTATAAACAAAACACGCGTGTTAAGGTGTGTTCCTTATTTTATAGGGTTTTTTGCAAATCAGGTATGACGACCAAAGTGACTGGTTTATTCTTCTCGTGAAAGGAATTTATTCAGATTTACAAATAAGCACACAGGATAGACTTCAGTTCGTGGTGTTGGTCGCGGCAGTGGTAAGAGAAGCAAGCCGCTCGCATGGAGCTCGTCGTCAGTTATATATCCGTGGTTCAGCGCCATCTCGTCGTTGTTGGATGAACTACGTAGTTAGTACGCGAGGCCCTCGTAGTTCTTCCCGATGTGCATAGATGGCGCTGTCCTCAACAACGCGCGTCTTACGTTTTACGTCTTACGTTTTACGTCTTACGAATTTTCGATCAGGGTCACGTGACCTGACGCGAGTTTAGAAGTTTTTACCCATTCCAAAAAAAGTACACAGCGCCGCTAAAGAAGTTTTCACTTCAAAAAAAAATACCTGAATCAACTTAAAATCAACAAGAAGTCAGTATCTAAATACTGTCTTTTAGCGTAACTATTTCTTCGTTGTTATAAAATGTTTTTATAAAGATAATTTCTTGAAGAATGTAGAAGACAAATAGCGCAAATTCTAATTATAATGAAGGTTCGTGACAAGCGTACGGTTTGAATCTCATTAAATCTGGCTGGAGTTTAGATCACGGAATCTCGGTGTAGCCAATATGGAGAAGTAGGGGAAATCTAATTTGGAATTCTCTCCATTTCTTCTTTGTGTACCTAAACCATTCAAGGCTGCCAAGCCCCATTTTGCAAAATATTTTGACATCCCTATTTCTCCATATAATAGTCTTATTTTGTGAGACTATCATACCTACCTTTCACATCGTATCTATACCTACTTAAACTTCTTATAAAAGCACTCAGCGTAGCTTCGAGACGTTACTAGAATTTTAAAATAATTACTAAAAGCCAATGCAATGGCCAATAATTAACACAAGATAAGCACCAACAATAATTCTTAAAATATTCAGTAGCTTAGGAACCCTCCCTACACCCGCGTCCGGTTTACCGCTACCAAGCGGCGGGTAAACCAAAAGAGATTAGACATGATTTATACCAACGAAGCTACGGGGCAGTAGCTTCGTCTGAGCATTACAAATTGAAGTTTTGAAGACGGGATTTTCACCTAGGTCAATACAGCTGACTGTACTCACGCTGAGGTAATTAATTTTTAAGCAAATTGACACCCTACGTCAATTAGACGTGTTACAGCTGTCAATAAATGACAATTGTGATTTTAATATACGGACAATTTAAGTTGATAGTCATTTTGCTTTAGTCCAAAATCTTTTTAAAACTAAATTGCACAGCTCCCTTATTTTAAAAACTAAATACTCTTTATTCCTGCGCTAGTAAACAAAAGGATGTTCAGTCAGTTTAGATACCTAGCCAATGTGGCATTAAGGGTAACGAGTGTGTTGATGCTTTGGCTAAGGATGCTTGTTCATCTTTATTGTCAAATCTCACGCACAATTCCTATCAGGGTTACGACCTGTTGTCTCTTTTAAGACTGAACGTACAGTGTTTCTGGCAGGAACAGTAGAATATGTCCAGCAAAAAGAAAGGCAGCTTATAAGTTTAGTTTTTATTATAAAAACTTTCTGGTCTGTTTATTTAATGCCGTTAATTGCTTAGTGTAAAACTTTTAACTCTTTTTGCCATTCGCAGCTGCCATTCAGCTTAAGCAGCAGAAAATTTCAAGTAAAGATCGAAAGTTTTCAGTTTAATTACGGATGCAAATGAGAGCTCGACTCGTCTTTCAATATTTATTAAATATTAGTGACCCGCCCTGCTTCGCACAGGTGCAATGGCGAATCAATACATCGAGATTTCTGTGCCATATTATAGTTAATAATAATGTATTATACATATTAACCTTCCCGAATAAAATCTCTAAATTATGGTGAAATCCGTATAAAAATGCGTTACGTAGCTTAGAAAAACTAAGCGGTTACAAAGATGGTCACGAAAAGCGATTTTATTTATTGTGTATAGATAATATAGATTTAAATTGTACTGTGGCAGATGGCTGTAGAACGCAGAAATCACAAATATTTATGAGCAAGCAAACAGCTGTGCACCAAATTTTTCTCTTATCTCTGCATATTCTTGTTACGCTACATTTCCTAAAATAACGATGAAATTATAATGTGTCTGCCCTAGATTTTGGCGACGAATTAATCAGTAAGCTTAGTACTTCCACTGCATTTATAACAATCTATTAGGTGCCTGGGAAGTTTAATTTCTGCGGATAAGCAGTAAGGTGAGCTTTGTAAGTGGCTGACAAGATTACTCTTTCGTGAAGATTAACCGAGTCTGAATGCAAATCAATGAGCTCGTGCACTGAACGGTCAAACTCGTCTCGTTAGGTACTTTCCAGAGGATTCATGCTGTTTTTTTTATGATTTCATGAATCTCGATTTTGTCTACATCAATAAGTGGTTGATCGATAAAATGGTGGCCGTCCTCTTTCTCACTGTCGTGATGGTGTTGGTGACGACGCACTGTGTAAGGTTTTGCAAGTCTAGGCGGACAAAGTTATTATATGTTGAAAATAAAACAATTGTTGTGTCTTGAAATAAATAATAATTATATTTTTGTTCATATAATCTACCAATGACGCTAAATCGATATTTAATCAGAATCACTGCTTTTTGTAAAACTGCTCCTTTCGTCGGTATCGTCATCACCGTCACTATAATTATTTCGTTCAGGCCCGGTAGATTTGGTATTGAGGAACTCCATAAGCACAAATTCAGGCTTAGATCTAACCCGTCCGGAAGTATTTTATGAATCCTGCAACTTTTTAAAAAGCTCTTTTCTTGACATAGATAGTTGTCTACTTGTCTCCCTGTAAAAAGCAACGTGATTTTCAAAACCGCAAATAACTGCAACTAATACTACTTTAGTTTAATCCACCAAGGGTTTATTGGCATACTAAACACATTATTATGACGTACAAAGGCGTACAAAAGTTTTAGCACTCTAAAGAATACAACTACTTATAAAGATTTTGTAAAATAATCATCCTAAATCCACAGTTACCTGCTGAAATTTAATTTTGATCATGGTAACGTAAAATATATATAAATGTATTCTACAAACCTGAAGACATTTGCTCCATTGCAAAAACAAGTACTTAATATAAGCACATATTTTCACAACATAACCTTCACAATGAAGCGGTAGGCGACAACTTCAGATCCGCTCTGAGAGAAACACGTCGTAACCTGTGTTGGAGGTAAATATAGTAAAACACGTACACGCCCTATTGTTCCTATACTTGAATAGTCGCATCGATAAGCTAATTAGCTTTCATTACGAAGGGGTTTTACGTCCAACTTCCTTTCTTGTTTTATAGGTATTTTGTACCGCTAGACTTAAAAAATCTTACATTGTGCGACGGTGGGGAGAAAAACTCGTCGCTCGAGCTCTACGCAACTGCAGCGACCGGTAACACGGTGCTCAGGGTTGAGGCGCGTACGGCGGCGGCGCGTAGGCTGTGAGGCGGAGCTGAGCGAAGAGTCCGGAGATGGTGGGTTTGCCTGTTGTCGTGTCCTGGCTCTTGTCTGCATAATTTACTTCACATTGTTTAGTTTATTTCTTAGTATATTTTATGTACCTTTATTTTCATCTGGTATTTTCTTTCTTAAAAATATAATACAACTACTTTTTTCTAGATAGTTTATAACCTGTGTTAACACATAGGGTACTTTTAATCCGGGTAGTACGTTCCCGTGAGCAATTTTCCATCGTCCACGCGGTCGAAGCTGCGGGCAAAATCTAATAACGAATAAACTATAAACACATCAAAACATTAAGCATGTGCAAGTATGCGAGCGATAACCACTAGCGATTAGTAAGAAGAGTGGGTCGCGTCCTCGTGGATGGCGCTATCTGTAAATGGGGCATAGTTTTCTATCTAGAGCGTATAATCGTTGCTAAATATAGCCAGCTCTCAAACAGGAAGCCAATAGTTGGAGTCACGGGGACGGCAATTGTCTTGTTGTCTGCCGACCCGTAAGCAGGTTAGCTATGGATACTGATTCGTAGCACGTTTAAAGATATCTAGTCTGTTTGTCTATGTATGCTGCTATCAGTCTCGTTAGTGACAAGTTGTTGTTGTTGTTTGTTGTTGTTGTTGTGTTGTTGTTATGTTGTTGTAGTTGTACTACCTGCGTTGAGTTGACGTCTAAAAAGTCGACAGGTCCTTATGTTCCTAACTTAGGGACTTCGTTACATTAGTTATATTATTTCGAGTAAAACTTGTCACACATAATTCGATCGAAATAATTAGCCGTAAATCGCTTTTACTAATATTAATACATCCCAGCGGATGCAGAGCGAGCTAAAATTACGCCCGTTATATAATATTATTTCAAAGTAATTTTGTAACGAAGTCATTAATTTGGCAGTACCGATTAAAATTTTACCATCGTTACACCGACAAAGTTGATACGATAAATTCTTCTCGTATTTCCCGGACATCAATCTCGGCAAAATGAAAAAGAAAGATTACTTAGTGATAAATTTTGTTTCAAGATTCTAAATTGGGGAGCTGTCATTGTTAGGAATAAATTGCTATTTTTTTCTCTATATTTAATCGCTAAAACAAATTTGAGATACATAATTATAACTAGGAAACTTTTCATTTTGAAGTCCTAGACGAAAGCGATTGACGCGAGAGTACGCGATCGTCGCAGTCGTTTATAAGAATATTCCTTAAGCCCGCGGCTTTGCCCGTGTGGATGCTGGAAATTATTCTACGGGGACGCGCTGCCGGGACAAATAGTAGCCTGTCTTGCCCCAGGATGCCATCTATCTCCTTGTTTTATCAAAATCTGTTCAGTGGTTTAGGCGTTAAAAGGTAACATATTTTATATACAACATAGAGACAGAGTTAGTTTAGAATATATATCATATTATTTATTAGTATGGATGACGTACTCGCGCAATTAATCAATTCGCGTTTGAATGTCACAAATTCATGTAAACGATCACATAATCGAAAGCACGTATTCCCGCAACTGTCACTTTTGGTTAGAACAGGGTAAAGACATTCATTCAGTGTTTGATTTTGTTGTCTATAAATAAGCACTTTTACTGGACACGTGCCGTGGCTTGTAGCGACCTGTTGCGGTCGACGGCGTAGGCGCGTAGGCGTTCGTAGCCAATGTGCGGCGTAGCAGTAAGTAGTTTAATCTAACTTTAAACTTCTACGATATATATAGACAATATCACGCCTACAATCCTCGAAGGGTTAAGCAGAGGTGAACCTATAGTGCAATGTTTTTCGTAATAGCGGCGACCCTATTGCCATCAACGAGCACAAATCAGACTGCATGCTGCTACTGAGAAATGAATGATGGAAAAACCCAAAAACACTTTGCCCGATCTGGAAATCGAACCTAGGATCTCATGCTCAGACCACTTTACTCAAACCAATTAAACCTCTACTAATGACACCATAATAGATGCATATATATGGACGTGGTTACTGCATTGTTATGTATGAATTAGGGAAACTAGTCTCCAATAAAGAATGGGTTATTCCGTTAATCCACTCCAAAAAATCCACCCTAAGGATACGTGGAAACGCATGTCCAAGAATCTACCCTAGGCCTAGTTGGTTAAACGGAATTTATAGGCTTCGGTTTCTCGGATATGCGTTTCCGCTTATCCTTCTTAGGCTGGATTTTTTGGGGTGGATAAACGGAATAAACGTAACGGATGGATTCAGTATACAGTACAGACGCCAGTACATCAACCTACCACAATCTGTCAGATTTTCCCAATCAACTTTGAACCTTATGCTATAGCGATAAAGTTGAAAATCTATTAAAGAAATCTGACAGATTGTGGTAGGTTGATGTGCTGGCGTCCGTACAATCACTTGAAAACTTTAAATGTTAATTTATTTATTTCTGTAAATAGGTTTGTACAAACACTTTTACACGTCTATCATATTTTTTAAAGATGAGGTCGCCGTTTAACTGTACGTTTGAAGTTCTTATACCAAAATAATATTTAGATTTCACAGGTCGTTATGGCTCGACAACCATATGTACCCACAAGTACCTACTAGTCAAGCGTGAACCCACATATTACATATTCGGCCGCATTTTCTTTCAGGCTTGTTACGCTCGAACGCTCTTGTAATTTGTAAAAAATGTATTAGCTAATCCTCTACGTTTCCTGAAATTCCCCATTTATCTTTTTTTGGGTCTCCCCATTTTGTTATTTTTTGGCGAGAGTTAAAAAACACTCGTACGACCTTCCTGCCTTCTTTCATTTTTTTGCGACCAAAAAATATTCGTTTCATTTGAACCGTGAAACATGGACGAAGACTAGGAATGGCGATTGAAACTAACGTAATATTACCGAAAAAGATATTATTCTGGTCAAAAACCAACAAAATAAATGTACATTATTATTAATGTGGTACCCATAGCCGTTTGCGTAATTTGGAACATTCGCAAGAATGAGAGTCTGCATTATAAATCTTTATGAGCCATCTCTCAGCGGTCTTATTTCTTCCTAAAACCGTTAAGATGCTATAGTTTGTTAGAATAATAATATAATCATTCCGAGTAAAACTACTAGTTGACTATAACAGATTTGACTGAGTGGAAAGTCCTTCGTTATTCGAAACCTAAAATTGATTTAAAAAAATGGATGAATAAAGGATAATTTAAAAAATGTGGTCATTTTCTAACGACAAAAGTATTAATTTTTGTTTAATAAGCTAGAAAACTACAAAATAAATAAATCGGTAATCGACCGGTAAAATAGCGTAACTCTATCGCCATGCGTCTTTCGTTCCCGAATACTGTCTATGATTCTGTTTGAAACTGATGAATCCGAAATCGTTAGGGAGTAGGGTTCATTCCGACGTATCGGACTACTGTCGGACAGGCTTGTTACTTCGTCGACGGACGTAGGGAGTAGACCCCCAGAACCGACTGTAGTCTGTCACATCCGGCAGCCGAATATCGCTTCGAGTCCAAGTTAACACTGTTTTCACCCACTTATGCATCTTGTAACCGGCGCTAAGCTATTTTCGGTAAATTTTAAGAGGGTTTAAGTGGTTTTTAAGTATTTTTCGTAACAAAACTTATAACATTCTTCATTTGACAATTGAGTTTAATTTCGAAGTTTGCTCCATAGTGATTTTGCCGCTAGTGTCGTGGCGATAAGTGCATAGTAACAATTGGCGAGCGATCACCGAAAGATTTTTAGATAATACCGATTTTGTTAGCGTTTAGCGATTGATCGCGCAATGACTGAGCGATATTTGCTGATTGCTCTTTTTTATGTAATAAGCATGCGGGATACATTCTCGCAACCTAACTCCAATCTTGGACGAATAAACAAAATTCCTGCATGCAGCGAAGTGACGTGATTAAGTACCAAACATCAATACTATTCAACATTTGCAGTAACAATAACACTTTTGTTTTCAGAAACTATGTTCTACAAATAAAAGCATGAAGTCAACGCTCCCGGTCATTCGCGTATACACGTGTTCTTTGTTGTACACAGATTCAGAGCATCTCTTTGTTACTCAGTAATGGTGTTAAAGGTCTGACAGCTTAATGGATAAGGAGTTAGCTTACGTCGCGATTAGGGTAAATAAACTACATTATCTAAACTAATATTATCAAGAGAAAATATTTGATTTTTTCTGTTTGTTTGTTACGCTTTCACGCTACACTGAAAAAAAAGAATGATTGATTTTACTAAATTCCGCTTAAATTTTATCAAATCCGCGGGTTATATAGGTCCTACACACGAAATTGTTGATTTTACCAAATAGAACTGGTTGATTATGAAAATCAACAAAGTGGATTTTGTTAAATTCACTCTTGTTATAGTAAAATTAACTATGAAAAGGGTTGACTATGGCAGTTCATTACTCAACCTACGCTACTTTAGTACATTCAACAATTCTTTTTTTTCAGTGTAACACGGCTTAACAGATTTGGATGGGCACATGGGTAAACTATAGCCTGGTCTGGGGCATCCGACATAAGATACTTTTATCTCGATATCTCACGAAATCGGGACTTATGCGGGTGAAACCGCAGGGTGCAGCTAGTATGTTATAAAACAAAACTTATGTACTCACAAAGTTGAAGCAAATACGGCTAGGCTTCTATTCATTCCGAAAAATTCAGACAAAAGATAGTCTCGATGGCATGTTTACTCAGACCTGTCAGATCTTTTTTAGGGTTCCGTACCCAAAGGGTAAAAACGGGACCCTATTACTAAGACTCCACTGTCCGTGTGTCTGTCTGTCTGTCACCAGGCTGTATCTCATGAACCGTGATAGCTAGATAATTGAAATTTTCACAGATGATTTCTGTTGCTGCTCTAACAACAAATACTAAAAACAGAATAAAATAAATATTTAAGGGGGCTCCCATACAACAAACGTGTTGTATTTGGCGTTTTTGCCTTGTGGTACGGAACCCTTCCTGTGCGAGTCCGACTCGCACTTGGCCAGTTTTTTCTATTTGTCATAGTTGTGAACATATTGAACGTAATGTTCTTTGATAGTAGCTCTTTTGTATCGAAGCTTTTCAGGCTCCTATCTAAAAAGTCTTGTAATTTTCTAAAGACTTGATATTATTTGTCCCTTTTCTACATAATCTTGTCAAATATTTCAACGTAAGCCTACTTAATAGATCGGTACCAACCTACATTAAAGTTATTAACTAAAATCAAGCCTGCAAGGAATTTCTTATTCACTGCACTACAAAATAGCTATTAACTTGTTGAACACAATTATTGGTTTGAAAAATACAAATGGACACCATAGGTATTAAAATATCATTGGTTATCCCTTTTACTCTTCTTTATCCCTAAAGCCAATATCAATTGATGTCGCCTGTAGCAATTTACCTTTATAGCTCGATGTAATTATTGATGTATATTGATAATGGTATATGTATACAAATTATATTGGTCCATACCTGGATCTATGGCCTGTAATTGATGGATATGAATAATGTTCGACTGGCCGAATTTTGTTCTCAATTTATATCAAAATTTTGTAACACTCTTCCAAATTATATTAATTTGAAAGAGTGTCCATGGAGCTTAGAATGAGCTAGCTTCATATTTCTGGCTGATCGACTCCTTGACAATTTAAAGGTGCCTGTATGTGGTTTAATTGAAATAAATGCTTTGCGTTTACGCAAGTTACCGCTGTTTACTTTAGCAGAATCTCACATTTATAGATACAATTCAGTAGGTACTCTATAAGGAAAACTATCCTTTTTGGACATAAGAATTCGTTTACACCCAAGTTCATCTTGAGAAGTAATTAAGAACCTAATATAAGATATAAATCATGACACAATGGGACATAAAATGGGATGACAAGAGAGATTGTATCACAAATCACCGATAATGGTAGTAGTATAGTAAGCTTACATAAGTTAGCTTATAATGCATAGATTATTTGCAAAACCAAACCTATCTTACAAACAATAGCAAACCTGTTTTGTTTCTACGTTTCGGTTTCGACCCAAAACATTTTGCACAGTTGAGACCTCAATATCCAATAAATGTATCTCTTCTATTGAAAAGAGACACATTTAAATTGAATACAGTGAAGTCAGCTGGTACTTCAGTTTCAAGTATGTAGATGGATAATTTTACTTTTTGCTGGAAATGCGATATCAAATATTTTCTAATTCAGTAGCTCTTGTGAATCGATTTGCGTTTGTAACTGCGATCCCTATGTCCTTTTCGAATGTAGCTTTTAATAATGAATGCTTGAATCTATTCATATTGCATTTCTAGAACGTGCCATTGAAGGAATCAATATTTATGACAGCAATTTTTAGAAGTATATTTATTTCAACACACATACTGGTAAATGCAGTTATCGCGTAACATGAAAGAAAACTATTTATTAGTAAGTATAGTAGGTAATAATTGACTGCAAGCCATAGATATGAATAACTTTGATTAAAAAGTTGTTTTACTTTTTTCAATAATGTCAACAGTTTCTCCTCATGTTTCTCGGTGAACCAGAAAAAGTCATCTGTGAGTTATAACTAATGATTATAGACTAACTGGAAATTGGAATAGCAGTTATTAAAAGTTTCCCTACGTGGGGGTCTAGAAAGGCCACTTTAGCAGAATCATAAAAGGATAACTTTATGTATCATAACAGTCCGTCAGTCAGTAACAGTCCGTATTTTTCTTTTTTTCGCTGCACTAAGTTGGTATAATCAAAGAGATTGGGATTGGATTTGGATTGATTGGTATTTTAGCACAGACAAAAAAAAATACTAAAACATCCTTCAGCAATGGGATTTGATACGATTAACTTAACAGTTAACTGTCCATTATAATTCATAATGTTATCCTTTTATGATTCTGGCAAAGTGGCCTTTTAGGTCACCTGTTAGTTTTTTCTCACAAATAGGTAGGTAGGTACTGTAGACCCTTTAACCTGTATGGTTTTAACATGCAACCTCCGCGAGTCTCCTATAAATTATGTTGATGGGATAATTAGGAGACAAATATTAATTTATTTTTAGAATAGAAGAACAAAAAGTTGGAGTTGGCTGAAGAGCTGACATTGCGTATGTCATGAAATAAAAACGTAAAACGATCTCGTGATTATTTATTTTATCTGAAAGATATTTTTTATTGAAATACCTCTCCCATAGCACATAGAAGTAATCAATCATGGAAGATAATTGTTAATCCATTAAGAGGAAATGCGGTCGGAGAGACTTTTAAAAAAGCCTAAGTAAAAAGTAATATTCAAGTGGGGTAGGTACATACATCATATAATTGCGACATTTATTTATTTATTTCAGGCGACGCAGGCCCATCCATAAATACCTTAACCTAAACATACATATCCTTATTATAAAACAGTTCTAGTACAGTATTTAGTGTGACCACAATTATCTAGCTTATGAGGTACGGTCAGCATCAAAAGTCGATTAACACTTCAGTTTTTTTAATCTCAGTTATTGAGCAAAATATTTGTTGAAAATGGCATCGTACTTCTGCTGCAATTTTGAATAAATATTTTGCTCAATAACTGAGATTAAAAAAACTGAAGTGTTAATCGACTTTTGATGCTGATCGTACTATCGTAAGCGTGGTCTAAAAACGTCTATAATTTACTAGAATCTCGTCTCAACATCTAGATACCTAACTTTATTCTTGTGATCATGAGAATACTGAACTACATCGTGTAGCACTACGTTAGCAGTATTTACATGCAGAGACCAAAACTTCCAGCGATTTCTTCCATAGCATTTGGGTTAAGTAGCTATTTCCATTCCATTTGACACTCAGTCGATGCCTTCAACCCGACTCAAATAGCTACTTAGCCTTTGGTTAAATCAGAAGGTATCAACATACGAGGGGGCCTAAAAAGGCCACTTTGGCAGAATCATAAAAGGATAACATTATGAATCATAATATGGTGAAGACGGTTCGTGTTTTTCTTTTTTCGCTGCACTACTTAGGTATAATCAAAGAGATTGGGATTGGATTTCGATTGGATTAATTGGTATTTTAGCACAGACAAAAAAAAAATAACTGAAAAATCCTTCACCAATGGCATTTGATACGATTAACTTAACAATTAACTGTCCATTATGATTCATAATGTTATCCTTTTATGATTCCGCCAAAGTGGCCTTTTTAGGCCCCGAGATCTGTAGCTTTTTTGTACTCATTCATGAATAAAATATGTCTGTAATTTAATATAAAAATTGCATTGCATGGCAATCAAACATAATTAAACTTCGAATTCTGAGCCATACGGGTAGCCCACGTTGCTTTCATATTAAATATTTGCATTGACCTATAAAGGTTGTAATATACACAGGGCTACAGTCCAGACAGATTCAAGGTAAATAATAAAATACCCTGTTATTGTGCTACTACAGGGCAAAAAAACGTTTCATACAAAGATTGAACAAGCCTTGATAGCTGCTACATTTAGGTTAATTGTGCGTTTTTAAAATTTCTAACACTCCGATATTATCGTGGACGTCCACGTCACCGCATCACGATAGACGCTTTTAAATTTCCATCCACGATAACTTAATAGTACTTTCCGTACACTTTATGGACGTGGACGTTCACGTTTATGTCGTCTTGTTAGAAATTATAAAAGCTCACACTCACTTTTCGTTGGCGATTTAAGAACATTATGTCCGGAATTCTTCACAAGTTTTACTTCAACCAATATTCCTCAAACAACGCTTGAATCGTATCAAGCGATATTGCTTTAGTTCACTCGTCCATTGCACGATTGTGTTCTAGGATTATCGTCAGCAAAAATTGAATCTTCTTCCAAAGAACGAAAGTTTTCTCGCTGTGGGTCGTTGATCTGTTACTACTGGTGCACTTTTATTATCTGAACTGAATATTGCTTGGAACTCCAGTATTGTAAAACTGAACTTTGGTTTACTTGAACTCCCTCATCCCAAGCCAAGTTAAATCAATGTGGGTAGGTTATCCATTTGTTTTTCGGCTGAACTAGACTAATAAACCTAATAAAATTAGTATTGCCAAACGAACAATTCGTTTTAGAAATATGCGCACAGTGACTAGCGGTAGATACTTAAATAGTAATAATAAGTATGTACGGACGCCAGCACATCAACCTACCCAAAACTGTCAAATTTTCGCAATCAACTTTGAACCTTATGCTTTAGTGATAAAGTTGAAAATATATTAATGAAATCTGACAGATTGTAGTAACTTGATGTGCTGGCGTCTGTACATACTTATTTTATATTTTCTAGTTTATGCAGTCCCATTTGCGCGCCAAGATGTAAGAACGGTATTTTGATGTTTCCGTCTATTGCCGTCAAAGTCCAATCCTTTTAGTGGACTCATCCCACTATCCATCTCAATTTAAATGGACTGTAACCTGAAAATGGATGGTATTCCAATGTGAAGGTAAGTGGGTAAACATATAGGTATGTAGTGTTAGGTTTCAATTTATTCTTGCATAATTGTTAGATTTATTGGGATATACATTTTACTGGCAACATTAAAGCAGTTTTTAATATTTAACAATTATTTTACAACTTAGTGCAAAACAATTTGATTGTACTGGCAACACCAAAAGATCCGAAATATAAATGACGCGGTAACGTGGGCTTCTTGTTCGGGCGTTGATGACAGTGGGTACGACGTTCCGAGTGGTTGTGTCGGTTAAAATGTACTCATAGATTTTTTGGACATCTACAGTAAATTAAGGTAACCTATTAATATTATTTTAAATATTAGAATACTCTATAAATAGTGATATTATGTAGAGATAAGATGTGATGGTATATGCCATATGGTGTAAAATATTAAATTTGAATTTTGATGTTGACAAAGAATATGAATGATAAAATAACTTGGTGTTTCATATTATTTTCCTTATCCCTGAAATATCTATAAATCTGTACTAATAATATAAAGAGGTAAAGGAGATGGATACCGGTCCCATACAAGCTTGGACCAGAAATGGACACAAATAAAACAAAATGTAGGTATTATTAAGCAATAATCACACTTATATTGTAAAGGCGAAAGTTTGTGAGTGTGTGTGTTTATATGTTTGTTACTTCTTCACACTCAAACGGCTGGACCAATTTTGATAAAATTTTGTATGGAGGTAGCTGACACCCTGGGTTAACATATAGGCTACTTTTTATCCTGATATTCCCATGGGATCGACATTTACGCGGGTGAAACCGCGAGGCGCAGCTAGTAGTAATATAATTTTAATATAATATAACTAATATTTTGTCCGTCGTAAAACTTGGTGAAGGGCCATGAGACCCTATCGCCAAATCTGATGACTTCAAACCTGTCAAAAAACTTATATTCAAATCTGTCTTCTTAATCAACTGTCTTCCAACGGATCGAATTTCAATCACACAAAAATGATTTATTTGCTTTTCCCCAGTTTATAGAACGTTGGTTCTCTGTTGGAAACCTGGAACAATCTCTGTTGGAACAATCAGAGTTGTCCGAGATGCGAGTTAAAGGTATTATTAAACTGCAATGCAAAAATCCATAGTCCAAGAAAGGCGAAGTCACTCAGAAATGCAAAAAAGATAACTAGAAACACGGCCATGATATTATTGAACAAATCACAACAAAACATTTTTGACCACAGAGTTATAAATAAAAAAGAAAGCATCAAACCCAGCTGACAAGAAGGGTTTTTTTTTCAGGATGGGAAATCATCAAATGACCCCTCCCGCTCTGGATGGAGCGGAAGGGAGGATCAGACTCTTACTGACTAAAACCCACCCGTGTTCCTTCCTTAGCCCTTTATGTTCCGGGCCAGCGGTAACCCTTTCGGACAATCCCGCTGAAAGACAAGAAGGGTTATGTCTTTAGTGCATATCTTTATATGGTACATAGTTTTGCTCTATGTATGTAGGATTCTTTATTCTTTCATAGCATCCAGATATCTATCTGGATGCATTGTATTAATTTACTTGTCGTTAGGATTGTGGTGACCGCCGAGCGTAACGCACGTCACTTTCAATCGCAATCTAAAGCATTTTGAAGGAAATACCTAATTCAATAAGTGGGGTTTCACAAAAATAAATATAGCTGACTTTATAACCCAATAGTCGTGAAAAAGTTTTTAGTATCTACCTACGTCAAAATAAATGGTTCTAGGAGACGATTCCAAAAGTGTGACTTATGACCCTGGGGTCACCACGGTCATTTATTTATTTTTATTGGTTCACTAACAATTGAAGGGTTAAGTGGACAAAGGTGTTATCTGACAAAGTCAAAAAATCCGACTTTTGAATCGATTTATCATCAGTTAAAACCTATGTTCATGCAAAACAGTCGGATTTTTTTACTTTGTCAGATAACACCTTTGTCCACTTAACCCTTCAATTGTTTACACTGGTTTATGCTAAAGATAACATGCAAAAGTTATTTCAGCAATCACTTACGGTCATAAGTCATATTGGGATCGTCAAAAATAATAATGGCATATATAAACACTAAAGGGTACTCTTTCTAACACATAGGATAATTCGTATAGAAAAAAAGAAAAATAAAATATTGCGTAGAATTGTATATCTTTGAATGCCTCCTCTATGTTAGTTTTAACTCTGTGTAAAGCATAAATGACAAATGCATGACAATGACGGGCAGTGACAATGATTATGTAATAATATGAAAGATAAAGAAGGTCCTGCCATTACATACTTTTAATACTGGACTTCTCTATTTGTTTAAAAATGAGGGAATATTCTTTTTATTTTTTTTAAACTTGTCCCTAGTCACTAGATAGATGGCGCTGAACTTGGTAAGTTACTGCAAGGAACGGAACGTCGCATCATTTTTTGATTATTTCACTTGGAGGTAATTTTAAGATCGTAAAACGAAACGTATGTGCAACATAAAAAGTAATTAATATCATGTCATTGTCACATCACATCACAATGACATTTTGAAAAATAAATAAATAATAACAACAAGGAAAAAGAAAAAATATTTACAAGTGGTTTATTTTTTAATTTGTTTAATAGATATGCTATATTCGGAAGCATATGCAAACGAAAGTGTCAGTCAACGAGCGTATGTAACGTGATGCAATATTTTTTCCCCAAGCGTTTTGGGTTTGGCACCTAGTAACGTAGTCGGTTCAACGCCATCTAGAGAGTTCTTGGAAACTACATGTTTTTTTAATACTCAAAAAAAATCCTCTCATCAAATTGATATAGGTAATATGTATTAATCAATTATTATACGTTCACAAGAGTGTAGTTATTATTCAATACGCTTTAAATACAGTTTTGATATTCTATATTCTAAAAATAATTGTGAAATCATTTATCAATTCTTACAATAAGCATGTCCCAATTACCATCTTATTTATAAAACTGGCAACATAAAGACTTCCCCGAATACTTGAATCAAAATTATAATCTTTTAAATTGAAATATTTTTTTGCAAATATTTGCGAAGTGACAGCGGATCTGTGATATTTTATAGATTTTAGTTACTCTTGGCCCGACCGCGTCAGCTGTAAGCCGTGATGGATTAGCATTAATAAAATATGGCTGAATTTTAAGTCACCTAGGTTCTATGAAGACTTATTTTTGCTTTTCAGTTTCTGTTTTTATTAAATAAATTATACTTGAAAAAATAATAAAATATGACGCAGAAAAGCGAAATGGAAAATGGGTTCATAAAAAGCTACATAAAGAACTACCTAATGTTTGAGTCAAAACTAATCTCAGAGAACATAAATAGTAAAGCTGTACAAAACTTAAATTAAATCTCAATTTTATTTAAATAAGCTTCGAAAAAGCTTTTTCTAATTACAAAAACAAAAAATAGACCAAGAAACTAACTTTAAATAATAATATTTCAGTCCATCAATCATTTACTAATAAATGTTCCACCACCTGAAGTTGCATGTTTCTCGTATCCCAATCCGGTGGATCCCCGACCTCTCTGCATTATCGGGCAACGGACCGAACTCAGCCGGTCGATTCTGTAAAAATCTCACCGTGAAAACTAAGGTGAAGTGAGTTTGTTTTTGCTAGGAATTGACACTATTGACAGCTCACTCCACGCTCACTTCACCTAAGTTTTCACGGTGAGATGGTTACAGAATTGCACTGCAGTACCGGCCAGAACAGTACCTACGGAAGTCGTTGTATGATAATGGTTTTGGACCACTTAGAGCTGCCCTTTTGAGACGTTAAACAGCTAATGGCATGAAGCTAATTTTAGTCTATTGTTTGTTTATTCTTTCCATTTTAATACGGCTTTCTTGACGCGTGGCGTGAAGTAATGATCGCTTTACAAATTACGATGTTAAAAGGTCAAAGGTTTTTTTCCTTACCGATGGTGTATATACATTAATACTACAGGATTATCTGACGAAAATTATGACGAGTAATACGCTCACATATTCCTCTACCCTATACAGAGGTAAATAATTTAGCTATGTGTAGATGTATATTATGTAGCATATGTAAGATTTCCATAAGCTGGTTATAAGGGGCTTTCGGTCAGGCGCTGTCACGAGAGGGAAGGGATCAGGGGGCCCCCCAAATTATTCAAGCTGTCGAGAGCCAGAATGATTTACGTGTCTTAGGTACTAACGTAAAACTGTACTAGAGCCACAGTGACCCCAATGGGCATGTACAAAAACATTAAGAAAAAAAGAGGGTCTAGGATGCAAGAGCGAACGAAGCAAACTAAAAAATGAATGGAATATTTTTTTCGAATGTTTTTATCATTAAACAATGCTAATATTCAAGAATGCAAAGGCGTTTTAAGGTAAAAGTTTATTTAGTAACTTCATTACCTACTTTTTGTTTCTAATTTACAAAGAAGCCAATAGATGGCGCTGATCTCTTAGCAGTTGTTGACACGTTGTGTTGATTGTAGGGGTATCCCGCAGAGAGCGTAATTATTATGAATATGATAATTTGGAGTGAACAGATGAACATACATACATACATAAGTACAGGTTAAAATCATATTATATACCCTCCGCAGTTGGGTAAAAATAGATTTGTTGCTGATCTAACCTTCACACACACATGCACACGCATTATCTGCTACGCCGTAGCTCGTAGCCGTAGCGATGTAATCATTCTTGCATCGGTTACTATGAAGGAATACATTGCAATTTTGTGTAAAGTTTACATTACGAGCTTCGGGAAACGTCAGTTTGGCACTCTGTAAGCTTGACTCACAAGAACCCTTACATGCCCTAGTTTGTGGGCAAAGCATTATTATAGTAACAGCGTGATTTTAGGAAGTGTTAGGCACAGTTTACGACTTGCCCGGGTAACCCTTTAGTAAAATATGGGTTCGGATAAGCGTATATACATACTCATATATACATTTAAGTACATAAAATAATCCCCATATTTCACTCTAATCCACTCATAAAATGTTATGTTACTACTATAAATAATAAATGTAACTATTGGAATCTGGAACATACAGCAATTCGGAGCGTTCCTAACACGTGATAATAATAGGTTTACACGCCGTATCTGACAAATATTGGTAACGTGATTGACTTTCACTCTTGCTTTGTACGGTGCCTGGATGAGGTACTACGGTAATTTGGTTAAATTAATGAAGGGCACATCGTAGCCCGTTTGGCGTCGTTAACCATTAGAGTAATTTCTCCCCCATATTATGGAAATTGCGTTAGGGAACGATTTAATGACGAAATTTGCATTATTACAGGGCATGAAAATGTTGATATTGGTGATCAAGGTTACTACTAAAGATTTTTTACCGTTTACTGCAGTCCAAACCGCATCCTTATTATGTACAGGCAACAAAACAGATAAGTATGCAGGATCGTCGGACATAGTTAAAGTTTAGTCAGAATCCGATGGATGTTCTCGAATACAATTTAATTTTATTAATAGAAAACAAACAGCTTATTTATCAAATTAAATTTCGGTCGACAACATTCATCGGTTTCTTACTAAATTTCAACTATATCCGACGATCCTGCATAATTATCTCTTTTGTTGACTGTACATAACCCTTTATTTATTCATAAGAACGTAACTGGGTTGCGGTAGAACAATCCGCATGATGCTGTAAGAATGTCAATTTGTGAGAAGCGTTTGCATTTCGTTAACATTTATTGTTATACGTGCCATGATACTAGCAGCAAATGATGACACTTTACATTATACACTTCGTGTAACTCTCGTGAAAAATCGTCGTTTATAATAAATCAGCTTATACATGATAGGTTTCGAATTCAAGCGCTATCTTGAAGGTAGCGGTAGCATCATTAGGCAATTCTATAATGAGCGTGTAAAAACTTATAAATAATCGTTATAAATAATCGGCTAATAATTATTCAATTGGCCTCTTCTCTGTAAGAGGGAGTGTGCCGTAATCCACAACGCGGACGCAGTGCGGGTTGGTAGATGTCACATGTCTTCGAATTTTTGGTTCTAAGACATGCCGGTTTCCTCACGATGTTTTCCTTAACCGTTTTGAGAGCAGTGGTGTTTCGTTCCCATCAAAACTCCATTCCAACACGACGTTCACATTTTTTCTCTGGGCTTACCAGCAGTAACGAGACGTCAAATTTTTGATTGTCATGCATTGTACGCAAACGTCAAAGCTCAGAGCACAAGGACAGTTCGTAACGGACGCCGATCGGAACACGCGCGACTTCGCGACCAGCTCAAAAAGCATTAAAATTTCTAACCGACTCCGTGTGATCATCATCTCATCTCATCAACATAACGAAACCTTGGCCCCATCGTCAGCTCATGGACATCTGGAAGTTCAACGAGTGTCAGTTTGCAGTCTGAGGTACGTACTCTGCATATATCTTTACTGTTGGCTGCCTAGATCAAAGTGAACATCTTATTTTTATCGTGTAACTCGTCAGACCTCTCATCCAGGTCTTCCCTGAGTAGCAGAAAGCCATCACAGTATTTCGGCGTGGTGCGAATGCTACATCAATTTGGTGCCGAAACCAGGGACCTTTAGATTTTAAATCGTAAATCGCCATCTTTACTTGTGGTATTTCTGGTTAAAAGCGTAGCTTAGGATATCTCAATCAATCTATTGTTTTAACTAAAAACTACGGGTACACATCGCAATCCAAGCTATTCCCCAATTTCCATAGAATTACTTACTATCGAATCTATAAATTTACATTTAAACGTTCATGAGCTATCACCATCGAACTAGGATTTTACAAAATCGTAGTGTACAATAATTAAATGTCGAGTATTCACATCGTAATTGTGAGACCGGGTTATATTGTGCAATCACATCTTAATCGGTGCATAATTTATTTCGCTCACAATTAATTGCTTCGTAACTCGATATTTGGTTATTTGCACCCATCATACATCGCAATCACAACTTAATCTTGTTTTATAAATCGGGTTTTACAATACGCAAATCGTAAAAAATTCCATTGGATTATTTTTTTTCGATCTCAAATTGTGAGGGTAGGTCGAAATCTTGCTCAACGGTCGAACGGCTCAACGTAGACTGTGAATATTTTCGTTACCAAGTGAATGAACAGATTGGCTCTTACGAGTACCGCACAGTATCGAGAACGTTTTATGTAACATACCAACCTGTTTACTTCAACTTACCTGCTCGGTAGGTAGTTATATCTGTTAATCGTTATCTATCTTTATTGTATTCACTTACGGAGTAGTTTCATTAATAATATCGGAGCAAAATATAGTTTGCAGTGCACTTAGATTGTGCCGGAACTACACGTAACATATCTTTCCGGTACCTACTTGTTTACGTTGCACAAAATTGAGTTTGTTATTGTTTAAAGACCGACAATAGTAATCCATCTGCTACTATTCAGGTACTCAGGAACTAAACGCGTAATCGAGACTTATATACCTACATATTTTGTGATTATACGTATCGACCTACATAGTAAATGCCTACAATGTCACTTCTAAAGAAAAATAGATCAGGTACTTTGAAGACGTCTAAATCAAAATCAATCGAGGTTCATTATACTACTGAGGATTTGCCGTCCTTACGTAGAAAACGAACCATCGCATATAAGCGTTTGACTAAGGCTTTAGAGGTTGGAATGTTAGCAGTTAGTGACCATTCTCAGCGAGACTTGTTTTTATCATATCATCAGGAAGTAAAGAATATCGCGGCTAATTTTGAGGATGCGCATTTCACAATTCAGGAGATTCTTGATGATCCTGAAAATGAAGATAACGAAATTCAGGAGCGTTTCGACGAAATGTATTACAAAGTGTTGTCAATAAATCGCACCTTTTCTAAAGGTGATTCAAATCATTCTCACGGTATTGGCAATGCTTCTTCGAACATTCGGTTACCCAAAATAACACTTCCGACATTTAGCGGTGACGTCAAGAAATGGCCGGAATATTTCGATACTTTCAACGCTTTGATACACAATTCAACTTCTTTGACTGACACGGAGAAGTTTCACTATCTGTTATCATCACTTAGCGGCGATGCGGTGACGGTAATCAAATCGTTCCCGATGACACATGAACACTATCAGGACGCGTACCAAGCGCTCACCGCGCGCTTCACTAATAAACGCGACCTAGCCTTTACGTGTTGGCGAGACATCTTAAATGTCGATTTTAAATACAGTGATGCTCACGAGTTCAGAAAATCCCTTGATTTGTTTGAAGAGAATCTAAGCATTTTAAAAACAGTTAATCTGCCGGTTGGTCAATGGGATTTTATTCTAGTATATCATATTTTATCAAAACTTGACTCGAAATTAAGACGTGAATTTGAAGAAAATCATTCGGACGTCGAACTGCCTACCTACGTACAATTAAAGGCTTTTCTACACTCTAAATGTGAGGCATCATTACGCGATACACATTTCGTTAAGACAATCAAGTCAAACGAACTTACGCAGAAAAGTTCGACTTCACATTCGCAACCAAAACGGTTCACCCCGGCACACACACTAGTAGCTGCTACCGATCAAAAGCAAACCGAAAGTCCTTCCGTTCCGTATACCAGTAAATGTTCCTTCTGTAGTGATGTTCATTCCATTGCGGCATGTTCAGAATTTATCAAGAAATCATACGATGAACGAATGCAGATTGCCACTGAGAAGAACTGGTGCTTCAACTGCTTGAAGCCATCCCATCGGTTGAAAGATTGTAAATCGATATTTTCATGCCGCACATGCAAACGGAAACATCACACCTTACTCTATCGCGATAATCCTATCGAATCCCATCCAACCTCATCGTCGTTGGTGTCAAGGTCACCTATGCATACAACTGTTTTGCTGGCGACTGCAGTAGTGCAGGTCAAGGATGCTCTCGGTACAATGCAATCGTTCCGTGCCATATTTGACACCGGAAGTCAAAGTAACTTTATTACTGAATCGGCCGTCTCACGTTTAAACTTACAGCCGTCCCCAATTAACACAACCGTATGTGGACTCGGCGAGGCACCAGCGTCTATCCTCGGTGACGTGAGGTGTGCTGTAGGTACTAAGGATACAATATTCTTTGATTTGGACCTGCATGTCATTTCGAAAATATGTGGCGATCAACCTATCGCAAAATTAAACACTTCTGGATGGTCACATATTCAATCCTTGCCACTCGCAGACCCCGGATTCGACATTCCGGGATCTATCGATCTGTTGCTCGCCGCCGACGTCTTCACCGATTCACTTCTCAACCAACAAATCAAAGGAAATGTTAACCAACCCACCGCTTTCAACTCCATCTTTGGGTGGCTCCTGTTAGGCAAAACTCGTTTAGCTTCGAGCACCCTGGTACACACATCATTAAACATAGATAACGAATTGAATTCTCTGGTTCAACATTTTTGGGAACTGGACTCCATACCGAAAGCGTCACTCTTGACTCCAGAAGAAATGCTCTGTGAACAGAAGTTTGTATCCAGTCATTCTCGGGATTCCTCTGGACGATATGTTGTACGTTTGCCCTTTAAAGATGATTCGGAACCCATATTCGCAGGCTCTCGTGAGGTTGCACTGCGACGATTCCACGCTATCGAACGCCGGTTGTCTCGTGACTCTGATTTAAAAGGCCAATACGTGGACTTCATGACAGACTACCTAGAAACCGGACACATGACATTGGTACCAGTAGAGGAAATCAGCATGGGTAAATACTATATTCCACATCACTGTGTTCTGCGCCCCGATTCCGCCACTACCCGTCTCCGTGTTGTGTTCGACGCCTCTGCCAAAGACGCTAACTCCCGTTCCTTAAACGACTCTCAACTTACCGGTCCTAAGTTGCAACCAAACATTATCGACATTATTTTGCGGTTTAGGGAACATAACGTTGTCTTCATGGCTGACGCCCGACAGATGTATCGTCAAATTTTGATCTGGCAGGACCATCGTGACTATCAGCGTATCTTTTGGAGAGCCTCTGCTCACGATAATCTCCAAGAGTACCGTTTGAATACCGTTACGTATGGTATTTCTTCATCCCCTTTTCTTGCATGCCGTACCTTGAAACAGCTTGCTGAAGACGAAGGAGACTCGTATCCCGTTGCAAAGCGGATCATCCTGTCGGATGTTTATATAGACGATGTAGCAACCGGATGTGACTCGCTGGAAACCGCTGAACTAGCAAAAAAACAACTTATCGCTCTATTCAAACTCGGTGGTTTTCATCTCAGAAAATGGGTTAGTAACAAGGCGCAACTTTTGTTGGATCTTCCCAGCCAGGATTGCCTAACTGGGTCCGTATCTCTAGATAATTCTGAATCTTCAACTTTAAAAGTTCTAGGTCTGCAATGGAATCCGTCACTGGATGCATTCCTTTTCGAAATTAAACCATCCGAGCGTCCATGTACCAAGCGTTCCATTCTTAGCGAACTGGCTAGAGTCTTCGATCCATTGGGCTTCTTATCTCCCATCACAATTCAAATTAAATCATATATCCAAAAGCTTTGGATTCTCGGTATTGGATGGGACCAAACGCCGCCTGATGAGATCATTCATTCATGGACTGCATACGTGGATCAATTGCCACAGTTGTCCCAACTTCGAATCCCTCGTAAAATAACATGCTCTGAAGCAAAATCATGTGAGCTTCACGGCTTTTGTGACAGCTCCGAGACAGCGTATGGTGCTGTTATTTATTTACGCGTCACTGATAAGGACGGTGCAGCCCATCTCTTCTTGGTCTGTTCAAAAGCTCGTGTAGCACCGCTGAAATGCACATCGTTGCCTAGGTTGGAACTCTGCGCGGCAGTTCTCCTCTCCAATCTATACACACTCGTTCGCGACACGTATCTAGCTCGTATCCAACTCGATGCTGTCTACTTATGGTCAGACTCAACCGTTGTCCTCTCCTGGTTACGTTCACATTCATCTCGTTGGACCACATTCGTTGCCAACCGGGTGAGTCAAATCCAAGACCTCACACCTACTGAATGTTGGCATCACGTCTCCTCGGACGATAATCCTGCTGATGTCTGTTCACGTGGACAATTTCCTAGTGAACTTCTTCACAATTCGCTATGGTGGGCGGGGCCATGTTGGCTTTCACAAAATCATGAATTATGGCCTTCGAGTTCAGGCAGCATACTTCACGAGGACGACGTTACTATAAAGGCTGAAGAACGCAAAGTAGTTATCTTAGTGACCGATGAGACCGCGACGGATGACCCTCTAATTATCGAAACTTTACTAAATCGTTTTTCCTCGTTATCGAAACTTGTTAATGTTCTGGCTTACATATATCGCTTTATTAACAATTCTCGTATCTCACATCAATCAAATCGTAAGGAGTTCTTAAACAATGTGGAACGTCATCACGCTCTCATGCAATTCGTCAAACACGTACAGGGCAGATCTTTCTCGGAGGAAATCTCCAAGTTGAAATCAAAAAAGGTGTTATCGAAACCTTTTCGAAAATTGAACCCGTTTATAGACGATCAGGGAGTACTCAGGGTGGGCGGCAGGATCTCTCGATCTGGATTAGAGTACGAACACAGGCACCCTGCCTTCTTACCATCTGATCATCCGTTAACGCTCTCAATCATCAACTTCACTCATCGTACCCATTTGCATCCAGGCATAAACACCACACACTTTTTGCTGCTTCAACAATTTTGGATCATCGCTGCAAAGCGTACCATTCGCCGTTGCCTTTCCAAATGCGTTCAGTGTTTTCGAACAAACCCACAGCCGCTTCAACCCTTCATGAGCGATCTTCCATCTTACCGAGTCAATCAAGTTAAACCGTTCTCGGTGGTAGGTGTCGATCTAGGTGGACCATTCCGCATCAAACTTGGTTCCCATCGTGGCGCTAAGATGGACAAGGCATATTTATGTTTGTTTATCTGCCTCGCAACCAAAGCAGTCCACTTGGAGGTTGTGTCGACGCTCTCAACCGATGGATTTATAGCTGCGCTACGGCGCTTTGTAGGTCGTCGCGGCCGCTGTAACACTATTCATGCGGATTGTGGTACCAACTTTGTAGGCGCAAAAAATCAACTTTCGTCTTTAATGCAACGGGCTTCTAATGAGCAGAAAATCGAATTTAAATTCAACCCACCCGGCGCTCCACATTTTGGTGGTGTCTGGGAAATACAAATAAAAGCAGCAAAATCACATCTATATCGAGTTGTGGGTGATCAAGTCTTAACGTTCGAGGAGTTGACAACTCTGTTCGTTCAAATTGAATCCATTTTAAACTCGAGACCTCTTTACCCGATCAGCTCCGACCCCAACGACCTTTCGTGTTTGACACCTGGTCATTTCCTAACCTTAGAGCCTCTAACAGCTGTCCCTGATGAGGATCTATCGCATCTTAATCCAAATCGGCTTCATCGGTGGCAGATGATACAAGCGTTCCAACAGAACTTCTGGTCTCGGTGGAAAACTGAATACTTAAACTCGCTAACGCAACGCGCGAAATGGACTAAACATTCAAAACCGTTGTCGATAGGTTCTATGGTGCTAGTCAAGGACGACAATCGTAGCCCATTGCACTGGAATCTCGCGAGAGTCATAGAACTCCAGGTCGGAGTTGATGGAGTAGCTCGGAGTGCATTAGTAAAAAATGCAAACAATCAAATCATCAATCGACCTCTAGTGAAACTATGTCCTTTGCCAACAGAAGACTAGTTTCAATCGCACTAAACGATAGTTTATTAAATCTTAATTAAGCATATCGTAGTATAAGCTAATATTAATCTAACCGTTGCTTTTAGCAATCTAAATCGTATAGGTAGTTAATCTTATTATCGTTTTCAATTAGATCTTCTATGTTCTAACCAGAAAATACCATAAGTATTTTGGTGGGCGGGATGTTTCGTTCCCATCAAAACTCCATTCCAACATGACGTTCACATTTTTTCTCTGGGCTTACCAGCAGTAACGAGACGTCAAATTTTTGATTGTCATGCATTGTACGCAAACGTCAAAGCTCAGAGCACAAGGACAGTTCGTAACGGACGCCGATCGGAACACGCGCGACTTCGCGACCAGCTCAAAAAGCATTAAAATTTCTAACCGACTCCGTGTGATCATCATCTCATCTCATCAACATAACGAAACCTTGGCCCCATCGTCAGCTCATGGACATCTGGAAGTTCAACGAGTGTCAGTTTGCAGTCTGAGGTACGTACTCTGCATATATCTTTACTGTTGGCTGCCTAGATCAAAGTGAACATCTTATTTTTATCGTGTAACTCGTCAGACCTCTCATCCAGGTCTTCCCTGAGTAGCAGAAAGCCATCACAGTATTTCGGCGTGGTGCGAATGCTACAAGTGGTGATTAAATCATTTACACAATTTATATAATCATTAAATTATATAGTTAATCAACATAGAAAACCAGCCCTTCATGTCAAACATAGAATTCCGATAAATCTCCTAAGCAACCGTACAGATCCTAAGTATTATAAGGTAGGTATCCAAGTAAAGAGAAGTAGCTTGATGTTTATGTTTTTATCTGCAGTAATCAGCCTTCATAACTTACTCAGTACTGGAACTGAGGGTTCCTCTTTGGAAGGAGGTAAGTGGTGCAAAAATTGGCCGTTAAATGTCAACTGCTAAATATGTATTTTAATGTTCCTAACGGTTACGACAGTAAACATTGTCAAAATCTGAGCGCTTGGCAAACGGAATGGTATTTCCAATGTTGCCAACTTCACCTACTGCAGTTACATTCCATTGTCTGACTAATTGCTACTTTCCAATACCATATTAGTGAATTTATGAATACATTCATATTATCATTTTATCAGTGCTAATGATGAGTGCTGCATTTGTACCTACAAGTTTGCACACATTATAACATTAAATTAATTAACAATGCAAATAGATGTTTTACAAGCACATTACAGTAGTGTAGTATTGGTAAAAGTCCTTGAAATGTTAATCACATTTGTCGCCCACATTCTGAATCAATTTATTATCGAAGCGTTTGGCAGGAAATTAAGGCTAAAAAGTACATAAAGCAATGAATTAGGGGACGTAATATGCGTTGATAAAAGCCAGAACGACACATCGGAAAATTCGTGTAAAAGCAACGTAGCCAGATTAGTTTTTGTAATTCCCTAATTAGGAAAGTTCGCTGGAAATTGTCCGAAATGATATTGCAAACCAGTGTGCACTCGCTTTGACATGTAAGTAATCGAATTGAATGTCACTCTCAAAGCAAATACGGTGACTACCACTAGCTAATTATAGCTTGAAACTTATCCACTATAACAGTTAGTAGCTCAATGTGTATGTGCCAAACTTGATTTTCAGCTTTGTCAACAACTAGTTTGCGGTTTCACATTTTCATTTGTATTTTATCTTGGACACCTCTGACTTTCGCTGGTGGAAAACATCGTGAGGAAGCCAAGGGTGCCAGAGGCAGTCAGCTCTACTTCTAATCATGCTGATAGTGTAATCTTGTTACAATTACCCAGAGTATTCTCAGGAACTCATGCCAACATTACAAAAAGTTGATAGTGCAGTGACGATGCGGATAGGATCTGCGCCAGCATAAAACTCGTGATTCTTTGATGAGGGAATCGTATATGGGCCCCAAGGAGTACTTACTAACTTAATTTAGCGAAAGAGAAGCGGCGCTAGCGTTGCTAATGTTTTGTTGTATTTCCTACCAGTTACCAGAATCATTTACTGTGTTCATGTTTCTTGTTCAATTTTTGGCAAGTAAGTTGACAGTCTTTCTGATGGTAAGTGGGCACCATCCATCAGTGGTGAGCACTTACAAACTAGAAGGTACGTTGCCATCCCAGAGGCAAAGTTAAAGTCCCTACAAACCGGAACGCTGCTTGGCGACAGAAAGAGGTACTTCCTTGCAGGAGCTCCTTCACAAAGAGCTCTACTACAATTGAGCTAAACTCGATGTGAGATGAAAATGTTCAGTGTCTCAAGTTAATCCGTACAAAGCTCGATTTATTCGAGTGTAATGCTGAAGTTGGATCGCTTCTCAGGGTGAAGTGAAGATTAAGTACAAACTTCAAGCAATGTACAGACGCCAGCACATCAAGCTACCCGAAACTGTAAAATTTTCCCAATCAACTTTGAACCTTATGCGTCAGCGATAAAGTTGAAAATCTATTAAAGAAATTTGACAGATTGTAGTAGGTTGATATGCTGGCGTCTGTACATTAACTGCTTGGTTTCAGCAAATGCATTCATTATGTCAGTTGATATTTTAAATATGATGTATCGATGGTTGCCTTGTATTGTAACGTAAAATTTCGAATTGTTACTTAAAACTAAAACTAAACTAACTAAACTAAAATGAATGATATTCCGTTCAAGTAGAAATAAGTTTCCGAAGCACTAAGCAACCTAGCTGCAACGCTTGGACACCATCAATTGCTAATTGGAATAATTAGCGAGACACTCTCGGCAAACTCTCACATTTATTACGTGTAGGTACTTTCTCTTCTGAAGTAAATGTTCGTCGAGTTAACTGCTCTTTAAAAAACAGGACTTCGTTTGACCCTTGTATTATTAAAACAATATATAAAATGGATGGGTATGTAATATTCATTTAAAATTAAAATACAAATAGCAATCCGAATATAGCGTCGAAAAATTCATCTGCGATGCATGTCGTCTGTAATGTACCCAAGAGACTGGTGGCATTACCACGTTGTATGGCAACGCTTAGCCTCTGGCTAAGGTAAAAGCCAGCCCTTGGGTCACGGGAAGTGTCAACCAGCCGTTTCGAGATGTTTTTAAAAGACAATGAGTAATCGGACCCCACGGCTCGAGGGTTTCAACCCCAAACGTCTCGAAAATATAATTATATAAGTTTATTAAAAAAAGAAAAAAAAACAAAGTAGTAGTGGTAGTAGTAGTTATAAAGTTTATTATTATTATTTTGAGTGTTTTTTTTTCTCAGCTCATAGGCTGGTTTTAGCTACATTTACGGGCCAAAGCCAAGTAAATGCAGCGTGTGGTGTGTATTATTATTATTATACTTACGCCGCCGCTTAAGGTTTTCCGCAGCCGCAGAAACAGCACCAGCACAGCACGCCCAGCCAGGAAGATGGGATGGCGCAAGTTTAGTTTGTGAATAGTTTTAGTTAAGTTAGGATATAATTTTGTTCTTTTTATTAATTATTTAGGTGAGGGGCTGTATAATAACAGCCGCACAGGTCGATCGATCAGATTAAGCTACGCTAGCCGCGGTTGGTCTGTAGATGGGTGACCATCTTTGCATACCGAGACCCCTCCGTGACTCGGAAAGCACGTTAAGCCGTTGATCCCGGCTGTCATCTGTCTGCTGAAAAGGCTAGGCAGATGATGATGATGAATTAGTTAGTAATTAGGTAGGTGAGTAGGGATGAATTAGGTATTAGTAGTTTGATCCTTTAGCTTGAACTGAACTAGGTAAGGTCTTCAAAAAAAAATTACAATTAAAATATGTGGGTGTGGGTTGTGGTTGAACATACAAGCACAAGCAGCGTTCTGGTTTGGAGAGACCACCTACCATAAGGAGGAAAGAAAGAACAAAGTTTATTTTGGCACAGTTCGTGAAGCACAAAATACAAATAACAAAATATAAAAGTGAAAGTAACGTTTTAATAACAACAGTGTGTGTCGGAAGACTGCCAACGAAACACGAAACGTATTATATTTAACGCTATGTTAAAATGCTGCCCGAACTTTTTGTATAGTTGCAAATGCAGCTCACAAAATTAAGTCAAGTGTTAACTTCGCTTTGAAATTGCTTTTCACAACAACACACTATTGATAAACATTGTACAACGTGATAAGTTCAAATACTGCTACGTTTCCTGGAATTAACGCACACCACCAAACACCACAATCAGAATATTATGTTATAATCATAAATACATACATCATCATCATCATTTCAGCCAAAAGACGTCCACTGTTGGTCATAGGCCTCCCCCAAGCACCTCCACTTCGACCGGTTCTGTGCTTCTCGCATCCAACGGGTTCCTGCGGCCTTCACAAGGTCATCGGACCACCTTTTGGGAGGCCTTCCAACGCGACGTCTTCCGGTACGCGGTCGCTACTCCAGAACCTTTCGGCCCCATCGGCCATCTGTCTGCGAGCAATGTGCCCTGCCACTTAAGTTTGGCAATTCTTCGGGCTGTATCGGTTACCTTGGATCTCCTGCGGATCTCCTCATTTCTGTATCGATCACGCAGGGAAACTCGAAGCATAGCCTTCTCCATTGCCCTTTGGGTGACTTTTAGCCTTTTTTATAAGGCCCATTGTGAGCGACCACGTTTCAGTGCTAATGTCATCACAAATACATACACAGAATTTTTATTATTATGTATAAAACATTGTTGATTTGTTAAATTAGATACTAATTGTGGGAGAAAATTTTGGTCACATTACAAATCTACTCTCGCACATAAGTATAAGGGTCTGGCGTAGTAGTTACTTCGGTCATTTTGATTTATTTTGACTGTACAACGGAATCATTTTTTGGATAAAAAATTACCTATAATAACAAAAAAAAACAACCGACTTAAAAAAAAAAAACACTACACAGTGATAAATAACTTTAATTTCGGAAGTCGGTGTCGTTGGTTCCGGATTTTCGTTTTTTTGACACCGACTTCCGAAATTAAAGTTATTTATCACTTTGTAGTGTTTTTCTTGAAGTCGGTTGTTTTTTGTAAAAAAGTTTTTTTATTTTCACTTTTTAGTTTTACCTACCCCACACAAATTCAATTAACACTAGTGCATTGAAGAATTGAAGACACCGACTAGAAGAATCATCAAAATTCGCATAGAAATGCCGGAGATGCATATAACTTCGTACATAATAATAAGTTCCTAATGTATTATATACTAAAACCTTCCTGAAAGTATATAGATCACATTGATGAAAGAATTATCAAAATTGGTTGATTAGTTTTTGAGAAAATCGCGGACATACAAACATACATACATACATACATACGGGTCTAATACAGAACCTCCTTTTTTGAAGTCGGTTAAAAATGATAGAAATCGGTTTAGTAATCGATTCTGAACAAACTACTTTCATAATTTGCATTAATTCAGTTACACATTGTATAATTATGAAAAGCACTTGTACTACCTGAAAGCCTAGCCTTTCGTAGCATAATCGTAGACAGTATAGGTGCTACGAGTGTCTACGACGTGCTACGTAGCGTCGCTACGTAATTGATTTGAACACAATCGCTGTCTACCTGTCATTACAGTCTGAAACATAAAACTGATTCAAATAAACAGAAAATGTGTGAACACTGAATTATACAGCAGACATACTGTTAAACTGATTTACATGTATTTATCAGGAATATCTATTTTGCAACTATTGCAGTTATATTATTATGAAAAATATTCTGAATAAAGCTGATTTAAATTCAGGTTCTATTAATATGAAGAATAAATGCATAGCATTGCGTTAAGAAATAATATAATACTACTCTCTACTAAAACTCACACTACATACTTTATTATTATCTAATTCTTATTTTGTGTATACAAACATTACAAACTGACATACAAACTACACTAATTGGTATGTATTGGGAAAATATCGTGAAAATCATAATTATAAGAATCTCTCTTGACACCTACATCTCTCATCTTCGGTATGGTTTGTTATTATTACGTCAGACTATAGATCAGACGAATAATACCATTGGATACCTGTACCTAATCTTTTCTTGTTTCACGATTACATGATCTATAATAATGTAATGACGTTATCACAAATACGGTCGTATTCGATGTCCAGTTTTACCTATTAGCAATGTACCTACCCATTAACTATTTTTAGATAAAAATGTACACAACAATACCAATGAAAACTAATCAGGCTTGAAAATGTAAATCCGTTAAGTAGGAATCAGCTTACGAAAAGAATAAAGCTTTTAGACGTCGGTTTTGTGCCCAAAAAGGTTCTTAACATTCTAAGAAAAAAGTCTAGCTTGGTAGTAAATCTTCTACATTATGTAAAGCAACTCAGTTACTGCTCAAGCCTCTTTAAATCCTCGAGTCTCGCGGTTATTCTGGCGTCCCGCGGTCCCCAGCAGATGTCACATATCGAAAAATATTATCATCCGTAGTTTTCATGTTGATATTTTTCCTGCGTGTTTGGACAAGGACTTGTAAAAAGGATGTACTTATGTACTTCAGCGTAGTTGAAGTCAAATGTAGACTTCTAAATAGAGACAAAACTTCATATTATTACTCTGAAATTATATTTGAGTTAGTTTCCAAATGGTGCAGATAGGTATGTGGGCGTGCTGTGTGCGCACGGCCCCACAGTACCTAGTGGTGACTCAGACAGTGAAGAATCTCGTCACAGCCTCAAGCTATACAAAATGTCTCGTCATGTATCCTGTACCTGCCGTGACTTCGTAAAGCTTGGTTGTCTGTTGGAGATCCACTCCTTTGGTTGAAGTTATCCCGAAATTTAAACAAATATGACATTTAATGAGGTCAGAGGAGGAAGCGAGAAAAAAGGTCTTTGTAAACAATTTCAGTGTTTTATAAATTAAGCCAAAATCCAGTTTTCTGGTTGAAGTTGAATTTACTCCCAACACACTTAAAACTCCATTCTTGACGCATTGGCTGACTTTTTAAAGCAAATTTAATTAACGATAGAATTTATGTAAAAGGAGCGGCCTTTGGCTACATTCCCTAATTACATAGCCCTTCGTGTAAACCAGACAAATAATTCATTCAGCATTTATTTACACATGCAAAGCATTTGAATCCAGACAATTTATAAGGGGTGTGCGATATTGAATTTTTATCAGGTTTTTGTTTTTAAAATCGCATGTTTGTATACCTGGTACCGCATGTACAGCATGTAGGCGTCTACTTAATACTCTGCTTGCATATCTACCAATAGCAAGTATTATTGAAAAAAATATTAACGTTCTATTCATAGCTGGCGTGCCATAGCACGCCAGCTAAGAATAGAACGTTAATATTTTTGAATGAAATTATGTATCTGTGTACTGTGTAGACATATCTACACAGATACATAATTTCATTCATAAATGATATTCCTACTTTCATATGGTGGAGGGTTGCGGGAGATATTAATCCGTTACATATTTTGCGTCGAGCACTATAGTTGAACATGAACAACAAGTTACGAAGTTTGTATAAAACATGTCGCCATCGCCACTCTATTTAATGAAGTCGTAATGCGAGTACTGAGTTTTGTTTAAAGTTAGAATAGTTTCGGGATTGATGTTTTCACAATGAAAAGCTGAATATGTTTAAGCGATGGTGCTTCTTGTAGTACTGCGCTGAGTCCTTCCTCCTAGAAACGCTTAGTACCTTTAGTTCTGATATAAACGAAATCTACCCACTTAGTAGATTTAGGTACTTACCTACTACCTAAGTACTGCTTTCTGTAATCCTAATCCTAACTAATATTATAAATGCGAAAGTAAGTTTGTTGTTTGTTACCTTTTCACGCCTAAACCACTGAACCGATCATCCTAAAATTTTGCATATACGTTTCCAGGTGTACAGAAACGAACATAGGGTACCTTTCATCCCGAAAAAAGTGCTGTTCCCGAAGAAAACAACATTAACGTTATTATGATAATAGATGGCGCAACGTGTCTTTCGAACGAGATCGACACTCATTGCGGTTGAAACCACGGTACGCTGCTAGTAATGTATAATACTTTATCCATCCCAACAATCAATTAAGATTTTCTTCTAGGAACTGGGTCATTCTTGTAGTCCACACATGAGAAGCTACTTTAAAAGGTGCAACACGGTTGTATGTACCCACTAACTCTTAATAGCGTCAATTTATTCCGGGAATATAATTTTCACTTCTCATGCTCTGAAAGTGCTTCTTTGTGCAGGGTATAGGCTGCACAAAATCGAATATTGTGCACAAGGGCATTAACGTATCTACTCATAAATGTATTATATTAAGGCAAAGAAAATGAGCCATACAGCCAAATGCAATAAGAAGTTCATAGATAGAATTTGTTATTATATAATATTTACTTTAATTTATTTGCCTTATGTGTTTTTTAAGATATAATAGATATTAAAATTTTAATTCAAGTACGGTAGATTAGTTAATTTAAGAAAATTATTATTACAAAATTAATTTAATAGTAGGCTGTATAGGTCTGCAGCCTAATATCAATGTCGTAAGATTAAAAAAAAATAATTTCCTTCAGTATTCAAAACTGTTCTAATTTTACTTTGAATTTTAATTAAAGACATGTTATGTTATACTACTGTTTTATTTCCTCGCAATCGAAGTGAAAAGCAGAGTTTATAACTCGTCCACAAAACCATTTCTATCCTCGACATTACTATCAGCCCTCGCCTTCGGCTCGGGCTGCTAAAAGTCTCGGATAAAAATGGTTTGTTTTGTGCACTTGTTGTAAAATCTACTATTGTTTAAGTACGTACGGCCAGAGAGACTCTGGCCGTACTTAAACAAATTATATTCCCGAAATAAAGGAAAAAGACCATGACCTGGAAAAGGACATACTTAGGCTATAAGTCATCCTGGATCGCAAACGAAGTCGCGGGCAACAGCGAGTAATAATATAACAGAATATAATAATATATTAATATTCATTTATAGCTTGCCTACACTACACCATCATGAGGTTTCATCCGTTTTCTTGAAAACAGGTCGTTGATACCGCAGATACCCGAACCAATTCCCTAAGGAAAAACTTAACCACTACAGAGAATTTCGAGTGTTTGGATTGGCAGAACAATTATCTTGAACGGCAAACGGAAACTGATCAAATTGAATGACTGAATGAGTTGAATCACTCGATTGCTCTCAAGAATTCTATTGGTGAATAGCACACAACAGCCGGTCGATTCTGTAAAAATCTTACCGTGAAAACTTAGGTGAAGTGAGTTTGTTTTTGCTAGAAATTGACACTATTGGCAGCTCACTCCACGCTCACTTCACCTAAGTTTTCACGGTAAGATTTTTACAGAATAGCACCACAGTACAGCGGTGGGCACACTCCCTCTGCTGCTTTGTCTTGAACTAAATTATTTCGTAAATAAGTGTACATACCTACTAATGAATTAGTTTTCTTTGCACACACTTCTGCCTACATTCTGTTAGTAGAAGACAATCAGTACCTATTGGAAAAGTGACTTAACTACAGATAAAATGTGCTAATCAGACATTTCCCGTCGCGCGTCTAATTAGCAGACACAGTAGAAATTTTATTGCTATCGGTACACATGGTGTACACTCGACGTGCGAAGAGTTAAGTAAACATCCAAAGAAATTAAGGTATAACGTTATTAACTTCTCACGCGAACTTTACATTAGCTCACGTAGTGTAGTAATGGTTTAATTATGAAACATATACCTACGTTTAAACATTTTGATATATGTAGGTAATTATTAGACGAAAGTTGAACTAAATTACATTTATACTATGATTAACATGTGATTTCAGACGTGAGTGACAGCCACGAATCTCTATAAATCGTGTTATGCGGCTTATAGAGTTCCGTGGCATAAACATTCGATATCCACTACCGACGTCCTACCACCTCCCTACAACCTATGTACTAGGAACAACCATCAACACCATGGCCCACGCACAATGGTCCACGTGAAGGACTAAGTGCGTAAACCAAACCCATAACATAGAACATAGAACCTATCTACTATGTTGATTTTGTTCCCGTGTTATAAATAACTGTTACCTAATTCGTATTCCAGCTAAAATCCATCATACTGTGACAAAGGTCCTTGTTTATTTTGAAGTCCTTGTTTATTTTGCGTTGTGGTTGGCTGTAGCCTGTAGATAGCGTAACACGGATTGTGCACGTGTAGTAATCGAGAGAGTGTCAGTGATTGATTGACGCGTCGACAAACTTTACCACTTTTAGTTTTGACGAAGTAACCCTATATTTTGCAGAGCAGCTTCATGCCCAACCCATGCGCCTTTAATCTCTTCGAAACTTGATTAGTTAAGGATAATAAAACCACCACTTCAAAATTAATAGAAATTAATCGGTTTAATATTAAGACAATAATGGTGCGAACAATGAACACATATGTATTACCTATATATATAACTTTGGTACATACTTTGGTGACTAAGCTGCTAGGTACATTAGACTAACATGTCAATAAGAGCTGATCAGCATACATCAAAAAGAATATCTTAGATCATAACATTAGTTATAAAAATGCAATTTGACAATTATATAAATTCGTTATAGGTAATATTCATAGACAACATAATCGTCCTACAAAGTAACTCGATATAAATGCAAAAGTTCATAAAAGTATTTACATTTATTATTAAAAAGTATGCATATCATTGGACCCTAAGTAAAACTACATTAATCCATGCTAAGATTGTTATAATTAAAAATAATGTATATAATAGTACCTGAAAGTATTTACAGTTTCAAATATTTGAAGTAGCTAGTTTTTGCGTCACGGCTCATTAGGCGCAAAAACTACAATACAAATCCATTATTTAAAATACAAAGTTACATTATGGCCTTATTTACTAGCTTTGGCTTAATATATTTACATATCTGGTAATGTGTGACTATAGCTTAAGATTTTAATAATTATAATACACTATAATTACAATAAGCTGTCGAAGTTATAGAGAGCGATGGTACCTGCAACAAAAAGTATACATATTACGTACATACTGTGAAGTTAAAAATAATACATTACCTAGATGAAAAACGTGGTTTTAAAAGAACAAAACAACGGTAAAATATTATTCAACGTTCTGTAACTCCGAATACATTAGGTATACATTTTTGTGCTTTAATTAAATACAATCGGGGTTTTTTGTCATCTCACGATGATGTAAGCCGTATTTCTTATAGTAGCGATAAGACCCCTATTTGAGGAGTGGCTAGAGAGGCGTCACGGCGCCCTCACCTACTGACTGACGTAGGTCCTCACCGGACACGGATGTTTCGGGAAGTTCCTGTACATCATCAGGCGAGAGGAAACGCCCGGGTGTCACCATTGCGAGGACCGCCCAGAGGGCACGGTGGAGCATACGGTGGAGGTCTGCCCCGCTTGGGCGGAGCACCGCCGTGTCCTCGTAGAGGCGATCGGCAGCGGCGGCGACCTCTCGCGTCCGGCCCTAGTTCAAGCCATGGTCCGGAGCGAGAGGGAGTGGGAGGCAGTCACCTCCTTCTGCGAAGCAGTCATGCTAGCGAAGGAGGTGGCGGGAAGGCTGAGGGACAGAGCCTCGCGTCCAAGCCGCCGCGGGAGACGCTCCGGGCGTCGGGAGCCGCGTGACGACTCCCGACCACCGTAAGCGCGGGCCTAAGGACGGGAAGTAATGGGTAGCTCATCGTCCGATCAGGACCAGGCCCGTGCCGGACGGCGCGTACTTGTTCCACGCGCGCCTCAAAGAGATGTCAGCGCCAATGAAGGGGCCCGTTAGGGCCGAAGCATGCCGGGGCGAGATTATCCGAAAGAGTTACCGCTACCCCGGAACACAAAGGGCTAAGGAAGGAACACGGGTGGGTTTTAGTCAGAAGGATTCTGACACTCCCTTCCGCTCCACCAGAGCGGGAGGGGTCATTTGATGAATTCACATCCTCAGAAAAAAAAAATATAGCCGTATTTCTTTGAGCTTCTTCATTCAAATTATAATCTATAGGTAGAAATTTTTCCTCCTCCAGTATGATAAAATTTTTATTACATTACAAAAAGTATACGGTTTTTAACATGAAATACTGGCAGATTCGAAACAAAAATCGACGATTCGTAAATAGCCCGGTTTCATTTGTTTTAGCAATAGTCACTGGCAAAATATAAATCGAGATTCCATTAAAAACTTTGAAGGTTGACACGTGAGAAACATAATATGATTTATTTTTAGTACCTACCTATTTGATAATTTTAAGGGTGTCATTTATAGTTTTACTACAAGAATGCGTTTTTATATAACACAAATGACCCATCCCAGCTTGGGACGGTTATGTACAATGTACTGCTGTGGCGACATATTAAAATATCGAGATTTCTGCGCGATAAGTTATACTAATTTATACTACTCTTACTGATGGTGAAAAAAAACCGCATAAAAACTTGTGTAGTTTAGATGAACTAAGACAGACATGAAGAGCGACTGGTTTGTACTATGTATGGCTATATATGAGATGATCAGAGTCTATGTTAGGCTTCTCCAATTGCACATAATACTAAACTTTTCCCGCGCTCACTCTGTCATACATCCATTTGCAGCTATGTTGCGGTTATCGTTACTCCAACAAGCCTGAAGACGTCTTACTTACACTACAATATTGACAGCAAATATAATATCTCCTTAGCGAAGACGGTAAAGTTACAAGCTTATAATATAGTGTTCAAGCTTTTAACTCAATAAGGCCCAATTTCCACTAACTCTACATCACACAAAAAAAGGTTATTACATTATATTAGTTTCCTAGGTTCGAAACTAGTGCTGCGAAGGCTTATGTCGACGAGATAGAGCCTTCAGGCACATATCTGTATGCGAAAGATAAGTAAGAATTAGTTACAACATTATTATTTTTGAAGATGGTAGAAAATTTTATTGTAAATTTATGTAGTACCTACCAAAGTTTCGGAAACTACATATAAGTCGGTAGAGATAATTACATTATATCCTCATTAAGGCAAAACTCATTTCTAATATAATTATTTCTACTGCTTCAATTTTCTTATTGAAGAGTATCAGTAAGTAACCTCTTAGTATCAAAACACCATACGTCTTTGTCACCAAAATATATTTTATGTAAAGATATACAAAAATTCGATCTATGTATATGATCGAATTTTTCATCTTAACACTCCGGTGATCGAGTAGCTTCGGAAGCTACTGATACACTTAATCAATGTCTTATCGTTTTAAACAAGGTTCTAATTTAACCAGCTAACCTGACTAGGACTAAAGCAAATTGTATCTTAGGGCCTACGGACCATTAACAACGGTTAAAGGCGTTAAGAGAGTGTTAAATGCTTTTGTAACATAATTTATTAATGCTGATGATGATTTGTATTTATATCAAGTTTAATTAAACAGCTCTCAGATATATACAGGATGATCAAAAAGTCGTGGATCAAACGAAATAGGGAGTTAAAGGAGGTCATATCCAATAGTTTTAAGGTGGGAAAAGTTTTTTGGTCACGCTACAAAATTTTTGAAAAAAATTAATTGCTCTTGAAATTTAGTACCCGAAACCGCAATAGAACTTTGTAGTGCTGATACATTATCTAGTAATAATACAACACCGTTTATTTTATTGTTTTATGTCACATTTTTTTTAAGTTTGTCTAATTGTAAAAAAGCTCGGTATACAAAAATATTCATAACTTTTAGGGCAATTGAATTATGGTCATGCTGTATAAAGATTTTCTGTCGGAAATGACCTCCTTTATCCTCTTTATCTTTATTACCTTTATTTCGTTGAATCATATATGTATAATGACTGGAACATCGACGCGCCAACTATTGCCATGGATTCAGTATATGATTCTGGCCCCCAGGGGTAGTGATTTTTCGTCAGTTATTAAAAAAAACCAGCTACAAAAGCGCAATAACTACGCGGTCAAAATGCAAGGAACAGCATTTTATTTTTGCGCGGAATCCAGAGTCGTATATCATGGTAACAGATTGTGCGTCGACCCTGAATATGTCGGAGATGGATTATAAAATCCACTGTTTTACAAAACCGCTAGTTGTTTTACAAATTAACTTAGTTATGTAAAACAACTGAATAACGTTCAGCGGTTTTCCATAATAATACTTAACTTGAACACGCAGAATTGCATAAACGTTTTGCATTTATCAATGCAGCGGGTCAACGATTAGCGGTTTTGTAAAACATCGTGCAATGAAACGTCAGATCGTAGATTTTAGTTCTAAATTTTGTCGCACGGGGCTCTGTGTGTCATCGTAACAACAACAACGGCATCCGAAACAGAAATAAATAAAACGATTAACTACTAATACGAGTGAAAATTACCTTAACTCAAGTGAAAACACTGATTTTAAGGACAATGTTAATTAAAAGTTATCAAAGTTTTATGAAAGACGCTCATTGTGACAACAAATAGGTAAGCTATTCTGCATTGCGTCTAAAGGTCGGTAGCAGTTTTGTAAAAAGTAGCGCAATGACAATCCAACTGAACCCTGTTCAGTTGTTTTACATAGCGGAGCTATTTTGTAAAACAACTAGCGGTTTTGTAAAACAGCGGATTTTACAATCCATCTGCGACATATACATAGTCACGTCCCACGTCACACAAATAGCTAAAGTCGATTACTAATACACGTCACTTTATAGTATAGTCCTAAAACAGTAGTTTGCCTTATCAGAAGAGTAAAGCTTTCTCTTTTGAAAAGCAAACTACTGTTTTTAACTAAAGCTTTTTCAGTAGCTCTTTTGGAATGACTTATCGCTGACTCATCTCGGGAAAATGTTCGCTTAGTTACCAACTTTTAATATTCATACTCGCTTTTATGTTCTAAATTTGATGGCTTTATACTTAACTTAATAACTTTAGTACCATGTTAGCTAATGTATACACGTACGATGTGTTACAATTAAGTAATATCGTAAACTCGCGTCCTTGGTGACTAACTAACGCACATACCTGCTATATACTATTCGCTAATTGTAATGAAATTACTCCCTGTGGAGCCAGTTACTATACCATTTTGCACAATTCATTATTTAAATAATGAGAAGTACGCCAAGGTACCAGGGGACGGAAAACTCTATTAACAACTCTCTTTTGTCTTGTTATTCTTTAAGAATTCACCCAATTGTATTTGTTCTTCATTTTTGTAAAGTCATTTAATGTGGAATAAAATTTGATACTGAATAAATTTTCTATTAGGGTATTACAGCACTTCGGCCGGGTGAGTATGCGTAGTAAGGTAAAATTCTGGTGTGAGAGATCTTGACAGACTCCTAGGACACACCAAAATGATAAGTTTATCACTTAGGCATAAGAAACTATAGTCAGCAGTGAGACTGCGAAATACGCCATGATGCAGAATTGTACAAAATACAAGCATAGGAATACTTGTACAGCATTTACCTACTACTACTACATAACCTACTACCCCTACTACCTACACATATAACCTAATACCTCCCCTACTACCTACTAGCCTACTTGTATAACCAGTTTAACAGAGTGCTAAAGATTTATAGTTTAAGTTATAATAGGTGTAATTTACTAGTACAGGAATATTGGGCAAAACTCAATTATGCAGAAACGGAAAAACTATTAGAAATTTTAAAATAAAATCTATCTACCTACTCTAATATAAGTCTCTTCATTTACCTAATTAATATAGTCTCCACTTTATCTACTTTAATATTATTCGTTAATTTATTTAAACATAATTATATCTTACATAATATAGTTTTAAAATAATACACCCAAATAGTAACTCTTTAAGACATTGAAAATATTATACGTTCTTTTCCATTTAGCATCTAATACATTTATTGTTGTCTTCTTTTGAAATGTTACATCAAACATTTCAAAAGAAGACAACAATAAATTTGATGGCCTGAAACACAGGTTTTCGATAAACCTAGATCAGGCAGGTCTACCAATACGTTGGTAGGTAATAGGTAATACGGGCTGGTGTCCGCAACTCCACGTCAATGTATTTTGCGTGTTATCATGCAAGATTTTCAATACGTAGGTAACATTATGTATTTTAGCGTCATTTAGTAATTTATATGCGGAGAAATTAAACATAGCCATTTAGTTTAATGTGTGGAAGTTAGGTAATCATACTTACTGTACCTATGGAAACTTAAATAATCTGGGCGAGCCTAAGAACATTTCACGAACAGATGTCATGGACTTTAAGTACCTAATACATTAGATTAGTCCTTATTTAATTAGGCGCTCAGCCGCTTGGGTCCGTCGCATAAATTGTCACTGAGCACTTAGGACTAAAACCGTGAAATATTTTTATTTTCACTCATATTTTGGTCCTCAAAGCTACTATTAAGAATTATTAAGAAGCTCGGAAGCTCCCGTACTACGTGCCACGTAATACTTACGGAATAACGCTGGAAATCTTTTATTAGACATAGTAATAGCTAGATATACCTACGCGATAGTAGACGAAGCTATCACGTTGCAATCATAAACGTTGAGATCGTATTTTTCATCCTATATATTTGAACTATGTAGTAAAATAAATATGCATTACTTCACTTAATGCAATAAAGATAAGGTTGAAAACAGAAACTGGAAAGAATGCGATTTTGAAGTTATTAACCGGGCCCTGGCGAGGTTACCCGTATCCCTTTAGTTAGATATTGAAGCTGAGAAACTCGCGTAGGGCTTAAATTATTTCTTGCTTTAGATATCTACTTAAGATTTCCCTTTCATTCTACTGGCACCGAAATTAATAATAATAAAAATAGATCAAAACAATTTCACCAGTCAGCGACACGATTTGAAAGCTTCATTCATCAAGATCTAAAAGTTATTCAACCATGCTAACTTTGATTACCAACGAACTATGGGCTTTAATGAACCCAGAACTATTTTGATCTGTTCAAAATTGGGTGAATGTGCATGAATAAATGTCTCAAAAATTTGTGAACCAGACCAAGTTGTTTAAAATTACACTCGTGTTCAGGATTTCATATTAGGTACTACGTAGGCTTAGTAGGTATATGAATGTAAATTACAAAAGCGTTTAAGTATGAAATTTTGATCAAACGCTAACGAAGTCTCTTTCATTTCCATTAATTTCACGTGTGCTATTTATTCCTATATCAATTTGTACAGTTAATTAGTTGTGTCATTTCATATAAGTAATTACTTTGTATGCTAGTTTTAGAAACCCAAAATATGCTATATATTCGTATAACAATAAAGTTAATAATTCAACATGGCCTTCGTTAAACAAAGTCGGAAAACAAACATGTTAGCCGTACCTAAAGTTAAAATGGTGTTTATCTTTGCAAGCTGTTGCGGGGACGGGTATGGAATATAAGACGATCATGATAATGGGCGAAGGGTTAACATCACAACACTAAACAAGATTCCCACTTCAACAAGGCGAATAATCCGCAACGGCTGCAAAATATTTCACGGAATATTCCTCGATTCTACGTCGCGCAAGAGTTTATTTAAGTCGCTATGTGAATCAACGGTAGCGAAAATGTATTGTTTTATGCATACAATGAACTTTCAGTGTATTTTCGTGTATTTACAATACTGTAAATGATTTTATTTCTGTAAGCAGGTTTGTACAGACGCCAGCACATCAAGCTACCCGAAACTGTCAAATTTTCCCAATCAACTTTGAACCTTAAGGTTTAGCTATAAAGTTGAAAATATATTAAAGAAATTTGACAGATTGTAGTAGCTTGATGTGCTGGCGTTTGAACAAACACTTTTACGTCGTCAATCATGTTTTTAAAACTAGATGAGGTCGACCTTTCCTATTTGACTACTCTGAGAAGAAAGGCTTAAAATAAACTCAGAGGTCACACAGTCAGACTCTTTACTGACTAAAACCCACCCGTGTTCCTTCCTTAGCCCTTTATGTTCCGGGCCAGCGGTAACCCTTTCGGACAATCCGGCACGGGCCCAGGCCCGTGCCGGATTGTCCGAAAGGGTTATCGCTGGGCTGGGTTACCGCATCAGGACCAGTCCTGATCGGATGGTGAGCTACCCATTACTCTTCGCCCGCAGGCCCGCGCCTACGGTGGCCGGGAGTCGTGGCGCAGCTCCCGACGCCTGACTGACTGAAGACTGTCCAGTCAGTGCACACATTTGTCAATAATCGTGCAGCTCAATTCGACGAACAATCCAAAAGGCCATTTTGGTAGACCACACAAATTACTCAAACTGCCAGGTGTAAAGGTGTGGAATAGATAATAAGTACACCTAACTAGTTTTTACAATGACATAGTTTTAATTAATAAGTAAAAAAAAATCTTAACTACGTTCACAACTTCTATCAACAGAGAAAATAGCTAAAAGTTTTGGTACTCGACTACCGATAGAGTAAAGCTCAAAACTATTAAACTTTTAATCGGAACGGCCAAATGAGTCGGTAAACCTTTTGATAATATTTTAGACAAATTGCTCTACTCTGAACTGGCAAAATAGACCAGCGAACCACAAAACTTATTTGTTTCGAGGGCTACATACAGTACAGCCGATCAATTCTGTAAAAATCTCACCGCGAAAACGTAGGTGAAGTGAGTTTGAAGTGAGCTGTCATTCCACTTGATGCTAGGGATTGACACTATCGACAGCTATATTTTCACGATGAGATTTTTACAGAATAGAGGTTGGTTAATATGACATACAGACCATAAGAATGAGCCTGCTACACGGGTAGATATATCTGACAGAATTGACGCTTGACAAAGTCAAAGTTTTGCCCGCATACTGTAGTTATTTTTTCAACGTGCACCAAGGATAGCAAGCATAAAATTGATTCAAGCCGGTTACATTAATTTTCAAGAAGCCCGATCAAATTCCGATTTTAAAAAGTGAAGTTGACTGAATACCATTTCAATTAAAAAATGCTTTGTGAGGCACGCAGGTACGTAACTACTTGGAGTGGGTGAAAACAACAAGGTCGATGCAGATGCACTTATGTAAGATATTCGCGAGTACCTACAAACCACGTTAAAGGTTTTTTAATAACAAAATGTTGGCCGAATTTTAATACTTTTTACCCTTTGACAAAAAGTTGGAGTTTATTAGTTTCAAAACTTCAACTGCTAGACTGGGATAATTCCTGTGTAAGATGGATTAACTAATGTTGATGCAATTTTGGTTATTGAAAACCTAGTTAGTTGTACAGATACACAGACTGAACACAGTTACACATTACACACACAACACATCAGACAGACACAAACACATTCACATTTATTTGAAAGCTAAAAATCCTAAAATGCGCAATTGGAAACAAAAAATGAAATGATGATATTGTCACAAATTATAAACATAATTGATTGAACAATGTCCCCTAAATTCACAAAGAATAGGCTTAGATCCCTTGCCCTGGTTATGTTTGCCCAAACTAATAAGTCTCCATGCTGGCTCAGGTTTCATAGAAATAAATTGCTTTTGAACAAGTATGGTATCTCAGGTTGATGCGTAACCCAACAAATAACTCTGTAGTGTGTACTACTACGTACTAAATGGATTAGATTATCGAGACCTAGTGCGTCGATGTCACGTATTCTTGGCAATAAAATGAAGCGTGACATTAAAGACTTTTTAGGCATCGGGAAACAGTAAATATTGCCTACTTACTAAGTGAAGTCGATCGTGGAATTACTGTCATACCGTTTTCTCGAAATACTCCTCTAATCTCAACGTCGCTGAAATATATCTTCGATTCAAGGAGGTTTCTGACAGCTACACCTTGAATAACTTTACGACTTGAAATAAAGGAAAATTAACTCTGCACAACTTTGTTTCAAGCATTTTTAACTTTGTGATCGAATTGAAAGAAAACTATGATGTAAAATAAGTACCTATTGACTACTTCTAATCAAAATTTTGGTTGACACGTCTTAAAACGAAGACGCAGTCCGTTCTCAGTTATTTTACCTCTGATTTTTCATCACTGTCTAAATCACAGTGATCTTTATTTTCCTTACTATAAGGTTCCTGTTCGGTTGCTGCGTCAGAGGCAAAATAACTGTGAATGGACTGTAACTAATAAATTATGTCAAATGACAAAAGTCTGACTGGCAATATTCTGTTTTAGTCTCTAGAGTCTAGACCTGGGATGCATAAAGAAGCCTTCTCGTGTAGCGCAGTTTGTTCCGCCGGTTACTCTACTGAACCGAGCTGTCAGCGCATCCTAGACAATCACACCCAACGCCTTATTTGACTGGTCAATTCTTCCCTTGCGGTGGTAGGGCTAACACACGCCTGGTTTCCTCCCGCTGGAGTCCTGCGTCAAGCAGCCTGCTGTGTTTCGTTGATACGTGGGAATTCCAGTGCCTTAGGCATCTTCTGGGCACACTCGTTCCATCATAGACCTTAAGGCTCGTACACACAGGCGCGACGCGACACGCGACACAAAGGCACCGCAAGTCTCGCAACGAGCGGTGCCTTTGTGTCGCGCGCGATTCGCGTCGCGCGTCGCGCCTGTTTGCAGGAGTTTTTATCCATCGCTTTCCATCAGGCGTGATCGAGGCCAAAAGAGGGCCAATTCAGCAATAAAAAATAAAAAAAACATACAAAAACGAGCCACAAAGTCAAAAGTACTCGTAGCAGGAAAAATCAGTCAGAACCGATTGACCATCAAGCAGCTAAATAAAACATCGAAACAGCGATCAAAATCCACTGATATACTCGTTTGATTGACACTTCATAACGATTCAGTAATGGAGCCGCCACTAAAGAACAGATGGTGATTGAAACAGGACCGTAAGATGCAACTACGTCACTCAATCACGGTGTATAAGCAAATCTTTGGCTCGTTGTGTTTGGCAAGCATATACGTGTGTGCGTTAAATGTGGACCGATGGGATTAACGTCTATTCACGTTAATCCGATCGGTCCATATTTAACGCTTAAACATTATTATGCTAATGCTTTGTGGTCCTGATTATGTATAAATGTTGGGTTAACTATTAATTAATTCAGCATTTATAGCATAGATAGATGCAGCAGCATGACAGATGGCTCTACATTGTGCCACACCTACACATATAACTTTATAAAAGAATATTAAATTCGAATAGTTTCATTCATTGGATTTGTAAATACTATTGTTTTTTTTGAAAATACTATTCAGTGTAAACGAAAAACAATGTTTCCTAATAAAGTACATATTCATTTCGTAATATTTATTGGCGAATAGGCTGGATTGTAATGTGAATAAAGTATCACTATCCGTGATCACAAAATGGGAAAAAATCTTAGCACCACTTAGTAAACTATTGCTACTAGAACCAATGTAAGGGCTCCTTCAAACAGGCGCGACATGCGATAATATCGCGCGCGGCACAAAGGCACCGCAAGTCCCGCAACGAGCGGTGCCTTTGTGTCGCGCGCGATTATATCGCGTGTCGCGTTTATATGTAAGAGCCTTAACGGTTACGTTATCTATTCTGTGTAAATAGGACGTATTCCAAAAACTTATTAAATTTTTTTACTATCCATTAATGCCCCACTGCTGGGCATAGGCCTCCCTAATCTCTTTCTACCTCTCTCTGTCCAGAGCTGCCATTAAAGGAGTCCAGCGCATCCCGCCATCTCTGTCTGGGCCTACCGCGGTGTCGTTTGCCTTTAAGGCTCCTTCAAACAGGCGCGACACGCGATAAAATCCCGCGCGACACAAAGGCACCACAAGTCACGCAATGAGCGGTGCCTTTGTGTCGCGCCTGTTTGTAGGAGCCTTTAAGCGGGACCCATTGGGTCGTAAGTTCGGTTCATTGATCGTCTGACATGCGGCAGATGTGTCCAGACCAATTCCATGTAAGCGTGGCAGCTTTCCGAGTGACATCAATTATTTTAGTGATGGAACGGATTGTTGTATTCTTAACCCGGTCCACAAGTTTATTACCCAGAATACTCCGTTCCATAACTCTATGGCAAGCCTCGAGGGTGGACCTCTACTGAATTGACAAAGACCATAGTTAATATAGTTATATTCCACAAACGATCATAATTACCTAATATGTTTACTTTGTAAAGAGGGGCTTGTGGCTAAGTAAGAAAAGTCGCACGTGACGATAGATCAGGTTAAGCTACGCTTGCCGTGGTTCGTCCGTGGATGGGTGACCATATTCACATACCAAGAACCCTCAGTGCCTCAGAAAGCACGTTAAGTCGTTGGTTCCGCCTATCATTCTTGGATCTTTGACAGTCGTTATAGGTCGTCAATAGCCCCAAAGTCTGACAACCAGTCTTACCAAGGGGTATCGTATTACTCAGTAACTGGATTGTGGAGGTCACATAGGCAGTCGCTCCATATAAAATACTGGTATTCAGCTGCATCCGGTTAGACTGGAAGCTGACCCCAACATAGTTGGGAAAAGGCTAGGCACTTTGTAAAGTACATTTACCATAATGTAAAGAATTAGTTGATACCTAGATATACTTTTAATCTGCACGTCGCTAAACACCCAACAACATCATAATAACATGTAGTGCTATGAAACTCTTTTATATATTAATAGCGACCCGCAACAGCATCGCACGACATGACACAACATCGTGATATCTTTATTAAGGGTAAGAATAATATTAATATTTATACACACAAAAACGAAATAAATTCTCGAAATTATAGTGAAAACCATTATATATATAGTTCAGAAGAACAACGTGGTCAGACAGCCAGACATCAAAAGCGAGGAGATAAGTATAAGTAAAGTATATAACTGAAGTTATATTCATCCTGATATTTTATGCACGATAAAATACTGTACCGTTTTTTTCTACATTGCGTAAGTAGACTGTTATCAAGCATAGTGCAGATAAAGTAGAAGCATATAAACAATTTTTTACTAAAAGAGTGGAACTACATTATGCTGAACAAAAAAATCTACAAACACTGTGTTAAAAGGATATTCATGACATACGGAGGTATACTCAGCATAAAACGTACTAAGCTAAAAACACAAAAAGTTTTTTACTACTCACTAGGTGCTCCACAAAGTACTGAAATAGATGTTTGTTGCTTACCTGTATCGTTACTTATATAATACTCTCTTCTACCACCCTGATGAGGGCGGGGATTTGGCGCTATAGCGGCCCGGTGACCTGTCAACAAACAATCACTCAATTAACAGACACGTCTATTACTGGCCATTGTGACGTCACCACCACCTAATCCCGAGATGGATGCTACAACTAATTATAATTCCATCATCTTTTAAACAATATGGTAACTCAGGCATATCGAGAGTGAGATCCATCTTTGTTTTACCAACTGTGAATCGAATCTATATTTCATGAGTTAGCATTTCTCAATTAATTTGTACAGAGAGACGTTTTATAACAACTATAACTAAGACCCAAAATTTAAAAAAAAACTGGCACTCCGGTAGTGCCGACAGAAGTGAAAACTTGAACAATTACGAGTGTATTTTGTGAATCGTCTTATAAACAAAACACGCGTGTTAAGGTGTGTTCCTTATTTTATAGGCTTTTTTGCAAATCAGGTATGATGACCAAAGTGACTGGTTTATTCTTCTCGTGAAAGGAATTTATTCAGATTTACAAATAAGCTCGTCGTCAGTTATATATCCGTGGTTCAGCGCCATCTCGTCGTTGTTGGATGAACTACGTAGTTAGTACGCGAGGCCCTCGTAGTTCTTCCCGATGTGCATAGATGGCGCTGTCCTCAACAACGCGCGTCTTACGTTTTACGTCTGACGTTAGTACGCGAGGCCCTCGTAGTTCTTCCCGATGTGCATAGATGGCGCTGTCCTCAACAACGCGCGTCTTACGTTTTACGTCTGACGTTTTACGTCTTACGAATTTTCGATCAGGGTCACGTGACCTGACGCGAATTTAGAAGTTTTTACCCATTCCAAAAAAAGTACACAGCGCCGCTAAAGAAGTTTTCACTTCAAAAAATCGACCGTTTCAAATCAGTCGCTCTAACGGAAATTCTGTTATTCGACCACCATTGACGAATAATGGAAGATAAGCTAAAAAAGGTTGATAAACAAGTCTGAAAATGATATTAAAACTGATGGGAAATTTATCAAATCCGTTCTTAATGGTTTATTTGCAAAAGCGTAGCGGCACATATGAGCTATCAAAACACGCTCAGATTAAAACAAATGAAGAGATTAAAGGATTATCGTCGTTTTATATAAGTATCGGTATCTGCTACAGGACCGAAGGTAACCGTATGATGTCATCAAAGTTTTATTCACAATAGTTTTATAATTTCACACCTATATTCCTCGAAGGGTATGGCAGACTTGCTCATATAGGTTGTACTTACACCAAGTTATCGCCAGGTATGTTTAAGTCCCATGTAATAAGCAAGCCTGTTGCCATCAACGGAGCACAAATCGAACTCCGGGATGCTATTGATAACTTCCATTTGGAAAAACCCACTATCTTTTTCCACGACCTGGGAATGGAACCCTAAACCTCATGCTAGCAGTAGCGCTTGCGACCACTAGACCGACGGGCAATTTTATTTTACTAAATTTTCTCCTTCACCAAGTTTCTCCTTGTTATTATTATTTTGGAGAGTTATTTTCCTTGTGTTTGATTATTTCGAGAAATTATATTCAAATTATAGGTGTTGTTACCTAAGTGTATTTACGAAAGTAACAAGTGGAAGATTTATTTTGTTCCATCTTCAAAGCTTTGGAATTTGTTTGGAAGTTTTATTTTTCTTTGTTAATGATCGTAACTTGTAACAAATATATTTTATTATCTATTTGCATGATTTTCGTTAGGTTTGAGACGATTTTTTAGTAGGTACATTTGGTAATAGGTAGGTAAAAAATATTTGTAGCAAAAAAATATTTGAAACGAAATGAATATGTACTAATTACATTCATTGACATTAAGTTTAGTTATTATTTAAATATACATGTTTTAAATAAAGCTTTTTTTCCGGTCTGCTAACAAATTACAGGTCGTTTATTTGGACAAAAGTTAGGATAAATTATGATGTTCATTCTGGCCTTTGAAGATCAGAACATGAATTCTGCTATCTAGATTGAAGAACTTTAGACAACTATGATTCTAAGTAGATTAGATTTCAGACATTAAATTACGCTTCAAAGAAAATAGCATAATTATAATTATAACTTATTTTTCTTTGTCTTGACAATTTAATAGCTGTACCAAATAATAATAAGCCATTAGTAAGAAGGCTATACCTACTTACGTAAATAATGTTCTTTGAACATTTATACCCATAATACAATACATATTTATCTGTTAATGTAAACGCTACGAGATAACAACGATTGAACGAAGCCAAATTTTAGGTTGTTTAGCAATTGAAGCCGCTAAAGTTGGGAGATAAACATCTTACAACTTTTGGGACGTGATTACAGTAATTCAAGTTTTTTATTTAGCTAAGCACAGCTTTTTACAGACAAATCTTTTTTTATGGGTGTCTTATTAAAAGTTGTGTCTTGTTTAACAGAATATTTAGTGACAAGCTCAATAGATTTTTCCCAATGTCCTTTGAATTTCGTGGGCTTTCACCTTTTTCATCCAAATCATCAATTCGCAAAGCGGGCCTTACAGCGTGTTAGACTGGTGTTACTCACAAACATTTAACACTGATAATTAACTAGGTGTCCTAACATTGTGATACCTGCGTGGTCGGTTCTAACTTATTGGCTAGTTTGGCGGGCTCCTCTGCCGCAGACAGCATACGGCGCGCGAGGCGGGCGAAGGTGCAGCGAAACTGTCGGCTCATGCTGCAGTACAGTACGAAATTCACCGATGACGTGAACAGTGCCAGCACATCCATTAGGTCACCTGTGGAAGACATTTATGACTGTTACAGTTCGGCCGACGAGAGAATGCGTTCTTGAAACCTGTCAGTTTCATACAAACGAATAGATGTTAAGCGAATTTGATCTTTATTTGCTACTAGAATTGTCGCACTGATAGGAGTCAGGAACGCATTTTGCTGTAGTAAAATAAACGAGGCATCTTTGTGGTGAATGGGCTTTCAACACGACGGTTAAGGTACAGACGCCAGCACATCAAGCTACCCGAAACTGTTAAATTTTCCCAATCAACTTTGAACCTTATGCTTTAGCGATAAAGTTGAAATCTATTATAGGAATTTGACAAACTGTAGTACCTTTATGTGCTGGCGTCTGTACTTTTTGTAGTTATAGTTTATCTGTCATATAACTATTGTGCCGCCATGAAGGTACTAGTGTTATTATAGTGATACAAAAGTTTTGAACATGCTATAAACATTTTAGATAGGTACTTCCGGGTAAAAAATACCTATAAAATCTGGTGCAAGCATTTTAGAATATTCAATATATTTTCACGGTAACTTTTTGTTAAAAGTGTCAATATAGTTGTAAAAAATTGTATTCTGTACTTATAGTAGATATCAGAATCTTTGGGCCCACTTTCAGTGGATAGGTAAGGAACCAAGAATAATAACTATAACAAGATAATACGGATTATATTCTGTAACCACAGACGCTGGCTACAAAAAGATCACAGATTTTAATACCGGGCTTATAATAGCGTGGATGCGATGAGAAAAACACACTCCTAACGAGTTTTTTTTTTTGATCCAAATACAATGCAAAACACTAGGTAGATATATTTATTTGCAAAATTCTTTAAAATGCTTCAATTGATTTGCCTGAATTAAAATATAAAAGTTTGTGAATATTTCTCAGTAAGGATATAGAAGCATAATATTTTCCGCTAGCTACATATAAAGCGAACCAACGGACCAGTTATAAACCCCTTTACTTTTTCATTTAAAAAGGAATACTGAAAATTCTTTAGGTTCCTCTTGAATTCTTGAAAAACCAACTTGAATCATAGTTATTTTGAATTGGAATACCGTGTTTACGATTTAAAGAGCTTTCATTTATTTTTCCAGGTGGGACGTATTTCTCGAAGTTTATTTACATTCCCAGCAGACACTCAGGGTTGACAGATACGTCTCACAACCAAGTAGTCTGTGTGTTTAGGTTGGTAATACCTTTGAATTATCATAACACGGGTGGCGATAGGTCGTGTCAACGTATCGTATATAATTTGTATACTGTTTGTAATAAAAACTGTTGTCCTGGACACTAAGCTTATTTTCTCGGTTGAGTCTGGCTCACTGAGCTCGATTTTATAGGAGGGAAAACGGTGGTTGGAGTTTTCTTTTGAAATACTAAGTGGCAGAGCAGGCCAACCAAGCGGTTATATTCAGGTAATATGACAATAGACAGGTGGCCAAAACCGTCATCGCCAAAATGTGAGAAATAATATAGGTAAGTAGGTATAGGTAGTAACTAAATCCCAAAAGCGCAAGAGAACTGAAGGTATTATTGAAAAAGCTTTGGAAAATACCGGTTTTTTACTTTATTAACCTATATATAAATAACACCTAACGTTTCTGTTCCCCAAAATGAAAATTGAAAAAGAATTTCCCTGATGGGCCGTTAACAATTTGGGTCACGTATATTTTTGTCAGTGGATGCCACGATATGGGGTCCTTAGATGGGATCATGTAGTTTAGATATTATTATTCCCCTACGCTTCCAGTCCTTGTGTTTCATTTTACGCCCTACGAGTTTCCAAAAAACTGACAGAGTTTATTTTCTTCGCAATAGCACAAAAGCCTCCTGAAGTCTTATTTTGTCGCAAATTAGTTGGAAAACTTCTTAGACTCGAGATATTTAGTTTCCGAGAAACACAATGTCAATAACTACATTAAAAATACAAAAACTAATTTACGCGTTGGCGGTGCAAACAAATTTTATTGGACAACTTCCCAGGATATTATTATTAGATTTTCTCATATTTATTTACTTAATCAAGATAATATGTACATAATATAAGATAACATTTACAATAATAATATGTAACTACATGTATATAAATAAGCAAAAGAATCATAGGGCATCAAAAAATGACACACGTTGCAACCCACACTAAAGATCTGCCTAAAAGTCTGTCTAAGGTCTGTCTTTTCTCATGAAGGCTAAATAAAAGCAGTTTCATATTTTGTAAGTTATTTTCACCCTGACATTATTTTCATGATTTATTTTCGGGTCAACTTTCAGACTGAAAGTTAATTAACGCTTAGTTACGGATAACAAAATCCTATTTATAGGCCTAGCACGTACACAAATGTTTGGATGGTATTTTCTTAAGCTGTCTGGGCACAGCGGTATTAATTATTATTTATTAATATGATTATAAATACAAACGCAACTATTTATCTAGGTACTGAGTTAAATAACTATTTAATTAAACATACAAATAAATAGATATAAAAAATCCTTTTGTATTTTGGTCACTTAGGCGTCGATGTAGGTACTCGTTCGCATCGCTGTCATTCGGAAACGTGCCCAGAAGACCGGCAGTACTGTGCTAATTCTTTGGTCAAAGAACTTCGATCAATCCAAAGAACGAGCTAGCCCTCTGGCCGCAAGAAGTTTCGACCAGTCGGCATATTAATTAATATTCTGTAAGTACTACATGGGACAAATAACTTTACGGGGGGTCGCATAGAAAGATACAATTTCGAAGAAGAGAACGTGTTTTGAATAACATATAAACAAAACTCGAGAAATTTGCCTAATAAAGGTACCTTATCTAAAAGTTATATATTTCGTGGGCGGCAAATACACGACTCTACGAGTTATCCTTGCTCATACAGTGCTTATTTAACCAACTTCAAAACGAAGGAGGTTTTCAATTCGACTGTATGTTTTTTTTTTGTATGTTTTTTATGCAATATCTCCGGGAATTGTAAATTGATTTCAAAAATATTCTTTTTAATGGATAGGACATGCCTCAGAGGTGGTCCCATATAAATTTTATTAATTTTGGTTCAGTAGTTTTTGAGTTTGCGTCAATAATATTATTGCAACTTAGTTTATATTGATGATGTTAAAATAACTTCCTGTCATTGATATTTACATAGCAAGTAGTGTTATACGAATTTGTATGGGGTAAGTACAACTTAAAAGTGAAAAATAAAAAGGTTTTTACAAAAAAATAAAAAAAATCAACCGATTTCCAAAAAAGACAATACAAAATGAAATATAACTCGATGGTAAACAGCGACACCGATTTCCGAAATTAAAGTTATTTTTCTCTTTGTAGTCTATTTTGGAAGTCGGTTTTTTTGTAAATAGTTTTTTATCTTCACGATTTATGTAATAGCTTGTTCCCAACGATCTGATAAGGATATAAAATATTTATGTAATAACATTTTCGAATATACAGGAAATTATCAAGTAACAACTCTTCTTCAATATTTTCTCTCAACATTTTTCGACAGACGAAAATAAAAAAATCCTTCAACATTTTCTCTAGCTGTTCTTTTTTAACATCTGTATAAATTCGCATAAAGTTTGAATAAAAGAGTGAGCGGTGGGAGTCTCTAAAACGGATATTTAGGTATCTCTCAATCCGCTTATTTATTGAGTTTACAACCATTTTTTGTTCGTGAGAAGATTAAAATATATAGTAGAGAGCTGCGGGGATTGGTTTCTTTTTTAGCATAGTCCGTATATTCAAATCACAACTTAATGGCATTCTTTGACATTCTGACATTCTTTGACAACTGTCTAATAATGACAGTAATTGTCAATTTATTTAACCATTAATTCTCGTGACCGCACAATAATGCGATGCAGAGCAGTTCATCCGAGACCATATTATAAAGGCTCCTTTAAACAAGCGCGACACGCGGTAATATCGCGCGCGACATAAAGGCACCGCAAGTCGTGCAACGAGCGATGCCTTTGTGTGGCGCGCGATTATATCGCGTGTCGCGCCTGTTTGTAGCCTTAAATATCCGGTCTGTTACTGAAGGTAATTGCATCGTTAAAATAGCACGGTTAAGCTGCAGTTGATCTGGACCCGAGAGGGGACGACTTGTGACACGATCCCTTTCAAGACTGAATGAGCACGTAAAGCACCCTGTGCTGCGGCCACTTTAACTTCATGAATATCTATGAGATCCAATACAAATGATGGTGAACAACAAAAGTTAGAATGGGAGCAAGGTAAAGTAGATGAAGTGTGATCGTTGATAATATTATCAGGAAGTTTTTTACCCATGTTAGCAAAGAACTTGTTAAGATCATTACAGGATTGAAAAGGAGTGTCAGAGTGTGAAAGTAGTTGTGTAGATGCATGTTGTTGTTTTTGTGTGTTTGTGATAAGTTTTATAGTTTCCCAAAGATTTCCCAGCTTTATCAAGCTCTGGAGTATCGAACTGGCTTTTGACTTTTTTTAAATATTTTATTACAAAAGTTTCTATACCGCTTATAGCAAATTTCAAGCGTGGTATTTTTAGGCGATTGTTTTAATCTTTTATGCAGCAGGTCTCTGTGTCTTATACACACACGGTTTGAGGATCTTCTTGTTAGATGGTACCTTCTTGGTGGAAGAGTTTTCGTAAATTGCGTTAGTAATGAGACTAACCAGAGCATCAGTAGCAACGTTGGAGTCCTACATAGAGTAGATGGCATGTAAATACGTTGGTAACGTGTGAACCGCGTCACTCAAAACATTACAATTGACCATTGTATGTTTTGTACGATGTATTTTTTTGTTATGTATCTTTGTGGTGTACAATAAAGTATATATATAAATAAATTGACTAGATACCTACGTAATGATTATGTAACACTGGCACAAAACCATTGTTTCTTTCATTTATTCCACTTATTCCAAAGCGTGATTTTACACTGTTTCTAGGTATCTACTCTATCGGAAACCAGACCACGTTTTGGAATAAGGGGTTAACCTCTAACTTAAGTTAGAAATTGTTTCATTTGTGAAGTTTGAAGTGCCTTCCGACCGTGTAGATTTCTAGATCTGGCAAAGTGTGTATGTAATTGGTTTTTCTACTGACTTCTCGACAGCGGCTTACGTTTAAAGATGTACACGATAAATGGGATAAGTAACGTATAGTCATGCAACGAAATATAAATAGTAGGTATTTAAAATTTGAAAAACTACTACCTGAGTATTTATAACTTTTGGTCGAAACCTTTTCTGAAACTGAAAACTAACATTTTAATACGAAGTCTTTTGTAGTCTCGTCAATTAATCAGCTCAATCTGTTGTACATAATTATGAGAAAGCTGGACAGGCGCCAAACACCCGGTCCCTCAACTTATTGCATAAATTAATATAATATTCGCAAGCCCTTTGCATAATTATCCAGGAAACAATTAACGGGGTATGTACCTACCTATCATTTTTACTTTTAGTGACGTTGAAGACCATGGGGAATTTTATTGAGACTGTTTATAAGGTAGTTGCATGTTGAATTTAAACGTACCTACCTGTTATATTTGTTGCAAAAGTTGTCGTTTGCATCTGTGTCTAATTGTTACGATAGATGTGGTGCAGAAATTGAACATTTTCTTTTAGTATTCGGCGCACTTCGACGTCCGATTCGAAAACATCGACATCGAACATTTCCACGTCGGTATACGCCACAGACAAACACGTACACCTTCCCCAGCGCTCACAGCAAGACTGACGCTGATCAGTCGCATACCACTGACGTTCTGTGTGCGCGTAGTATGGCGTAGTGCGCGTGCACCGTGCGTCTAGTTGCTGCGACAAGTAGCGACAGCGTGCATGCGATTCCCCTAGCCTGTTGTTACGGCTCTGCAACTCGACGCCGAGTGAGCGGAGTTTTCAATAAAATATTTGAAAATTGCCGGCCACCGCATCTAGTTGTCGAGCTGTTACAGTCGGATGTCGCATAGTGTGCGCCATGCACAAAGCATAATAATAATAAGCATAATAATATCAATCAGTTCGTGTCCCACTGGAGAGGAAAGGTAAGAACGCCAATAATATATGTATAAATAGTGCCATCCACGAAGACGCGCCCCATTCTTCTTACTAATCGCTAGTGGTTATCTGATACACACTGTGGTTTTTTGATACACACTAATTACCCACTAATAAGTAATTACTGTGTATCGACAAAACTAAAACACTAGCGGAATGTTGGACACATGTAGGTACTACAGTACCTAGGAATTAGGAGGAAGAGTGGGGCGCGTCTTCGTGGATGACGCTATCTGTAATTATTACATTGCCACGTTTGCTCTTTCTGATTTCGTGTCACATTCGTGGCGATTACAGACAAGTTTTTTACGTTTTCGTTTCCTGCACCTTGTACTTATAATTCCTTTTCTTTCGTTTAATTAGTAAAGTGACTTGTTTAATTTTGATAAATGTTTAGGTAAGCATTTATACTGTATTAGGAACGTTTTGTATTTAAAAGTATAGATTTACTGTATGCTCGATCACCTATATAAATATTTACAAGAGAATCGAGAAGAGAATAAGTCTGAAAACTGTCGGGAAATTAGATACACAGCTGTTTCCTGCCAACTTTCCTTAGCATACGGTAAAATTAGGTAGTAAAGTATTTACTTACACAGATATATTTTATTACAAACAGAAAAAACAAAAGACAATAATAAAATCATATTAGTACTCGATAAAAACACAGTTTTATAGCCTATATACTTTTTATTTAGAGTTGGAAACATAAAAAAGTGTAGGCATTTATGAACAGTGGTAACTGTTCAAACAAAACTATAAACAAACGCGTAGGTACCTAGACAACAAAGATTTAATGTATTTATAACTATACTGACCCAGGGCTGACGCAGGGGTAGGTTCATATAGTTATCGAGCGCATGGTTTTTACGACTTAACAGAACATCAAGGTTTCATTACGTTATATAATTTTAATGTTATTAGACACATCAAACCTTCCGGAATAAATTCTCTAAAGGATGGTGAAAGCCCCATCAAAATCCGTTGTATAGTTTAGAAGAACAAAGAAACAGGGTCACAGGCATACACGAAAAGCGACTTTAATTATTTCACTTTAATATGTATATAAAACATAATAGTTAGAAGTTGCGTGTTTTCATTTAGAACATGGATCAAGAATTTTGCTAGAACTAGAACATTCGTTCATCATAATCAACCTATAATGTTCCCACTGCTGGGACACAAGTCTCCTTTCAGTGAGAGGGAGAGTGAGAGGGAGGGAAAATTCGTTACTGCTCCGGATATACAAAAAATTTTTTAGTCATCCAGTCATAATGTCTAGTCAGTTGTGGTCAAACGATGAAACAATGTCGCCCTCTTTTTTTTACAAAGCTTTACAATATAATTAAACTTTACATAATTTAAAAACATTGAAAATATCTCCTGTGACCACGAGCATAAAAGTATTTTATTTATCTTTGACTATCTCATATACCTACCTGTATATGAGATAGTCAAAGATAATTAAAATAATGAATTAAAATGATGAATTTTTCAAGTGCCGTATATCATTACTTCCCAGAATTCGATACTTATTAGCGACACTATCGAATGGTGTAATAATAAAGTGTTATTTTTTCAAAATCAACAGGTTCGATTCCTGGCTAGCAATATTGATTTTTTTAAAATTCAATGATACAGTTTTAGTTTTCATCAAAATCGAGCCCGCGACTCCTTTGAGTAATTTTCGCTATTCCTCATAGTTTCGGATTTGGCCGTCCACGCCTACTTGAAAAATTCACCCTGTATACTGCAGGGTACACTACATAAATACGAAAAACTTTATTCCGACAGTCACAAATACAAATTTCAAAATACCGATTTTCATAATTCCGAATGGTTCAAAATTCCTAATATAATAACTCCGATTTATCGTTCATTCTATTTTCATTATCCTGAAATTTCAATATTCCTACTGTTTATAATTACTATTCTCAAAACACCGTGTTTCAATAGATCGAATAACAAAAAATCAGAATTAATGATAATTCGAAACATCAAAAATACGAATTTCGATAAATTAGAATTCCGAAATAAAAACGCATTGTAAAACTGAATAGCGAGACAAATATACGAGTAGAATACGGTATTTCGACGCACAAAATATCGATAAGGCTGACTTCGATGCACGTTAACGCGAAAAATTTTTACTGCGATACTACTTGACTTCGATGCACGGTAAAGGTATTTGTATTGTCATTCGCTCGCTCTTGCATCTTATGTCGACAAAACCCCTATTTCTGTGTAAAGGATTTGAAGTAACCTAACCTCGGGGTGCCCTTCGCTCGCTCTTGCATCCTATGTCGCCTATTGCGTTCGTTGAGTTCGGGTGCGGTAACGTAAGTATATAGCGAAAGAAGAAAAGGTAATTTGGAAATAATTCGGAGTATTGAAAATCGGAATGTCGCTTTTCGGACCGAGAACCCATCGAGCATTTGATTCTTCGATCTAAGGTTAATACAACTAATATATATACAACTAATTTGATACAATAGAAAATCATGAAGATACCTCTCTTACAATAAAAACCATACTAATTTATACATCAATCATTCTGATTTTTTGTCAGATTTACTCTACAAGCAACACACTAAAGCACTAGTGTTTTAATTTTTTTGTCCTAACAATAAAATCAAAATCGCGGTGCGTTTCGCGGTCGAGTACGGTCGCGTTTTGCGCTGCACAGTACGAATATTATATTCGCGAATTGCGCGGCTGTAGCCGCTGCCCGTTTTCCGCTATGAGTTCCCAAACTCTCATAGCCAACGAAGTATTGGCATTCATCAAACATGCCATCGATTACATGGAAGAGGTCAGCATCTTGCAGATCTGCAAGTCATCGTTCAAGGAGGAAGAGATTAGCAGTGCTAAGTTGCTGCTGTTCATAACGCTTTGCAAAGTCAGCCAGATGCCGTCTCGTCAAAGGGACGGTACAGTAAAGAGTCTCCAGGACATCGTAACGCTGATGAAGGAGACCGACCCGGACGACGTGCCTGAATTCGTGGCGAAGGATCTGCACAAGCTGCCTCCCGTCACGTTCGACCACGTAGACGTCACCAGGCTGCTGAAGGATATTACATTCCTGAAGCAAAGCCAGGCCGAGATGCAGCATAAGCTGGAGGTGTCCAACAACACCATCAGTGATCTACGAGCAGAAGTAGTGCTCTTGCGCAACGCAGTTTCTGCAAGTAGGTCACCTACCGAATATGTGAACACGCGTCGCGGGGCTCAAAATGCCTCTATCTGCAGTTTCGAGTCGGCGGGCTCGAATGCGTCACCAACTGCCGAGAATGCATGCGTTGCAACGCGTGCCGTGGCCGTCCCTGCCTCGACACAGGTGGAGACAACGACGTGTGTAGGTTCGTCGAACCCCAAACGAGCCTACGCAGCAATAGTAGCTGCTAACAAGCCTGCTGAATCGCAAAAATCGCAGGTAAAAATAGCGGAAAAACCGAAAGGGGGTAAACGGAGCCGGTCGAAACCCAACAAGGTTTTGAAAAGGCAGGATCCAGAGAAGGACTCGTGCGACAAGGATGGTTTCATCAAGGTGGAGAAGAAGAAGAAGCAGCCTCCTGGTCGGAACCAGTGCGGCACCGCGCTGGCAGGACCCAACATGCTGCTGCGGCCAGCAATCCCGACGACGCAGCTGTACGTGTCCAGACTGCACCACTCCACGAAGGTTGAGGAGATCGTGGAGTACATGCGTGTAAAGACCAACTGGACTTTTAGGGTCGAGAAGTTGGAGTCGCGTCACAACACGAACTTCAAGTCGTTCGTGGTTCGTGTTCCGACACATCATCTCGAAAAGTTTCTCAAGGAAGAGTTCTGGCCGAAAGGTGTTGTGTACCGCCGGTTTCGTGGCCTGCTACATGACACCAGTCAGCGAAACACGATGCAGATACTTCGTGTGCGTTAGTTTTTAGTTGTTCGTTTTTAGTGTAATTTTAATGTTGTATGTACATATTTATAGTATTTCTAAGTTATATTAATATTGTATTGTATGTGTTTTATATGGGCCTTGACGCCTGAAATTAATGGATAAATAAATAAAAATAAAATAAAATCTTTTTTGTAAATATGTAGATAGTTGCTTCATTTTTTGCAATGTGTCATCGCGCTTCTCTTTCTTTTCTATGCAGTCCGACAGTGACCGCGCTTTAGGTCATGTTGTCCCCTTAGGTGTTTTTCAGCAATATAATGTTACGAAACCATAACCGACTGAATCTGGCTCACCTTAAAAAAAGGACTTAGATAGCTTTGTAGGTATAACGGGTACCAACTGAAGGAGATGGCGAAAAATCAACAATTCAATTTTTAACACACACACACAGTTAGGTAGGTACATAATTATTTGTATCAATTTCTGGGAAGCTGAGCAATAACCAATCCAATCAATTGAGTTTGCAATCTTTAATATTTGGGAGGGCGGGTCACAGATTAAAGATTAGAAAGTGAAAATCATGTCGAAGCCCTATCTGTTCTGTTTGACATTTCGACATTAGGGTGACCGAGCTGGGTTAAGGCACGAGGATACAGGTGCAGCATGTGCGTCGTGCTTTGCAAGTGTGAACTTACCGAACATGCTGTAACAGCTCTTGAAGAAGTCTGGCGCCAGCGCGCTGGCTAGCCCCAGTAGCCCCTGCGGCACCTCCGTGGACAGAAACAGGCCGAGCACGGCCAGAAGCATGCGCGTCGTACGGTCCGTGCGACTGGACCGCCGAGCGCACGCTTCTTCCGTTGCTAGGCACTGCTTTTCTGGCTAGAAAATGCACATAGGTTAATATTTTAAAGGGCTTTGAAACATTTGTTTACATATATGTTTGAAGTAATCACTAACATTCAGAGTGATTACTTCAATTAATATCTATGCAACAAAAAGTACAGACGCCAGCACATCAAGCTACCCGAAACTGACAAATTTTCCCAATCAACTTTGAACCTTATATTATTTTAGAGATAAAGTTGAAAATCTATTAAAGTTTGACAGATTGTAGTAGCTTGATGTGCTGGCGTCTGTACCTACGCAAGTTCAAAAAATGGATGTCACGTAATCCACTTTGAATGTTAATATTTCGGAAACGTGACGCTTTACGGGGTTTGGTCCTATTATGTTTTCCGTTTGCATCGACTTATACAGGTCTCATGAGTGGCCGCCATTTTGAAAAAAAAAGAACAAAATGGCGGACAGTAGGTATGCCAAACTCCATATAAAAATCTTCAATCCCCTTTAATACTAGTTTTGGACTACTGTCTACTAACCTACTGATGATCTGAATATGAAATACCTACTCATGACTGAATTGTCATGGTGGAGGAAATATGAGGAAATATTTGTTAAACAATTTAAAAACGAATAATTTCAGGTACATTATTCCGTTTATTAATAGGTTGCAAGCGTTGTATGTCTCGTAAATTAATAAAAATCAAATTGAAAAATATAAACTTAAGTTGTTTGTTAGAAAAATAAAAGTTATATAATAAAGATTGCAAAAAGCAATCAATTACAAAAGATTAAACGGCACAGAAAGACCAGCCACTGCCTCTTGTTATTTAATGAAAAGAACGTTTTGTTCTGTCTACGCTTATCATAATCATGAGGCCTAAAACGATTTAATTTAGAAATATGGATGATAAAAAGAACACCTTGATCTTTACTAACCTTAACAATCAAGTGAAAATCAATTGTTTGTTTCAATGTCAAAAGCTAAGCGAAAACTAAAGCGAAAGATAGTTTTGTAAAGATCACCTCGGTAGGTAATCGAAGATGAAAATTAGACGCGCTCGACCCCTTTGCTTAAATCAATGGTTGATTGTGTCGATCGCTATTGTTCAGCAAGCAATATTCTGAAGTGATAGGCACCGATAATGGTCCGGCCATTTTAGTCCATTGTAGGCCATTGTAGTAAGCTACTGTAACCGCATGCGTTTTCCCGCAGCTATTGAAGCATGTTAAATCAGTAGGCAATTTTTTAAAATTTTTGTTTTGCGACGCTTTTTTTTCCTCCAACATATAGCATGCGGTATGTGGACTGGAAAGAACAAACACTAGGATAAACGATTTTTTATTGCACAAATTAATTGAATTACCTATACATTTAAACCTGTGTTGTAAGTTTAATGTTATTTCCTTCAGTTAATGACGGCTGTGAAACGGCCGGAAGCCTGGAAATTAATTGCGTATTAATTTATTCCTTTAACGCAAGTAATATTAAAGCAATGTTATTTTGGTAAATTCAGATCTACAGATGAAAATTTAAATAGCTTTCATAGCGAATATTCTGTTTCACTATTACGTTGATAAAGCTCACAAATTCACAAATGGAACTCGTGAAATTATTTTCATTCGGCTTCGCTTATCAATATTTAGTTAGTAAGTACTTAAGTAAGAAGTTATTTATTTAGTTTATGTCCCAGAATGACCGGTTTCAGGATGATTAGAAACATGCGGCGAGAACTAATGAGACTCGGGCAGCTTTATCCGGAAATTTGCGACGGCATTAGGACGGAAAGTTAGTGGGATTTCCAAATAGATTAGCGTTTCTTTGTTGTAAGCCTACAGATACATTTAAGTAGTAACTATCTAAACATACAGTCCACTAAGAACAGTTGCGAATAAACCAATAATGAATATTGAATAAATAAACTACTTAATATTGAATAAAACATGTTTTCTTAAAAAAAAATCATGGCAATCAAACATCAAACTTCTACATTGAACAGGGATTAAAGGCTATTCCGGTCGATCACCGCACGGAAACCATTTAGTTGTAATGGACATTTTCTGGGTAATGTTCCGTTAAATCGTGCAGAGTGTATACCTACATACAAAGAGCGGCAGACGGCGTTGATTGATTAGTTGAAAAGCGTATAGGTACTTAATTTCTGTTAAATTACGTATTTCACGCTACAACCTGTATCATTAGCAACACATTATGTTGTAGGCACTTATGGAATAATTAAATGCTTATCATGAAAAGTATAATCTGAAGAGATTTCTAAGATAAGAAAAGTTTTACATAGGTACCTTATAATAATTCAGGATTCTAATTTTATTTATAGTATAAAGAAAATATGATATAAAGACTCAGCAAGTAACGGTCGGTACCCATAAGCCAGCCGGTCGATTTTTTAAAAATCTCACCGTGAAAACTTAGGTGAAGTGAGTTTGTTTTTGCTAGAAATTGACACTATTGACAGCTCACTCCACGCTCACTTCACCTAAGTTTTCACGGTGAGATTTTCACAGAATAGCTTTTGCTTAGCTTCGATGCAAAAATTGCTAATTATTAGCTAATCTTTCAAAATGAGCTTGTGTATGATCATTAATCTTTTGACGCCACAGCCATGTATAGATGACAAACCAAAATGTGCCTAACACGCCACGGTTCGACTACACGACAGACTGACGCCGAGGGCACGTTTTTGATTTTTTGACGTGTGGCGGTAAAAGGTAAAACTCATGCATAACAGAGGACAAACAAGCTGCATTCGAATTGCGGGATTTTAGTAGACGAGGAGCGCCTTGCTACGGCGCGTAACGGAAGCGTAGGTCGAGCGTGAACTCTCGTGAACCAGTAAAAGGAAGCTTGGAATTGGCGCGTATAGCGTTTGCCAAACATATTGCAAACACGACAAACAACCTCCTTGTAAATCCAAGTAGGTAGTTCAGCAGAGCTATTCACAACCATCCGACAGGCTATCATATCGAAAATGACACATTTCCATAACATGATTTGCCTTGCCCCTGAAAGCAAAGAGCAAGTGGTCGTCTATTTGATTTAAACTGACAAAATTTTTGGGTTTTGGACTTGTGAACAGCGTTTAGAGGCTCCTACGATAACATTGATTGATGTTCGATACGGTACGAAAGCGTATCGAGTGGTTATGAATAGCTATATGCAGAAAAGTTTTTCCATTCAAACGGATGCCAACCTAGGCTACAATGTGATGTAGCCGAGTTAGCGTCATTAACTCCGCTTATGCTAAGCTGTGCACTGCAAACAAACTCACTCCTTATTATTTAAAGTAAATAAAGGATAAAATACGTTACTTTCGCGCCTTTTAGACATCGCTAATTGGGTTAGGCGACGTGTCTGCGGAACCGATACCTTTGAGACCCTAACGCTATTACGTTAATTACGTCACGTCTTCCCAAGAATTAGTTAGTACACACGCGTCAGGTAAGCACACGAAAATTATGCGCCAAATTTGTAATATCTTTCAAAACTGTAAGAAGGTAATAGTTTAGGGAGGTACACACTTGAGACGTTTCCTTTGACTCCAACAAACTGAGCCTCTAAGAAAGCGAACTTAAATTTTTCGACGGTTCTAAAATAAAGTCAAAGTAATTTATTTCAATTAGGTCATTATAAGGCACCTTTGAATGTCAAAACGTACAATAAAATAGATTTGGTTCCAGATTCCCCAAAACTGAAACGAAACGATAGCGAGGGTAGAAGTGAAAGAGGATTATTATATTAAATAGATACTAAAAAGTTATCAGTCGCGAAAAAGACCTTCCTAACAAAAAGAAATGCCTATTATATACTTAAAATCTGACGCGCACTTTAATAAATCGGTACCCAAAACTAAAAGTACTTTAAAAAGAGAGTAAAGCTTATGAATTTATAAAGATTAGAAGCAAGGGTCAAAACAGAGTTATTTCAATGTAAAAGACTACAGAAGAATTTTAGAAAATGTAGGTAATAGCAAGGAAAATTGCCTGGTCTGGAATAAGATAATTTTAGGAATAAATAATAAGTCTTGACCAGGGCTTGGAACCGGTACCAAAAGTACACGTTCTGTACCGGTACTTAGCGGTTCATGCAATTTCGGTACCTGGGTACCAGTTTCAGATGGGTACCGGTTTTCCACCTAAAAAATACCGGTACCCGGAGCGTACCACCAATCTCATATTTGTACAAAGAACTTCGTATGGTTGGCAACCTTAAAATTATTTTTCCAATACCTATTAACTAGGTATCCTTTTTACTTAGGTACTATGCGACTCTCGATCTGTTTTCTCACTCTAACTTACGAAAGTACTTGTTTGGTGCCGGCTTGGGTACCGGTACGGTAGCTACCAATACTGATTAAACTACTGAATAATACTAACAGTCAGGTACTACATCTGGTACCGGTACCAATAGCACAGGTACTATACTCTAGTACCGGTATCTCACCAAGGCCAATGGTACCAGTTACCAAAAATACTGGTATTTCAAGCTCTCGTCTTGACGACAAATACTTGTTCTGCCAAACACTACGCATAATAAATCATAATTACTTATATCCCGTTACAAACAGAAATTGTACCTATTTGAAGAAAGTAATTTATTCATTCACTCGTAGAACTCTCTCATTGAAGCGACAATGGCCTCTTTTTATATTCCAATACAAATAAATTGGTTCCATCTGTTAAAACTCTGACATCTGTACATTGACTTGCCATTCATCTTTTGGATAACACCAGGCATTGATAAATCAATCTTTTGCTGTGGATGTGCGGATTCTATTATAAAGAGCATCAAAAGAAACTACAATAAACTACAGAATCACTTTCTATCAATACATTCTAGTTTTCTGAACAACAAGATATACAGGGTGTGGCGTAAATAGTGGTCCACCGTTAGGAATTCGATATACCAGATAGTTTACTATATTACAATTTTAACCATTTTAGTAGTAATTTTTTACAAAAATCGCTCTTGAATTTGCATGATTATGTGAAAAATTATGGTTAAAATAAAGAAGAACTAACTTTTTCTTCAAAAGCTCTAAATTTACATAAAAACCATAATTTTACACAATAGCTCTAATATTTCAGCAGTAAATAACAGAAATCAAAATGAAAATATAATGGTTTTTGTTGAAACTACAACCGTAACAAAAGGTAGAAATTTCATAAATAAAAAACAAAAAAATTATCGTTTCGGAACCCTTGGGTAAAAATGGTTAAAATTGTAATATGTTATAGTAAATTGTCTGGTATATCAAATCCTTAACGGTGGACCACTATTTACGCTACACCCTGTATATTTAGACTAACTTCTGCCAGTTTCTTCGTCTGAGTGAAATTTCTTGTTCCCCCGGCCCACATCGTCGCCTGCCCAGGCTATTACTTCGTTTTCGTTTAGCGGTCTTTGTGACTTTCTTTTTTATTTTTGCTAGGCTCCTAAGGGCCCTAACGCGATGTTAAATAGCCCATAGCCTTCCTGAAGGATTGGGCTATCAAATTCAAAAATATTTTTTTTTAATCCGGCTGGTGGTTTCAGAGACTAGCGCGTTCAAACAAACAAACTCTTCATTTTTATTATTAGTTTATAATTTATAATATACTAGCGACCCGTCCCGGCTTCGCACGGAAACATTATTATTATTATACATATAAACCTTCCTCTTGAATCACTCTATCTATTAAAAAAAACCGCATCAAAATCCGTTGCGTAGTTTCAAAGATTTAAGCATACAAAGGGACATAGGGACATAGGGACAGAGAAAGCGACTTTGTTTTATACTATGTAGTGATTCGTATAAATAAACCTTAAATGTAAGTACTTTAGAAGTTGACAGGTCTAATATCGTTTTGGGGATAAGTAGCACTTCAAAGTTAAGGCTATTATAATATTATCTGGTAAGCGATTTGCTAACTTTCATCCCCTATGGTTTACCGATACCTATTATAGCCGTATAGATCACGTTCTCTTGTAAGGATAACCCTTTACTTTTTGTTTTAGTTATCATAGAATATGATAAAGTTTTATAAAACTACTAACTTAATATAAGAGATTTTTAAATCAATACTGGCAAGCTCGGTTAAAGTACTTTTGCGTAAATAGCTAATTATATAATAAACATAACCAAGGCGAAATATTTTATAGACACGTAAAAACAAGATTAAATCTCATTTAAAATATCTCTCTTTATCTTCTAATTAAACTACTCTTAGCTAAAGATTATAGGGCTCCCTAATAACAATTTTGACCCTTTTTGCCACTTTATTTTAATTACACGTTTAAATAATAACACGTATTTACGCTATTAAATAGCATTTACTAGGGTTCACGTTGAGGACCCTTTTACTCATCAACACTCAGGTTCGGTAGTCAAAGGGTTACTTAAATTTCAATCGATTTTATACTGACATTGGGGAGGGAGAGAATGGACCAATTAGTTCCCTTATTAATGGGTTGATTTAATTTGGGACTTGAATAATTAGTAGGCAGGTGTTTATTATTTAATTTATTTATTTATTTTATTTAATACTTCAAGCACATAAATGTACAGAGGCGGACTTACGGACGGTGTTGTTGGTGAACTTCAGATATTATTTCGACGGAACGTATTAAAAGGAGCACTATTGAATAAAATAACACGTGATTAATTAGAGTTTTTGAAACAAGAACAATGAAGATAAATAAGATATTACTCCAGTACTCAATTATATTCTAAAACACAATATTCAAGCAAAATTTTCCCAAAATTGACCTACATTTCTGTCTGTACTTTCGGTTGTTCTTTTCTATATAAAATAACGACTTATTATACTACAGATGATAACTTCTGAAGTACCCCCAAGTTGCTGCGACCGAGTAACACTTCATATCACCGAAACGAGTCTCCGAGTGAGAATAAAAGTAAAGCAGCATCTAGTATCGCCGTTAATTATTGCGGAGGACTGCTGAAGAGTTTTTCCTTCTAACTCGATTTTCGATTCGATTACTGATTATCTAGCAAGATCTAGTGTTTTTTTAAACTATAAAAAGAATTGTAGCTTTGGTTTTGTACATATAAGTTGTAATAACTTTAATCGTCACATTCCTATTTTCAAAGATTGTGGTTTTCTAGTCAACATTTTGATTAAGTTTGATTGACACGTACTCGAGTATTAATTCCAATCTTAGAACGTTAAATGTTATTGCAGATGGTTTATAAATACACATTATACCTATACAATCATAACCATTCAATTTCAATTCATATAGCAATAGTGGTTGATACAATGGTACCTATTATCCAGTTCACTTTCATATGGAGAATAGCTAAGCTTGTTTGTTTTGAAAACATTATTTTGTTACGACGTAATGAAAGTACCTAGTGAACAGTGCCTACTAAAACCGAACACTTCCAGTATAATTCTCATTCCAACTTACCTCATTTGGGCCGATTGTTGAACGCTTTAGAAGTTTCTGCCTCTTGCGCTCCGTTGTTGTTAACTTTGATATTAAACAAGTACTTAATATCGACAGCGCTATACTCGGCACGAGTTTTAATATTACACTGTAAATCCACATTATTGCTGTAACTAATTGTACGTTTTTTGACATTTCTAAAACATAAACGGTCCGATTGTCCGGCAGGGAAAGATCCTCTGCAAATTGTGAATTGTTTTGAGCTGTCACTTCACTGGGCACTATATTCATCGCGAAATAAATCGGAAGACACAAGATAGGGCATATCACATAAGCGCTTACGATAGCGAGAGTTGTATTTTTCTTATTACACCAGGTGCTATTCCGCTGAGGAAATGCGATCGCGACGTATCTCCAAACAGCCAGAGTCACCGCCAACCAGATAGAAATGGTGTGAAACGTTTGACTGAATATTGAATGAAAGTAAACAAAAACCGCCCAAGCGTAAGTGTTCTTGTTAACTTGAGGTCCTATTTTGATGTTCATATGCAGCGCGTAGGGAATGTATTCCAGCATGACGAGCAGGTCTGCGACGGCGAGCCCGGTAAGGATGGAGTTGGTGGAGCTGGTCATCTCGCGGCGGCTGAGCACCGCGATGTTGATGGAGTTGGTGGCCGAGCCGACAATGCATATCACCAGCGCAATGTAGCCGTGCAGGCGGCTGTACGCCTTGTTGAAGTTGGTCGCGCCAGGCACGCAGTACGCGTCGGTCGCGTTCGACATGCTCGCGGTGCGCTCGCGGCCCGCACCGGCTGGTCATCGGCACTGCAGGCTGTACCCTCGCCGCGAACTACTCCAACTACCTCGTTACGTACTTTGTCGTCATAACCTGGAACAAATGACGTCCAACTTTAACAAGGTGACATAACTCCAATGTACGAAATATTGATTCGGAGGTTTGTTGTATAACTAAAGTCAACAAGAGTTTAGGAGTCGTCACATGTATTCCACGGATATGAGAAGCCATTGTATTAGAAAACAATTTTCCTAGAGTTGATAAATAGTGTACAATAGCGTCAATGTCATGGCCGTGCTCGATGCTCGGAGACCGAATATTCTTCATGTGTAATAAGTATTGGTGGTCCATCATCTATCATGTACGTCACACATGTGTATTCTAACGTCAATTCTAATAAAAATGTTTATGAGACCGCTGTAAATTACGACGTCAACACTAAGTATGGACCTAGAATTGCTCAGCACACATTAATTTTAAATGTACTGGTACCTACAATTCGCAAGTACTTCTAAAAGCTTTATGATACCCAATATCTAGCGCCACAGACTGCAAAATACAATATTATGACAAATTGTCGGTGTATTATATTGCGAATTGTTACTTTAACCTTTTATTCACGCACACGGTACACTTCACAATATACTTACGTGCCTGATGTTAGCGCCAATTGAACATTTTTTTGTTCAGGAAACAGCGAAACAATACAGTTTATTTATTGATACCTACCGTTAAATATTATAAACCAGCCAACATCGTTTAATAAAAGCACCAATTAAGAATTTTGGGAAGACCTTGTTAGTGAAATTCATTGGACACTTCATTTGGCAAAATCGAGTTACTTAGCCATTATGGCGGATCAGATAGGTACCTTACGCAGAAACTGTTGTTACCGCCAATCCCTTTACCTTATTTGGTTAATAATCGCTTCCGTCCCAAGTTATCCCTCCCGTAAGAGGTCATGAGAGGTATCGTAATACATTTGAATGTGATTTACATAATTTTCGGTCCCTTACCGCACAAACTCAAATAATATCAATCTGGCGTTGGACCCCTAATGCATTATTGAACAAAGGATGCCTAGGTAATAGGTAATACGGGCTGGTGTCCGCAACTCCACGTCAATGCGCGTATTTTGCGTACAAAAGGATGCCTAATAATGTTCTTTGTTATGGCCTGGTTTGGTTCAAGATTTGTGCAGCTGTTTGTAGATGTGACTACATTATTGTTATAATGGAAAGCAAAATACCAATGCCAACTTTTTTATTGCACCTATCAGATAAAGTAGTATGTTAAAAATGTCGAGAGATTTTATAGCAAACTGCCAAGAACCGAAGAGGAGAGAACTCAACGCATTTATTTTTCTTTAAATTTGATAAACGGGATAAGAGTTTATAGAATTTTATACTCCACCAGAATTCAAAGGACGCATACAAACTCAGCCATGCCGCCAAAAAGCACTCGAGGGCCTGTGCACACCTGTTTTTTAAACGCGCCGTCGACGCGCGTTTGTAGCGATACAGAGGCGATACGCACGCGAGTCAGACGCAGCCTTAGACCTTCTGTAGGATAAAAGCGCGCCGTCGACGCACGTTTCTAAAACGCGCGTCAACGGCGCGTTTAAAAAACGTGGTGTGCACAGGCTCTTAAACGTACGTGGCAGTCAACGATCGACCGCAAAAAGTGGGAATCTCCAGCGAGCAAAAAATCCTTTAAGAATACCTATGCGAATATGTCTCTCAATATTATGCAACAAGAAATGTTCGCTGCTGCAGGTACAACAAACTTTCATACAGTGACTTGAAGCTCCGGGCACACATTCAAGATCCCGCTTTAAGGCTCCTACAAAAAGGCACAGACACGCGATATAATCGCTCGCGACACAAAGGCACCGCTCGTTGCGCTACTTGCGGTGCCTTTGTGTCGCGTGTCGTGTTGCGCCTGTTTGAAGGAGCCTTTACTTCTACTGAACAGGTTGAGTACATGCTACGTCATTTTACTCATATTCGCCTTACGTCATTTTCATGTGAAAAGGATGCTTTAGTACTTCTCTATATTTGCAGGTTAGTAATTTTCGTGTAGGTGTTCTTTGACAGAACACTAAAAAGAATTCGTTTCAACTTTCAGGAATAAAGTTACCTGTCTAATTAAATTTTTCATGATGACAACATTACCTATTTGAAGTAATTTATTTATAAAGCAAATAAAATAAACTGCTATACCAAAGTACAGACACCAGCAAATCAAGCTACTACAATCTGTCAAATTTCTTTAATAGCTTTATTGCCAAAGTTTATGGTTCAAAGTTGATTCGGAAAATTTGACAGTTTCGGGTAGCTTGATGTGCTAGCGTCTGTACAGTCACGAGCATAAGTGTGTATGTATACACTTGGCTTTATTCAAAGACGATTTTCTCCTTTAGTTTTGAATGAAATTTTATGTAATTACGAACCCATAGGTTTGTGTAGTGTCGTATTTCAACGTTGCATTCGTTATTTCACGAAATAATCGCAATTGAAAGTTGCCAAGTGTTGACATATTAGTGCTCGTGACTGTACATAAGTTATTATGGAACGGCTAGGCACTTAAGGAATTAAACTAAAGAACGTGATAAATAGGGTAAAAGAAAAGTAAGCTCATAAACGAACTACTTATGTATACATAGAGCTAGCTTTTTAAATAGTAGTAGATACTCAATAGGTATAAGTAAGCTTACTAAGGAATAAATAACCAATTGATAAAATGTTAGGGAAATGTAAAACAATCTGTCGCGCGATTCAAAAAGTCGAAAAAGCCAACGATAAAAAAATTATGAGAAAAACAATGCGTGCGAATATTTTACCAGTGTTTTATAAGGCAAATTTTTGTAACGTTAAAATACGATCTTTATGGCATACTTAACCTAACGTTTAAATTAAAAGTAAGGTTAAGTACTTCGCCGTAAAAAGTTCTTGTGTCACTTCCAAAATTCCGACACTAAGCACTTCTAGATACCTGAGGCAATTAGCTTTAGATGTCTTTTGAAACAATAAAATTGAAACATTACTATTTTTAAACGACCGTAGCCGATACCTACTTCAGTAATAAAGGGGCGCTATCTCTACAGTGATTTAAAGTTTAATAAAGTCTCTTCAGCAATTTAATGCAGACTAGTATTAATTAAATACTGATAAATTTATATTGGTTTTGTATAAATTGTATTTCTAATCTTCTTGCTTCATTCAATATTATAACCACGGGCAAAATATTAGGATTTCGTCAAAAAGGCTAATAATCCTGTAGACTAGTTGCGTTACACGCTTTCAATCACAATCCGAGTATTTTGAAGGATATTACGAATCCATTACATACATAAATATATATGAAATAGATTTAAAAAAATAGTAACAACAGCATAAACAGTTTTTTTCTGTATAATGTTGGATTTAGGCGTCTTATTTAAGAATATAATGGTATTGTGTTTTTAAGAAATTGCATAAGTTTAAATAGAACAGTGTATGAAACTGCACAAAACCAGGTTTATTATTTAACAGTTTTTATTACCTCGCAGTAAGGTCCGAAAGGTAGAGTATTCTCCTCGGGAATAAGCGTATATTCGTCTTGGGCGATCCTGATTCCCTCCCTGGAATCAGGACACAGGCTCAGGAGCAGTAGGAGCAAAGACTAGAATGCTGAGATTCTAGTCTTTACTGACTTGTTTCGCTCAGGAGTTAACCCAGAGCTCACCCCCGATGCGTTCGGAAGCCCTACAATCCATCGTAACGAAAAAAAAAATAAAAATAGCGAAATAAAATAGCGCCCGTGACAAAACACTGCTTTATCCCCTTAGGGAATAACATAATCTTGAATATACTTGAATTAATTTTATCTATCTTATTATCAATTTGGGCTGTTTTAAAAGAGCCCTTAAGAATGGACGATGTTTAATAACCTACCAACCTTGCAAACTTGATAAAATGTTCAGAACAGAAAAGACGGAGGCTTACTTATAATTTAATAAGAGATTATTATCGGCAAAGTAAGTATCGGCTGTCCTTTCGAGCAATCAAAGCACGTTTAATTAACAACACTCTTTGAACAGAAAATTTATTTAGCAAGTAAATGAGCCCCCAATATTACGAAATGTCTCACCACTGGCAAAAACTTTCTGGAAGATTGGACAATGGTAGCTCTCAATGAAAAGTGATGCTACACTGGAAGAAATAAGCAGTAAATAAAAATGAAAAAACATTAATCTGAACTGTTTTAGACAGTTCCATATATGAGCCTAACATTCAAAACAGTATTTTTTACTGATCCGAAAACAGTTAAAGCTTGAGGCAAAATGTTACCGTCATGACAGTAAACTAACGTTTTAGGTAGCTAAAAGGTCACAAAATTAACTGTTTTATTCATTTGGTGATAACGATCAAACCATTGAAATTTATTTACATAGTCGTATTCCTTTTATTTTTTTTTGTTGTTGTTTTCAGTAAATAGTATGTTCAATCATTAAAAGTTACTGTTTTGTCTTTCACTATTTTACAAACATCGTCTTACTGTATACTGTGTAAAGTTTTAATTAACTATTTAGTTTATGAACTTAGATAAATACATTTCAACTTTTGCCTATCAACACACGCACAAAGTAGGAATAAAATAATAGAACTAGATAATTACAGTTTTAATTGAATGCCTGTATCCTATAATGCTCAAGCATGCATTTTGATTTAAAACTGATTTCAGAAAGTATGATTTCTGTCTGTTTTAAATCGTGATTCTTTCTTGACCTGTATCGTTCTAGTAACAGGGCTAAATGGTCCGTGATCGGTTTATAATTAGGGGCACTGGGTAACACCAAAACATGCGGCAACTGTGAAAAAATTCACTTAGTCACAAAAGTATTGTAAAAGCTATTGAAAAGCGTATTAATTTTAGCTTCGATTTGAATGATCGAAATCAATCTGAATCAACTTTGAAAGCGATAAAGAAATTAGGACTTTCCATTAAGTCGGTATGTGAACCATATACACATCTAATATTAGTAAATAGGCCATTAAAAAAATTATAAATCAGCACAGTCCACTCCAAGTGGCACTAAAACAACTCGCGTTGTTTCTTCACTTATAATTTTTTCATGCGGAATGTAAAAACACTGAGATCACACTCTTTGCAAGAATCGGTCAGTCATCACAAAACACTTTCAAACAAACTATTTATTCAGTATTTCAAGCCGTTAACAGATTTGTGGTATGAGTAATGCGTAAAAAACGAGTAAGCAAATATCTAGATGTAGGTACCTATTTTCAGTAAGTATTTGCGATATTCAGTACCCTAACCGAAAACACAAATGGTTTGTTTTAAAATGAATTATTTAAACTATGAGTTATTCAAATGGAATTGTTTTCGGTGTTTTCATTTGTTTGTGTAATAATATCTTATTGAAATTTCTTTCTTTTTTTTTCTTTATTTCTTTCGTGCAGATACTGAGGTAAAACAATTAACTACGTTTAATGATTTTACTTTGAGTTCAACACATTAACGTCTACGTGTATTGTGTAACTACTTCGTTGTCTTTGTCTCAATCTGATTTACGAGGACTATTGTCTTGTGTTCGCTTTGCGATGATGTAAGGAATATAAGAAACCTACGTTAGTAAATTGTCGATCCAATTACGAAGATAACTTGCTAAAGAAACTTTGGAAAAGAAACTTTGAAAATATAAAATTTTACCCGGAATCTTCTGGGTTTTCTGTATTTGCCTAAATACCAATTTTATTTTCGAAGTATAGAAAGAGATTTTATGATTTCCTTACGTCATGAAGCTTGTTAAGAAATCGTGACAAAATGCAAAGGAAGAGAAAATCAAGTGGATTGATCTCCCGCCAAAAGTTTCTATGAATTCAATTAGTTTTACAGATCTTACGGATGAATAAGTCAATTTAGGCCTTCTTTAACCCGTCGGATACCGCTTATCCAATTTCTTAAACGACCCTACTTATTTCTTATTACAACGCGTGCCACGAAAGATGAGACTTGACACACCACGTGGTTTGACATGCGCAGAACACGATTTTAGGTATCTTTAGCGGTATGAGGTCTGAGTGCGGGACGGGACCGGACGTCATAGGGGCAGCGAAAAGAGCGGGGGAGGCGGGGTCAAGTCTCATCTTTCGTGGCACGCATTGTACATAGATTCTTGGATTTATGAATTCGGTCAAGTTCAGGCTTCGTTCCATTCTACCTACCATTATCTCGAAAATGATTCCGATAAAATCAACCTATACCCAGTAGATACACACATGCCTGCACTACTTTACTATAATTACGGTTTAACACATTCGATAAACCACAAATTACCCTATAAAATTAATGGTTAAACATAAGTGGCGGTGGCTATAGGAATTACAGGCGTCATGTATTTTTAATGGTTTAACATCGTCAACATGCACCATGACCAAATCTCATTGCTTCTTTTTTTTTTTTTATTTGAAATGGGTTTGCTCTTGACTCTAGTCTAGATCAGAGATGACAGAGACAAAGTCTACGATGGAGAAAAAATAGGATTTTACGTTTTGGACAGTACGATTTACGCACATTACAGTTTTTACTGGTTGCTATAATAAAATATTATAACAAAAAGTGTCAATTAAGGAACTTCTCAGTAGCAGTACGCAGTCAGGTTTTTCCGCCCGGTTGATAGCAAAAGGCTCGCCCCCTATTACGGGACTTAGGCGATTCGCACACTGCACCGCATTACGCAGCGGGGTGCGTGAAACAAAGCCATATTCCTCGCACAGAAGCGCGTTTTTATTGAATTTGTACGTAAAAAATCACGCGCGGGGCACGTTATCTGCGTCCCGTCGCGTGGCGCGTTGTGGTGTGTGATCCGCCTTAAATATAACTAGTAATGTAGATATATCTACTATAATAGGTCACTAAGATATCTATCATAGGGTCTATAATAATTACCTCTGCCTTACTCGTTAGGGAATTAAGGCGTGTTGTAGTGTCATGTTTCAAGCTACTGCGTTCTAGGAAAATAAAGTTGTCGATCCTCTAAACAGTTAAACACTAAGTCTAACAAGCAGTACTTAACTTGGTCCGGTCTACTAAGTTTGATCAACAGTATCGATTTAAAATCGGTCGAACTTTCCATATAAAATACTTCTAGAATGGTCGGAAACTGAAAAGTGTCTCCGCATTATAAAGTTAGGTGGAACTCCGCCGTTTAAGCAAGTTGCGGAATTTTACAGCAGCGAACCATGCTAATGTGGTTCAGACTACTTTCGACCGGCGGACTTTATATGAGAAATTTACATATTATGGTAAAGCACCTTTGTAACGTTACCTGCATAATACATAGTCTATTGCAGTGGTTTCACGTTTCGTGTTTTTCTGGAGAGTATAGATTCAGTTTTAACAATCCTTTTCTCGAATAAAAACTTTGCACTGAAATCTCACAAAATGCACTTAATTGAGAGTGCTGCAATTTACTTAAAACCCGCATAGCTCCAAGATTGCGATTCTCGACCTTATTATGGGTACAACGCTCTCAGCATTTCGACTGCAAAAACTACGGACAAACTGCAAATGAACTTCATCACCGCAGCGTCCGCAGCCGCATTTGTAGGGTTAGCTTCATCCGTGACAAGCGTAGTTACCAGAGAACAATTTGCATTCGCGTCTAGTTTAAACAATAAATCATCCATGGCTGAACATAGCTCGTGCTCTGTTTGTTATTCAAGCCTTAAGCCTTAGCTTCAATAGGTGTCGCTTACAGAACAAATAGGCGGTTATAGCTATTAATTTATCGACATTTTGTGACATTCGACGCCATTTTATTAGGCTATGTGCCTTGTTTGGGAGATAATCGGATAAGTGGACTATATTGGAATAGATAACTTCAAGTACCTGTTATTGAACTACGAAATCCCAGTTTAATTTTCATTATGAAATACTAATAAAAAAATAATGGTATTCTAATAAGTATATGATTTTCTTTGTAAACCATTCGCTATTAGGTGTTAGTTTTATAACAGAATTCGCAGTGTGATATTAATTGTTAAACACTTCGTCGTCGACGGCTTGATAAAGTTTTATTAAAATTTGATGGTATTACAAATTCCCAATACAAGCGCTAAGCCCCCAATACTTGGCCTCGGTTCAAAATTACGGTCAATTTGCTCCCTGAATCAGTGGGATCAGGCCATCTATCTTGCAAGTACGATTTAGATAATACAGGTTGGAGTTTTGCGTATTTATAGTATTTTTTATTATTTGGGGTAACTTACTTATTGGCTAAATTATAACGACTATTATAAAACCATGCATAATAATAGCGTAGTGGCTATTTAAGTTAGCAGACCTTCAAATCTACAACCTGACAAAGACAAATAATGTTGCCCATAAATAGATAACCATGAATAGAAACCAATGTATTCAGCAATAAATCATAAACCTTATAAACAGAGAATTCGTATCTATCCTCATACATTCTACAGAAATTGCAATTCTGCCACATATTCCATCGCAAACTCAATAAGGAACCTAGGTACCTTTGAATTAAGCTATTGAGAAATTCAGTTGGAGAGATCAGACAAGAGAGACCACGCATCTACTCGAACAAATATTATATACACTACTCAAAAGTTTAGGGAACAAGCTAACTATATCGACTTATTTAAGAAAACTCTTTCGAAAAAGTACTGGCCACAAAAAAAATGTTGGTTAAACCTGCATTAAATAATTGTTCATATTTACAAAAAAAAAACCTAAAAGCAAAAGAATTTTGGAATAAGGAGGGAAAACTTCACTTCGTCGCAGGCAGCATACGGCGTTTTGAAACGTAATAGCTTTAGACATTACTGTCCATAACTGGTTTTTATTATTATGATAATAATTTTCTTTTAATAAGCGTATAATATACAGAGGTATTTTCCTTATGTTCTAAGTATTCTGTACCTAGAATAATATCATAATTATGAACATGAATACAGTTAAATAATATTTAATTTTATTTAATTGTAAAGTTTTAATTACCATACCGCAGAATAGGTAATAAGTACCTACTGCCTGATACCCAGTTTGTCGGAGACTAATTGTGTTCACACGATGAAAATAGGTAAGTACTGTAGTATTTACGGTACTAACATAATGTGCAGTTGGTTAAATCGCGTTGTTTTAGTCGTTTTCTTTAACCAAGTATCTCAACTATACAAACAGCGAAAGAAACTCGAGTTTTTATTAATAATTATTTCCAAGGATTTTGACAAATAATGGCCGCCACATGACGGCATGTGTAGAATCTTTTGTTAAAGTAAAAATTCGCTTTACAGAACTGTGAAGTATAGGAGACGGCGAGGTATGACGGGGATAACAAGCACAAGCGACGTAGAAGTTACCTACTGTTGTTTGCCCAAACAAACCCTCGTTAACCGTGAGATACATGATCTGCTGGCTAAGCACACTTAGCCTGAATAATAAGTTTATCTTCCTGGCACAAACAACGACACACAGGTACTCACAAAATGTTTCATAATTAGTCCTAATTACCAAAAGGTGAGTATAGACAAGAGTCTATACTCACATTTTGGTAATTAGGATTCATTTCGTAAAATTAATATTTCAGATGGGCATAGTATGGTGCTAATGGGTATCTCTGAAATAATAGAATACTTCAAGAGTTACAAAAGATAACGCTGCTGCAAACTGAGCTTCGAAAAGATAAAATTTAACAGATCTGAGACATTATCGAAGGTTCAAAATTGAATATCTCTAAAGTATTTTTTCTTTGTAAGTTACTTTATCTTTTTAAGTGTACCAACTTAAAGTTGCTTCGACATCCGACTTTTGTCGACCTTCTTATTGTAATATTCATTCGACTTTCTTTACTACTGTTGGTGAGTTTCTATAGCATCATGATTCAGTTTCGTTAAGGTTGCCAATAAATAAAGGGAAATATTTAACTGATCCTCTAAAAACTTTATACTCTTTTAATGATGCACAGTTTTTTTTTTTTGTATAATAATTGTATCTTTTAACTTTGTGGTGTTTTCTCACAGTTGGTCACAGTAACTAAGCTAGGGTGGCCCGACCAATCGGATTAGGTTAGGCTGGAACTGTGAACAACTACGCGCGAGCCAAATTGGTCGCAGTAACTCTACTGGGCACCCCGACCAAATGGGTTAAGTTTGTGACCAACCGCTGCCGCGGGACCAGCCGACGAGCGCTACATTCAGGTTGGTTGCGGTTACTTGGGTAATAAGTATTTTAGGACTCCAAAATACGATTTATTTGAGGTTCACAAAATGAGGCGCAATTATTATATTAGAGTGCTCAATAATATTTTTAGGAGCGCAAAATGTAAGATTAAATACCAACATTTGCTTAATTATTCTTACGGCAACATTGTTGAACTTCAGCGGAAACTACGAAGCCCTTAAGACAAAATATTTGTTTTACTTCTATATCCAAACAAGTATCCACTTAATGTCGGCAACATAACACTTGGAGGATATTTACTTTGGAAAGTTAATTTAATTGTGGGCGGTTCCAAAACTGATACATACTTAAAGTTTATGTAATGGAAAATTCTGAATGTTGTACCCGCACATAACCACTAATAATGGTCTCCTACACACCTACCTATGTATGTAGTCGGCGGCAGTTACTTGCTACAATATTCCAATGTTGGCTTCAGGTAGCACAAGTGGCGGTTGCAACTGGTCCGCTCGCAGGAGAATAGAATTTTCTAAGATAATAAAAATAAATAGTGTTCATTGTTCAGTAAAATTGAATACATAAACTAGCTCTGAAAAGCGTCGGCATCAGAAGTTAATGGATAGAAAAGACCTATGTTCGCGACGTTAAGTGCCACTAAGCTTAACTTTTCTTGTCGCTCGTAAATTTTAAATAATAGGTTAAGAAACTTACACACTGAATTTCTATTAAATAATAAAGACTAAAATATATATTTGATGATTAAGAGCGTCGGGAAGATTAGGGGATTGATTATGATGAAGAAGAAGGGAAAACCAAAGAAACGATGGTTGGACTGTGACAAAGACGATATCGAAGGATATATGGAAAGGTTACATGGAAAGGCGTTGATTGGCTGAGATGACTTATAGAGAAGTAGGTACGCAATAAAATACATATTCGTCGACACCAAACAAATTGGGATAAGAGCAAGCATGATGATGATGTTGTTGTTGATATATTCGATGACGGTACCTAGGTACCAGTAGTGAAGGGTAAATTTTTGTAAGAGGTAAGCCGGAGTAGATATCTATAATATGATTATATTATTTGTCAATAGAATACTGACTGTGCCATTTTTCAAAGGGAAGCCGGTAGGAATCGAGTTGTATTGAACCTTCGCCACTGCTAGGTACCTAGGTATATATCGATTTAAAAAAAACGGACAAGTGCATGTCGGACCACGCATAATGAAGGGTTCCGTAGTTCGAATGAATTTATCCCAAGAACAAACTTAACATTGTAGTTCAAAAACATGTTCTTCTATATATTTCAACTGAAAATGTAAGTTTGTACGCACAATATTGAGAGATATACCATGTTGTTTTAAGACCATAGACTTCTTATAAAATTTCCTGTAATCTATAGATGTAGAACTATTTTCTGTATTTTTTTTCAAAATTTTAGACTCAGAAGTTTCAGAGATAAGTGGGGTAGAATGGTCAATTTACGTCTATTTTCTTAAATACTTTTAATACGATTTCTTTTAAAATTATGAAAAAAAAATTTGAGATCGTCACAGTAAGCCTTTTGGTTTGATATGTCACACGGTACAGATTTCGAAACTTTTTATTTTTATTTTCTAATTGCCCCTAAAAATGAATCCCATATTCAAAATTAATTTATTTACGTTACTTGTCTGTGTTTGGTTCACAGAGATTCATATGTGTACGTACCAAATTTCAACTTAATCGGTCCATTAGATTCGGAGCAAATTGGCTGTGACAGACGGACGGACAGACACACGAGTGATCCTATAAGGGTTCCATTTATCCATTTCGAGGTACGGAACCCTAAAAATGAAATAGTGAATGTTATAATCGTTAACCGAAACGAGAAACGTGAAACAGAATGACAATTGATGGGAGAGGTAATGTGATTAGCGATATCACCGACCTCATCTGATTTAAATTAAAAAAAAATGACAAGACAATAACAAACCATTTATCAATTAGTATTGTTTTAGAATAAATATTTTACTCTAGTGCCTTAACTACTGTTATAGGTAGCTAAATAAACAATTATAGTCTTTGAAAAATAATTAGATTAAGGAACTGAGAGAAAGAGGACGGGAATTCCCCATGTAAACAGTACTTGGAAAACTGACACCTTCCGGATGTAGGTAACTATAATTTGATCATTTAAAGGGTCGCAAACCTTACACAACTATTCAGGTTCAACGAACGATTACATACAGTAGGTAGTGATGTGACACGGAAGGAAATAGCGCTGCTCAGTAATACGAATAGTTTCACCAACTTCTCTGATTCCGGAAACTCCGTAGAGGATTTAACATGAATGAGACAAAAGTCAAAACTCGGTACTAAATGTGGCACGATACGACACCCTAAATAAGGCTATTGTGATTGATATACAATGCCGCGGTTGGCGTGGCCCTGGGCCCAACTCATTTGACATAATAAATTTATATACTATAGACTCGAGTAGAAGAATACCGATCGACCTACTTACGTGCATCCGCATCCTATATGCTATTTTTTTTAAAACTAGAGAAAGCTATGTTAAGCATCGTTTTATTGCACGTGTTTATTTGGCTACAAACGCATATACGAGTGGCGAATACTTAAATGTACGTTTGACGCAAACTGGCTAACTTTACCCAATACCGTGTAGCAAATATTTTTATCATGGGGTGAGTTATTTTCATAATAATTTTATGTATAAGTACCTAATTCGTGCTGATACTATAACAAAAAGAAGCTAAAAACCAATATAAGTAAGTATACGTTATTAATACCTACCTAACATTTTCGTTATAAGTGGAAAATTTGGATGCCTTTCCCGTAGACAAAAACAAACAACTACGTCTGTTTTTATTACAGGCTACCTAGAGAGAGAAAATATGCACGGAATTTGGCCCCCGGCGTACCACGGAATGTTACATAAAAAAACACAACAGCTTGCAACGAAAACAAAACTCATATTGAAGACATACAGGGTGAATTTTCTGAATGAAATTGGTCCAGAATTAGGTAGCATGGAAACCTGTCATCATCATTTCAGCCGAAAGATGTCCACTGCTGGACATAGACCGGTTCTGTGCTTCTCGCATCCAACGGGTTCCTGCGGCCTTCACAAGGTCGTCGGAGCACCTTGTGGGAGGCCTTCCAACGTGATGTCTTCCGGTACGCGGTCACCACTCCAGAACCTTTAGGCCTCCAGGCCCACTGCCACTTAAGTTTAGCAATTCTTCGGGCTATGTCGGTTACCTTGATTCTCCTGCGGATCTCCTCATTCCTGATTCGATCACGCAGGGAAACTCCAAGCATAGCCCTCTCCATTGCCCTTTAGGTGACTTTAAGCCTTCTTATAAGGCCCATTGTGAGCGATCACGTTTAAGTACCATAAGTCATCACTGGCAACATGCATTGGTCAGAGACTTTTGTCTTGAGACACTGCGGTATGTGGGACGAAAAGATATTGCGTAGCTTCTCGAATGCTGCCCAGCCGAGTCGGATTCGACGATTGACCTCTTTCTCGAAGTTAGACCTACCTAACTGGACAGTTTGTCCTAGGTAAACATAGTCGTCCACGACTTCGAGTGTAGCATCGCCGATCTTTATGAGAGTGGGTGTTACATGGGCATTGACAATGTTCATTTTAAGACCCACTCTTTCGGAGGCTCTACTGAGTTCATCGAGCATTTTACTGAGGTCCTCCATAGTCTCAGCCATGACCACGATATCGTCGACAAACCGAAGGTGAGTTATGTACTCACCATTGATGTTAATGCCAGCCCCTTTCCAGTCCAAAACCTCGAAGACGTCCTCCAGTGCAGCGGTGAGCAGTTTCGGAGAGATAACGTCTCCCTGTCTCACACCTCGCTGAAGAAGGATAGGTTTGGAGGTCTGATCCTGGAGTCGGACTGACATAGTGGCGTTTTCGTACAGACACTTCAGCACCTCGATGTACCGATAGTCGATCTGGCACCGTTGAAGAAACTGCAGCACAGCCCATGTCTCGATCGAATCAAAGGCTTTCTCGTAGTCCACAAACACTAAACAGAGAGGCAGGCTATACTCTTCGGTCTTCTGTATAATCTGTCGCAGCGTATGTATGTGGTCTACGGTGCTAAAGCCTTTACGGAATCCGGCTTGTTCGGGAGGCTGGAAGTCGTCAAACCTGCGCGCGAGACGGTTCGTGATGACTCTCGAAAACAGCTTGTAGACATGGCTCAGAAGTGAGATGGGCCTATCATTCTTAAGAAGGGCATTGTCGCCCTTCTTAAAGAAAAGTATCACCACACCTCTGTTCTATGCATGTGCTGTTTTACCCTCGAGTATGACGGAACCAAACAGTTTCTGAAGGGCCTTAAGAACGGGTTTTCCGCCGGCCTCGGAGCTCTGTCGTAATTCCGTCATCACCCGGCGCCTTGTTGTTTTTGAGCTGCTTCAGAGTCATCCTAATCTCGTACAGGCATGATCGAGATCATCTCATCCAGGATGTCTTCGGTATAGTATCGGGTCCATCTAGCTCTTGGGTCGTTTGCCACATTCCAAACCTGTACAGCTTTAGAAAAACGTAGTCAAAGGAATCATAATCCACTTCAGAGAATACAAGAATGATCAATATTTTTCAAACAATTGGTTGTTTGATAATCAGAGCCTTTGGTTTTAATAGAACAGAAAGCATTTCTTACAATACAAAATAATCTGTAACAATAGTACTGTCAAATTATTGATTAATTAACGAATAAAGCAAGTTTATTAATCTATCGTGATTTATTGTAATCGACGTCTTCTCAGTTCGTTGTCCGCATCCACATCAGTCTTGTCTAGGTAGGGTTATGGTTTTTGATTGTGTCAAATCCAAGTGCTTTCGAGAATACCAGAAATAGATTCCGAAACTCTTTTTCATTCTCATTTCATGATAACTTTGGTTACTTTTCATTGTAGCAATGTTGTTTTCGCCTGGCAGACCAATCTCGAAAATTCTCCCTAAATATCAAATAGAAAATATACCTACAACACATTATATGACATTGCCATTATACTCGTTGCCATTACCGAGAATTTCTTTTTAATGTTCAGTCAGCTATAATGAACCCCTGTCTATTAAGAACGTTAATGTACTTGCAAAAGCCAGAAATAATATCTTTACATTTTCGTTTATAAACGTTATTTTGCAGCTAACCTCTCAGATACATTTACAACATGGTAAATATTTGGACACCTATTATTTAAACAAGGAAACTAATTAAGCATTTTTTTTTATTAACACCGATCCAAATATCTTTACGCCATGAGGAAGTAAAAGAAAAGTAATGTGAGTCAGCTGTTTGAAAATGAGAATATGTGATATTAGTGTTTAATGTTTATGGGACGATATCAAAGGCCTCTAAACGCATTAGCACAAAATAACTAATACTTAATTATATGAAGGTTAGTCGTGGGCACAAAGTGGCTGTCATCTCTGGCTACGGAAGCAATGCGGAAGAATTATTAGTCGAATTTATACTGTCAAGGATTAATTATATATAAAATATTGAATAAATATTTTTTGTGGAATATTAAACATATTATTAAAGTTTAACAAAACAAAGTATTTCAAACAACACGTTCCTTGAATGTGACCTACGAACATTGAAAAGTATGTAACCATACATCATATGAATAAAGAGTACGACCTAATCACTCACTAGTAAAAATAAAACAGTCTTTATCTCTTTATTATTATTTTCTCCTGTTTCACCGTTGAGAAGTGTTATTAAAAATCTCAGGGTCAAAACTTACATAGATGAAGTGACCTTGAAGTGAGCTGTCAATCTCAATAGTGTCATCAGGAGGAAGGACAGCTCACTTTAAGCTCACTTCTTCACCTAAGTTTTCATCGTTAAGATTAATAGGTAAATTTTTAATTTATTAGATCAAGAAATACACGGCTAGGTTGCAGGTTATGATTACTACTAAATACTCATACAACTCTTATTCAGGTTGATGTGACTATGGAAGATACGGTATAAAACTCGTGCATATTCGGACAACATTCTAAAGAAAGGCAGAACGTGATTGTTAGAAGATATTATGAAATAGTGAGTAAAGTAAGAAATATACGATTACATAAACAATGTTTTCAAATTAATAAGATTTTTAAAAAAACGGCCCTCTAGTAGTTACTAGTACCTAACTAAAACTAAACCGGCCTGTTATTGATATCCAAAAAATTTAGTAAAGCCTTCTTCTCATTCAGAAAAGGAACATTTTTGCTTAGTTATAATATTTGTTGGTTGTTCAGTATTGATTGGTGATCTCAGAACATTAGAAACCTAGGTGTACCCACCGTCAGTGATAGTGATTTCTAATTACATATTAACTTTCACACTGGTATTGCCAGGTTCGAAATCGCAACCTCATGCACGAGAAGTTATTGTCTTCCTCTTTGTGCAATTAGGTAACTACTCAAATTCATACTGCTATCGGGAACCAGATGGTAGTTAAAAGTTGTGACCTACATGAACATCTCTCAATAATTAAAAATGCAATTCCTCAACCGCAAGACCTAAATTTTAATAGGCAATTAACAAACTTAATTACTTCAACAGACCTCGTGAACATTCGACAGTATTTCATTACTACACTCAAACTCAATATAACCTATCTGAGCAACGGTTAAGAAACTAATTATAATATTATATAATAATGCGATATTGATAATCCTTTACTATTTTGTTCAATACTTAGGTATTGACAGAAATGGACGGGTGATGGTTTCCAAATGGTGTTCTAAAGTTGAGTGATGAAATCTATTTTTATTATAAACTTTTTCCCACCCGTACGCAAAATACGCGCATTGACGTGGAGTTGCGGACACCAGCCCGTAATACCTACCTACCTACCTATTATAAACTAGTACTGGAAGGGCCACTGGTCCTTGAAACCATTTAAGGGTGAGTTGAGCACTGAAGCGCAGGCTCATGGACATGTGTACTCTTCCCGTCTTAACCTATGGTGCACAAACTTGGTCTTTGACTAACATCCAGAAGTCCAAACTCAAAGTTTGCCAACGAGAAATGGAGCGCAGTATACTAGGCGTTAAGTTAACGGATCGTGCTCGAAATACAATACTGCGCTCCAAAATAAAGACAGCTGACGTGGCTCAAAAGGCTGCTCAACTTAAATGGGACTGGGCAGGACATGTCTGCCGCATGCCGGACAAACTGTGGGCCCAAATAGCGCAGAATTGGTGCCCTGAGACAGTGAAGCAGGGTCGCGGCAGAAAACGTAGGAGACGGCGGGACGAGCTGGATAGGTTCCATCAAAACTGGAAGGAGGACGCGCGAGCTCGCGAAAGATGAAAGGAGTGGAGGGAGGCCTTTGCCCAGGAGTGGGAGAGCGCAGGCTAAAAAAAAAGTACTGTATTTACTTATATCTTAGTCTAGTTATAAAATGTGTCATTTCTGTGTCATTGATAATAACAAATGATAAGATAGTATTAATTATACAAAGCCCACAGGCATAACAAATTATGCTTTCTAGTACAAAGGTGTGCCAGTTTCCATTTTGTTTTGGAAACATGTCATGGGTGACTTTCCGGAATCGTAATGCCATCGCACCTTTTTACGAGTCAACTCCTAATGTTATCAACGCTAAGTGCGTGAATGACACTAAGGTTGTACTCTAATTAGTACTTCTTCTGATTAAAAAGCATTTTGATTAACAGAAATATAATTAACTATCAGCGCCCCGCGGTTTCACCCGCGTAATTTTCGATTCCGTGGGAATATCGGGATAAAAAGTATCCTATGGGTTAATCCAGGAATCCAGGAATGGTCTATCTATGTGCCAAATTTCATCCAAATCTGTTCAACGGTTTACGCGTGATTGAGTAACAAACATTCAAACATCTTCACAAACTTTCACATTTATAATATTAGTAGGATTAACAAAAGTGGGGGATAATTATTTATTCACTATTATAACAGTTATGTGTTTTCTCAAATCAAAATCAAAAAACTTCCTGTAGAAAAGAAGAAAAAAAATTAATAATCTTGCGCATAGGTGTAAAAAGTTGTTTATTGTTTGTAATAAATTATTTTAAGTACGGTCACTAAAAAAAACTATTTGAATAGTACTCGGTAAAGTTACGTCAATATAACAAATACCAGACCGTGTCAGACTGTAGTAGGTGTAAATAAATGTGATACCTCTACATGATATATATCACAATGCCTGTCTTTATTGGCAGTTCTTACCAAATCTAATCTAATATCGGATCAGTAGATATTGTGCCTTAGAAAAGATCCTCTTCTTACCAAATAAGAGAAAAAATTGGGAAAATCTACGTGATCTTTTTACGTATAGGAAGACTCGAGTGTCGTTGAACGAAGTACGAATTAGTAATTATTATGTTAATGTTAAACTTGAATTCTAAACGTATCTAGCTACCTAAGTTTTTCATTAAATTCATTAATTGTAACCAACTAATTATATTAAGCCCCTAAACGATCAATTACTTAAGTTTCTTTATCAATGATCGTAATTGTTTCTAAACACGCATTTCAAAACTTATAATTTAACAAAACGTAGAGTGCCACTTAACCTGTTGTACCTATTATTGGTGTATAACTGTGAGAAGATAATAATGAGCCATTAACGGCTTCAGTAATTACAGGGCTATAAACTAGTTAGCCTACTTTTTTAGTAGCATGAGTCCATCACCAAGTTCCGAGAAAGTTAATAACATGTCTTACATAATTAACTACTCAATAAGTACTCCTAATAACATATTTCGTTCTCACGTTTAGCATAACAATTATTAGTTAATAATTATTTACTTACAAGAATAGTCATCGAAAAAGTCCAAACAAACAGTCGTAACCACATAAATTACAACAAAACTACACGTTTTCAACAAGTTGTTTATAATAAATCTGTTAAAATACTACTAAACCGACTTACCGAGTGTTGTACTCGATAATACACGATTTCATGGTCGTTTATTCATTCGCAAATTTTAATATAAGGTGCGCGTTACGGGAGCGTCAGCGAGCGCGTCGCGTCGGAAAATGTGAAACATTGAAAATGTGTCCGCGCGGTGCGTGTAGCGGCTGCGGGCACGAAAGTCGCACTGATGGCCTGATGGGCGTCCACTGCCCAAACAGCCGCGCGAGGAGTCGCGACCATCATCCCAGTAACCAACCTCCTTTATCGCACATGACTATTACATGAACACAATCACACAACTATTGTGCCTGCAACTTATTGTCCACAGTAAACCTAACCCGTGCCGTGCCGTCACCACCCCTGATAAACACTTTTTTTATTAAATCGGGATGCAGTTAAAATTAATTATTTAGCCACATAATTAATAGGTATTTATACACGATCTGGACGATAAGAAGCACTTATCGTAAAAAGCAGGATTGACAATTAGTGTCCATGAAAACCAGTTAGCGTAATTAGTGACCTTGTGACAGCTTATAAGTATAAGTAGAATAATATCTATTCAAAACAATTGTATTGAATGTCTATAATGAAATGCGTGAGAATGTAGCCAACGCCAGGAATTAAAATAACAATAAGTAGGTAAGCTAGACTAGCTGTTGATGACGAATAGGTAAGCATCCATCTATCTTGTAGGTACCTACCTTACTCATTGCTCAATAGTGCGAGTACACTAAACAAACTTTTTGCATGAAGCCCTCATCAAATTGTGGATGTTTTATTACCTGTGGGAAATACTCCAGTAATAAAAGTTTATTTCACTCGTATACATATGCATGACCTCCGCGAGAATGTTTTGAATAAACGGAGAAATAAAAATAAACACCACATGTGAAGATTAAAACAAAAAAAAAACCGGGCAAGAGCGAGTCAGACTTGCGCACTAAGGGTTCCGTACCATCATATGTTTTTAAATTTTCATCGGCGAGGCCTATATTCTTCAGAGAATTTTAACACTGCACTGCGGTGTAGAATATTGCAGTTTTATGTCAGCACCATCTCTTGACCGATAGTGGAACGAATGTAAATTTTGTTGATGATTTCTGAAAAAGTGTGCTATTTAGAGACTTTGTTTTATTTTTCTGTAATCTTTACATAAACTTCTATCACATAAAATAATTTCAGATTTTTCTCTTTGCAAACTTCGGAGATAAGGGGGGAACGGTATTTTTTTTACATTTTTCATCAAAAGTCGAAAACTATGCGACCTTAAAAAAAACGAAAAAATGTTTGAGAATGTACAAACTTTCATATGATACCCCACATGCCCTAGTAGCCCCACTTCGAATTTTTCAGACCCCCTTTCAGTCCCTGTTGCAAAAAATATACATATATTTTTATTTCATTCTAATTTGCAAAATCGTTGGGCAAACATCATCTAAAACTGATTGATAGCATTAGTAGTTCTTGAGATATCCAGCTGTGACAGACAGACAGATAGATAGACTGAGTCTCGCCATAAGGGTTCCTTTTTACCATTTTGGTACAGGAACCTTAAAAACAGGTAAGTGCGTGTTGGAGCACGCACAATGAAGAGTTCCGTAGTTGGGGTGAATTTATCTAAAGAACAAACTTAACTTTGTAGTTGAAACAATAGAATAGAATAGAATAGAATACTAAAACAACAACAACAAACAAACAACAACAACAAACAAACAACAAAACAAACAATGAAACAAAACAACAAAACAAACAATGGAAACAATGTTATACGTCACGGTCAAATCTCTAATTGAATGTTAGTAATCGCAAAAAAATTATGATAAAACTAAAAATTCATGATTATCGGACTTTTCCCTTTACTTGTGCTACCTTCCCTTTACTTATGAGACCTTGCTTCTTGCCAAATTTCATGCAAGGGAAAGTGCCCTAAGTATAAGGTTTTGATTTATCTGCGAGTATCAAAATAAGTTGCATAAATAGCCGTACTTTTTTTATTGAGTTGACTTAGAAGCTTGATTTTTTAGAGCTCCAAGGGACCGTAGACCTACAAATGTGATACTAATTTCAGCTTGATATCTCCATATGTTTCTGAGAGGGTTTGACAGACAGATGGACGGACCGATAAAAAAGTGATCCTATAAGGGTTATGTTTTTTTCCTTTTGAGGTACGGAACTCTAACAACGAAGTGATATTCATTTTTGATCGTTGCAATTAATACAAATAATTACATACCCTATTAATCCCATGTTTATGCATAGAGATAAACTATAAAAAAGCGCACTGATCTAACAAGACAAAGACTAAACTAGAACATGCAAATATTGCCTCTGGACTAACAAGAACTACCATAATGTTATTTCAATTAAATTTACATTACACTTATGGCATTATAATTATGGCTGCTGGCCTGGTTTCGTGGTCGAAGTAACGCCTCATTTCACTTACCTACTTGTTATATTTTTGGCAAAGCGAACTCTTTCTTCCAAGTCTTTTTTTTCAGAAATCGCAAATCTGTCTACTTTTTTAATGCTGAGGTTTGTATTACATAGCACAATGATATTGCATCTAGGTCTTAAATATATTCTAGAATTTATCATCCATATTCTAGAGTCTTCCAAACTGACTGACGTAGCAGCTGTCTTTATTTGAATTTTGAACTCGGTTTAATTCCTAGCACATGTTTAGCTTGTTGTGTTTGAAACAAGGCTGACGGATAAAAGGCTCCTCATCGCTGAGATCGGCTGTCCATGCTTCTAAAAGACCTTTTAACTCTGTGGTAGGAACTCTCCGCTTCGGTAAATATGCGCAGTGTCAGTGGCAGAGTTTCATTCAATAACGGCAGACCTAGGAATCCATCTTTGATTGGGATAAGATGGTCTTGCAACTTGCTCAATTACATATAAATAGGTAAACTCGCGAACCGCCTCTGCTTCGAACTGTTCTTACAGCTTGACAAAATATGGAGATTTCTTTATTGTGTGTGAGTTTAATTTAAATGTACCTATAATATAATATTATACACATAAACTTTCCGGAACCATCATCATTATCTTCAATCTACAGCAGTCCACTGCTGAACACAAGGCTCTCCAATTGCAGGGCATTCAACTCGGTTTTCGGCCACTCTCATCCAGCTGCTGACAAGATACACCCTGCGAAGATCGTCGCTCCACCTAGCCTGAGAAATAAATAATTTTTTATTCTATTCCTAATTTTCAAGAATAAATTCTATAAATGATGGTGAAAACCGCATCAAAATCCCGTGCAATGTTTAGAAGTACAACGCGGTCACACAAACAGGCACGCTTTACTTTAATCCACTTAAAGTAATAATAAAGCTGAAGAGTTTGTTTGTTTGAACGCGCTAATCTCTGGAACTACCGGCCGAATTTGAAAAATTCTTTTGGCGTTTGATAGCCCAATTATTGAGGAAGGCAAGGAAACAAAGAAATTTCACGTAGTCAAAGTCGCGGACAGAAGCTAGTTTATCATATTTAAAGATTTCTTGGGATCATATTTTAAGAATTTCCTGTTATTTCCAATAAAATAGGCATAATATTTAGCCTTACGAAAGTAAGGTTAAGCCAATTAGCAGGTACAATTCTAGCCCCAAGCATCAACTACTAGAAAAGAGCCATAATGTACCCACTTTTGGAACTTTTGGAATCGAAGTGCATGGCTTAATTTCCCGGGAGCCGCGGTTTCCACTGCTACACCGATGAGGTATAATCAAAAATAGTTATTTGTAGATGATATATGTATGGAACAGCTGTGTTTACAGCAAAAAGGTCAGCACTATACGGTCTCTAAACTTTTAATCCAAAGTGCCCAATATATTTTGGCACGTTATGGCGAACGAATATAACGGGCAAGAAACTCCATAGTTTCTTGCCCGTTCTTCTCTATAGGTACCTACGCTTTGGAATGGGCAACTAGCATCATATTTTCTGACTGACCGACTTTTTGACAATTCAAAAGTGCCTGTAAATGGTTTAATTGAAATAAATGCTTTGAGTTTGAGTTGAGTTTGAGCTACTTTCAAAGGAAAATGTCAATAAGATATATAATTTAGTACTTTAGAAGTTAGTTTTTTATTTTTCCCTGTGTCAAGTTACACTGGTTACAGAAACGCGGTAGTCGTGTCGGTTTATATTACATCACCAACTCAACGTATACAGTAACCCACGCTACACCGCAGACTGGAACAAAACATCGTAATTATTATGCTAAAAATAATTTCAAGAAATTTTCTTTCATTTCGTGCCAAGACACTAATAATGTTTGGGTACGCTGCGTTCTTACTTTTTCCTTTGTGAAAGAACTGTTTTTCGTAAAACTTTCTCATTTTTAAATCTGTCAATTTGTGATTTGTTACAGACGAACAAAAATTATGTATGTAGTAAGAGATAATTTCGTTTTAATGATTCTATTACAATAACACAGATGGTGCGACAGTGTTCTTTCTGAATCAGTTTAATATTTTAATTCCCAACAAAAGCCTATGTTCCGTCAGTCTGTCTTCTGGTTCTGCGCCTGCGCTTGCTAATTTCTGCATCATCCTATCAGTTAAGCGTAACAGACGGTAGATGACAGACTCTGGCGATACGCCCAAAAATATAAAAAAAGAACTGAGCAATTTTTTTTCTAAGTATACTCATATAATATGATAGAAAAATATTGTACTCAAGAAAATATAAATGGTTACATAAATAAAGCGTGTCTTACAACAAATTATCCCAGGAACGTGGAAGTTTTTCCTTTCTAGGATTTTTCGTTACTGTAAGAAAATTTCTATTTACAAAGAACTTCATTTGTATATTTATAAAAGCAATTAACAAAAACATGCTTCCTTTGTTTGTGTTTATCGCCTAGTTAACGGTTGAATTGTTACGATAACACCAAGAACCCAAACGAGCGAATCATTTAGTCAAAATATATGTATTACATACATAAAATCACGCCATTGTTTTCCCGAAGGGTTTGGTATATGAGTGCCTTTTGTACGCCCACATTTCGCCAGCTGAAATAAGTGGTGAGGCAATTGCCGATAATCGGGCGCAAACCTAGACTCCGGGCTGTTTCTCAAAAATTCCAGATGGAAAAACCCAATGACACTTTTCCGAACTGCGAATCAAGCCCAGAACATCGTGCTTAACAGTAGTGCTTGTGACCTTAGACTAACGAGGCAGTCAAGATATTACCAGCTTTATCTTATTTTCGGGTATTAAACTGCTGCCAACTGTCTGTGAGCGCAGAGGTGGCCTGGTGGTAACGGCCGCGACTTAATCCGTCTTATCAGGGCGAGCGAAGCGAGCCCTGCTATATCCCACAACCTGAGCATTTTGTGGTACACTTTACGGAAAAACTATTACGCATATTGATTTGTGCTTTAACATAATAATTTCTATTTATATGTAGATGTGTTATCAGTAAAAAAAAACATTTAAATTATATAAAAATATTAAAAAAAACTGCCTTAAAGATTATTACCACGCAGAAAAACGACGCGAGCCCTCACAAAGCTCTGCTTTTAGCTAGTTATAAAATGAGTTCTAACTTTAGACCTAGCCTAAACCTTCGAGACAGTTACTGTTATCCAGAACTTTATTCCGACAAGCGTAACGTTCTTAATGCATAATTGACAACTTACAGGCTCAGGTTTAACATCGGTTTTTGTAATAAGAACTTTAGCTTTGTCGGATTATAGTTCGAAATTAAAAAATGATTCGATGGCTTAAACCTGGGTCTAAAGATAAACCTGGTTTTGTAATAAGGCCAAATGAGTTGTAGGTCGTAGGATCAAACCCAGACAATTTTTTACCATCAAATGTCCAGTGATTCAGCGTTTATGTTATCGGTTTAAATCGGATAGTTACGTGATTTATTCGTAAATATTCAAATTGGTAACCCAACCTTGATATTTATAAGACAATCAACTATCGGCTCAAGTGTTTTCGAGATAATCCGAACAATCATTCAGACCGACCCAGCATATAAATAACGGACTCCCATGGTAGCTAAAAATATTACAGAAGTTTTGTTGCAAACATAAATGCGGTAAAACATAAAAAAGGTTATCTATGGTTCTTATGTTAGGTAGCTTATCTCACGCTTGGTTTATACGAATACAGCACAGCAGCGCAGCGCAGTGCTGCAGCAGCGGCAGTACTTTTCTCAAAAAAAGCGCAAAAATTCAAACTAAGTAAATTAAATATAAATCTTACAATCGATGAGGAACAACAATAATTTACATGCGCCAATTTATGTTAATTTATTTCATTCTAGCCAGTTCGAAATTTAAATCATTTAATTAATCCTTGTTAAATTACCTCCTTGGTTGCCATGTTGCGAAGTAAACGGTTAGTTTCATTTTTAAATTACACGATACATGTATATTCTCTAAGCACGATAGATATGCATTTTTCATAGTAATTTATTCGGCCGTTAAACACGACATATTATATGAATTTTCATACTAACATTGCCGGCCGCTGCTCGCATTTATTTGACCAGTACAGCATTTTAGATTTATCTCGAAGAAGGTTGTCAAAATAATGCTCGTACTTATTTCCAAACATGTTCGAGAAAATCACATTTGCAGAAGCGGGCTTAAGTTGGATTAAGCAGGCTGCGATACATGTCATATTTTATAACTAAAAGAGCTTTTATATGTACAGACGCCATCACATCAAGCTACCCGAAACTGTCAAATTTTCCCAATCAACTTTGAACCTTATGCTTAGGCGATAAAGTTGAAAATCTTTGAAATCAATTAGACTGATTCTAGTAGCTTGATATGCTGGCGTCTGTACCTACAATGTAAAATCTTTTTTTAACAGACAATCATCTCTTGTTTTATTTCCATACTAAAAAAGTTTTATTTAACAGAGACCACGAATCTCATTTGAATATTTAACAATCATTATTAAAACAAGGTTATAAACATGTTTTTATTGTTAATTCCGCGCTACGTGCTACGACGCTACGACTGCTATGTTTAATTCGACGCCCCGGCTACAAAAATATTTAAAAAAAATTTACAGACAACCAGGGCCCATAGGCCATAATGTTAGTTACAAAAAAACTATGTTATTAGGTACAAAAATAAAAAAAGAGAAAAATAATGTCACTTCATCAACCCGCACCTCTCACATGCAAAATGATGAATCGATAGAACACAGCCGTATCCAACCTATCTGGTATCATTTTCAGGATGCTTTTGCTACTCCCCCGCACATATTTCAAGACTGAAGTGGCTTTCTTCCGCATAATTGCATAGAAGTCATCTATATGCGCGTCCGCAAACATACCTGAAACACTACAAGAACGCGGGAGCCGCAACAATGCCCTGAAAATGTTATTGTTATTTATACTTCTCGTGTAGAAACTTTAACAATACGCTTTAAATAGCATCAATTTACCGTCTAACGTACAACGAGTGAATCTATGTGCCAGCGTGTTTTCTCGTACCGACATGCGACAGTGCCCTCCGGTCCCTCTCTACATCATGGTCATACTTCAAGGTGTCAGTCACAATGTGCCCTACGCGCCGCTACGACCAACAATCTCCCTGCTTATTACGCTTATAATATTAGCAGATTGTGGTTTGTGGTCTATGCATTTCCTTGTTATACATTGTTCCTTTCGAAAGGCTCGTTATGATTAATTATAATTTTTATCTTATTAATTTCAACATGAAGAATAGGTATGTGAACTATTTTTAGTTTGGTTTGGTTTTTAGATTGGTAAAAATAAAAATATTGTGGGTACTAAATGAGAACTCTACAGCTCAACCTCTTTAAAAGATCATAGACTAGAATGTAGGTAATAGGTAATACGGGCTGGTATCCGCAACTCCACGTCAATGCGCGTATTTTGCGTACGGGTGGGAAAATCGATCATTCGATCCACCCCAGCTCCTAATTTACCGTCTAACGTACAACGAGTGAATCTATGTGCCAGCGTGTTTTCTCGTACCGACATGCGACAGTGCCCTCCGGTCCCTCTCTACATCATGGTCATACTTCAAGGTGTCAGTCACAATGTGCCCTACGCGCCGCTACGACCAACAATCTCCCTGCTTATTACGCTTATAATATTAGCAGATTGTGGTTTGTGGTCTATGCATTTCCTTGTTATACATTGTTCCTTTCGAAAGGCTCGTTATGATTAATTATAATTTTTATCTTATTAATTTCAACATGAAGAATAGGTATGTGAACTGTTTTTAGTTTGGTTTGGTTTTTAGATTGGTAAAAATAAAAATATTGTGGGTACTAAATGAGAACTCTACAGCTCAACCTCTTTAAAAGATCATAGACTAGAATATAGGTAATAGGTAATACGGGCTGGTATCCGCAACTCCACGTCAATGCGCGTATTTTGCGTACGGGTGGGAAAATCGATCATTCGATCCACCCCAGCTCCTCGAGGAAGGCCAGCAACGCCTTGATGTTACTGACCGTCTCATGTAGGGTACCTGGGTTACCGAAGTAGAGACTAGAATATAATAGAAATACTCTTTATTAAGTAGTACACTATACTAATAACTACAATTATTTTTTCATTTACACACAATTTATTTTTATTTTATTTATTTCAGGCGACGCAGGCCCATAGATAAATACTCTAAACATACATATTTTATCTATAGAATAGTACTTCACTTCACTAGCTTGTTCTTGTGCAGTTCGGTGGTACTTGTCCGCGGAAGCGACGGAACACCACGTCCTGCGGCCAGAAGTCTTCTTCCATGACGACGGCGACGGGCAGATAGCAATTCGGTACGCGCACCACGAACGCCTTGAAGTTGACGTTGCAGTACAACTCCAGTAACTGCACCCCCGGCGTGTGCAGTACACACAACAGTATGTGGGTCAATATCAACAAACTGAATATTTTTTCAATTTTGGTGGCGAAATTTGTATCTTAATACAAAAATAACAAACAATATTTGTATTGAACATTTAATGATTTCAGATGTCTTACACAATGTTAAGGGTCAATATCAACAAACTGAATATTTTTTCAATTTTGGTCGCGAAATTTTTTCTTCAGTTTACGTGAAAAATAAGGACCGGTGGCGTGAAAACGCCACCAAAACCACCAAAATTGAGCCACCAAAATTGAAACCAGATATAAAAAAATCTCTAAAAATAGGGGTTTTTAGTTACAATTAAATTAATATCACTGATTTATGCGTAACCCAAATCACTATCTATAATGTGTAGCTTACTATTAAAACACTTTAAAATTAACAGCAAATCGATCCACCAAAAATTGAACAATTTTTGTCCCCCGTGCCACCCAAGATGATACTTACGTTTTTGGCGGAAAATCATAGCACTAATCACACACCTGTTACGCGCAAGTGCACAACTGAGAGATGTGAAATAATAAAATGTGATTGATCGCACACGCACGAACACGAAGCTTCATTTTATAGTATGTTGAAAAAGTGCCACCAAAATTTTGATTTTTACTTGGACAAACTTTGATCGACTACCCTGTGCTTTTAAATTAGATTTTCTAATATGGTTTAATTGTTTTTAGATAATGTGTCTTAAGCATATACTAACGAATTTATTTATTTTTTATTGTACAGCAAATTGTTGCTTTGGTGAATGCAATTATATCAAAAAATGGAGCTGGGACAAGCCACCTAACTTGAATTTTAAGGCGATTTATTTTTTCCCTATTTATTTAAATACACAGTTATAAAAAAAATGTGGCCCTAATTGAAACAAGTTACGTAGCTTACTATAAAAAAAAATAAGAAACATCCTATCATTTAACACCTCGATTCTCAACGTGGACGCGTAAAATTTGCTGCTGGGATATTCACCAATGTGCCAGTGTGGACTTATTATTATTATTATCCATTTATTTCAGGCATCAAGGCCCATATAAAATACATACAATACAATATTAATATAACTTAAAAATACTATAAATAAATACAACATTATAATTACACTAAAAAACTAACAAACTAACGCACGCAGTGTCTGCGTCCTGTTTCACGTGGTCGGCCACGAAACCAGCGGAATAGGGAAAGATTAAGAAATCAAATAACAGTCGTCCTACGTTAAAAGTAATATAAATTCATGATTGCCTAGCTATGTAGTTAGAGCAAATAAACTTGGTGGCCTCTTCGTTAAATGTAACCAACCATGTTTTAATGTAACTAAAAGGGTTGCGTGTAACTAAATGATATTTCTAAACGAGCAATATTACCTTGAAATAATTTATTTTTCAATTATGTTAAAAGCTATTGAATAAGTACCTTTCCTTCATATACATAAATATTTGGGCATTAAATATTGAACTCAGTATTTATCAAATCAATTCACGATATTTTCCCTGAAGCGTTGGGGTAGACTTCAGAACGCTACGTAATTAGGATCTTTCTTTACATACTCCTATAAAATACGTGGAATTCAATGCAAACAAACTGAAGATATTAAAGGAATAAAAGCTCTGAATAATGTTGAACAAAATTTTCTTCATTATCATAATTGTCCACGTCTTATGTTCAACAAAAATGTACCTAATCTAGGTACACAAAACGTCCAAATATCCAACATACATAAGATAAAACTAGTTACTTTTAGGTAAAAACTACAAAAGGAGCGGTGACCGAGTAAACGAAGGCTGAGAGTGATCTCCGCCTGACCGATAGTAAATATCATTTTATCGTAAAAACGTGGATTGAATTACTATTATATAGAAACTACCAAGCATAGATTCATCTAATGTACCAAAGTTATAATTACATATGTAACAACACTTTGAGTAGGTACGTTCGGTGTCATTTACCTGCCTTTGTCAGTATGTAAAATTTTCTAAGATGTTATTTTAGAAACTCCAGATGATTTATTAGATGTGTGACTGAAATATCGCTTCTTTAACAAAATCAACTTTTTCAAACTTGTAGTCGTGATTTAATGATTTTAAGTACAGACGCCAGCACATCAAGCTACCCGAAACTGTCAAATTTTCCCAATCAACTTTGAACCATATGCTTTCGCGATATAGTTGGAAATCTATAAAAGAAATTTGACAGATTGTAGTAGCTTGATGTGCTGGCGTCTGTACCATTCATCATCATGGCCTGGAGATCCGTAACACAGGGTTTCCCTAGCACGGACTCCAGTCTCTCGCAAAGAAGAGTGTACTACTACGTGAGCTCGACAAATCGATGTGCGAATAACACTTGTGCGACAAAACTGTACTGCGACTCGGAGCTTTTGTCTTGTACGTGTGGTTTAGTCTTAATGTGTTATTTATAAGCTAACCTTTGTGGAGAGAGAAATAAACTTATTATTATTATTATTATCATGGACATCCACAGCCTGACTTTGCCCACTACTAGGCATAGGCCTCTCTTTTCTTGTGCCAATCATCACGTTCCTATGCTAGCCTCATACAGATTTTGCCCGTAATGGCAACAATGTCGTCCGCCCATCTCGCCGCCTGACGACCGACTTCTCATCTTCCTCATTATATTCTGTCTTCCCAAATTATCCTCACAAATTTGAGTCTATATTTTATCAATACTTATATTTAATTTATGTGTTTCTAATGGCACGCTTACAGCTGAAGGCAAATGTAATATAACCATTGCAACAAAGACAAAAATATTATTGTTAACATATACATTTATTTCAGCATAAACTAAAATTTTTGATGTGATGACTTGTTTTCTTTATCGGAAAATCGTATGAGTTACAAGTAACAAACAACCGAGCGCAAAGAGCATTGACACTAATGTTTAATATGAAACAGCTGTTTTCCAATAACTTCTACTGCATGCTATTCACCTGGTGACATTAATGTCAAGAAAAGACATTCATTCCTTGGAAACCACTAAACAATTTTGATAAATATTTATATTGAACACACCCGTTATAAATGGTTAGTGATTGATAACTGACGGCATATATTGAAATGGTATCTCAAAGTCCCGTATGTCTTTTATTTTTCCTAACGTTTTATAAAACCAAAAGTAAATTATCATATCTATAATAGAAGCACAAAAAAGCGTCTTCAAAATACCCTTGCATGATTTTCCATGAATTCTGCGAATTTCTTGTTAGTAAATTGTATTTCTTATCTGGAATTTTCCCATGTTTGAAACATTTCCATTACATAATATATTAGTCATATAGGAGCTAATATCTTCCACAATTCGCTCTGTCGGTCTCGCAGCCTGAGAAACTAACACCTGTCACTATTATTCCAACAAGACACGCGGAAAATAAAAACCGGTCAAGTGCGAATTGGACTCGCACACACAAAGGGTTCCGTACCACAAGGCAAAAAATGCCGAAAAAATCACGTTTGTCGCATCCCGCCCTCTTAAATATTTATTGTATTCGGTTTTTAGTATTTGTTGTTATAGCGGCAACAGAAATACATCATCTGTGAAAATTTCAACTGTCTAGCTATCACGGTTCATGGTATACAGCCTGGTGACAGACGGACAGATGGACAGTGGAGACTTAGTGATAGGGTCCCGTTTTTACCCTTTAGGTACGGGACCCTAAAAATGTTGGTACAATAAACCTACGCATATCAAAAAAAATAAAGGAAATGCCTATGACTATATTATGTGGGTACGATTTTGTGCTTACAACGTCAGGCGTTAGAATGTTTTATCTAATGGATAGTGAACAAATCCTTAGCAAATCTTGCTAGATTTGCTAAGGATTTGCCCAGGCCCAGGAAATTGGAGGATCACTGTGGGACGACAGCCCTGCATGTCTTTCACAGGGACAGGAGAGATAAGGAGTTTTCCAACGTTGTTTTTTTGCGTTAAGTTTTCCCAATGTAAAAACCGGCAGTTAAGAATTTTCTGGAATATTGTGCTCGCCTCACTTAGGAATAGGACAACCGCCGCAATCTCTACCAAAAAATCTAGGTAAAGAGATAAAAATAAACATTCCGAACAATACATTTTTTGAAGATACATATATACTCTGTATACAGAAGTAGTAGAACTAAATAACATAGTGAGTGAATCACTCATCACGCTACATTTTTAAAAATCGAAAATAAAATTCGAATTTATTATTTGAATTATTAAAAGTGGTATCAATTCATCGATGTCTTGTAACTTTTCAATAGATTATGTTGATGAGTAAAACAAAAGTGTTAGGAATAGTTGGGTATCACACATTTCATAAAATCAAACCTAGCGTCAGGAGAAAATCTAGAACTATTGGATAAGTCTTGAAAGATTTATAACCCAAAGCGCAATGTTTTCGACTGGAATATTGTTTTTAGTAGAAAAAAGTATGGGGAAGTGAGCTGGATTTGGTTTATGTATCAGATAAGTAGGTAGAAATTTCTCAGCAGCAGACCAGATTTTGGGTGTGTGCCCGGTTGATGGCAATTTGCTGCCCCCCCCCCCCCCTATTATATGGGGCTTATGTTTAAGTACCATTACTACTGGTGAAATGTGAGTTTACCCTTCGGGAAAAACAGGTGTGATGTTATAATAATACTTAATAATAACCCCACCGCGCTGTATCTCTACGTTGACGTCGTGGCGAGGCTTGCGCGCTCCGAACTCTAGGCCTATGCCGGAAGAGTTTACTTTGCCGGAACAGGTCTAAGGTGCCAGACCAAGAGGGATACAGAAACCCGCTGGGCAGCATGTGGCGAGCTGTTGGGCAGTAGCGACCCCACGGACCCTATCTCCCGCGAGAAGTCTTCCGAGATTGCCCTGATAGCCGTGGAATACCTCTCCACTCCTCATAAGCACCTCCGGACATGTTTCCGGGAGCCCATTATAGGGTGTGCAAATTACCCCCTGCCATTTTATCCGTGTATATATAAAACATTGATCAGACACGGGTCATAGTTCTCCCATAGTTCTTGGGAACCAGTCCACTTTAGCCACCCAAACCCGTAGTCCAACTTTATAGTTTTCCATAATCCTGCAATAGTCTTACATCAACCGGGGGTTATCCTTGGGTGCACTTGCATAGTGCATACAGGGTTAAAGGTCGGTTGATGCCGCATTTTATTAAGATTTCCTAAGGGGCCTCTGAGAGTTGGCTTCGGGCCCTCGTACGCCTTCCAAAGGACCGGGACCATGGGGTCCTGAGATATGTAAAATCCATACTGATATTATAAATTCGAAAGTGTGTCTGTCTGTATGTTACCTTTTCACTCGTAAACCACTGAACGGATTTCTATAAAATTTGAGAGAGAGATAAATTGCATCCCGGGGAAGGACATAGGATAATTTTTATCCCGATATTTCCACGGGATCGACACTTATGCGGGTAAAACCGCGGGGCACTGCAAGTAAAAAATAAAATAATAATAATAAACCATTTATCTTCAGGTAACAAAGACACAACAAGACGTACCTTAACCTAAGTATACCTACATAATAATATAGTAACAATTTAGTTAGTAAATAAAACTTAATAACTATGTTAGTATCACTTAGTTGCACTTAGTCTTTGTGCGTTCCGGTGGTTATGTGTGTTTATGTTGTAGTAAAAAAGTACGTACCCTCTTTGATCGTTTACTTTAGCTTTTCGTAACGTAAATCCTTTATTAACTTACTAGGTTCTGCCCGCGACTTCGTCCGCGTGAAACTCATTGGTCCCTCGACCTACCTCGTTGACGCATAGCTTTACTTAGTTTTCGCTTAGCGTACTTTATGACTTTTTCTTTTTCCTCGGCTCCTAAGGGTCGTTACGTGATGTTAAATATCCTGTAGCCTTCCTTAGGGCTAAGAATTGGGCTATCAAATGCAAAAAAAAAAATTGTCCGACTGGTAGGTAGTTTCAGAGAGTAGAGTTTAGCGCGTTCAAACAAACAAAAAATCTCTTCAGCCTTGTTATCACTACCTACAGGTTTTTTTTTCTCCGAAACAATCGAACGAAATTGATTGAAACGATTCACGGCATTTGATAAAATAAAAACATATTCAAATAAAGGCAATTTACCTAACTCAAAAAAATATAACACTGAATTTCAGCACAGCAGGTTGCTAATTAGGTATGCAAGCATTGCAACCATATTGCTTTTGATCTCTATATAACGAATCGGTAGACAAATTACGACACTCAGATAAGCATAGAACCACACATAATGTTAATTACTTCAGTAGTAACAGTTAATTCGATGACAACAAACGCTTGATAAGCGTGAGCGTGCGGCCCATTTGCGGGGTAATCGTTTGTGAAATGACATTTATGCACGTTGACATGATTGCATCAGTACAAGTTCGGCAATAGACGTTTGCAGGCGACTTATGATGCAGGGATTGTATTGTTATTGCCATCTTACTGACGTTTGGAGAATGTTAATTGAGTGATAAGTTCTGCCAGTAACATACATACTCTCACGCCCTTTTCCAATGTAAACAGAAAATACAGAACTGTAGACGCTAAATATTTCGTTGCGGGAGAAGAATTTGTACGAAAAAGAGTTTTTCTACATGAAACGTTTTCAGTGTTTTTTTGCTATCAACAGAATAAAATTCTAAGCAACCCTGTACAGTGCCGAAATGTTAACAGAAATCAAGTCGATTTCAATAAACCACTTTTATTCTCAAGGCTGGAAACATGTCTGACAGCGACATAACCCCATTTCAATGTAGTATAAAGTAGTGTGTATGAAAAGAGTGACTAGTGTATCGCTGAAACATTCAGTTGGCAGATATTAGGGCGTGTGAAACGACACGATTTTTTTTTATTGTGTGACGCCGCCGTCGCCGCACACGTACGTGTTCAGAACACCGCGCCTCCGGATCTTGGCCTGGGCCGCAATACTTTTATTCCGTAGAGGCGTGCTTTTCAAAGGCGCTCATGACGTTTTTCGATTAATCACCTTTTTCATATTTGGGAACTAAACAGAATAGATTGATACAAAAAAAAAAAAATGGACGTTTATTGAAATAAATTAGAGTTACAAAAACCTATGAAGCCTCTGAAACCCAAACTAGCTAAAACCTGTATCTCAGATAACAACATAACATAACCGACCTTAGAGGCCTCGCCCACAGAGACTTTTTGTAGAGATGCAGTAGCGATGCTGTCGCGCATGTGTATCGATACAGCCGCGATACTGTCACTGGCTGTGTACCTTCGCCCAGATTCTGTATCTATATCGCGATGCTATCGCGCTTCAGTCGTGATGCAAACGCGATTCAACATCGACACAGAAATGTGAAAGCGCCGCCTGTAAACGGAATATTTGCAAGATGGACTCAGTCGAGATAACATTGGTTACGTTGAGTTTGTTGCAGCTTTTACGCAAACGTAACCAGCCGAAGCGTGCGCGACGTAAGCAGCGTAAAATATATTGGATGCACCCATTTAGTAAAGCAAGCATCGATACAGTCGCGATACTGTCGCGCATGTGAATCGATACAGCCACGCGTTTGCATCGTTTCTGTCGCGCGTTGCAAACGCGACTAACACGCGATAGTAGCGATGCAGAAGCGCGTTTACAAAACGCGCGACAGCATTCACAAACCCATAAGGTTAGTTGAAACGTTTTTGGTGAAAAAGAGACAACGCTATTATTATCAAATAAGTTTGTTTTGCGCACATTTTAGTGTCAGACACGTTCAGAAGCAAGTAACATTTTATTTGTTCTTAACTCAGTACCATTAATTTAAAGTAAAAAAGACATTAAACAATTGTTTTTAAGCTTCCACGTTAATACGGTAACTATTGTTAAAATAATTCTTAGTGAAAGTAGATATTTATTTAGATACCTTTTGCTGTATATTATACAATTTTTTTTTATTTCTACGTAATAAAACAAATAAAGTTTATGTTTCAAAAGTACCAAGAAAAACAAATGTGGTTAAAAAAGGCATGTAAAATAGATATTTTAGACTTTAAAAGAAAGATTAAAGTACACTTACATTGGTTTACGTAAAATACCACTAAAATAGCACTAAAACACTTTATTTTCGTCAATAATTCACCAAACGTTTCAGTTTATGTTAGAGAAATAGTAACTTTTATTGAATCGCTTATATTGACAGTTGAGCGTTTCAATTGAACTGCTCTATGAACATCATGGTACCAAACAAGCACAAAATTGAATGAATGAAACCAAAACTTGCGACTCAGTTTGGGACAATCGCTGTCAAATGACATGGCCTAAATTGAATCGTTAAACTGACGTCATGGTACGAATTAGAAGAACAGTTCAGTTTAGGTGGTAGGCCTCCTGACTGCTAATATGAGACCTGAAAATGTAACGATGATCATTTAGCGCCGACCGATCGCATTTTTATCGACTAGTATGCTTCCCTATAACGTTGAGAATAAGTATCTGTTAAAATAAATAGCAGCGATATTGTTCAATTTCGATACAAGATTGCTATAGGAAAAGATTTATTTTAACCTCGTTGTATCGCAATTTGACTGTTCCATAAGTACATTACGCGTCGTGATTGGATTCGCGTGGGTGAGCTTGGAATCACGAGCTTCGAACGAGGACAGCAAAAGGTATGAAATCATTAAAAGTATTGCCCTGAATAACGCCCTTATCAGAGGCAGTCATCGAAGTAAACACGTTGACAATGGTCAAGAAATAAGTATTTTGATTTAATATAGATATGCTTTTGCTTTTTGTGTTATAAATTACCTATTACTTTTTTGCGACGTAATTTGGTTTACAATATAATTGTTTAATTAGATTAAGGTAATAGATATTATCATCTAGGCATTTCATGTTGTGGTGATTTAGGTGTCTTGGAAAAATTATGTTTTTGTTTTTCCAAATTATTTACATCCCGCGTTTTAGCCGTCACTCAAAATAAACTGGTTCTTGTAAATTATGCATTTCTTATAAAACATTTTTATCAGCCTGTCTGTGTGTACACGTCATTTATAGTTAAGTCTAAAAATCTTACACTCTTCTTCTCTCATCTTGTAATTCATTTAAATGTTTCCATAAAATCAAAGAGCTACTTCATTTTTTAAATGTAAACACCATTAATTGATAGATTAAGTTTAGTCTACATCACGACGTCACGTAAATAGGAAATCCACATTAGAAGTTTAGACTGTTGCCAAAAGCAGAACATTGCTTATTTTGTTCTGCTGAATAAGGTAGAAATAAAGTAGTATGTCCACTTCCACGTATTCTTATGAATCGGAGACAATTTGCATAGTTACTTACGGGTGCAGTGTAATACGGGCGTTTTTTGGAAGTATGCCACCGACCTGGAAATAAATTGCTTCATTTTTGGAAGTGAGCAATTTCGTAGGTACCTACCTACTCATGAAATATTGCATTTAAAATTATTGGTTTTAATATTTTTAAACTTTGTTACAGGATTTACATTAAGCTCTTTTGGCACATACAAAGTAATTAAGTTGGTATTCTACGAAAATCAAAGTATTTAATGCGTTTCCAATAACTATCTACACAAAAAATGCATGCTGGCAGAAAGTTTAATAGCTTATGGTTTTTATGCGTATTTAGCTTAATGGAAACACGAGCTTGCTAGTCCATATTTGGCACGTAATAAATAATCTGTTTACTCGGTATATCCAATTTTAATTTTTCAATATTTATTATGAATATTATCACACCGGTATCGCGAACATGGTTCAAGCTTTACTGGCCAGGGCTGCAGAGACAGGAACATCTTAACAATCCGCGCCGTTGTCAGTTCCAGGAGTACCGCTTACTGAATCAAGCCCAACCAACCAACGTCTCCAACTGCCTAACGAGAGCCTCCTCGGTAGTTGGCCGAGACTTTTGCCTAATAATTATAACGGGCTGTAACAACTGGTATCGAAGCAATGAACGCTCAGTCCTCCTTTCCTTATCTTTCTCGGCTTCCTCAAAGTTCTCGGATTGTTGTACCAACAATAATTGTGCGACATTCTAATCGATCACCACAATATCAGGTACCTACACAGTTATTGAGATTGAATTGAGTCCCAAGATCTAGTGATACGCGAAACCCGCGTCAAAGCGATCTGCATAGGTAGTCAGGATGCACCTTTATCGAGTGACAGGCAACAACACAATGAACCAATGTTTACTGCTTCCGCACTATTGTTGCTATATTGCTTTATAACCAACTCAACTGCAGTTTCACCATTTTATGGCATAACAAAAGGCAATTCGAGCAACTTTGACTTCGTAACCCATTCAGTGCCGATCTTTTATGGAATAACATGAACGATTCAAAAACAAAAAATACCAAAGTAAGATAAGAATATCAAATAAAGTGCTCACATATTTTTATTAGTCATTCGATGGAGTACCTACCTGTCAGATTTAAATCATTGTCGTATAAACCTTTGAATTTAACAATCCGTGCTTTATTTTAATCCTATAATAAATAATAATATATAATATGTAAATATAAAAATAAAAGAAAATAACAATAACTTATAGATATTTTATTCAGTATTAAACTTGGTAAAATATTTAACATAGTCTTAGAAATAGTTTACAAAGGTATAATAATGTTAGATGCCTAATAATGTTAGATGCCTAATAATGTTAGATGCCTAATAATGTTAGATGCCTAATAATATTAGATGCCTAATATTTTTAGAGAGGCTCGTGGCTAAGTAATATCAGCCGCAAAGGTCGATCAATCAGGTTAAGCTACGCTTGCCGCGGTCGGTCCGTGGATGGCTGACCATCTTTACATACCGAGATCCCTCCGTGCCTCGAAAAGCACGCTAAGCCGTTGGTCCTGGCTGTCATTCCTGGATCTTTGACAGTCGTTACGGGTAGTCAGAAGCCAGGAAGTCTGACAGCCAGTCTTACCAAGGAGTATAGTGTTACCCAGTAGACTGGATTGTGGAGGTCAGATAGGCAGTCACTCCATATAAAATATTGGTTGCTGCATCTGCAGCTGCATCTGGTTAGACTGGAAGCCGACCCGAATGACAAAATTTTATTAATTCATTATTTTATACCTAGTTTACTTAAATACTATTTACCTTAAAGGTCAAAATAACAAAGAGTCTTATATACGTAATTATTAAGTTTGCATAAAATAGTTTCCAGCACTTTATAACCTAGCTAAACACATATGATACGACTTTGCGTCAGCAGACAGAAAATTAAATCACGAGTCCACCAATTCATGTCCATTATTCACTGAATCTACACTCTAAGCAAAATTACAGTTGCATTACGTTGTTAAAAAATCTATAGGTAGATAAAGATATATACTTTTTTGTACGCCTTATCCTAAAGGCTCCTTCAAACAGGCGCGACGCGACACGCGACACAAAGGCACAGCAAGTCGCGCAACAAGCGGTGCCTTTGTGTTGCGCGCGATTATATCGCGTGTCGCGCCTGTTTGTAGGAGCCTTAAGGCAAAACATGTAGATCCTGTTCCCGAATGTTATTTTAAGACCATGCAAATCTATTGTAGTACCTACTCATGTTTTACAAAAAATAAATAACTTATCTATCTTATATCAAACAATTTCAATAACATTAAAGTAATTTTCTTTTTATCATATCTATTTAAAAAGAGCTAGTGTATTCTACGTAAACAGGAACAAGTTTTTGACATTTTTTTGTTGCCGTGATGAGACTGCGACTAGATTTTGAACGTTTTAAATTACGAGAATTGGCCTTCTGAACATTGCAATGTTGTTTAGTGTATTGTTTTTAGGCTCGTAACTTTCCATTAGGAACTCCTGAACGAGCTTTACTAGTACTTGTACTGTACAACTTATGCCACTACCACCACTTTACCCTTCATTTTATTATTATTCAGACCCAGCCTATCAACAAGACAATTCGGTAACATCCAAGTTATATGGAAGTATAGTCAAGCTGTTCGCATTGTTAATTCGAACACGCCAACTGTAGTGTGGTATGTGAAAATATGAGCCATCTATTAGCGGCCCTGTTCGGGGCCCCCTATATTTGCTGTCCTATTTCTGTAATACCTTGTCCTGTCTCGCCCGTATCCATACAAATAGATCGATAAAATATTGGTCAAGTGTGCGTTCAAGCCAACCAGATAAAGGCCATGAAATTTTATTCGTGTAGTTGATTTTTATTAAGGCATCCGTTGACGATACTTGGTCGTATTACTCTTTGGAACGAGGTACATTAGCTGTATTAAATTCGTATGCGGTTTGTAAATCAGAAATAACTGTTGCTGTTGTTTTTTGAGTTAAGGCTCTTTCAAAAAGGCGCGACACGCGATAAAATCCCACGCGACACAAAGGTACCGCAAGTCGCACAACGAGCGGTGCCTTTGTGTCGCGCGCGATTCGCGTCGCGCGTCGCGCCTGTTTGCAGGAGCCTTTATACATGTTAATAAAATACACGTACTCATAACTCATAATCATCCTATAATATTCCCACTGCTGGGACCACGCGGGCCCAGTACGCGTTCTAGAACATGCCGATTTCCAACCCAAGTAGCACAGATAGCTGTATAACTACTCACTTTTAGACCTATTTGAAACTCTATGCGTATTAAGACTCTTTTAAGAGTACACTGGTGATCCTACAGCTGCATAATAGCTGTCAGTGATATTTAAACAGCTTAGGCTGATTAAGAGCTGCATTATGGCTGATTAAGACCGACAAAACTACCATTAATACGCTTAGAGTGCTATAAAGGTATATTTTCAACGACGCTATTCAGCTTTTAACCTTTTCTAATGCCTTAGCAGTAGTAAGGGCTGTTTAATGGATGAAATTACACCAAATGCTGTATAAGAAGGTATTTGTGAACTCCTATTACACTGACTTACTAAAGGGGCACGTGTGAACTATTATGACGTTAATAGCTGTATAATGGATGATTTGTGGGATGATTACAGCTTATTGCTGAATATGTCTAAGGCTAATCAGCCTTTATACTGCCATTGATAGTGTCTGCATAGCGGCTGTTTAAACATTCACTAGATGCGTTGCAGCTGCTTAGAGACTCACTAGTGTATCGAATTAACGGCTTTAACTTTATAGTGGTACACATAAGTACCTTTAATCAGACTTTATCTAAATAAAAGTAACATGTGGTGCTGTAATCAGTCAGTGTAACTTGTAACGTTGATGGCGAATATATTCGCCATCAACGTTACATTTTTTCAACTTTTATGATGTTTTGTGTATGAATTAGGAATTTATTGCATTAGTTTTCATTTCCTGATAACATAAAATAACTTTTTATCTTATAATTCTTTTCAAAGCACTAAAAATTGTTTATTCAAGTTTTCATCACGGCTTATTTATATCATAAAACTAATTAAAAACAGAATATTTTCGAGGCGCACTAAAATTTTCTTAGACAATATATATGTATAATGTCAGTGAAATTACATTCCCAATCATTTTTCTTTTATTAATATGTAAAACATAGTAACTTTAATAATATAATGAATATTATCCACGTACAATTCACTCCACGAAATAAGTGTTTGTATTTGCTTCTATATGTTTGCTACATCAAATATGTTCACTTTTATACTGGCCGCAAGCAGCCTTTCCCGGTTTAAAACATCTATTAAGAGCGTAGATGTGACATATTTACTGAATAAAGAGTAACTTGTGATCTCTTAGTCAGTCGATATTCAGCGCATAGTACTGTCGTTACCCTTTATAACACTGTTAAATTGCTGCTACACAGCTCCTAAGCAGTTACGTGAACTTAAGGCTGAATAATTTGTGCCCATTTAAGAGTTATAAGAGCTGTATAAGGCCCTATACAACCCTTATTCAGCTTTTTTATTCAGCTTTAAGCATGATGGGAATCCGTTATTCGGCTGATAAGCAGCCTTGTGTGCTACTTGGGAAAATACATGCAAATGTGTTCAATTAATCACAGATGGTAGTTTAATAATGCCATGTAATATAGTGCGGCAGATAGATTTACTTAGGCCGAGATCTATAAAAGGTACTTAGCACTTGCTTTGATATAGACTTGTTCCCGTTTTTATCTACCATTTCTAGTTTGACAATAGTGCGACAGTTACAGGAAAAGCGCGAACCAGCCATTTGTAGTTTAGGTACGCAAACCTCTAAGGCCGCTATCCCACTGGCGTTTTACGAGCGTTGACGTCAACGTCACGTCTGGACGCCAAGCAGACGTTCGAGAGACGCCAACGCTCGTAAAACGCCAGTGGGATAGCGGCCTACAATAATATCTAAGGGCTAAAGGTGGTGTACCACACCGATCCGTCATGACCCAGTACAACGAACATTCATCAACACGTCAACAGTTTTTTTTGCTACAGCCCTGTCACGTCAATATTATGTTGAAAAAATGTTTTTCACTTCATCAATCAATTACCTATTGAAGCCTTTTTGTGTTCAATGTAACACCTAAACAAAAATAGGTGCGTGGAATATGTGCTTGGTTGATAGAAAATTCTGTACCTAAATGGCAAAAAGAGAGCCTGAAAACCTACCTGACAGAGCGTAAACTGCAAAATGAAGCTGCATCGGTTTGGCCTGACTGAATAGTTACAAGTACTTACTTATTATACTAGTAATGTCATAAGGTGAAACTGAATGTAAAATTAATCATTTTAAATTGTCCGCACATTCAAATCACAACTGTCATATCACAGCAAATTGACGTTTGTCAAATGGATAAACAATTTATTTCTCCAAGTGATCATGATTACTTATGATGCCTTTTTAGTTTTGGCATGTCTGTTTTTTGGGCCGTGGGTATGTAGCTACAGACACAAAGAAAACAGATATGCCTATGCCATGCATGATACTACATAGATACCTACTACGTCACAGACAGCTTGATACCGACTAGAAAAAGAAGTGAACTCAAGGCAAATATTTTCATTATATACGATTTAATGAAACGGGACAGATAATGAATGAAAATAATTTCAATAAATGAAAGCGACGCTATTTAAGTGGTATTATTGCAAAGCTGTCTTTATGGTCCATGGGAAGAAAGATAATTAATTTAAAGTTTATCTTACTCCACCCTGGCCGAAAATAAGTTCCATACAGACTAAATACAAAATAGATTACTTCGTTAATAGCCTTTCCATTTTAATGGGGCTTAAAAAGCTCTTTCTTCAACTGAGCCTTTAAACAAAGAAACGATGACTATTTGAAATGGACTGATGAACACTTGTTTTAGTTTTCTTTTATCTTGCTTTAATTTTGAGTGTGAACATTTTAATTAAAGAAACACCACGCTAAATTACTTATTTCATTTTAATCATCAAATTAAAGTCATTTTTCGTGTCTATGTGATCACGTTGTTCATATAAACTACGGAACATCGGAATTTGTTGTGGGTTTCACCATCATTTAGAGAATTAATTCTGAAAGATATACGTACTTATAACAAAAATAATAAAGAAATCTCGATGTTTTGTTTGTAAAAATCGTGCTAAGCAGGGGCGGGTCGTTAGTAAGAAATAAACCAAAACTCGACTGCTAACCTGAGTCGAAAGCGGTTGATAACGAAGCACAATAACTAAACAAAGCAAATTCGTACTTCGTGGTGCAGGTTGTGGGTGAGCCTAGTAAAATAGCTTTTTATACTACGACTGAAAACACCAGCAGAACGAGAGCAGTGGTGGCCCAGTGAATACGGCCGTGACTTACGAGTTGTAGGTCGTGAGTTCGAACCCAGGCAGGCGCTTTACTTTGTGTAAATTATTTCATAACCACTGCTCTCAAAAACGGTGAAGGAAAACATCGTGAGGAAAGTGGCATATCCTAGAACCAAAAATTCGAAGACGTGTGACATCCACCAACCTGCACTGGGCCCGCGTGGTCCCTCCGCGTGGCCTCCTCACAGAGAGGAGGCCTGTGTCCCAGCAGTGGAAACATTATAGGCTGATTATGATCATGATGATAACGCTAAAGGCTCCTGCAAACAGCCGCGACGCGCGACGCGAATCGCGCGCTACACAAAGGCACCGCTCGTTGCGCGACTAATTGCGGTGCCTTTGTGTTTTTGTGTGATTTTATCGCGTGTCGCGCCTGTTTGAAGGAGCCTTAAAGGTTACCTACATTTTACTTTAATCTTAACGTACTAACGACATGTTTTAACAAATTAATTCGTAACACATTATGCTCTCCTGATTTCTAGTCTTTGAAAAGAGACCATGACCTTTGTGTGTGTTTAAACGTATTTTCACTGAGACAAAACACGCTATTTATAGATCGGTAGCAATCTAGTTACAAATAAAACCATTAAAATAATTTACGACTTGTAAAGAAAGTCTTCAAATAATTATTATAATCTATCCATCGAAGCATTTGATATACCTGACATTATTGGAAATAGTGTCCTTTACTAGGGATTCACGAGGGTCTCTAAAGTATAATTGTTTCGCTAATGGATCCCCTTCATCTTAAATGTCGTAGCTGAGCAAAGGTGACCCTGATTGGAGACAATTTAATTTATTCATGATAACTATTCAACACAAGTACAACATATAACACAAGTACCTACCTACCTATATCAATAAGATTTAACTTTGTCAATAGTCGGGACCTAATTAAGAATGTACATAGTAATAATATGTGAGTAATCCAGGTAATGTTCCGATCATACTTTGAGTAAGATTTGTTAAGTGTCATTATCATTTATCTCATTGGTGTAATTATAACATTGTGTCTTTATAACATTGTGGTTGAATAAATAAATTTATTGATTCGTAAAAGGTCACATGGGTTTTAAATAACTCTCATTTCAATGTCGATACGACGGTTCCCGATGATTAATTACTCGGATCGCAGAGACCAAAGGGTTATGAGTGGGGCCCAAATTGTATTCATCATCCAAAAAATTCATGGTTTATTTATGCAAAATCGTACCGGGTTGAAGTTACGCAAGAATACTGTGCTTATTTTCGTGGACTATTTCACGTTTTCAGTCCGCCGCTCATAAACTTTATGCCCGATTCACATTCTTCCAGTCCAATAATCCAGTCCAAAGCTAGACGGGATCATCGTCTACATTATTCCAGTCATTCAGTGATACGTGTTCACTGCTTAACGTTTAATCCAGCACTGGATTGTCCGTCTAAACTATTCCAGTGGCGCTGGAATGGGTGAAATAGAATAAAAAAGCAGACAGTCGATCCTGTCACTGGACTGGATTGTTCACTGGAATAAGTACGTCCCAGTGCATTCCAGTGCCGGTTTACATTATTCCATTGTCATTACAGCGCAGGTTTCGATCGCTGAACTGGAATGCCACCGAAATAATGTGAAACGGGCTTTATTGGTTAGACATAGGCGAATGATAATTTTTTTTGTAGGCAAAGGCAAGTCCCAAGTCCTTACAGGAACTCTTTTCCTTTTCCTGCGCTACGTCCAGAAAGCGTTGGACAGAGGACTTGGAGCGAGACCGCGATGGCTTGTTCGAGGTGGCGCAGGAAAAGGAAAAGCAAAGTTATAAGTAGGAATAACAAGGTACCTATGACTTTATTTGTAGCCAATAAAATTTCTACTCCTACTACAGCTGATATAATAATAATAATCATGTAATGAGCCTGTCACATAGATAAAGAAAAAATCTATTAAACCTTGTGCAGCTGGACACACCATAAAACAAAATGATAATAAAAGTTTTATTGTTATGACGGCTTTAACAGCCGGAAGGTGTAATAACCTGGCATCATAATTTACCCAATTATGACAAACTAAACCCTGAAAATGTATTTGTAGGTCGGTAACGACAGAATATTATGAATTTGTATAACTATGTAACAATATTCTGATAAATAAATGGACTAATAATGGTCTACTGCTATGTGATGATATCAAAGCAAAACTAAATATGGCTCTTACTGGTGAAAACTAGTTAATGTAAACAAATTCTTTGTTATCAACTCAGAGATAAGTAGATAATGAAACATCGACGACTTTCATGACGATGACGTTGGGCTGTTTTTTTTAATCGACAGACAATTCCTATTCGTGGAATAAAATTGACGGATTCTGTATGGAAGAACTGTTAAAAATTCAAAATTATTCTTCGAATAAAATTACCTGGCATTGGAAAAATCTGCCCTTAGGGAAATAAATTGAAATGCAATGGACTGCCAACCTAAATTGTCTGTAAATTCAAATCACAACACTGTCATTTTTGACAGTTGTATGAAATGGCTGTAGCACGGCTAATTGACAGGTGTCAATTTTTCAAACAATAAATTTCCTTGAGTGCGGTAGGTACCTACGCGGCAGTTTATAAGGCATAATATGGAGTTTTTGACGGGGACTGTCACACAGGTATAACGACGACGCTCTAAAAAGTCGGGAGGTTTTCTACAAGACCATCATCATGTGCCTTGCACATGATGATGTGCTTTTACCAACTGTGTTGGGGTTGGCTTCCAGTCTAACCGGATGCAGCTGAGTTCCAGTATTTAACATGGAGCGACTGCCCATTTGACCTGTACAACCCACTTACGGAGAAATACGAAGCCCTTGGTAAGACTGTTTGTCAGACTTTCAGGCTTCTGACGACCCGTAACTACTGTCAAAGATCCACGAATTACAGCCGGGGCCAACGGCTTAACGCGCTTTCCTTGGCACGGGGTCTTGGTATGTATAGATGGTCACCCATTCAGGGGCCAACCACGGGAAGCGTAGGTTAACTGATCGATCAACCCGTGCGACTGTTATTACTTAGCCCTCTTTTTTTCTACAAGACCATGTGCCTTATTATCAGTCGGGTACTTCTATAAATCATGTAAACAAATACATAGCGACAGTGACAGACTACTGTTTAAACAGTGAGAATCCACTCAGACTATCGATTAAACTGTTACGATATGCTAATGGTGCAACTGTCATTAGCACCGAGCTGGAGATAAGTTGTGACCATTGAGTGCCATTGAGCGTACCAGCAGACACTACGAACATGCTGTAAACCTAAATATACTTATCTACTTGGTGCTGGTACACACAACTATTAACTCTTTTATAATTGTACAATCGGCCTCAAAAAGATATATACGCCTACATCGACAAGAATTCATTTGATTGCCCAATGTGTAATAATATGTTTTGTAGCTACATATAAAAGACATCTAGTGTCTATCCTGACACTCTGAAACAAAAACTCAAAATATACAGGGGAAGAAGCAGTACCTACGCTTAGCAGATCTTCTTCATAATAGCACTCATTAGTTCAAATTTTATAGGCTCAGAAAATGCTACTGTAATTCAGTCTAATCTCTCAACAGTCTCATCTCAATTATTCTCGGTTAATTCGCCACTAACAATGACGCAATTAACAAATTATTTCTCGAGAAACGTTTGAATGAATTTGTTATATGAAACACATGGTGTTGTTCTCACGGATTCCCCTTCACTGTTGTTTCAAACGAACCTCGTTTGCTGAGTTCCTCGACGTCGCAGTCAATCGCTCTTGCAAACAACGCAAGGGTTTAATCATGTGTATTCATACTAGAATAGAATAATATAATAATGTACACCATACAAATTACACATATGAATGTAGAAATTTTACATAGGGTGAGACAAACCCATCCTTTCCATCCTTTTTAACCCCCGACAAAAACAGAGTAAGTAAGTAGTAAGAGTAAGTTTAACGTGTGTATCTGTGTCTGTCTGCGCCATAGATATCTGTTTTTTATAGTTCTATTGTCTGCGCCATCGTAGCTCCCAAACGACTGAACCTAGGTGTCTTGATCGATAGTTTTCTTAGCTATTATTCAAGAAAATCTGTTTAGCCGTTTGAAGATTATCAGCCCTTTTCTAGTTGATGAATTAATGTGAGCGTCTTCCACAGGTCTGATTGAGTCGAAATTTGGTATTTCGTTACTTCAATGATATTAGAAGAACATAGTAAACTTGAACTGCTGCTGCAGTATCACCTGAAATTTGCAGGATACCCAACTCCCTTCGCTTACAGCAGAAGTATCGTGTTTGGGCTCCTTGGAATGGTCTCAATGAATAGGTTACCAGGTAGATGGTGACCAGGGGCTAATGATGGAGTAGGAAAAAGAAATGGGAGGACCGAATAATATGGTTCCCACAGCCAATAACAACCAAACATATGTGATTAGACAGGCATTTTAATAAAGACCAATAACTAATATGACGGTCCTTTTGAAATCGCTATGTGAAAAAAGTTATGACGATGTTCCGTAGGACGTACTTGGACGGTAGATAACGGAAATCTTGGATAGTAAATCACTTTTAGTGGTTTTAGTTTGAATATTCGCAAATGTATGCATTACGATGATAACAAAACATTATGGTACCATCGAGCTGGTCAGATGGTAGACCTGGACGCTAGATAACGGAACTCTTGAATAACTGCTTGATTAACTGCTAGTAAACCGGTCGAGTGGTGGGCTCATTTAGATATGTCTCAACGAGTACTGTTCCTTTTACCAGATGACAAGGACCTCATAACTTACCTAGACGCTAGATAACGAAACTCTTGAATAACTACTAGTAATCCCATCTGTGTGGGCTCATTAGATGTGTCTCAACGAGTCCTATTCATTTTACCTAATGACGAGGACCTGATGATTGACCTAGACGCTAGATAACGGAACTCTTGAAGAGCTCCGAGTAAGGCCCTCGAGTGTGGGCTTATTAGATGTGTCTCATCGAGTCCTGATCATTTTACCTGAAGACGAGGACCTGATAACTGACCTGGACGGTAGATAAAGGAACACTTGAATAGCTACTAGTAAACCCCACGAGTATGGGCTTATTAGATGTGTCTCATCGAGTCCTGTTCATTTTACCTGATGACGACTGACCATGACAATACATAATGAAACTCTTGAATAACTGCCAGGTAGGTAATACGGGCCGGTGTCCGTTACCTACCTAGCAGTTAATGCAGCATCATATCCGTGTGCAGCATCATCATCATCTGCCTAACCTTTTCCCAACTATATTGGGGTCGGCTTCTAGTCTAACCGGATGCAGCTGAATACCAGTATTTTACATGGAGCGACTGCCTATTTGACCTCCACAACCCAGTTAATGGGTAATTCGATACCCCTTAGTAAGACTGATTGTCAGACTTTCGGGCATCTGACTATCCTTAACAACTGTCAAAGATCCACGAATGACAGCCGGGACCAACGGCTTCACGTGCTTTCCGAGGCACTTAGGGGTCTCGGTATGTAAAGATGGTTACCCATCCACAGACCAACCGCGGCAAGCGTAGCTTAACCTGATCGATCGACCTGTGCGGCTATTATTATTTAGTCACGGGCAGCATATTATACAAGAAATAAAGACACAGGGTGGTAGAGAAATCTTCGACGCGCAAAATGTAACCATGAATTCATCACATAATTCTAAACACCTTAGCGTAAAATACTAGACGTAGTATTTTACGCTAAGGTGTTTAAAATTTTGTTTTTTGATATCCCGTTGGATATCAAAAAACAAAATTCTTAAGTAGTTTAGGTTTCTATAACCGACTATCTAGGTTTTTATAACCGACGTGAAGTTTCAACACAGGGTGGTCCACAATAATGAACTGAATCCATGGTATCAGGTTGAACTACTCTACAAGATAAAGCACTAGGAAGTGGTGAAGGGCGGACGTTATAGAGGACTGTCTCATGTAATGTTGATTTCCAAAAAGTGCTGATTCTCAGATTAGTTTGAATAAATGACTTTTGATTTTGATTCTTCCAGAATGAAATGTTTGCTTACCGAGGACTTTCAACATCTTGTTAGAACATCAAAGGATTTATCGACACTTTGATATAGAAGTTTCTACACTTGCGAAGTTCTTCTGTACCTTGTATTTCGTTTGAAACTTAACTTTTAAGTGAAAACCGTTGAGCTTGTTCTTCATAGTTAGACACAGAGTTTACCCGCCAGGTGTGTAAGACGGGATATTAAACTAACAATAGGTATTATAACAAATATTACTATTTTCTGACTGCCTTTGCCGTTTAACAACGTGAAACTCAAACCCGAACACTGACACGACAATAAAATATAAAACAATAACATACCTAATATTTTCATAATTATCTGCCTAGCGTTTTCCCAACTATGTATGTCGGTGTCAGCTTCCGGTCAAACCAGATGCAACTGAATACAATTACTTTACATGTAGTGACTGCCTATCTGACCTCCAGAACCCAGTTACGGGGTAATACGATACCCCTTAGTAAGATTGGTTTTCAAAATTTCGGGCTTCTTACGACCCGTAACGTTGCTTTTTTTTCATATTAAAATTAATTTATTTTCTAGAATGTAGTTATAAATCAGGAGCTTAAGACTATCGTTACCCAATTACATTCTGTCATTACATATATGGTGTGCAAATGTGTCATATTAATTTGTTATCATAATTATATTTCATATACATAATTTGTTATCATAAAAAAAACAAGTGTCTGAAATTTATAACCAACGGACATAATATTAATAAATGTTCCTATTGTGTAATTGAGATAACGAAAAAGGCCGCCGTTATTTTTGTAAATATATGAGAGTAGGTACCTATAATGGCCCCAGGCATGTGAGAGGCCTGCTTTTGATAATATTAAAATTAAAGGGAAAGCCCTCCTCGTATACAGCTACTAAAAAGACTGTTAACACCAGATAAAATAAAATATCATATCCAAACACAATCATTTTAATACCAAGTAGGTAAACATTTTCCCAAAAAACAAAACAACTCGATCGCTTTTGTAAAATAAGTTTTATTTTTATGACACAAATCGTGTACTTACTTGGACAGTAAGCTCCATTGTTGATACAAGCAAGATTAAAAAAATAAAACTCGTACCGAGTAGGTACCTGTGTATTCTGCAGGTATTGAAATTATTTCAAAGAAATAAAAAATATAGGCAGCTAAAGATTTTCGCAACATTTTTGCAAATAATAAAGCTTCATTTATTTCTTTTTACCTCGTGTCATAATATCAGAAGGCCAATTGCCGTAATTAAAAACGTTCAAAATCTAGTCGCAATCTTATCTCAGCGACAATCAATGTCAAAAATGTAGGGAAATTAAGGCTCCTACAAACAGGCGCGACACGCGATATAATCGCGCGCGTCACAAAGGCACCGCTCGTTGCGCGACTTGCGGTGCCTTTGTGTCACGTGTCGTGTCGCGCCTGTTTGAAGGAGCCTTAAGGTGTTTGAAAACAGCCTTTAGAGGTATTTTTGACAGATTGAGACTGAGATCATACTGTGAACGTTCATAAAATTACAAGAATTGCCCCTCTGATATATTATTTTTATATCACGAAGCGACGCGCACGTTTCTTGTGGTAACCAAATGTACAAGCACGCTGTGAATGTGTGCGTAAAGACAAGTAGCGTCAGCACATAACACACGATGCACACTTCAGACTTCGCCATTGTCTCAGACGGCACCGAGAGCTCCTGCGCTTAAGGCAGACCACTGCTGGACTTAGGCTTCTCCCAAATTGAGCCACGATACCCTGTCTAACACTGTTGTCCTCCTTCTGAATCCATTCGGTTGACTGTGTCTGACGTCCACAAGCACCTACCGTTATTTACAAAGGTCCTCTGAATCTAAATTAAAATCTTTACGGGTAAACGCAGAGCTGTTTTGCGGTCAGAGCGGGATTAGAAACGGGGCTCGGGGTTAGGCTACGACCTAACCCGGCCGGGTCATATTTCTAATAATATTATAAATGCGAAAGTGAGTTTGTTACATCACGCTAAAACAGCTGAACGGATGTTGTTGAAATTTGGCATATGGGTAAACCATGACCTGGGTTAGGACATGTACATTTTATCTTGTTAGAACCTCCATGCAGGCGAAGCCACGAGCAAACGCTAGTATGATACCTAATAATTGTGACTTTGTTGAGCATCGTCTCTGTCACTCATACCTGTGTGACAGTCTGTTTCTAATGCTCGAAATGTCATCATATTCAATTGTATAGAAGAATGTCATGTTTTCAAGACAATCCTACTATCCTACTAATATTATAAATGTGAAAGTTTGTGAAGATGTTTGAATGTTTGTTACTCAATCACGCGTAAATCGTTGAACAGATTTGGATGAAAATTGGCACATAGACAGACCATTTCCTGGATAGGATACTTTTTCCGACGAGATCGAAATTTACGCGGGTGACACCGCGGGGCGCTGTTAGTAAATAATAAAAGTTTCTAGCTACAGTTTCTGGTGATTACAGACTATTAGATAGGTGTATGTCTGTTGCGGTAGTCTGTAAACCACTACCACCATTTCATCCTGATACGAGGCAGTAGCTTTTTGTTGTGTACCGTGTCTATAACTTCCCTAAAGACATAATCCGTTCGAAGTGGATGTGATCGTTCAGCTGTACTCCGCTCGTTTTTCCGATATTTAGATACGTATGTCCTTAAATTACGATAAGTCACTCTAGTTAAGGCTCTTCTATAGTTAGGTCACTATATTTTTTTTTTTTTACCACTGGTACAACTAATTGTATTTCTCGGTAACTCCATTATTTTCATAATGGACTAAGTTGAAAAAGCCATTAAAAAATGTTCGTAACTTACTCCGATTTATTTATATATAGGAGAGCCAACAGCTATAACAGAAGCATAACAATAGTATATGAGAAATAAAGCCAATTACGGGTTCTCACGGGTAAAAATAGAAAATGTAGTAGAAATCTGAGGATCACTAACACGCACTATAAAAGGGAATAAATATAAGGTATATTTATAAGCACTATGTACTTTAAAAGTCAGTGTTCAGCCGAGTGCGTGCAGAATAGGTTTTGGTGGTAAATGGGTCAAATGAGAACTCTTTGCAAAGAATATTAAAGTCCTTACTCTTATATATTTTATATTTTGGTAACGCTTTTTATAACAATATCATGTTTTAATTCTTACAGGTCTAATTTCTGTGTTCAGGGGTACTTACTCCAATTTCACAAAAGTTAAACCAAACTATACAAGTGTGTAAACTAGCCTTGTTTATAGTTAACATTTTAGAGCATTAAAGGTACTAAAATCCTTTCGTACAACAGAGGTACTAATGGTCCCAGGGCATTAAAAGCCGGCTAGGTACCTCAACTTACTAAACATTACAAGACGCCGTATTCTGTTAGAACAATAATGAGGATATTAATGTCCGTATTTATATTTGAGTTTAACTGGAAATGTATACTTGAGCAGGCAAGTGTACGCAGTTTACAGCCTGCTTGGGAAATCATGAAAATCACGTTGTTTAAGGGTATCTGCGTACTGGTTTTAATAGGGGAGAAACTGTTCTCAAAATAACTAACATTGGTTTGTAACAGGGGAGTAACACAACAATATATTTAACCGTAGCTTTATAAAGCAACATAAAGAAAGACAAGTGCAACCTTTTATTTATTTGCATGAGAATAACACCGCAGTTCCGTGGTGCAATTAGTTTTCACGCGAGTAAAACGTCACACCTACATAACACAACACAATTCAAAGTCACGTATTAACAGGAACTTGCTGTGAAATATTGTTCCCATTCCGCAAGCTTGCGTGCAGACTACTTACTTGCGTAATAGAAAGACTAGTGAAATGTTTAAATAGTGATGGCACCTACGGTCATCTACACGTGTCTAGTATCTTGGGCTACGAAAAAAGCCCTTACTGCTACGAAATAAAGGCACTGTTAAAGTTAAACTGACCAAACCATGGCCGTGCAGTTGACTGTCAGAACACAGTACACGTTTAAAATATTTAGCTAGTGTTTCATATACTCAACTTTAGAAAGCTTTTTTATGTTCACAGTCACTGGTGACGGAACATTAAACTTTATTAAAAGCACGATGGAGGGCTATAATTCAGTCTCTCTAGGTACATATAAACATCCAAATGTGTACATGGCTAGGATTATAAAATAGAGCCAGTTTTTATTCATAGTATTTTCCAAAAACAATAGTATTAAAAATTCATCTTTCAGGGCTTTATTATCCTACTAATCCTGAAAATTTGATTACCAAATTATTTTAGTTGGACACAAAATAAACTAATTCATCGATAAGAAGAAACAATACTTTTTTGAATGGGTCAGGAGAAAAGCGATTATGAGATTTTGCCAAGAGGATACGTAGCCTTCAGCGGGATTGTCCGAAAGGGTTACCGCTGGCTCGGAACATAAAGGGCTAAGGAAGGAACACGGGTGGGTTTTAGTCAGTATGATCTGACACTCCCTTCCGCTCCACCCAGAGCGGGAAAAAAAGGATACGTAGCCTGTCTCGTTCGTCTGTGATGTTAGCGCTACTGCTGAGCCTACAAGTCCTGGGTTCGATTCCCGGATCTGGCAAGTGTTATTGGGTTTTTCCATCCGGAATTTCTCAGTATGAGCCCGGAGTCTGGATTTATGCCCAGTTAATGGCAATCGGTTCACCCCTATTACATGGACTTAACATAACTGACATACGTAATGTTGGTGTGACCTTTGCCTAACGGACTCCACCCGGACCACGGCTGTCTCTGTTATTAAATAAACAAATATTAAATAAAGTATGTACAGACGCCAGCACATCAAGCTACCCGAAACTGTCAAATCCCAATCAGCTTTGAACCTTATGCTAGAGCGACAAAGTTGAAATTCTATTTAAGAAATTTGTCAGAGTGTAGTAGCTTGATGTGCTGGCGTCTGTACTTACTCAGGATAAGTACTAATTACCTAAGTAGCGGCAGTGTTCATATGTCCTCACTTGTTTTCGACGCGTAATGCCAAAAATATGTATCACCATGACTGACAATGACTGGCCTTCCTATATATTACAGCGATCTTCTGCAGCCCATTGTTGTAACAGTGAACTGTACGACATTCATATGCCCTCGCCAAGACGAGCCAAACGAAGCGCAAGGGCACTACCTACCTTTTCTCGAAACGCTTCGTCGTTTTTTTGAAACCTAATAACTTGGGTTTGGATTATACCAGATAAACGAAATTCTGAGGATATGATGTCAATAGTAGACTTATTAAACATACATAGTTTCAATTGCATAGCTCTTATACTTAGGATTTTATTGATATCTAAAAAACCCCGATTTCGTCACTGACTCACTGATGATCATCAAAATTCTAGTATTAGTACACAAACAACAAAACAATTCTAAAACTTGGAACTTTAACCCCAACCGCTTAAACAAGGGGTTGGAAGTTTGAATGAGACTTCCGCAAATTTTGATGCTAGAGGTCTGAAAATTGATATAGGGATTCCTTGTTATAAATCACACTAATACTATAAAGGCGAAAGTTTGTGAGGGTGTGTGTGTGTTTTTGCTTCTTCACGCTCAAACGGCCAGACCAATTTTGATAAAATTTTGTATAGAGGTAGCTGACACCCTGGATTAACATATAGGCTTTTTATCCCGATATTCCCACGCAATCGACACTTATGCGGGTAAAACCGCGGGGCGCAGCTAGTAATAAAATAATTATTGCAGAATGTTTAGTAAATCACCCCCCACCCTTTAAATTAAGGATCCATCCCTGAATTTAAAGGGTGGGGGTGATTGTGAAGGATCCATCCCTTAATTTAAAGGGTGGGGGGAGTTTGTATGGGTTTTCCCATACAGATCTGAAAATTATACTAGTACACAGACTTCTTATTACAAATTAAAAATGGATGGATCATTTGTAATCTGACATATAAATAAATAAAAAAGTACGTGTTACAAGTTTTTAAAATAAATCATCCATCAACCCCTTAAATTAGGAGATAAAAGTGTACATATATGGGGCCTATTTCGTCAGGTTTCAGAATATTACTACATTAATATACCTATATTTACCATTTCGCTACCGTCACATTGGCATAAGGTGAAAAATGTATTCACTTTTCATTTCTTTTCTGATGTTCAATGTTCTTATAGTAACGAAACGTCCAAGCCTCATATTTTGACTAAGGTGTAGAGTTTGTGAAGTTAGGGCTTGTAGAGTTAGAAGTTTGGCTCTACATGAGATCTGCTAACTTGTTGACAGTGCGAGCCATATCGTCTCGTCTTGGCAACATTTTACATGAAAATGTTTTTGGTGGGATTATAATACACTGATTAGATTCTTCACTAGAAACCTACAAACAATTTCCAATTTGTCGAAACCACTTCCCGTTCGTTAGGAATTAATTTTCGCTGAACAATTTCTTTTAGTTCCTCCGCTGTAAGTTACAAATAAAAACGCCAATCCATTTACTGGAACTGGCTGGAAATGATCCAGAATTCGACATTGTTCTGAACAGAGTAACGGCTTACATAAGATAATTTTTGGTATTTTTTTTTTTAATTCCTAATAGAATATTCAGAGCAGAAAATTCTACTATTTCAGAGTCGAAATCAAAATAATTATTAATCTGTCACTGACCGGCTAATGAGCCACGGCTGAATTTTCGAACAAGTAACGTTATGTTACCCTATGTAGGTATGCACTTATGGAGTCATTACTCATTAGAATGTCAATTAGTTTCTAGTTCGCAAACCGCTAGCAGAAATACAGTGCGACAATACGTAGATATTAATAATTCGGTGCAGTCGCGCTGCCTGATTACACACATTGACATGCACATAGTTCGTAGCACTCTGTCACATAACGTTTATATTCACCTAAACGGTATATTCAATCTGTCAAATTTCTTTAATAGATTTTCAACTTTATCGCTAAAGCATAAGGGTCAAAGTTGATTGGGAAAATTTGACAGTTTCGGGTAGCTTGATGTGCTGGCGTCTGTACATAGTCTAATTAGTAGATAACGAGTAATTTTCAGAGTGAGCCAGTAAAAAGATGTTTTTCTATGTATGGTGATAAACTCTATGCAAATCAAGAATATTACTTGTAAATAAGTGTCGTGATAAAGTCTCGTTAGTACGCCGATGAAAGTTATGAACAAGTCTTGAAAACTTTCAACGAAAATAAAGCGATAACTTTTTAAACGATGTCTAATTTAAAAAAAAATATATTTGTTTTCTTAGTTTAGACTAAGAATATTCAATAAAGTTCTGTAAATAAAGTTACAGCAGTTATCTCACTATTCCATAAAAAGTTTCTAAGAAGTTTCTAGTACCTATCTAGAAAATCTTTTTAAAATTAATTGTCTTATTAATCGCAGTACAAAAATGTCTGTCTTGAAAAGCGCTAGATAAAATCGAACGAAACTGTTCAAGATACAATTTTAAGAAGAGCCTCTACCTTTTGTGTCGTTGATGACTTTTGAATTTTGCCTGCGTAATATAAAATGAAGTGAGAGTTTTAAAAGAAATTATAAAACAACGGTTAGGTTAATACTACTAATAAATTATATAGTAGGTACTATAAACATGCCTGCAAGCCTACCCACCACGGTGTTTTCTGGCGTGGCAAGCCCTTATTTCGGTAACTATCTATAACCCTGGAATAACATAGCGTATGCCACTTTTGCGTGGTTACATACCATTGAACACGTAAAAGTGGCTTAGGTTCTGGTTTCCTAGGAAAGCGGTTCCGCCATTAATGTACGGCTGACATGAAAATCTGACAGTTTTACTAGTATTTGACATTAAGATGTCAAAATGTCTGTATATGGACAGTCATCATTGTGTGGCCATCCACTACTCTCTTAGCAAACCAAAGCATTAGGAATAGTTGATGTCTTTGCGTCTCTCAAAAAGTATAAGTTCCATGAAATACTTGTCAAAAGACGTTAACATCAAAAGGCGTTTACGTCAAAAGGCGTTAACGTCAAAAAGAGGTTACGTATTTCCCTAAGCCACATTCAATGGATGATGAATGAAAGGCCTATCAAAGCCAGATGCCGAAATCTATTAGTAAGTAACTAACAGTGAAGTAGGAAAGTGATCCACCTGTCCCAAGGGTAAGGCGGTTAAGCGTGGGGCGGCAGATTAAACGTTGTATCACCTATTTTTATTTCATTTTATACAGACAATTCTGATTTTTCACCTCTTTATTAATGGTTGTAAAGGCGATCATATCACTTGGTTTTAGTAGGTTTTTATATTTTATTTTTTATTTATCCTTTTGATAGATTCTTATTTTGTAAATGTGATGACTTTGTAGTCCTTGTAGACTTTAGATCTGTAGACTATTTTTTATTTTATTAAGCACCTGGTACTTGTTGACAGGCCTACGCTGTCCTCCCATACCTACTGTAATTTGAAAACATTGTAAAAGCCAATTATTTTTAAAAAGAGTAACCGTGGAGTTTCTTGCCGGCTCTTCTCCATAGGAAATGACCATTTGGAATCGTGTACCTAGCTTCTGACGTTTCCCATGTAGGTTTATGATGAAATAAAAATATTTTGATTTAAATGTTCCATCACGCGTAGAATTCTCTCAAAAGTTAAAGAATCTTCAGCCAGTCTATTCTGTCAATAGTGTCATAGTATCAAGTAGGATGACAGCTTACTTCACCTCAGTTTACATGGTAAGATTTTTACAGAACAGATCGGCATGAACATTGCGATACTGTGAAGTGGCTTTTAGAGACGAATGCAGTGAACAAGCTTTATTTTTTGGACAAAAGTTTTTCTTTGTTTCCCAAAATGTTAGAGAAACTTCTTAAAGAATGTTTCCTCAAAATATTCCATACAAAGTGCCTAAACCAGTTTCTTTTGGTTAAAAAAGAAATAAGAAGCTTGTTATTAAACTTGATTCATCATCTGCATCATCTGCCTAACCTTTTCCCATCTATGTTGGGGTCGACTTCCAGTCTAGCCGGATGCAGCTGAATACCAGTATTTTACATGGAGCGACAGCTTATCTGACCTTCACAACCCAGTTACTGGGTAATATGATACCCCTTGGTAAAACTGGCTGTCAGACTTTCGGGCTTCTGACTACCCGTAGCGACTGTCAAAGATCCACGACTGACAGCCGGGACCAAAGGCTTAACGTACTTTCCCAGGCACCCCTCCGTGCCACAGACCAACCTGAATATGGTTCATTATTTCTTAAAGTAAGTAATATTGATCAATCACATCTGCCAGCTAACTTTCTGATCACGTGGATAACGTGACGATTACAGAAGTGTCAGTTAATTGCTACGTGATTAAAGATTACAAAACCAACCGGCCGGCGAAATGTCAAGACAAAGATCTAAGGGCGAATCGCTATAGGTATCATTAAGTAAAATTTTTTGCTGTAATTCATCTCAATAATAACATCTCCAAAGAGCGCACTGAAAGGCCTTAGCTGGTTAAGACACAACTAATTAAAAAAAAACGTGAAAAAGATTACTAGGTAAATATCTAAGAGTATAATGGAGCTGTCCAGTTAAATTGCCCTATAACTAGAAGCTGAAATAAACGTCTGTGAACTCTTTAACACAATACCCGACAAAAACTGTGTAATTATGTTAACATGACCAAAAATGTTTGCGCTAATGTACCAGAACCGTTTGTTCCCGGTGAAGGCATTTAAATACTGGAATATCCGCGAGGGAAGTCGTATTACCTATTTATTCTGTGGTATTACCCCGAGTGCCCCAGCTACCGCTAGTTCCTTTGGAATTTCAAAGTTTTCAATCTGTTTAACTGAGCTGTAAAGTGTTTCGCTTAACCACTTAGTTTTTACGTCATACCGCCTTTCGTTGGCGATTTAATAATTGGCAATGTAGCGGAATGAAATTATCAGACGACATTTTTTAAAGTCTAATTTGGTACCCTCTGAGTAACTTTTAGGTAGCTTAATTTGAATTTCCTTAAAGGAAATTCTCAGTTTTACTTTAGAGATTGGAATTTACTTTGGTGAATGGCAAGATATAGAACCATCTCTCAGCTAATGCTCTAAGTGAGCTGTATAAATACTCACAGGTTTATACGAGCAGATCTCCGCCTAACTACGGAAGATGACAGTGGAAATATTAAATTTAATTACCTATGACAACAACAAAGACATTACCTTTACAGTACCTATAGTGGTAACAGAAAGCAAATTAAATCCAATCAGTTTTTGTACAGCATAGATGTGGGTGTATGACGCAGTCTGATACCAGTCTTACCAAGCGATATCGTGTTACCCATTGACTGGGTTGCGGAGGTCAGATAGGCAGTCGCTTGATGCAAATACCTACTCGAATTTAGCTGCATCCGGTTACACTGTAAGACTCCAACCTCGATGGGCAAAGACTAGGTAGATGAAAAACTTCATATGTTACTACGTAATCAACTTTTGATGCTGACCGTACATCTAGTTACAAAATGCGCTGAAATAACAAGAAGCGATGAGAAAATGAAGGATACCTAATTATAGTCATATAAATCATCCGAAATAGTGAAAGGACATATTCAACCAAACTGAAAGTCAAACAGGAATACCTGCGAAAAAATAAAATTTCTGGAAACATTAATCTTACGAAAAAACATGTTTTTTCAAGAGGAAGTAAAAGTAAATTTCCAGAAATGAATCGTTTTATTTACCAAATATGTACTTATGGTGAATCCTCTAGGATGAGAAACGAAGACAATGTAATATTTCATTATTACTACATATGTAATGTTAGGTACTTGCAAGCCGGAAACGGAAGCATCAGCTAAAAGATATTAGCTGCTAGCTTATTGCTAATAATAAATTATACTGACTGAGGAAAAATAATGTTTTACGATTCATGCAAAAAAAACTGTCTTGAAAATGATAAAAGAGATTTTTACATTAAAAAAAGAATTCGACGCTGGGACACATCTGGGAGCGCTGGGAAATAAGTTTTCAAGTCTCTGTAGACTGTTTTTTGTGAAATAAAACTCTATTCATAATTCTAATCCAATGTTAACTTATCTAAACTGTCGGCGACGAGACCCTATCCGAGCACCAGGGCGCAAGTACCTAGTGAAGGGACCGCAACGCAAAAAGTAATATGAAAATATTGTGTTATTGGTTCAGAACTTTAAAAGTGATTTATTTCGTGTTTTTTATGTCTCTAGTTAGTTATCTAATTTAGATTTGTTATTCGTTTTTGTATTTTAAACTAATAAGACTGTTTTTGAAAGGATTCTTAGAAGAATAATTTTGTTCAAGCAGATTTACTTAACTTGAAAACTTACTTTTTTGTTTGTGGACAGAATGTAATAATTTCGGTTTGAAGGATAGGTTTAATCATAAAACCATTTATACCGTTTGAATTATGAAAATCGGACATTTAGTTTAGGAATTATAAGGAATTTTGTATAATGAAAATACGCCAACTCACAATTTTTGTAGTTATTGTTCTACGATATTTTTATTGTTTATAGTTAAGTTGTAAATTAATGTTTAAATAGCGCCGCCAATCATCGAAACCCTCTAGTTGTCGACGCCGCCAGGTACACTCCCTCCCAAATCAGTAAATGCCGTTGACCAAGGCACGTTCTCACCGACCCCGATGACCCCCATAACCCCCAGACCACCAGGAGAGCAGTAGGGCAACCAGCACACTTAGAAAAAACAGACACACAAAATCGACCAACCGGCCTCGCCGACCAGGTCCCGCGCGACGTCCCCAAGTAAATGCCCCCCACCGACCCTTGCTCGATGTAGTGCCAGCCCGCGCCGCAGCTGAGCCTGTAGTTTTAAATTCCCGACTGTGACCTCTGAGTTTGTTTCGGCTTTTCTTCTCAGAGTAGTCAATAAGGAAAAGCCGGCCCCATCGTTCTTAAATAATCCTAAATCGATCCAGCCTGTCTTAACTTGCTGCCCTCTCCCCAGCGACGCCCTAAACCGAGGTTTGTACCCCCTTAGCGTGTAGTCGCTTAGTATACTTAGTTAATATAAGCCCCTGCCTGGAGGCTTTGAGTTCTCTCAGGGCAACCACAGGATAGTCCGGTTAAGTAGTCACGAGCTCTCAAGGTCAATTACGAGATGTCATAGTAAAAAAAAAACAGCAAAATTCAGACAGCTCAGCCGTCGAAGAGCTAACAACAACTACAACAAGCCGAAATCTGCAAGGAAGAATTCAAGAAAATCCTTCATTTTATTTCACCGCCTCTTCGCCGCCCATCTCTCCGAGCTTCTCCTAGTAGGTTGCACCCACCTTTACGTACGCATTCAGGGGTGCGTGGTGACGTGTGTCACCAGCAGAGTAGCAGGGAAATACGTCAAAAACGTGGGAGACCGTCCCAGGTATGTTTCAGTATATTACAAAGTACTCTGTGCAGGTACAGCCGTTAGATACTGGACGTGTCAACGGTCGTCCACAACATAAACGTTGTTTTTCTGGATTTTAAGATAAAAAATCATATATTTTGTACCAAAAGTTAAAATTAGATAGGTAATCAAGTTTTAACTTCGAACCCTCCTACTGCTCAGTCAAATAGTAAAAGCTAAGTAGGTAATTATAAATCGTATCAAAAGTTATTTTTATTTAAAACTTTGATGATAGGTACCGCTGGTAAGTCTAAACATACTTTTAACTAAACCAATATCGTAACTTAAGGGGGCGTATTAAGCCAGAAAAAAAAACAAGTTTCACCCGCACCTCCTTGCCTACCCTTCTTATCAAACACGACGAAAACAAAATACAGAGCCTCACGTCCCAGCCGCCGGGGGAGACGCTCCGGGTGTCGGGAGCCGCGCGACGACTCCCGGCCACCGTAGACGCGGGCCTGCGGGCGGAGAGTAATGGGTAGCTCACCGTTCTATCAGGTCCAGGCCCGTGCCGGACGGCGCGTACGTTTTCCACGCGCGCCTCAAAGAGATGTCAGCATCATCCGAAGGGGCCCGTCAGCGCCGAAGCCTGCCGGGTCAGCGGGATTGTCCGAAAGGATTACCGCTGGCCCGGAACATAAAGGGCTAAGGAAGGAACACGGGTGGATTTTAGTCAGTAAGACTCTGACACTTCCTTCCGCTCCACCCAGAGCGGGAGGGGCCATTTAATGATTTCCCATGCTGAAAAAAGCCAGAGTAAGTCGAAAGTTCATTAGGTTCCTCTTTTGTACCTAATTGTTGAAACTTTAGTTTTAAAAATTTGCCAAGTTAAATTATGAACTTTAGACTATCTTTCAACTCTGTAGAACTTAGCACCCATTTACATTCAGATTCAGATTCTTTATTTGTTGTTAGATCTCAACTCTTTTATCAGCGAAGCCGACAATCCCTGATTCGTTACAACCTTTTCTCATCTCCACCATAAAAAGAAGGCTAGTCATGAGAAAACTATCCGTATGAGATATTTCATGTGCACACCGTTTCGTACTTTTGTCCACAATAAACCCATTACATAGTTAATTTCCGATTTATTTCTTTTGTAAACACCAATAATAATATACCGATAACCTACCTTTATGTTCAACTTGATTTAGGGAATTGTCAAAAGTCGATCGAAATGGATCGTCTAAGAGTTACCTTACAAGGAGTTTGTCAAGAAAAGTATGACTAGACGAATTTGGTTTCTGAGATATTCGTAATAAGGTATAAAATCTCCAGCATGAACTTTCAAATGAACGTGAAATTGGCTAGTTGACTATGTTGCAAATTTTCTCCTCAAGAAAATGAACCGAAATGCAGAGCAATGACTTCTTCTTCTTCTCTTCGTTTAATGGCTTTTGCGGAAAAACCACCACAATTTAGCCAATGTCAAGTGTAAAAATGTAAAAATAGTATACTCGGCAACGTTGTACGGTTCAATCAATAAAAATCTTCCAAAATCATTCGTAATCTTTGGCAGCCATCGTAATGGCTGCCAACAGTTTTCCAGAGCAATGACTCTAGTTGTACTATACCAGTCAAAAATCTATCAAATAAAATGTACCTATGTCATCTTGACTTTTCAAATATCAACATGGAATTACATATTTTAATATTTTTATTTTATAGTTGCCTCGGTATTTATTTAGTTTATCAAGTCTTATTGTTTTTAATAATTGTTTCGGGAGTGGTTTTAGTTATTTTTCCATATTTTCTATTTCACAGTGTCTTTCCTTCAAAGTGATAAATTACGAAAATATTATTTACGCAAATAAATTATATACCAGCGCAGCCGAAAATTTTATTGCAGTCCTCTCGTCTCAACAGAGTGACGGCGACTGATTCGTGATACAAAAATATGTTTGAAGTTCCCGCAATGTGCGATGGAAGATGACTTCTTCCACGAACTAAGAACGTCGTAAGTGCCATAAGCTTATCGTCATAATAAAACCACAAATAAAAGGAATAAAAAAAGACCACATTTTTGGTCGCCTTGTGTTATTACATTAATCATCAAATTTTTATTCTAGTAGTCATAAGCATATTAGATACAAATCGAAAAGTCGTGAAATTTGGAGCTAACTTCGTGATGTATTTAATTTCTAGAAAATTTTAATTTTTTGTGTTTCTGTTGCACAATAAGTGTGGAAATGTCATGTAGTTACTGATGTTATTTTAATTTAATACCTAAGTCTTATCAATTTCATGAAAAATCATATTGAAGTTTGGCTATTTTGGTTACTTCCGCCTCTTAATGCTTTTTACTGTTATATACATATAGATTGTAGAGATAAATTTCTAAACAAAATGTTGAACAGAGCGGAATCTCTTTATTCTTTGACACTTTCTTGACAACTTAAAATTCTTATGACTTTCGAGAACAATAAATGATTTCGATTCATTTACCTACTTCTACCCGCGAACAAGACGTTATATTTAAATGTCATGTCTTATATTAATTGGGTATTAACCAAATGTATATTTCATTATCTTTTAAAAATATCATCAAGTAAAAGGCAAAAAGGGCGAACAAACATCCGTCTGCCAAGCCTTAATAGACTGGTGAAGTATCCTATTATCAACCTTTATTTGTTCCTATAAACAAAGCTGATCAGCTGATGATGATTAAAAAATACTCGCCGAATGCATGAACTCTTCTTCGTAAGTCGGTTAAAAATGAGATAGTGTCGATGGTATAAGAAACGACGATTCCGTAAATAGATAATTCAAGGAATGATTATCTAAATACAACACAGGAATATCTACACACCTGTGTGTAATGAATGACCCTACATTACGGAAAATTATAATATTCACACAAGGATTTTTTGCAAATAGATCGGATATTGCTGCTGTCAATCTGAATTTCCAGGATGCCTAACAAGTCTGATTAATTAATCAAATCAATCATATTTTATATTTCCGATGTCTATTGTATCGTGATGAAAAAACAATTCCTTAACAAAGTACCTATTTTTTATTTTTCCTCAATTAATCACTTTTGTACTGTAAATAGATTTCTGTTTTGTGAAGCATTATGCCTTCTTCTTGGTATTGTATTCGTAGATTGCTTTGTTTATTTTGCTATTCTATTACTTTTGTTTGTATTGCTTAGGTATCTTAGAAAGTTACCTAAGCTAAGGTAACTTAGAAAATTACGTAAGCTAGTTAGTAACCTAAGGTAGCCCCAAAAATGTACAGTCGCCAGCACATCAAGCTACTACAATCTGTCAAATATCTTTAAGAGATTTTCAACTTTATCGCTAAAGTATATAAGGTTCAAACTTGATTGGGAAAATTTGACAGTTTCGGGTAGGCTGATGTGCTGGCGTCTGTACCTAAGGTGGTCCTAAAGTAGGTAGGTAGGTGGTTACCTAAGGTAGTTAGTTAGCTGTTTAACCATAAATGAATGACCGTTACCGAATGAAAGTATTGTTTTTAAAATGCTTAGGTGTGTTATATTACATAATGTTGAATACAACAAATAATTACGATCACAAAATATCCAATCTCCCCTTTCCAAGACTGAATTGATTTCATGTCACTGTCTCTCATTCTTTATTTATTTTAGATCTCCAACAAAAGATATATATACATATTATACAATATAAGTGACAATAATAAAAAAGTGGCACTCCAGGAGTGCCGACAAAAGTGAAAAATACTTCGCCATCACTCACTGACATATCGGATATATACATTAAAACCGAGTAGGTACATCGCGAGGACAGCCGAACACATCCGAAGCGGTGTCGGTTACGGTAACAGTGGCGCGAGTTCAATAGTTTTTTCCAATCTAAAAAAATGCTCTACGCGCCTAAAGAAGTTTTCACTTCAAAAAGGTTATTTTACGTGTGCTCCTTCAATTACAGGATACCAAAGCATGCACATATAACTACAATATAAACACGATTTTCTTTTTAAGTTATCATTTAGGTACGGAACACTATAAATATGCTTTGAGAACTTGACTCTCCATTCACTCCCGGATTCACCGATCCCAGTTTAACCTTTTGACCGCCACAGTTATGTATATGTCGCAGGTTTATGATAAAATCAGGTTTTTGATCAAAAACCTAGGCTATTGATCAAGAACAGGAAGAAGACAAAAATATTACTTTATGTTATCATAAACCTGAGAAAATCCAGTTTTTTTTATCAAAAACCTAGACTGTATTAGTTTTATGATAAAAACAATGTTGGTTGCTATTTCTTTAAATAAATAAAACAAGAAACAATAAACAATGATTTATTTGTTATGAAATTACATACATTTAAAAAATAATATGTGTGATGTGTGTGAGAAACGGCGAAAAACGAAACGGCTAAAAACGTGATTTTGTCTATTTTTGTGCTTTTGAACCAGAAGAAGACGGTCGACGTCAGGGGCACCCCGAGGTTCGGTTTGGTTAGGTAGCCCCGCGCTGCCCCTGACGTCGACCGATTTCCTTCTACATTTTTAGCCAAGGGCCTGCAGTTACACTTAAGTTTAGCCGGCTAAAGATAGAAGAAACTAACATTAACACCTCGTCGAAGATAAACCTAGGTTTAGCCGGCTAATCTTAAGTTTATGTTCACACCTAGCCCGCACCGCGCATGTTCGCGCCTTAGCCGTAACATAATAACATCTATACCCCTACCCATGTTGGCAAAAAATAAATGATTTGATTTGACCAACGCTTATATTTTATCATAAACCCAAACTAGTTCAGGTTTTTGATCAAAAATCTGGATTGTTAGAGGTTTATGATGAAATTGAGTTTAAAATGTGTCATCTTCCGGTTTTTCATCAAAAACCTAGTATATCCATCAAAAACCTAATTTTATGAAAAACCTGCGACATATAGATGACATACTAAAATGTGCCCAGCACACCACGGTTCGACTACATTGACTTTGACGCCGAGGGAACGTTTTTGATTTTTTGATGCGGGTCGGTCAAAAGGTTAATAATTAAAATAGGTTGGGTTGATTCACAATTGAAACGCTGAAAAAATATGACTGCCTACTGAATTTTTCATAAGGAAATTGCCAATTTCTTTGTGATACAAGCAACAATAAATTAGTAGCACTTTTTGTTCAATTGAATTTTGGTTGTCTCTCTTCTCTCTTTCACATGGGTATAGGTAGGTACATACCTATATATCAAGGTAAAATGTATAAGATTTAGAATTTATTTACGAGTATCAAACACTCTTAATCTGGTTGGAATTATAAAAATAATGTTAGCATCAATCATCCGCTCGCACTTAATTACGTACATATAAAAATTCAATCTAATATCGTTCACTGTGTAGACAGGCAGGTAAGTATTTCGTTAATATTACTTTGAAAGCTCGTTGCAGATTTGTGTTGCTTTTAAAACCCTTTAATGTCCTCCATTGATCATAGACATAATCGTTATAAAGTTTTGTACAAAAATATTTCGCTTCTTATACTTACCTGTAAGTAGAGAAATCGAGTATAAAATGTATCATAGGTAATAAATGAGTACCAATGCAAAAATACGAGTATGTATTTTAATTTCCTAAAGTCCAATAAAGTTGCAATTTTTAGATCGATTCTCTACGAATGACACGTTTTGATTAATTTCCCAATCAAATAAATAAGTCCAAATACATTACTTTAACCATAACAATGACACACCAAAATAAAGCCAACAAAAAAAAAAAAAACAAAAAAAGGAACACCTTATTTATATTCCCATAAATTACTCGTTTTACAAATGAAATGGTATATAGGTATTCATCACTTTTTTCCAATTACATAAAGGGATTGGGTAATAGCCATTACGGGTTATTCAAACGACCCTTGGCATAAATAAAAGGTACCTAGGTACTGGTACCACATAAGGCGGTTTAAAGGGAAATACGAGTCAAGGTTCCTGCAAACAGGCGCGACGCGCGACGCGAATCGTGCGCGACACAAAGGTACCGCTCGTTGCGCGACTTGCGGTGCCTTTGTGTCGCGTCGCGCCTGTGTGTACGAGCCTTCATGCTTGCTGCTTGCAAGCTAATGACGGAAATTTCTAATGGGCCGTAAAATAACGCTAAATTAACAAAATGGCGACGGCACCGTGTGAGACAGATAAGCGTGTTATTAACACATGTTACACGGATACTCTTTTTTAGCACTTTGTTTAGTAAAACATTCAGGTGCGAAACACGTTTACCTACTATGAAGTGGCACATTATATTCATGATGGCATTTATAATACGAGTCGCTACGTGCTACGGTTTTGATGTAGCCGTAAACCCTTTTGTCTCTTTCTACGCGCTACGAAACGACCCTTAGGTGGAACCGCCTTTGCCTCTTTAATCATTCACATCTTTTCATTTGCTTCGATCAACATTCCATTGAAACATAAGCCTTTCTAAAGGAAGTTCGGAGAATTTCGTATTTTTTCTAGGACCTACTAGAGCGCAGCGCACGGTATTTCGCCTAGAACATGCTAGGTGGACAAAATTCATGTTTTCATTTCCAGGAAATCTTAATTGCGTAACACAAACAACACCCCCAAACTCCAAATTCCGAGAAAAAATTGTTTTTCAAATGCTTAACTGATGAGTCATAGAGTCGAGAAGTCAGGTAATGAGTTTAATGCAAGCGTTCCGGTCGATCAGTTGCAATTTAGCGACACTTTTGTGCACATCTCATAGTGGTTTATAGTGATATTGTGAAAGTTTTTAGTGATGGATATTAATACTGAGGGTATGTACTATTATTTAATATAATTTTTTTATCAGAATCTATTAAAATTAATTTTTAGCATTTTTTTTACATAATGCATAAATTTTAGCGTAATATTTTTCATAAAGAAAACTTTGAACGTTCAGGAAATACCTTTATTCGCCTCTATTCAGGCTAGTTTTTAGATATATTGTAGGTCTAACTGTGTAGTTTGTAAAAAGACACATATTGTTCAGCACACTTCAGTACAACATATTTTTTTTTTATTTTTTCAGAACACGTTTACTCTATTTCAAGGGTAGCCTTTTTCGAAGAGTGGTTGAAATACACGAAGAATGATAAAAATTCGCGTATTTATGACTATCTTTCTTCAAAATTTCACTTTGGTGACATTACTGAAAGCAGCCAAAAAGAAATAAAGTTGAAAATATCCAACTTTTCTACTAAGATTGGAGCCAAATGGTTGGCTTCGGGAAAATCGAAGGAGCGTTTTTTAATTAAAAATAAGAATTGGCTGGATGAAGGAGACATACTGTTTACTGCGAGTTCTTTAGCCCCACAACCTTCAACATCGAGTGAGGCTGTTACATCTGCAGGAAGACCTCGCAAAGATTTCGAGGAATCGTCATTTAAGACGAAGAAACGTCGAGTCGTGGATCTCGTAGAATCTCGAAGTGCCAGTGAATTAGTGACTGCTGCCGAAATTGCTGTGCGTTCAGTAGGGCAAAGAAAAGTTGCCAATTTGATTAGAGACATTAGTGAGAGCCCAGAGAATATTATTAAGTCACAAAATACCAGTTCCGTTAATCCTAGGCAGTTAAGTAGTGACGAAGCCTTAGCATACTATATAGATTCTAAATCAACAACACATGCTTACAAACAAACTAGGAAGTGGTCCGTAATGGCAGGACATAATGTGTTTCCGTCATATTTGAGTGTAGTAAAATCCAAACAGGCCTGTTACCCTGCAGAGGAGCATATTGCTATAACTGAAACTCGTGCTGAAATAAATTTGCAAGCCTTATTAAATAAAACAGTGGAACGTCTAGTATTAGCACAGAATGAAGTTATCAGCAGTGTCCTCCCAACAAGTTCAACGTTTACACTTGTTAGTAAATGGGGATGTGATGGAAGTTCTGGGCACAGCACATACAAACAGAAATTCGAGAACACTGAAGATACGGACGAATTTCTTTTCGTATTTTCTTTCGTTCCCCTTAAGTTATATGATGGGTCCAAAATTATTTGGCAAAATCCTCGGCCTTCGTCAACTATGTATTGTCGCCCAATCAAATTTATATTTGCTAAGGAAACGAACGACTTCACGTTAGCGGAGACAAATAGATTGTTGGAAGAAATTAATGCTCTTCTTCCAACACTTATCAACTTTGGTGATTCTCAAATCTCTGTGAAACACGAACTTCTTCTGACAATGACAGACGGAAAGGTATGTAACGCCTTAACGGAAACTCGTTCATCTCAAAAGTGTTTCATCTCTGGTGCCACCCCCAAGACGATGAACGATGACCCCGCGAATTTTAACAGCAATCAAGAACATTTTGGCTTTGGTTTATCTACACTTCATGCTTGGATTCGTTGCTTTGAATGCCTTTTACATATCAGCTACAAGTTGAATATTAAGAAATGGCAGGCTAGAAGCGACGAAAACAAAGCAGATATCAAGGTTCGTTCCGACGAAATCAAGATGAAATTCAAAAACGAGATGGGACTCATTGTAGACAAACCAAAGCCAGGATTTGGTTCTTCCAATGATGGAAACACTGCCCGTCGCTTTTTTAAGAATGCTGAGATGAGTGCTCAGATCACAGGGTTGGATGTTACTATTATCAAACAATTTGATGTTATTTTGAGGACATTGTCTTCTGGTTTCGAGATAAACTTAGTTGAATTTAATAAATTTTGTCTTGAAACTAGAAGACATTACCTTAGTCTCTATTCGTGGTACTTGCCTGCTACTGTACATAAAATATTAGTACACAGTACTGAGGTTATCAAAGCGGCATTGCTTCCAATTGGGCAGCTTTCCGAAGAGGCTCAGGAAGCACGTAACAAAGATTGCCGCAGATTTAGGGAGTACAACACCCGCAAGTGCTCACGTGTTGCCACGAATAGAGACTTGCTGTCCATGTTAATAATAACATCTGACCCTTTGATCAATAGCCTTCGTGAGATTCCCCAAAAAAAGCCGGAAAAAATATGTGCAGAGGTATTAAAGTTAATTGTAAGCCCGACGACCATAGTAGCATCAAGACCGGAAACGTCATCATATTGTCGCACATTGCCACAAAATGATGACGATGCATCAGAAGATTTTGATGATGATTCTGATGATTATGATGATTAGGTTAAGTTACTATTTAGGTTTAGGTTAGGTTAATTTGTATAGTAGGTATTTATTTATTTAATGCAATTTTGTTGTTTGTATATTATTTTTAAATAAATATTTTCTGTTTTTATATATTTTTTTTTGTTTTTTATTACAAAATCATACCAAAAACTATTAATAATGCCTCAATATGACTACTTATATATAAAAGTATCTTTATATATCATAAAATAATATTGTCCACCTAGCATGTTCTACACGGTACACTGTGCAGCGGCGTGATGGAAAGGGCAGCAGTTTCTCTAATTTATTCCATTAATGGCTGCTCTGAGCAAGTCTTTGTTATATTGCCCAAAAGTAATTAACTTCACCGTTATTAATCTTCACAGTTTGTTGGGAATGCGTCACTTCAACTTTCTATCTGACTCGACCAACTTTCCGGAGATAATTTGCATTCGACAATAGCATCTATATGTGTTTTCTATATCTACAATACAATTTTCGCTCATAAGCACAGTTCGGTTAACTTTGACAGAATAATTTAATTATTCACTTATAAAGTTATCCTCGTCTGTTTCAATTATATTACCTATATATAATTATACTTACTTAGGTAAGTAGATATTATTTTGTTATGTCTTACCGTACGAACTTAAATTCAACAACCGTAGGAGAAAGTATGGATAAGCTCTTGGCCAGCAATAGTGACCTTGAAAATGTTTCTCGATAACATATAGTGTGCTTCCTGGTTCTATATATATATGGTTCTATGTATATATTAACGGAAATACTTATCATGAAAGACGAGATAAAAATAGCAATAGGGAAACTTTCATTTCCGGCACCGGAACATCAGAACATAGTATGAGTATACCAAGGATCTGGTTTTACATACCTATTTCATATTTTCGATTAGCCATAGAGTATTCTATAATTGCTGCTAACGGTTTGCTTACTGCGCAGGTAGGTACTTACCGATGCCGATCACATTGTCTATTGGTGCGACTTTTTGACAGATGAGTCATTAAATGTCAGGCATTTATCAAGATGAGTCGCTAAACTTTTGAACAGCGCTTTGAAATTATTAAAGTGTATTATCAAAACGGCAGTTCAATTCGTGAAACGAGATTTATTGAAAAAGAAATTTAACGGGTTCCTGATCTCAAGATTCGGGAACAAGATATGACCTCCAAGATCATCATGTGATTTAACGCCCCTTCATAATTGTTGCGAGGTGTGTGTGTATGTGAAATCACTGGTGTATGCGAACAAGCCAAGAACTGTCAAAGACCCAAAGAGTAACATTACACGCGTCATCAATGAGATAGAGGTGTCATTATGTCAAAAAGTGATAGAAAATTGGAAAATTGGACCTCTCGTATTCACGCTACCATACGAAGACGAGGTAGGTGGGAAGTAGGGAATTTACATTTTCCATACATAATTCCGAAAAAAAAGCCTTCAAAAATCGAAAATATAATTTAGTTGGAAACAATCGATTTGTTTTTATTTAAATTTAAATATACCCGGTCCCAATTGAATTACCTTGAGCGACTTTAACATGAAAAGCAAAGGTTTGCCATAGCACGACGAGCCTTGGTGTACAGGTAACGTTACTTATTTGGTTTTTAGATAAAAGGGTTGTGACGAATAACTGTAGAATTGCGGTAAGATCGTCAGTTGAATCAACTTTTGTTATTAATTATAGGTACATAAGGTTTGCTTTAGAGTTAACGCTTTCATTGTTCTATCTGACATTTTCACGTGGAATATCAAAGCATTTCTAGTTCATCGGTGGTGTCATCATTCTGCCAGCGCTCAACCGTGGCATGTTTCACCAAGAAGACGTGTGAGTGACGGGGATCCGACATTTTCATCCCTGATACCTCTACTCGATATTATAAAGACGGGCCGTGAAATAGAAACTGTTAATTATTTTAGAAGTCTTTGAATAGCTAACGTGAAAGGCATCTTTTGAAGATAAGTATTTCATGTGCTTTACAGCGTAGAAGGCTTAGAAGCAAGTGAAGCAACATAATGCTGAGGTAAGTACCTACCTATGGACTTACATATAGTGAAAGTAGGTGGTTGTTTTGTGTGTGTAAATTCGGTTTACTTTGGGTCATTATAAAAAAAATACGAGCGCGGTCCATACGAGTTTTCAAGCTTTTCTTCACTCATATAGTGTTTTCATACTTTCGTTGACGAATTTCCAAGATTTAATGGATAACATCCAATTGTATTTTGTACGAAATATGTTTTAATACTACACCTGCTCGGGAAGTGCTGTGTGTGTGTGTGTGTGAGCTTTCTTTGTTTTATTTATCTGAATTTGCAATTTGTGTTTACAATCTACTCGAAATGCCGTCTAGTAGTGATAGTGATGATTTGATGTCGCCGCCGCTAAAAAGAACTGCCAAAGCTATTATTGAGAACCTATTGCCCGAGTAATCCAAAAATAAATATGTCAAGACAGGTACATAAGAAGATTTATTACAGTAAAAAAGCGAGAAAAATACGCCTTCTTTTTCTGAAAATGTTTAACTGTCTTATTTTAGTCAAAAAGCGCGAAAATATAAGCCAACCTGGGTTAGGACATCGAATACTTTTATCTCGGTAGTACGTTCCCGTGGGATAATTTCCGACCTACACTCGGGCAAAGCCACGGGCAAAAGCTAGGCAAATACTATGACAATAATTTTGGCTTTGTTGAACGTCGTCTCTGTCACTCATATTTGACAGTCTGTTCCTAATGCTCGAATCGCTCGAATTGTATAGAAGAACGTCACGTTTTCCAGACAATAAAATTCAAAAAAGTTTCTAACTAGAGTTTCTGGTTATTATAGACTCCTGATGAGTACCTATTTCTATTGCGGCATTCTGTAAGCCGCTACCACCATTTCATCCTGAATATCCTGATACGAAGCAGCAGCTTTAAGGCTCCTTTAAACAGGCGCGACACGCGATAAAATCGCGCGCGCCACAAAGGCACCGCAAGTCGCGCAACGAACGGTGCCTTTGTGTCGAACGCCTTTCGCGTCGCGCGTCACGCCTGTTTGTAGGAGCCTTTAGTGTTGTGTACAGTGTCTATACTTAACTTCCCGAAAGACAATCCGATATGAAATGGTTGTGTTGCTTCAGCTGCACTCCGCTTAGTTTTCCGATCTTGATCTTTCGATATGCACTCATTGGTAGTTATGATGATTTACTCTGTTTTAGACTTTTTTACGGTTAATGTTTTTTTACCTAAGTGAATTTTTCTATAGGTAATTTACCTAACTCCAGATAAGTACCTACAGAAAATTAAAAAAAAATCATCATATTTAAAAAAAAAATGTCGTAACTTGGTACTTTGCATCTTAGTGTCCTTTATACAATGTGTTTCAGAGGGGTGTGACCAAACTTGGGGGTGTGGTACAGGCCATCAAACTGAACCATTTTTTCCCGGGGACAAACACAGTAATCGTGAAAAAAAAAAAACACTGGCACTCCGGTAGTGCCGACAGAAGTGAAAACTTGAACAATTACGAGTGTATTTTGTGAATCGTCTTATAAACAAAACACGCGTGTTAAGGTGTGTTCCTTATTTTATAGGGTTTTTTGCAAATCAGGTATGATGACCAAAGTGACTGGTTTATTCTTCTCGTGAAAGGAATTTATTCAGATTTGCTCGTCGTCAGTTATATATCCGTGGTTCAGCGCCATCTCGTCGTTGTTGGATGAACTACGTAGTTAGTACGTGAGGCCTACGTAGTTAGTACGCGAGGCCCTCGTAGTTCTTCCCGATGTGCATAGATGGCGCTGTCCTCAACAACGCGCGTCTTAAGTTTTACGTCTGACGTTAGTACGCGAGGCCCTCGTAGTTCTTCCCGATGTGCATAGATGGCGCTGTCCTCAACAACGCGCGTCTTACGGTTTACGTCTTACGAATTTTCGATCAGGGTCACGTGACCTGACGCGAATTTAGAAGTTTTTACCCATTCCAAAAAAAGTACACAGCGCCGCTAAAGAAGTTTTCACTTCAAAAAATCAGTCGTCCCATACATTTGGTCAAGAAGGTATTGAAGTTTTGTATGGGACGACTGACGATACGCGGTCTCCACTCGAGGATTCGACTGCTCCACCGGCCATCGGTCCTTCGACAAACATGGCCAGCCCACTGCCACTTCAGTTTACTTACTCTGCAAGCTATGTAACTCCGGTTCTTTTCCGGTTAATTATATGTATTTAACCGTAGCTTTATTTAGATAGGTGAACCAACGCGATAATTTGCAACAAAAAGAAAGACAAGTTCGGCCTTTATTTGCATGAAAATAACACCGCATTTCCGTGTTGCAATTAGTTCGCACGCGGGTAATACCTCCGTCACACACGGGTAATACCTACGTGCACAACACGACACAATTCAAAATCACGTAATAGCAGGAATTTGCTGTGAAATATTGTTTCCACTCCGCAAGCTTGTGTGCAGACTACTTACTTGCATAATAGAAAGACTAGCGAATACCCCGTGAAATATTTTAGAGTGACGGTACCTACGGTCATCTGCACGTCACTAGTAACTTGAGCTGCGAAAATGGCCCTTACTGCTACGAACTGACGAAACCATGAACGTTTCGACTGTCGGAACACAGTACACATTTAAAATATTTAGCCAGTGTTCCATATACTCAACTTTAAGAAATCTTTTTTTTATTAATAGTCAATAGTGATGGAACATTAGGCTTTATTGTAAGCGCGATAGAAACTCTGTAGGTAAAAATCCAAATGTGTACATGGCTAGGATTATGAAATAGAACCAGTTTTTCATGCATAGTATTCTCCTTAAATAATATGAATAGGAAATCCCCTTTCTATTATCTCACTAATCTTGGAAATCTGATTACCAATTAATTTTCATTGGATACAAACTAGGCTATTTAGACTTAATTACTACACTACTACACTGGCCAATAAAGCGATCATCTGATTTTCAGTTTTCAAAGGGGCATACTTAATTATTCGGGACGAATAAATGCTTTTTGAAATGGGTCAGGAGAAAAGCGATTATGGGATTTTGCCAAGAAATAATTGGTCAGCCTAACGAGGCTGACCACTTATTTCACCAACCAACGGATTAGTTCATCAACCAACCATTGGACCAACGGGTCTAGTGGTCGCTAGCGCTACTGCTGAGCTACTGCTGGGTTCGATTCCCGGGTTGATCGGGCAAAGTGTTATTGGGATGTCCCATCTGGAATTTCTCAGTATCAGCCCGAATTCTAGAATTATGCCCGGTTAATTGCAATCGGCTCGCAACTTGCAACTCTGCAACTTTAGCATAACTGACGAAATGCAAGTGTACTATTAGGTACAGACGCCAGCACATCTAGCTACTACAATCTGTCAGATTTCTTTAATAGATTTTCAACTTTAACCCTCAACCATAAAGTTCAAAGTTGATTGGGAAAATTTGACAGTTTCGGGTAGCTTGATGTGCTGGCGTCTGTACAACAACTCGGCCTAACCCCACAGGGAATGCAGGCGTGATGTTATGTTTCACGCCTTTGTGAAGTAGTAAAAGCAGTGTTCTTATGTTCTAACTAGTTATCGGCGCGTGATGAACAGTAGAATAGCATCACGATAGGTAGGTACTGGTCTACCTTCATTACAGCGGTCTTCCGTAGCCCAATTTTGTAACAATGAATGTTTACGAGATGCAGATTATTAGTCACTGCTAAAGATTCTTCATTTACAAACTGTAAACAAACCAATTTGTCGAAGCCACTTCCCATTTGTTAGGAATTAATTCTCGCCGAGCGATTTCTTTTATTTCCACCACCAGTGAGTTGCAGATAAAAACACCAATCCATTCACAGGAACTGGCTGGAAATGTTCCATAAAACGACATTGTTCTGAATAGAGTAACGGATTACTTATGATCATTTTCTCATTTAAATAAAAAAAAAATCTGATAAGAATATTCAGAGCAGAAAATTTTACTATTTCAGAGTCGAAGTCAAAATAATTAAGTATTAATCTGTCACTGACAATAAGCTTATAAGCTACGGATGAATATTCGTACTAGTAACGTAACCCTATGAATGGAGTCATTACTTATTAAACTGTCAATTCGGTTCTAGTTCCAAAACCACTAGCTACACTACACAGATATGAATATTGCGGTGCAGTCGCACTGTCTGATGACACACATACACATGTTAAGTTACATAGCTCGTGCCACTCTGCCACATAACGCTTATATTCACCTAATCAGGATATTCTCGCTTCCAGCTTGTCATAAACCAACGTGACAAGACATCTAAGTCTTGACACGTGTCCAACGGGACACGTGTCAAGACTTAAATGTCTTGTGTGTCTTGACTATGTACATAACGATGTACATAGTCTAATTAGTAGATAGTGAAAGCCAGTAGTTACTAGCCAGTAGTGTGAGCCAGTTAAAAAAACGTATTAGTATGACGATAAAAGATATACAAGTCTTGAAAACTTTTAATGAAAATAAAATAAAAGGAGCGATAACTTTTTAAACGATGTCTAATTGAACAAAAACGAAAAATTTCCAATTAAATACAGCCATCCAAAAAATACCCTGAATTAGTTTTAATTAGTTATTGATTTATATAAGTAGAAAACTAATATAAATCAACAACTAATTAAAACTAATTCAGGGTAATTTAGTCTAAAGGTGCTACCACATTGCCGTTAGAAAATGTTTGTAAACATTTTCTAACATAAAAACATTTACTCACAAATGTTGTCAATTGTTCCATTTTGTTAGGAACTGTAACACGTTATAAGTGCTCCTACACTTGTTTACTAATGTTTACTAACATTTTATAGCATTTAAATCTGGTATTGGCTCGCAGTTTGTTTGCGTTCTGAGAGCGTCTACACGAAAATGGAAGAGGATTTGCTCATTGGAATAGCTTTCATTTTTTGTTTAAAAATGAAGAAAAAGCGCTCTTATTGGATGCGCCAAACGCTAAAAGCTAGAGGAAAATATAGTGCCACAGACTATCTCAAGGATTTAGGCATTGATGATTGCTTAAAAGGTTTTATAAGAATGAACAGTTCCGAATTTTAATATCTACAAACAAGGGTAATACATGTTTTATTTTGTTATAATTTGTTAACGTTACTAAACATTTTCTAACATGAAAACATTTTTTTAACATTTGTGATTAAATGTTTGCCAGCAAATGTTTACTAACGTTACTAAACATTTTCTACCGGCAATGTGGGAGCACCATAAGGATATTCAATAAAGTTCTGTAAACAAACTTACAGCAGCTATCTCATTATTACCTAAAAAGTTTCTAAGAAGTTACTAGTATCTAGAATATATTTGAAAAATAAATATCTAATTAATCGCAGTACAAAAATGTCTGTCTTGAAAAGCGCTAGATAAAATCTAACGAAACTGTTCAAGATACAATTTTAAGAAAAGTCTCTACCTTTTGTGACGTTGAAAGCTTTTGAATTTTGCCTGCGTAATATAAAATGAAGTCAGAGTTTAAAAGAAATTATGAAACAAAGATAAAACATAAATAAATAATTGATTAAATACTACTTATAAATTAAATTCTATGCACTATAAACATGCAAGTCTACCTACCACGGTGTTTTCAGGCGTAGTCTATTCTTATTTCGGTTATTAATTAATGCAATCTATAACTCTGGAATATAAGGTAAATCCGTAAAAGAGGGTTAATATGCATGAAAATACTTGTCAAAAGACTAACGTATTTCCATAATCCACTGCAATGGATGATTAATGAGATGCTTATCAGAACCAGATTCCGAAATATATTAGTATAAAGTAAGTAGGGAAGTGATCCTCTCGAGTGCAGTTCGAGTGTCCTACCCCACGTTATGTCGGTATCAGCTGACATAGGTGACAGTTCCGAAGGATTGTAAGGCGATTATCACACTGCACCATGCTCCGTCACGTGACGTGGGGCGGCAGATTTAATATTGTATCAGTTTGTATAGAAAACACAATCTCTCCCGCGCGCAGACTGTTTGCTATGGCCGCAGTGTAGTGTGATAATCACCTAAGTTTTACACCTATATAAACGTTCCACTACGCGTAGAATGCATGAAAAAGAAACTTCAGCCAGTCTATTCTGTAAAAATCTTACCGTGTATACTTAGGGGAAGTGAGCTGTCAGTAGTGTCAATCTCAGAGTTCTCGGCAGAGGGCCTGAGAAAAAAAAATCACCATAGTTTTACAGAATAGATCGGCAGGAATATTGCGATACTATGAAGTACCTTTTAGAGACGAATGCAATGAAGGAACTTTATTTTTGAACGAAAGCTTTTCTTTATTTCTCAATATGTTAGAAAAACTTGTCATAGAATGTTTCCTAAAATATTCCATACAAAGTGCCGAAGTTTGTTTCGGCAATCGAAGCTTAATCAGTCAATGTTGAACCCTATTTTCACCGAACTGATCCCAGAGATTGGTTAACCGGGCCTTTCTCCATGCGACTTCAATAATTCATGCCCCAATCGGAAACCGCAAACTGTCGGAAGGCGCCCCAAGTGAATTTCTTTACGCTACCTACATATTGTGTACTACATCAAATTGTGTTCGACACTAAATTGTATGATACCGCTGTCTAGTAATTAACAACTTGTTAGGTTACGACAACAACGAAGTTTTTAGCTAAATAACTACCTAATGATACCACTTTACTACCCAGTGAAAATATAATAAAACAGTTACAAAGCTATTTAAACTTTTTTGGATCAACTTAATTTTTCCATAATGTGTCGACCGTTTTCACTAACACTAGGCAACACATAACTGAATGTATAAATAACACGTTGTTGTTTCAACGACATTCACATTTTTTTTTCTTTTTTTTTTCATAAACCTAGGTCATACGTCTTACATTTCGAGGTCTATGCGACATGATCTAAGGTTTCTCTTACGCTCACCTCCCCATTAACTCTAGCCACCGAAAGCCGACCTACTGGTAAAGAAACAAAAAGCCTGATATTAAACTTAGGTATAGTGTTCTACTTTCCGAGGCTTATGCGACGTGATCTGAGGTTTCTCGTACGCTCACCTCCCCATTAACCCTACCCAACTAGCAAAATACCCTTACATACAAAAGATGGTAAGAACTATAGTGTCATATAAAGCTTATATGTGTTCTGATTAAGCCAGACACCCTAGATACTCTTACAAACAAAAACTTGTAAGAGCTATGGTTTCATATAAGATTTATATGTGTTCTGATTAAACTAGAACCCTTAACAGTGTAATGTTGTAGAACTATGTAAGCTTTCAGAGTATTCATACCTGTAACATATTCTTACAGACGTATATAAGAAAACGTTACATAATATTAATAGGAGCATTGCCATTATAAGCGTCTTTTCCAAGTCTAATTGCCTTTGATACTTAATTAATACTTATAAATACATTTTGTAAGTATATTCGATCTTAGAAGTGACTATACTAAGTGTTTTAATAGACTTCTGTAAAACGTGTGATTTTTCTCGCCTAAGACATAATATAGAGTAGAAGCAATTTAAAACTCCTACAAGTGTCTTAAAATTCGCTATTAAGCGTTATTTATTTTCCCTTGTTGTATTTTTGATGGTTCCGTACAAAATAATGACAACTTTTTTGATGACATTATTGAACAAAGTAGTAATAGTGATTGCAGTTACTGAAGTACTGAAAATGAAATTACGGATTATGAAAAAAATTACAGTTGCGGGATGATATTAAAAAATGGGCCATTAATAATAATATATCACACTTAGCTTATAATGAACTTGCTGTGATTCTGAATAAAAGAACCTAAATGTACGCCAGTGGCGCGTGTCTATTAGGGGGAATACCCAAAAAGCATTATAGGCACGAATGTTGCCAGCGTGTTCGAACTGTACTATTTTTCCTGTAATATTCGTTATATTTACGCATAAGTACGAATGCTTAATAATGTTGTACATCATCTATATATAAATACTTAATACTATTAATGAATGCCTAAACTACGTAAGTACAAGTACGTAAGTAGTAAAAAGTGTACCTACCCAAAATTTTTCAATAAGTAGCTTGGAAGTGAGCTATAATTGCATATCACTATATATTTATAATTTTATTTACATAATCAGTAGAAGTTTTTTGTTTTAATTAGTTAAGACACTTCACATTCATCATTTGAGTAGTGGTCGTAAATTGCAAATTTACGGCAGCCTGTGCACCAGAAGAAATATAAATACAATAAACTAATTATATCATTTTGGGTGATTGTGAAATGTTGGGGCAGGAACTTTGAAGTGGGATATCCACAGGCGATACAGTTTTCACACAATACAAAGTGCGTTATGTCCCATGGCCATTTTTCATTATTAAGCATTCGGATCTTTTTTTTACTTAAGAAACAGTCGACATCCATAATTGCAACCATATTTCTCCTAAAACAATATTAGCGTGAATTAATTGATACCTATAATGAATTCGTCGTTTGGCTTTCTTTTACATTTTAAGGAACCCTAAAATTTTTATCAGTAATAATGGCCGTGTAGAATATATGTTTTAAGTTTAATGTGACTTTTTGAGTGTGATATAAACCTTACATAAGATAACTGGACTTATATTGTTCTGATAAAGCACTTATAAGTCATGGTTGGTCGTAAAAGCGATATTTTGATATTAATTCACGAATTAATTGAAATAATTTATAATATAAGTTACATTTTTGAAAAGGCCCGTGAAAATATTGTTATTCAAATTTCAAAATAATCGACAAAAGCGACTTCGCAACCTAATATTCACATAGAGTTCGTGACATATACATGATTAAGAAACTAGAATTTTTGCACAAAAGTTAAACGTTTTTGATGCGTGTTTTTATTTTTTAAAGTTTTGAATTCACTTCGCGACTTCACGGCAGTTTGTAAAATTGTACTCTTACTGGAACATCGCAAAGAGGCCTACTAGCGATATTACACTTAAAACAGCATTAGTAAGAGGAATTTAAGGTTGTTTGCCCTTAAAGCATGCCATTGCAAGTCACTTGTAAGTGTGTTTGTCATTATAAAGGTATCAGGCAAGAGTTTTGTAAGATTGAAATTACTCTTCGCGAGACCCTTACAAGTCAATTGCAAGGGTGAATATACTTATAAAGTGCGCCCAAATCCACACTTATAACAGTCTATAAGTGTGAATTAAGAGTGAAAAAAATATGGTCTTAGGATATTTGTAAGATTATTTTTTGCTAGTTGGGTAGCCACCGAAAGCCGACCTACTGGTAAAGAAACAATAAGCCTATCATTAAACTTTAAGTGTTCTACTTTCCGAGGACTATGCGACATGATCTGACGTTTCTCCTACGCCCCATTAATCATAGCCAGCAAAAAATACCAACTGATAAAGAAATTAATGTTAATAATTATCGTTCAAGATTTCATAACGTAAGTAAATGATCGACAGTTAATCGATTGATCAATCACGCCTGCCTGTTATCTTTCTGATCACGTGGATAACGTGACGATTACCAAAGTGACAGGTAATTGCTACGTGATTAACGAATACAAAACCACCCGGCCGTCGAAATGTCAAGACAAAGATCTAAGGACGAATCGCTGTAGGTATCATTAGGTAGATTTTTTGCTATAATTCATCTCGATAACGTCATCTTCAAAGAGCGCACTGAGAGGCCTTAGCTGGTTAAGACAAAACTGATTTTAAAAATCGTGTAAAAGATTACTATTTATCTAAAAGTATAATGGAACCGTCCAGTTAAATTATTGCCCTATAACTTGAAGCTTAGGTAAACGTCTGAGAACTCTTAGCACAATACCCGACAAAACTGTGTAATTATGTAAACAAGAACAAAAATGTTTGCGTCAATATGTACAGACGCCAGCACATCATGCTACCCGAAATTGTCAAATTTTCCCAATCAAAATCAAACCTTATGCTTTAGCGATAAAGTTGAAAAACTATTAAAGAAATTTGAGAGATTATAGTAGCTTGATATGCTGGCGTCTGTACCAGAACCGTTTGTTTCCGGTGAATGCATTTAAATACCTACTGGTGTATCCGCCGGGGAAGTCGTTTTACCCCGAGTGCCCCAGCTCCGGCTATTCCCTTTGGAATTCCAAAGTACCAACAGTTTGCAATCTGTTTAACTGAGTTCTAAAGGATTTCGCTTAACCACTTAGTTATTACGTCATACCGACTTTCGCTGACGATTTATTACTTGGTAAGGTAGCGGGGGGTACAGTTTTTTTTTAGGATGCATGTAGAAGTCTCCTATTGTAGCGCAGTTTGTTCTGCCAGTTACTCAACTGAACCGAGCGCTCAGAGCATCCTGGACACCCAACACCTTATTTGACTGGTCAATTTTTCTCTTGCGGTGGTAGGGCTAACGCCCGCCTGGTTTGCGACCACCCTCCCACCGTTAGCAGTCTGCTGTGTTTCGTCGATTTGTGGGAGTTCCAGTGCCTTAAGCATCTTCAGGGTATGCTCATTCCATCATAGACCTCATCCATCGCTTTCCATAAGGCGTGATCGATGTCAAGAACGGGCCCGAACAGCAGTAAAAAAAAACTGTTTCTAGTATAACTCAAGACAATTTTAACAAAGCTAAAGTGTTCATGGACCGAAAGAATATACCTACATTGTTTAACGCCTAATTTTTCTTCAAAGTCTAATTTGGTACCCTCCGAGTAACTTTTAGTAAGCGTAATTCGAATTTCCTTGAAGGAAATTCTCTGTTTCACTTTAGAGATTGGAATTTACTCTGGTGAATGGCAAGATATAAAACCACCTCTCAGCTAATGCTCTAAGTGAGCTGTATACATACTTACAGGTTTATACGAGCAGATCTCCGCCTAACTACGGAAAATGACAGTGGAAATATTCTATTTAATTATCAATGACAACAACGAAGATATAGCTATAGTGGTAACAGAAAGCAAATCAAATCCAATCAGTTTTTGTACAGCATAGACCCCTATGCTGTATGAAGCAGTCTGGTAACCAGTCTTACCAAAGAATATAGTGTTACCCAGTACCTGGGTTGTGGAGGTCAGATAGGCAGTCGCTTGATGTAAACTGCCTACTGGAATTTAGCTGCATCCGGTTACACTGTATGTAAGACCCCAACGTCGATGGGAAAAGGCTAGGCAGATGAAGAACTTCATATGTTATTAAATAAATAAGAACTGAATATTTATGTGCTTGATTACTCTTCCTGACATATAGTTTTTACGAGTTACATCAGAGTTTTACTGCAATCTCCTGGTGTAATGGCGTGTCATAACTGGAATGAAAACAACAGTCAGCGGTGTGAACTCCGTTTTATTATAACTGGCCACAAACAAACAGAAATATGAGTGTTTTCATTTTAAAATCCGCAAAGTCATATCAGTCATATATTCACAAATGTTTGTTAGTTGCAAAGCTTGCTCCAATGATAAACTTCACAATGGGAAAAGCTACAAACATGGAGCTATGGTTACAACCTATCTATTCAATATATACCGACCAAGGCTACACACAATGCGTAGCTGAATATTTATTGCTGCAAATAACGCACATCTTAATAATACTCGAATATGTCCGTACCTATGTAATTCGCAAAGGTTCATATTGCATAGACGGGTAGGTATTATATTAGTAACGCTTTGTATTGCTGGCGTTAAGTTTAAGTAAACGAACTAAAAAGACTATAAAATACCTACCAGGGTCATACTCGTATGTGAAGATTATAAGTACATCTAATTACAAAATGCGCTGAAACAACAAGAAGCGTTAAGAAAATGAAGGATACCTAATTATAATCATATAAATCATCAGAAATAGTGAAAGGACATATACCAACCAAACCAAAACCTGCGAAAAAAAATCGGCTTCTGAAAACATCAATCTTACGGAAAACATGTTTTTTGCAAGAAAGAAAAACCTTAAAAGTAAAAGTACATATCCAGAAATTAATCGTTTTATTTACAAAATGTGTACTTGGGTGAATCCTCTAGGATGAGAAACGAAGACAATGTAATATTTCACTATTACTATGTAATGTTAGGTACTTGCAAGATGGAAACGGAAGAATCAGCTAAAATCCAATACTATAATAAATCATTATATGAACTGCTAGTTTATTGCTACTAATAAATTATACTGACTGAAGGAAAATAATGTTTTACGATTCGTGCATAAAAACTGTCTCGAAAATGATAAAAGTGATATTTAATTTTTTTTTTAAATTCACGCTGGAACACATCTGGGAGCGCTGAGAAATAAGTTTTCAAGTCTCTTTAGACTGTTTTTTGTGAAATAATACTCTATTCATAAATTCTATCCAATGTTTAACTTGTCTAAACGTTGTTTTTTTTTAGATTTTAAGATAAAAAGTCGTATATTTTGAGCCAAAAGTTAAAGCAATTTGTTTTGTTTTAAAATTATTTAATTTAAGTTTTATCTGATCGAACAGTAGGAGAGCCTACTGTTCGATCAGATAATAAAAGCTGAGGCACTTAGTGATTGCTTTACAAGTCCTATTTTTGTTAAAAACTTTCATGATAGGTACCGCAGGTAAGGCTAAACATACTTTTAATTAAACCAATATCGCAACTTAGTACTTTTGACTGTAGATGCTAAAGTTTAATATCTTAACAAAATGTTGAACAAAGCGCTATCTCTTCATTCTTTGACACTGGCTTGACAACTTAAAATTGTTATGGCTTTCGAGAACAATAAATTACTTCTTGAAGATTGTGATTATGAAAAAAAATGGTTCGATCATTTACCTACCTCTACCCAACATTGGAAATCGAGAAATCACAAAGTACAACGGGTAGTCTAGCTAGACTGATGACGAATTACTAATACCTAGTCAAGTCTTAGAGCTAATAAGAAACAAACAAACTATTAACGGCCTCCGCGAATAAGACGTTATAATTAAAATTTAAATTAAAATTATCTTATATTAATTAGGTATTAACAACCTTAATGTACCTATATTATTTCAGTATCTATTTTAATAATATCATCGAAAATAAAAAGGGCAATCGAAAATCCGCCTGCCAAGCCTAAATTGACTGGTGAAGTATCCTATCATCAGCCTTTCTAAACGAAGCTGATTTCTAAAGAATATAAAAATGCTCGACGAATCCTTTTCTTGAAGTCGGCTAAAAATAAAAATGTGGTGTCCCACGTTGTATTTAATTAATTAATTATCTAAACACAGAACATGAATATCTACGCACCTCAGTGTAATGCTTTGACCCTACATTACGGAAAACTATAATGTTCTCACAAGAAATTTTGCCAATAGAGCGGATATTGGTGCTGTCAGTCTGAATTTCCAGGATGCCTGACAATCTTGAATGACCAATCAAATCAGACATAATTATAATTCCGATGTCTATTGTAGAAATCGTGATGAAAGTACAATTCTTTAACAAATCTTTTCTTTTTCCCTCAAAGGAGAATCGGCAAAAATGTATGGAAGCTGGTCCTAGCACCAATAATAACCACACATTATGTCATTAGATAGGTATTTTATTCTAATACAAAAACTACTATGGCGATGGCGGCTCATTTCAGATCGCTGTGTGAAAAAAGTTATGGCGATGTTTCGTAGGACTGACACGACACCCCTTCCATAGTTAATCACTTCTAGTGGTCATATTTTGAATATTTTCAAATGTATGCATTCCGATAATAATCCAATAATATGGTACCATCGAGTTATGGACCTGGGCTCTAGATGGCGGAACCCTTGAATAGCTACTAGTAAACGCCTCAAGTGTGGGCTCGTTAGATGTGTCTCAACGAGTCCTGTTCATTTTATCTGATGACAAGGACCTTGTCAGGTCCTTTTCCTTGTCCTTGGTCCTTGTCCTTGTCCTTGTCATAGTCATAGTTCCGTTATAAAGCGTCCAGGTCAGTTATCACTGACCTGGACGCTTTATAACGGAACTTTTAAATAGCTACGAGTGAGCAGCTATGACAAAAATAACGCGTACCTACTATTAAATTCAACCTGAAAAAACAGCACATTGAATGTTGATTTTTTACGCTTCGCCTGCTTCTGCATTTTTCAGTAGCAGCCCAGTTATTGATCGTGGGGACCATTTTGTCCGGTCCTTTTGTATATTAATCATCTTTTCGTATTTGAAGATACCTATATGTAAATTCAATCGAATATCGATCACTGTGGACAGGTAGGTATTTCATGAATATTATTGAAAAAGCTCGACGCAGATTTTAGTCAAAAAATTCATCAAAATAAAACACTAAATGATCTGGTTGAGTATTGCCTCCATTGATCATAATCATAGTAAAGGGTTGTACAAAAAGATATTTCGTCTTTTCAACCTGGTAGGCAGAGAAGTGGAGTGTAAAGTTTATGCTTTATAACAAAATGTATAGAGTAGGTAATACATGGGTACACACATAAAAGTACAATTTTTTAAACGTTTTTCTACGTATGACACATTTTGATTAGTTTCCCAATCAAATACAAATATATTCAAAACATTTCTTTAACATGCCATGACACAACAATATACAAGCCAACATAAAAAAATAGAAACACCTCATACTTAATCGTTTTACAAATGAAATGGTATTAACTCATTCATCACTTTTTCCAATTACATAAAGGGGTTGAGTGTTGCCATTGCGGGTTATTGAAACGTCCCCTGGCATAAATAAAAGGTACCAAGGTAGGTACTGGTACTACATAGAGCCAGCGGTTTAAAGGGAAATACAAGTCATGCTTGCTGCTTGCAAGCTAATAAACGTTAATGGGCCGTAAAATAACGCTAAATTAACAAAATGGTGACAGCACCGTGTGGAACAGATAAGCGTGTTGTTAACACGTGTTACACGGTTACTCTTTTAGGCACTTTGTTTAGTAAAACATTAACAAAACAAGTTTTGTATGAAGTAGCACACTACGATTCGCTACGTGCTACGATTCTAGTGCAGCCGTAAACTCTTTTGTCTCCTTCTACGCGCTACGGACCGACCCCTATGTATTACCTTCTTTGCCTCTTTATTCATTCCATCCTTCAATAATAATTTACTTCGATTAACATCCCATTGACACATAAGCCTTTCTAAACGAAATTCGGAGAATCTCGTGTTTTTCTAGAATCTAGTGATGGAAAGGGCAGCAGTTTCTCTAATTTATTCCATTAATGGCTGCTCTGAGCAACTTGTTGTTATATTGCCCAAAAGTAATTAACTTCACCGTTATTAATCTTCACAGTTTGTTGGGAATGCGTCACTTCAACTTTCTATCTGACGCGACCAACTTTCTGGAGATAATATACATTCGACAATAGCATTTAGCGTGTTTTCTATATCTACAATAAAATTGTCGGTCTCGGTACAAGCACAGTTCGGTTAACTTTGCCAGAACCAAGACGCCATAGCAATCTCTTGTGATCTCTCCAGCGCATTTGATTGCGTCGATCTCGAAACCTTGCTCTTGAAACTTGAGCATTACGGACTTGGAAAACTTGCGCTCAGTTTAGTTAGTTCTTATTTAAATGTAAGACATCAGCAAGTATAAATAATGCTGCCAAGTCAATTCACTTGGTTTTAAAGTAAAAATTGATGTGCCACAAGGCTCGGTAGGAGCTCAACTGTCACTAATGAATTGAATTACTTTTTCTATAAACAACAAAAACAACAAAAATTGGGTCCTTTCCTCTTTTTTGTGTATATTAATGATCTACTCCATTTATTAAAAAATCAACCACAATTGGTGTTATTTGCTGATGATACTCCCTTAACTTTTAAGGTGAATAGACGTGCTACAAATTTTGACGACGTAAATATCGCCTTAATGCAGGTCAAAATTGGTTCACTGCTAATAATTTAGTATTAAATGGAAAAAAAAACTAAGTGCATCAGATTTTCTTTGCCAAATGTCAAGGGTAGTGATTGTGAGATAATATTGAATCAAGAGAAACTAGAATTCGTCGATAAAACTGTTTTCCTAGAGAACACGCTCGACTCAAGGCTACAATGGGGTCCTCATTTAACATCTCTTGCAGGACGGCTAAGTTCAGCAGCTTATGCTGTCTGAAAAATCCGTCAATTTACTGATAGTTTTACAATCCTTATGCTCTGACGTCAGAAGTGTACCTTAGGCACAAGAAGGAGCTTTGAGGCTTTCCTAAAAATCATAACGATGATTTTTAGCCATGGTAAAGAGGAAAAGAAAACACCACATAAATTGATGATTTACGTTTATTACAAAATAGAATGACAACATGTTGATAGAAAATTGTCCACCGGCCTATAAGTAGGTAAGTACCTTCCCACGTATGCGAAAATCAAATCAAAACTATAAATTGGAATTTGGTAGTGATGGGGGCCTAAAAAGGCCACTTTGGCAGAATCATATAAGGATAATAAATAAATAAATAATAATAATAAATAAATAACATTATGAATCATAATGGACGTTTAACTGTGAAGTTAATCGTAGTAAATCCCATTGGTGAAGGATTTTTCTTTTTTTTTGTCTGTGCTAAAATACCAATCAATCCAATCCAAATCCAATCCCAATCTCTTCGAATATACCTACGTAGTGCAGCGAAAAAAGAAAAACACGGACTATCTTCGCCATATTATGATTCATAATGTTATCCCTTTATGATTCGGCCTTTTTAGGCCGCCTGGTAGGTAATCCAATTATGTTTGTAATGATACGTCTAAACATGATTATCTTATCATCTCATAACTACGCACAATCTGTTTGTTGTCTATAGTTAGTTTTTTTTTTATCCCAGAGACTAATCTAACATTTAAGTCTTTTGTGTTTGCGTTTTTTTAAGTATAGAAGTTATGACATTACTCCTGTCAGATTAGTCTCTGGGATTAAAAAACTTGTTTGCAAAAATAATTCTCCACCTCTATATCCAATTTCTATGGGTATGATTTTGATCCCACACACCTACGTGAATCTGCACTCGAACGAAAATAAATGAAATCGATTACCATTCATTCACCGTTGGAGAAAAAGATATCACTCGTTTGAATTAGTTTGCTTTGGGTGAGTAACTACGTACTGGGAACGAAACATCACGTTTTCTAAGTATTTAATTTAAGGTCGCATTTAGACACAGTATGTCAGGCATAGGTAGTGTGTACGTTTTCAGAATTCTTTCTTGTTTTAATTAGAACATTCACGATTATTTTTCAAGTGTTGAGGAATAGGAATTGAAGCTTCATTCCAAAACAAGTTGAAGCTGCATTCCAAACTATAGATTCTTATTGGAAGAGAATAAAATCTCTATGGTTCCTCCTCTAAATAATGTGAATCCAAACTTCCAAGTTCTTTAATAAAATCGTATTGATATATTACTTATCACTGTTTCTTTTCTTGACCAGTTACTATACAGTAAACCATAACAACACAAGTTAACTAGCGGGTCTAAACGCTCCTTTATATAACGTGTATAGTAATTATTTGTGAATATGCACTGCGTGGGTTACAGCGTGGTGACCGTGTATACACTACGTGTCTACAAATAGTAGCACGCTCTCGAGGGAGTGTAAACAAAATAAAAACTGAAACGTTCTCAGCTCCTACAGCATGTTGGTAGGTACTAATAGATTTAGTAAGAATTTAGCTAGTAATAAACTCTGTTATTTATTTTCTTTGGAACACAAACAACACTTTTGTTTAATATGTGTTATTAAAGAGCTTTAAACCATAAAGTATATCTCAAATCTGGCTAAAAAGATTTGAATAAATAATGGAAAAGTGTTTAACCACTACTTTTCAAATCAACTTAGTAAAATTCGTCAATCATTCTTGAAATTTATTCGTGCACAATACTTAGTTTATCTATGGGCCTGCGTCGCCTGAAATAAATGGATTATAATTATTATTAAAACGTAATGATCAAAATAGTTTAAAAGTTATAGGTACGAGGGATCACAAAATACATATTTGGATAGTTGAATGTTTGTTTTCTTTCCGTTGCGGAAACGGTATCGGATCTATTATTTTATTATCCAAATCAAGTTTAATATTATGCGTACAGTTGGCCGAAAACAAACTCCGGTACAAAACGAAGAACGCGAAAGTTGCTGCATGAACGAATAAAGGCTCCTACAAACAGGCGCGACAGGCGATATAATCGCGCGCGACACAAAGGCACCACTAGTTGCGCTACTTGCGGTGCCTTTGTGTCGCACGCGATTTTATCGCATGTCGCGCCTGTTTGAAGGAGCCTTAATGTCAAGGGTTTCTTTTCCCAATTTATCACGATACAAGCAAAGTTTAGATTAAAAACACCGAGAAAAGTTCGAAGTTGTAATGTGAAACTTTTCTTTTTATATTAGGTTGGTAAAAAAGAAATAAAATAGGTATACTACTCGTATATACTACTATAATTATATCAACTAATACAGGCTCTTTGATTAATGTTTTAAACAAGATCAAAGTTTTTATTATAGGTGTAGAAATGTATATACCTACGAAACTATCAAACAACAATTTATTGGAAGTTTGTATGAAGAAGAACTCACACCTAGTCTTACTCTTTAACTACCAACAATTTATACAATACGACATAACCATTTGTCTCCAGTTCAATTCCGATCGGAACAACAAGTGCTTTGTTCATCCAGTTTGTTTAAGCTAAGAGTCGCCTAGAATTGATTATCTACGTGCAGTTTATCCATACTAATAATATATATTCGAAAGTAACTCTGTCTGTCTGTCTGTATGTTACCTTTTCACGCTTAAACCACTGAACGGATTTCGACAAAATTTAGCAGAGAGATAGATTGCATCCCGGGGAAGGACATAGGATAGTTTTTTATCCCGATATTCCCACGGGATTGACACTTATGCGGGTAAAACCGCGGGGCACAGCTAGTTGAATAATAAAAGCATTCAGTTAAAATAAACCTAGATATACTTTCTAAAGGGCTTAAGTTTCCATCGTGTCACCCGTATCGCAAATCTTATACAATGTGTTTCAGAGGGGTGTGACCAAACTTGGGGGTGTGGTACAGGCCATCAAACTGAACAACTTTTTCCCGGGGACAAACACAGTAATCGTGAAAAAAAAATCAGTCGTCCCATACAAAACTTCAATACCTTCTTGACCAAATGTATGGGACGACTGATTTTTTTTTCACGATTACTGTGTTTGTCCCCGGGAAAAAGTTGTTCAGTTTGATGGCCTGTACCACACCCCCAAGTTTGGTCACACCCCTCTGAAACACATTGTATACCTACCTGCATATTAAACATTCAACATTATTTCTAGATAAACCAGTGTTTCTCCTTATATTTATAACTATCCGATTACATATTATAAATATCCGATTTGGTACGTATTTTCTGTTCGTTCGCCAATAGGTACGGTCAAAAGCCGTATAGTCTTCGTAACTAAGATTCTTAGACCCTTTCATCTTTTCGAGACATCTTTGCGAACATTTTAATCATTGGTTTTCTCACAAGGCATCAAAGGCGAAAAGTTCTATAGATCCATATAAAAATTGGAAAGCAAAGGATCCACTTTTAGACCTTCGGCGGAAAACAGATGAAACTACTTTGAACCTATATTTGATAGAAAAAATAACTCACATGATGTAACAAACGGTTTTCTTTTTCAGATTATAAGTGAGTTACCTGCAAAGGTTTCCGAGACTTGCCAAGATCCTCAAAAATAGTTCCGTTTTATTCCGTCAATCTTCATGGCTGGTTTCATTTGCATGCACCGGCATCACAGCATGCATTTTTCAACAGTGACATGAATAACGTCGAAGAGTTATGGGCAACGTTTGTTCAGCTGGAAACGTGTCGGATAATGTTCATATAGAGTTGGTACGCAAACAGGAATAAAAATGAAAAAAAAACCTTTAAAAGTTGAACTCGTTCGGTTCAACCTTCGATTAACAATAGTATCTACTAGATTTCCAATGATCTCATCAAAACCCACCGGAAAAATAATGTCGTGGTCTTATTTTGCAACATAGTTTTTCTGCCTTACCGCTTAGAAATTATGTTTTTTTTTCCATAAATACTTTTGTTTTTATTTTAAAATTTGCAATCGATAATAAGTTATGTCATTTTGAAAAAAAAAACAAAATGGCTACAGTGGATATGTATTAATGTATGCCATATAAAAATCTTCAATCCTCTTTATGTTCGAAAAAGGTTTATCCGTACTATCCATACTAGTATACTAGTAATATTATAAATGCGAAAGTGTGTCTGTCTGTCTGTCTGTGTGTTACCTCTTCACGCTTAAACCGCTGAACCGATTTAGATGAAATTTGGTATAGAGATAGTTTGACTCCAGGGAAAGGACAAAGGATAGTTTTTATCCTGATATTCCCACGGGATCGAAACTTACGCGAGTGAAACCGCAGGGCGCAGCTAGTAAAGTTATATGCAATCGCGGCCACTTGAGCGATGTGTTTTTGTTCCTAAGGGTCATAGCACACATATCAACTCGGAAAGGGATCATCACCGTATCGACTCGAGCCATTCAGTATTCTTACGACACTAATCGGAATCACAATGTAATCGCCGCGCCTCGGGTCAACTTGCAGTTCCTGCGCTTGCGTCTCGTTGTCCCCGCGCTTACGTCTCTCCGTACCCGAACTTACGTCTCTTCGTCCACCCTTGCCCTTCTCACCCCTCCCGCGGCCTGCCTGAAGCACCATCAACCAGCGGTCGCAAGCCGTAAGCGCGGCGTCGCGTCGCCTAGCCGTAGCCGAGTCGAAGTATTGGAGTCGCTGATCCGCTTTGGTTACGTGCTTACGTTATATGGCGCCTGTTTGACGGCGAGGCGAAACGCGATACGGTGACGATCCCTTTCCGAGTTGATATGTGTGCTATGACCTTTATCCTTAATCTAGTGCTATTGTTGATCGAAGGATTCAACTTTTAATTTTTTGACATTCTTAAACATGAAAACTTCATCCTTTAACATTTACGTATTTTCTCATAATGTATTTTTGTTTGCTTTCTACAGAGGACCAGCCGGTTGATTCTGTTAAAATCTCACCGTGAAAACTTAGGTGAAGTGAGTTTGTTTTTGCTAGGAATTGACACTATTAACAGCTCACTCCACGCTCACTTCACCTAAATTTTCACGGTGAGATTATTACAGAATCGCACCGCAGTTAGGGAATCGCAGCCTCTAGACTCAGCCTTAAAACCATATTTTAGTTTAGTATCGAAATACCTAAAAGTGTTTTATTTTATTCTATTACGGTTGTAGGACCCATCTTGTACAAAGAAACAAAAGGCATGTTTCAACGTAAAAAGAAAAGGAGTTGCGAAACCGTTTTTATAGAATTGAAATGAGGAACGTTGGAGCGATTCGTTCAGAAGCAGCCGGAGGCGGAATAGTGCAGAGACCAACGATTAAAATGTCTCTTAAGCTTCTTTAAATTTATTTTTATTCTGTAGGAGACAGTAATGTTTCTTGTAAATGGAATTCTTATAAAAACATGTTTTTTATGCATTCTCTCTAGAGAAGAATAATTGTGAAGAATTTCACTGATGAAAATTAAATAATTCGTTTGATGTAAATAGCTACCTTTATTAATTTCTTACTAAGTAAACGAAAGTGCATCTTGCTTTGTCTGTTAGGTAAGTACTTACCTACATTTTCGCAATTAAAACTACCAAGGCAACTCTTAAGTTTGTCAAAGAAGTAGTTTGGTACACTCCTGGAAGACATTAAAGTAGGTACTTTTATGTCCCGAAAAACAAAAAGTTTATAAATGAACAAAGCTGCGAGACGTGACTGGTAAATAAGCAAAGTAAAACGCGTTTGGACGATTTCAAAAACGATTTCTGGGGGCCTAAAAGGGCCACTTTGGCAGAATCATAAACGAATAACATTATGAATCATAATATGGCGAAGACAGTCCGTGTTTTTCTTTTTTTCGCTGCACTACGTAAGTATAATCAAAGAGATTGGGATTGGATTTGGATTGGATTAAATTATAAATGATTTTATTTTTGTAAGTAGGTTTGCACAAACACTTTTACACGTCAATCATATATTTTTTTTAAACTAGATGAGGTCGGCGTTTCCTATCTGACTACTCATAGGTCATAGAGGTCACAGTCTCATTTAATGTCCAGACATAATCTTGGTCAGGTTATATGAAGACCATGTAGGTCGATGTCTGAGATGGTCTTTTGAGGAAAGAACCACACAAATTGAGAGGACCTGTCCAGTCAGCGCACGCATTTGTCAGAAATCGTGCAGCTCAACTCACGATTCGACGAACAATACCAAAGAAAGTACATTTGGGTAGGCCACATAAATTACTCAAACTGCCAGACCATGGAGAGAATAATAAAAAAATATAAAATGAATAAAATAAATGACCCACATCGTCTTCATTCACAATAATTAAAATAATGTAATACTTTACAAAGTAAGCAAATGTCATTGTTTTAAAAATATATTAATGGCAATGTGATTGATTGGTATTTTAGCACAGACAAAAAAAAACTTGATACGATTAACTTAACAGTTAACTGTCCATTATTATTCATTTATGATTCTGCCAGTGGCCTTTTTAGGCCCCCTGGTGGATGTTAAAGTTATTACTTAGAGAAAAATTGTGCCATGTACCTAGCTTACGAAATAATTGACATAAATCATTCCGCTCATTCCCCGTATCATATTCAGCCTATAATGTTTCCATTGCTGGGTCACAGGTCTCTCAATGAGAGACGAGAGAGTCACTCCTACAGTGTCACGGGAAATAGTGATTCCTGTCATTCCCCGTGAAAGGTGGCATCAAACTTGGCGATGTCACGGGGAATGAACGAATTGTAATTTGTCTGTTCTCGTTATTATCATGGCTGGAATCGCTGGAATTTTGCCTATTGAGTACTTTGAATTCATTGGCAATCTTTTAATCTAAAAATATTCATGAATTTTAAGGTCCCATATAAATCTGACATTTCTAAAAATACCTAGGCTATTTCATACAAAAATGCAAAACTTAACAACAGATAGGTAATACATAATGTCAGAAACAAGCGCTTGGATCATTTATTTTAACAGTTGTTGGTTATAGGTAAATATACAAGCATTTTCATTTTAACCAATAACAGTTCGTAAATTGTAGGAATCAGCCATAACATAAAACAAACAAGAACAATAAACATGGCATTGTGGTGACGCTCTCCACTCCTTGTTCATTACACGATTACATCTCCCACGTGGTTACGTTTCAATTACGATACAAGTAGCGACATCTACTATCCTGAAAGAGAAACATACAAGCTTAACTTCACGCCATCTAGCGCTAACGTGAAGAACTATAATAATCGGTCAGCAACCAGCCTCGTATTTTGAAGTGTTAATTTTCTACCTAATGGCACCACTAGTACCTACCCATCAAGATCTCTGGAAATATATACTTTGTAGAAAGAGCAACAGATAGGTAGGGGTAGGGGGATTAATTTAGTAAGACATTTAGGTATAAGTATAACAAAATAAGGACATCGCTATCAATTTGGCTAAGGATACATTTCTTTGTTATCGTGAGAAATCCTTTGAAATAAAAACCATAAAAAAACTCAGTATTTTTACTAGTTTTCTAGTATTCCACAGTAAAAAATTCTTTTGTTTTTTTTTGTGACTAGCTACCTACTGGTTTATGGAGAAGGTCGTTTACTAGGTACAGACGCCAGCACATCAAGCTACCCGAAACTGTCAAATGTTCCCAATCAACCTTGAATTTTTATTTGTCACTTTGAGTTGAAAATCTATTAAAGAAATTTGACAGATTTTAGTAGCTTTGTGTGCTGGCTTGGCGTCTGCACGTAGATCTACCTAGTTGTATGAATGGAGTCCATACGTGCTGGGGTAGGTATTATAATAACATGACGTAGGTGGTACTAGGTAAATTCAGGAAAATATTGACCAACAACTTAAATTGTCCGTGTATTCAAATCATTACTGTCATTCTTTGAAGTTTTAAGAATTGGCTATATCGCAGAAAATTGTCGCAGGGTGCGAATTTGCTTAATAAATAAAGTTCCCTGACTGAGCAACTATCAAATAGTTTCTTAGTTTACTTAAGAGGTGTTAAATATTTATTGATCATGATATGTATTAGTTACTTACTGCAATATTACGAAACGTACAAAATAATATTATCTATTATCTCGCTCATATTTCCCTGGGGGGGTGAGACATCTCGTACGACGTATTTTGATTTTCAGGGTTCCGTACCCAAAGGGTAAAAACGGGACTCTATCACTAAGACTCCACTGTCCGTCTGTCTGTCTGTCACCAGGCTGTATCTCATGAACCGTGATAGCTAGACAGTTAAAATTTTCACAGATGATATATTTCTGTTGCCGCTATAAGAAAAAATACTAAAAACAATAAAATAAATAGGGGGGCTCCCATACAAGAAACGTGTTTTTTTCGGCGTTTTTGCCTTGTGGTACGGGACCCTTCGTGTGCGAGTCCGACTCGCACTTGGCCAGTTTTGTATATTCTTACTCAAAAAAGCATCGATAATATTATTATGTCTTCTTTTCTTATTGGATACCTATATCAACACTGTATTTATGTGACTTGACACACGACTTCACACCTTGTACTTATACGTATAGATATAATATATCTTATCTTATCTCTTATTATAGATACATATTTATATATAGTGGAATATAGACTCACCGATCATTGTACCATTTGTACCTCGAGGTCTTAAGGTGTTTACACACCAAAGCCGGGTTGGCCGCTTCAGATCGTTGCTGGACAACTTTTGTTTAAAATTAATCCGGTGGCTAAGCCCGGGTTAGACTGCTAGGCTTTGATGTGTAGACACCCTTACCACCGACACCTGAAGAGGTTCTCGTTAGGCTGACTCAAAGGCTTCATAGTGAATGTTCTTTTGGACACTATATTTTTGGAAGTTTTCCCTTTCTAGGGCCCTGCTCTTAATGCAAGAGAGCTACAACAAACATCAGAAATACATCATCTGTGAAAATTTCAACTGTCTATCATGGTTCATGAGATACAACCTGGTGACAGACAGACAGACAGATAGACGGACAGTGGAGTCTTAGTAATAGGGTCCCTTTTTTACCCTTTGGGTACGGAACAATAAAAAGCTACTTGGGACTTTGGGAATCTGTCTGCCAAGCATAGCGATAACTACATATTGGTAATTTATCTTAGTTAGGTATTTGTTAACTTCATTTGTACAGAAAAAAATCGAATGATACGAATTATTTGAATAATTTTAGGACTATACACAGCTGATAGTCGATTAACGATATTGTACCAATATACCCTCGATAGTAAATCGAGGAAGTATATTGATAACTGTTACTAAGTATGTGCTATATTATATTGATAAAATTGCAGCTAAAGTCGAATAATAATATCTAGTTATACGAGTATAACTAGATGTTTTTTCATTTTTTGTTCAGTTCAGTTTTTGTCATCAAACTAGTCCCCGTCATCCGGAGGGAATGAAGAAAAAGTTTTCCAGTTAGGCACTTAACTAGTTCTCACAACAGCTGTTTATTTTACGACACCCTGTAATGGCAACATCGCGTGAGCATTGCCTCTTCTAACAACTAAGTACATCGAAATAATCGTTTCATTGAATTATTGATATTTGTGAAATACGAAAAGTTTTTAAACTGTTTGGCTATCAAACGTTATTATGGAAAGATATTCATGAATGTCGTGTACCTAATAGGTACTTACATGACGATAATCTGTGACGGTTATTGACTTTTCGGTATTTATCAAAAGGCCGGGTACCTACGTAGCAAATTGAAAAAGTAAGTGCTTTAGGTTTTTGATTCTAAGGGCCTGTGCACACCACGTTTTTTAAACGCGCCGTTGACGCGCGTTTGTAGCGATACAGGCGCGATACGCACGCGAGTCAGATACTGGCAGGCACTGCTCAGTAGGATAAAAGCGCGCCGTCGTCGACGCACGTTTCTGAAACGCGCTTCAACGGCGCGTTTAAAAAACGTGGTGTGCACAGGCCCTTAGGAGGAGCAGAGTGTATTTTGTAAATAACAAGTATCTAAAAATTGCTGTCGATTGTTTCAATTTTATATTAATAAAATATTGTTATTGTAATAAAGAGGCTACTTTACAAAATAACTAATTTAACGCAAACACTTTTAAAAGTGTTTACAAATAATATAGTACAAGTACGCTGGACCAACGATTCTCTACGAAATGAGAGTTGTTTTTTGTGCCGATTCAAAGCGCCTCGCTCGAAGCCCCCAGGAACTAAAACTGACACGTTCTTTCAAATGGACGATGAGTTGTTTTGGTTCGTCTCTGATGATTTAGGTCTAAATCGTGGAAAAATACTTGTTTTGTGTATTTTGTGTTTACTACGTGATATTTAGAACATTTTTATTATGAAAGCATGCGCATTTTGTATAACTCGCTATCAAAAAGACAGCGGAATAACCTTTCACAAATAAGTGAATTTCATGACTATAAATGTTTCGATTGCTTGTGTGAGCATTTTTAATACTATTATATTTAGAATAAATGTTTATATTCAAGTGTAATTAGGGCTCAGTTTTCACATAATATATTGAATACAATAATTTGAATAGGGTTGTAAATGTTCCATGTCGATAATTTTCTTCAGACAGTTATTAATTTTAAATTTACGTTTTTCATATATAAATTTATTGTCGCGTGAAATTTCTACAATTTGATTAGCTAAAACAAATTAGCAAATACTAGTTTCTAATTTCATAAGATAAATCCATACTAATATTATAAATTCGAAAGTAACTCTGTCTGTGTGTCTGTATGTTACCTTTTCACGCCTAAACCACTGAACGGATTTCGATAAAATTTGGCAGAGAGATAGATTGCATCCCGGGATAGTTTTCAACGACATACCTCGCGGGCGAAGCCGCGGGCGGAAGTTAGTATTATATGTAATATGTTGTTTGCGAAAGCCGAAATAAAACTTGCCATCTACAATGTACTTTATACTTAAGTTATTTTTACTTTAGTTAAATACTTAATTTCAGATTTCCTACCACCTCAACTAAGCAGGGCTGAAAAACATGAAAATGGAAAATTGGAGTCCTAAATCTAATTATCATATTTGTAGTAATCATTTCACTGCGGACTGTTTCGTTAAACACTCTACACGTACGCTCTTCTCCATACGAACACTACAGTGCGTGCCACGCCACGTAAGAAGAGACTTGACACACCACGTGGTCTGACATGCGCAGAACACGATTTTAGGTATCTTTAGCGGTATGAGGTCTGAGTGCGGGACGGGACCGGACGTCATAGGGGCGGCGGAAAGAGGCGGGGGAGGCGGGGTCAAGTCTCTTCTTACGTGGCACGCACTGTACCTTTTCGAAGACAGGAGTCAATTCTATCTATTGTATTTTTTGACGTTCAAAGGTGCCTTTGATGCACCTAATTGAAATAAATTATTTGACTTTGACTTTGTTATATTTTGTGTTTTTTAAAATAATGAATAATGTAACACGGTTCACTTTTGGCATTCCATTCGAGTGAATTCGATTGAATTTGCATGGACGCTGTTTGTTGAATGGTTAACTTTTTACCTACCTGGTTAAATTCTTCCAAATTGAACACCAAAAGTGACTATTATTTTAAGTAATAGCTATTACATAAATGTAGTGCAATATAGCTCACGAAGAATACAACTGCCATTTGATTTACTAGGTTAGAGCGAAATGGCAACATAATAGCTCAATAGTTTTTAGTTCACATTGTGAACTAATGTGACCCCAGCTCAGCTTGTAAAACTAGTGTAGTTGAGCAAGGAGATATTAGCTCAACCATAGTAGTGTTTAGGCTAAGTTATAAGCCTATCCTCATATTTAAAGCTCACTAATCAGACCGTCATGCGCGATAACTGTACTAGGACACTATCCACTAGTTTATTAGCTTGCGATCTGACCGCGCGCTAATGAATTTTCAGTTAACCTTTGCAGAGCAATTATTCTATTACTTAAAATTAAAGCATAAAAATAACTGGGAGTAATTCGATATTTTACTCTTAAACCTAAATAATATAAGTAATATAAATTACTCTCAGTGTTTATAACGATCGATAAAGTTCGTATTTTTTAAACGAAGGATATATTCCATCTCTAATATTAGTTCCACGGTACCTTCACGTTGCTATTAGCGCCAAACTGGCGAAAATCAAATGTCTTCATTCTGTCGTCGATAGTATGCAGTCCAGTGTACTTGTCGCGTCCGGGCCTGGTTCAAGCCATGGTCCGGGGCTAGAGGGAGTGGGGGGCAGTCGCCTCCTTCTGCGAAGCAGTCATGCTAGCGAAGGAGGCGGCGGCGGCGGGACGGCTGAGGGAGAGAGCCTCCCGTCCCAGCCGCCGCGGGAGACGCTCCGGGTGTCGCGTCGGGAGCCGCGCGACGACTCCCGGCCACCGTAGGCGCGGGCCTGCGGGCGGAGAGTAATGGGTAGCTCACCGTCCGATCAGGACCAGGCCCGTCCCGAACGGAGCGTCCGTGTTCCACGCGCGCCTCAAATAGATGTCAGCATTAAAAGAAGGGGCCCGTAAGGGCCGAAGCCTGCCGGGTCAGCGGGATTGTCCGAAAGGGTTACCGCTGGCCCGGAACATAAAGGGCGAAGGAAGGAACACGGGTGGGTTTTAGTCAGTAAGAGTCTGACACTCCCTTCCGCTCCACCCAGAGCGGGAGGAGTCATTTGATGATTTCCCATCATGAAAAAAAAAAAAAAGTGTACTTGTATAATACAGGTCAGTGGTAATTATGGATGCCATTTAAAAAGATAAAGTCCATTAACATTTTAATTATTTGCAATCGCTACTGGCTACTTGAAGTCATTCAAGTGGCCAGTAGTTACCTACTTATTGCATTTTTGTCTGAATTTAAAAAGAAGGTTCTAAAGCTATGTGTTCACTTATATTTTTAGCTATGATTTGAGTTTTCTCATCTTTATCAATTTTTCATATTTTCCGATAAAAATACATCCATAGGTACTATAATATTATAAATGCGAAAGTGTGTCTGTTACCTCTTCACGCACCGATTTAAATTAAAATTGGTATAGAGATATTTTGAGTCCCAGGAAAGGACATAGGATAGTTTTTATCCCGATATTTCCATGGGATCGACACTTATGCGGTTGAAACCGCGGGACGCTGCTAGTAATATATATTTATTCGTTCAATTTCGAACGCTGGATCTGTAATGTGTATATCAATTAACTGCCTAGCCTTTTAGCCAAACGGCGCCGTTCAACTAGCGGCCTGAATTATATTCAGCCAATTACACCGTGAACTATACAAATTGTAAGAGAATCCTCAAGGGTGCTTTCCAAAGTATGTCTTATGAAGAAACAGAAAATTTACTAACTGTGTTAAAGTAAATATAGGTATACAAAATTCACCTGCATTACATGTATAGTGACAACTTATGCTAAAACACTTACAGACAACGAACCACTGCTTATTTAATTCCTCGACTGCTAAATAAAATGAATCCTATGCTTAGAAGCAGTACAACGAAATCCAATATAAAATCAAAATTAAAATCATACTGTATAACGAAGTTAAAGGACGACAACGCCAATATTGTAACTGCAGTGCGATTCTGTAACCATCTCACCGTGAAAACTTAGGTGAAGTGAGCGTGGAGTGAACTGTTAATGTCATCTTACCAGATACTAGGGATTGACCAAGCATACATTTACAATCATAATCGAGATTTTAATAATATTTTTTTAGCCTAATCCTATTGATATTTTTATATAATTCAAAGCTAGTATTTTAGTGGTCAAAACATTAATATTTTGTGGGGTTTTACTTACAATAAAATAGCAAAACAGAAGCGCAGTCAGAATCTCAATCCTGTTTTTTTTTTATTTTTTCCCTAGTCTAGTAAGTCCTTATATAGACTGAGGCGCGAGCGCGTCACGCACGAACAGTAAATAAAATTAAAACATTCACGTTTATGACAGCTAGACTGATGAAAATACGCATCGACATTGTTTGGTTATTATGAGCAATTGTAGATTGAGTGTAGTAAAGACTGCGACGATGTTCAGCGTTGTTATTAACCCAAATCGATTGAATTAGAAGAGATAACCGAGTGTGTCAAGTCATCGAGTGCTAACGGATGCCTAGCTGACGGACCATAGAATGTAATCCCACGTAGTTTGTGTGGCGTGATCACTTCACCCGATTCACGACACTAAATGTCGTAAATCGGGTGAAGTGAAGGTGAAGTGATAAGATCACGCCGCGCTTGCGCGTTAATCACTGTCATTATCACATTGCAGATTGCGTGATCACTTCACCTTCACTTCACCCGATTCACGACATTTAATGTCGTGAATCGGGTGGAGTGAAGGTGAAGTGATCACGCCGCGCTTGCGCGTTAGTCACTCATTAGCACATTAGAGATTTGTTTATACATATTTAACTTGTAAGGCGTCATGTATAAGAACATTAGGAAAATGCAATACCAACGTCAAATAAGTGCAAATATTTTATCGCTCATCGCGCGCCCGTGTTTGCACTGCACCTCTAGTAACCCTTAAATGAAGAAGTGGTTGGTGTCCTGAAGTGTATGTATGGTCCCTAATAGTGCATAATAAATGTAGTAAGTACACTCCTTTAGAATATAAGTAAGCAGTTTACATCAATGCGCATTGTAACATAAATTCACTAGATATTCATTAAAGTTTCAAGCTGGTTGTCTAATTCTAACGACCCTTGAACCCCCAACATTTCATGGCGACCCTGCCTTAGAGTCTGCCAAGGGGCAGATTAAGCAAAGTTTTCGTTGAGCGATTTTCAAAATGTGTAACTCTAAAGTAGAAAAAGACGAGGTATTCGCCAATCAAAACGCGGCTAGTGGAGGTGTTGACGCCGAGGTGGTGTTGCCATGGTTACGAGATTCGAGTGGAGTGATATATGGTACATTCCGAATTGCACTGTAATCGACTACAGCGTGCTTACATCTTGACCCCAATTCTGCTGTATGGTATTTATCTATTATTCCCCGCATAATCTTACCACGCCGTACGGTTGTCAAGCGTGGTATTTTGACAGTTCAAACCGGTTTCGGTCATTGTGTCATAGAGAATACGTTAATAGCAGATGTAGTGATTAGGTTATTAAGGAATTGACGTGGTTTCGAAGTAATGAATCATTAAGTGGTCATAGTGAATTAGGGCCCTTTTCTGAATTAACGTGAACGCGATAACGATGTCCCGTGAATCGACATATATGAAGTCATGGCATGTGCCATCTTGCGATAACGCCGACTACCGACTATGCCCTAAATTAATAATTATCACCGATCTTTAAACTAACGTGGCATTTTCGAAATTGTGCTTCTGGCTACAGTCGCCACCTTACCAAAGAAGAGGAAATTCGTGGTGTATACACAAATAAATACTATAATCCAACCATGAGTAACTATTCAAGTGAATAGGTATATTACTGACTCTCAGCTGCCATAGTGGTCATTTATCTAAATCGGAAAGCAAATTATTCATGTGAGCGATGATGACTTAATTCGGAATGAGCCATATTTCACGCCGCGCAAGCGCGTTAGGCGCTGGCGAATGTTTTGACCACTAAAATACTAGCTTTGAATTATATAAAAATATCAATAGGATTAGCATTAAAAAATATTATTAAAATCTCTTTTATGATTGTATATGTTTGCATGGTCAATCACTAGCATCAGTGGGATGACACTGACAGCTCACTCCACGCAAGTATTCACGGTGAGATTTTTACAGAATCGACATGCTGGTTATTAGCAAATCATAGATGTGTGCCATACCCAGTAAGCATGTTGTATCTATCTATATTACTGTTTGTAGTACTAGTGCGACCAACATATCTATGCAGGCAGATAAATTCGAAACCAACTCTAATGAACATTATGCTTACTGACTGACGACAGAGCCGCGCCGATATGAACTGCATGGATTGGTTGGTAACGTGATGTGCATACCGATTAATCACTTAAAATTAAAATTGTATTCTATTTTTATGAATCAACGTTCCTAACAAACCTATGTGGTTTTCTGGACCGTATATTTTGTCATTGTAATGTTAATAAGTTTCTTGATAATATATATAAAAAAAAAACATATGTGTTCGATTCAATATCAAACATAAATATATTTTGTTGTAAGATTAATAATCGATTTTATTTTAGTCTGGTTTAATTGTCTGTGTTAAAGTATTTTAATTTGTAATTTTCATATTGGCAACATTGCCACTTTTGGTTTTTGCTTCTTGACTCTGCACCATTGTAAGATCCCAGTGATTTCATTAATATACGATTTTACCTTATTCAACACAGCATTTTTATTGTATATGCTGTTTGTGGTCCTTCTGATATTCAGTGAGTGTTTTTATATAAAATTTGCACTGGTTCGGCAAGTTTGGCCGGCGTGTCGTGCGCCGACAGTGTCGGTTGCGCGGCGGAATTTCACCCAAATTGGGTGATATCAGTCTATTTTAGCGAAGGAAAACGCACAATTTGCGTTTGTTGAGCGTCATCAGCATTCTAAAGAAGAAAAAACGAAGAAATTCGGCAGATTTGCTGAATTTGGTACATAGATGCAAAAGTACCCACTATACCGAAATTGTGAAAGCTACGGGCGGTGTTGGCAACGTAGTTCCCGCTTCCGGCTACATGACCGGAGACGTCACTCGACTTTGACATTACTAATGTCAATTGAGTTTGGCATTTCAACGTTGACAGCTGACGTTTCACCGGTTCCCGCTATTGTTGTGATCCGATGTAAACAAAGTTTACGAAGTGCTAAAAAGTTTGTGTTTTAGTTATAAAAGCGATATTTCTGCTAACAAGTGAAGTGATAGTGCGATTGTTTAGGGTTTTCAGCTATCCAAATGGCGGATTTAAAGAAGCTTAAGTTAATACGCTCACAGTGTAAGGCTACGCTAACTCGGATCGAGAACTATGTGAACGACCCCATAAATTTGGCAACTGCCACGGTAGATCTTCTTGCTGCACGCAAGGAGAAGCTAATGTGGGCATTAAAGCAGTACGAGAGTGTCCAATTGGATATTCTAAGTGAGGATGACAAAGATACAGAAGATGTGGGACAATTTGAGGAGAGATATTTCACAGTATTGGCGAAGATCAATGAGACTATAAAGGTAATTTCCAAAACTGAATCGTTTCAGACAACATGTGTTTCTAGTTCTAAATTACCCACTGTTGAAATCCCCACATTTGACGGGAAAGACTTTACCAAGTTTAAACCATTTCATGACCTCTTTATAGCAGTGATTGACAATAATAATTCATTGACGGATGTCCAAAAGCTATTCTATTTAAGAAAATACCTTCTGGATGAAGCATTGGCAATTATAATAAACTTGCCACTTATTAATAAATCGTATAGAGAAGCTTTACAATTATTAGAGAAACGATATCATGATCCAACCCGTTTGATTTTTGGTCATTTAGATATAGTTTTGGACATGCCGTCAATGCAGAAATGTACTGCATCCGGTCTACGGGCCTTAATTTCCAATTTAAATCAGCAATTGCATGCATTAAAAAATTTAGAGGAACCTGTTGAACACTGGGATCATATTATAATTTGTGTAATATATAAGAAAATAGACCCTTATACTAAAAGGGCGTTTAATTTGGAGCGGGATGTTAATAAGGTTCCGACTCTAAAAGAATTTATTAACTTCCTCGACAAGCGTGCTATGGCGCTGGAGGATACAATTCCATTTAAAACTAATTCCAAATCTGCAATGCAGGTTGCAAATGTTTCTTCACAGGCACAAAGTTTGTGCAAGTTTTGTGATAAAAAAGATCATGCTATTTTAAATGTTCCAAATTTAAGATGGTCCCTATAGAGACTCGTCTGTCCTTTGTAAAGGATAATAAATTATGCTCCACTTGTTTGCGAGCACATGGAGACAATGTCTGCAAATATAACTTTAAATGTAAAGTTTGCAAAACCTCACATAATTCATTATTGCATAGTGAAGATAAAAAGGAAGAGTCTCCTGTATCATTATTATCCAATGATAATAATGCTTCACCATGCAATGTTTTATTACCTACTGTCATGGTTAAAGTCTCTGACAAATATGGTCGAGACATTCAAGTTCGGGCATTGCTTGATAGTGGCAGCCAAGCTTCATTTGTGACTAACTCTTTAGTAAATAAATTAGGGTTGACACCCACCTTGCAGGAAACCAATATTATTGGGGTAGGCAACAGGGCCACCAAATTAAACAAAGTTGTCAGTTTTTGTATTAATTCATGTCAACATGAAAATATTAAATTCAATATTAACTGTCATATTGTGGAAAAAATAACTACACCTCTGCCGCAGCAATTTATTGATATTACTAAATTAAATATTCCCAAGGAAATTCTGCTATCAGATAATAACTTCAACATTCCATTGGAAATATCGATATTGTTGGGTGCAGATATTTATTTTAATTCATTGTTAAATAGTTGTTTTAAAATTCTAGATGGTCCTACTTTGCAAAATACTGTATTTGGGTATGTTGTCGCCGGCAGGGTGAGTGTTTGTAATCAGACTTTGTGCTACAATATGGTATCTAATATGGCTATCTGTGATGAAAACAAGTTAGAAAATGTGATGGAAAAGTTTTGGTTATCTGAGAGTTTTCCTGAGCCTGTAGCCATGGTATCAGATGAGTTTCAAAGGGCAGAAGCTAGTTTTAAACAGTCTGTACAGTTGAAGGATAACACATTTCATGTTGATTTACCTCTAATCACCCCTAAAAATGAGTTACAACTTGGAGATTCGTTCTCAGTTGCTTGGCAGCGGTTTTTATCTTTAGAAAAGAAACTTAAACAAAATCATGCATTATTTGTACAGTATAAGGAGTTCATTGACCTCTATGTCGCGATGGGACATGCTAAGGAAGTAGATATCAATTCATATGATATTAATTGTGGCTCTGTTTACTTTCTAGCCCATCATGCTGTATTCAATGAGGAGAGCAAGACCACGAAGTTGCGAACGGTTTTTGATGGTGGTATGCAAAGTAGAAATAAGATCTCATTGAATGATGTAATGCTGAAAGGGCCGGTGGTGCAAGGTGAGCTCTTTGATATCCTTCTTTTATTTCGGTCATACTTGTACATTTTAATATGTGACATTGAAAAAATGTTTCGATGTGTTTTTATAAATCCAGACCATAGAAGTCTTCAGAACATTTTGTGGAGGGATGACCCAGGTAAGCCTATAGCTTGCTTGCAGTTACAAACCGTAACTTATGGTATGAAAGCCTCTACCTTTTTGGCCACCCGATGTTTGATAGAGTTAGCAAATAGGTATGGAGATAGGTATCCTCTTGCCGCTAATGCTATGTTTAAAAATACGTATGTCGATGATGTACTATCTGGGTGTGATGATGTAGAGCAGCTCTCCTTTTTGAGAGACCAATTGGTAGAGCTACTTAAGTTAGGTAATTTTAGGTTGCATAAGTGGTGCTCAAACTTACCTTCTGTTCTGGAGAGTATTCCTGTGGAGCGTAGATTCTTTGATGATGTAGATCTCAATAATGATAATGTTGTCAAAACGCTAGGACTAAAATATGATGTTAATTTAGATCATTTTCACTTTCAAACCCCACATTGTGAGGACAATTTAAATACCAAAAGAAAGGTGCTTAGTTATATTGGTAAAATTTTTGACCCCTTGGGTCTTGTAGGTCCAATTATTGTAGGAGCCAAACTAATAATGCAGAAAATATGGTCTGCAAAAATTGAGTGGGATACCATTCTACCACACACCTATTTACAGCTGTGGACAAAGTTTATTGCTGATTTAAAATTAATGGACAAAATATCTGTTCCTAGATCCATACAGTGCCATGATTCTTCCATAATAGAATTAGTAGGCTATGCTGACGCCTCATTGAAGGCATTTGGTTGCTGCCTCTACCTTAGAGTTGTTAAAAAGGATGGTACCGTAAATAGTAATATTTTATGTTCGAAATCCCGTGTAGCTCCTCTATCGCGAAAGCTGACAATACCTCAGCTAGAGCTGAACAGCGCTTTATTGCTGGCACAGCTGGTACATAGAGTGAGCAAGGTACTTACCTCTAGATTCTCTCACGCGGTTTTCTTGTACACTGATTCACAGATTGTGTTGGCCTGGATAGCTTCTCAAAAAATAAAGGCTAATACCTATGTCAATAATAGAGTTAAACAAATTGTGTCATTAACTAATAAATCGTCTTGGTTTCATGTGAAATCGGCTGATAATCCCGCTGACCTGCTCTCGCGTGGTGTAGAGCCGCAAGGCTTGCGGAGTAGAGCTCTATGGTGGCATGGTGCGCCAGGGTTAGCGGACCCAACTTACCAGCATGGAATCCATGTCCTCGAAAATATCGAGGAACCAGAAATTCTAGACCAAGAGGCAATCCCTTGCTTTGCACATAGTGTAGAGCCAGTGGATTTTGAATTATTTAATAAGTTTTCTAATTTAAATAAACTTCAAGCCGTCATCGCGTACATCTATAGATTTTATAATAATATTTCCAAAAAACATATAAATAAAGACTCTGCATTGAGTGCTAATGAATTGAACCATGCGTTATTAATAATCATTCGTTGTGTTCAAAAGTATTATTTTGCGGAAGAAATTAATCTATTACTATCTGATAAAAAAGTAAAGTCAAACATAGCTAGTTTGTCTCCCTTTATTGATGCCTTCGGTATTCTTCGTGTTGGCGGTAGGTTGCAGAATGCAGGCATTCCACTAGAAAAGATGCACCCTGCTATTCTCCCTAAGAGTTGTCATATCACTTCCTTGATAATTGAAAGAGAGCACCTCAGATTGTTGCATGCTGGCTCTAGATTAGTACTCAGTTCGCTCTCACAGAGGTTTTGGATAATAAGTGGCATTAGGGAGGTCAAAAAGGTAGTACATCGTTGTTTAAAATGCATTCGTTTGAAGGCAGAAACTGCAAAGCAACTTATGGGCTCTCTACCTACAGCTAGAGTCACCGTTACCAGGCCTTTTCAGTATGTTGGCATTGATTTTTGCGGTCCATTCAGTATGAAAATTGCTAGGATTCGGAAACCGCTCGTAACTAAAGGGTATATTGCACTCTATGTTTGTTTTGCCACTAAGGCAATACATTTAGAGGTAGTATCAGACTTGACTACTGAAAATTTCTTAGCATGTTTTAATCGCTTTATTTCTAGGCGAGGCATGCCTACAAAGGTTTTCTGCGATAATGCAAAAACATTTAAAGGAGCACAAAATCAATTAAATGAGCTTTACAAGTTGCATAATTCAAAGACTCATAAGGAGTCTGTTTATAAATTTTGTAAAAATAATTATATTCAGTTTATGTTATACCTAGCTATTCCCCTCAATTTGGAGGGCTATGGGAAGCAGGTGTGAAGAGCGTCAAGCACCACCTTAAAAGAGTTGTTGGCAACTTGTGCTTGACCTATGAAGAATTCAATACGGTTGCAGTTCAGATAGAAGGTGTGTTGAACTCCCGGCCCCTGCTTTCCCTAGACCCTAGGGAAGGAACATATTTAACGCCTGGACACTTCCTTATTGGGACTGCTTTGACTAGTTACCCTGAAGTAGATCTGACGGATATTCCGTCACACCGTTTAAAATTTTGGAAGCTGGTTGCAAAATTAAAGCAAGACTTTTGGAAAACTTGGGTATCAGATTACCTAACACAATTGCAAAACCGTCCCAAGTGGAAATATAATGTTCCCAATTTGAAAGAAGATGATCTTGTTTTGATAAAAAATGTAAATTCATCTCCTCTAGAGTGGCCACTGGCTCGCATTGTAAAAGTGTTTCCAGGCAATGACAAAAATGTAAGAGTTGCTGAAGTTAAATGTAAAAACAAAACTTTTGTAAGGTCTATTTCAAAATTGTGTCCTCTTCCTATTGTTTAAAATTATTCTAATTATCTTATGCTTACAACCATATACCTACCATATATTATTTTAGTTTAATTATAGAGTTGGTTTTGCTATAACTGTACATATGTAACTTTCACGTTGCTGTAGATGTGCTTTTTTCTATAAATTATTTAGGCCATATAACCACCTACTTCATAGGTCCTTTTTAGACATAAGTTAGTTATTATGCAATATTACTTTAGACGTAATTTCGTTGTTATATTGTTTTCATCTATACCGTTATTTCATTAATAGAGTAAGGCGTAAACATTTTCAGTCACTTTGCTTATTGTTTTGGTTGTATAGAGCTACTGTGGACTATAGATTTTTCTAAGTTTGAATACCTACTTAATTTAGGGTAAAATTAATTTTTATTGAGTTTATAACTCTATGTACTTGTGTAGTTTCTTAAAGTTTATTTGCTGGGTTTTAATGACTCTCTTTGTATAACTTCTCGCCCGCGCAACTATGTTCGATTCAATATCAAACATAAATATATTTTGTTGTAAGATTAATAATCGATTTTATTTTAGTCTGGTTTAATTGTCTGTGTTAAAGTATTTTAATTTGTAATTTTCATATTGGCAACATTGCCACTTTTGGTTTTTGCTTCTTGACTCTGCACCATTGTAAGATCCCAGTGATTTCATTAATATACGATTTTACCTTATTCAACACAGCATTTTTATTGTACAATATGTATTTATCATGTTTAGAAACTAAGAGTTAAGCTACTCAACATATAATTATTTGTCTATTGTCAACTTTCGATTATTTATTAATTTTAAAATACTATTTTAGCTCTACTTGCCTGAAACACAGGACTAAGTTCAGGCACGTAAGTCTTAGCAATATAATTTTTATATAAGCAAAACTGTAATAATTTTCATGCCTTATAATTTTTGAATAAATATTTTATTATTATTATTATAATTCGTCTAATACAACATTTATTGACCTGACTGGCTGATGTTTAGGCCATTTATATAGGTGATAAGGTGAAAATGTGAGAAAAAAATATGGAAATCATTTTAAGAGCGTTTGCGCCGTACGGCATTTCATACAAACTTTCAAGCCCTTGTTTTTCGAAATGAATGAACCGATTTGAATTAAACTTCATACATAAGCAGAATACAAAGGTCTAAAAAGTTACTTCAGAACATTTACGAAAAATAGTGTTGCAGCCATATTAGACCGATTTTAAATTTTCCATAGAAACAGAGATTTCCAGTTATCATTTTTTAACTAAGACATTTAGAAAATGTTCTTAAGTAACTTTTTAGAGCTTTGTATCCTGCTTATTATACATTAGGGAGGTAATTAAAGTCAGTTGAAAAAAAAACGGGCAGTCATTTCATTTTTCGGCGGTTGTTTAATTAAAACGACAGTAATAAAAAGAAAATTGTTCGGTTATTAAATCCTACAATGTTTGTACAAAAATATTGAAGTAGCGTATTATATGAATGGCCAGTAAAATGTAGGAATGGGCAGTTAGGTAAATAGTTCGGTAGTTCATGGGTTACGTTGTAACTGTGATCAACCAGGCGCGTGTCAAATTGGTCGCAGTAACTAAGCCAGGCCATCCAGACCAAATGGGTTAGGTTAGATTAGAACTGTAACCTGTCGCTGCCGGTCGTGGTCGAGTCGATGGTCGGCAGTGAAGAGTCCTCGGACGCTGTGGTTTCCTTCTGCGAAACGGTTGTCTCGCAGAAGTAGGCTGCGGAAAGGGAGAAGGAGATCTCGTCCACTCACCCGGCCCGCAGCAGCCCCTTCCGAGGAGGGGTAATTTGATGATTTCCCATACTCAAAAAGAGAAAAAAAAAGTAGGTACTTACTACTTGTTATTTTTTTTATGTGGGCACTGGAAGTCAGCTAATACATTACCTATATGCACAAAAGGAATACTTATTAAAATACTCCCTACGATACCACAGTGGGGTGCCATCTAAGTTAATACAATATCATGTCAATCTTACAGAAAAATAACTATAGGAGGCTTTGTTTGCTTTGTGCCATCATTCGTTTCATGTTACGGTCACGTGATATGACCGGAAAGAAGGACAAGCTTTTAACAGCAATCTTATCCTTTCACCTTGGTATCATACATTCATCATTTCGTCTTCTCTTTTGTCGACGATTGTTCATCGCAATAACTTACTATTTTAATCAAAGTAAAAGGATTAGCTAGTCAGCAATAGGTTGACACAGACTCGAGCGCTTTAAAAAAATGGGGTGTGGCTGTGTCATGGACACGGCCGTGTTTTGTACGTGAATACATTTACGTAACGGGCTTGATCCGCTTGGCCGCATTCATTCTTTTACGTTCTCGGCACTGCTTGACTCGTTTATACCTATGGTGTTTTATTGGTACCATTCGATTGCTCTTGAGAAGCCCTTTCCAACCGTATACGATCTCTGTATTTTGATTTGGCTTTTTGACGCGTATAGGCCGACATTATATATTTTTGTAATTATTTTTCTTTTTATTTTAACACATTATATTCACTGTCACTATTTTACACTAATCTTTTGTATACAATCGATAGATTTTGACGAGAGCTGACGATTGAAACTTAAACGAATGTCGTAGCTTTTCTGAGTCAAAAGTTATACTTAGTGGAAATCTCGATACGCAGCAAAATGACCTCAAAATGACGGCGCTTCCCTCTCCACCGCACGCAATGCGTCAAAGTCCTTACTTGGCGTAATGAATTCTTCGATCCTTTAGCTATCCAATGGTGTAATTGAATTTAGGATGGAGATGATAGATATGAAGCTACAACACCAAACTTTATCCCCCGATTTTGTTATCATTGTTTTTTTTTCACTTTTCTCCCACTATGTAAGCAATTATAATGACGTATTGACACCAAAAATAGACTTCCCATCAACATAAAATAAAATACCTTCTGATGAATACGCTTAAATTACTAAGCACTGTAAAAATTATAAGTACTTCAATGGTAGAAATAAAATATTGTTCCCGGTGAATTGATTCCAGTGCAATAAATGATTACTATAAATAATTTTTTCATCGTTCTTTGATACAATAAATTAAATTGTAACAAAGAGGTTAAATTATTAAAAGTAAAAATTAAAGCTGGCACCTATTGGTAAAAATTTAATTGAAAGCCATTTATTATACTGAAAAAGTAAAACATAAAAAGAAAACTCTAATGGCATTTCTTGATTATTTTAAATGCAGGTGGCCAGTAGCATTTCGATCTGAATATAAAACGAGGATCTTATTATTCTTTAGGTCAAAAAATGTTTTGTATCGTCTCCTAGCGAAGGTAAAGATTTTCTTTTCTCAACCAGCAACAGGTTTACGGCTTAACTAACTTTGCATAAGTGTGTATTGTTGCCACCTTGTGGGAACTCTTTTGGGACATCCGTGAAGCATGAAGTTGGTCAGTATCTAAAATCAAAAATATAAATGTAGCTATATGATGAATTTTCATTAAGTATGTAACTACCATTCGCAGGCACGGTTGGAATGCTGTGATTGCAAAATATAAAACTTTAGTAAAGTCGAGTATTTGTGTCAATGATAATAACAGACAAAGGACAACAGCAGTATATTTTTTATGTGTTTTAAAATCACTTTTTTCGTAGTAAAAATAAAAATAATAATTATGGTGGTCGTATATAACTTTTTATCTCTGTATTTTCAGATTATTACACGCAGGGGTGGAATCGGCCTTGTCAAAAGGAAATGCTCACCTACGTGCTCATTACATTACATTATCATGCATCCTACAATCCGAATGCGTGAAAACAAACACGTGATTTTGATTAGGAACATACAGAATAAAGAGACTTTTGTTATATTTCCAGTCATGGAAAGCATAATGTAAAATTAAATCGACTTCAAAAAGAAATTACTTAATTGAAAATTATGAAATAACTTTAATTTCGGAAGTCGGTGTTTTTTGCCACGGACTTCCGAAGTTAAAGTTATTTCATAATTTTGAGTTAAGTAAATTCTTTTGGAAGTCTATTTTTTTTTATTACTGAATTTGACGAAGGTTTTGAGATGTTTTCCCTTTGACACTACACCCGTAGCTCGTATCAATAAGCCAGGCCGTCACACTTACACGTATTAGTCCATATCTTGAAATTTACTGAATCGATTTTGATGAAACTTGCACTGTTCCCTAAGTTGAAGTAAATGAGAGCCAATAAAAAAAATGGTCACGATCCGATTAATAATTGCGGAGAAATTCGAGGACAAATATACACACATCTATAAAATTTTGTATATTTGTTTGGAAGCCCTAATAGATTTTCATATGTGAATATAATGCAGTTCCAATAATATTACATACATACGTGTCGAATTGATAACCTCCTTTTTTTAAGTTGGTTAAAAGGTACTTACCCGGGACAAACAAATAAGTGAACAAACATAATAAGTATCAGTTACATACATACATTATGAACTTAGGTAGGTAGCTACCTACACGAGGACATATTACTGGCGCCGTCAAATGACACAAAATGAGGATATGATTTGTGTCGGCACTGACTATCGTACTATCATTAGATATTCAATAGATACACCGCAAGTTTCAGGAAAGGGTTAAATCGTGTGTGTGTGGAAGGAACACGATTTAACGTTTCAGCAGAGCACCCCCGTTAAATCAATCTTTAATACATAACCTGATGACGAAATACAACTAAGCTATGCTGCAAACTACGCATAAAATCATTGTACATTCTAATTACCAACACTCTATGAAAATTCAGAACCTACATTTAACGAAACGACGGATCAGACGTAAAAAAGTAATTTTAAAAAATTAAACCGATTTCAAAAAGAAATTAACTATAATATTTTATTGTCATACATCATAGGGTGTTAATATAATGCAATTCCAATAATATTACATACAAACGTGTCTAATTGATAACCCCCTTTTTTTGAAATCGGTAAAAAGAAAATTCATCAAACGGAACTACGACGAATATGACAAACTTACAACGATTCTCGCTTTAGGTACCTACCATTTAGCAGTATATACGAATGTTCGACGCGTAATCTCATTCTAGTAACAACTTTATTATACGATTGGGTGTAATACATTCGAAAACATGATGAATTAAGGTCACATAAATAGATACCTGAAAGTCTCGGAAACTAAGAATGCTAGCTTAATGACATAAATTGTGTTTTATAGACAATTAAATGTTCCTTAAATGAAAGTAATAAAACTTCTTAGTTAGGTACTATACAGTTATACTATCAAAAATGACAAAATAATAAAAAAATGGGACTTGTAAATGGAACTACAAATTTTCTGCATCTGTTTTTGCTTTTGTTTCTATTCTGTTATATAAAAAGGTATGTAAACAGCGTTTCTGGTGTTCAATATTCATTATTGAAACGTATAATGTCGCTTACACCTGAAGAATGCACCAGAATTCTCACAACGGAGTCAGCGTGATACAGCAAGGACAGTTGGTGTGTTGCTGTCAACTGTACAACGAGTTCTCCGACGTTACGAGGAGACCGGGTCTAACCTACGCAGGCCAAGAACAGGCAGGGCCAGGTGTACCACAGCACGAGAAGATCGTTAAGACTCCTTCAAACAGGCGCGACACACGATAAAATCGTGCGCGACACAAAGGTACCGCAAGTCGCGCAACGAGCGGTGCCTTTGTGTCGCGCGCGATTATATACGCGCGGTTTCATTTTGTTTATGTAATTTTTTTATGAATGATTGACACATAAAAGGAGAGTGGGGAACATGTATGGGGTCTGGGCCCAGCCTTCAATAGTAACATTTGATTTACTGTTGGATAGGACTTTTTAAGCGGAACATTAGTAACTAATAAAACTATAGTCAAATGTTAGTACTTTCGGAGATATGACGTCTTAAAGTCGTCTTAGTCTAAGATATTCTTTATGGATATTTATAAGGTATAATAGTAATAATATTGTGTTATCGCATTTCTTCCAACTTGGTTTCGATCAATTAATATATTAATGACTATATAATGCACGATACGGTTTTTTATTTTTTTATACTTTACCCCTCACTAGGAATTTCTCCTGTATTACAAACATTTAAACTCACACACACAAACAGCCCGACCCGGAACAACTACTTGTAGGTCATACAAATATTTGTACCGTACGGGAATCGAACCCGTGAACCGAGCTGTCCGGTTTGAGTCTGGGTAATGACATGACATGTGTCTTATAATGAAGTAAACTCATCAAATTACTCTCATTAATTGCTTAGATTGGGATCACTTTTATGGCAGTATAACTCCGAAAGTACTGACTTTTAAGCTAAGTCGTAAAACTAAGTTTTAGTCTGCTCATTCATTCATAAGTATCTTATTTCGCAGGAAGATACCCCCATATTTATTACGGAGCATTTAACAACAAAAGGATCTAGCCTACATTTCCTCGCCCGAGACTTAGTAAAATAAGGCGCCTATAAGTACTGTTGGACGAACAATCTCCGCCTACTATTATTAAAAGTGAAGACCAGATTCACAGTCTGACTCTGCAGAAATGACTACATACATGTTGCCTCTGATATTTATGCCACAATATACGTATATGTATTATACTATAAATATTGTATACTACATTACCGCTTCGTTCCGTGTTTTTTTTTTACAGTTACCCGCTTTTTACTCTAAGTATACTATTAACACTTTCTGCGCGGTGCTAATCACCATAGTTATAACTAGACCCTATATAACACGTCGTAAGCTTATATCATATATGCTTACACATAACTCATATACATGCATTATACACTTACACAACAATCATTTAACCAAAACAATCTTATTTCTCATAGACTTATACTTCACATCCCCAAACAAAACTTATTTATACATATACACATTCTTACACTTACAATACATTCAGTCGCTATTTTCATATACCTCACACTGTGTTGTGTATTATGGTACATTTGTAATATAAAAAGAGCAATCGTTCGTTACTAGGTATATAAATTCTACATTATCTTTTCTTATAACCATTCATTATGAGAGTACAACAATTACCATAACTTTAAGGTATTTGCTCCATGTAATGACATTCATTCTATTAAAATTCCAACTAAATGAGTGTTACGTTTCAAACAGTTACTGATATAGATAATTTTGAGTTTGCGCGCACCATTGAATGCGACAGTAATGAGTTTTTATTGTCTTTTAAGTAAGTTCCTACTGTTGAGAAGGAGCGGAGTCCTCTAATACAGGCATTATCTGCTTAAATGAAGACTCTAAACCCAAATTGTTTTGTATAACTTATGGACACAATAAACGTTATTATTATTATTATTGTATCATATTTCTATTGAGAGGTGGGCCCAGCATTACGCATTGTCCTTTATTACTTTGTCTATTATACACAATTTATTTCATTAAGCTAGCTAAATGTCTCGGAAACTAATTTCCGAGACATTTAGATATCTTTATGTGAGCCTAATTCATTGCTCTCGAGTGTAGATACAGATAACACCGACCCCTGTAGAAATAAAAAAGGGTATTTTTGTCAACCCCTTTTTGTGTTCACTATCGCAAGTCTCGTGAATCCCTGACTATAGGTACACGGCATATCGTAATCTTGTAGGTGCTTTTCATTTAATTTCCCGACCATAAAAACCCCGACGAGGAGATTTTTCTTTTACTTTTACTCCTTGTCTGTACTGTAAAGTTCATTAATATCAATGGGTGCTTGTGTTACTGTAAAGCCAACAACTCAATACGTTAATGCGTCTACTCCATTAGTCTTCCAATTGGCGCTTGTAATTTCCTCCTATAAACAAATACGTCGTAAAAGCCGATGATATTGTGTTATACATTGACAGTTAATTTAGCTAAGTGCTTTGCTGAAATCAACGCTAACACATAGAGATATTTTAATGAAATGTACCTACTAAACTTTGACAGCAAGCGGGTCTAACTGTTTTATGCTTATTAGTAAGTCATACAAGCGAAGTTAGTTTGCTACAGTTTTGCGAAGATGGCTGTGAGAAGACGGTCCTGACAGTTTCCTAATTTGCCACACTATCGCTACTAACTAATTGGGTACTGTGGGGGGTCCAGATGGGAGCTTCACGATATAATTGAAAGAACTTTGACTTGTATAAAATATATTCATGACTTTACATTATCATGTTATTTCTAGCACTTTCTACCTAAAACAATACTACCTTATTAAAATATTTGACACTTGCTTGAACGTTTGAATGGAACACACCGGCAATTATAACTAGCCTGTACTGCTAAAGGTACAGTACCTACCATTAAATAGGAAATTCATTGTAAATTGTTAATTTGGTGTTCGATGAAACTAATATATATAAAACGATACGTTTTTACGTAAGTAATAGGTTGGCAATCAAGGCGACTGGATGAAATTGGTTACCGCTACGCTGGACTAATGGGGTTCGTTGATGCGTCGTCAACATTTGGGACAGAGTTGACAAAGTTTTAATTTGTAAATACAACAAGTAACAACTTGTACAGACGCCAGCACATCAAGCTGTTATAATCTGTCAAATTTATTTAATATACATAATTATTTTCAACTTTATGGCTAAAGCATAAGGTTCAAGGATGATAGGGAAAATTTGACAGTTTAAGGTAGCTTGATGTGCTGGTGTCTGTACATGCACATTATATGCTGTAGGTACTATCGCCCAGAGGACACAGTGGAGCATACGGTGGAGGTCTGCCCCGCTTCGGCGGAGCACCGCCGTGTCCTCGTAGAGGCGATCGGCAGCGGCGGCGACCTCTCGCGTCCGGCCCTGGTTCAAGCCATGGTCCGGAGCGAGAGGGAGTGGGGGGCAGTCGCCTCCTTCTGCGAAGCAGTCATGCTAGCGAAGGAGGCGGCGGGACGGCTGAGGGAGAGAGCCTACCGTCCCAGCCGCTGCGGGAGACGCTCCGGGCATCGAGAGCCGCGCGACGACTCCCGGCCACCGTAGGCGCGGCCCTGCGGGCGGAGAGTAATGGGTAACTCACCGTCCGATCAGGACCAGGCCCGTGCCGGACGGCGCGTACGTGTTCTACGCGCGCCTCAAAGAGATGTCAGCATCAAGGGAAGGGGCCCGTCAGGGCCGAAGCCTGCCGGGTCAGCGGGATTGTCCGAAAGGGTTACCGCTGACCCGGAACATAGCTAAGGAAGGAACACGGGTGGGTTTTAGTCAGAAAGAGTCTGACACTCCCTTTCGCTCCACCCAGAGCGGGAGGGGTCATTTGATGATTTCCCATCGAAAAAAAATTAAAAAAAATGCTGTATTTACTAGTACTTACCAGTTCGATATTAGGTTATTTTAATATACCTAACACTAAAATCCCTCTCAATAAAATTCAGACCAAAGTTGTTTTTGAAACCAAAACGAGGCTGCATTTTATACAGCCAGGTTAAACATTAGGTAATAGGTAATATGGGCTGGTATCTCCACGTCAATGCGCATATTTTGCGTACAGGGTAATGACATGTGTATCTTATAATAAAGTAAACTCATCAAACTAGTCTCGTTAATTGCTTAGATTGGGATCACTTTTATGGCAGTATAACTCCGAAAGTACTGACTTTTAAACTAAGTCGTAATGCTTAGTTTTATTCTGATTATTCATTCATAAGTATCTCATCGAGGTTAAACATTAACATTAGAAAATATTGCTCTTGACCCACCTTAAATAGAGCATTTATTTTTCTAGTTACATTATAGTTACCAACTTAGAAACCCCAAAATAACCTTTTACCTTTAAAACATTTTGCAATTTGGCAACGAAATTATAATAGGTACAGCATTGATGAATTTACTTTTGAACGCAAAAATATCGTTCCGGCGTTTTTCTTTTTATAATTGATTGCTATTAATTTATTACCCTCAGGTCAATTACAGCACCGTTGACAAATTAACTTGGCACAAATAACAAAAGAGGGAGAGGACACATAAATAAATTATAAATAAAAAAGTGTAACTTAATTAATGGCCCGATTCTGTATGGGCATGAGACAAATGTAATATCGTAATTCGCAACAAACTCCGCGGGTAGTCGAAAACGGCACAGGGGACAGATTATAAATAAGAGTAAGATTTTACACGATTAAATAACGTCCTACAAAACGGAAAACGAATAGCTTCCTTTCACGGGTATTTTATTACGGTAACCTAATTTTTTTCCCTCTAAGAATAGTACCCGAAAGAAGTTGTGAGTAAAATGAGTTTGAGCTTATTCTATGAATCTACAGACGCCAGCACATCAAGTTACTACATTCTGCCAATTTCGTTAATAGATTTTCAACTTGCAGCATAAGGTTCAAAGTTGATTGGGAAAACTTGACAGTTTCGGGTAGCTTGATGGTCTGGCGTCTGTACATCTGTGTCGTAAATTCTTGTCAGTGCCAACAAAGGGATCGATTCCTTCCCCATTACCTATATCTCGATCATATTCCCGGAAAAATAGCACTATAATCATGTCAGAGTCTTTTCATTTTACCTGAGTTTCAGAAAATAGAAGTTTTGAGGTACAAAAAAACATCAAATACTGGTCGATATTTATATTCAATATTTCTTATTTAAAACTAAAGTTTCACAGTTGTTGTTGCAAATGTTTGGTTATTTTCTTGATTTATGAGCTGGTGAAAGGGCTATGATGGATCTTGACTATTATCATCAGTAGGTATTCTAACAACAACATCGAAATAATTGTTGCTATTTTTAAAATACGAAAGTTTTTAATCTGTTGGTTATCAAACCTATAGAAACATAAATTCAAGATTTTTATACTTACCTACTTCATGAAGATAATCTGTGAAGGTTATTGCCTTTGGAGTACTTTTTAGGTCGGGACTGCGCTATTGAGCTTACCTTTTTTTTCTAACGTGGAGAAATGCTTATGCATTCTGTACTACCACGGGGAGATAGTGCAGTTATGTGGGACTCTAACCCACTAAAACTCTACGGTGTCCTCCTCTGCCGCTTACGACGGGAACACGGGCACGCGCTAGCACTCATCCGTGAGCTATTGAGTTTACCATAGCCCAACCGCCATGAGCTAATCACCTAACAATGCAAAATTGAGTGGCTCCGGGTTATATGATTAAAATAATGTTATTGTAATAAAGAGGTTACTTTACAAAATACATGATATAATGCAGGCACTTTTAAAAGTAAAAATAATTATGTGGATATCCCATTTATCATAATGAAAAATTAAAATAAAAAAAGAGAAAAGTCTAATGGCATTTGCTTAATTATTTTGACTTCAAGTGGCCAGCAGCAATTAAATTTTGATCTGAATTTAAAAAGGAGATTCAAAGGCTATGTGTTTACAAATTTTTGTGAGCTATGAGCATCTTATCTTTATTTTTTTATCGAGTCAGTAGGTATATTATTAATATTATAAAATATGTGAAAGTTTGTTTGTCTGGATGTTTGTGTCTCAGTCATGCAAAAACGGCAGAACGGATTTAGATGAAATTTTGCACACAGGTAGTTTATAACCTGGATTAACATATAACATACACTTTGTATTTCGGTAGTATGTTCTGTTAGTATGGCGGCCTGTATGTCCCGTGAGATAATTTCCGAGGGCAAAAGCTGTACTGTAATGTATCTACTTAGGTATATTTTTTCATTCAAGTTCAAGAAGTCGATCTGGTAAATAATGTGAATAGGTGTCATATATCGAAGGGCTGGTGACTAAGTAACAACAGCCGCACGGATCGATCGATCAAGTTAAGCTAGGCTTGCTGCAGTTGGTCCGTGGATGGGTGACGAAACGGTTGGCGCAGTGGCTGAGCGATCGACTGCTGCGCTGCGTGTCGCGGGTTCGATCCCCGCACGGAACAAATATTTGTATTGCCTACAGGTAGTTGTTCCCGGTCTGGCTGTTTGTGTAAGTGAATTTAAATGTTTGTAAACGCACCCACGATACAGGAGCAATTCCTAGAAAAGGCCGCAACAAATTTTCAAAAATAAAAAAACATTGATACCAAGACCCCTCCGTGCCTCGGAAAGCACGTTAAGCCATTGATTCCGACTGACATTCGTCGTCAGAAGCCCGAAAGTCTGACAACCTGTCTTACCAAGGGGTCGATTAGACTGGAAGCCGACCCCAACATAGTTGGGAAAAGGCTAAGATGTTGAGGTGTCATGTAGGTACCTACTAGAGGTCGGGTCGCCCGGGTGCCCGTCGTCTACCTTCAAAGCAAAAGTGAACACGCATCTTTCGTTCACGCTCGTTTATAATAGACCTCATCCATAGCTTTCTATCAGGAGTGAACGAGGTCAAAAGCAGGCTCATTCAGCAATAAAAATATTAATAAAAAAGGTACCTACATAAGTAATCTTATTACAAAGATAAAACTGGCTTGTTTTTACGCGTCTGCGCCAGAAGGAGGGTTATGTTTTTCGAGTGTATGTACATATGTATATTTCTTTGGCACACTCTGTAGCCTAAACGGCTTGATCGATTTCAGCTTGAAAGGTTCCGTTAGATTCGTCTTAACTGTGAGATTGACACTGGATATATAAAAATTTTAAAAATTAAAATGACTGATTATTGGCGCAATTTAGTCTCCAAAAAAAAATTTTTTTCTCAAACCTATCGAGTGGGGTATCAAAATAAAAGGTTTTTAAAGGTGTTTACAAATATATATACAACTTATATGGTTAAAAGTAATTCGAAGTGACAAATCGTAAAAAACACGAACCAAGAACTAAATCGTCTGTGAAATCCTGGAAATAAAAAAGAAGTGATTAAAAAAAATAAAAAACCCGACTGCGGTAAAAAACTTAAGGTAAAAAAATTAAAAGCTAAAAACAAGTCCATTTTAAATTAAATTAAAAAAAAATGAAATAATAAGTTTACAAAAAGTAAAGTACATATATTATGATTCAGTAGTATATATTAATCTAGGCCTATAATAGGATTATAATAATCAGGATATAGACTATGGTATGAGAAATATGAGATTACAGTCAAAAATAGAGCTCTGAAGGTAATGTAGTGCGTTGCCTGTTCTAGGTTTATTTAAACCTGTGTTTCAGACCAACTCCCTACGAAAGTATTTGTTAAATAGAACAGTCAAAGAATTAATTAACATATATTTTCAGTATCTAAGCAAATACGATATTTTGCGCAACCTTATTATAAATTAGGTTTATGGGATGTATTTATATCTATTTATTTATTCTTTAACTAAAATTATTATGAAATAATATTAAGTTAGGTAATTACAGTTAAGTCAGCTAGTTTAATTCAGCACCTCTATAAGTAGTTTTTCCGTGTCCGAGTAATTTAGTATTGCTAAATAATTGAATAACATTATACTACACCTATTATAACTTACAGTATATTATGTATATCTTAAGCAATTTGTTAAGTCTATTATATAAGAAAGGACCTAGAAATAAAATAATCTTTTTGAGAAAGCATGTTTAGTCGGAGGGGTCGTGCAAACCAGATCCTTTCTTCTCTTGTCTGAAGGTACTGGTTTAAAATCTAGTTCAATGTGCTGCAGTAAAACTATACCTACTTAGAAAAAAAGTTGTCGAACTGTTAGCATCTTGCATGCCATATAAAGCTGGTGTGTGGGAGTTGGAAGCAGGTGGGACTCATATCATTTTTATTATATTTTCAAATTCAAATGGGTCCCGCCTGCTTCCAACTTTTATTTTATATAAAATGAGCTTGTTTTCAGTTTTTTTTTATTATTATTAACTTAAGTTATTTATTAACTTAAGTTTTTTACCGCAGTCGGGTTTTTTTTATTACTTTTTTTTAAGTATTTCTTCTCTTGTATTGACGACTGTTCATCGCAAGAACTTACTAAGTATTTTAATCAAAGTAATAGAATTAGCTAGTCAGCTTATAGGTCGTCACCGACTCGACTCTTTTAAGAAAATAGACTTCCCATTAATACAAAATACAATACCTTCTGATGAACACACTTATAATTTTACTAAGCTCTGTAAAAATTATAATTCAATGGTAGGAATTAAATATTGTTCTCGCTGAATTATTGATCCTGTGAAATAAGTAATTATGAATTAAATTATAAATTATCCACTATTGTTATTTTTTCACAGTTCTTTGATACGATAAATTAAATTGGAGCAAAGAGACACATAGCGGTAAAAAATAAGTGAAAGCCATTACTGAAAAAGTAAAACGTAAAATGAATACTCTAATGGCATTTCTTGATTATGTTAACAACAGGTGGCCAGTAGCGGTTGCATTTAGATCTGAATATAAAAGGTTCTATGGTTACCTAATATTTTATTTTTTTTAGTCACGAATTTGTATATATATAGATTACTACTTTAGCGAAGGTATCCAACTACAGGTAAACAGCTGATATAACTTTGCATAATTACGTGTGTATCGTCGCCAACTCGTGGGAACTCTTTTGAGACACCCCCTGAGCCTGAACCATGAAGTTAGTCAGTAATTAATATCAAAAATATAAATCTACGACGTAGACGAATTTTCATTAAGTAGGTATGTGCTTTCCATTCGCAGGCACGACAGGAATTTTGTGATTAAAAAATATATAGAAAAAAAAAAGCTGTAAAGTCGAGTATTTGTTTCAGTATTAATAACATCCAAAGGACTACAACAGTATTTTTCCACGTTTTAAAACCACCGTTTTCGTAGTACAAATGAAAATAATAATTATGGTGCTCGTACATAACTTTTTATCTCTGTATTTCCAGTTCATTACACGCAGGGTTGGAATCGGCCTTGTCAAAAGGAAATGCTTACCTGCATGCTCATTACAGCACATTAGCATGCATCCTACAACACGAATGCCACAAACCAACAAGTGACTTTAATTAGGAACATAAAGAATAAAGAAACTTTTGTTATATTTCCAGTCATGGAAAGCATAATTTAATAGGTACTTGCCCGAGACACACGAAGCAGCGAATAAACATAATATCATTTACAAACATAAATTTATGAACTTAGGTAAGCTACCTACCTGAGGACATATTACTGGCGCCGTCAAATGACCCAAAATGAAGCTATGATTTGTGTACTTATTAGATATTCAATAGATACACCGCAGGTTTCAGGGAAGGGTTGGAAGGTATTAGAACGCCATTTAAGGTGTCAGCAGAACACCCCCGTTAAATCAATCTGTAATACATTACCTGATAACGACACGGCAACTAAGCTCTGCTGAAAACGCATATAATTATTTTACATTCCAATTACCAACACACTATGCAAATTCCGAACCTACGTCTAACGAAACGACGGATCAGATGTAAAAAGAGAAATTCATCTAATGGAACTGCGAGCAACATGACAGTCTTACAACGATTCTCGCTTTAGGTACAGACGCCAGCATATCGAGCTACCCGAAACTGTCAAATTTTCCCTATCAACTTTGAACCTTATGCTCAAGCGATAAAGTTGAAAATCTGTTAAAGAAATAGATTTTAGTAGGTTGATGTGCTGGCGTCTGTACAATGGTGCTAATATTTTGCAGTACCTTATATACACGAATGTACGACGCGTAATCTCGTTCTTGATACAACTTTATTGTACGACAAGGTGTAAAAGCCTTACAGATTACATCGATCCTTGTAAAATAAACAAGTATTCACAATCGCAAGTCTCCTGAACCCTTGACTATACACAGCATATCGTGATCTTCTGCTTTTCATTTAATTTCCAAACCATAAAACCTCGACGTGGAGATTTTTCTTTTACTTTTTCTCCTTGTATGTACTGTAAAAGTTCATTATTATCAATGGGTGCTTGTGTTACTGTAATGCCTACAACTCAATACGTTAATGCGTCTACTCCATTAGTCTACCAATTGGCGCTTTTAATATCCTTCTTTTCGTAAAAGCCGACGATATTGTGTTATACGTAGCATTGACAGTTAATTTTGCTGAATGCTTTGCTGAAATCAACGCTAATACATAGATATATTTTAATCAAATGTACTAAACTTTGACAGAAAGTGAATATTGGTGCTTATTAATAAGTCATTACGAGCGAAGTTGGTTTCAACAGTTCTGCGAAGATGGTTGAGAGAAGGCGATCCTGACAGTCTCCCAATTTGCCACACTATCGCTACTAACTAATTGGGTACCATTATTCACTGGAAATTGTTAATTTTTGTTCGATGAAACTAATATACAGGATGAAATTGAAAACTTGCGCCAAATCGAAATAGGAGGTACAGTAACCGCTACATAATCATTATCAAATCTAAATTAAAAAAAAAAAAAACGTGTAACTATCGTCTTAAATAGTGCAAACTAAGTTAATGCCTTTAAGCAGATAAGAATTATCGACTTTCCAGATAAAAAAATATTAATTATTATAAAAACAAAAGAAAAATAAAATATCAATTTTAGCGCGCGCCGGATAAGCAAGTTATTCATCGCAGAGTTCACAACATGAAGCAAATTGGCAACCCGTTGAACTAGCGGTATTTACCTAATTTTAACCGTTCGTTACTACGAAAAAAAACCGGCCAAGAGCGTGTCGGGCCACACTCAGTGTAGGGTTCCGTAGTTTCCCGTCCGTCACAATAAGTGTTCCCACTTATAAGTTTAAAAGTGGGTATCCATTATGTTCGCGCTCCAGCAGGGCTCCGCGCTCCTGCAACTGCTCCCGGTAGTGGGTACGTGCGCGAACACGGAGCGTGCATCATTGCACGCTCCGCGGCAGGCGCTCCAACTCGTGACGGTTTTTAGCGCGAACACAAAGGGATACGTTCAGGATAATAAAATATGTAAACGAAGTTAAAAAAATGCTTGCATATACGATTATACTACAAACTTAGTCCAGAAATTATTTTGTACAACTTTTTGTCTTTTTTGTACAAAAACTGTTGTTTCCATCAAGTTCAAAATAATTTTCCTAGAAAGTCCTTATAAAGTTCTACTTTGCAGATTTTTTTTATATTTTTTAAACTTATGGTTCAAAAGTTAGAGGGGGGGGGACACATTGTTTTTTACTTTTGGAGCGATTATTTCCGAAATTATTGACATTATCAAAAAATGATTTTAGTAAATCCCTATTCATTTTTAAATACCTTTCCAACAATATATCACACGTTAGGGTTGAAATTAAAAAAAAATCACTTCCCACTTTACATATTGGGGGGCTACCCTAATAAAACATTTTTTCCAATTTTTATTTTACCACTTTGTCGGCGTGATTGATATACATATTGGTACCAAATTTCAGCTTTCTAGTGCTAACGGTCACAGAGATTAAGCGAGGACGGACAGACGGACAGACAGACATGGCGAAACTATAAGGGTTCCTAGTTGACTACGGAACCCTAAAAAGGGCGCGCGATGACGTTGCCAAATCGCTTGCCTACGCGCACGTTTTCTTTATATCACGTTGAATTAGATGTTTTAATTTGGTGCACCTATTCAATTACTTACAACCTGTACTTATAAGTAGATAGTTTCTTATAGATATAGTTTTTACGTAAGTAATAAGTTGGCAGACAAGGCAACGCCCAAATGATTGAATTTGGTTACCGCTACGTAAAGACACCTAGGTAGGTAAACACGAATGGGGTACGTTGATGCGTCGCCAACATTTGGGACAGAGTTGACAAAGTTTTAATTTATGAATACAACTAGTATCAACTTGTACAGACAGCGTCAGTATGTGCTAACCCCTCAAGTTTTAAAATGTTACACATTAAATTTCTTACAAATAATCTAAAGAATACTTCAAAAAGAACCCATTGTTTCGACTCAGATTCGAACCATCGCATCACCGAACGTCGTCATACTCATACCGGCAGTTTGACGAACTAGCCAGCGAGCCCATATGAATTGCGTTGAAATTGTTATCTACTATGGTCCGAGTCATTTTATCTTTAGGTGGGATGTCTAATCGATAGATGTTATAATTTGAGGGTATCCATTAATTTTACTTACTTACGTTGTCTTTATAAAATTAATCCATACCCTCAAGTTATAACTATAACGTTTGATGTATACGTTCACTTAAAACGGCGAAGAGTAAACGACTACGATTTATTCATTAATTTTTAAAATGATTTATGATTTTATGAGAACTAAAATTGATGATTAAACGAACTTACTTGTACGTGAAGTTCGATCATAATTATACGAAGTGCTTCGTTCGAAGAGATTAGTAACCTGAAATAATAAACTTATTACTTATTTACATATGTAGTATCACCCAGGATTCACCACATAGCACTGTATTTTGAGAGATAAGAGGGTATTGTTTTTTTTTTTTTTTTTTTTTTTTTTAGTGAGGTAGTCGTGCCCTAAAACTCCACTTGTCATTTAGTTTAGAGTATCTGTAACCAAACCAATATTTATCGTTGATATTTTTGGAAAGATTTGGGTTGGGCGGGAGGGACTTACTAATCTCTTCGAACGAAGCACTTCGTATAATTATGATCGAACTTCACGTACAAGTAAGTTCGTTTAATCATCAATTATACTCGTGCTTCGTTCTCGAGATTAGTAACCTGAAATAATAAACTTATTACTTATTTACATATGTAGACTTTGAGAGGTATAATTCTGAAAATATCAACGCCAATATCAGAATTAATATCATCAAAATCATGTTGTATTTATAATAATATATCATTACAAACAATTATTAATGTTATTATAGGTTAATATAATAGTACAAGTTATTGTTACTTGTTACTACGGAAATGTAATTAATTCTATTTGATAATAGTTATGTTTTAAATCAATTACATAGTTTGATCAAAGTTTAATCATCTGTATTATTAATAATAGCTCTTGCTAAGACTGACGGGTCATATTTAGTTATATTTCCACCAGCCAGCGGTTTTTCTGATTAGGTCAATATTTACGCCTAGCTGGTGGGCCTTAGATGTAGAGGCGTGTCTCGTGCTATGCGCCGAGAATATGGATACGTCAATCCCGCTCGCATGGAGCGTACTCTTTATCCAGCGACACAGCGTCTGTGTGGTCGCCGCTTTATGGGGCTTCTTGCATCCGATAAATAAAGTATCATCTTTACGTAACGATGAAGTTTTATTAATGTAATCAACTAATGTCTGTGCAGGACATATTTCATTTTTCTGTAAAAAGTAATTCAATACCAAGAGAGGTTGATTGTTCCCTTTTTTTTTTTTTTGATGTTTTTATTATGTCAGGTATTTTTATTATGATTTCTTTAGGTTTGATTTCAATGTTTTTTATATTAATCTTCGAAAAGGTCTGGACCCTATGGGCCGTAACAAGAGCTAAAAAGGTTATACATTTTTTTGTCAATTGATCTAGTACTAATGTTTCATTAAGATAACAAGTAGCTAAGTGAGTTAGAACGCATGAGGTATCCCACGTTACATTATATCTAGGCATGGGTGGACGTAAACGGAACACGCCTTTGAAAAACCTTATAATTCTTTCATCTTTCGAGACACTAGGACCCAATATCAAAGATAGGGCTGCTCTAAAAACTATTCAAACTACCATATTTATTACCAGCATCAAAAAACGTAGTTAAAAATCTCAATACATCGGTAACCGATGTGGCATAACAATCAAGGAAATTCTGAATACAGAAATCGAACCATTTTTTATAACAAACAATGTACTGTTTGATAGAACTGTCGGCTAAAGAGGCAAGCATTATATGTTCCGACGACTCTGAGACGCTTCTTCGCGATAAGGCTTCCCTGATAAAATCCCTGTAGCCAGGGTAAGATGGTTTTGAATGTTGCCGGTGCTGGAATGATCAAAAACTATGTTGTAACTGTCTGATTTAAAAGTAATTAATTCCGATATTAATAAGTTTTTAAACAAGGGGAACCAAGGTTGCGTAGGCCATAAAGGTACTATTACGATGCCTTTTGCTTGATCATTCATGTTTTTTTTTTTTTTTTTTTTTTAAGTTTTTTAGAATAACCGGAAAAGGCGGAAATGCATAGAAATACATCTTAGACCAGCTAATTGTGAAGGCCAAGCAATGTATTTGATACATTTTCTGTTAAAACGACTCGCGAATAAATCTATACATGGTGTGCCAAACTTTTCAAGTATCAAGGAAAACATATTTTCCGTTAAGGATCATTCTATATCTGAATGGTTGCGTCTTGATTCTTGATCTGCTATGGTATTGTCTGCAGATTTAATGTAATACGCATACACAAAAATTTTTCGGGACTCGCACCATTGCCAAATATCCTTTGCTACCTTAGTTAAGTGTGGATACTGAATGCCACCCATTCGATTTATGTAACTAATAGCGGTTGTGTTATCAACGCGTAGAAGTATTTGACAATCGTGAAAATCCCTAGCAAATACTTTAAGAGCAAAAAAGGCGGCTAAAAGTTCCAGGTAATTTATTGTTGTTTTTGCTCTAACAATGACCACCGGCCACACGCCGTCTCTGAGCCACACGCTGCACCCCACCCAGTAGTTGAGGCGTCAGGGAATATTTCTACCGAGTAGGTATCATCTTTGATACGGTTCTCGGGCTTTACTAGAGCTTGTAGCCACCATCTCAGGTCATCGGGGATACTCATATAACGATTGTAATCGTCGCGACCTTGTAAACTGAGGTACTTATAACGTACTAATTCTTTAGTATAAAGCCAGCCGTATTCTACGGCTGGACAAACAGAAATTAACAAACCGACTAATTTTGCAAAATCTTTGATTTTGATACGCTTCAATTTCATAAACAGGTAAATCTCGTTAATTAGGCGTTGTTTCTTATCATCGGGTAAAATAATTAAGAAATTTTGGGAATCAAGAATAAAACCCAAAAATTTGCATCTCATGGAAGGTTGTAAGTAATTTAATTGAAATATTAATATTTTTTAAGCAATCGTTGTATGAATATCCAATTAAATATAGGTCATCTAGATAAATATATAGTAGATATTTCTTGGATTCTGGATGGATTTTTAATAAAAAATATGCATCTTTGAGGTCACAGGTTGCCATAAAACAATTTTTTGTCATTAATTTTACTGCTGTGCGTTAATCCTCCAACTTGAAATGGTCAGTTTATATGTATTTATTTAGATTTTTTAGATTAAGGATAAACCTTTTCTTGCCATTCGGTTTAGGCACAAGAAAAATACTAAATATAAATTGATTGGCGCACGGAGCGCATTCGGATATAGCTCCAATTTTTATGAGACTATCAATAATTTTGTGAAAATCATTAATCTCAGTTTGTGTCAAAACAGGAACAGAAGGTACATTTTCCTGTGAGACTTGTTTAGAAAATTGTATCCTATAGCCTTCTATCCAGGAAAGAACAGTTTTGTCTCGTGTGAGTTGAGACCATTGTCTTGCAAATGACGCTAAACGACCAGCATATTGTACCTCATTTACTGGCGGCGAGTCGGCCGTGGCTGATAGCGCGATGTCCTCGACCAGTTGGCGTGCGGCAGCGGCGGAGGCCGGCTCGATGGCGGCGCGGGCGGCGGTGGCGCCCTCGCTCCAGCAGGCAGGAAGGGTTGGCGGCTCCTCTGCGGCCCCGACTGCCTGCGAGTCGAAGGGGGAGCCTTCCAGTTTAAACCACGCGAAGTGGATGGCTGAGGTTGAGTGGTCTTCCTATTTTTATCGTAAGCGACTTTTGTATCAGCACCTGATTTCGTCACAGCTTTAGCAGTCTTCAAGGTTTCAGCCAGGGTCTCTCCGAAAAGATACTTGTCTATCTTTGTCTGCATCAAATGGTCATTAATGTCTTTCTTTAAAGACGACAAGGCAAAGTAGCGCCTTTTGACTGAGTCTGAGTGTAACGTGTCACACATTAACTTTGCCGCATCCATAAGTTGTTTCAGAAGGGCGGGGTCTTTGTCCTTTTCTTGCATTTTGGTTGTTATGACGTCACTCAAACAGGCCAAGGCAGTACTAAGCTGTTTTGCCTGTTTTCTATTCCCTTGTCGCGTTTCACGCTTGCTTCGGGCAAGGCTGCCTTTGTTTCGGGGTTGAGTATCGGTGGAATTATTCTAGGGCAGTTGGCTGGTGTCAAGTATTTTTTCCCTAATTCCTTCCGTGCCTCGTTGTCCAGTCCATTGACAATTAAATGCTCTAGGCGGTTAGCTAGGCCACCGTGAATATCTTTGCCATACTCGGTGGTTTGTGTGGGGTCATCACCCAGTATGTCGATCAAGTCATCATCGGGGGTAATAATTACATCGTTGGCGGTACCCGCGATTGAGCAAGGCTCAGCGACCCGGCAAGGCTCAGCGGCTTGCGGGGGCGGCGCATGTAACAGCGGTCTTGGCTGTGGCACCGGCGGCGGTGATAGCGCCCGTGGTTGCGGCGCGGGGGACGGCGCAGGGGACGGCGCGGGGCACGGCGCAGGGGTCGGCGCGGGGGAAAGCGCCCGCGGCTCCGTTGTCTCATCTGACGAGACGGCCCGTATAACTGATGCCAGTCTAGGTCTTGCTATATTGCAGTCATAGTCCGAGAAGATGTCCATGGAGTTTTCCGCTGCTGCGAGTTAAAGGGAAAAGTTGCAATTCCAGTGAATTGAACGTCTTTCCTTAACTGAATGGTAGATGTTGCAATTCCATTGAATTGAACGCACCATAGATAACGATATAAACAGAGTTGCAATTCCAGTGAATTGAACGTCTTTCCTTAACTGAATGGTAGATGTTGCAATTCCATTGAATTGAACGCACCATAGATAACGATTTAAGTAAACAGCCCTTTGTACTGTTCGAGTTCGAATGAAAAGTAGCTAGGTATGTGTCAAATTCCAGCGAATTCAACGAACCATTTTTTATGTATTGCACGGCTCAGACATTTGTTTAGTAGCAATAACAAATAACATACCTTCATAGCTATGCGCAGATAGCTTGGATGAAGAATCCTCTCGGGATGAAGGCGATACTGGAGAACGTTGTCGCTTGGCGCGTTTTAATTTCCTCTCCAGTTTACGCAACTTCTTGGTTAAGATGTCGATGTCAATATCACGCTTCCTCTTCGGCATTATAGATTCGTTAAAAACACTAGAAAAACACTAGATAAACACTAGAAAAACACTTTTAGTCCGTACTGAAGAGAAAGAAATGTGCAGTGGTGAAGCACTGTAACGTGAATGACAAGTGGAGTTTTAGGGCACGACTACCTCACTAAAAAAAAAAAAAAAAAAAAAAAAAAACAATACCCTCTTATCTCTCAAAATACAGTGCTATGTGGTGAATCCTGGGTGATACTACATATGTAAATAAGTAATAAGTTTATTATTTCAGGTTACTAATCTCGAGAACGAAGCACGAGTATAATAGTTGTTCTGTGTGAACAAAATGTGAGCATAAAAGGAATTGCGAGACAGCTTGGCATAGCAGTAAGTTCATTATAATGTTAATTGTGTTCTCCGATTTTTTTCTTGTTGAGCTATTTGCGGTATCTTGTGTGTGGTATTTAATAACTTATTTAAAACCATTTTTTTCTATACAGAGACAAACGGTGCGCTTATGGGTGCGCAGATTTCAAGAAACCGGCGATGTTAAGAATATGACCATGGGTCGGAGAACTACTGGGATCTATACGGACCAATCTGAACATCATCCGGATATTGTTAAGGTTCACACTACACCGCCGTTTACATCCACTCGTTACAGTTCGCAACGGCATGGAATATCTCTCTGTCCACGGTTCGAAGACATTTACACGCAGCGAATATTCACAGTTATCGACCTGCAAAATATGTCTAACAGAAGAGCATCGAAGAGAACGATTGCGATTTGCCCAGAAATAGCAGTTATATTAATTAAGTATGACAACAAAATAAACAACGAAGACATTTAACTCATTTGATTCCACTATTTTACTTTGTATAGCAAAATATTCTAAGTAGATATCATGAGCTAATAAGAGATGTTAATTGATTATCTATTGATAACATGTTTATTCACTTATTATGCTCATGATTGTAATCCTGCCAAACTAACTTCTAATTCCTAGACAAGTTGCAAACGCTTCAAAACTTGTCTCTTTCGATGTCACTTGTCAGACTGTCAAATGTCAAATTTGTATGCTGAGACGACATGACAGGTCACGTGACATTTCGTTAGGTTATGTCAATCTAAAATATTTCTACCGCTTACTATTTTATCGTTTACCTTAATAGGATGCCACTTGTCTAGGAACCCAATTGTGTCAGTTGGCAAAATAGTATATTATGATAACTGTAAATAAAATTATCAAATCAAAATAAATCTTTGTTGTAAAATAAGATCATAGTTTTGTTAAATAATAGCAATAATAAATATTATTATATGATTATTAAGGTATTTTATTTTTCTTTATTTTTAAATTCTTTATAAATAACTACTAAAACAAAATAGAAAAATATATTAAAATAATAATTATAATGAACAAAAAGCATATTTCGTGGCTATGATTTGAACTTCCACTCATAGGCACGGCAAGCGGTCTTGAAACCTCTAGTCTATTTAGACGATGAATAAAACGTTCGTAAATGTTAACCCTATTATTGCTTGTCGTTTTCGCAATAATAAAAGTATTAACGTTTTATTGAAAAAAACAATAATAAAACAGAATTTTAAAAAATAAATACTATCTTAAACTTATTTATTCACTAAAACAATAAATTAATTGAAATAAAATGTTTTTGCAAAATACAAAAACCAACTTGGGCCTATCACGGATTTGAACGCACATGTCTTTTGGAGGGGTAATCAAGCTGTGTGTACATACACATTATGCTGTAGGTCCTGGTACTTACCAGTTCCGTAATAAGTAGGTTATTTTAATATACCTAAGAGTAAAATCCCCTTCAATAAAATTCAGACCAAAGTTGTTTTCGTAGCCAAAACGTGGTTGCATTTTATATAGCCAGGTTAACATTTACAATAGAAAATATTGCTCTTGATCCACCATAAACAGAGCATCTATTTCTCCAGTTACACTAAAGTTACCAACCTAAAAACCCCAACACAAAACTTTTACCTTCAAACATTTTGCCATTTGGCCCTTTCTAACGAAATTAAACATAGGTAGGTAATATTGAACTTATTTTTGAACGCATTATATATTTCGTTCGGGCATTTTCGTTTTCATAATCGATTGCTATTAAATTGTTACCCTCTGATCAATTGAAGCACCGTTGATAAATTTGGCACGACAAACAAAAGGAGAGGACACAAAAATATAATTTTACGTCGATGTCCTTAATTAATGGCCCAATCATGGACGGGGTATGAAACAAATGAAATATCGTAATTCGCAACAAAATCCGCGTGTAGGTATTTGGAAACAAGGGCGGTCAGCCACAGGTTATAAATAGTAGGGTATGCTTTTACACGATTAAACAACGCCCTACCATTCCCATGGGAAAAAACGGAAAACGAGTGGTTTGAGCTTATTCTACATCTGTGTCCTAAATTTTTGCGTGTGCCATTCATTTCAGTGCCAACAAAGGGCCCGATCCTTTAACCGGAAACTATAACTCTTTTAATATTCGTTGTATGTGTCGTATTTTTATTTAGCACCATAATCCTGTCATGCACAGAGGCTTTACATCAAAATGTAAAGCCTCTGTGCATGACAGGATCAAAACTCAGGCAAACCTGAGTTTTAGCAAATAGAAGTTTTGAGGTACCAAAAACAATAAATACTTGCCTTTATTTTATATTCGATATTACTTATTTCAAACTAAAACTTCTAAAAACACATCTGTTGTTTCAAAGGTTCGGTTTCGTGTTCGATGGGTCGAGTTTATAGATAAATCAGTTTAATAGAAATTGTCTTCATTTATAAGCTGGTGTAAGGGCTATGACGGATCGTGACTATTCATCATGGGGTAAGGTGGCTGCGAATATTTCTATTTGTGCTCGCCTTGGGAACATGGATCGATAAAACGTGATTCGATTGTATTACAAAACTGAACGGTGTAAAACCTTTCAAGTCATTACTGACATAATGAAGAGGACCCAGGGGAGGAGAGTGGAATAAATTTGCTGTTTTAACGATTTATGAACAAATCTGAAGGTTCAGGTTTTTTGAAACGAAAATATTATTATGATCTATAATTGTTATAAAAATATCTGCCTCCCAAACACGGTAGCTGTTAACTGCTTTCTCTTAATTTCGTATTTTTTCCTCGTTTTCTATTATGGATTTCGTTTTACGGAGGTATAATAAAGCAAGTCATGCTCTAATTGTATTGGTTCGTTGTTCGGAACCTATCGTATTCAATATTCGATCACTTACCAACCAAAAATGGGACGTACCTAAAATACAATCAAGTACTTCGCAAAAAGTGTGAGAGAATGTTTGAATAATTCATGTCACACGTACCGACACGTAACCGTTCGAAAACATATGGTATAAATGATATCGTGTATAAAGGTTAGAGTATATTACAATTAATATACTTTATCAACATACATCAAAATTTCAGTATAGAAACATGACGCTTAAAGAAATTATATTTCGAATAAAATGTGTAACACAGCTTACCTACTTACGTTTTTTGTAATTCCTCAATTCCCTTGTTGAATCAGAGAAACAATTGACAACTATTAACACCGTAGGTACTGTGAGAGCTTTAAGGCGCGGGCCCACCGCGGCGCATGCTGTGCACGGGCACGCGGCGCATTTTAGCTGCGTGTATTAATTTGTTTGACAACGTGGGTCTACGTTTCCACTGGAGTACACGAATATGACCCACGACTATGTATAGCGTGGCACAGCGCACGGAGAGGCTACGCACGTGCCACTGCAATCCACGGACAAAAAACTGACTGAAAACTGCGCTGCGATAAGCGAGCTGTACATAGTCGTGGGTCATATTCGTGTACTCTAGTAGAAACGTAGACCCACGTCGCCAGCGTTGAGATATGTAACCGCCTATTCGAGCAAGCCACGCGTGTATCAATGACGTCAATTCATGCGCAGCCTCTCCGTGGGTTGCAGTGGATACAATCACATACATTTTCTTCCAAAGCGAAGCTTAATACACGTGCGTAGCCTCTCCGTGCACCGCGGTGGGCCCGCGCCTTTACAATCTGTCAGTACCTACTGGGAAGAGTAAATTAAACCACAGTATGTCAAATTGGTTCAATACCTAATTATTCCTAGAAAATGGTTTTACGTTTTACATTGTACCCTTGTCTCTTGGCTTGTCAGCCAAATCTAATGCCTACTGCTTTTCATTTTATTTTTTATATATATTAAAGTTTGTCTCATATATAAATATGAGACAAACCGACCACCACCAGACCGACCACCAGACCGACCACCAGACCGTTATAAATACATAGATGGCATAAGCCATCTATGTATTTATAACGGTCTCGCAGAGGTTACACCAAATAGGCTATAATCTCTACAGTTCCTATGTATTTATTTACTTACTAGCTGCGCCCCGCGGTTTCACTCGCGTAAATGTCGATCCCGTGAGAATATCGGGATAAAAGTAGCATATGTGTTAATCCAGCGTGTCAGCTATCTCCATAATTTTTTTAACAACATTGGTTCAGCCGTTTGAGCTTGAAGAAGTAACAAGCATAAGAACACACACACACACACTCACACATTCACAAACTTTCACTTTTATAATATTATAGTGTGATGAAGCTGAAGTATTTTAGCATATAAAGAGCAAATGCAAGAATTCGAATTTCCAAGCTAATGTACTCGTACCTAAAGTTTTGAATAAAGTAGCTACGTAAGCGAGCTTTTTATGAGAAAAGAAAAGCCAAATCACTTTCAAAGACATTCCACGAGGATGGCTATCTCTGTAACATAGGACACATGTCAAACTGGATTGATTTATAGCGTTACAACAAAAACTCACAAAAAGTATCTTACATTATAAATCAAACCTAACTTTTATAAGTACCAAATTTGCCTCAAAAGCAGCAAGTGCGGCGTGGGCCTTATATTGGCGCAAAGCTTCGCTCATAAAATGTATCCCTATAATGTAGATTTAGATGCATTTAGGGGTATATTACCTGTCCGGACCCCGACCACATAAACTACGATAGTCACTGTAACATTAACAGACACCGCACAACTATCTATATGTTACATATACCAGCTTACTAATGCTCCCTGAAAATGGTATATTATGTTTACTTCTCAAAATAAATGTGTGTTTACTGATCCGGTACTTGGAATGAAGGGTTGGTAACCTGGGGCGTAGCTACCACCTTATAAGACGTGTATGAGCAAAAATTCGTAAAATATTGTCCCAAGTCTCAAATTCTTAATGATAAGACGCACATAATCCATAACCTCACCCCTGTATTGCCCGAAGGGTTAGGCAGAAGTGAACCTATAGTACCCACATTTTGCGAGTATAAGAGGCTTTAATAAAAAACAAGATTCTCCTTTTGAGTTTCGCCGTAATCGGGTAAAAAGGCCCCCGAATATATTTTGATACAAGACCCATTAAAGATTAGCTAGGCTACCGTTGGTATCCTAATTTATACAGTTAAAAATTTAATAAACTGCAAAACCAAAATGCCACCCACACACGCATGACTTCAAAAAAACTTTTTTACAAAAAAAAACCGACATTAAAAAACATATCACACACACAACACATCTGCCTACCCCTTTAAAGGGTACAGGCGTGATTTTATGATGTGTGATTGCATAAACAATGCATACATATGCTATAGCAGCAATCGCGGTTGATTTGCTGGCATTTATTGAACAGTTCCGTTATCTGTCTCCGAAACTCATCATCAGATATTTACGAAATTTAAATGGGACCATTTCGGAATAAAGCTCTTTCGAATAAAAAAATAAATTTGCAAATCCGTCTATATATGAGGTAGTTATGCCCGAATATACATTTAAAAAAAAACATCCGAATTTAGAACTTCCTCCTTTTTTAAAAAAAAGTGTTTCCACCATAAGCGTTTTTCGCATATTTAATATGCATTGATGATATGAAAATTTAATATGTTATTCAACATAATCAGCCTATAATGTTCCCACTGCTGGGACACAGGCCTCCTCTCTGTGAGAGGGAGTGGGACGTAATCCACCACGCGGACCCAATGCCGGTTGGTAGATGTCACATGTCTTCGAATTTTTGGTCCTAGGATGTTTTCCTTCACCGTTTTGAGAGCATATGTTACTCATTTTTACTAATTATCGGTAGGTGCCGTGAAAGCTAAGCAGTGATTAATTACCTAAAATAATTAAAAGTTAAATAAAAGTACCACTGATTTAAAAAAAATGGTTAACTATATTGTATCTTTTTTTTTTTTTCCAGGATGGGAAATCATCGAAAGACCCCTCCCGCTTTGGGTGGAGCGGAAGGGAGTGTCAGACTCTTACTGACTAAAACCCACCCGTGTTTCTTCCTTAACCCTTTATGTTCCGGGCCAGCGGTAACCCTTTCGGACAATCCCGCTGATCCGGCAGGCTTCGGCCCTAACGGGCCCCTTCGGTTGATGCTGACATCTTTTTGAGGCGCGCGTGGCGACTAATCGATGTTTATCTAATCTGTTCATTTTTTCCATTAGAACTTAGGACAGTAGATTAAACCATCGATTAATTATCACAGGTCAACAATTTTTTCCAAGAAACCAGACTATAATTTTCCAATAGACTGTATGTGTATGAATTCTCAAACGTAGAACAATCCACGTAAACGAAAATTTCAAAATGCGATATCTCAACGAAAAAAAAAGATATTTGAGTAAACTCAACGTCATTTTAAAGAGGAAGACTAGTCCTTTCAGACGCTATTAATAATTTTTTGAAAGAAAATAGGATCGGCCGTGCTACATAACCTCAAAAATGAGCAAAAACGGTATTTTTTGCACTTTTAGGTTAGGATATCTCGAAACCCTGACGTGATAGAGCAATTTTGAGGCCAGATTCGAATTCAGTGCGTCAAAATCCTTCGGGCAAGTATAGTCTGGTTTCTTGGAAAGCGTGTTCGTCAAATTTTGTCGCCCTGTGTCATTTTATCGTAGATTCCGATATCCTTAGTTTAAACCGCTTTTGATCTTACGGCCCTTAAAAACCCGCCGAAATCCGGTCCATTATAAAAAAATTATGATGGACCGGATTTCGGCGGGTTTGATGAACTGGAAAAGGGATCGTGCACTTTATAAATATATAGAACTCATTGCTTACGGCTCTTTTAAAAGTTTCCCCATCTTTATCATTGAATGTTAACTTGTTAAATAGATTCAGGTCAAATAAAAACAGCTAATAAAGTTGAGCTCGTAACTGCGAGCAATAACGAGAAGGAAAAGGAATAACGTTTAGGTACAGTCGCCAGCACATCAAGCTACTACAATCTGTCAAATCTCTTTATAGATTTTCAACTTTAACCCTGAAGAATTAAGGTTCAGAGTTGATTGGGAAAATTTGACATTTTCGGGTAGGTTGATGTGCTGGCGTCTGTACTTTTAGGCGTCAGTAGGGATTGGACATCTCTTAGCCGCCACGGCTTATTTTAATTTATTTTCATTTGTGAATTGTTTTTTTTTGTTTTTATCTTTTTTAATACGGACGCTTTTAACGTGCACGTCTTTCTAGATCGTTCTCACATGTATAATTTCAACATGAATGATGTAACCAATATTTTGTAACAATTTTATGATTTATGAGTGTCCGTGGAGTTTCTTGCCCGTTCTTTTCCAAATGTACCTCCTACGCTTTAGAATGGGCAACTAGCTTCATCTTTCTGACTAACCGACCCCTTGACAATTCAAAAGTGCCTGTAATTGGTTTATTTGAAATTAATGCTTTGAGTTTGAGTTTTTGACAGCAAGATTTCATTCAATTTATTATCTACTAATTCTGCCCGCTGCTTCGCCCTCATGGATGTCGGAAATTATGCCAAGGGAACGTGCTGCTGAGACAAAAAGTAGCCTACTATGTTACTCCTTATAAAATCAGCTATCTGCCAGCGAAAATCCTGTCAAACAGACAGACAAACAAAAATTTGAAAAATCGTTTTTTTTTTGTTTTTTATACCGATTATACTTTCATATGCATTTAGTAAAAAGCTGTTATGACATTACAAACAGAAAATTCAATTTTATTTATATGTATGATATTTACGTATCTAGATAGGTTTTATTTGTTAGATACGTCACCCAGAAGCAAGTGATACGTTCCATCCCAAGATGATATACAAAAGATAGCGAATATTAAATATTCTTCTATAATCATCGCCGACTCATAACTTTAATAAAATTATTTTCTTTCATACAGAACAGGGAACGTTTTTCTTTATTACAATCATGTCTGGATCATGTTAGATTACGCTTATCTTTCTAGGTATATTTTCAATGATTTTTACAGACCTTAAAATATTTCAAAAAGAGCCACTTTTTGTTCAATTGTGGCAAAAAAGAAAATAACTTTTCATTCTTAAAGTAAGACACGTTTGGGCGATCGATGGTATGAACTGGTACCTCGAAAAACGTTAACTCTTACAAAACTCAAAAAGGATAGTTCCTGCATATATTTTCTTTTGCTAACCGCGCAACATGTAATATTTTGAATCGATGCGGATTCAATATACAGGGTGAATTTTCGAAATCAACGGGTTCTATTCCTGGCTAGAAAATTAGATTTTTCAAAAATCCAATGATGCAGTTTTAGTTTTCATCAAAATTGAGCCCGCGACTCCTTTGAGTATTTTTCGCTATTCCTCATAGTATCGGATTTGGCCATCCACGCCCACTTGAAAAATTCACCCTGTATACATACCTATAGGTATATATATTTATCCAGTATATTTATCCGGTCAATCATAGTCTGTTGCTTTAAAAAATGCCTGGAGTCATTTTTGAAAATATCAAAAAACACAAAATTCCCCTGAAGGCCCACGACGAACTCCGGCCCTTTTCAAAAAACCCTTTCAATGAATAATTAAATTTATTAAAGTTAATTAAAATTACAAGACGAGGAAAATTACCAACCATTTTATGAAAAAATATAAATACGACAACCTACCTATAGCTGGGTAAATATGACCTAAAGCGCGGTCACTGTCGGACTGCATAGAAAAGAAAGAGAAGCGCGATGACACAACGCTGGTAATTTATTGCAAAATATGAAGCAATTATTTAATTACAAAAAACCTATTATTTATACAAAAAAATTAAAAGACTAGTGTTTTAGTATGTTGCTTGTAGAATAATCTGACAAAAAATGATAATGATTATATGTATATTAGTATGGTTTTTAATGTAAAAAGAAAGGTTTTAGATGATTTTTGATTTTTTTTTCATGATTTTTTTCTCACACAACACACTATGTACCTAGCATATATCCTAGCATATATGAAGAATATTATATATTTTTCTGATGTTGTTTACTGTAGTCGATCATATACTTTTATTGTTTCTAAAACTTAATTACGTATGTATTTCATAAATATATATTCCTTCAAGCAAATAACAAGTCGGTGGAACACTTTGACGTTGCGCTGGCCTATCGTAGTAGGAAGTTTCAATAGAATAACCCCTTAATAATAAAAGTATTATATCAGATGAATAGTTACACACCGATTTCTCTCTTTCAGTCGTCAGTAATTTGACTTTCGAAAGAGGAAGACAAAGCGTTGTGTAACTATACAGACGGTATACAACGTTTATTAGTAAGGGGGTAAGGGGCAAGCTTATACCAAGGTTTTGTTACCACTTACTTGCGACTTAGTGTACCTACCTAACTAATTAACTACAAAATTATAACAAGAGTTGTAACATCAACAAAGCAAATTATTAACTTTGGTAGGTATCAAATTTAGCCATGGCTTAGCGTCTTGTAATTATGTTTGCTTAGTCTCAGTAAAGAGACCTACGTCTATCAGTATTAGACTATATCTATTCAATAATCTTACTTTGATAATTTCGGACACAGAAAGCACAACTATGAATTGCGATACTATGCATATGTCGGCGGCGTTGTCGTAAACACCACGTGCACCGATCACGCCACCGACAAGTACGTCACCTGACTTCTCCCACCGCCCCACTGCTCGACTTGTTTTGACACCAGTATAAAAGAGCGAGCAACGAAGCGGCAGGGGACTCCCGCTAGGATGGACCCTCGTCTCATCCGCTCCACCGCGCCCACCACCGCGCCCCCCGCTACCCCTGCCCCCACCGCAATGGCCGCCGCGCCCACTCAAATGGCCGCTACGCCCACTCAAATGGCCGCTCCCGCCGCCTACACTGCGGCCCCGGTCCCAACTGTCGGTCCTAATCCAATGGACTCTTTTAACATTATAGCAGGCACGTTCACGGCCTTCATGTCCCCCCGCGCCAGGAAAATGGCAAGCGAACTTCTCGCTGCCAGAAACTCCTGCGACCTGAACAGGATACAGGCAATTTACAATGCCTATCCTGACATCACCCGAATCCTCGCCTCTTTCACTGCTCAGCCCAACAATGGATAGAGGAATCATTTCACGAACCAAACTCCGATCCCTAAACTTAGCCCATTTCAATGCCAATGGCATTCAGGGTCAAAGAGATGAGATCGCCACCTTCCTACGCGACCATCAAATTGACATTTTCCTCGCTCAAGAGACTTTCCTCAAGCCCCACCACCGTAACCCTTCAATTGCAAACTATCGCATGGTTCGCAACGACAGGGTGCGATGTCACAAAGGAGGCACACTCATTTATTACAAAAAGGAACTATACTGCATTCCAATAGATCCTCCCCCACTCTCACGACTCGAAGTGTCCATCTGCCGGCTAGGCATGTCAGGGCACCAACCGATCACCTTAGTCTCGGCCTACCTCCCCCCCCAAACGTCGACAGAGAACTCCGAACTCTTCTCTAACGACCTCTCCACGCTCCTAGGCTTGAGTGACTCCGTTATCATAGCGGGCGATCTCAACGCAAAGCATCACGCCTGGAACAGCACCAGGGTATCGACCAGAGGCAAACAACTGTTTGACCTTTCCCCCATTCTGAATTTCGATGTCATCGGACCGACGAGTCCTACTCATTTTCCACACGACCCCAACCATACCCCTGACGTCCTCGACGTGGCACTTCTAAAGAACGTCAACCTACGGTTGACCGATATAGAAGTGGTACAAGAGCTTTCCTCAGACCACCGACCAGTCATCATCAAAATGGCCCCTCGCATTGGTCTCCCCGACCCTAACCAACCCCCTCAAACTAAAGTGGTAACGGACTGGAGGAAAGTAAGCGAATGCCTGAAATCCACCACATCCCCCCACTTAGACTCCATCCCCGATCAGTTCAACTCCATCGCGGACACGACGGCGGCGATCGACTCGCTCACGGAACACGTACAGTCAGTCCTGAACGACTGTTCAAGGGAAATTCCAGAGATGGACGACCATCGCTGGAAGTTGCCTGACGACTTGCGTGAACTGTTGAACGAGAAGAACGCGGCTGTCCGTGCCTACAGCAGCTTTCCATGTGGCCCAAACAAAGCCCATATGCGTTACTTACAGAGAACTGTGAGGACTCGCATATCGGAGTGGCGTGAAGTCAAATGGAATAAGACGCTGAGCGATCTTGAACCCAATCACCAGGCCTTCTGGGAACTCCAAAGGAGACTTAGATCTCGAGACATCGTCTCCATGCCCCCACTGATCCGCCCCGACAAAACCATCGCCTTTGACGACGATGACAAGGCAGAATGCTTGGCTGACAGCCTCGAAGCCCAGTGTACACCCAGCTCCCTACCCGTAGACCAAGCTCACCTCTCTGAGGTCGACGCGGAAGTCGAGCGTAGAGCCTCCCTCCCTCCAGTAGAAGACCCCGAAAATCCTCTACCCCCCGTCACTCCAGACGAAGTACAGGACATCATAAAGGGTCTCATACCTAAGAAAGCCCCCGGTTCAGATGGAATCACCAATAGAGTGATTCAACTCTTCCCTGCCCAATTAATTGTGCTACTGGCCACCATCTTCAACGGTGCCATGAGCAACAACATTTTCCCACAGAAGTGGAAAGAAGCCACAGTCATTGGCATTCCCAAGCCCGGCAAGCCCAAGTCGGAACCCACGAGTTACCGCCCCATCAGTCTGCTCAATGGACTAGGCAAGGTCTACGAGAGGCTTATTTATAAGCGTCTCAGAAACTATGCCGAAACCAAGGGCCTAATCCCTAATGAACAATTCGGTTTTCGAACCCAACATTCTAGCGTCCAGCAAGTCCACCGCATCACCGAACAGATCCACGCAGGGATCCTGCGTGGATACTTGACAGGTGTGATATACTTCGACATAGCAAAAGCTTTCGACAAAGTCTGGCACAATGGCTTACTATATAAGCTATACCAACTCGGTGTGCCCGACCGTCTCGTGCTCATCCTTCGAGACTATTTGTCAAACCGCACCTTCCGCTACAAAGTAGAAGGAGCTATATCCTCTCCACACCCGATCCGAGCAGGAGTCCCCCAGGGCTCTGTGCTCGCCCCGCTCATATTCACGCTGTACACCAGTGACATCCCAATGAGTAAAAAGACCCAGTTGGCTCTCTTCGCAGACGATACTGCCATTCTGTACACTGGCCGCAGCCTAGTCCAGATCTCCCACATCCTCCAAACTTCAGTCAACAAGCTCGCTGACTGGTTTAGGAAGTGGAGAATAGAAGTAAACCCCGACAAAAGTCAAGCGGTTCTCTATTCGAAACCGAGACACAAACCCATCCCCCCCCGACCTATCACCATGTTCGGCAAGCCGATCCCTTGGGAGAAGCAAGCCAAATATCTCGGTGTTATCCTCGACAGGCACCTCTCCTTCGCAGAGCACATAAAGGCGGTTCGCTCGCGCGCCGCCTTCGCCCTCGGTAGCCTCCACTCGATGCTAAATGCACGCAGCAAATTGTCACTTAAGTGCAAATTGCGCATCTACACAGCGTGCATTCGCCCTATCATGACCTATGCCTGCGTAGTCTTTGCACACGCAAAGCCCCACCACATCCATAGGATGCAGACCCTCCAGAACCGTTTCCTCCGAAAGGCTACGGGAGCCCCTTGGTTCGTTCGAAATGAGATCCTCCATGTCGATCTCAAAATCCCCACTATCCACCAATTCATGAAGCGCCTTTCCAAGCACTTCTTCGACTCCGCCCCCAACCATCGAAACCCGCTGGTTGTCGAGGCCGCCAGATATACTCCCTCCCAAATCAGTAAACTCCGCCGTCCAAGGCACGTTCTCACCGACCCAGATGACCCTATAACCGTCCTCCAAGAGAGCAGTAGGGCAACCAGCACGCTTAGGAAAAACAGATACAAGAAACCGACATACCGGCCTCGCCGACGAGGTCCCTCGCGACGTCCCCAAGTAAATGCCCCCCACCGACCCTTGCTCGATGTAGTGCCAGCCCGCGCCGCAGCTGAGCCAGTAGATTTAAATTCCCGACTCTGACCTCTGAGTTTGTTTCGGCATTTCTTCTCAGAGTAGTCAATTAGGAAATGCCGGCCCCATCGTTCGTTAAATAATCAAAATTAGATCCAGCCTGTCCCAACTTGCTGCCCTCCCCCCAGCGACGCCCTAAGCCGAGGCTCGTACCCCACAGGGGGTGCCCTTAGCGTGTAGTCGCTTAGTTTATTTAGTTAGTTTTAAGCCCCTGGCTGGAGGCTTTGAGTTTTCTCAAGGCAGCCGCAGGATTGTCCGGTTAAGTAGTCACGACCTCTCAAGGTCAACTACGAGATGCCATATTCTAAAAAAAAAAAAAAAAAAAGCGGCTGGGGACTTGACCATTGGACATCGTACGGACATCATGTGCTCAGAAACTATATCGCGTTCGTATCTGGTTGTATCGTGTACCTATAGTGCTTGATTTGCTAATGTGATTAAATTGTTCATGAAATTATAATCTGATGTGAAGTGCAAACCGTGTTTCTATTGCGCATTAACCAACACTACCCACTTAGTACGCCCACAGTAATTAAGATATGCCTGATAATAATGACACACACTTTACCTTTTCCTATATCAGAAGTGGGATTCGTGTTGGTTCATGCGCAAAATCAGAACTCTAAAAGTAAAAGTGACCGTTGACATTTTAAAAACAAAGTGCAAACTGCGAACGTTTATTAAATAATCGTGTGGATCTGTTCGAGTTAAACCCAGACGAACCAGATACGGATGCGCGATCATAGTGAATGTTGTTTTGGGCATAGGCTGTATGCCAAAACACCTTTGCCCAGTAACGCGCCAGTTGCGCCCTACCGCCATGTTAGGAAAAAAAGTGTTCCCGTAATTAGAAAACGCGATAGGACGCGTGTGCAAACGTAACCCACAGAACACTAATACTCCTACGTAACCGCACACAATACTACAGCTGATTTGTGATTTGCTGAAAATTCACTGCAAGGAGGTCAACTTGTGGCCGTCATTAAGGCGCACAAATGAAGCAGTATCAACGTGGCTATCGTAAATAGTACGAAGGACGTAGCGTGGAGCTACCAGTGACGTGGAGTGACTTCAAGAATCGAGCCAAGCAGCCCGCAGCCGTCGGTGAAGCCCTTCGTGTGCTGCAAGTGAGGGCATCCAGGACATGTCGCGGCCCGGTGCACGAGAAGTGGCAGCCAAGCAGATGGTGGAGGTGGAGCACGCGCTGCAAGCAGCAGCGGCGAGTGGATGTTTGCGTCGTACAACTACCGCAGGCACGTTAGAAGATAAAGGTGATCTGTATTGTTTTTTTGTTTACGATTCTGGTGCTGAATGCTCGTTAGTAAAAGCAAGTTGTGCAGCCAAATTAAGTGCCAAACGAGTTAACAATGTTGTTGCGATGACTGGTATTGGTTAAACGCGTGTATTCAGCACAAAACTTGAAATTTTATTACATTTCTACACGACATTTACTTGCAAAGAATGCTTGATGCTTATGACCGGATGGAGGTTATAAGTGTGATGATGAAGGCCGGATGGAGGTCAGAGTATGAGCATTGCAATATTTTAATGAGTTTCCTATTATTTGAATGAGTATGGGTGTTGTTCGACATGTCGGCTTTGAGAGAAAGAGTTTGTTGTGATTTTCGTCAGAACCTGTAATAATTTTGGTCAGAATTGGGCGAGTGGAACATGCACTGCTGTTGATTTTTTTGGTTACAGGTTAACACACAAGGACACGTGCAAGCAGAATGACAGTGGTGGACAGCGCTGTACTCTTTGGATCTCCTGTACGAATAATCGCTAATCAAAGACGGTGCTTTTTGAGCGAGGAGTTTCACGACTTCTGCCAAGGAAACGGTGGATTGTTGCAACCACTACAGCCATTGAGCCAGCTACAGATCTATTGTCTACCGAATTTGGTGAGTCGTTTTCATTATGTTTTGACTCTGGTACCGAATGCTACCCTGCTAAACAACAGCAAAAAAAAAACTGTTACATTGTTAGGTATAGCTCAATCTAGTTAACGATGCAATTTTTAAATACGCTCACGATAGGTTATGAATGATGTCAGTAGGTCATGTACCAATCGAAATAGATGGTAATCACAGTGGTGATGAGCTATGAGTAAGCCTAAGTAGTGGGAACCACGCGAGTAGGGGTTCTCTATCGGCCGTAGTAAAAAGTGTGTAGTCACAGGGTGATGCACATGGATCCATGCGCTAGATGGGTGAGAGCAATGCGATTGCTGGTCGGCCGGAGCGCCGTGGCGTTAGAGTGGTTTACTCGTCTGTGGGTTTCCAGGTGTCTAAGGCTCTTAGTAAAAAAAGATTTTTGTAATGTGGATAACAATGGTACATGGCTCTGGTTGATTTTTTTTTTGTTATGATTGATTAAAGTTTGATTACATGGCTCTGGTTGAATCAAGTACGCTAATGAAGCTAAGGCATATGCCATGGCACAGGCCAAGGGATCAGAGTATTAATGACGAATTTGAGGAAAGCTAAGTAAAAGTCTTGTTGATGAAACAAAGTAGAAATTAAGTCTAGTGATAGTGGTGAATCTTAGTTCGGCTGGTCGGGGACCATACCAGTAGTTATTACATAGTCGTAGCCCTGTATAATTAGTGTCTCTTGAGGCAACTCAAGTAGTCCGTGGGTGCGCGATGCGTGTTTAACTCTGGCGGAGGTCGGGGTCTTGTAGAGACCATAGAGCCCGTAGGACTCGGAATTCAGGAGGAATTCAAAGAAACAAACATGAAGTTTGTTGTAGGGGCTTAATGAAAAGCCACAGTCCATGAATAAGATTCCTGCTATGTTTTGTGATGCTCTAAGGATGTTTTATTGGCTGCTCCATCATGTTTAGTTGATTATTTAGTTTGTGATCTTGAGATTTGGGAATCAAATAGTGATACTATCTCTACCAATAGTGATACCATGTCTGCTAAAAGTCCCACTATATCTACCAGTTCTCATAATAATGCAAATTGTAGAAACCCTGGTTTACGTGCTACTTCAGTAGAATCAATTGGTCCTGAGTCAATTACCATTATAACAGAAGCACTTGTATTGTACATCAACCAAAATATTGAGCTATTTGTTAATTAAGCTAAAGGAACGATACTTGTTCGGCCTAGCTACGTCCGGTCCAGTTTAACTGTAGGGACACACCTGAAAGGCAAAACAATTACCGGACCAGGAAGCTAATCTTGTAGGGTCAGAAATTGACCGGACCAGGAAGCTAATCCTGTAGGGTCAGAAATTGACCGGACCAAGAAACAAGCCTTGTAGAGTCATGGCTGACTGGACCAAGTGGTTAAATATCTGAAAGGTCTAACTTGACCGGACCAGAAACAATAGCAGGATGACCAAACGGTAGTTAATCAGTTTTTCATGCTTTAGATGTAACATTGTAATAATCGTAATTAGTAATCAAATAATGATTAATGCTCTGAACTCAATTTTTTTAGTTTGTGCGAATTTTCATTGTGTTTTAGTCTGTACCAAATTCGGTCAGAAGTGACCGAACTATGTGATACTTTGCGGGGTATGTTTCTTTGCAGATTAACACACGAGAATGTGTGCGAGCAAGATGGTCGTGTCGGCGTCATTCATTGACTATTCTGAACGCCAGTGTCACCCGGCGGCGCTCGACAGAGTCTAGCCTGAGTTCGTGTGGAGTCGAAGAGAGCGCGCAGTGGTGTAACGAGACAGTCTTGGCTCTGGCGTGTCACGGTGAACGTACGTTACGGAAGCATCGTACGTTCCCGTGACCCCTGGTGTAGGTGTGAGATGGAACACCGGGGTGGTTTTTAGTCAGTAAGAGTCTGACAGACCCCTCCGCTCGCCCCGTGGCGGAGGACATCCATGAGGATTTTCCACCCCGGAAAGTATATGACGGGGCTCAAGTTGCACTTCATGTCCGTTTATTCGGAACCGATCAATAGTAACGCGAGCTGATGTCCATAGAACTAATGATGACAGTTAAATTGCAATAATCATTGTAGGGTTAAACCGGTCCAATGATAAATCAGCTATAGGGAATAATAATATTCCGGACTAGCCAAAATAAGATAAAATAAATTCTGAAGGGCTTGTAGCCGGACCAGAATTTGTTAATCTGTAGGGCTTGTAGCCGGACCAGAACTTGTATCTGCAGGGCTTGTAGCCGGACCAGAACTTGTTAATCTGTAGGGCTTGTAGCCGGACCAGAGCTTGTTAATCTGAAGGGTCAATAAAAAAAAAAAAAGACCAGTCCAGAACTTGTTAATCTGAAGGGTCATTGAAGACCGGTCCAGAACTTGTTAATCTGAAGGGTCAATGAAGACCGGTCCAGAAGTTTTAATCTGAAGGGTCATTGAAGACCGGTCCAGGACTAATTCTTACCAGCTGTCTGTAGTCTTTATCTGTCTGTAGGGTTTAGATAAACCGGTCCAGATTGTAAAGTACGATTTTTGGTCAGGATAATCGAGCGATTTATGCTTATTACAGATGTATGAATTGTAAGCGTACGAGGACGTCCGCAAGTCAGTATGGCCGTGTCGGCGGCGTTGTCGTAAACACCACGTGCACCGATCACGCCACCGACAAGTACGTCACCTGACTTCTCCCACCGCCCCACTGCTCGACTTGTTTTGACACCAGTATAAAAGAGCGAGCAACGAAGCGGCAGGGGACTTGACCATTGGACATCGTACGGACATCATGTGCTCAGAAACTATATCGCGTTCGTATCTGGTTGTATCGTGTACCTATAGTGCTTGATTTGCTAATGTGATTAAATTGTTCATGAAATTATAATCTGATGTGAAGTGCAAACCGTGTTTCTATTGCGCATTAACCAACACTACCCACTTAGTACGCCCACAGTAATTAAGATATGCCTGATAATAATGACACACACTTTACCTTTTCCTATACATATTTCATTTTATTTTTGTTATAATTTTATAAGGCTATTTATTAAAGCTTGTTAAAGCTTGTAAATTAAATAGTTACCCAATCTTATGATTTTATACCCTATACAAGGATAAGAAGTTGCGGTCTACGTTCCTCACATAAAATACATATACCTAATACAATTATATTTATTTCTATTTCGTGTACAGGCTGTAATATGAATGTACCGCATATTGGTGCCTACTTGTAGTTCTGCTCACGCACAAAGGTCGTGACAAAACATACATATAACCATATACATGTCTTGTCATCATACGTAACTCAACAATACGCAAATAAACATCAACGCTTTTATTCGCTTTTAGCTTAAAAGCAAATATCAAAATTGTTCAGTCGGTGGAAAACTGGAAATTCTAACCGCAATCCGATGTGACAAGCAAAAATATCGTTACGATGGCATGAGCCATGGCCGACAGATGATTACTTACCACAACGAAGTTTTAAATGAACAAAGTGTAATGGTGGCCACCTTACTTAGTTACCTTTTCGTCCACACCTACGCCACACCTTACTAAAATGGAACCTCATTGACAAAGTGATGTAATTAAGAAATAAAATACTAGGTTTTGAGGAAAATAAAAACGATTCTTGATTAACAGCTTATCGTGTCATCTCCGGTGCCTGAGCCTGTGACAAATGAGAGGGATTCCTTAGTTTTATCAAACCTGGCTCCACGATTTATTTCCCCAAATGTTGTCCGACGGTTCTCTATTTTCCTAACTTTGTTATCCATAATCTAAAGTGCTATAATTTTTTTTGTCCCAATCATCATTTGTCCGAATGGTAACTGGCCCGAAATTAATGTCACATAATATCACATGCCATAAAATTGAAATCCTTAAATACAATATGCCCTTAATTTGTTTGTCATAAATATTACAATCAAAAGGTAGGTAGGTAGGTACAAAAGATTTAAAACCGTTTTCATTTAAAGTTATAAGTCCTAAATTCAAATTATTTAATGTTTATTTATTCTAATAATGTTTTTAAAACAAAGTATTACAAAGCTACTGTTAGCTGCTGTTGCAGCATGCAGCATGCAAGCAAGCATGGAGCATGCAAACAAGCATGCAGCATGCAAGCAAACATGCAGCAAGTATGCAAGCGAGCATGCAATATGCAGCAGGCATGGTTTCTGTCACGGCTCCGGCACTGCGGGTCTACGGCGGTCCCACGCGCGCTAATCGTCGCCGACGGCTTTCGCTCACCGCCGCGGCTGAGGCTGGCCGGCAAACCGCGGGCCGCCTCGCCCCAACGCCTACGCGATTCTAAATTACACTCTAGGGGTAGGGCTGACAAGACTGCGTAGAGTCGGATTTACAGCGATTCGTTCCTGTCACTAAAACCTAATTTTTAGCAAATGTTTTAGGACTAACAATTTTATTATAAACTAGCGACCCGCCCCGGCTTCGCACGGGTGCAATGCTGATACTAAATACACTACAGAAAAACTGTGAACGTTGTATATAAAAACATAGCGGCCCGCTCCGGCTTTTTTATAGGCACGCTCTTGCCGCACCGGGCGGCCGGCCGGTACCGCCGCAAACGCTACGTCCCGCAATTTTTAAATCTGTAATATCTTCGAAAATTTTCACTTAAATCATACGGTGTAAAGGGCCATATAGATCTATATTAAATGAACAATGTATTCAAGGTATTTAATTGGTTAAGGATTAATGCTGTATTGGTTAAAATCGCTTCGAAAATTAGCCATTATTTGTCGTAAAAAGTAAATGACAAAAAAAAGTTATTGTGGGTTATCCATAAGAGATAGACATTACCATCACGGACTTTTCTGTAGACCTTTTCAATGTGTACAATACTTAGTACATTATTTTGATAAAACTCGTAGGGTTCAGCCTGCGTTTGCAATGTAAGCGGAAAAAATGTAATTATTTACGACATCACATTAGAAACCTCAAAAATAACAGTACTTCTCCACTATTTAATGGATGTTATTATACATATAAACCTTCCTCTTGAATCACTCTATCTATTAAAAAAAAACGCATCAAAATCCGTTGCGTAGTTTCAAAGATTTAAGCCTACAAAGGGACATAGGGACATAGGGACAGAGAAAGCGACTTTGTTTTATACTATGTAGTGATGAAAATTCGGAATAATACATATTATAATACTAATACAATACTAGGACATATGACTTTATTTCATGCAAAATTAGAAGATTCAATTATTATATTAAAAAATTCTAAATGTTGTTTTACATTACTATACTACTATTTACTTCTAAAACTATTTTGTCATAATATCGAATACATATTATGACAGAATAGTTTTAGAAGTAAAGATAATTATGTAAAACAAAATTTAGAATTTTTGAACATTGTGGTTACTGAAGTTTATAAATTAAATAGCAAACGTGTTATGGATAATGATTTTCGGACAAACAATTTTAGGAGAAGAATGGGAGTATCGTTGTCGACACATAAGCATCTACCTACTATTCGTACGTGTCGCAGCTTGCGCGAAGTGTCAACAAAACAAATTGTACCTATCAAAAGTTTTCGTGGGTAGGTACACAAAGCTGCTGTAATTCCCTATTTATTTCAGACCACTTGCAAAAATGGCTATTGGGGCGCCAGCTTTGTGTTTGTAATCTGCTATTTTGATATGTTGTTCCTTAAATGTACGGATTTACATTCACGACTATTATGATGCTATTATAATATACCTACCTATAGCAGATAGGAAGACACTGTTGTCTGTCCTTTTGGTTGATCTAGACTTCAAAAGCACGCCTATTTTTTTTAGAAACTAAATACTGACACAGTTATAAGTAATTACAAAACGCATCAGTTCGACTACCAAATTACTTCATTCTGCTCCACAAAAAGTAGAAATTATTATCAGATCCTGATGTCGCGCCTTCAGAAATAGCTATCAGCCCCGCTATAATTCAGGAAAGCAAAATGTCAAGGAAAATATATCAAAGATAAATCTTTCTTTTCGATTCTTTTTTTTTTTACACACTTTAGATAGTATTCTCAACATGACGTATTTTATGGAGGGATGTGATTTGGTACCAACTATATAGTTACACCATTTCCCGATTATTCACCGATCTCAACAGTTAGATATATCATTCTAATCTATTTTGCGTAGACATGAAATTGCCCTCTTAACAGATATATCATTCTTTTCTATTTTGCGTACTCATGAAATTGCCCTCTTAACTCGATGGCCCAACTACCAGTTGGCGATGTTAACTTAAACTTTATCATTTCATAATAAAGGCATTGATACAAAGGCTGGAAAAAGGCCTTCATTACTGCGTAGGCTACTACCAGTGTTGACAAAATACCCACCGCGTAAGCAGTGTCTGAACAGACCTATGTCGGTTCTTATTTCATTGTCTAAAATCTTTGAAAAGGCTATAAATTCAAGCCTAACTTATTACCTAGAAAATAATAATTATTATACTTGCGCAAAACCAGTATGGGTTCAGAAAACATAAACGTACTAAAGATGCAGTTCTAGAACTGATCAATAGCATATTTAATGCCCTAGATAATGAAACCAAAACACTCGTCATATTTCTAGATCTGTCCAAAGCATTTGACACTGTCTCTGTCACCATCCTTCGGAAGAAAATGCAACATATGGAAATAAGCGACTCTGGACATTTTCAAAGACTACCTTACAATTGGCTACATCCAATTTGTGAAAATACAAACCTCACCAATTGATAAGATTGATCTCAGCGGCTTTGGGGTGCTGCAGGATAGTGTACTTGGTTCTACACTCTTTCTTAATCTACGCAAGCGAACTTTGTCAATTAAACATTAAAAAATGTGTAATATTCGCCTAATATGCAGACCACACCGCTGTATTCGTATGTAACAAAACCTGGGAAGATGCTCAAACGAATGCAGAGAATGCTCTCATAATTATCATGCCGTGGTTGAATAATAATTTGCTCACTCTAAATGTCGCTAAAACTAATGATATCGCTTTCTCACCATCCCAATCTTAATTTACTCTCCCGTAAAACTCATAGTTTGACACAAATACACCTGCAATTGCCAATGCATGAAGACGGCAAATAACGTCAAGTACCTACTTTGGACCTCTTCCTTGACTCCAACATGAATTGGCACACACTTCTAAAAGTACTGACAGGACGTGCCCGCAAACTAATATTTACCAAAGGCTTAGATAGACACGCAGAGTGGGTCGCTTACAGCTGTATATTATGCTTTGGCACAGTCCCTTCTCTTATAGGTACTGTATCTCAGCGTAGGATGGTGCTAATGCCGCGGCATTTGAAAGGCACAGGAAGCTATGTTAAAGGTTATGCTTAAGAAACTACGCAAGTCAAGTACCCAAAAAATGTTACATTCGCTTTATAAAAGAAATGTATTCTGTAATATAGTGAATGTAACATTTTATCAGTGAGACAGCTCTTTGTCCTTCAGTCAATTTTGCGCCAACATTCCTCTCACCTATGTCCCAAGACGCATGAGTGATAAAAGACGCAAACGCCATGTATGTCCCAACCTACGCCATAGGATCACTCTTGTCAGTCGACATTTCCGTCCTAGGTCCTCGTCTTTGTATCAAAGCGAACAAACAACTCAACAACTACGAGCATTCTTTCTCAAAGTGCAAATTGCTGTTGCGTGATTGGCTGTTAAAACTTTCATAAAGTAACAACCGATTCTACAGTGAAATCTGTACACTCATCCCAATCACACACACACTCACTACACCAACCTACTCACACCACACAACACACATTTCAGCTTACCTTTTGTTCGTATCTAGATACTTCTTTAGTTCCAAAACAGAACTAAGTTATTACTCCATCCAGTATTTTTTTATCTGTTGATAATTGCAGATATACTCGTAAGTATCTCTAATCTCAACACATCATTCCAAACTGACACAGCTAATGTTCGGTGGCCGCAAAATATTATAAAACATTTTAAAAGACTTGCCCATTGATCTCCATACGAAACTACCTTTTGGAAGGAGCAACTAGAATCAATTCTATTTTCTTGTTGACGTTCAAAATAGCCTTTTATGTGCCTAATTGAAATAAATTATTCACTTTTTTTTCCTGATCTTCGACATCAAAGACTCATCAAGATTGGAAAAATAACGTATTTCGATTTCTGTTTAGTAAGTAGCTAGCCGTAGAGATAAAATTGTTCCTAAGCAAAGCTTGTAAATACCATCATTCTATCTCAAATGAATATAATATTTATCATACAAGCCGAAATTCATATATGATTAAGGTAAGTAGGGGAAGGTGAGGTAATACGATCCCTGTAGGTCAAATGATCCCCCGCCGTAAATGAGAGACAACTAGTGCACACTATCCAAATGCACATGAAACATGTTCCCCACACCCCTGCCAGTTGCCTCTCCAAGTGTCATGGCGTTGCGAGCGCTTGGCGTGATTTTATTAAAAAATAATCAAAAAGTGTGGCTCTAATCTAAGGTAAGCCTGTTTTTGGACTTTCATTGCTTTTTACATGTTCGTGTTTATTAAAATGTTGTTTTATTTGCGGGTATTAATAGCAGTTAGCTAATATTTAAGCAATGTTCGATCACCGCACGCGGTAATTGAAGGTTATGTTTTGATCGATATCTTGGAATTTAGTTTTTGGGGCGAAATGATCCCTTTCTGTGTGTTTAAAATGATCCCTGGAATCATTTTACCCCATTAGTATTTGTTGTTTTTACAGATCATGCCGAGAATTTATATACGCAAAACTAATCGTCAAAATTGGCCTGAAGAACAAATGCAAAAGGCATTAGATGCCGTCAAAGATGGTATGTGGTTGGTTGGTTCCTGATAAGAAAATTATTATTTTTTAAATGAAGAGTTGATTTTTCTATTGCATTTTGACATTGATAAAAAACCTGTGATAGGGATGAGTATTATTGTTTTTTTTTTATTTAGAAGAAGAGTTTATTTGTTTACTTATTGCTTGACTAGGTATATTGTTAAATTTGCAAACCTTTTAAAAGTTTGTTGCAATGTTTAATGTTTAGTTTTGTTGATTAAGTAGTAGATAATTATAAAAAAAGATATCTAATGAAACTAGAGGTCTGCAAAAGTTTTGTGTAACTTGCTTACATACTTAAATTGTTATGAACAATACATATGATTAAAATAAACAGCTGAGTGTTTTATTTCACTGATATTTATTAACTTATGGTATAAAATGAAGGGATTATTTTACCCCTACCCCAGGGATCATTTTGTACATAGGTGTGTATAAAATGATCCTTTACTAAACTTTAACAAAAACCTCTAATACAAAAAAACTACATACATATAATAAAAAATAAGTATGGAGTTACACAGTTAAGTAAATTCATTACCTCCAACAATAGAAACCTTGCGATTTTGCCTTTAACTTTAGTCACAGTTAAGTTTTTCCCTTAAGGGGATCATTATACCTCACCTTCCCCTACATAGCTTAAACAAGTTCATACTCAAATCTGGGCAACAATTTAATCGCAATTACGGTTGTTTTCATCTAAATTGGTAGAAAACATCTCAATTTTTACATGTAAACTGGACTCGAAAAATCGAATTAATAAAACGGGACCATTTTCAGTCACAGGGCAGTAATTCGGTAGCTTTTCCAAGTAATGGGTCGGCTCAGGCGTGTCCTAAGCTAAAATAATGAATCAACTCGAAAACGACGCAAATCCAATTTTCGTCTTTTAACCAAAGATAAAATCACCCATCTATACTTACACCTATTACAGGTATATGTATGGACAGGTGAGTTTATCTGAGTAAAAGCCTTTTTAAGCGATTTCAAAAAAATTTGGAGGTTCTCAATTCGGTTGTTTTTTATGTTTGTTACCTCAGAACTCCGTTATTTATAAGCTGATTTCCAAAATTCTTTCGTTATTTGAAAAGATATACTTTCAGATTGATCACATAGAAATTTCATCAAAATCGGTTCAGTAGTTTGGTTTTTAAACCAAAATTACTGGTAATAATTCAAGTAAACGAAATTGCGTCGTTTGCTTTCCTATGACTTTTCTTTTTGAATAGTTATGCCTCAGGGGTGGTCCCATATATGTATTTTTGCCACTTAGTTTATATTGATGTTGTTATAAACTTCCTGTCACTGATATATATACCAAGCAAGTGTTATACGAATTTGTGTGGGGTATAACTTAAAAGTGAAAAAAAGCTTTTTCTATAAAAAAAAACACCCGACTTCCAAAAAAGACACTACAAAGTGAAAAATTACTTTAATTTTGGAAGTCGGTGTCGGCGTTGGGTTCGCATGTTTGTTGTTTGCCACCGACTACCGAAATTAAAGTTTAAAGTTCACTTCAATTTTTTTTCAGTATATGGATCACTCCCGATTTGTAAAATGAAAATATGCTTGTAGTTCCCGCAATATGCGACGGAAGATAGCTATTTCTTCGGAAAAAGAATTAGCAGTAAGTGCTGAAAGCGTTTTATTGAATATAATAAGTTTAAAAACTTTTGTACAATAAAAAACAACCGACTTCCAAAAAAGACACTGCAAAGTGAAAAATAACTTTAATTTCGGATGTCGGTGGCAAACAACGAAAATACGAACCTAACGACAAAAAATTAAAAAAACAAAAAACAAGCTACTGAACCAATTTTCTATGAGATTAATCTGAAAAAACAATTGCAAATCGGCTTATAAATAACGGAGTTCTGAGATAACAAACATTAGAAAAAAATTATTAAATCGAATTGATAACTCCTCCTTCTTTTGAAGTTGCTTAAAAATAGAGGAATTTCTTAAAATGCTCAATAGTGCTTTCTGTCATGTTGGTATCAATAATTAGATATAATTAATTATCAAATTGTATCATAGTAAATCGAAAATGCATTGAAATTAGAGGTAACTTCGTGATGGTTTTCTATCAAGGAATGTTTTTTTTTTCGCTTAGTATAATAGCATAATCAACCTATACCGTTCCCTGCTGGAACGCAAGCCTCTTCTTGATGAGAAGGAGTGGGCCGTAGAATAGAATAGAATAGAATTCTCTTTATCATGCCCTAATCCACTAAGCGGGCCCAGTCGAGTTGGTAGATGTCACACGCCTTCGAATTTTCGCTTATATTCTGTAAAATCCAATATACGAACGGCAATGTTGATTTATTCTCGCTCTTAACGGTATGATAACTATGCAACTATACCTTCATCTTTGAAATGTCAATATTGTTTGTCGATTTCCCTGGTTATGCAAAACCAGGGAATTCGACAAACAATATTGTAATTTGTGTAACTTACAAACCAGGAACTTAGTTTCGTATGGATGCCTACATAAAGGCTCCTTCAAACAGGTGCGACTCGACACGCGACACAAAGGCACCGCAAGTCGCGCAACGAGCGGTGCCTTTGTTTCACGCGCGATTATATCGCGTGTCGTGCCCGTTTGTAGGAGCCTTAAGCTGGATCACCGTTTTTTTTACTCAATGCCTGGCTACACACAATTATTACAAAAGCATTCTTTTTAACAGCATCTTAGTTTATTCACGCACGAAGTGTTCTGTTGTTGTAGGTACTTATTTCCACCAGCTGTGGAAAGTCCTAGGGCATTAATGTCTTAGGATTTTTCTATCTTAAGTCCGCCTCTGTATTTTTTCAAAATAGAAACAAATGAGAGCTCATGAGATTTACCTACAGTCAGCGCCGAATTCTGAGCAACTAAAGGCGCGGGCCCACCGCGGTGCACGGAGAGGCTACGCACGTGTATTAAGCTTCGCTTTGGAAGAAAATGTATGTGGTTGTATCCACTGCAACCCACGCAGAGGCTACGCATGAATTGACGTCATTGATACACGCGTGGCTTGCACGAATAGGCGGTTACATAGCTCAACGCTGGCAACGTGGGTCTACGTGTCCACTAGAGTACACGAATATGACCCACGACTATGTATAGCTAAAAAAAAATGACAAAATGGCGCAGGCGTCGCTCGCTTTCCCGCCCGTCTCACCTCCCCACACCTCCCGCAGTGAATCCCGTGTCCGTGGATTGCAGTGGCACGTGCGTAGCCTCTCCGTGCGCCGTGCCACGCTATACATAGTCGTGGGTCATATTCGTGTACTCCAGTGGAAACGTAGACCCACGTTGTCAAGCAAATTAATACAAGCAGCTAAAATGCGCCGTGTGCCCGTGCACAGCATGCGCCGCGGTGGGCCCGCGCCTTAAAAATTGGAGCAGCTGTGTCCATTCCTAATTCCAATTTAAATCAACAAATCTAGAAAGGTGCATGCTCCAATTAAGTTCCAACACCATTTCAGTATTAAAATTCTGAAAACAGTTGTACCTAATAATTATAATGATCCCTTCGCACTCGAAGCACTCTTGCCATCTTTATTACCTTCCAATTTCTAGACAGCATTCCCACTTCCACGAAACAGTGTTGTGTCACAAGCGAGGCTCCAGAAAATTCTGCAATGTAAAACAAGCGTAAATGTAAAAAGGCATTTACGAGCCGGCAATTTAAAACCCCGGCCCATGTAAAACAAAATCTAATGACAAGCTTTGACGCCGTTTGCGAAGGCCACCTGAATCTGATATACAAAATTATGCCCATTAAATGTAACAACTTTTCTTTCAAAACAGCCGTGTAACCTTAGTTTGTGCAGGGTTTTGTGATGTTGTTAATGGATAGTCTCGGATTCTCGATTCTGATAATACGTAACCGCACTGTAGTAAGCGTAGGTAGGATAATAAGCTTACTTGTGTCCAATTACGAGAACACTACACTATAAGTGATTGATAAGCCAGTTAGTGTTTAGTAGCCGGCTGCCCTCGCCGAGTATGGCAATCAGGCTAAAGTAGGTTATACGTGCACAGTCTTATTGATAGAACCGTTCACGGCCAGTGTCATCTTTGCACGATCCTACAGTAGTTACATACATTTATATTAGGTACTTGTATATTCTTTTATGTATTCAACGAAAGAATTTGAATAGGTAAACTATCATATTTTTTTACTAGACTCAATTTGTGAGCTACTCGTGTATAGGTATACCTATTAAACATAAATTTCAAGGCGTAGTAGCAACAATTATAGATAATAAAAGAGAACCACGCCGCGATCCATTAGAATAAAACATGAAAAAAAATCTGTTGATAGAAATAATTTTCGTGCAAAAACAGTGGTCGCTCTCCCAACCCAGTGATGCGCCACATCAACTTAACCAAATGCGAATATAAAGCATTTTCACGACAGTTATAAAAAAATATTCACATTATCTTTTTACGGCCGAATCATTAAAAAGAAGGAGTGCTTTTGATGTAATGAGATAAACTGAGATCTAGATACTTGCGACTGTTTAGTGCATAATGGTAATGTTCAAGACGTGTAGTTATTTCTTTATATGGCTTCGGCGGCTATTTTAATGATACTTTAGGCACTTCCAAAGAATTGAAAAACGTGAGTAGGTATTTCAAATAGAGTAATCATACAAATAAACTCAAAACTCAAACTCAAATTATATATTAATAATATCTATATATTATATAAATAATTATTCGCTCAACTGTCACTAATGAGACACAATTACTTTTCCTATTGTTACCGATCTTTAAGAGATTTCGCGACATCGGAGCGGTTCTGATAAATCCGTCTTGTAATGGCAGATATTTATATGTACAAAAAAAAAATCCGATACCGTCGCGTGAGCGCCGAAATCTGCAAAAAGGTTTTCTACAGACATATTTAATTTATAAAGTTACAAAATGAATTTCTTTTAGCATAGCTTTATTAATCTCATTGTTGACTATAAAAAGTGTAATTAACCCAAACTTACCTCATCTATTAAGAATACTTGTAATTAATTGTACTTTTACTTGTATTTTAGCTGTTAGAAAATGTTTTTTATAGGAATGTACAGTTAACAACTGTTTTGTTTTCATGTATAGTCAGTTGCCAGGCAAAGCATTGTTACATTGCTTGCGCATTGTTGCGCACATTAAGCCGTTAGTACCGGCTGTCATGTACCTAAAGCTTTAGTAGTCGTTACGGGTAGTCAGAATCCCTAAAGTCTGACCATCAGTCTTATCAACGGGTACCGAATTTTCCCATTTACTGGGTTGTGGAGGTTATAGGTCGTCGGTATAAGCCGACCCCAATATAGTAAGGAAATGTCAAGGAGATGATTTTTTTGCGTAAAACTTTACAGAAATAAATGCCACACAAGTCACAAACAAGCTATTATCAAAACTAGACACTAAGCACAACTAGCTTTAAAGCATATAATTACTAAAAGCTTCTTGTGGGTAATACCTGTTTAATTTCCCCCAGCGGTTTTTACTCGATTGCCTTTGAACAGCTTGTAATTGATGTAAGTGTACCGTTAATAACTAAGTACTCATCGTTATATTAATAGCTGTTCATTATAATGTAGCTTTTATTATTTATATTGCAAAAAGGGATTAATTAAAAACATGCTTTGTTGAAATGTTGATTGTGTTTGTCCTCATAATAACCGTAAAGCTAGTCTCGTAAGGTTGTATTTTAAAGATCTCTTTTAGCGATAAGACCGCCCATTGTGAGACCTGACACCACTTGTAAAATTTCTACATTTATATCTGTAATATATATGGTGTACATAATAAAGAGTATTTTATTCAAAATATTCTATTCTATTCGAGTTATTTATTGGATATCCAAAATTAAACGGTTGCTAATTAAGGCAGCTTTTTTAAAATGTCAATCTCGTCTTCAAATATATTTAGTAGTCTAATGAATTAATATGTCAGCGACGAACTTTTAGCGTCTAATTAATGCTTTTCAAGCGACCATATATATTGTAAAAGAAGCTACTGTTAATTAAGACGCAGCATGGTGACAATTCATAAGCAACTAAATTTGTGATATGTCTACGCATTGCCAGCTTCTAATAAGTGTATCAACTGCATCTATAAAATAATTTCAACGTACTCTAATTTCATATAGTCACCTATATTTTTATACGTTACCATAAGTAATTGATGAGTGAATCTACATACTATAATTGAACATTAAATTACCTTATTATTGTCATCAAAATATAATTGTCAATGAAAGCTCTAATTTCATGTAGGTAAGAATAACATTTTTTTTTATTTTGAATTAACTTCGAAGGTTTTTTTAAGGCAACACAAACAAGAGACCGAATAAAAATACAATGCTTAACATTCTCCCTTTCGTGTCCACATGTCACATGTTGCTACCCTCATCGATAAATGTCAACACAACGCACCTTTAACGATGGAAAAATATACAAACACTCTATCGCGGTGAAGCTTGCCATAGTATTTGACGTATTTATAGTCACATTATGATCGTTATATAATTTGTGGAATATTGCATATGTTTTTCACGCCTGTACTCCCAAACAAGTACCTTGGCAGAACTGTAGTTCACCCATTTTTTTGTTCCTAATACGCACTAGAGGCGAGCCAAATTCAAATAACTGGGCACAATCCGGACTTCTACTTAGAAATATATCTACTGAAGTACTGACCATTAGGATTTAAAGTAAGAAACGTTTTTAAGTAAAGAAAAAACTTGAAGGAACACGAGTTTTTGCTACAACGTTTACAAAAGCTTCTTTTAAAACTAAACCAACTCAATTACATTGCAAGCGGATGTTGATACAGCACAAGCGTGGGTAAAAGATTAAGAGCACGTTTTGCGCCGCACTTAATTAAATGTAGAATTTTAATTATCGGATTTTCTGCGCCACAAACGTAGTTCTGCACTAGATTAACACTGTGCACTTACAGTCGTACAAGGTTGAATACCAGTACCTACCTATTTATAAATTTAGTCATTGTTTTATGACTCCGTAGCATCTCATTTTTATGTAAGTACCTATTACATGAACACAAACGTACTACTCAGTTCACAAAAAAACAAATATAAATTTTATCGCTGCATAAGTACTTACTTATTTAAGTTGTGAACAATTAAAAAAAATAGAATCTGCGTCGTTACATCTTCCACATGACTGCTCAATATCTGCAAAATGGTCGTATTGAAATATGTTTACCTATATCAAAATAATCTTCAAATTCCTCTCAGTAATTTTGTTTCGAATTTTCCGAATATAACGGCCTAATATGATGAGATATTAAACAGAGGAAGAAAAATAAACAATCATTTATTGACTCAACTTCGCAGAGGTCCATGATGTTTTCATTTAGTTGGCACTTCCGGGAATATGAATGAGTCCCAATGTAAACGAACAGAAGGTTCCAATTTGTTCGATTGTAATTCAATTGTTCAATTTACCGAACATGAATATAACAAAGATTTAAAGAGCATTAAGATTTTTCTCTTAATTGTTTCGGCCCGGCCTCTTTCTAAACAGCTTTGTGTAATGCTGTTTTGCCCTTTACTATTTTCCGTCTTCATGTCGTAATATAATTAAATTTTTCAAGGAGAAGGAATTAAAAAACGAAAAAAATATTTGGAAAAAGTCACGTTTCCTGGGTTTTAAAACCTCTAAGGATCTCATCGATTTGGTTTCACCAACGAAACATCCACCTATGCCGCCTACACATTCACACAGCGGTTCCGAGAATGCAAATGTTCAGATTCTCCTCAAACAGTTACTACAAAATAGGTACAGATAGCGTCAGTATGTGCTAACCCCTCAAGTTTTAAAATGTTACACATTAAATTCCTTACAAATAATCTAAAGAATACTTCAAAAAGAACCCATTGTTTCGACTCAGATTCGAACCATCGCATCACCGAACGTCGTCATACTCATACCGGCAGTTTGACGAACTAGCCAGCGAGCCCATACGAATTGCGTTGAAATTGTTATCTACTATGGTCTGAGTCATTTTATCTTTAGGTGGGATGTCTAATCGATAGATGTTATAATTTGAGGGTATCCATTAATTTTACTTACATACGTTGTCTTTATAAAATTTATCCATACCCTCAAGTTATAACTATAACGTTTGATGTATACGTTCACTTAAAACGGCGAAGAGTAAACGACTACGATTTATTCATTAATTTTTAAAATTATTTATGATTTTATGAGAACTAAAATAGTTGTTCTGTGTGAACAAAATGTGAGCATAAAAGGAATTGCGAGACAGCTTGGCATAGCAGTAAGTTCATTATAATATTAATTGTGTTCTCCGATTTTTTTCTTGTTGAGCTATTTGCGGTATCTTGTGTGTGGTATTTAATAACTTATTTAAAACCATTTTTTTCTATACAGAGACAAACGGTGCGCTTATGGGTGCGCAGATTTCAAGAAACCGGCGATGCTAAGACAATGACCATGGGTCGGAGAACTACTGGGATCTATACGGACCAATCTGAACATCATCCGGATATTGTTAAGGTTCACACTACACCGCCGTTTACATCCACTCGTTACAGTTCGCAACGGCATGGAATATCTCTCTGTCCACGGTTCGAAGACATTTACCTACACGCAGCGAACATTCACAGTTATCGACCTGCAAAATATGTCTAACAGAAGAACATCGAAGAGAACGATTGCGATTTGCCCAGAAATAGCAGTTATATTAATTAAGTATGACAACAAAATAAACAACGAAGACATTTAACTCATTTGATTCCACTATTTTACTTTGTATAGCAAAATATTCTAAGTAGATATCATGAGCTAATAAGAGATGTTAATTGATTATCTATTGATAACATGTTTATTCACTTATTATGCTCATGATTGTAATCCTGCCAAACTAACTTCTAGTTCCTAGACAAGTTGCAAACGCTTCAAAACTTGTCTCTTTCGATGTCACTTGTCAGACTGTCAAATGTCAAATTTGTATGCTGAGACGACATGACAGGTCACGTGACATTTCGTTAGGTTATGTCAATCTAAAATATTTCTACCGCTTATATTTTATCGTTTACCTTAATAGGATGCCACTTGTCTAGGAACCCAATTGTGTCAGTTGGCAAAATAGTATATTATGATAACTGTAAATAAAATTATCAAATCAAAATAAATCTTTGTTATAAAATAAGATCATAGTTTTGTTAAATAATAGCAATAATAGATATTATTATGATTATTAAGGTATTTTATTTTCTAAATTAATTAATTCTTTATAAATAATTATTAAAACAAAATAGAAAAATATATTAAAATAATAATTATAATGAACAAAAAGCACATTTCGTGGCTATGATTTGAACTTCCACTCATAGGCACGGCAAGCGGTCTTGAAACCTCTAGTCTATTTAGACGATGAATAAAACGTTCGTAAATGTTAACCCTATTATTGCTTGTCGTTTTCGCAATAATAAAAGTATTAACGTTTTATTGAAAAAAACAATAATAAACACAGAATTTTAAAAAATAAATACTATCTTAAACTTATTTATTCACTAAAACAATAAATTAATTAAAATAAAATGTTTTTGCAAAATACAAAAACCAACTTGGGCCTATCACGGATTTGAACGCACATGTCTTTTGGAGGGGTAAGCACTTAATGAAGCTCTCTGTACCTACAAGTGAAAGTGGTCAATATTGTACCGACCCCTGCAGTAATTGTTTCACAATCACTCTCTTGCTCATGAAGGCACGTACGGCATGCATCTGTCGTCGATTACTTTATTATTACTCCATTCACGCGAGCTACCGCGCGCCCCGTACCGCGGAATCGTGTTTCATTATTAAACGAGTTGAATATGTCGTTTAAAACAAATCATAAAGGTACGCGAGACCATCAATTATCAGTGGCCTACAGACGGTCATTAATCTAATCAAGCAACTAATCCAAATATTAAACATATAATTTACATACAATATTAGTTTTAGAGATTGCCTTCGGGTAAATACCCAAAGGGAAAATATCCAGGTAAATTCATGCATAGCATGCATAGCATAGCAGCGCATGCTGTGGTATGCAATGTGTATATATGTATATTTAAATAACTTCGTTCTTATAAAATTAAATACCCATCATCTGGGAATTCACCCGGATAAATACCCGGTATTTACCCAAGTTTGAATTACGCGGGAATTGACCGGGTAGAATCCCATCTGTAGTTAATTCAATCTATCAAAACACATCATGGCTGACTTTACCTTTAGAAATAACTTTAAAAGGAGTAAAAGAACAACGAAAAACATTAGCATTTTACTAAATCCGCGACCGAACTTTGTATTGAATAGATTGATCAGATCGAAGTCTTCTGCGACGCTTACAATATTGGAAATGTTATCTATCAAATCTTTAGAAAATGTTAAATTACTTTAGTAATGCTCTTGTACCTACTTTTACATCTTACCAGTAGATAAACCGAATAAAACTCAAATACCTAACTGAAGGAATGTATCCTTTAATTTCAGATTTGAAATGGTGGCCACTAAAACCTTTAAAAAGAGAGAGCTTTCGATAAATGAATAGTGTTCACATCTTGAATTTCAATTTATTTTCACGGCTGTCGAAGCTTTCAACTGGAACATGAATCACGCTACTAGCTAACGTAAGTATACATAAACATAAACAATCTTTATCATGTCTACACGTTATATCGATATGTGTGGAATCAATAAATAAGCCAAAATAGCTTTATAAAGCTAATTATAAAGTTTAAGCTGAAAAAGATTTCAGCCTCCAATGAACTTGAATGAACTTTAAAAAAGTACCGAAAAAGTAGATAACTCTTTCCGTATTTAGAGTCGTTAGTTTTCAAAACTAGCAAGAGAATTATTGCACTTACTTAAAACAAATCTTCCACCATTACACTTACAGTATAATTAGTTCCTATGGTGTGAATGATGTAACTCAGCATCAGAATGCATACCTATGAATTTTTCAATTCAGCGAAGCATACACGTGGTGCAATTAATCGATACAAACAGCGTATTATTTTCTGTTCCATGTAAATAACAAAATAAATTCGACGTAGGTCGTATACAAAAACCATACGGTGTTTTCGTTGCACAGTGACAGATATTACCTTGTGAGCAGGCTGCGTCCATTTATACATCGAGGCAGCAACCTGGTGCGGATCTAGCGCTGGCAAACTTCAAACTGATACAGTAATAGTCGGCTTTGCAGACCAACGAAACAAAAAGAGTTATTTATTATCAGTGAAGACCGGCTTAATAGTTGAAAATCTCAGTGTTAGAGATTTATTTAGTACAGAAAGCTCGGAATTAGACGGGATAAAGCGCGCCACAAAAAGATTTTTATACTTCTAAGCAAAAAGGTATTCTTTCGTAAATCCCACATGCTGTTGAATGTATTTAGAAAAAGTAATATTACAGTTGAAAAAATGTCTTCATTTGGTCTAAATAAAACTATAGTTTACTCACAAATTGTTGTTTCAGAACTAGAAACGGAAATTTTGGTTGGCAAATAACATAAACTCTGGAAAACCAATAAGAACTTAGGTGTTAAACTGAAGAAATACTCTTCCAGACCGAATTTCGTCGGCCATAGCGGCCAATGTCAGCGGAGACTATAGCCATTGACGCGGGAGATTTTTATAGTGCACTAGTGTGTGCGTAGACACAGATGCACTCTCCCTTCTCTAATAATGTCCGGTAGGATGGCGATCCAACACGACCAGAGACAGAGAGAGATCTACTAACTCAAATACATATTTGAGTTAGTAGATCTCTCTCTGGTCGGATAACCGATTAGGTACCTATCTTAGCATTTGAATTGCACCGATGCTCTGCAATTTCATATTGATTATTCATTTATAAAAATATGCCATCAATTTTCAGTATTTCTAAAAAATATAAATTTTCGATACTTACATTGTTGACTTTCACTTTAGTAATCCGTCTATAAATAAGTACTCTCTTTTAAAAACAAATAGGCAGCGGAAGCATTAATCATTATATTGTTTGTTCATATTATAATAAAACGAGATTAATGGAGCAGGATTAAAAGTTTTGATCGGTGGCCTACATTTTATGTGTGGGTATTAACGGCAGACATTTTAAAACAAAAATCCATATTGTATACAGTTCTACTGTTACTGTTCTACAGGATGGATGTCAGTCAATTTTAATGTTAGAGAAAATACTCTATTATGTACTGCATAGGAATTACAGATGTCACTGCAAATAGTATCAAATAGACAATAGGTACAATAGCACGCTTTTTTCGTTATAAAGTAGGTACCTACCTACGTCGAGGGGTGGAAAATTTGCGTGGTTTTATAACTGACTAGCAGCGCCCAGCGGGATTACCCGCATAAGTGTTGATCCGGTGGAAATATCGGGATAAAAAGTAGCCTATGTGTTAATCCAGGATTTCAGCTATCTCCATACAAAATATTATCAAAATTGGTCCAGCCGTTTGAGCGTGAAGAAGTAATAAACATATAAACACACACACACACACACAAACTTTCACCTTTATAACATTAGTGTGACCAATATAAATTTAGTAATATTAATATATTATATATAATTATATTATAATTAATATTTATACATTAATAATTAATAATACTTGCGGCCGAATATCCATTTCGTGTAAATTAATAATGGCAAAATAATAAGTATCGTAATATAATGACGTACTTAACTGGGTTTATTCGCTAACTTCCCGCTTGTTAAATATTTTTCTCTCGACGGAAAATATCCCAAAATACTTCGTAGTCATGGAAATGAACAAGGCTTGATACAATGTTTTAGTCATTTTAGACGAAATCTTTTTTTATTATATTATGTTTATTTCAACACTAGCAGCGCCCCGCGGTTTCACCCGCATAAGTGACGAACCCGTGGGAATATCGAGATAAAATCTATCCTATGTCCCTCCCCGTGATGCAATCTATCTCTCTGCCAAATTTTATCGAAATCCGTTCAGTGGTTTAGGCGTCAAAATGTAACATACAGACAGTTACTTTCGAATTCATAATATTAGTATGGTTTATAAATTAAAAAAGGTTTCGCCTGAAATGAGTAATATATTGTATTGTATTGTAGCAGTGGTGGCCCCGTAGATAGCGATAGATAACGGCCGCGACTAACTAGTTGTAGGTCGTATTATAGGTTCGAAGTTTCGAACACAAACAGGTGCTTTACTTTGTTTAAATTATTTCCACCACCTGCTCTCAATACGGTGAAGAGAAACATCATGAGGAAACCATCATGTCCCAGAACCAACAATTCGAAGATACGTGACATCTATCATGCACTGGGCCCGCGTCGTAAATTAAGGCCCACTCCCACTCACCGAGAGCTACAGTGCTATTCTGTAAGAATCTCACCGTGATAACTTAGGTGATGTGAGTTTGTTTTTGCTAGGTATTACCACTATTGACAGCTCACTCCAAGCTCACTTCACCTAAGTTTTCACGGTGAGATTTTTACAGAATAGCACTGCTGCAGTGCAATTCAATTCTAATTTCAGGCCTGCGTCCCAGAAATGGGAACATTAAAAGGCTGATTATGCTATATTTATTGCGGTTAAAGTGAGTATAAATTATTTTTTTATTTATATATATATATACTACCGGCGCCCAGCGGTTTCACCCGCATAAGTTTCGATCCCATAGTAATATTGGGATTAAAAGTAGCCTGTGTTAATCCAGGGTGTCAGCTACCTCGATATCAAATTTCATCAAAATTGGTCGGTATGGACAGTGATTGCGCGAAAGTATGTAGGTAAGTAGGTAAATACATGATGTTTAATCATTGAGAATTTAATAAACCTAACCTAACAAAGTTACCTACCAAAACTATAATTTGTAAAATTATATAATAAAACTCATGCTACTATTTAAAGGACTTCTTGTTTGTAAGAAATAATTTTCAGCGCTCACTAAAGAAACGGGACATGCTCATTTCAAAGGTTGGGAGCTACCTACCCGATTTGCGGTGAGCGTGCGTGCGCTACATTTCAATACTGGGGCTTCACATCTGTTCCTGAATTTTAAATTTTTCTCACGACGGCAATCTGCCCCAATATCGGCTCAGTCAGAATAAGTTCACCAAATCTACATTTTAATATTAAAATGTACAGTTAATTTGATAATTTTATAAATCAGGTTACTTAGGTAACCTGACCTGTTAGGTTACCTAAGTAAAAACACAAAAAATATTAGGTACTTAAAGTACCTATATTTTTTGTGTTTTTTTATGTTAAATCGCCCTGTAATTTGTCACAATGCAAAGCGAAAGCCTATCTTGATTACTAAAAAATATTTGCAGAACAGCAACTACCCTTCACTTTATAAACATTGGATTTTTTTCGAAACGTCTATTGCGTTACGAGCCCAAAGGTAGATCCATCTTTAAATGATCAAAAAACGTAATTGTAGCACATTCAGAAACAAAAAGACCAGAAATCACTTTACCTGAAGACCGTACAAATATTTACAGTTTTATTTTTATTGCGTAGATAAGTAGGAATACCCAGAACTAAGATACAGTAAGAAAGGAACCGGAATAATCCACCCTACTTGTTGTAAGCAAATTGCAAATTAAAATCGTACGATTTCGTACGTACTATTTGGAACACACCAAAACGAAATCGTTGCTACAACTGCTACAAGTTGCGTCGTGAGGTAATTGCCAACATCCAATGGAATGGGGAGTAGTGTATAAGATCTAATCTAAAAGTTAAGAACACCGGTATAATATAACAGGGTTTACAAAAAAGATTGTCCGATACGATCCGCTTTCCGTGTGTTGTTGTGGTGCTACGATCGATGAAATTCCACTTATAGACTACGGCGGTGTTTATAACAGTTAAAGGAAATGAAATTCGAGATTCTATTTGTTGCAAACACTTTTCAGATAAAAAGGGACCGAAGTCATTTCAAACGAACCTCACATGTTGAATTGGAATACGTTGGATGTTAGACACGTGTCTTATGATTCCTTCCATTGTAGTAAAATTTTACGAGCAGTAAAAGTCAAATATAAAGTAATGTACAGACGCCAGCACATCAAGCTACCCGAAACTGTCAAATTTTCCCAATCAACTGTGAACCTTAACTTATAAACATTGAATTTGTTTCGAAACGTCTATTATTAATTCTTAACGTTAACCTTGCTTTAGCGATAAAGTTGAAAACCTATTAAAGAATTTTGACAGATTGTAGTAATTGATGTGCTGGCGTCTGTACCTACAGCTCAGTCGTAATTTATTGACTTTGTGTCTGACACAAGACAATAAAATGGTACACATGTTGGCTGCTAGAGAAGTGCGCCCTAGGGCCCCTAGGGAACCGACAATGGACCGACGCTAAATAGACATCCCAACTCACACGCTTTATAAATACCGAACTAAATGTCGATATATTTTCTAGCCTGGTCTGGATTTAGAGGCAAAAGTTTTGTAGAAAGAATGATATTGACGCTAAAAACGTCATACGATAATTTTTTTTCAAATTAAGATTTGAGCGCAAAATCTTTTACTTACCTAAATAAATAAATAAACGCTTTCCTAATAATACTAATGTAGGAAACTAGCTTCTTTTTGATTTTCTATTTATAGGTATGGAGGAAAAATTCGCGGCTTTCAATAATTCAGAATAAAAATAAATCTATCCTAGATAAATCTCCTGACACGGTTTATAAGCATCTCTTAGGTAGGACCCTTTAATCTTCGATTCGAAATAATTCTTCGGCATTCTTTTGTGAATGCCAAACACATGAAAAGTAAAATATATACCTACTCACATTTCAAAAACAAAACGTAGGTAGGGATGAACCTATGGTTAATGTGTATATAGGTAATCTAATATTCCCTAGCATTGGAACGCATTATCAAGGTACACAGTAACAGAGTTTATAATGTGTGAAGTTATATCTCAACTTGGATTAAGAACACGTGAACTTATAAAACGATAATGTGACATTATCAAATTCGATATCCGTTCTAATATAAATTTTGATATCCTTAAAACTACCTCTTTAGATACCTACTCCTTAATTGTGTGGCGTTACTAGTTTTACGGTTTTCTGCTATCGTGAACCATACAATCAGAATGTAGAAACGAGAGCGTTCCCGGTGCTCTCACCCGCAGTAACAAAGCTTAACGACGTGACACCGTGAGCGCACGATTGTGCATGAATAATGATAGATTAGACTGCCACCGCATGTCTATCCAGACTACGTTTCCAACATCGAGAAATGAATCTGAAAAGCTTTCTAATCAAAGTCTTTTCTTGCTTGACGATCTTTCCTTGTTGTCAAAAGATAAAGAATTTTCATAAATCTTAGCAGACGGCAATTTTGCACTACGGAATTGTGGCTCCTAGCTATTTAATATCTGCTGTTTAACTATGAAACAAAGCCATCATAATGCGAAAGGTTTGTTTAAAATTAAAATTAGTCTATTCTCGTAGCGCTATTGTGCACCTGCAAATAATGTCAACTTAAGCAATTAGTCAGAAACTAACTGTGAACGTAATTTGATCCGAAATAGTTTATATCCAACTTTTGGCATCACATGGCCTCGCGCTGAATGGTTTGACAATCAATATTTTGTTTTCCAATCTCAATTAGTTTGATAATTGAACAACGCCTTCTTTTCCACCATTCTTTCATGATTGCTCAATTTAATTTACAATACACGCTTCTCTGAATCTGCGTTAAGGCGCTACCTCCAAAAACCTACTAAGCGAGCGAAAGAGATGCAATTACTTTTGAAACGCAAGAGTCATAGCTATAGTGTGCGTGCGCTCGGAATAAAACGACGTATGTTCCAAAACGAATTTACTCCTTTTTTTCACAAAATAAATGAATTAAATTTAAAACTACTTTGAGTAAACTTTGATATGATAATTTTCTATGTTTTAAAGTAAATTTCATTGAATAACTCTTAAGCGTTACGCCGTGATGTCAAAAAAAAAAATAGATATAACTTTGCAATTTTTTTGTATCAAGAAAAAATCATTGAATCGTGTAGGTATTCCTTTTACATAATACTAGACCAAATAATCAAAAAACATATACCTACCAAAATTTTAAATCCCTATTCCATATATTTAACAAGTTACACGAAATAGAAAAACCACATTTTTTTTATATATCACCTTAATAAAAAAGTTCAATACAAATTGGTTGACCATTATATTTACTCAATCGAATGTGTTTACAAGGAAAACACAGAACGCATCAATCGCTTTTGAAGAATGAGTACACGTGTAATGTTATTTACATATATAGCCACAAGGCATCTGTTACTTCATTAAAACAACAATCGTTGTATCTGTTGTATCTGGCCTATTTCAAAGTGCATTTTCCTGTAGCACTTATGTAGAAAAATTGGCACGAGTCCCGTAAGTAAACTCTCATACAAATAAATAAGTCAGTCTCAAAGAAATAAGTTTCGAAAACAGCTGCAAGTTTGCTTAAACTTGAAACTTATTGGCTTATTCAAGACAGAAACCTATATTTGAGCGGAATCAGCACGTAGTGTTGTGGCTAGTGCAGCGCTGACTCGAATAGTGTCTACAATTTATTCTAGATCGATAAGCGAATATGTTGCACGTAGGAAATTAAAGAAAGAAAGAAACTCATCGGAAGGAAATACATCCTGTTTTCACAGGTGAACTCACACTCATCACTTCACTTCAATTATTTCACTTCACAAAACAGCCAGCCGATTCTGTAAAAATCTCAGCGTGATAACTTAGGTGAAGTGAGTTTGTTTTTGCTATGAATTAACACTATTGACAACTCACTCCACGCTCACTTCACCTAAGTTTTCACGGTGAGATTTTTACAGAATAGCACCGCTGTACGTATAAAATTAGAAATGAAGTGACCTTTAACATCTTAACTCTATTCAGATTTAAATTGAAAGAGATTTGAGCGTCTATAAACACTAGCTTTTGAAGGCTGTGCAAAGAAATTCATAATCGAAAATAATAAAAATATACCGTCGTCGTTGCAATATCTAAACCTGCTAGAAAAGTCAGCAAACCTTTCAGGGAGCCCAAATTTTATGAGCTCTCGAGATATCCGACCTTTCGAAAGATTAGGCTACATTTCTTCATCACGATACCTGTAAATATGGCGAGGGAGTTTCTACCTGCTAGTTACAACAAATAAAAAAATGCTCAGTACAGACACTTTCTATGTGTAGTGTCTCACTTTCTTCTTGTGACTTTCTGAGATGGACATTGAATTATATAAGTTTATTTTAATTAATATAAACCAACATGGTTTATCATTCTGCATATGGCACAACTTGGCAAGCAACTTCTCTACCCATAAAACAAGACAAGTGGTCTATTACATATGTGAAGTAGTGGACATGAGAACAGTATGCATCTACGAGTTTATTTTAATTCTCTTCTTTAATATCTGCCACATCGAGCAATTCAAATATTAGTAAAAGTTCGACTTTGTAGAACGTCGTCTCTGTCATGACACGACAGTCGATATGACAGTCTCCTTCGAAAGCTCAATGAGCCAGTTTTACTTCCGGCCGGTTTGTTTTGATCCCGGCTATTCTGTATAAATCCCACCGTGGAAACTTTGGGGAAGTGAGCTGTCGATAGTGTCAATCCCTAGCATTGGGTAGAATGACGGCTCGCTTCAAGCTCACTTCGCCTAAATTTTCACGGTGAGATTTTTACAGAATAGACCTTTAGTTACCTACTGTATGTTCATTCCCAAATTAATATTTTATTTCTTGAAAGGCTTTACTGGTAATGTCCGAATCAGCAGTGCGATTCTGTAACCATCTCACCGTGAAAACTTAGGTGAAGTGAGCGTGGAGTGAACTGGCAGTGTCATCTTACCAGATACTAGGGATTGACCAAGCATACATTTACAATCATAATCGAGATTTTAATAATATTTTTTTAGCCTAATCCTATTGATATTTTTATATAATTCAAAGCTAGTATTTTAGTGGTCAAAACATTAATATTTTGTGGGGTTTTACTTACAATAAAATAGCAAAACAGAAGCGCAGTCAGAATCTCAATCCTGTTTTTTTTTTATTTTTTCCCTAGTCTAGTAAGTCCTTATATAGACTGAGGCGCGAGCGCGTCACGCACGAACAGTAAATAAAATTAAAACATTCACGTTTATGACAGCTAGACTGATGAAAATACGCATCGACATTGTTTGGTTATTATGAGCAATTGTAGATCGAGTCTAGTAAAGACTGCGACGATGTTCAGCGTTGTTATTAACCCAAATCTATTGAATTAGAAGAGATAACCGAGTGTGTCAAGTCATCGAGTGCTAAAGGATGCCTAGCTGACGGACCATAGAATGTAATCCCACGTAGTTTGTGTGGCGTGATCACTCCACCCGATTCACGACACTAAATGTCGTAAATCGGGTGAAGTGAAGGTGAAGTGATAAGATCACGCCGCGCTTGCGCGTTAATCACTGTCATTATCACATTGCAGATTGCGTGATCACTTCACCTTCACTTCACCCGATTCACGACATTTAATGTCGTGAATCGGGTGGAGTGAAGGTGAAGTGATAAGATCACGCCGCGCTTGCGCGTTAGTCACTCATTATCACATTAGAGATTTGTTTTTACATATTTAACTTGTAAGGCATCATGTATAAGAACATTAGGAAAATGCAATACCAACGTCAAATAAGTGCAAATATTTTATCGCTCATCGCGCGCCCGTGTTTGCACTGCACCTCTAGTAACCCTTAAATGAAGAAGTGGTTGGTGTCAACCCTGAAGTGTATGTATGGTCCCTAATAGTGCATAACGTAGTAAGTACCTACACTCCTTTAGAATATAAGTAAGCAGTTTACATCAATGCGCATTGTAACATAAATTCACTAGATATTCATTAAAGTACATTCTATCAAGCTGGTTGTCTAATTCTAACGACCCTTGAACCCCCAACATTTCATGGCGACCTTCGATATGGCGACCCTGCCTTAGAGTCTGCCAAGGGGCAGATTAAGCAAAGTTTTCGTTGAGCGATTTTCAAAATGTGTAACTCTAAAGTAGAAAAAGACGAGGTATTCGCCAATCAAAACGCGGCTGGTGGAGGTGTTGACGCCGAGGTGGTGTTGCCATGGTTACGAGATTCGAGTGGAGTGATATATGGTACATTCCGAATTGCACTGTAATCGACTACAGCGTGCTTACACCTTGACCCCAATTCTGCTGTATGGTATTTATCTATTATTCCCCGCATAATCTTACCACGCCGTACGGTTGTCAAGCGTGGTATTTTGACAGTTCAAACCGGTTTCGGTCATTGTGTCATAGAGAATACGTTAATAGCAGATGTAGTGATTAGGTTATTAAGGAATTGACGTAGTTTCGAAGTAATGAATCATTAAGTGGTCATAGTGAATTAGGGCCCTTTTCTGAATTAACGTGAACGCGATAACGATGTCCCGTGAATCGACATATATGAAGTCATGGCATGTGCCATCTTGCGATAACGCCGACTACCGACCATGCCCTAAATTAATAATTATCACCGATCTTTAAACTAACGTGGCATTTTTTAAATTGTGCTTCTGGCTACAGTCGCCACCTTACCAAAGAAGAGGAAATTCGTGGTGTATATGTCGTAGGTTTTTCATAAAATTAGGGTTTTGATGAAAAACCTAGGTTTTTGATGAAAAACCGGAAGATGACACATTTTAAACTCAATTTCATCATAAACCTCTAACAATCCAGATTTTTGATCAAAAACCTGAACTAGTTTGGCTTTATGATAAAACGAGCGCGCAGTATTATTTCTAACGACGTCAGGTCGACGGAGCCCCGCTGCGCGGGGCTCCTATTTCTGTCTTCAGGGTTTAAAGGAACCTAACCAAACCGAACCTCGGGGTGCCCCTGACGTCGACCGTCTTCTTCTGGTTCAAAAGCACAAAAATAGACAAAATCACGTTTTTAACCGTTTCGTTTTTCGCCGTTTCACACACACATCACACATATTATTTTTTAAATGTAGGTATGTAATTTCATAACAAATAAATCATTGTTTATTGTTTCTTAATTGTTTTATTTATTTAAAGAAATAGCAACCAACATTGTTTTTATCATAAAACTAATACAGTCTAGGTTTTTGATAAAAAAACTGGATTTTCTCAGGTTTATGATAACATAAAGTAATAATTTTGTCTTCTTCCGGTTCTTGATCAATAGCCTAGGTTTTTGATCAAAAACCTAATTTTATGAAAAACCTACGACATATACACAAATAAATACTATAATCCAACCATGAGTAACTATTCAAGTGAATAGGTATATTACTGACTCTCAGCTGCCATAGTGGTCATTTATCTAAATCGGAAAGCAAATTATTCATGTGAGCGATGATGACTTAATTCGGAATGAGCCATATTTCACGCCGCGCAAGCGCGTTAGGCGCTGGCGAATGTTTTGACCACTAAAATACTAGCTTTGAATTATATAAAAATATCAATAGGATTAGCATTAAAAAATATTATTAAAATCTCTTTTATGATTGTAAATGTTTGCATGGTCAATCCCTAGCATCAGTGGGATGACACTGACAGCTCACTCCACGCAAGTATTCACGGTGAGATTTTTACAGAATCGACATGCAGATTATACTTTTAATTTTTTATCACAAAAACGTCAGTCAGCCTGTGTCAGAAACAGAGTATCAGGACCCTTAATACTTAAATAGGCTCTAAGGGCTGATTTTTCAATCAACAGATCATTTTTATTCGTGGAATAAAATTGACGGCTGACAGTTTTTGTTTGGAAGAACAGTCAAAAATTTAAAACTATTCCTCCGATAAAATTATCTAGCATTGGAAAAATCAGCCCTTAAACATTTTTGCATTTTGTTAAATATTTAAACATTATTTTCTCGGCAAGCAAAGATAATTAATAAGATTAATCAACTTACGATTGTAAAACATTTCCTAACTAAAACACTTTATTTACCCTCAATAATAATTGATCCTCGTTTTGACCATGAAAAATGTAATTTGATCAAGTACAAAATTCGCAATTTATTCGGAACTAATGGAAATGAGAGTCTACTAATGGCCAATTTTTTTTAATTAATTTTATTACATTACTTTTGCACTAAGGTATTTTTGATGTTGATGAAGTTTCTTAAAATAGCTAAATATTATTATAACCTGAGATACAAATTCAATTTAGAACATCTTATTCTGCAAAATCTCAGTGTCAAGCCAATATGAAACTGAGTTTTGACAGTTTATGGATTTGACACTGACAACTGAAACTGGAGGAACGGAAACAGAAGTGGCCACCAGTTCGGGAGACACTGAAGAACAGGTGACAATCGTTCACGTAAAAACATCAATCAAAAGATTCAAAAGTACATGAAAAGCTAGTCCGCCCCCGGGAGGCATCAATCCATTACATTTCATTCTATTGAAAGAAATGTCGACCACAAAATCAAAAGTTGAAGTTGGTTTGAATTTTCCATCGTTTGTTGTACTGGTGAAATTTATCAACTTTATTATAATTAAATTAAGAATCATTGTTCATTACGCTTAGTGATTTCTGTATAACTCGTTTTGCAAACAGGTAACCATTTGAAGTACCTTAGTAGGAAGGTAAATAAGAAATATCCATCTACTGTAATAAAAAGCGCCTCGTGTCGAAATCATTTGCGAATCTGGAATATTCTTGTGCACAAAAAGGATCATCGAGATCATCTTATGTACTTACAAGTATATCCTCACGAGTGATTTTCGATACATATAAAGGGTAGATGTAAACTAACGTCCCAGAAAGTGAGTAGGTACCTACCTACATATAATGTGCGTTTCTCGATGAACAGACTGGGTGAGGCTGAAGATAACATAATATTTAAACGATGTAGTTAATGATAAAGGATTTATGAACTTATTTAGATTTTTTATTTGGAATCAAATCAAATCATTAAGGATATGGTTAAGGCTCCAACAGAGAGGCGCGACGCGAAAGTACGACGCGACTCTAATAGAACAACTTCTATGAAAACTTCATGGAAATTGATCTACTAGAGTCGCGTCGCGCTGTCGCGTCGCGCCGATCTACGAGCGATCTTGCTTATACTTTCAAGTACTCGTATCTCTTACTGCCTCTTACCCGCCTCATCCTCCGAGTTTCGAATTTTGTCCTGATTTTTTATTACATTTTTGATATCATAAGTTATGTCTAGAGGCAGAAAAAAGTAAGACAGATAAAATGTCTTATAATTAATATGAAATTTCTAGCAACAAAGTGCCTGAAAGAATCGCTTCTAGTTATAAGAACTGTTCAAGTGAAGTCAATAGAAACAGACAAATTTAGAACGAAAAGAGACAAATAAGACACCTGATTCCGAAAGAAGTCAATATTTCGTATCGGTAATAGGTACTTATGTATTTGGAGAATCGCTCGTTCACAGACAACTAAGCCCTTTTTGTCGTTCAAATTCGAAATACTACACACTTGATAGCAATATCCGGCGTAACACTTAAGTACAAAGCGCAATATTTTCAAAAGAAACCTCTTAACAACCTTGATTTATAGATGTTTATTATAATCCAATAAGAGCTCTTACAGACGAACGGCATTTTTTCGACAACAGAAGTAACTGCAGCCATCGTCACTGGCGGCTGTCGTCATCACGTACGCGACTGTCATCGAATAAACTTCAAGCGACACTATACGTCGACGTCGCTAAGTAGCCTAGCTTGTAAACTTGTTGTTTTTACTGGATCTTTTATGGTATTTAAGAGGTTATGGTGCTGCTCATAAGTTCGTTTCACACAAACAAAATACTAGAGTGCCATTATTTCCTAAAAGGAAACAACCTATTGTCCATTATCGGGCACAACTTCGCACGATCTCCAGACTGTTCTACCCACATTATCTTCGAACTCACCTTACATCCCTCCAATTGACTCAATTACGTAATAAAGGAAAAACATGAGTAAGGAAAGTTTTTCTCAAAATATACCTTTATACTTGTTCTATGAAGTAATAAATTGAGTATTCCAAATCAGTGGACAGAAATAATATAATATTTTCCTCGCCACTTGGATGAATCAAAACCTGCGTTCCAGTGGAATTTCATAAAGACTGCTTCTATTCAATATTCAAATCTGAGAATTAATCTACAACAGTTAAAGTAAGTTTATGTTCTGCCTTATTAAACTTAGCTTGGTAGGTACACTCAGGGAAATCAATTGTTAAAACTAAGTCAATTTGCCGTGATAAAGCCATTTCATATAACTGTCAAAGTTCTGATTTGAATATACCTACGGACAAATTAAGTTGGTATTCAATTTCTAAACAAATAATTTCCCTGCTGTAACGTCTACAGTATGTCTTTTAGGCATAAAACACTAAAACCTATACAAATTTTTATACTTACGATAAACCCTCTTTAAAATAGTATGTACCTACAGTATATAAATGAAATTAGTATGTACTATATAAATAAAACCTAATATGTAAGACCTATTCAGATATAGCTCTCTATGGAAACATAACCGCATAGATAAATTGTCAAATATTTATGAATTATTATTATTTTTACGAATGCCAAAACCTACATGTCGCAGATTCTTTGGAATTTAGGTAACCTAGTTAATGACCCTTCTACGGCTCTATTTCATGAACTACGACTGCGCATATTTAGTGGACCACGCGATTCTGAAGACGCCATAAGGGTTCCAACAACATCAACCACTGCTCGCGTCGATGTCAAATCTATCCAAGTGTCTGATGCTGCATGCTCTACTTACAGTTCTAACAGCATGAGGAGAGGCAAGCGACCAGAATCTCATTCGATATCAGTTCAAGCTGGAATCGGATTGGGCAGATGTCGTCAAGTAGGAGTCCAGTCTCGGAGCTCAGCTATACTCGAGAAACGACATAAGTCTACGAGTATCCAGCCTGCACAGCGTTTAGATTGCAGCACTGATGCCGCAATAAAGGACATGGCGAAAGATGCGCAAACCAAACCACTCAAATTGAAAATTTGCAAACAACATCGCGATGCAGTTCTAGCTCTCCGTCAATTGCCACATGGGAGGAATATAATTGAAAAATCAAACAGCTGCATATTTGCTCAGTTGAAGTCTTCAATTAGTAAAGTTTTAAACTCCTTAAAATTGGAAAAAATACAAAGTATACCACACTATCAGGCAACTGATGAAGAAGTCGTAAAATTGTATAGATGTGCCAGTTTAGATCTTAATGTCAAGCAAGAGAAAAAGCGGCTAACAAAACCCAAAACACGAAATCCTGTTAAGTTAAATGCTTTGAAAACTGTGTGACCCTAAAATAAAGTGTCATGATATTAATTATGTTCAGAAACAAGAATAACATGGGACGTAATTGAATTTCCTCATGTCGCGTGACAATTACCGCAACCCGGGTAAAGTAAACATGTTTTGTGAGAAAGATACAAGCCACCGTTCATTATGAATATGATCCAGTTATTGCTAATGTAACCGCCTATTCATTTAATAAAGTTATAAACTCCAGTTATAATGTGTAGTCTATAGACCTCCAAACTTTAAGTAGGTACAACTTAGGTACCTAATATCAGCTTGTTGGATCCGATGTTCTATATTATTACTACTTAGGTACCTAATATCAGCGGATTGGATCCAATGTTCTATATTATTATCAGTATTATATCACCTCATTGCATTTATCGATTTTGATGGGACTAGAAATTTCATTTATCCACGAACCTTTTAGAACCAACAGAATTTAAGCTGCTAGTACAGAACACGAACCTTCACATCATTTATTTACGTTTGCTTGGAGAATCCATTATAAAGTAATGTTTGGCAAATGCTTCATTTATAATTGATCTATTCTACTTCACTGTAATTTCACATGAAGTTCAAATAAAGTTACGCTTTCTTGCTGAAACTCCACATTCTAAAATAAAGAATTAATTAATTAGATGTTTCTCTTTCTCCTTAATCGAAAACATTTAAACTTATACTACAAATTATGGTTTATAGGGTTATTTATAGCCTGTTTGAAGAATCCCTACTAATATTATATTGAATTACTAAATCTATGTAGACCTGGGTCGGTGCGTTTAAAATAATTGATCGACAACTTAACAAATTCTAACTTTTAGGTATAACTATAGAGTATATTAATTACTCGCGCGTTAACCGAAATTCAAAAGTGAACACAGATTCATTTAGCACAGAATTTAACTTCTCGCTAAAGTTACGCGGCGTTTTAACTCAATCACAACTGAAGGTTATCATGCTGAAGAGCTGACCTCAACGGTGGCGTTGATTTACCGCAGATGGTTTAATAAAAATATGCTATTTTTAGATGTTTCACACAAGCGCCCCAGTGCCATCCGACCTTGAGCCTTTGGACAGCTATAAATGACCGACCCGGTGCCTGAAGTGCCTGAACCACTCTCCCCTCCTACGTTAGTCAAGTCCCGGTTAAATTAATTTTCTTCTTCATTTCACCCTTAAAAACTTTTACAAATCTCCGGAGTTTGAAGAAGATTATTTCTATTATTTACTAGGTAAAATTAATTTGTAAGACTGATGAGAATCATGACCTATGAATACCCGTACATGTACATTTGAATTTGAAATAAAGAATTTGTGATAATTTTCAAGTTATGCAACAACAAACTGAATGTCATACTTAACAAAGTTCAAATTCCATTGCAACCAAAAACTTCACGAACTTTTTGTTACAAATGGTCTCTCAACTTAGAATACATTTAATTAAAGTAGATAACTGATTAAGAGGTGATGTAATGTAGATTATCTGAGATAACGAACACTGCTATAGGTGCTACACTATTTACTTAGCTAGTTCGCTAAAACAAGACCCAATCTGTAGGCAGGAGGCAGGAGCGTTAAACCACTTAAAATGACTCGGTCTACTCAATATTACATAAGTTGTCCTCATTGAACTTGGAAGTTGGTCGTTCATCTTAATTTTCTTCTTGTCTTATATCCTTCGAACAGCAGTCAATATTTTAATTCACCATTTGGAATCACGTGTGAGTAGTTAGAGTGATAATTTGTTGTAGGTAAATATTAAAGATGAGTTATGTACTCGCCATTGATGTTAATGCCAGCTCCTTTCCAGAGCAGAACCTTGAAGACGTCCTGCAGTGCAGCGGTGAACAGTTTCGGAGAGATAACGTCTCCCTGTCTCACACCTCGCTGCAGATGGATAGGTTTGGAGGTCTGATCCTGGAGTCAAACTGACATAGTGGCGTTTACGTACAGACACTTCAGCACCTCGATGTACCGATAGTCGATCTGGCACCGTTGAAGAGACTACAGCACAGCCCATGTCTCGATCGAATCAAAGGCTTTCTCGTAGTCCACAAACGCTAAGCAGAGAGGCAGGTTATACTCTTCGGTCTTCTGTATGTGTATTCGGTCTTCTGCATGTTCAATTATAGGCGAGGACGCTGGCATCCTAAACACAAGTTAAATCTTACTTCGGGTGCCAGAGTTCATCGAAATCACTCTATCCCTTAGTTGTAACGCTGCATAGTGTTTAGTTTTTGTACAACTAAAATTAATAAAGAAACTTTTATTTTTGTATAACCTATCGCAGCGTATATATGTATATGGTCTGCGGTGCTACAGCCTTTACGGAATCCAGCTTGTTCGGGAGGCTGGATGTCGTCAAACCTGCGCGCGAGACGGTTCGGGATGACTCTCGAAAACAGCTTGTAGACATGGCTCAGAAGTGAAATGGGCCTATAATTCTTAAGAAGGGCATTTTCACCATTCTTAAAGAAAAGTATCACCACACCTCTGTTTCATGCCTGTGGTCATGGAACAGTCACCTTCGGTTTGACGACGATATCGTAGTCATGGCTGAGACTATGGAGGACCTCAGTACAATGCTTGATGACCTCAGTAGAACCTCCGAAAGAGTGGGTCTTAAAATTAACATGAACAAAACGAAGGTCATGTTAAATGCCCATGTAACACCCACTCTCATAAAGATCGGAGATGCTACACTCGAAGTCGTGGGCAAGTATGTTTACCTAGGACAAAGGTAGGTCTAACTTCTAAAAAGAGGCCGACTGGGCTGGGCAGCGTTCGGGAAGCTACGCAATATCTTCTCGTCCCATATACCGCAATGTCGCAAGACGAAAGTATTTAACCAGTGCGAGTTGCCAGTGATGACTTATGGCACTGAAACTTGGTCGCTCACAATGGGCCTTATAAGAAGGCTAAAAGTCACCCAAAGGGCAATGGAGAGGACTATGCTTGGAGTTTCCCTACGTGATCGAATCAGGAATGAGGAGATCCGCAAGAGAACCAAGGTAACCGACATAGCCCGAAGAATTACCAAACTTACGTGGCAGTGGGCAGGGCACATTGCTCGCAGAACAGATGGCCAATGAGGCCGAAAGGTTCTGAAGTACCGGACCGCGACCGCGTACCGGAAGACGTTGCGTTGGAAGGCCTTCCACAAGGTGGTCCGGGGACCTTGTGAAGGCCGCAGGAGCCCATTGGATGCGAGAAGCACAGAACCGGTGGAGATGCTTGGGGGAGGCCTATGTCCAGCAATGGACGTCTTTCGGCTGAAATGATGTTGATGATGAAGTATTAAAGTCTCGTTGGTCTTGTCTTCGCAAGCACAACCGCTGAGCATGAGGATGGGTCCGATTGCCAGGTCGCGCAATGTGTTATTGAGTTTATCGATCAAGCATTTCTCAGTAGCAGCTCGGAAAGCTGGATTTGTGTGTAGATGGCAATAAGCTTGCTCCCTATTAGATGGGACAAACATAACTGGTGAAAGATGGGTGAAATAGTACACCCACACTTAACCAGTTCACATAATATAACATCAATCCTTGTATTATTATAGTCCAAAGAAATGTTGCATTCTAAATATCAGGCTGAAACATTTATAAACCTAGGTAGGCAGCAGCGCACATTTTCGCACAAATATAAGCTCTCTGCCCTTGCACAATATTTCTTTCTCTCTCCGATCATTCGTTTAGAATTTTCCTGCTGGAAAAACGCTACTCAAGCAGGAATCGTTATTTCCGTTTTTTTCCAAAACGACAAAGCGCTCAATTTTTTTATTTGGCGCACATTTATAGCAGATTACGCATTAATTACTCTAGAAGCTACTTTCCTGCTAGGGTAACGTACACGGCATTGCTGAACATACGTAACTCCGGTAAAATTGGTATTTTTCGTACACACAATACATGGGCATGAGAATATTGACCGCAGATGCCTTTCGTATCGATAATTTGGCTGCTCTGCACAGGCCTGGGAATCATTTAAATCTGGCAACCATCTGTCATGTCGATTGGCAGAGCCTCGTCAATCATCGGCCAGTGCCAACATGTGCAAATAAGGTTTAAAATTCGCTTACATGTGGTGAGTTAATTAGTAATAATTATGTAGGTAGGTATATAAATTAGCCAACGTCATGCTTTGATGCCGTACATTATGGGTTAATTTTGCCTCATATACTCCTACAGTGCTTTAATCCCTTAATAGGGGTGAACCATAACAGCAGCAGGATTAGCTTTCAAGTTTATTATAAAATCAAAATACACAAGCTAAAAAATACAAACTCATTAAGCGACACGTTGATTTATAACGTCGGGTTAAGGTACTTCACTGTATGTTGGCGTTGGAAATAGGTTTATACCAAACTAGCTGCGTCCCGCGGTTTTACCCCCGTAAATGTCGATCCCGTGGGAATATCGGGATAAAAAGCCTATATGTTAATCCAGGGTGTCAGGTACCTCCATACAAAATTTTATCAAAATTGGTCCAGCCGTTTGAGCGAGAAGAACTAACAAACATAAACACACACACACACACACAAACTTTCGCGTTTATAATATTAGTGTGATAGTGTGATTCAACTAATGGGGTTCAAAACTTCAAAGTTGTGGCAGATGATTAGTATTTATATTCAACTTGATAAACTTCTGAAAGGGATCTGGAAGTCGGTTAAACTCTTTAGGTATCTGTCGCCGAAATAGTGGCATATGCCTACCTATAAGATAGTAAGTAGCATGAGCGCGTGTGTAGCGTATAGTAATACATAGCGTAGTTATACGGAAGTGTAACTTATGTAATTTATAATTTTCAGGAATGAACGAGATTTTTCATAGACGGAATGTCTGACTGTAGTGTATTCTGTTGACATTTAAATTGTCCAGAAACTGACGGATTGTTGAAATGAAATAATACCCATATTTTTAGGGTTCCGCACCTCAATAGGAACCCTTATAAGATCACTTTGTTGTCCGTCTGTCTGTCCGTCAGTCAAGGCCCTTTTTCTCAGGAACGCGTGGAGTTATCATGTTGAAATTCATATCAAATACTCAGGGCTGCAATCCCTTGAAGCATTCAAAAAATCAAATTTCTAAGTCAACGTAATCAAAAGATACGGGCATTTATGTTCCGAAACCAAAACCTATACGGTACTTCCGTTGACCTGGAACAATACAGTCAGGGATACAAAAGAATGTAGTAAACAAGAAATCCAAATGGCAGTCGTAAAGTTTTACGGCATAACAATCACTGGAATATTGATTCCCACAGATCAACAGTATAAAGACCCACTGCGATTGATGCTTGACTACCAAGTTATATCTACTTTTATGGGTACCTATGGCTTTTCTTATATTTTCTGTATTCTGTTCGTTCCTCGTTGATTAATTAGTAGTAGTTTTAGAAACCTTTCAGTAATTAATCATGAGTGAATACCTTGCCGAAAAGGCACTCTTTCTATATCATCTTTGTATGAATAAATTATGGTTTAAAATAACATAATTCCTTCGTCGTGTCGTATATGACAATTATATTCGTCGTATCGTAGCTCAGTGGAGCGGCTGTCAAGTCGTTGAAATACATGGATATCATGCACTGCAAGACAAGAATTTTCGGGTTTGAATGTCGGCCTGACGGGTTACTTATAATATTCCCAAATGCCTCAATGACTTCGACAGTTCAGACATAATAATATAACTTTAAACAATTCAATGAACGTGTAAGTACCTACTCGAAACTATTGAATACCAATTATTTACCACGAGACAAGACATTGTATACGCGCGTCACACTTCGTGACTTTACCTAAGACTATTCTGCAACTAGATATCGTCACGTGGTAGTATTTTAGCAGCCATATTGTAAGCCTATAAGCGTTCACGTTCCGATTAAATTGTTCGTATGAAACAACATCGTGCAAAGCCGACAAGTACAGACGCCAGCACATCAAGCTACTACAATCTGTCAAATTTCTTTAATAGATTTTCAACTTTATTGCTAAAACTGTCAAATTTTACCCCTAGACCGATTTACATAATTCAAACTAGAATATCAGTTTAAAACATAATCCTCCCATATGACACTAAAATCTCGGAATTATTCCTATAAACAAAAAACTTCATTTTCAAGTTACGTAATTATTCTATCATTTTTCTTCATACATTAAAATTCACAAAATTTCTACGTTAAATATTTCTAACAGATTCTAATACGAAAACTAATAATAAAAACAAATTAGAAAGCTAATTAGAACAATACAAACACTTAAAATCTAACTAGAAAATCAAAATCTTACTCAGAAAAACAGTATTACTTGCGCCCGGAGCGCGGATAGTATTCTCACTAATTCACTATCACTTTTACAGTTATTCTAACTTATTTATCACTTCACTGGTATATAACTAATTCATGTTCACTATTCACATGAGCACGTTCGGCGTTCGTTATAAAAACATTACTTTATAAAGAAGTTGTATATCTATTTACTTACCACTTGTATAAAACTGTAATATTAGTTAAGTTAACGGACAGTAATTATTTCATACTAAAAAAGAACCAAACGCGAACAATATTGTCATAAACAAACTTACAGTTCGAATTAATTTCTAAAACCACTTCACTTACCTTTTTTTTTTGTAGTGTAGGCAACGATCCTATCCTATCGCATGCAGCCAAAGTCATGGTTAATTTTATGATTTTAATAATTTTCTTACGCCCAAATTAATTTAATACTTTACAATTAATCAATTAAACAACTATTTATATCATATTTATTGATTAGCCTTGTTGTTTAAAGGATAAAACATTTTAAAGCCCTATTACCGGTTTATCGCAATGAGTTGAACCTAGCTAACTTCACGTGTGACAAAATAATCGCGGAGCAATGTCAATTTCGTTTCAATGTTGAAATATTATTATAATTTTACAATATTGTTTTCAAGAGTACCAAATCGCGTGACTGTAAAATTAACATTGGAATCTTATTGGAATTAAAATTAATTTGGAGAGTAAGCCCAGGTAGATAAAGGTGGAAGGATAGTACTATGGGCTCTGTCCTGAGATTTCACGTTTGCTACTTGAATAATTTTCCTTTTTGTATTAATTCTCTTACTCTCAGTTCCTACCTACTTGGAGCTTTTATAATATTGTAGTACGTACTTAAGTGCAATTATATACTGTAATTTTAAGGGTGTGAGCCTGGAGATCTGTCATACAGGTCCAGAACCCAGTAAAGATTCTAAAAGGATAAACTTTAAAATGTAACTTGATGCTATCAATCAAAATTGTACCTTTTTGAGAGAAATAAATTACTATTATTATTTTGAAGTGAGTTTCATCATACATTAGTAGGAAGATAAGATCATTGCTAAAGAAAATCCAATAAAAATATTTCTCCATCATTTAATCCTATTAAGTTTGCGGATAGAAGTGCCATCGTAAAATAAAAGTGTTTCTCTTCACATTGATGGACTTGACCCTCATTCAAAAGCTGCTTAACCCTTCTGTTGTTAACTTCCTTTTTCTGATTTAGAGCCTTTTCGACATTCTAGGAAAAAGGTGTATTTAGAGCTTATTCAGTCACTTCCATACCAACTTGAACAATTTCAAAAGCAATTTTAAAACGATAGTGGTATTTTTATGGTACCCGTGACGTCACAATATATCGTGGTAAATAAAAACTGGCTGCTTGCAAATACCTAAACTCGAAACAAAAGAAGCTTACTGAACTTAATTATTAGTTTATAGAAGTTATGATTTCTTGTTTAAATAAAATTACCAATTCTCGCAAAACTCTCGTTGCTGTTATAATATTTCATAATAACAAAGTATCTAGCTCGAAAGAAAAAGAAACGAAAGTTTGAAGTAGGTCACATCAACAAACGGCTGGTAAGTGACACTTTTTCGCACCTACATTATTCAAATATCACACGAAATGTTGTATGACTTAACGAACTTTGATAGGAATCTGATAACAATTTATTGACTGTTCCCCCTTCCTTTATCTCTGAATCCACTGAACGTAGATAATTACGAACACTGAACAATGTTCTATTTTTAGATGTTTTGTTTATATGTAGGTCCTTATAAAAAAAAAATATCTGAATATACCTAAAAAAATCATAATAGAGCTTGTAACGTAAGTACAGTGCGTGCCACGTAAGAAGAGACTTGACCCCGCCTCCCCCGCCTCTTTCCACCGCCCCTATGACGTCCGGTCCCGTCCCGCACTCAGACCTCATACCGCTAAAGATACCTAAAATCGTGTACTGCGCATGTCAAACCACGTGGTGTGTCAAGTCTCTTCTTACGTGGCACGCACTGTACCTAATATATATTTTTTTATATCTTTTTTATTGCTGAATGGGCTCGCTCTTAACCTCGATCACGTCTGATGGAAAGCGATGGATGAGGTCTATGATGACACGAGCGTACCCAGAAGATGCCTAAGGCGATGGAACTCCCACGCATTGACGAAACACAGCAGGCTACATGTCGCCGGACTCCGGTGGAAGGGTGGTCGCAAACCAGGCGGGCGTTAGCCCTAGCACCGCAAGGGAAGAATTGGCCAGTCAAATAAGGCGTGTGTGACTGTCCAGGATGCGCCGAGCAGTCAGTTAAATTGAGTAACTGGCGGAACAAACTGCACGAAGAGGCTTATTCATGCATATATATATATATATATAAACAGGACACAATATTTTATCCCACAAACATTTAAATTATGTTTTCGGCAAAATAGAAACGAGCAATCTGCGTTATCGCAATAGATAAAAGATAATCCAAAACGAAATAGCAGAAAGCTAAGTATTTTGCTACAAGTGATTAAACTCTTCCGGCCTAAATACGGTACAAATTATCATACGGATAATAAATCCTCTGGATAGTCAAATTATGTGACGTCATAATAATTTACTGCCGTCGACGGACGACGGCTGACAACAGCGGACGTGACTCGACTGAAAGACTTCGCGAAGGCTCCCGATTTGATTAGCTGACTTTTAGTACTTTGCATCCCTTACAAGTCACCCTTGAAACGGGAAACCTTTTAAAAACATACCTACACCCTCCAAGAGAAACCTTTGAATTTGTGAAGGATTTGAATGATTGAAAAAATATGCTCCTTGACATCAATCTGCTCCGTTTACATGTTCGGTTATGTATGCATGATACAGACTTTCCCGTGATTCATATTGCATGGTGCGCGGTGATTAAAAAAACAATTTTTTATTTAAAAAACTTCAGATGTTCTGGCAAACTCACGCCTGATTGTACCTATTATAAATATGACTATTAATAGAATAATTACATGCCAAAACGCATTGCTCTGGTTCAAAGACTAGCCTTCAAACCAACATAGCGCTACGAACAATTAATTTAATTCAGAGCGTCAAGAAATTAGGTCCACGAATTTATAGCAAGCGTCAGGCAGCCATAACTACGTGTACCTAAAGGACAATATTGAAACTAATCAGCGCATAATTTTGTTTTTAAATCTTTGATGACACATCGTTTGACGAGGTCGAAAATTAATGTTATGTGCAAAGCAATGGAGTAAGAATAATAGCTTCTCATTAAAAATCTAATCTCGCTTGTCACTCTTTGCAAATCCCCTTTGTTCCAAAATATCACCGCAAAATTCATGTACATTTTCTATGAAATTTACAGTAGGTAGTAACACCATCAACATCTGTTCTTGTAACTTGTTTCTTCTTAATAAGCCTATCCTCTTAAATAACGAAGCAAAGAACATAATTATTTTGTTAGAATATGTTTATTTTTATAAAACATACAGAGATATTACTAAATGGAGACATATTTCCCGTCAAATTCAACTCATAAATAATTTCTTTAGTCTCGTCTGCATCCTCGCTTTTACCGGGTTCATTCCTCAAATAATTGAATTCTACATCTTTTACAAAAAAAAAATACCTTATTTTTCTAGAAATGTCATCCTACAAAAAGCACTAGAACGTAATAAAAGCTACGACGTGGGTGAAGTAGAATACAGTGACTGTTATTCTAGCCCACCCGCTCTGCCTGAAACCACATGTACAGTCACTAAAGGAGATAAGTAACCAGGGTTGTCGTATATAGTTGAAGTTTAATAAGAAACCGATGGATGTTTTTGAAAAAAAGAATAATTTAATGAATGGAAAACAAACAGCTCATTTATCAAATTAAATTTCATTCGATAACATTAATCGGTTTATTACTAAGCATCAACTATATACGACTATCCTGGTTTCTAGCTAGCTTCAACTATATCTCCTTTGGTAACTAAGCCTGGGATACCACTGCAGGCGATAGGAGATAGAGTAATGATGATACATTCACTTATTGTACCCAACCCACGATCCTGAGGTACCTATAGAAGTTATGTACAAAATGTCAGTAATCACAACCACATCTAAGCTAAGTAATCAATGTAAGCTCGGATCCACATCTGGCACCATGCCCGTAGTATGCTCCTAACTGTCTATCCAGCATGTTCCTAATCTTATTACCTCATTATTGTGACATTCACAGCTCATACATAAAACATTATGATCCGTTTCTATGATTCATTATGAACAGCTATTCACATTGTTTTGAGAATTTTATGTCAAAGATACCGACAACCGATAAAAAATTAATATAAGTATTACGTGATGATTAGCTACCTACTTAATATTATTTTTTGGGAAATGGGTGCGTCATTTACAACACGTGCTCTCACATTCAGGGTCTAAATGTATTCGCATCGTAATGACACTATTTTCACATACAGATTACCCATCACAATATTATTGAATCTATAAATTTTAATCGAACATCAGAAGCCTGTCGTAAAAGTATGATGACGCGTGTAACAGCGGAATATTATGTCGATGATGTTATTATGTGTCGGAACCCCGTCTTTACGACCTAAAATCCTCACATATGTTATCTAACTAGGCTGAAGGCGGGTGATTATAAAATATAGACTTCTGATTCTAAACGATACTTTAATTAATCTCAGGATAACCTCTCACAATCAATATCAAGCCGGTAATGCCGCCCGCGGCCCGAGCCTGCCGCTCGCGGCAGTTACTCGTGATCCCTCCAAAAAATGTTGACACCGTCGTCCGGTAGAGCGTGCTGTCTCGCTCCCACCGGTCGTTGTGTTGCCAACACGGCCATGCTGCATCGTGCCTGCCCCTGGCACGCCAGCTCACGCCTGGTAAACCAATTCTATGGTACACAGGCAGGTGACCGCTCCTGTGATAATGTACTGGAAACATATATAATTTATATGATTAGTATTTTGTTACATTGTCTCTCCAAACCGACTCGGTCATCATAACGTCCAACAGTACAGAACACTTAGTTATTTAACTTAACCCTAATGCGAAGAACTCCCTTTAGACTTAGGTCGATCAACACATGAAGGACTAGTTAACTATTTTATCTACATGATCCTCGGTCTCTCTCTAGGCGTTCCTTTAGGCTTAGGATACGTCCGTCTACCTCTACTAGGTGCTCCTTTAGACTTAGAATACACCTAGTTAGGTTTAAATTGATCCGAGAATCAAGTGATTTCTAATCCTTACTTAACCTTAATGCGAAGAACTCCCTTTAGACTTAGGTCGATCAACACATCAAGGACTAGTTAACTCTTATCTACATGATCCTCGGTCTCTCTCTAGGCGTTCCTTTAGGCTTAGGATACGTCCGTCTACCTCTACTAGGTGCTCCTTTAGACTTAGAATACACCTAGTTAGGTTTAAATTGATCCGAGAATCAAGTGATTTCCAATCCTTACTTAACCTTAATGCGAAGAACTCCCTTTAGACTTAGGTCGATCAACACATCAAGGACTAGTTAACTCTTTTATCTACATGATCCTCGGTCTCTCTCTAGGCGTTCCTTTAGGCTTAGGATACGTCCGTAGTATACTCCGTTAGGGGACCAAGGACGTCAGTGTGAACCACTTTAAAAGGGTACCTCAGGCATCGTCCAAGATTCTATGGGTTGTCTAGGAGACTTCACTATAGTTTCAGTTTTACTAGGGCTAGGCCGTACCTGACCGTGACCAATAAGCCTACCTAGGTATTCTAACTAATTGCAAATTTATTCTTTTTTTTATTATTTTATTTAAATTGTTTTACATTCTGTAACTATTTAACTCACACCCTGACTTATTACATGTAATTTTTATTATTTTATTTTATTTAAATGAAAATCGTTTACTTTTACTATGTTTGTAAATATGTGAGCACCATGTATCTATCAGATAATTAATTTATATGTCATGGTTTCATTTTTAATTCTTTTACTTGGCTTTCCTCAAATTCGTCAGTAATACTCTGATCCCTTGGCCTGTGCCATGGCATAAGCCTTAGCCTCATGAGCGTACTTGATTCAACCAGAGCCATGTACCATCGTTATCCACATTACAACAATAATCTTTTCCACTAAGAGCCTTAGACACCCGGAAACCCACAAACGAGTAAACCACTCTAACGCCACGGCTCTCTAGCCGACCAGCAATCGCATTGCTCTCACACATCCAGCGCATGGATCCATGTGTATTACGCTATGACTACACACTTTTTACTACGGCCGATAGAGAACCCCTACTCGCGTGGTTCCCACTACTTAGACTTGCTCATAGCTCATTACCATTGTGATCACAATCTACTTCGACTGGTACATGACCTACTGGATCATTCGTAACCTATCGTGAGCGTATTTAAAAATTGCATTGTTTACTATTTTGGGCTATACCTAACAATGTAATCGTTTTTTTGCTGTTGTTTACCAGGGAAGCACTCAGTACCCGAGTATTACGCCTAGGTGTATTCTCACGCAGCGTGCATCCACGACTCGACATGGTTATGACTATAGGCAACGTAAATGACCACTACGTGAACAACAAACTAACCGCGTATTAGAATATTGACATTCAAGCTTCAATTAGATATTGACTGTAATTATCTGGGTCAGAAGGAGCAAAGTTAATAAAAACCTTTAGTGTAAGTAACATTCAAATCACACATATTTTACTACCGTTTATCATGATTTCACATAACCATCTCATATAAACCACAATATGCTTTAGAAAATAATGCATTTTTTATATACTTTCTACATAAATTACAAGACTAGCAATAGTTAAACCATAGATTTAACCTCTCAAACGTCGCCGTTACACCATTGGATAATAATAACAATAAAATTCTATTGTGTCTGCTAATTGGACGCGCGAAGGAACACATTCGAACAAAATAACGGTCACAGTTATAACATAGTATGATATTTAAAGAATAGGTACTTATTAAATCAGACTGACTTACAGTAGCTCCTTTCACTTGACTCTAAAACTTGTTCTCTTGGTGGTCCGGGCTCGAATGATCCCCAGCCCCAATGTCCTCAACCTCTTTTTTTTTGAACGTTGAATCCATAGACACGAATTACAAGCGATCATTGTCAATTGATAGGCAAAGGAAATGTATTCAGTCAGCCAAGTCCACAGACAAAAATTAAAAATGTAGTAAACTAAATGTACTTGTGAAAATTTGTTTTAATACAACCTTAATTCCCTAATACGCGAAATAAAAGAATTAACACGTGGTTGTTTACTTAAAAAACACGTACGAAATATAATGTAATCGAGTAGAAACACGTGGCGAATCACATTAAAATGCACAGAAACTAATCACGGACAAACTCAACAACACGTGGTGAAACAATTTTAAACAGTCTCAAAAACACTATTTTCGGTTAAAAAGATGGCGAACGATCTAAATCGCGTGTAATTTAAACTAATACCACTTCTGATGTTATCTAACTAGGCTGAAGGCGGGTGATTATAAAATATAGACTTCTGATTCTAAACGATACTTTAATTAATCTCAGGATAACCTCTCACAATCAATATCAAGCCGGTAATGCCGCCCGCGGCCCGAGCCTGCCGCTCGCGGCAGTTACTCGTGATCCCTCCAAAAAATGTTGACACCGTCGTCCGGTAGAGCGTGCTGTCTCGCTCCCACCGGTCGTTGTGTTGCCAACACATAAGATCGCCTTTACTCTAATAAAAATACCTCTTCATAATCTCAAGACGGGTGCTATATTTGATTTCTCGTAAATAGTACTTAAACGTTAAACAACTTGGAGATATTCCGTTTGTACTTATTCATTACTGTGATAAAATCAACATAAAAAAACCATTATACGTTGAAGCTCACCCGTTGACATTTGATCGTCATAACGGTGGACGACTGTACGCTTATCCTGTGTACCCTAAAAGCAAACTTCTATTCCGAACTTATCTTAGTGAAAAAGGTCACAATATTATACTCTTATATTATAACTTCGTTATTATTATTATGAAGAACACCTAAGATGTAAGCACTAGTATCTCAATGTCTCTAGCCATCACCATCAGGCTCTGTATGTTTTGTGTATATACAAACAAAACAATGTTTCCCGAATTTAGGTCACCATAATACAAATCTCCAAGTAGGATACTCGTATGTTAATTGTGTAATCATCATGTAGGACAATTAACCCACCATGTAATTTCAAAAACATGCCTTAATTGAAACTCTGTACTAATGTTTATCTTGCACGATCGCTTTCACTCTGAATGTGCTGAAGGGAACATTTGAAGTGATGTGTAAACAATAATAGGTAAGTACTTACTTATACTTAGAATGTAAAACAACATTTTCAAATAAGAGTTACGTGCGCAGCTACTGAAAAAATAGAATAGGTGTAGGTATCTATCCGTACCTACCTACCTATCTGCTGAACAATATTGTCAGATTTTTTAAATTATCTAAAATCCTTTAATTATCTAAAAGCCCCTTGCCCAGTAGGGGGACACAAAATAGTCTAACAAAAAAAATAATCTAAAATCAATTGCGAGAGTTTTCTTTGAGACCATAAAATACCACCATAACTTTATTTCCCATAAAAATCTTAAAGATCCCATTTGAAAGCAGGTAATTTAAATTTAGGGAGGGTGAGCCCATGGGCATCTGATGATAACGTAATAATAATAATTTATCACAACAAATCAAGTATCTTGACTTGGCTCGCGAGGTTGTCGACATGTGGGATGTGGACTCAGCGAACATTGTGCCGATAGTCGTGACAGCCAATGGATTAATAGACAAGAGCCTTGACCAACACCTTAGGAGGCTCTTGTTGGGCAGCTGGATCAAGGGCTTGATCCAGAAAGCGGTACTTCTGGACACGGCCCGAATTGTTAGGAGGTTCCTCTCTCTGGAGCCCTGACCGCCGGTAGCTTGGACCCTGTTCCTCATACCGGTGGGCTACTACTTTTGTGCAGAATTCGTGACCGTGGTGGGCAAGTAATATATAGAAGTAAGTTGCAAATAAGTAACGATTAATTTATTACGATATCAAGTAACTAAAGCTAGTAGTTACACTTGACACGAAAAAGTAAAATTAAATAAGGTTACATGAATGGTAAAACTACTAGAAACACGAAGCTCGCCGTAAACTATTACGGCGAGCTTCGGCGAGTAAAGTATGATCGGGGGTCAGAGAGGACCTCGCACGATCGTAGTTCAGCACAGACTGAAGCTCCGAACCAAAACTCTCCCAAATCTGCCGTTCACTAAACAAAGGACGCGGCAAATCCACATCTGCCTTTAAAAGTATAAAATAAAACACGAGAAATACAAATGGGTACAATAAAAGACAACTGAAAATAACAGAACAATGAACCTTAACTATAAATAGCAAATAGGTACAATACAAGATAGCTAAACATAATAGAACAATGAAGAACCTTAACTAAAAGTAAAGAATCATGAAAGACAATAGTACCTATAACTTAAATCGCTTGCAGATGTTCAACGTGGGAAAAACACACAAAAATGAAACTTTCTAAAAATAATTACAATAAGTTCCTCTATAAAAATATTACATTCTTAAAACTATGCAAGGGATGGGTACGTGAGACACAGTCCCCACAGTACCCCCCTACCAGTGATAAAGATCACGAAACACCTGCCTGATAGTAATCAGGAAATTTAACTCGCCTACCAGAGCATAGTTTTAAGAATGTAATATTTTTATAGAGGAACTTATTGTAATTATTTTTAGAAAGTTTCATTTTTGTGTGTTTTTCCCACGTTGAACATCTGCAAGCGATTTAAGTTATAGGTACTATTGTCTTTTAAAAGTATAATAAAACACGAGAAATACAAATGGGTACAATACAAGATAGCTAAACATAATAGAACAATGAAGAACCTTAACTAAAAGTAAAGAATCATGAAAGACAATAGTACCTATAACTTAAATCGCTTGCAGATGTTCAACGTGGGAAAAACACACAAAAATGAAACTTTCTAAAAATAATTACAATAAGTTCCTCTATAAAAATATTACATTCTTAAAACTATGCAAGGGATGGGTACGTGAGACACAGTCCCCACAGTACCCCCCTACCAGTGATAAAGATCACGAAACACCTGCCTGATAGTAATCAGGAAATTTAACTCGCCTACCAGAACGGCGAGGAATATGCTTGCCAGGCCAACTTAGGTTCCAGTGAGTCGGAACCGGTTGCCGCATAGTTCACGGTGAGTCGGAACTGTCTGCGAAGATGTCCCCAGTGAGTCGGGGTAGTGAGTCGGGGTGGCGCGGGCGCTGCGTTATGGTTCCAGTGAGTCGGAACCGGTTGCCGCATAGTTCACGGTGAGTCGGAACTATCTGTGAAGATGTCCCCAGTGAGTCGGGGTGGCGCGGGCGCTGCGTTATGGTTCCAGTGAGTCGGAACCGGTTGCCGCATAGTTCACGGTGAGTCGGAACTGTCTGCGGAGATGTCCCCAGTGAGTCGGGGTGGCGCGGGCGCTGCGTTATGTTCCAGTGCGTCGGATGGGGTACAGCGCCGGGTTGAGGCTGGATGCTGCGTCGACCAGGAGAGGAATTGAGCTCTGCTTGTTGACCGGCCGAAAGTGCAGTGTGCTGTGCCGAGGTTGCTGATGAGGCTGAGGGTGATGACCAGGTATGCGCGGTCGCTGCATGCTGGTGGTCAGGATACCCGTTGAAGCCGTGGGAGCTGGCTGGCTGGGAATGCGCGTCATCCGCCGCTAGTGACTCCCGCTGTATCGCTCGCCATTTTAATCACGTCGGGGTCACCACTGTGCAGAATTCGTGACCGTGGTGGGCAAGTAATATATAGAAGTAAGTTGCAAATAAGTAACGATTAATTTATTACGATATCAAGTAACTAAAGCTAGTAGTTACACTTGACACGAAAAAGTAAAATTAAATAAGGTTACATGAATGGTAAAACTACTAGAAACACGAAGCTCGCCGTAAACTATTACGGCGAGCTTCGGCGAGTAAAGTATGATCGGGGGTCAGAGAGGACCTCGCACGATCGTAGTTCAGCACAGACTGAAGCTCCGAACCAAAACTCTCCCAAATCTGCCGTTCACTAAACAAAGGACGCGGCAAATCCACATCTGCCTTTAAAAGTATAAAATAAAACACGAGAAATACAAATGGGTACAATACAAGATAGCTAAACATAATAGAACAATGAAGAACCTTAACTAAAAGTAAAGAATCATGAAAGACAATAGTACCTATAACTTAAATCGCTTGCAGATGTTCAACGTGGGAAAAACACACAAAAATGAAACTTTCTAAAAATAATTACAATAAGTTCCTCTATAAAAATATTACATTCTTAAAACTATGCAAGGGATGGGTACGTGAGACACAGTCCCCACACTTTTTATATTTTTAATTTTTTTTTATACTAATATTTAAAAATATAATTTATATATATTTAGTTTATTAAAGAAAATAATAATTTATTACCAACAAAAGAAAAGCCCTCGCTAAGCTGTAAGTTGTGATGGCTAGACTGCTACCGTCACATTTTTTTTCTCCAGTAAATATATTTTACGCTCAACAGCTGTGGCATGAAATGTTTTCTGAGCACAACGCTCCCTCACGCTCGTATAATTTGATGCTTTATTGCACCCTAAATCCTATAATCGAGTCAATCCTGCCGGGATTGGATTACGATCTGTAATAACGATGGTTTATTTTTTCATGGCCGTAACCAGAGGTCAAGGTCCTGATGAAGAGCAAGAAGACATTCAAAGTACACAAAGTGTGTTGTTGTGTGAGAACTAGCGTAATTTCCGTTACAGTCCATTTAATCATAAACAAGGACTTTTCGCTTTAGCTTTCGAGCTCTCGCGATCTCGGAAGACAGGCTGAAAATGAAACATTTGCTATTCCAAAAAGTTGAATTTATGAAGGTCTCATCCGATTCACACTGGTATTTGTGCAGACTAAGCCTCTCGCAAACAGTGAGACTATGTATGTTGCGTTTATTATGATTTGAAAATACAGTAATGCTCCAGGAATGTTTAATTTTCTCACATAGCAATAGATAACCTTATTTATATTGTCTCCTGCCATTGAACCCTTAACTCAAACTTGTATCATCACTATTATGAAACTCGACTGACTGATGAGTGTCTCACCCTACAAATAGCAATTACGTAGGTACTGGTAATGGTCTTAAGAGAGCACTGGCCGGACTACCCAGCTTCGCATAGTTAGGGGACCAGTGGTACATATGCCTGACCAAAAGTTTAAGCACTGATCTTCATAATACACAGAAACTCTCGTAAATACATAAGCACCTTTGGTAGTACTTATCAGCTACTAAAATTCCATTGTCCCTTCTATTTGTCCAGAAGTTTGAAAATGGCTAGACCCTCGTCTGTGCGCCCTCGACGCTTTTCAAGTCCTTGTGTACCTACTATTTATTGCTTAATCATTTGAGAACAATGTCTATTTAAATTAGAACTCCCAGCTATTTATTAGGCTGTGAAGTGAGTGGTGTCGTGTATACGGTTTATCGCCAATTTTCTAAATAATAATGCCGCTAAATATTCTTCAACCCTCTTTATAGTACATACCAGACTTTAATAATGTATTAAGTTTCGGACATCATCATTTAAAACAAGTTTCAACATCCGGGAATTTAAGATCTTCAGCTAAAGTTTTCCAATGGAGAACACAAATAAAAGAGGCCGATATATTCCTTCTTAATTGCTTAACTTAAGAAAAATGTGTCCAAAACGGGCCTCAATGAGAAATAGTTTGTTGCACAGCTTTATTTGTTGATAAATACGAGTGTAAAAGGTTCTTTTGGGGATTGTCCAAAATTTCTAACCATTAGATTTTATTTTATTGTTTGAAAATTTAGAGTATTTTGAGAAACTAATTTGAATATTTTGATGATTGGCTCAATAGTTATTTAAAAAAAAAATATTAAATTATTTTAAGAGGTGACGTCATCAGTGGCATAAAGATTAAGTGCCGTTGCCTGACTAGTAGATAATTAAAAAATTTAATCTGTCAACACAACGTCATCAATCTAAAGAGTACTGTCACATCTGTCAAAGTGTCAATAGGCCGAATAGACGTCTTAAATAATCGAATCCTATCTTATCGTATTTATTTACAAATGGTTTTTTTTATGTGTAAGTGTCTTCCAAGGAATATACTACTCTCTATCGTCACTAGAACAATCGACGCAGCGACTTAGAAATAGAATAATAACGCACGCGGCGACATTATTACTATTATTGCTGCAAGTTGGAACAAAGCACTTCCTGTATTCCATAACTCTTCCAGTATATTAAATATTGTCGAGTGTTGAAATAATGTATGTAATGTAATATAAACAAGAATGTTTATATTTTTGACATATTTATAATAATTTGACATTTGACAGCTTGTAGACAATCTTACTTTTTTTTTCTGAGGTAACGATACAAAACTGTACGGCCAAAGCTGACGTAATTTGAAGGGCAAAGAAGGTCAATCGTATTTTATCAAAAATATCAGTAAAATATTACTATTTTTCATAATTAATTAGTCCATAATGATCAGTAACGCTATTCCTCGAAATGGTTTTTCAATTACAACATTTAAAAAAATATGAACAATGCCCATTGTGTACCAACGTCGACCACATCATCGCCAGGCTAATGCCTAGCGAATACAGAATAATTAAGCTAGCTGATGCCAGCTTATTCTGTAACAGTCTCACCGTGACAACTTAGGTTAAGTGAGCTGTCATTCCACCTGATACCTGTAATGCTATTCTGTAAAATTCTCACTGTGAAAACTTAGGTTACGTGAGCTTAAAGTGAGCTGTCAATTAGTGTCAATCCCTAGGCCTCCTGATGCTAGCATCAGGAGGCCTAAAAAGGCCATTTTGGCAGAATCATAAATAGATTTATCAATATGAATCAAAATGGACAGTTAACTGTTAAATGAATCGTATCAAATCCTATTGGTGAAGGATTTTTCAGTATTTTTTTTTTTGTCTGTGCTAAAATACCAATCAATCCAATCCAAATCCAATCCCAATCTCTTTAATTATACCTACGTAGTGCAGCGAAAAAAGAAAAACATGGACTGTCTTCGCCTTCTTATAATTCATAATGTTATCCTTTTATGATTCTGCTAAAGTGGCCTTTTTAGACCTCCTGATGCTAGGGATTGACAGCTCAATTAATACTAGAAATAAAGATAAATTAGATCAACCTTTTTCCAGATTATCTAAAGTACATACAAATGCTACAACAAATCACCTTGTGACATATTGCAATTAAATGGAAGAAAATTTAAAACTCATATTAAAAGTACACTATGTAAACAAGGATATTACAAATTAGAGGATTATATCCAAGGTATTCTTATCTTGGATATAATCCTCTAATTTGTAATATGCTTGGAAACATGCTGGTCCTGCTCCATAAGACAATCTAGAGTCTAGACAAAATCAAACTGGTTCCTAATTTAATTTATATTTTTAAATTTTTTATGACATTGATTTTTACAATCTGTGACTACAGTAACTCACACACTTTTTAAAATTCTAAGAAAATCATCTACTTTTACAATATTTGTAAATAATTTGTAAATATGTGAGCACCATGTAGGTATCTATTACATAATTGATTTACCTGTCATTGCTTCATTTTTAATTCTTTTTACTTTTTGTGGTAGATTAATTTTATTCTAAGTGCATCGTCTTCAGATATAATTATATTATCTATACAAAACCTTGAAAACATTTTAAAAGAGTAACGGTGGAGTTTCTTGCCCATTCTTCTCCATACGAACACTACCTTTTGGAAGGGGCGACTAGAATCAATTCAATTTTACTGTAAGTTTTAACGTTCTAAAGTGCCTTTAATGTGCATAGCATCGCTGGGATTGACATTATTAACAGCTCACTTCACCTAAATTTTCACGGTAAGATTTTTACGTTATAGATCGGCAGGTGGTCAAACGCAAGCCTATACAATGTAGAAAAGATTAAATAGCTAATGATTACTGTTCGCTGACATTGACAAATAACATCGCACAACAAAATATCCGATCACATTGTATTCCCGCGGGAACCTTATTTTCCCCAAACACTGTGAACAGTTTGCGGTTTATCTATTAATCAAATATCAACCGGCGCGTACAAAAAATACCTATCTACCTATACCATCTATGATACTGTTTCTAGTTAGAATTACTTAACAGCATAAAAAGTTTTAATTTAATTCCGCAAATTACTTCCAACTAAGCTTTCACTCTGAACAATTTAATATTTATGTTGTTCGTTGTTCAGTAACAACAATTAACAGTTTACGTAATAATGATGTTGGGAACATGCTGAGTTCACAATAATAGGTGACTCGGTGTTTATCTAAAATAACCTGAGCATAACTAAAGTGGCTATTCACTCAAGCTTCGACTACACGAGACCCCCATCTATTGTTTTCTTAAGCAAATGAGAGGCCTTTTTGCGTACTCGGTATACGGTTACTACGACATCAAAACTGTAATAATATAATGAAATTGCTTAGCTGACCTTCCTGGTGTCATTTGACAAAAAGCGCTCCATAAAGACAACATTTTTTTGGAAAAATAGGTATTATGTCTATTACGTTCTTCAAATTACGCAAACGAATTATTTTGGTACTAAAAAAGAGCATTAAAAAGTAGGTGCGAGAAATCGCCCTCCGATGATAATTATAAGATACAAATTAATTTAAATAAAGCTTTTCGTAGTACACTACGTATTAATTTTTCATTAAAATTATGCCATACAAGATTTATCTTACCCTTTGAAGAAGTTGCCTTCAATTTGTTTTGACATGATAGAGTGATATAGAAATCATTTGATATAAAAGGCAACCTTTTATATTATTTACTAAAATAGCTCTGATTGCAATCTAACAGTATAGTAGATTTAGCCCTAAAATGAAAAGTTATTAAAATAAATGTCTGGCATTCTCGCAGGATTAAGTGAGAAATGGCGCTTGGAAAGATATGCGACTTGTAGAAGATTGTTGAGGATAATTTCCAAATTAATCTGCACCCAGTTTAATCTCGGTGGCTGCGGAAAAGAAAAAAACTAATTGCTAGGAATTGTGTCGTACAACTCAGGCGCTATTGTGTTTGACGGAGACAGTACCTAACACTTTTCCGATACTTGTGGATGAAGACGAGATAAAATACATTTTTAATAAATACTTACCTCAACTCTGTTAAGATTTTTGAGCCTTGAAGCTGCACTGTAATGTGGCTTTAATCCCAGTACATCAACTAAACGTTAATACTGAAATATTTATACAGTAGGAAGATACTTAAATTACAAGGTTGACCGGCATCACGGTCGATATCCTATCTACACGACGCGAATCATGTTTCCTTTATAGGTAATTTCCTATTTGGGCACATACCTGGGGATCTAAAAAGGTCACTTTAGCAGAATCATAAAAGGATAACATTATGAATCATAATGGACAGTTAACTGTTAAGTTAATCGTATCAAATCCCATAGGCGAAGAATTTTTCAGTTATTTGTTTTTGTCTATGCTTAAATTTCAATCAATTCAATCCAAATTCAATCCTAATCTCTTTGATTATACCTACATAGTGCAGCGAAAAAAGAAAAACACGAACTGTCTTCGCCATATTATGATTCTTAATGTTATCCTTTTTTGATTCTGCCAAAGTGACCTTTTTAGGCCCCCTGTATTTTAACATACATTTTAGCTACCCCAAATCCATCGACTATTTGGCAAACTCCACGACATGGCAAGTCGGCATATATTAAATGTAATTGATGCTTAAAAGAAACGCTTTGACTCCATGCGTAACGCCCACAGATCTTATTCCGTACCCAAGTTTATCGGGAGTCGTTATAAAGATCATCGAGCGAGAGCTGAAATCACTTGTAATTTAAAGAAGTTTCTGATTGAATTATTTCGTTACTCGTACAGTCTCGATTTATGTGGCACTCGTGATCACATAACCTGCCTCAAAGTATTCATGAAGATCGCTTAGAGTTCGGAACAGTTACGTGCATTTTATTTTCCCCTAAATCAACTGATGCTTAATTCAAGACTTCACGGAATTCGAAACCTTGAACGGAACATTGTTTTCATGACTGCTACACTCCGACGGGAAATGTTAATATAATAACTGAAAGTCCTCGAAACAGATGTTTTTTTTAGCATTACAATCGCTGCCTTTGTTATTTTATGGAGATTCATTGGTTGTTGGACCACACGAGTCGTAATGCGGAGACAGCGAGTTGGCAAGTTTGGGACGCCGCCGAGACAATCGGATCGACGACCTGAAGAGCTGGCGGTAGCCTTGTTCCGTTGCTTTATAGAGACCTTGATCCGGCATTGAAGTATCATTGACTAAATTGATTCACATATCTACTCCTCGCTAATAATACCTAGTTTATGTATCATGGAATTCTACAAGGAACAGAGAACCTACATATAGGTACGTTTATATTTTTAGCACATAGATATGAGTGTAGTCCATAAAAATATATTTTTGTCTATTTATAAATGAATACGTAGGTACCCACTTGAAAGTGGTTACGTAATGCCTACGTTTTCTTGAATAGGTTTGTTTCTCGACATCTTCACAATGAAGATTTATAAGCGGCGAAATGGGTCACAACCCTCCAGCCATATAAATGTTTCAGATTTTAAATGTTTTAGATTTATATTCCCTATTTAATTAAGCCAAAAAGCGAATAAATATTTAATAAGGTTCTGCTTCAAAGTGTCACACGTGACATCGCGGCATCGTTGTAAACTCAAGATGTTTAGGTACCTACATAGGGACTAAAATTATAATTATATTTGCAAATGAAGTACTTACCCATAATATTCATAATTAATTAAATACGTAGGTACCTACTTCAATACCCTTATATTATATTATAGAGAGCCTTCTGAGGGCCTAAAAAGGTCACTTTGGCAGAATCATAAAGGATAACACTATGGATAATAATGGACAGTTAACTGTTAAGTTAATCGTATCAAATCCCATTGGTGAAGGATTTTTCAGTTATTTTTTTTTTTTGCCAGTGCCAAAATACTAATCAATCCAATCCAAATCCAATCCCAATCTCTTTGATTATACCTACGTAGTACAGCGAAAAATTAGGCCCCCAGTTGTGGGTCAAAATGATATCGTCTCTAATAAAAAAAGCGTAAAATTGCTTTTAGCAATCACTAATTTTCATGAACAAAATGTAGTAAGTCCACTCATCCACTGCATACCGTTGATCAAATTTTTCAATTTATAAATACACACTGATGAACCGCGGTAAAGACAACAGACGAAACTATGCAAGGCCAGCAAATAGAAAAAAGATGATTATGATATATCACTGTTTTCTGAAACGCGAAATATGTGCTGAAGCCCCGAGAACCGAACAAAAATAAATGATGTATGCAATTTCGACCATATACCTTGAAGTCAAGGTTTGAAATACGTTAACTGTTTAATGCAATCTCTTTTTGTGAAACGAGATTCAGTATATTCTTCACATTTTCTGAGTAAATAATCATGGGAAGACGATAACATAAATAAAAGAACGATTTCAATGTGGGGTATACAAGACAAGGCGAGTATTAAAAAATATGTATAATCTTTATTTACAACATCACTTATATTCATACATTTTTAACAACTACATACAGTACAGATTTCACAGTCATTTACACAAAATTAGTACCTAGCTACTACAATATATTTGTACAAACATAAGAGACGATTTTCCAAGATTAACATCATAGAAAATGGCGTCACGAGACCCTCTCTTTAGACGTCTTGGTCCTTATGTAACTTTGTACAACTACCGTTAGAGGATTGAAGTCCCAGAGGGCTATCAAATCATTGAATAATAGAATCAAATAGGAGGATTCGAACCTTTTACAACGGTCTACTTACTTACATGATTTCAAGGAAAATTCTATTTATATACATCGCATATAATTATTTCACGACAATCCTGTGAAAATACGTCTTATATTTTTTTTTTAAGTTTTTATGTAAGTTAATAATATTTTGTGATACCTACACGTTAATGATGATCTAAATGTGCGCATAAATAGTTTATACAAATATGGTATCATACATCATTATTTACAGATGTGTAGATGAGAAATTACGAAGTACGAATCATTTGATCTGACTTGGTTTCCGTACGTCCTTTTCGGGTAACCACTGAAAATCAGCGCTGTGCTGTGGGTCCCCACTGCATCATGCTGAGTGGAAACCTTCTTGGTGCAGCCGTCAGCCGTCGACTATTTCTGTTTTGTGCTCGTGATTATAGATATATTTTGTTTTTATTTTTCCATGTCATTAGAATTAATCATTTTGGCTCCTGAAATACAGGTACCCTAACCTAGCTCTGGAGCCAGGGTCTAAAATTTTTTTGTAACCTGTTTTTATGGCAATAAATAAAGAAAGAAATTATTATTATTATTAAATCATATTTTTGTATGCACGTGTTTCTGTGAAAAATAAACCTAATTTTCTTTCTTTCAAATTATACAGAATGTTTATGATTTAATTAAGTGTTTCGTCTAACCTTCCAAATAAAGCGACAGCTACCCAAAAAGCTTAGGAATCTTGAAATATGTTACAACTTACATGTGCAATGTTAAGGAACACACTACTCAAACAGTATGACAAAGACTAATGTAGAGATATGATCTGGGATCCCAGTCTCTGGGAACTATTTTTGGACAAAGTAATTTAAAGTAACTTTCAATTATTTCGTTAATTGCTCACAGTTGCGACCATCCTGCATTTATTCAGATGAAATCTGGCGCAAATACAATGCCTCCTTGATCTGGCCCCGTAAAAATAATAGGTAAGTAAGTACCTAATAAACTTAGTGTTTCATTCTAATCGTCACATACTTTTATGTTCTTAAGCTTCTTCCAAAATGTTTCCTTAAACAAATCTTGAAAGATGTTTGTTCAAGCAAAAAAGTACCAAATAACAAACAAAATATCAAATAATGTGAAAGTTGGGCACATTCCAAACTTTGATGGATTTTGTTTTTATATATCTACCAACCAAGGGAAATGTATATATTTGGTATATCAGTTAAAGATAATAATATCTGAAAAATTTCACGCCTCGGTTCATAATGTTTATGACATGAATATTGACAAGTTAAGATATCCAATTTTCTAAAAGTAATATTTTTACGTTCTCTTTCGCGATAGATACACACAGAAGGCATTGATTTTGTATTACAGATTCTCAATTTTCCAGAGTACGATTATGTGTGGAAAATATTGGGATATATTGCGACATTAAATGCGGTTCACAAACTGTCGAAATTCGGGACGAATGCCCTCGGGGACCGTTAAAACTTATCGACGATCACATAAATCGGCTTGTGTCATTCTCACATTTACAGGAGGCTTTTCTAACACATACTAGAATTATACACAGAACAGGTGAGAAATGTCGAGAGAAATACCTATATATACCTATATATATATATATATATATATATATAACAAAGTCGGGTTAGTGACGACATTTATAACTGAAGAACGGCTGGACCGATTTTTATGATCTTTGACTTGTTGGATTTGTCTCCGCCCCGAATAGCAGAATAACTATTAAAACATGCGAAAACTTACGAAAAAAAAACGAAGGTATTTCATATTCTATAAAAACGTCATACTACTATTTAGGGGTCTAACCTAATACAATTTTAAGTACAATGTTTGGTAAAAAAAACTTATACACATAGATTACTGTCTACTTTCTAATATATTTCACTAATACGTCTCTTTCACATATAAAAAGTATGTACAACTTTTTTGATTAGGAATTGACTACATGAGAACAATGCTTACCTACCTACATGATTAGAATATGACTGCATCAATTAAAAATATAATTATCTACGCGTGAACTAGGTATATAGATTTGATGTAACTGATTTAGACCTAAAATAATATGTGAAGATCGATAGGATAGCTAAGGTACTCATCAATCTTGAAAAGATATAGAGATAGTAGGAACCCTATTCATCACAATTATCTTGTTTATTCTAAGACACAGACAAATTTACTTGACTTTACTTGACTGACGCACATACCATACTTACATTTTATATAATACTTCTTATAAATAACAAACGATCTGGTTTTTTTTTCACTTGAAAGCACATACCTGCTACTCGTTAGTTGAATGTTTGCATTTTATCGCAGAATAAAATTAGAGGTATGAAAGTTGAGCGATGGAAGCCTCGCAAGTCAAAACTTGAAGCTAAAATTAATGAAACCTCAGCTGAGGTGGATCCACATTTAATTCAGCTGGCAACTTCTTATGAATTTTAATTTAGAAAATATCTTTCGGAAATATATATATACCTACATAATTTATCGCTAAATTGATAATCACGGCATTATAGTACTGGTACACGACGGACGCTGTATCTGTAACAACTCCCTCAATAAAAGTTGGTAATACCAAGATAGGTCACATCAAATAGGTTTTTTACGAAGTCAATTGGGTCAACCCTTTAGATCGCACTCGATTAGATCTGTTCGATCAATATATCGGTTAAAGTACCTTTTTAGGGTCTTCCGGTGAACTCAAACAGTAAGCTGAGCCCTTATTAATTCATACTGGAATCCTACCAAAAGGGCGAAGGTCGAATATACCAAACGGCTGTTTACATTGAAAACCCGTCATTGAAAAACTTGTAATAAGTAACTTAGTCACAATAGTGAACTTAAACACATACCACATATGATACGGCTGTGGCGTTGTTATTAGCAGAGAAACAAAATGTTTTGACAAAGTTTCTTGGTTCATACTGGAATTTCGCGAACGTTAATAAATTCAACATCGCACAGATACGTTTACGACGAGTATGAGCATTGCTCAGCTCTGCGGAAAACAATATCACTCGTAGAAATGAGCGTTCACGTTGTTTAGCTGCTTTTACCGGCGCTACACCTTAACTAAATATTTTCACGTAAAATGTTGTTATTCGAAACAAAAGGACTCAACATTTTGACTGGCTTTTTTGTATTTTAGATTGTAGACTAAAAAAACATTGACATAACTCACGACCCGCAAAACTTTGGGATTTTTTTATGATTACCTACCTTTTATTTATAATATTATAAGAGTAAGTACTTCTTAAAGGTACTTACTAGGTAATATGATATTAATTGCGTATACTTTTGGGCTCTATTTCATTACAGTTTCCGAGGCGCAAAAGACGTGACCAGAAAACATGGAAGGAACAATCCGTAGGTAAGTACGTTTGCCCTAAGTAATTTATTTAGCTTTACTTAGAAATGTATTTATGATTAATGCATTAATATATTATTACGCACGAGTTTTTTGTGGATATTTTATTTATGTATAGCCTTTTATGCATAAATAATCATACCTACATTTCATTAATTTCATTCCATGATATAATCATACTCACACGATAGGAATAATAAATAATTAGTTGGAACGTGGTTATTGTACAAGTGATAAATTCGAATTAATGCTATAATCAGCGTGAAGTTTAGAACTGAAAACAGATACAATTTATGGTAGTCTGAATTGAATAAACCTCAACCCAGTTTCCACTTGCACCTAATAAAAAAGTAAAAGCTGATCCGTTCTGATTAGTCTAGTAATCCAGTCCTTGTTCTGTGCAACAAAGTACCAACTAAACTCTGGTTCTACCCTCTTTTTACTTTAGAAATCTGTAAAGCTAAATACAGCTTTCGAAAGAAGGTAATTGAGAAACATATAGAGGACTCTCTCTCTTCAAATAATTTCAATAGAGAGTAAACATCACAGTGTAAGAGTACAATAAAATAAAAGCAAGTATAAATATGAAAACATTATTTATACTTAACTGTCAACTTTTTACTTCTTCTGCAACAGTAAAGTAGCTGAAGTTTCAAGCTCAACAAATGTAGGTACGTGAGTTTTTCTTTCACACCTATGTTCAAGGCAAGAAACTTTGCAACGTACAAGTACTTAATTAAATTAGTTTCCAATTTGTAGCGTTATACGTTAACCTTTATGAACTAAGTTTCCAATTTGCAAAGAACATAACTTTCTATACTAAAGTGTTAAATCAAGTGCCTGCCACCAATAGAAGCGAAAGACCGTAACCCTATGAATACAAAATGTATACAAAATGGAAAATTATACAACAACTTTAGTACAGATTTAAGTATATACTTGTTTATCCAAAATGACTAGTGATTAGCAAGTATTCATAACCAGTAATCATTCTATGACTAAAATTATTAAGTCTATTGCCCTCTCAGGACACGATTGACATGTAGTATATTTATAAAGGGCTTATTAATGTAATTATTTTTTAATAAAACTGGGTAAGATTACCCTTACATAATTATATAATGTCTCAATTTTAACAAGCATTTCCTATCATGTTTATATATATTTTGATAAATACCTCATAGGTAGGTACAGACGCCAGCACATCAAGCTACCCGAAACTGTCAAATTTTCCCAATCAGCTTTGAACCTTATAGTGTAGCGATAAAGTTGAAAATCTATTAAAGAAATTTGATAGATTGTAGTAGCTTGATGTGCTGGCGTCTGTACATTGAAAATTTGGTAATAAACTCGACACAAAGTCTCTAACTGATGGTAATAATTACATTTGTACTAATATGTACATGAGCTCTCGCACTTTGTTGTTTCTGAGAGGCATTTTGTGTTTAACTTTGAATTCCGTTCACTAACAGATGTGTTTGCGGTCAGGTTTCACGTAGTTAGATCGAACCTAGAATAAAACAATAAAAACTCTCTGAATAATTTCGAAACAAGGTTACGGGTACTCGCAACAAAAACATTTGCTGTCATAACCATTCTTGATAATTAGCCCAACATATTACCGCAGAACATGTTTTGAATATATTTTCACAATAGATGGTAACTAAATTATTTAACATTTAACTTACATAATATAACTATACAATAGTACTTATAAATAAGTACATAATCACAAATTCTAAACAATTTGGTTCGTAGCTTTAACCCCTAGTCACTAATTACTATAACATCTCGAACAATAAGCACCGCTTTAACTTTTAATTACAAAATTAAAAAAGTTAATTTCATTATAATAGAGAAAATCCGCTTCCACACTTCATTCACTTTAATAAGTCCAAAATATACTTAAATGTTATTCATTGTTATTTAAACGATCAGAGAGTTCATTGAGTCGTACTTGAAAGCTTGAATGATTGCCATTCGAATGATTGTAAGTTGTGTATGATTCAAAGGTGCGCGACCGAGGTAGCCGCGGTGCGGGAATGCTACGCTTTGGTCGCGGGCACGGGGTCGCCTCGTGTAGGGAGTACCTTCCGAGCCAACCTCGTGAACGTGGAGCGAAACTGCCGGCTCATGCTGCAGTACAGCACGAAGTTCACTGCAGACCCCACCAGCGCCATCAAGTCCATCACCTCGCCTGCGCCAATGGAAAACTAAATCAGTACTGAGCTCTTATATTCACTCCATGTAAACTGACCGTGTTTGCGGTTTAACACAGTCAACAATAGAGATTAGTAATGAGGTAGGTAATTAACAAAGAGAAATAAGCCAAGAAATTACATTCTTTACATTGCGTAGACCAAATATAATATTTATCAGGGTCAGCGGCAAAAATTTAAAAGATTTGGCATCTGAGCACACGCACAGTTTGGTTTAAAATGACAGGCTCAAGCTAGAAGAATTAGGCCAGCGGGATTGTCCGAAAGGGTTACCGCTGGCCCAGAACATAAAGGGCTGAGGAAGGAACACGGGTGGGTTTTAGTCAGTAAGAGTCTGACACTCCCTTCCGCTCCACCCAGAGCGGGAGAGGTCATTTGATGATTTCCCACCCTGAAAAAAATAAAATAAAAAAAACTAGAAGAATTATATTTCCAATTAGTATATATATTAGTGTGGTTTCAAAATAACAAAATTATATTCTATCTTAACTAAAACTATACAGAAACTAAAAAATAGCGTCGAAATATTCATCCGCGTCGCTGTCGACTGGTAATGTACCCAAGAGACTGGCGGCATTACCACGTTGTATGGCAATTAGTTCAATATTATACGTTTCAATAGTAGATACTATTATTTCATGAAACAATTGGACAAAAAAGGGTCGGAGCTCGCTCTTGATATATCTGGATAATAGCAATTTATCAAACCAATACTATCGACGTTATATTGACACGCCCTAACTATACGGTACAGACACCAGGGTTTGGCAACGTAGATTTACCAAACACATATTTCTTTTGGTTTTGTTAGAAATAGGCATGTCAAATGTCACTGTATAAATATATTTTCTTCTTCGTCGTATCGATAAAAAAATAATAAGTATATAAATTGTATCTATAGTAAAATTGAGTGAAAGATTTATGAGAACCCGAAGTAGGTAAGTATTCTGTTTTTTCAGATAAAGTCTGTTAAAGTACGCCATTACCTACCCATTTCTGACGGATTTCAATTTCAGTAATGAAACTACTTGAAGTTTTTACAAGAAATGCGTCATGAATACCTAATAGGTACACAGGTACAGGTATTACGAGGAGCTAAAAGAATCTTGTGAAAAAGTTACGCTGGTTTTTGTTAGAATATTGACTAAGTTTTGTTCTACGACGTTCGGATTCTCGTTGTGGTTACTTCCCATAATTAAGTCTACTGATTAGATAACTTTAAGACAAAGTTCAACACTCCTGCAAAACAGGTTTACCCTCAGTAAACTTGAGAGTACGAATAACTATGTACCTACTTTCAGGTTTACTTAATGAATACAACAATAACGTTTCTTATCTCATTTGATTTACTGGTTCGAAACTTTTGCTTGTTTAATATTAAAGCAGTTATTTCGCAGAATACATCGTAAAATAAGACCTCTCTTGGTAATGCTTGCCACGCCGCGCCGCCGCCGTGCGTCAACTGCCAATCATCTTGATGTACCCACTTAATTAAACCATTGCACGAATGTTTGCTCAGCCCCACAGAACACAATGTATGCATCTCTATCTATCTATGCTCAGACCGCTTAATTTCATAAGCAAATCAATGTAACTTAATATATTTTGGATCGCCCTTCGCAGCTTGCTTACGTGTAAGATATAAGAATATCTTCACGTTATTTTATCATACATGATATGAAATTGTTTCAATTAATTTGCCGTACAATTTCAATTGGATGCGAATTGATCAAAATGTCAAAGGGTAGCGCTTTGAATTCAATCACTGTCAATCAAAATACGAAGCGCGTTTGAAATTGTATACAGTTAAGTTTTTAACAGATTCATAAGTAAGGTACTCGTATAACATTTGACTCTGTAGTCACATTATTTTAGTTTTCCAATGTAAGAAGGTTAACAATTATTTTCAGCAGTCACCTTTTAAACAGATTTCAGATTTCTTAAATCAATTTCATTATAAAAACGGGTATCTACAGAACGTTAAACCAAATTAAATTTTAATTCAGCGCCAAATAAGATTAGAGCCACGTTAATAGTTTCAACTACGTACACAATCAATTTTCTTACAGTTTCAGGATTTTCGGTAAATAAAAAACCATTTAAATTATATCTCACAGGTCAGCTGCGTTCCCAACAAAGTAAAGGTAATGCCTCAGTGAAGGTATAGCTATTTTTATTGGCTTGTTCATTTCGTTGCGCACGAATTGCTGCTCCAGATTGATTTTGGAAATCAATCTGGGTTCGGCAGTCGACAATTCCTTGGAAAACATAGATCAACTAAGAAAAATTTTGTGCATTAATAGCTAGTAAATTAGTGATCACGTTTACATAGGCTGATCTATTCTGTATAAATCTCACAGTGAAGCCTAAGGTGAAGTAAGCTTTAAGTGAGCTGTCATTCCAGCTGATGCTTGAGATCGCTAGGGATTCACAGCTCACTTCAAACTTACATCACCTAAGTTTTCACGGTGACATTTTTACAGAATAGACCGGAGGTAGTGGGAAGTGATTGTCCGTGATATTTATATTAAGGCTTCTACAAACAGGCGCGACATGCGATAAAATCGCGCGTCGCGCCTGTTTGCAGGAGCCTTTATACAGCTTGGGAAGTACTTCAGTAATTAAAAGGGCCTTTCTCTGGACAGCTAGGTATTACGCAGAGTTACCTAATTGATTTAAATGGACGTCTTAACTGAGATTGATATTAATTGAAGGTAACCTTGTAATTAAAAAGATTTTTTTCTCATTCATCTATGTAGGTGATCTAAAAAAATGTTAAAAATGACAATATCCTACTGATCAAATTTTAGTCTGACAAATAGATTTTATATAAACGTGTTGCGAACGCTTACGGCCTGGCCACGACCTTGCCGCTATCAGCGGCAGCTTAGCGCGGGGCAGCAAGCGGTAAAAACAAATATACTAAAATGTATGAACCATTCCACGAACCACCGCTCGCAGCGTCAACGCTAGCTAGCAGTAAGACACCGCGCCGCTTGCCGCTAAGCCAAAGGTCGTGGCCGAGCGGTTAGTTTTGTGCTGAAATATTGCCGAAAGCATTGGTAATTTCCTAAGTGGGCTGCTATTCTGATGGGACAAGGAAACAGAAATCAATATTCATTAAGTCCGCCTTTGTACCATTTTGTGCGAAAAGTTTAAATAAATATTCTTATTCAGCTAACCCCATTAGTCCAGGATACCAGGACAGATTTATACCATTTATTACTAGCAAACAATTTTTTTTTAAGAAGCTTCTTTTTGATGAGACGCCCAACTTTGTATCTTACATCGATTCTCCATTGTGGTAGATAACAGAGATAGCAGGGATAGTATCGATTTGAAGATTCTTAAAAAATTATGAATAACTGTGGGTTTTTTTTAATAAATCTTAAGAAAATAATTTACATTAGGTATTGAAAAAAAAAATGTGTCCTACGAAATGTATGGTTTGATCAAAGAAGTCCTCTCTTTCCAACATGTATCGATAACGAGGTCATCAAAAATGGTCACTAACTAGCTGGTTTTTTTTGTTACTATTGTTTAGTTAACATTTATATAATTTAACAGCCACATTGTCCTAGAAATTGCGTGGTACGTTATCCCCGTCCTACGCTCAGAAATTATTAATACCACAAGACCATTTTTCTTATTACGACTAACTGTAGGAGAAAAATATGACATATTAGGTTAGTGTGTTCTCTATCCAAATGAAACAATGTCCTATAAGAAAACAGGTGTGTATCAGTGAATCCGACAAGAATTGTCATTTTTAACATTTTTTTTTAATTTTTAATAATGTTTTTTAACCCTGATTTTAGTAATAAATTTATTAGTGACCAATTACCAGCCTGTATTATTTGTGGTGCAAAACTTCCAACCTGGAGCACAGCCTGGAGTAAAGGAACTGACATTTTTCGTCTATGCTTAAGCAAGCATGTTAAAGTTTGAACGAAATAAAATCCTTTGCATATACTTTAACTGTTTTTTTTTTTTGTTAATAATTAACCTACCTAAAATATTTTTTTAAAAATGGTCACCTGAGTCATTACGCTAATAACGACAAATACCGATATCAATAATTCGATCATTCGTGTGACGTGACATCCCTATTTTTTCTTGATGTTGGCATTATGTCATGAATATGACGTTGTTTGCGGCTTCATATTGGCAAGATTGTTTTCGCCTTCGTTTCATAGTAATACGAATTCACGCTTTTTGTATGGCACTCCCGTCTCTAATAACGCTAGTGTTTACATTCTCTTTGCGCTTATGGCCGACACTAACGTGAGATACCTCATACACAGTACACAATGCTCTGCGCATGCGTACATGTTGGAAGGGGACTCGTTGATCAAACCATACATTTTGTGGGACAAATATTTTTTTCGTAAAAAAACCCACAGTTATTAATACATTTTTAAGAATCGTCAAATTAATGACCTTCTTTATCCCTGCTACTTCTGTTAGCTACCCCTATCGAAAATTTCCGAATTGGAAATTGTTGGGCGTCTCATCGAAACGAAGCTATTCATGAAGATTCAGCTTGATAGTAATTTTACATCAGGGATCTGTACTACAAGTTTTGAGCGTAGGACCAGGATAACGTACCATGCAATTTGTAGGACAATGTGGCAGTTATATTATATAAATATTAACTAAGCAACAGTAAAAAAACAGCAAGTTATCATTTTTGATGACCTCGTTATCGATACATGTTGGAAAGACCACTCTTTGATTGAAACATATATCGTAGACAAATATGTTTTTCAATAATGTAAATTATTTCTTATGATATAATAAAAAACCTACAGTTATTAGTACATTTTTGAGTATCGTCAAATCGACCTATTCTATCCCTGCTAACTTTGTTAGCAACCACAATGGAGAACTGATGTAAGAGACAAAGTTGGGCGTCTCATCAAAATGAAGCTACTTACAAAAAATTTGCTTGATAGTAATAAATGGTAAAAATGGGTCCTGAGATCCTGGACTATAATAGCATTTCTCAAACTTATGATGTTCTCTTTTTGAAATTCACTCAGATTTTTCAGATTCACTACAACTCGACATTTATCAAAAACCACAAAATCGTTATAATGTAGTAGGTGGTGGTTCAAAGTGCAGTTTATTAAAATTATTTTACTTCTGAGTAGGTAAGTGAGTAGGTCAAGGTACCGTACTGTCAAATCCAATTAATAATTAAGTGCATAAAGTAAAGTAACGTCAAGTTTAGTGAAACAAGCCTATATCGCAGTTGAGATCGTGAGTCACGCGAGCTGCGGATTATTTTATTTTTAAAACGACCAATCTCCGAGATTGCATCACACTGTGCCACATGGTTATTAAACAAACGTCTGTTAATGCTTTATCCAAAGCCTGACGTGACTTCTAAGCATTTTAGCACCAGTCATGTAGACTAGACTGAGTCAGACTACACTACTTACAATTAGGCACGACTCTAGTGTCCCCGTGGTAACTGAATTGCGAAAAATCTTAGGCCTCCTCCGTCAGCAAGGCAATTTAGCCTTTAATGTTCTACCCACATTATATTAGGGTAGGACACATAATGTTCAGCTTAGTACCCAACATCAAATTACATTTTCATGCAATTACCTTACTCAGCCTCTATGGGCCGACCGCTTAATTGAGACGTTGCCCGAGGTAGCAGTGCGGTGCGGGAGGGGTGTGGTGACGTGATGTGAGAGCTCAGTGATTCGTCAACTTGTGACAACTATCACCACTCCCGCACCGCGCAGCTACCTCAGGCAACGTCCTATAATTAGGATGCCAATCATTCGACCTACTTAATAGGTATAATTAAGGTTTGATCATTAAGATATCTACGAAGCGTATCGTATGCACCCTGATTACCGCACTCGTAACAAAATCCTATAATTGTCCAATAATATACGTACGAGTGTAGATCTACACAGATAACTAATATGATCTACCCAATGACCGAAAACACTGGTGATGCGAAAAAATCGGCTATGACTTATCTACACGCTATAGAGTGCTGTCAATTTGGACAAAAGGACATAATACAGCTATACATTTTTCACTGTGTAAGTACCTATTATACGGAACCGGGAAGTCGGGCAGAAAAAAAGGGGAGACCTGTATCCAGTAGTGGATGATTCCAGTCTGAAATGATGATGATGAAGTATTATATACCTATATAGTACTAGCTTTTGTCCGCGACTTCGTCCGCGTGAAATTTCACCTTCTTAGGGGTGGAATTTCGAAAAACTCTCTCTTAGTGAGTACCTACTCTTAACAAAGACACACACCCTCCAAAGGTGTAACAGAATAAACGCAAGTCCTGAAAGTAGTTTGTTCATAATTAATTACGAATCAATTTCGGTAACATTTAAGACATATATTTTTCAAAAATTATGTATTTTGGCATACCTACTGACCGCCGATTGAGCCAATGAAAATTCTACCTAAATAAGGCAATAAGACTAAATTTAAAATGCTTAAAGTAATGATTTGGTCAACAAAATTTACTTAATAATAATAGTTAGCCTTAAAAAAAATTGTTTTGATCATTGTATTGTGCTTTTAACTCAATACTCTAATTGAGGTGTATATGATGAGGTCTTTCGTTAATTATGTTACACATTGTATATAGATGGCATTACCGTAATTTTACCATGATTAATGCTAAGAACAAGTGGAAAACAGCAATGTGGTTGTTTTTACGAAGTCAGTCTGAATCCAAAACGTAACTAGTCACAGTTATTAAGTAGGTGGTATCGTCATTTTACAAACCTTTTCATTACCATCATCATCTATCTAGTCTTTTCCCAAACTATGTTGAGGTCGGATTCCTGTCTAACCGGATGCAGCTGACTACCAGTATTTTACATGGAGCGACTGCCTATCTGACCTCCACAACCCAGTGTCTGGGTAGCACAACACCCCTTGATAAGAGTGGTTGTCAGACTTTCGGTCTTCCGACAACCCGTAACGACTGTCAAAAATCCACGAATGACAGCCGGGACCAACGGATTAACGTGCTTCCCGAGGCACGGAGGGGCCTTGTTATGTAAAGATGGTCAATCATCCACGGACCAACCGCGACAAGCGTAGCTTAACCTGATCGATCGGACCATGCGGCTGTTATTACTTAGCAGCCACAAGCCCCCTTAGCCTTCTCATTACCAAAATAGCAAAAAAAAATAGGTGGTGAAAGCCTCTAATAAGTTAAACACCGCCTAATGATAGTACTTAGTTAATTATGTAGCAGAATCACAGCATTAACACCACTTTAATTTATTTAAAGCCATACACTTCATTAATTAACCTAAACATCACGTTTAGGTTAATTTGTTTTGGCTCTACCAAATTACGTTACTGTTCAGATTTTATCGATAATGAAGCACATTTTAAAAAAAAGAAAATGTAGCTATCTGTTATTTACCCTAGTATGTTTTGGATCATTAGTCGTGCCATAGACGGCTTGAAATAATCGGTAGCCATCTATAGCCTTTTTATCTCCAATAAATAAATCACTGGTTGACTTAATAAGCACACGCAAACCACATAAACACACCGCACTGACATTACTGTTTTATAGGAATTTAAATAATTAGGTAGGTATTCGAATCATTGAATCGACCAAACTAAAACGAGGTAGTTCACTTTTCGGTGAAAACGATTAATATCAATACTATTAACAGTTCACATAAAGGATACTGCATAAATATTAGTTTAACTATGATTAGTTAGGACTTATTTAGCTACAATACTGCTACATCGCTAAATATTAATCTATATTGATACATTATAGCGTAAAGAGTGGTTAGCTATTCCGAGAATTCAATTTGTACCCACGATTCCATAAAATTTTCGAGGGAGTCTTATTTCGTCCGCTACGCGTAGCGTTCTTTTATGGCCCTATTGTGTTCTTGAAGGTGATTTTTTTCTCGGATCAGTCGCATTACAGCCGTTCTACCTAAAAGTACACTCAACGCTAGAAGAGCTTGTTATTAGAAAAATACATACTAAATTAAAAACAAATAAAAAACTAAACTAAATTAAACTAAAACTAAAATAAAAACAAATAATTAAAAAAAAACACATACATACTAAATTAACATTTTGTAAAGCATACCATGCTTTACAAAATGTTAATTTAGTATGTACATATGTGTTTATGCTTTACAAAATGTTAATTTAGTATGTATGTGTTTTTTTTTAATTATTTGTTGGTATGCTTTACAAAATGTTAATTTAGTATGTATGTGTTTTTTTTAATTATTTGTTTTTATTTTAGTTTTAGTTTAATTTAGTTTAGTTTTTTATTTGTTTTTAATTTAGGCCAGCAGACTTATCAGGAGATATTTTTGTCACCCCTACACACGCTCATTTTTATAGGTATGTATGTTTGTCCACGCATTTCTCCGAAACTATTAATCGGATTTTGACCATTTTTTTTATTGGCTTACATTTACTTCACCTTAGAGACTAGTGAAAGTTTCGTTAAAATCGGTCCACTAGTTTTTAATTTAAGGACTAATTAATGTAAGTGTGACAGCCTGGCTTATTGATACGAGCTACGGGTGTGTCGTGTCAAATAGAAAACATCTCAAAACCTTGGTCAAATTCTAGTGCAATATTTACAAGAAAACTATTAACTACTTATAACAAACAAATATTCCAGTTTTTACTTAACACTAAAAACAAAAAAAATAATTAAACAAACATAAAATCGACTCCAAAAAGAAATTAACTCAAAATTATGAAATAACTTTAATTTCGGAAGTCTTTGGCAAAAAAACTAAAATACCTACAGTTCCCAGGATACAACAGTTTTGTTCACAATCCGATTAACTATAAAAATCGGGCGACAAAAAGTATCTCCTGATAAGTCTGCTCGCCTGGTAGGTTAGCACTTTTGGCATTGACTGTACTTTTAAGTAGAACGGCTGTAACGCGACTGATCCGAGAAAAAATCACCTTCAAGAATACAATAGGCCCATAACGGACGCTACGCGTAGCGGACGTAGCGCAACTGCGTAAAATTTTCGATTCCTATGACCTTGTTAGCATTCGGTGTCCTGTTAAACAAACGCGTTACATAAATATACAGCGTGGCAAGGACATCGACGCGCAACCTGTTACCATAGATTCAATACATGATTCTGAAAGACCAGGGGCATTGAATTTTTTGTCGGTAGGTAATTGAAAAAACATTGATATTCCATTTATTTTATTTTTTTTATCAACCAAATAAACGAAAAAAATACATTATATCTACGATAGGGGTCTAGAAACATGTACTGAATCCATGGTTACAGTTTGCGCGTCGATGTTCTGGCCACCCTGTATAATTAGTGTAGTTAGCTTGCTATTAATGAATTCTCAGTACTAAAACGGGGCTAAATAACACCATAGTGCGGAAATTCAGTGTTACTCGCAAGCACTAGCGGCGCTGCCGTGCCGTTGAGTACTAATTCGTTTTAACGCACCAAGAGTTTGAGGGAACTTTAGTAGACTAATCTAAAATTCTAAACAGCATCAGGACTGCTTGTTTTTCCGTGGCTATCCAGCAGCTTAGTGACTAAATTATTATCTATGTTTGAGGGTTTAAGGCTCCTACAAACAGGCGCGAGACGCGATATAATCGCGCGCGACACAAAGGCACAGCTCGTTGCGCGAATTGCGGTGCCTTTGTGTCGCGTGTCGTGTCGCGCCTGTTTGTAGGAGCCTTTATGCACAGCCACCTTTGAGTTTACCATCTTATACCTTAAAATGTTTGTGTAGTCATGTCTGCAAGTATGCATGTGTTTTATTTATCTATTACCGTTATTCATGAAAGAGTAATGCTTGCTACTGCTTCTACGAGATATTTCTGAAAGTAATTTCAGGCTGAACGAAAGTTTAAAGAGATATTCACACCAATAAGGTCTGTCTCAGATCCACTTGGCCGCTGTCACTGCAAGTTTGACTTCCGTGAAAATATATATAATGAAAAAAATTTACATATTATTACATATTACAGTTATTTAGGTATTATTATTCAAACGTCTTTCGGGTTGAGCATGATGATTGCATCATGTTATATAGTCAGTAGTTGTTAGTAGAATAAACATACAATGCAATTCAAATACATAGCTCTCAGACAGTCTGATTACTCGTACTACCCGGTGCCCAGAGGCTACGCTTCATTAACAGTTAGATAAGTTTGTATATTATGCAGTCCTATAAAAATAACTAACTCCAAAATATTCCATTTACCCTGCATTCATGTACAAACAACACTTACTTTAAACATGGACCTTTGAATCATAAATTATTTTGGTACCAGCTTAATCATTCCTTGTGAAACTTTTATATAGTCGGTTTGTAAATACAGCTTTGTTACGGTTTACCTAGAAGATTTTCGACTAAGTAATAAATACTACCGCCTTCTGCCACATTAACGTGAATTATTATATAGCTATTAGCCGACCATCATTGTTGAGCCGAGTTCGCGGCTTTTCAGCTTAAGGGGCTTACAGGAACTAAACACAAAAAACGCAAGTTTTAGAAACAACAAAACTATATGATCGACTACAGTAAACAAAATCAGAAAAATATATGATATTCTTCAGGATATATGCTAGGTAGATAGTGTGTTGAAAACAGAATACAACTAATTTGATACGATAGAAAAAAATCATGAAGATACCTCTAGAAGAAGAAACTTTATTTTTACAATAAAACCCATACTAATATACATACAATCATTCTGTTTTTTGTCAGATTATTATACAAGCAACATATTAAAATACTAGTGTTTTAGTTTTTTAGTACAATTACAAAAAGTAAAAAAAGTAAAAAGTACAAAATAAACAATAAAAGAAATAAACTCAAACAATCATTACTGCGCCATTCCATAACAAATGGCGCAGCAATGATTGACTTAATGATCTAATGACTTAATGATTGAATTAATGATCTTACTCAACACATACACCTGCAATGATTGATAGTTGTAAGGGAGATAAATAAATAAATATTCATTGTAGGTTCTTAACTACTTCCTTTAATTCTTTGATGAATTCATCATCTCATATTATACCTGTCGTGTGTCGTCACAGACATTCAAAACTTTCAGTCAATATTTTCGTCATTGTTCCAAAATATAATTTAGGGCTAGACGGTCCACAAATGTAATAAAGTATCAAGTTACATCCATCATAGGGGAAGAACTAAATACGTAAATAGATCCATCTAAGATAAAAGAAAGGAATCGAATGAAAGAGTATTATGTATCGTGGAATTAATTACGGTAGCGTGATCCAAAATACGAGTACGCTCTTGTTTATAATGACTGACAGTACCGTTTACTTAATTACATATCTGCCTTCTAAAGACGCGTGTAACGGCTCTAATTTTGCCAAAGACACATCGTGACAGGCTTATTACCTATACCTAAAAACGTCTAAGATTATTGCATCACTTACCGGGTTTAATAAAATAAAACTACATAATAACATTGTTTTCGTTTTTGACACGACACTAAATAAGTTGCTCTTAAAAAAATAGGTGTAGGAAAATCCTCTCGTCCTAGTTGTACTTTTATATTCGAATTTGTGTTAATAATGTAGCGTGTAAGGGTGGTCTGCTCTTGCCAAAAGTGCCCATAAAATAAGAGGAAGAGATTAGAGGACCATCCAACCTTACCCTGCTAAATTTATCAGTTAATAATGTAAGGGCACCTCTCGACAGCCACATCTGCACAGAGGACTATATCCTTTCGTTTAAAAAAGCCAGGAAATAAATATGTTTAAGACCAGGAAATAAATATGTTTACCACATCTATTGTGATATGAGTTACACAGAGTTACTGTGTAAGTCATATCACAATAGATGTGGTACACTTGCATTTCTTTCTTTGATCACCAAAACCTTAAGGCTCTCTGAGTCTTAAAAATTTTGAGAATTATCTGATTCGTTTATATGTTATTGACATTATACAAGTTCTCTTGTAACACGCGACAAACGTATCGCAAGCTTTGCCTTCTATAACATAAGGATATTCACACACACTACACGGCCGTAGACGTGCCATCAGTTCATCAATTATACCGCTCTCCTATATATGCAATATTGATGTATAAACAGCTTTACCATTCAACACTTTGACACCTCGTTGATCGATGGACCTAGGTCGTAACAATTAAGCTACGATAGACTACCAGAATACCAGAAGTTACGAAGAAAGACTTACCGAAAGCATAGTAACAGATTTGAAAAAGATGCGGAGCTATAGCAGTGAGTAGGCCGAAGAGAGCTTGTGGAAGTTCTGTGGCTAGGAAGAGGCCGAGCAGGGCAACCAGCATCCGAGTGGTGCGGTCGGTGCGGCCTCCGCCACCGCCGCCTCGCTTTGCACCATCCTCGTTCAACCGAGCTTTCTCACCCTGCACAAAATAACGTAGTTGTTATAAATTCCCTTTTAACCGGTCAATGTAGCGGTCATTGGGAGGCTCATTTTTAGCAGAGGTCATGTGAGAATAAAACGGTCAAAAGAAAACACTTAATGCGAATTCAACAAGCTTTTCTTTAGTTCATTATAATCCGCTCTATTGTCATAAATCTGCCTGAAAGCATTGGGGCTATACATAACAAAGAAAAAGAACTAACATTTTCTTTTCATAGCTCTCGTGTACGTTGTTATTGCACGTAGGTATTGTTTCTATTCAAAGATATAAAAGCTTAGATCCTTTAGACCCGCTTTAAGCCACTTAAGTAAAGATACATCTCACTAAACTCAAACAAGATTTAACATGTATGTACTTAATAGAAATTGTTAAATAAATTCTTCACGAATGCAAAAAGCTATGCATGCAGAGCTTTGTGGAGTACCTACAGAAGAATTTCAGAGTTCCACTGCAAATGCACGTAGAATATGCAAACGTAGAGACTAGTTATAACGTACAGACGCCAGCACATCAAGCTACTACAATCTGTCAGATTTCTTTAATAGATTTTCAACTTTATCGCTAAAGCATAAGGTTGAAAGTTGATTGGCAAAATTTGACAGTTTCGGGTAGCTCGATGTGCTGGCGTCTGTATAATCGATACTGACATGACCTGGTTGTTCAAATCAGAAACTCAATTGAACTGAATTGAAATACTAAATAAAAACATAAAACTAGTCATACCTCGTTAGTGCTGATTGCTGATTTTTTCAATAATTTCTGTCTTCTCCGATCACTGGATTTCATTTTAAGAATGAGTAACACACTTAATATCGATAACACTACACACGGTATGAGTTTAATAAATACACTGTAAATCCAAAAGATAGCTGTGAGCAGTTCGTTGTTATCGGTCATCACTATGGCGTAGTCTCGCTCCGTGCTCTCTGTTGCGTTTCCCATTGTATCCGTTTCGTTTAATGTGGCATTTTCATGCCCATTTTTCGTTGGTGAAGGTATTTCTTGAATTTTCATAGCAAAATATATAGGAAGACACAGTATTGGACATACAGCATAAGCCACTGCTATAGCAATATTAGTGTTCTTCTTGTTACACAACGTCCTATTTTTTTGAGGAAACTTTATTGCTATGAACCTCCAAACGGCAAGCGTGATCGTCAACCAAATAGATATTGTATGAAAGGTTTGACTGAATATGGAGTGAAAATACACGTAAACAGCCCACGCATACGAATTCCTATTGAGTTCTGCGCATATATCTGTATAAATATGTAACGCCAGAGGAATGTAGTCGATCATGACGAGCAAGTCGGCGACTGCGAGTCCGGTGAGAATAGAGTTGGTCGACGAGATCATTTCTTTTCGACTGAGTACGGCGATGTTAACGGAGTTGGCAGCGCAGCCTAGGAGGCAGATGAGTAGCGCGATGTAGCCATGGATCCGAACATAGGCCCGCTGGAACACCTGCCCCTCCGGCACGCAGTACGCCACGTCGTCGCCTTCCATACTCAACAGCTTCACTTTTATATTTTACTATGTGTGAGCCACAGATTCTTGGAAAACTATCTATGAACAGCGTGCATTGTCTGTAAACAAAAGAAAGGTAATTTAGTATAAAGCTTAATTCTAGGTATAATACACGTAACGCGGCATACATTCAGGAAATGTCATAGAAAAACATGGGAGACCATACCGCTGTCACTCAAAAAAATATATTATCAAAGCCTGTGAGAAAGAAATAAAAATATCGGGCACAAAATTTGCCGGCTGGTTGTGTGTTATACGCATGATGTCGTTATTTATGTCCGTGCCTGCAGTGTGGCTGTGTAATGGGATAACCATAAATAAAGGAGCGCGCCGTCCTCCGGCTTGGCGCCACTTTCTCCGATTGTCCGCAACGACTGAAGGAGCTTGTATTTTCTTCCCTGACGGATAAGTGCCTCAAAGTCCCGGCAGACTTGGAAAAGCACTATTAACTATACATAAACTTGACTTGAAAACTTCTTGTTCAAAGTTTAGAGTGGTTGAATTATGCCTGAGATGGCATAATTCAAGCACTCTATGAATGGTGAATTTTACGGCGGTACTACTTGTAAGGTTTCAAACAGTGTCTACGTTAATACAAACTCTGTGGAACAAAAGTAAGGTAGGTATCCTTACATAGTATAAAACAAAGTCGCCAAAATGTCTGTACGCGCATAACTTCCGAATGACTGCACCAAATTGGATAATTCTTTTTTGTTTCGAAAAATTTCGAAAATTTGAGAAAAAAATTGCACCCGTGCTAATCTGGGGCGGGCCGCTAGCATCCAATAAGTAGTGACGAGTATTGAAAAAGTTCATAACAAGACATTTGATACGCCGCACCGGTAAAAATATAAATAATCAACAAGGTGGCAGGGACATTGACGCGCAAGCAAGGATTCAGTTACCATAGATTCTGAACCTTTTGAAAATTTTCGTCGGTTTGGAAAAAACACTTCTACTCTAGTGGGTCTACTATGGATTTATTGATCGCAAAAAGTTTCGTTCCTCTAACAGCTATGATTAATTTGGCCTAAAGTCTATTGAACACTGAACTGGAAACTGGAAGTACATTCTTATGATAAAATAGTTATGTATTACGCCATACAACGAACATTGTGCTTACTATATGCACATAAATATGTATGAAGTTCTCACTCGCTGAACAAACCGTAATCCGAATACTTCAGGCGGACTTACCGAGTTAGTAGCATTTAATATCTTCTTAACTAACAATAAACTGCCAGTTCTATTGTAAAATTACTGTTCTTCAACTACTTAAGAGGAGATAAACATCTCTTTTTAGTTGAATAACTGTCATTTTCTAGAGTCTTAAATAAGTACTTGCTTGAAAGAGCCTTGGTGATTTTTTTAATGTTAGCTGTGTATATCACTCCAACTACAAAATAATGGAAGATACTCGTATTTTATTTTAAAACTAGCTTCTGCCCACGACTTATTCCGCGTGAAATTTCTTGTTCCTCCGACCTAACCCGTCGCATCACATCGCCTGCCCAAACTATTACTTCGTTTTCGCGTTGTTTCTGCTCGTCTCCTTAGGGTCCTAGCGTGATGCTAAGTAGCCTTCTTCATCACCTCCCTCAAACTTTTGCTATCAAATGCATAAAAAAAAATCCGTCTGGTAGTTCCAGAGATTAGCGCGTTCAAACAAACTCTTCGTATAGCTTTATTATTAGTATGATATAAATCGATTATTTCTTTTCGTTCTCTTCCACAACCTACGTCTTCACTGAATCAAGTCGAAAATGTTTGATTACTGTGAAAGCATTTTTTTTCATTAGTACAGACGCCAGCACGTCAAGCTACTACAATCTAATCTGTCAATTTCTTTAATAGATTTTTAACTTTATCGCTAAAGCATAAGGTTCAAAGTTGATTGGGTAAATTTGACAGTTTCGGGTAACATTGAAACGAGAGAAATTAAAAATCTTACAAATATTTTTTTTTTAATAAAAAAAAAATCTCATGAAATAACAGTATTACCTCAATATCAGTCACTTAACAGTAGAGTATCACCCGCACATTCGAAGTTATTCTCCTGGATAACTTCGGCTTAGAGACAAAGTTTGTTTATTGAGTAATCCCGAGTGTCTAAACTAGTTTAGTGCGTGCTTTTAGCTCATGCCGAGGGGTGCTCCACAAGGCCTCAGCTCACTTTACTGAATCCTGACAATTAGGAGTAGCCGTGTGAGTGTGACGTGGTAGTTACGGGCTAATTTTATTACCGTGCAAAGTACGTACCATCTGACACTGATACCCACAACCCGTACGCTAATCTACAAAACGTGGATGCACCTTTTGTAATGTTAATAGATTTTCACATAAAATATGTTAAAACCTGACTTGGTTTCCGTAAGTCTTTTTTGGGTAACCGCAGCAAATCAGCCCTGTGCTGTGGGTCTCCCATGGCACAGTTCATAAACTGTGCCTTGGGAGACCCACAGCGCAGGCCAAGAACTCCGCTTGGCTTCTTGCCACAGTGATGACGAGCAGCTGTCGATTATTTCTGTTTTGTGCTCGTCATTATAGATCTATTTTGTTTTTATTATTCGAATTATTTAATTATCTCTTTGTATGCACATGTTTCTGAGACAAAAAACCTATTTATTCTTCCTTGTTATCATGCGAGAGCCATCATTGCTCTTAAGATCAGTCAGCTTAATATCGCCTGAGGAAGGCCAGAACGCGTGTCGAAAAATATTCCTCTTTTGTGACACGTTCAACCTTATCGGAATTACTATTCAAAGGCACTCCGGGGACGGCACGTCCGCGTTATAACTACCCAAAAAGCTACAGGAAAAAGTGTGTCGCTATTTAACAACTAACTTTTCTATAGCCGGACACAATTCGCGATCTATTCGTTTCGTAAAGTTCCCGATCAGCCATTTTCAATTAAACAACGTATGTTTGAATAAACAGACAAATGAAAAAACTAAATTCAATTTGGCTGTTTCATAGCAAACAACTCAGCTTAGCTCCGGAACTTGCAAAGAGTTAATTAATTAATTAATTTTACTGACATTTTAGGTTGCCAATTAAGAGTCACAAAAGTGGTTTAAAATTATTCTAGTTTGAAGACAAACCTTCCAAGGTTTGGATCGTATTATAATATCTAGAATGTAAGGTTTACAGATCAAGTACCTCCAAATTTGTTATAACCACAACCTTAACAGAGCAGGTACTTATTTAATTAACTTTCAACGCCTGTTTTTCTTGCTAACCGAGTCAAGTATGGTATTCACGAAATATGGTTCCTAATGCTAAAAGAACTGCCTTAACTAATTTAAGTATTGCTAATATACTAAACAGTGATTATTAAAAGGTTACTCATATAAGATATTGCATCACCTACTCGTATGTCACTTCTAGTCATTTGATTTTGCCACCCTCACGAATAGTCAAAGTTCTGTGATCACTCCATCAAAGAACTTTCCCTCGTCAAGTAGGTCATATAACAGAATAATAGTTCCAAATAAATAAATCTAGCACTTTATCTTCTCAACAGGAAACTTTTTGCCCTGTTCGAACTAGCGTTGGCATAAAAAAAATAGTCACTATTACCATCAATATAGTGGACAATCACTTGGGCTTAGATGGCGGCCTAATGACGCAGAGCGAAACACCGTTTGTTAGCGACGGATTACGTTTGTAAATTCGTAGACGTTTAGTTTTTGTTTTTCGTATACACTTGCAATTTGACGTATTCCTTCCAGGACGTGACAGTGTGACCCATTTGTAACAATTAAGCACCCCATAAAGCCTAGGCAACCATTCAGGGGATTAAAAATTCTAATTTTCATGTATTTTTTTATCAGTGATTAGCTCATCGACTGCGAGTAATATTAACTACCCGAAAGTGGATTCTCAACCTGCGACCTGACGACCTGGCTTCATAACGTATGAAGGATTACTGGGTGGTGAGAAGGTAAAGAGATAACATAAACTAAAGGCTCCTTCAAACAGGCGCGACACGCGATAAAATCGCGCGCGACACAAAGGCACCGCAAGTCGCGCAACGAGCGGTGCCTTTGTGTCGCGCGCGATTATTTTTTTCGATAATTAATTTGATTACCACACAATTTTTCAATATTTCAACAATTTGCGAATTCTACCTTTCCCAGCGTTATCTATTGCTTCATAGACACCTCTGAATATTTTTTTAATATTTGTACCTCGATACTATAGCTGATTGAAAATGAATATATCTTCCCCGTAATTTGAACGCTGCCAATGCCGTACAAAATTTTTGAGTTAACTGGTGTAGAAGTTCATGTTCGTAGATGATTTTTGAAAATGGTTAAGTGTAGTATATTGTGATGTAAGAAAATATTAAGTTACTGGCAACACCATTTTAATAAAGTAAAATAAAAAGGTAGGGCTAGCAACCCGATACACTCCATTTTTCCGTCCGCTTCACTGTACAAGTTGTAAGTTTAATTAAAATTAAAACATATTTTCGTTATTCAAGTGTTTCATTTGGGCAATATTGTTATACAAGGAGTATACACATCAAAGAAACTTCTTCCTTTAACTTTTAACAGTTTGATATTTTAGAAAATTTGGTTACATCGAAAGGTGTGTTGTATTAGGTACCCGATGGAATAGCAATGATGGCCATTCAAATTAGTAAAAAATTATATTTAGTGACGAATTCTGGGAAATTTTCAAAAATACATGAACATTGGGTTTTCTCGTATTCCATGAATTTTCACCTAGGCTTTATGGGGGTGCATAATTGTTATAAATAGGTCACACTCACATCCTGAGAGGAATACGTCACATTACATATTACAAGTCACCCTATATATTCATAAATACAAACTAGTCAATTAAAGGGAATGAAATAGAGTAATAATGTGACATTGAATTACTTATATTTATTTTGTAAGTATTTCATGTAGGTACCTAATAGATTCTGAGAACACTACTTATAATGATCAAACCAAATTAATCTAAACAGGCTTAGACGTTATTCGTTAAGGATCAAAGTAAAAAGGCTATTTGATTACAAAAAAAAAAGATTGAATAAACATTTAAAAAGAACAAGAGCATGGCATGCTCCTCGTGTCGTGTTCCTGTTAACAAACACGGTTCGATAGGCATTAGTAGGTAGGTATCTACTCTTTAGATAAAGTGAATAAAGTAAAGCGTTTCCCCGATATAAAAGCTATAAAATGCAGAGAGTTTACGCCGATAACCAAATAAACAGCGCTCTTAAAGCACTGATTAGATTAATCAAATTTACAGTTCGTCAGTCTGTAGTTAAAAACACACATTTATTGAGAAGGAGGAGACGCTTTCAGAATTAATGATTGAATCGATGTTCTCTTAGAGTTTACACTCCACACTACGCACCCTCATCCCTAAAGGAAAATAAGCTAGTGTTAAAAAAGGTATTTCAATATGAATTAAAATAATTTAGGTATGGCTGACACAGTCATCTAAAATATAGATTCCTAAAACACATTTATCTAAAGCACTCAAAGAAAATTCTAAACGTGGCGACTAAAATCCCTTAACAAATGGGAGCCGTCTAAAGGCCTCAGATCCCGCGTCAGAGGAAATTTGAACACTTAACCAAGTCACCGACAAAGGAACTTAGACGCAATATATTGTCACCTCGTATTAGCGCTGTAAACTTTGACATTGTTCACATGACAATGCAATATGATGGGTAAAGCATCGATAGGTAAGTAACTTTGTTCCTTCGTATACGGGGTATTGTAATTTTGTTAAAGGTTTATTAGCGATGTGTTTTTACTGTATTGTCACATCGACAATGTACCTCTGTCGCTTCGTTTGGTGCAGTTGTGCCTTTGTCTCTACGTCCAAGGTAATATGTCCCTATCACAAAGGTACATTGTCTCCATGTCTAAGGTGCGTCGTTCCTTCCACAATGTACCTCTGACGCTTCGTTTGGTGCAGTTGTGCCTTTGTCCCTACGTCCAAGGTAATATGTCCCTATCACAAAGGTACATTGTCTTCATATCTAAGGTGCGTCGTCACTTCGACAATGTACCTCTGACGGTTCGTTTGGTGCAGTTGTGCCTTTGTCCTTACGTCTAAGGTAATATGTCCCTATCACAAAGGTACATTGTCTCCATGTCTAAGGTACGCCGTCACTTCGACAATGTACCTCTGACGCTTCGTTTGGTGCAGCTGTGCCTTGTCCTTACGTCTAAGGTAATATGTCCCTATTACAAAGGTACATTGTCTCCATGTCTAAGGTGCATCGTTTCTTTCACAATGTACCTCTGACGCTTTGTTTGGTGCAATTGTGCCTTTGTCCTTACGTCTAAGGTAATATGTCCCTATCACAAAGGTACATTGTCTCCATGTCTAAGGTGCGTCGTCACTTCGACAATGTACCTCTGACGCTTCGTTTGGTGCAGTTGTACCGTTGGCCTTACGTCTAAGGTAATATGTCCCTATCACAAAGGTATATTGTCTCCATGTCTAAGGTGCGTCGTCACTTCGACAATGTACCTCTGACGCTTCGTTTGGTGCAGTTGTACCGTTGTCCCTACGTCCAAGGTAATATGTCCCTATCACAAAGGTAAATTGTCTCTCGACAATGTACCTGTGTCACTACGTATAAGGTATTTATTATACTGTCGCCACGACAAAGTTCGGGGAAACCCTGTGATAAGGCACCTTTGTGGTAGGAACATTATCACCTTAGACGTAGGAACAAAGGTACATTATGATAGAATTAAAAGCATAATAATTTATCTCGTTCTCGCTTGCATCCCGCTTTAGAAGTGCAAGCGAGAACGATATAAATTATTATGCTTTTAATGCTATCCTAATGTGCCTTTGTGCCTACGTCTAAGGTAATAATATTCCTACCACAAAGGTGACGTCACTGGGTTTTCCAGAACTTTTCGAGGCCACACCGTTAGGCATTGACACGCTATCGTCGTGATAGCAGATCTGCAAAATAAATGAAAGCCAGTGTAGCAGTTTAAATACAATTCTATTAATTATTAAAGAAATGTCATAATTAACATAAGAGAGACCAAGTGTACGCGTCTACCTTAACACTTACATAAACAATTATTATAGTTATAGAATGAACAATAAAAACAGAAGGGTTTAATATTTTTGAAGGCCTTACATTACAATAAAGTTATTTGAAAACAGTTAGTTTAGTCTGTATGTATTTGAATTAGTACAAACATAGTTCGTTAACAATAAATTAAATAAAAAAGATAAACATCAAAACGTTAACCCGTTTGGCCACAAATACAAAGAAAGATATTACTATTGTTAACTATCTACTAATTAAATTTTTACTAACCAATTGGTGACCGGTCGGTAGCCGCAGAGATAAAAACTGGCTAAAATAATCGTTGATTGACTTATTTTTTAATATTTCATGTCTTGCTTGAAATGAAGCCATCCATTATACAATAACAACTTCATAAGGCGATGAAGACGCCTCTAGCCATTATTTATTGATGCATCGGAGTCTTCGTCTTCAACAGGTAAGTTATGGGCAGGTGGAAGAGGTCGCAATCGTTTTGAGCTTCTGGCATCTGTTGTTCTGTCGCTGTTGGTACTGCTTCCGCTGCTACTGCTTCGTTTGCGTGAGGTGTTTTGGTTCAGGGAACGGCGGTGGGTTATCAGTCTATTATGCAGCAAGCCAGAGGCAGCTAACGCTTGTCGCTCAGTTACTCGGTAGGGCACATAATAAACATCGGGGTGCTCCCCTTCAAATAAGGTGCATATTTCATTGGCCCAGCTGCTCCAAACCTCTTGTCTTATTGTATTTTTAATGCCAGGCAAGATGCGGAGTTGGTGCTCCACAAAACGCAATCAACTGCACTAGACCTTTTCGATCTTTGGGAGTGAGTGGCTGACCCTGTTTCTGCAACAGACACTTTCCGAAGGTTGTGAGCTCTAGTAACTCTTTCAGCTGCTTTTTGTCTTCCAAAGGGCCAATTTCTTGCACGAACGGCCACTCTTCTTGTACCCAATCCTGAAAGAGTATTACAGTTAAAACATGGTTTGGATAAGGAGAAAAAAACACTATTTTGATTTCATTTACATGTATGGGACATACAGAAAAATAATATGTAAAAGAAAAAGTACTTTCAAAGTACAAACTTTCAAACTATAAAAATAAGAACACCCCTCTATAACGTGAAACCATGCCCACGCGGCAAGCAAACCGAGAACGACAAGATGGCGGGCGCGACGCGACTCCAACTCAATGTGACCAGGTTATATTTTACGACTGTAGTACCGAGGACAAGGAAGCATAAAAAAATACCAACCTACACAGGGCTATCATCACAATAAATGTTAGACAAGGATTTATAGGACGCATGGTCTGATTATCTCAAGAGGTCACGAGCGGATCACATGCTTTTAGCAATTTTGAACAGAATTGTCCGTCAGGTAAGTAGTCCAGTAAAAGGGATTTATGCAAGCAGAGGCAGATAAATTGAAAACTATAGGCAGATAACTTGAAAACTTTTTTTTAAACATTTGTCGTTGATTTGTAAGAAAATAGTTTTGACCACATAAAGCATAAGCACTGCACAACATGATTGTACAGAATGGAGGAAATGGGGGGACGCCTTTGCCCAGCAGTTAGACATAGAGAGCAAGAGCAAAATTATATTAAATTATTAATAATATATGGTACAGGTACTTACCAGTAAAAACTTGGTAAAGATGCTCCAATCCAGCTTTTCGTAAAAACATATGTAGTTCTGGAGAAAACATATTTACACTCGCTGGTTTTACTGTTTTAACTGTTCTATACCAACGTTTTAAGTGATAACATATTACTATTTTAACTTTTTTTGAAGACATGCAGTGGGCTAAACATAAAATAAATACAAGACAAGAACGCGTGCCGCTCTGATGAGTACGAACGAATGAATGCGCTGATGGAAAGCCGTCCTGTCCTGACTCCTAGTCGTCTGTGAACGATTTGACAATGTGCTATTGTCGTGTTGTTCAATGTTGCCAAGTAACTTAGACGAAGTCACAACAGCACTTGGTCCTGTTTAACATTTTGACAAAGGCCTTTGTGAAATATTTTTAGGTAGGTATGGAATTATTAACAAAAAAATAGAAACATAGTTTTGAAAACCATAACGTTTTACGTCATAATATTACTTAATCCTATGTATTAATAATCTAAGTCAAAATATTAATAATCACTTAGGTATTCCTCTATCTGTAGGTAAGGTCAAGTGGTCAACAGTGGATCACTTTTTTTCTGAAAGACATAACTCGGCTCTGGATAGAGCTAGGACATTGAAATTGAAAACATACATACATTCATGTGTACATACATTCATGTGTACATACATTCATGTGTAGTGTAGTTCAGCTAGTTTGATTCTGTAAAAATATTTTATTGAGTAATGGCATAGGAAAAAATAAAAATCAGTTTTTTTTAGTTAGAAATGAGCCACTGTGTACCATGGAGCGTCACAGACACAGTGGCTAGGCCTTAAATAATAAATACAGTGGCTCGGGGTAGTACACAGTGGACAATTTAATAGAATTATTAGGACTATAACAATTCATACACACTACAACTATAACAATCAAAAACCTCCTTTCACACAAAAACGTCGCGCCGCCGTGTGCTGTTACTGTACTGTGTTGTCGTGATATTTTCCAATCTGTATAGAAACTTTAAAGAATTATCTCGTAAACTGTGGGCGTCCGCGTATTGAAAATTTGTAAAACGGTTTCTTTTTATGTGTACTATCTATAAAAAAAATGAACTTCGAAATTTTTGTCCAGTAATGGAAATTTTATCCCAAAACCAAAACTTGAAAATAAAATAGGTAGGAACCTAACAATATTTTTAGATAAACGATTCAATAGGTATGTGTTAGTGTGCTCGGGAGGTCTTCAGCTCACAGAGCTATTAGTAGATAGAGTGATTCAAGAGGAAGGTTTATATGTACATTTATATGCTTACTACCTTAGCTTAGATCATATACCTACCTACACATGGTCAGCTATTTATTTCTTCTGTGCTTAATGCTAATAATGCCTGTTGCAGCGCCTACCTTGTTACGAGTATGTATAACACGACGCAACGACGGACAAATTTTAATGGGCTTTGATTGCCTTCACCTAGAGCTATCTAAAGATCAAACTAGGTTGTGGGACCTGGATTTGTAGTACCTAGGTATATAGGTAGCAATTAGTTAAGTAGATAGTTATTATAATAAGTAGGTAGGCGTGTAGGTAGGTAGGTCTAGGTGTGTAGGTAGGTACCTACCTACCTAAGTGTTTCATTCTTGTAGATAAACGCCCGTCCCCCAGACAATGATGGTTTCATAATATGTACTTAATTCCCGTTTGAAAACGTCATTGCTCCCAGAGAAGTAATGTTACCTACCTAATACAATATCCACTTCAAAAACCATAGGTAGGTATCCCTAAAACTAGGTAGGTAGGTAGTCACTCTGGACTGGTCGTGTCTCAAGACAAACAATACTTACTTAGGTAGGTACGTATACCTACTTACCTACTTGCATAACTTTTTGTAGTTGGTAGGCTGGTACGTATCCTATGTAACGAACCCGCTATGCTAACCCAACATCTGCTTGTGATTCGAAGCCCTACCTAGGCAGATACCTATCTTACCTACTTGCTACAACAGACTAGGGATATAAGTAGATAAGTATGAATAAAATAAGCTGGTCTAGGTCTGTCTATCTATGAATATTGAGAACTAGGTAGATGTGTACCTATATACCTTAAAACATTTTTTATTATAAAATACTCTGTGGCGGAGTCCATGTCTACTAAAACACACGGCATAAATAAAAGCGACAAAGGAATATTTTTTTTATCTAAGTAAATTGAGTTTTGCCGTAGACGCAATGGCAAGCTAAGCTAACACAGTAACAAAGCATTAGATTTACTGTTTCCCCGTTATAGTTTATCTAAATTACGCTTTTAACGGATTGTTTAGCCTTATAGGTCGTAGTAAAAAAAAAAAGAAACTTGACGCTACGTGCGAAGTAGCATCAACGCAGTAACAAAAAGCCATTTCAAAGAAAAACTTTGTCGTCACGTAAATGTTTACCTGAACGCACGGTTTAAAAACTATGTCTGAAGCACAAAACGAAATTTGATAAAGTAATTTTGTCAGTTGAACAACAGTTCTTTTTAAAGTGTTTTGTCGTAGGCACAAATGGCAAATTAACGAAGTGACAAAATACTAAATATCATTTGTTTCTGCGTTAGTTTGCTTATGTGGCTGTGTCAAATCGCACAAAAAAAATAAAAGAATATTACGCTACGTTCAAAAGAACGTTTGCACAGTGACAAAAAGTCGTAAAAATGCGTTTGACAAAAAAAAGTTGATCGTCGCGTTAGATTTTCCACGAACGCATGGCCTAAAAGCTACGTCAGGAGCACAAAAAAAAATCGACAAAGGGATTTTGGACCTTTAACGGCCGTTTTTTTTTTGAGTGAGTGCTTAAGTAAATGTTATTCAATATGAATGCCAAGAAATTATCATAAAATATACGACGACTATAATATTAATGCTATGTAAAGCTTCACAAAACTCGTGGGTACCCTTGAGAACCTTCGCATTCGAATTATGTGAAGAGTCATTTCCACCATAACCGCGTAAAACTGTCTTATTTCGGCGTGCAGCCGCGCGAGTATGCGCATAGCGAAACACTACTTAGGAAGTCACTTTGAACATGTTTTATTAAACATTCTTTTACTTTTATCTACATCTGTGGAATTAAGTAATCTACTTTATGGAAATGAACAAAAAGGTATAATGGTATAATCCCCTCAGGAAATTGATGTTGTTTAATAAGCATCAGGGCATATTTATGACCGAGGCGCTTCATTATTAGCTTTGCCCATGAATTCATATCCATTTGGTATTCATAAATATCTAAGCCCCTGAATGTTTGCTGGTAAAAAAATCTTTAAATAGTCCAGGTACACCTACTTACCTAATTAATCATAATATAATTTTCCGTGACTATGTATCCTAGCGATAAAGAAAAAGACGAGTACGTACCTCCTGGAAAACTGTAATTGTTTCATAAATGAACTTTTTTCTGCTACCGGTACCGGGCGAAATTTCGTCTTTATTGTGAGACTCAGGAAGACTTCTATAATTGCGTTCGTTTTTATTTTATTCTAAAGCAATTTATTGATAAATTGCGATGGAGTGAATCAATTTTTATAATGAGATACCTACTGAATAAAATATTGAATGTGATGAGAATATTACTAAATATAAGATATATAAAATTCAAAGTCCTGTGGGGCCCGTGGCTAAATAATAACAGCCCCACAGGTCGATAGATCAAATTAAGCTACGCTTGCCGCGGTTGACCTGTGGATGAGTGACCATCTTTACATATCGTGACCCCTTCGTGCCCCGGAAAGCACGTTAAGCCGTTGTTCCCGGCTATCATTCGTGGATCTTTGACAGTCGTTACGGGTAGTCAGAAGCCCGAAAGTCTGACAACCATTTTTACCAAGGATAGATAGATAGATAAATAAAACGTTTATTTACGTTTATTACCAAGGGGTATCGTATTACACAGTAACTAGGTTGTGGAGGTCAGATAGGCAGTCGCTCCATGTAAAATACTGGTATTCAGCTGCATCAGGCTAGACAATTATTCAGTTGCTCAACTGAACCGAGCGCTCGGCGCATCCTGGACAGTCACACCCAACACCTTACTTGACTGGCCAATTCTTCCCTTGCGGTGGTAGGGCTAACGCCCACCTGGTTTGCGACCCCCACCGGAGTCCGGCGACAAACAGCCTGCTGGTTTTGTCGATGCGTGGGAGTTCCAGTGCTTTAGGCATCTTCTGGGCACTGTCGTTCCACCACAGACCTCATCCATCGCTTTGCATCAGGCGTGATCGAGGTCAAGAGCGGGCCCATTCAGCAAAAAATAAAAATAAAAAAAGACTGGAAGCCGACCCCAACATGTTGGTAAAAGGCTAGGCAGATGATGATATAAAATTCAAAGTCCTGACTGATTGATATATCAACGCGCAGCCAAACCGCTGGTCCTAGATTAAATTTGGAGGGTGTGTTCTTTGTGAAGAGTAGGAATAAGAAAGGGTTTTTCGAAATCCCACCCTTAAGAGGGTGGATGGGGGAGGGTGTCACGCGGACGAAGTCGCCGGCAGAAGCTAGTATAAGATAAAATAGTTATTAGCACCACACTAATTCACACTAATATTATAAATGCGAAAGTTTGTAAGTGTGTGTGTGTGTGTTTATATGTTTGTTACTTCTTCACGCTCAAACGGCGGTAATTTTGATAAAATTTTGTATGGAGGTAGCTGACACCCTGGATTAACATATAGGCTACTTTTTATCCCGATATTCCACATCATGGGATCGACACTTATGCGGGTGAACCCGCGGGGCGTAGCTAGTTATCTATAATATGATGAAGATTCTCTCCTCATAACAGTATGTAGGTATGGCTAGAAGCTAAATAGCTAATAATTGAATGCTCTCAACTATGAGTATTTCGTAGATACCTTAATTAATTACTGCGAAGACTACTTGGAATAGCTTTTAAATAGGTATAAACGGTAATTATAATGAATCGGTGTGCGGCATCACTATCACTATGTACCCAGAAGGTACAGTGCGTGCCACGTAAGAAGAGACTTGACACACCACGTGGTCTGACATGCGCAGAACACGATTTTAGGTATCTTTAGCGGTATGAGGTCTGAGTGCGGGACGGGACCGGACGTCATAGGGGCGGCGGCGTAAAGAGGCGGGGGAGGCGGGGTCAAGTCTCTTCTTACGTGGCACGCACTGTACACAAAGTACGTAGTACGTTTTCACTATGTCATTATACTAATTTAAACATGAAGAACCTATTAACGGTTTGTATTTGTTGCAGTCAAAACTCTTAACCAGTCAAAAGTACTATTGACTAGCAAAATCAGTCAAAAGTACTTTTGACTGAATAGGTTGGTCAAAAGTGGTTTTGACTGAAAATTATTGGTTATTAGTACTTTTGACTGCAAATTTGCGGTTAAAAGTACTTTTGACTGATGCTCTTCGTCAAAAGTGGTTTTAACTGCAATAAAGCATCAGTCAAAAGCACTATTAACTCGTTAGATGTGAAGAAAAAAAGAGGTTCACCCTTGTTTGGTACTCGTATAACAACTTTTGATGTAATGTTACTAATTCGAACAATGTTTAGGAAAATAATCAATTTGTAATGAAATTCGATGAAATGAAAATTATGTTAATCGATATTAATCGATTAACATAATTTTTATTTCATCGAATATTTATTTGCGATAACAACATTTGCGCTGTTGATCAAAAGGTATAATGTTCATTTGATGTAATGTTCCCACCCCAAGGTTCGGTTTTGTTAGGTTAATTTAAACCCTTTTCACAGAAATAGGAGCCCCGCGAAGCGGGGCTCCGTCGACATTGGATGCAATAGCGAGTGAATGAGAATACAAACACCTTTAGGTACCTCATATCATATTAAACAGGCAAATTAGTGCATTTGAAAATTCGGTCAAATGACATTATTTCCAAGAAATAAATTATATTATGCTAAATAAAAATCTACCAATTAATTATTTGGTCAAATGAATAATTATACGAAATGACGATAAAGTGGTTTTGACTGATACAACCAGTCAAAACCACTTTTGACGGAATCACTCAGTCAAAAGTACTTTTAACCAGCTCCATTGGGCAAAAGTACTTTTAACTGTTATTTTAGTCAAAAGTATTATTGACTAAAGCATACGGTCAAAAGTACTTTTGACTAATTTTGCTAGTCAATAGTACTTTTGACTGGTTAAGAGTTTTGACTGCAACATATTTACTTTAGATAATTTGTAAATAAATAAAAATGTTAAATTGCTTGAAAATAAAATAACGGTTTTTGTTTTATAACCATTTTTTATTTCAGTGTATTTTTCCTCTACTTGTCATTTTAGTAAACAAATAGTGATTATTTGTATGTTGATGGCAATAGGCTCGCCCACAGACTCGCCCCCTATGTTTTATGTTATGGGTTTGGTTTCCGCACTTAATCCTTCAATGGACCATGTGCGTGAGGCTCGCACCCGGGGCATATTACATGGGGCTTAAACATAACTGGCTAAATGTGGGTATACTAAAGGTACAGCCGGTCAATTCTGTAAAAATCTCACCGTGAAAACTTAGGTGAAGTGAGTTTGTTTTTGCTAGGAATATACACTATTGGAAATATATACTTTTGGCTCCTGAAATACAGGTACCCTAACCTAGCTCTGGAGCCAGGGTCTAAAAATTTTTCTGTAACCTGTTTTATGACAATAAAGAAATTATTATTATTATTATTACTATTGACAGCTCACTCCACGCTCACTTCACCTAAGTTTTCACGGTGACATGGTTACAGAATCGCACTGCAGCTCTTCCTAACCCTTCGGGTATTTCGGGCGTGATGTTGATGTATATTAATGAGATTTTTTTTTAATGTTTAATTTGTTAAGGTTCCAGTAACTGGGTTGTGGAGATCAGACAGGCAGTCGCTCCATGTAAAATACTGGTATTCAGCTACATCCGGTTAGACTGGAAGCCGATCCCAACATAGTTGGGAAAAGGCTGGGCAGATGATGAAAATCCTTAATTTCTTGAGGTTGAGCAGTTTTTCATGTAATGCATAACTGTGTGGTTTTTATTACAAACACCAAAATTCTCAATTCAAGTCTGTTTCAAAAGTACCTGGTGGAAATGTAAACGAATGGATCAGAAAACGTACCTACATGTGGATGCCAATTTGCAGTGACACTTAAAAATTGAGTGCTTTGATTTATTTTGTTTATTTCAATACTTAAACCCGATATTCTCATTTTAAATCACCTTCTAAAGAGGTTTTTCAATTGACAATCGATGATGTCAATGATCGGTATCGCAATTTTCGTCGATGATTTTTCAATTACAATTTAATAATATATTCAACGAATAATTGTTAGTAAATGTACATTTCAACCGCGCGGCCAACTCATAATATTTGACGAAACTTTGCCAGGAATTAGTGCTAATTTGTTACTTTACACACCCCTTTTCGTGAATTTGTTACAAAAAAAACTAAGACGCTATGACAAAGAATAGTTGGCCGCTAGAACCGCCACTTGCCGTAATCATCGCCCGTGATTACACAGAAACTATATAATACAGATAGACGAATGATGCATCAAAAGAAAGGTCTTAATTTGTTCAATTTGTTACAAAATTTAAAAACGTCATAACGTAAATAAACAAAAAGTTACGCAATATTTAGTTCTCAGGTTATGAGTAGGTAGGTATCTCACCATAAATATCAAATTAATAGAGGCTAATGTGTATGGACAATTAGTTACTAATTTGTTACACCTAAAAACAGAAAAAAAATACTAGAAAGTAGGTTCAATAATTTGTTAGAGTCGATTTTAGTTGGCCGCTCGGACGGCAATATGCCTAAAATACAATGGCGTTTATCTCGTTATAAAAAGTAGGTTTAAGAAAAGTTTTAGTACTAATCGCCAGGTAACGTAACATAGTTTGGATAAATATGGCGAACATAACTGCAGCATCCATATTTTAGAATATATTTACAATAAATAGTAGTATGAAACCGTATGAGAGTAGGGTGACCATGATTACATTAGTACCTACGAAAGCATGTTTTCGTAAACGTAATAAATTATTCTATAATTATGAAAAGTCGTCCTTATTTGACAGACAAAGATGTAGCGAGTTATTTTAAAAGATAATTGATAATATGAATACAAAGGTCTAATGTCCGTTGACTGCATCACACACAAAATCATACTACAAATTAAAAACTCAGTTTAAATACACTAAAAGATTTTTCTACTATCTTGGTCCTTGTTTGTACAATAAAATTAACGCGTCCTTAGATATCTATAAGTTACCACTCAGCAAATGCAAAATCGCCCTTCGTGCATTCCTCCTAAATAAAACTTACGACGAGACTGAAAATTACTTATTGACACCTACATAAAGGTAACCCTATGTCCTACAATCAAATGCACACACTCACAGATACACACAGACGCACTCACTCGACTCACCACACCACTTCTCATTCTAATTTGTTTTTATTGAATTTTAAGATTTTTGCTATTGTGTTTTGTTTTTTATAAATAACTTTTTACTTTTTGGCTCCATAAGTATTATACATGATTATTGTGATACTCAAATAGGGAGTTGAAACTGTCTCTCCTAAATACAGATTACTCAGTAATCTAGTTAGGAGAACAGCGATTCACCCAACAATTCGTTGTACCTACACCATGTTATTAATAATGCATACTTTCTAGTCCCCTCATGTACTACAAAACCTTTATGTACCTTAATAAATTTATTATTATTATTATTATTATTGCTATGTAAGTACTTACTAAGGGCAAGAAACGTAAACGTAATAAATTATTCTATAATTAAGAAAAGTCGTCCTTATTTGACAGACAAAGATGTAGCGAGTTATTTTAAAAGATTTCTCCGATTTTTATAAATATTAACGATGTCATTTTTTTCATTTCCACGTTCATTTATCAGCGACAATACATAATTATTATGAAATAATAAGATTTTCAAAAGGAGATTTTTTTCGTTTGCGAGCAGCCACCGGATTGTAGAGAACAGTTAAAGCGCTTAAGAATCTGTCCTTAAGATAGAAATCCTTACATTGGATATTACGCTCGTCACTAGAGGTTGCCTGGATCTAGGTCTCGAGATGCAAGATGCACGCTGCCGCTGTGCACTTTCTCACAGAATGTTCACAAGTTAAGTGAAATAACAGTTAATTCTTCCCTAGCGAATCACTATAGCAGTTTATAATATATACACACGCGTTGATAAGTTTGCTAATTTCAATTTTACGTATTTACAGTTTGAAAACACGAAACGTGCGTGGGCTGAATTGTCACTCTTTTACTATAGATAATTGGCGGGAAACGCATATACTATAAAAGCAGGCTTGCGATTGGATGGAACGTAAGAGCCCTTTAAATGGAGCTCTGCCTTTGGTTTAGAAAAAAGAATACTTAAACGCCGTGATTTCAGATTTGAAATTGGCGCCAAATATTACTTTTTAAATAATGAAAGGAGTATGTTTACGATACAATAATATTATACAGGTAAAAAAAAATATTCTTAGCTTAATTACTTGAATTAGCTTTTATAATTCAAGTAATTAAGCTAAGAATATTTTTAAGACTTCTTCGAGACGACCACATGTGAAGTGAAGTGAAATCACATTAAAATGTGGCAGAGACGAATTTCATGTCTTTTTATAGATACTTAGGTAATATTTCCGAAGGTATTATAATACGTACTACAGTTTATTACTTTATTCAAGTCATCATAAAATTGTAAAAATTAAACTTACCGCAGTTGATTTGGATTCCTCTGCAATACACTTTTTGGTGGTGAGTTCTACATTAACAAATCCAACATATAAGTGTGCACAACTCATAGCTAAGCACTTTTAGATACTTCTGGATTTAGTAATAATTGTCTCAATAACTTAGTAGCTATGAAAATCACGGGAATTAAATACGTACGAGCACACACCACAAAATACTGCACAGTAATGACAATATTCACAACAAAAAATAATCGCTTTGCAACAAATATTTTTAACAATAGTTTGGAAACAAAAGAGATCCTTTTTCTGGAATCGTTCCCATCATAAAACACCTGCGCAAAGTCAAAGAAACGATAATTTTATCAGTACCTACCTAAATACTTTAAAGAATTAAGAACAATAGACATCAATATGGCCGCAAAACGAACCGCATATTCGTTCGAACAGAGTACAAAATTAAAAACATGCTTTCGTAGGTACTAATGTAATCATGGTCACCCTACTCTCATACGGTTTCATACTACTATTTATTGTAAATATATTCTAAAATATGGATGCTGCAGTTATGTTCGCCATATTTATCCAAACTATGTTACGTTACCTGGCGATTAGTACTAAAACTTAGCTTAAACCTACTTTTTATAACGAGATAAACGCCATTGTATTTTAGGCATATTGCCGTCCGAGCGGCCAACTAAAATCGACTCTAATAAATTATTGAACCTACTTTCTAGTATTTTTTTTCTGTTTTTAGCTGTAACAAATTAGTAACTAATTGTCCATACACATTAGCCTCTATTAATTTGATATTTATGGTGAGATACCTACATACTCATAACCTGAGAACTAAATATTGCGTAACTTTTTGTTTATTTACGTTATGACGTTTTTAAATTTTGTAACAAATTGAACAAATTAAGACCTTTCTTTTGATGCATCATTCGTCTATCTGTATTATACAGTTTCTGTGTAATCACGGGCGATGATTACGGCAAGTGGCGGTTCTAGCGGCCAACTATTCTTTGTCATAGCGTCTTAGTTTTTTTTGTAACAAATTCACGAAAAGGGGTGTGTAAAGTAACAAATTAGCACTAATTCCTGGCAAAGTTTCGTCAAATATTATGAGTTGGCCGCGCGGTTGAAATGTACATGTTAGTAAAAGTAGTGGAACATAAAGTTTAAATATTCTAAATACAGATGAATGTGTTACTAATTCCCTTTAGTGAGTGATTGCGTAAGAATCGCGCATCGTAACTTATTACGTATCGCTACTCCTTGCGGGGGCTGAGGTATGCGTTAAATGCCTACGGCGCTCGGAATACCTGGCCTTAACCTAAACAGGGTTTCTTCATACTTTCATCGGATACTTTTGAAACAGACATTACAATAAATTGACGCTATACGTCATGATTTTTGTACAAACAAGATATGTGAGAAAAAATCACGGTATCTAACATAAGCTAAAAATACTAAAATAATAAGGTGTAATGTCACCTTTTTAGGTCACATGTTTAATAATGCAACAATGAGCCGACCTATATCTAACGATATAAAATCGATGATGATTTGGCAAAAATGTTTGTATTGAATTTGATGGAGGGTTCACCAATAAACGTTTCGCTAGACCGAACTTGTTGAAAGAACAATTTGTCGAAGAATGTTTTCTTAAAACATTTTTCAAAAGGTTTTTAGTAGAGGGTTTCCGTCGAATTCCGCTCTTTTTGCCCAAACCGTGGGCGCTTTGCGGTGCTATTCTGTAAATACCTCACAGTGAAAACTTAGGTGAAGGGAGCTGTCATTCCATGTGATGCTAAGGTGTGACACTATATACGTAGAAAGCTCACTTCAAACTCACTTCACCTAAGTTTTCACGGTGACATTTTTACAGAATAGGTTTGCTGGTTGAAGTTCGAAGTATGTAGTCACATTAGTTAACCTATCGACCATTTCTTGATTAGTATGGAAAACCTCAGTGAAATTCACAACAAGTATTTACCTACTAAATTCGATTACGATGAAACTAACTTGCTTGGACAAGAAATATCTTACAAAACGTATTTTTTTGATAATGACAGTTAATTTGCCTATTTATTTATAATTTATTACGAAATTCAATATATTTTTAAAAGTATGCGCAAAAGATTTTTGGGGTTATGTGGTATTATTTGAATCCGTGGCATTTTACATTAATGTGTTAAAATATGTACAGTCTTTCACAGATATTTTATCTCTGACAGCGGCAACCCAACAGCAACCTTATTAGAATGAGAATAAAGATCACTGTGATATGGACAGTGACGCAAAATCAGAGGTAAAATAAATGAACGAACTATAGAGCACGGCTAATCACAAAATAATAAAGGGTGCGAAATAACACGAGACCGCATAGAACACAGATTGTTCACGATATAATGTGAACTTTTTAGGAATATTTATCTTTGGTTTTGTTTTGCTTTTTATTGTCTATTTTTTGATACGTGGCTGTTTTTTCACTGTCTGTCATTATAATATTTCTATACCGAATGGCTGTGTTTTTCTGATGAAATATAGAAATCCAAGCTGCAGCCTAATCAGTCGGTAATACATATCGATGCCAAAAGTACCAAAGAAAAATGTCAATCTTTTGTTTACTTTTACTTGACAAAAATAGAGAAGCTACGTAATAGATCTAATTACGTCAGTATCGGTTCTTAAAAGTAAGATCACGTATTTAATAAGTAGGTAAATGGACTTTAAGAGGAAATGCGGCTGGTCGTTTCTCCATAGAAACGCTCTAGCCTGTTTTCTTTCTGATTAATAACCATAAAGCAATGATTTTTTACAGAATAATAAATATTAACTACTTGTATGTCCTTATGTGTTCCTTTTTGGTGATACATTATTTTAATAAGCACTAGAACCCTCAAAAAATGCCGATTTAAACCGCTGTCAACAGAGGCCTAGTGTACAAATTTGACAACTATTAATGAAAAAAGAAAAATATAGGGACACAGTCTATATCCTTCTTATTCAGACTATGAAATAGCTTTTGAATTGGTCCGATATTGAAGTTGGAAATAGGCGAGAGCCAAACCTCGAATTATGACTTTTAACTTAAGCTTTTTCAGAAAAAGTCTCTCCAACCGCATTACCTCTTTCAATGACATCAAAGTCTGTTAATTTATTTTAAATAACTATCACGAGTTTATACAGTTGACATTACGTGCGATTTAATTTTGATTTAAAAATAAATTCGACTATGACCAAAAAAGTATGGACAACTCTTGATACGTAAAAATTCGTAATTTTTAGGTACGCATCAAGAGATGTGTTCAGAAATTAGATAAAGTATCCTGCGTTCTGATACTTCTTATAGGCAAAAGTTTTATTTTTGAAGACGATTCATATCCTGTTTTTAAAATAAATGAATAATATCCAATAATTGGGTAATATATTTAATGCATGACAAACTTCAAGAAAATCTTTTAAATAAATAACGAAACGACGAAACAGTAACTCCTGTCCGCCCTAAAGTACTAGTTAGGTTGTGAGGCGTCATATAATAATTACTTATAACTTAGTGAACACAACACACTTTCCAAAGCGTCCAAAACCTGCCTAAAAAACCAGAACAGACTAATAAAGTTGGAATAAGAGCGAAAATTAGCTTGTTCTTTGCGTACTCGTGTCGTAATTAACAATTTGACGTCTTTGTGTGTACAATAAAGGCAGAGAGAGGCTAAAGTTTAATTAATCCGTATTTCACCCTTATCTATAGAGACATGTGGGCATAATCTGTCGAGTCGCTATATAAACAATTAACTTTGATTGAGCAGCCCCGAACCCGCAGATGAGCATTATTTTGTGCTCATGTCAATCGAGTTCCGGCCTTAACTTTCTATAGATGTATCTCGACAAGTAATTACGTAAGATTATAGTTATGTTATATTACGAAACACATCTGTACTAATAATAAAGCTAAAGAGTTTGTTTTTTATTTGTTTGTTTGTATGTTTGAACGAGCTCTTCTCTGGAAATTCCAGTCGGATTTGAAAAATTATTTTTGCATTTGATAGCCTAATTTTTCAAAAAGGCTATAGGCGATTTAACATCACGCTAGGGCTTTTAGGAGCCGAACAAAAATTAAGAAAAGTTAGAAAAACGTTACTGAAAAGTAATAGCGCAGCCAAGCGACGCCGCCGGGAGGGTCGGAGGAACAAGAGATTTCACGCGGACGAAATGGCGAGCAGAAGCTAGTTTGAAATAAATTTAAACAATAGTAAGCATAACAGACCACGGAGATTAACGAAGCGATGAAACCTAAATAAATATAGAACGGAAATAATGAAATAATTGGCTTAACGCTACAAAAACAAAACAAACTATGTAGATAGCTGCTTTGTTTTTTCAAAAAGGTATTCTACATTATGTTTGCGGTTTAGTCGGTATGGGTAACACAAGAATAGATACTACACCGAAGACGTGCATAGCCGCAAGCCTTGCCCACGTTGATAGCTCTTCCGCCGGCGCTCTGCATAATAATGCAAGAACGTGAATTTCCTTAAGACGCTAGAGAGATTTAAAGTCAGTTTTGTAACTTCGCTACTATTATGGAAATGTTTCTTGCATCCGCTAGTTATAATATTTTCCTAAATATTTTAATCTATCTCATAATAGGTACAGTTACCTACTATAAGTTTACAGCAATACGTTGAAAAAATTTGCTTTATAAAAAAAAATCTAAGATTTTTTATAAAGCAAGCATCAATAGCATATTTTTATTGCCTCGTTAGGTATAATCTACACGAGACACAACACAATAGACATTTTAATGTGTATATAATTAACCCAGTTAATAGCAGGAGTACCTACTTCTCTCTGCATTAGTACCTAAGTAGGACGTTAGTTATTTTAATTACTTGCTTCAATTCCTTTGAAAACTAAATTGAATATTATGACAAGTTTTGATTAATTTATATTGTAACAAAAATGTAACTAGTACTATTCCTATAACTTGTTAACTTGTAGTTTGTAATAATCCCGATATACACGGGTACTTCTAAGTATCCGACAATTTTCCCAAAATTGCTTTACTTGCTTGAAAACTAATTGGATTCGACTAAACCGAACAAACCTGCCAAACAATTTTAGAATTCTAGTTAAATTTACGGGATATTGACATTTTCTATGAAGACCTGCATCTGAAAGGCTTCTTAATGTAATGTTCTATTAACTAAGTCAACTGCAAGAAACTGTTGCAAAACAAAAACAATTTAGCCGTCACATGGTACAGTAATAACTTTTGGAAACTGAAAGAAAATGGAAGCGCGTAAGTACCAGAAATAATATTTTTCTTTTATTTTCATTAATTCCCACGATTATACCATAATAGCGGGGTACCCATGCTTAGCACGGGTGCTATCTACCTACTGATATGGCGACCATCACTAAGGTAAAAACATTACATAAATAATGTATTATTTTTCACATTATTATTAATTACATATTACCAAAATTTACCACTAACACTAGTGTTTAAGTTGTGTATGTAATTACTAACAAATTGGATTTTATGATCTGTAAAATAAATCGTGTAGCGTGTTAACCAGTAACTGGGTTGTGGAGATCAGATATAGTAGGCAGTCGCTCCATATAAAATACTGATCAGCTGCATCCGGCTGGAAGCCGACCCCAACATAATTGGGAAAAGGCTATAAGCAGATTGATTGATCTGGAAAATAAATTATTTAATCATACACATAAACCTTCCGGAATAAATTCTCTATTTATGATGTGAAAGAAACCGCATCAAAATAGGTTGCGTAGTTTAGATGAACGACACTGTCACAGAGACAGAGAGGAAGAGCGACTTTAATTTTTAATATGTTTATTGTATCTGGACAGAGAGAGATGAAAAGAGAGTAGGGAGGCTTTTGGCCAGCAGTGGGACATTAATTGCTAATAAAAGAAATTGTATTCTTACATATACATTAGGTAGGCCTTTGACTTGTAGGTATTTATACTTTGTAGGTATCACTTTGACAGAATCATAAAAGGTTAACATTATGAATCATAATGGACAATTAACTGTTAAGTTAAGGCTCGTACACACAAGCGCGATGCGACACGCAACACAAAGGCACCGCAAGTCGCGCAACGAGCGGTGCCTTTGTATCGCACGCGATTCGCGTCTCGCGTCGCGCCTGTTTGCACGAGCCTTTAATCGTATCAAATCCTATTGGTGAAGGATTTATCAGTAGTTTTATTTTGTCTGCTATAAAATGCCAATCAATCCAATCCAAATCCAATCCCAATGTCTTTGATTATACCTACGTAGTGCAGCAAGAAAAAACACAGACTCTCTTCGCCATATTATGATTCATAACGTTATCCTTTTATGATTCTACCAAAGTGGCCTTTTTAGGCCTCCTGTGCACACCCTGCTCTAACATAAATATATTTTATTCTATCGTCAACGTCACCTATCATTATAATGATAATAGCACTTGCTCAGGCTGAAATACTGTGTAAAACTTCCCTTCTGGGAAAAATACATGTACCGAAATAAGCCTAAATGATTCTGGAGATACGCGAAGGTGATAAATTAAATCACGTCACACACAAGGATTCTGTTTCCCCTTTTTTACGAGCCTCTACCAAAAGCTATTATTAAAGTGGGTACATACCTAGGCAAACAAAGGTTCTTATGAGGTTCACAAGTATGTACTAGGTAGCTCTCATTTAGGGTTCATTTATCTATGATTGCTCGTTTATAGAAGAGTTTTATGTCAATATCATATTCTTCATGTATTTTCTAGACCTTATATCCAAAAGGCAGGAAACATTGCACATATAAAATAGGTATAATACCAATTAAAAGTTATTTCAAAGTTATTTACAATGGTAGTCATACAAAGTTTGTTAATCACTTGCAAACATTTCAAAGTAACGTGTCTATTATACCTATAGGCAAGTTTATTATAGGTACATACTCAATCTCGTTTTACGTATCTACCCTACATTGTGCTTCTTTCACACAAGTATGAAGGCTCCTGCAAACAGGCGCGATGCGCGACGCGAATCTCGCGCGGCACTAAGCCTAAGGCACCGCTCGTTGCGCGACTTGCGGTGCCTTTGTGTCGCGCGCGATTTTATCACGTGTCGCGCCTGTTTTAAGGAGCCTTAAAACCTCAAGTGAGATCTTTATATGTATTTATTTTACTGTTCTGTTGACAATGTACCTAATACTTATTCAGTATTATTTTGGGGAGCACAGAGGAAAATGTATAAAAACATTTATCAATTTTCTCGTATAGCTATCGATATTATTATCAAGCTAAAAAAACTTGTTATCTATGTTATATTTTCAACTTAGTCAGTAGTTCAGTAAAGAAGGTATTTCGTTAAGAAAAATATGTTGTTTTTTCACTGCAAATGCGTAATTTTTACTCTCTACAATTTTTCTTTGTTTTTCTTCTTTATAATATTTATATAATATTTATTTTACTTCAAGCTTTATATAAAAAAACCCTCTGTGGACATAATATTTTTATAAAATTATCTGTCTGAGTAACTTTGTTGCCTCAGGATTGTTTATTATGTAACTTTTACCGTTTATACCAAAAAACCTAAGTTCTTTATGTTTAGATAGTCGGTATAATTTTGTTTTCGGTACCGTATAAATTACCCCTCGATCTGAGCCGATTTAGGCGAATCCAATACAGATGCCACAGATCGAACGATTCTTGCCCGACATGAAATTTTTATACACACAACAGCACATTGAAGTCCTACTATCGTTCCTCGCATGACTAAAAGTCCTATCTCATTTTTCATTTTGAACGTCAAAAATTACAGTAAAATAGAATTGATTCTAGTCGCCCCTTCCTAAAGGTACCTAGTGTTCCTATGAAAAGAATGGGCAGGAAAGTCCACCGTTACTCCTTTAAAATGTTTTACAAGGTTTTGTATACATAATATAATTATATGTGAATATAATGTATGTATGTGTGTAATATAATTATGTATGTACCCATCTCATATCCCTATGTATTTTACTGTATGTACATAAATTATAAAATAAATAAATGAAATAAAATTAGGCTACCACAAAAGGTAAAATGAATAAAAAGAAAAAATGAAGCAATGACAGGTAAATCAATTATGTGATAGATACATGGTGCTCACACATTTACAAATGATTTACAAATATTGTAAAATTCGATGATTTTTCTGGAATTTTAACAAGTGTGTGAGTTACTGTAGTCACAGATTGTAAAAATCAATGTCATAAAATTAAAAAAAAAACATAAATGAAATTAGCAACCAGTTTGATTTTGTCTAGACTCTAGATTGTCCTTTGGAGCAGGACCAGCATGTTTCCAAGCATTCTTATCTTGGATATAATCCTCTAATTTTTAATATCCTTGTTTACAAAGTGTACTTTTAATATGAGGTTTAAATTTTCTTTCATTTAATTGCAGTCACAAGGTATTTTGTTGTAACACAGTACCCCATTTAAGATGTATGTACTTTAGATAATCTGAAAAAAGGTTTATCTAATTTATGGCTTTTATTTAGGCTTAATAAGTAGTACCTAGATGAATATTTATTTATCCAAGGCACACGCCAGCGTTTCATTAGTACACAACAGTAAAGAAACGCGTGTTATGTATAGAGATGAATCGGCTCACTGATCAATCGACTGAGATCGCTCTTTGCTACAAAAGTACGTGAATAATGAAGTTTAATTAAAGTACGCTAGAACGTTAAGGCTTTGACAAGGAATAGTCTCGGTTAACCTAATCTACTAATACCAAGGTAACTCATCAGACTGAACATATGAATACCTACCCCTCTTGATTATGCAAGCACAACAACCAATATTTATCTGCGCACAGCCATGAAATTGCTGAGTGCCTCCCAGTGCTTGTTACTAAAGCAAATTTTCCCGCCTTTCAACCAAAGGGTTGTATTTTTTGGATGTTAAAATAAAATACAAATATTTATTACGCAGCTCCGCACTCTATAGCTTTACATTTCAATGAACTCAAAGATTAAATGAAAATTTAATAATATAGTAGTTGCAGTTACTGTAGCTCTAAAATAGCTTTGATTAAAGTAAAGTAGCAGCAATATACCCAGTATGACAGGAATTCCACAGCGGTCTCTCAATTTGATCAGATGAGAATTTCTTGTTCACCACTCGCTTTGCTGCAACTCAAAACCCCTTTCATGAATTTCACATGATTCCCGTCCACATACATTAGTTGGAATTTCCAGGTCCGCGAGGTAATTGCGTTACACACTATCAATAACAATGGCCTTTTATTTGGACAGTTCCACAGCATTCATTGCGTTATTTACATTGTTGAGCAGACAAATTTTGTGATCCTCTAAAGCAATGGATTATTACTTCAAAATGATTCAGATTGTAATTGAAAGTGTGTAACGCAATTAGGGCGCTGCTGGTCACCTTTAGACCTATGTGGGTTCGTCGACGTGTCTACACCTACATTACCATTTAATTCATTCAGCCTATGAAATGGATAATGTTAGTCAAAAATAATTTCACAATTCTAGTATACCTGACTACTTTGTTTATAAAACATTCGTTTCAAAATACCCACCCGCCTAAAAATATAATTTATCATTTTAACATACCTACTAGCATTTCTTGTGATATAAAATGCTAAAATGACTGATTATTGATATATCAACGCACAGCCCGAATCGCTGGACCTAGGACTAAAAGGCGAAATTTTGCACACGGTTTCCTTCTATAATGTGGGGGAGCACTAAGACGGAGTTTTTGGAAATTCAAACTATATAAAGGGATGAAAAAAGCCCCATACAGTTTACTTATTTATTTATTTTACCATTTATGTACACACATATATAAACAGAGAAAATATATATATGTATATATATGAATATTAAAAATCTGATTCCTTTGGTTAATAAACTAAAAACTTGGCAATATTTGCCTTAATAAAGATGGTCACTTTTAGTGTTAAAATAAACAACCCCTCACAGAGGGTTTAGGGGGTGACAAAGTTAATAGGTAAACAAAATTTTTTAACGCGCTGTTGGATTAACTCGAAACTCGGTACTAATACTAAAAACAAAAAAGTAAGTACCTACGTCCTACGTGTTTCAGAGTTTTTCAAAAATCAACTCCTAAACAAAAAGTGGAAAAGAGTAATAAACTATTTCTTTTTTACTTCTCCTTTCGCAGGTCCGCTGAAAGAAATTTCTTAAGAAATAATCATTAGCTTTATACTCAAATTATCATTATGTCATATCTATTTTACTGTGTGTATATACCTACGAATAATAAAGTAAATAATAAATAAAGTATCGATTTTACCGCTTGCTTCAATTAACTAGGAAATGGGCATAAATAATGTTAAGTCATACAACGGAAACGTGCCAAACGCTTTCTTGAAAACGAGCCCTGTCGTGGTGAAAAGGGAGGACACTGTTCCTTTGAAAAATCTTATTCCACTGTACTGTAAACTTAAAAAATTCCCCGAATACCTACTTATTTACCTAAATATATCTATATCTAAACTAATAATAAAGCTGAAGAGTTGGTTTATTTGTTTGTTTGAACGCGCTAATCTCAGAAACTACAATACAACAATCGAATTTGAAAAATTGTTTTTGCGTTTGATAGCTCAATTCACACTATGCACGTTATAACACTTAGAAGCTGTTCAAGAAGAAAAAAAAACAGAAATAACGCTAAGCAAAAACGAAGTAATAGCGCGGGCAGGTGATGCGATGCGACGGGGTGGGTCGATAAAACAAGAAATTTCACGAGGACGAAGTCGCTGGCAGAAGGTAATTATTTTATAAAATATTACATTAGTATTAAATTACTTCAAAATTATGGAATAGCTTCGTTCCCAACCAGTCATCATAATTAAGGAACAATTAGTTTTTGGGTCTTTCTTAGTAACAAAGCATAATGAATAGTCCTAATTTGAAAAATTAATTGAATCATCTTCGTCATTGCTAAACATGGTTAGATCTCTAGCATTCAATTTGCTCTATAAAAGGCCTGGCTATGTTAGTAGCTTGAACGTGGACCATGGACGTGGGTGTCGTACAGTTACATGAAAGCCGCACCTTTTGTGCCCGGCCTAGTTTTAAACATTGCTCTCGTTATCCGAACTAAACGAGGATTAAAGTAGCGCTGCGGTTTCTCTCACTGCCTCACAATCGCACCACGCCACGTGTCGATAGCGTTGGTACGGGACACATAATTTTGCAAATTGAACATAATGTGCCCAAAGGATTCTAAATCCAACAAGAACTGGCAAAGCCATGAATTTATAAAAGAACTTTAATCCTGTGAACCATATTCATCCCTAAATAATTAATTATTATGGAGTTGCCTACATACTAATTAAATAGCGTGAGAGACTAAACATAAAAGAAAATGTAATTGAGACAAATTCATGACTCCTCCATAAGCCAACAAAATTAAATAAATTCATAGTATGCAAAACTGACGCTGAATCTCAGACTCCAGACGAGCCATTTATTTTATAAGTAATTAAGAGAGGCTGTATCGCGACTTGCATACTGATTCTATTACTTCACACATGTGATAATAATCTCTTGCCCTTGGGATGAGAAAACGTTGACTCGAATGTATGAAGTGTTCAGAACCAACTGAACACTACCAACTTGGCTGATTGTAGTGTTTTGGATCTTTGGAAAAAACAAACAATTACTGAGTATGTTTACAAGTAGCTACATTAATATTGCCAACTTGATGTGTTTACATAAATACATTGTTTTAGCTTGTCACATGGGATATTTGGTCCAGACATTCAGATATTGTTTATGCCTCCATCAGTCACTCGTGCAGAGTGCCGTTTAGTTCAGTTGCAGGCGTCGCAGGGTTGGTACTGTCGAGTGCTTTATCTACCAGCAAAAAATACTACACCAAATGTGTAATCCATATAAGACTAGTCTTACACTCTTATCCCATAAACCGCGTGGATTTTTAGCAGAAACAACAACATTCTACGTGATATTTGGAGTATAGTTGTTACGTGGAGTATAATAATCTCTTGATCCTAATTAAAACGAAATTCAACAACAACTATGTAGTTGTTGTTGAATTTCGTTTTATTTGTTGTGTTGTGTTTTGACATGCACTCTTTGGAAGAGTAGATACATATGTATCTACTCTTCCAAAGAGTGCATGTCTACAGAACAGATATCGCTATCTAAACAGACCCCCTTGGACCCGAGTGCACGTCTGTACTACCTGATGTCAACTTTACACACCTTGAGGTCTAAGCCGTATTGAGTTAAGCTACTGATTTATCTAAGGACTGACAAGTAGTCAAGGAATCGTTCATGAAACAATCATGGATAGAGTCCTTTACTTGTATTGTAAGATCAGAGTGCCTAAAAAGGCCACTTTGGCAGAATCATAAAAGGATATCATTATGAATCATAATATGGCGAAGACAGTCCGTGTTTTTCTTTTTTTCGCTGCACTACGTAGGTATAATAAAAAAGATTGGGATTGGATTGATTGGTAATTTAACACAGACAAAAAAAACTAAACTGAAAAATCCTTCACCAATGGGATTTGATACAATTAACTTAACAGTTAACTGTCCATTGTGATTCATAATGTTATCCTTTTATGATTCTGCCAAAGTGGCCTTTTAGGCCCCCTGGATTAGTTCGTTGTTATTTATTCCATGGTAGATTAAATTATTTATATAAACTTTTCGCACAAAAAGGTACAAAGGCGGACTTAATGCCTTAGGCATTCTCTACCAGTCAACCAAGGGTGGTGAAGAGATTAGATGGCAGGTGCTTTAGATTATATTATTATATTATAGATTCTTTTACTAAAGATGACTGTATAACGTTAATTAAATGCTATATTTACTCATATTCATATATTATAATAGTTGCTTACAAAGAGTAAAACTTTAATTAGCTGGCGTTTCCTACACTATTGTATTGGAAACGCCAGCTAATTAAAGTTACGCCCTGCTGCCCTAGATTTTACAGATTCAAGGTCCACGTGTAAACAAGTCCAGTCAGTAGTATCCAACTGCTACACAAACTTTAAAAGGTTATACCGTTAGTTATATTGTGATTGTTGCCCGATGAAGGTTGAAAACATTTCGTTAAATCCAAGTCTTATCATTTCTATCGTTTTGCGCAAAGATTTCATTGGTCTGCAGTTAGACAGACCTACTGCTGTACAAAAGGATTCAATTGATTCTTCCTAAAAACATTTAGCGGCAAAAAGTTTTAGGATTTTCTTTTTATTTTTGAGGAAAATATTTTATTATTATAGATTGTGTCAGCTTTGGGGGACCTGTAATAACAGCGATTGATTGCTATGAATGATAGGGAAATATCTAAGGCAAGTTCAACCTGCTACACGACACGGCAAACACTGAAGGAATCAACACTCAACATCGCTGTGTAGAAAACTCTAACAAATTAACTAGATCAACATGGAACCAATAATTGTTCCCTGTCTTAAACAAACAACATTTGCATATTCCCTTTGTTGTTTTAAAATATCTATATAAAGGCCTGTTTACTTGAGAACCCTCAAAAATTTGAAGTTGCGAGGTTGAAAGCTTCCTCTCAAGACATTTTTACTTTGTAATGAAAGATATTCGCTTACAAACAACTTTCACGTCTTGGGATTTTTGATTTACGTTTGAGAATCTTACTTAGTCTGACGTTAAAGCAAAGAGGTTCATTGGTGGACTAAATTCTAAAATAGCTCAAAGCTAAAGTATTCCTATAAAAATGTTTTACGTTCCATTTTGGTTCCACTTTTTTTGATCCTTAGTTTTACACTTCACTAGAAAGAAAATTAACATTAATTACTCCCAACTTTTCTTGGTAAAAGCTCTCAATCAGTATCTTCACGAAGAAACGGAAGCTTATTAGTAATTAAAAAAAATATATATATAAACATCCGAATTGAGAACCTCCTCCTTTTTTGAAGTCAGTTAAAAACCGATTTCAATAAGGCGTTAGATAGTTCATAGTCATTTGTGCCTTAAAATACTTATTCTTTCTACAGCTTTGGCTTGTAGTAACATCTGCTCAATTTAAAGAACTACAGCTATATATAAGCCTTTTCTAAAATGCAGTCCATATCCTTAGTCTCCGAGCTGCCACATGTTGGACCCCCATTGCATATTTATGAGTTTATGATCAAACTACATCCATCAGCCGCCAAAACTCTCCAAATTATATTCATACATATCCCCGTCTGTTATTCACTCTGCAGGAATATTTGTGGGCCGTTTTGCCACCTCTGGAGATCTGTCATACAGGTCCTAAACCCAGTATAGACAAAAGCAGCCAGTTGTCACAAAGATTATCTTGCTGGTGCTTATGGTAGTACCTACTTACCTACGAACCGAAAATTTTACTTTATTGAGATACATCTTAAATATAAAATTCTCGTGTCACAATGTTAGTTACCATACTCCTCCGAAACGACTTGACCGATTCTTATGAAATTTTGTGTGCATATCGGGTAGGTCTGAGAACCGGCTACTATCTATTTTTTTTTATCGAACTAAAAATTAAAATCCTAGAAATAATCTATATGGCAAAACAACGTTTGCTGGGTCAGCTAGTAAATTAATAAATAAATGAACATCATAAGTTCCGATTTACTTGCGATTTAGTTTTGTACAAATTCTGTTCTATTTTTCTACAAAGACTCCACTGTCCGTCTGTCTGTCACCAGGTTGTATCTCATGAACCGTGATAGCTAGACAGCTGAAATTTTTACAGATGATGTATTTCTGTTGCCGCTATATCAACAAACACTAAAAACAGAATAAAATAAATATTTAACGGGGGCTCCCATACAACAAATGTGTTTTTTTAGGCGTCTTTGCCTTGTGGTACGAAACTCTTCGTATGGGAGTCCGACTCGCACTTGGCCAGTTTTTTATTTATTTAGCTTGTGCCTTCTTCCTTCGAAACTTTTATTTAATCATTGTGATGATGTACGTATATATATTGTACTAATATTCAATGTACCCAAATATCTACATTGCACCTTACTTTGACCTTTACCACGGTAATGTAGATAACATTACCGTGCCTTAACCGCGATGTCGCAAATTGCACAAAAGCATTTGCAGTATTAGTAACATTCCTAAGCAAGTCTCAACAGGTGCGTCGACATCGCCGGGCACCATGTGCTAGTACTAACTTAATAACTCGAAGCATTTGGAGATACCAGACTTAGATAAAATAATTACACACGCCGTTATAGGTCCTACTTATCATTATATACGTCTAGTACCTACACACTACATAACTCCAGTTTATTTTCTTTCAGGAACATTAGCAAGCTACTGATATACTCTTTACATGTAACCTGTTGAACTTACACGTTGACTATGGTGTTGTCTTTACATGTGTTGTTGTGCATGATGTTAAATCATGATTTGATTACAACAGTGCAATTAACGATTAATAAGTAGAGTTAAGTGACTCCATGCGGTAGGTACCTACCTACACAAATATATATCTACTAATTATATGTATTTTAAAGGGAAATATTTAACACCGCGTCAAACAATTTTGAGAACTTCAAACAATGAGGATCTTTTTTAATGATTGCGCTTCTTTTTAGTTTTTGTTTTTTTTTTTTACACTAACGTTTAAAAAAGTTTTTACAACGGAAAATTCCATTGTGATCTTTGTATTACGTGGTGCTACTAATGTCATTGATCTTTCTGATTTTTAATTGATATTCAAATAAACTGTGACCTATACCTACTCTACCTTCTTAAACAGTGACGAAACTATAGGATGGCTTTGGGACAAAATGCCACGGGCCCCCAGCCAGATGGGGCCCCCGGCCCCAGAGGGCCATGAGCACAGCAAACTTTTTAAAAAAATGTGCAACAAAGGACATCATTCAGGTTTCGAACATTTTGTACCTACCCAAAATTAAAGTAGCCAAAAATGTATTTATAGTAGCCATTTCTGCTGAGGGCAAAGTGCGATCTTCTATGATGTTGTGTTATCACCCTTTTTATCATCAATGCTCCCGTCAAAAAAGTGAAGTTAAAACGCCCATTAATCGCGCGTCCTTCTATTAATCCTTTCAGTTTCATACCAGTTGAAACGGGAGAGATCAAAAAGATCATTCTATCTATTAAATCAAAAACGGTAGGATGTGACACTATCACCCGTGCCGTGGTGATGATGGTGATGATAAAAACTATTCTGGGTTATCTCCTACCCACGATTAGTAAAAAAATCCCTATACACCGGAATATTCCATTCCCTGTGGCTCAAAGCCTATGTTCACCCACTACCTAAAGTTTCTAATCCCTCTCTTCCTACCCACTTCCTGTTTTCCACCACATTTATATCCTACCTTTCCCATCCTAAGTGCTCCAGGCCTGCGTCCATAAACAATTCTCAAATTTTTTTCATCGTAACTCACTCATAGGGAAGAGGGCTACTGTTCAATCTGGGTTCAGGCTCATACACAGTACTGTTTCCGCCCTCCTAAAGTTACCGGCGATATAAGGGCAGGACTGGAAGACACCAAAGTTATTGCGATAGTATTGGTCGATTTCTTGAATGCCTTTAATACTGTCAGTCACGACATCCTGTTAGCATTGTGGTTTATGTTATGATCTCTACCGAGGCAATGGAATGGATCTCCTCTTACCTACAGAAACACAGCAGTCCGTTCATATTGGGGATTTTCCATCATGCTGGTGTGATTTGGAAACTAGCATTCCTCAAGGCCGTATTCTTTCTCCTCTTCTGTTTTAAATTTTTATTAATCTTATAACTTCCGAACTTTAGTGTGCATATCATCTGTCTGCAGATGATTTGCAATTATACTTATACTATTAATTTTGCGTAAAGGAATGATTTATGCGTCTTTCCACATCGAAGGAAAGAATATAGAGTAGTTTAGGATATAGCATAGAATAGGAAGGATTCCATCGAGGACATCCCTATCATTTTCCGACTGATACAGTCACTACCAACTGTACTGCCGCCTTAAGTAAAAAGGGCGCATCTGAGAAAAGGGAATAGAGGAAAATGAGCCTTAATGGAACAAAAAGGCACCATCCATTAAGGCTCATTTTCCTCTATTCCCTTTCTTCAGATGCGCCCTTTTTACTTAAGGCGGCAGTGTATTAGACGTGATTGAAACAACGCTCTTCTTAACATCACAATCAGAAAATTGACTAAAAATAAATGGGGGATGGTCCGGAGTTAGAACATTAAAATTTGAAAGATAGTTTACTGTAGCTGCTTTTATGGTCCCAATACAGTAGGATGACGATGAGAAGTGTTGATTCAGTAGATCAATATTTAAGTATTTAGGAATCGATTCTTGTCGGAATTTTAACTCCCATGGATTTGTGAAATTTCTAGACTTTACCTGGATCTCCGTTTTCAACTGATGTGTGAATATGGCGGTGTTAGGAATCTCTACACACCTTATTGCAGCGATTGCGAGCATCCACAAGGACGGTTTGACGACGAAGGCCGATACTTACATTTTGTTTTAGTTACAGCTTTCTTATGCATGATGCGTCTAATATCGTCGCAGATGCTTGACAATTTACTGCATGAATTGAGCGTGAACATCGTATAGATGAACAAGGTTGTCTGTCAGCAGATTGACTTTTTCATCCATTGAATCAACATTGAATGAAGGACCCGACAACAAAATAAATTTAAAAAATATTATTGTGATGATTATAAGATATTTATTTATTCATTAAAACTTTATGCACATAATGTACAAAGGCGGACTTAATGCCTTGGGCATTTTCTACATGGCATGGCATTTTTTTTTTCTTGGGCATATTTTTTTTTTTCTAGATATTTCTTACCATCGTGTTTGATTTGAAGTAAAATTATTGAATTGTATAGTAAAACCACTAAAGGAATTCTAAATAAATTGTTGTGAACAAGTAAAAGATGAGTGTGCTACATTTATAATGCTTTTATACCTATTGGATTTTTTATCACCTATTTCATCACTCCTAATTTTTTTATGGTGGAATGGAGTACACAGAACTTTTATTTCACAACATACAAACACAAAATAGGATTGCATTGTATATATTACAGAAGTAAAGACATTTTATCCAAACAACATCTTAGTATAACACATTAAAAGTACAGTCATAATAAAAGTACATTTTGCGAATTGATGATTTTGTGAAACCGAGAGCTTAGTCCAAAGAAATTTTTAAAAAGTCTTTGTTTTTAGGGTTCCGCAGTCAACAAGGAATAGCTTCGCCCTGGCCGTCTGTCCGTCCACAGCTTAGCTCAGAGACTTTTACTAAAAAGCTATAATTTGGCATGGATATACAATACATGGTGTTAGGTCTTTTAAAAATATTGCGGGTTAGTGGAAACAATTTTTCGATCAGGGATCCGTTTGTGAAGCTTTAAAGTGCTAATTTTTGTTAGAGTCGTCAAGTGTTTCCCCCCTGCCAGCTAAATGGTTGTTTTTGGATATGTGAAAAAATTCATGGTAGTAGTATACAGGGTGTTTGGTGCATCGTGTGCCAAATTGAAATGGTCGACTAGGAGGGTCATCTGCTATCCTTTCAGACCCCTAAATACTTCTATTATTATTAATATTTTTTAATAAAACAATAATAAGTCGATGACCCCCCAGTCGACCATTTCAATTTGGCACACGATGCACCAAACACCCTGTATATAACAGAATTAAAAGGAAGCAAGCTTACGAATAATAGTCGACCAACTTACATGTACGGGAGAACATGATTTTCAACTAAAATGTTAAGTTTGTTCTTGGGTAAATTCATTTCAACTACGGAACCCTTTATTGTGCGTGGTCCGACACGCACTTGGCTAATTTTTATCTGAAGGTCCTGCATGTACTACGCACTGCACTTGAAGTGGATTACAAAGTTTTGTTGCACACGTGTGCAACAAAACTTTGTAATCCACTTCAAGTTCTGCAGACAGATGATATGCACACTTCAAGTGCACGACGTCGTGCAAAACGTCGACGACGTCGTCACGCCACCCGTGTTGTTATTTGCATTAATGCGGGTGTTGCGAGACGCGTGGGTGGAATCAGATTTTATCCTGTCATTGGGCCCGGCGAGTTTTCGTGAAAATTTACGACACCAGCGGTGCTATTCTGTAAAAATCTCACCGTGAAAACTTAGGTGAAGTGAGCATGGAGTGAATAGTGTCAATTCCCAGCAAAAACAAACTCACTTCACCTAAGTTTTCACGGTAAGATTTTTACAGAATCGACCGGCAGTTGGCACCACTTTGACAAGAGGTCTTCCATTTCGACAATGAATATAAAACATAATTATGATGACGTTCATCATTCGTTTCATTCATTCGTTCATCATTCAGTCATGACTAAAGAAAATATAGGCTCTTTGATAGATGCCTGGACCTGACGTGTCAGTGCTACCACCTAGCAAACGTCATTTCAGAAAACCCTCGCTCTGATTTTATAAAGCTTCACCTTTTAGATGACGGATTATTTTTTCGGACACACAAGTTAATTATACAGTTAATTAAAATAAAGATGATTTTGGATTTCTTTGACGCTCACAAAAAATTATTGAGGTTCAATTAAACACATGCCTATTTTAAACTATGTATGTTATTCAATGAAAGTGTCTGCTCACTAACCTTATTTTTGCAGAATGGTATATTGGACTTGTGGAGTAATAGGACCCACAAATCCTAGCATTAGGCGACATGTTTTTCCCCGAAATAATTAATTAGACCTAAGTTCACCTAGACACATTAATTAAAGGCCGCAGTAATTTCTGTTTTGTCTACGTAAATATCTAGATAACGAGCAATAAGAGCCACTCTATATTTCCATAAACTTAAGAGAGAAAAAAACTAAAGCTATTTATCTATTTACCCGACTGCACCAGAAGGAAGGTTATGTTTTTTTCATTTATTATTTTTGTCCTGAGAACCGGCTAAAACTTTAGCTCTTCGTTATCTAAAATCTCTAGAATATAATTACAGATACAATAAAACTAAAAGACCGTATAACTTAAGGCTCCTACAAACAGGCGCGACACGCGATATAATCGCGCGCGACACAAAGGCGCCCCTTTTTGCGCGACTTGCGGTACTTTTGTGTCGTGTGTCGTGTCTGTTTGAAGGAGCCTTTAATCTATTCATAAAGATAAGCAAACAGTCTTTTTACTCTATTCTTCATTATTCTAACCGAATGTGTCTTTGACCTTAAACCGAGTTGGCTTATCTTAGGCGTGCATCCGTATTCCGACAAGCTTTCATCCTAACCGTAAAATTTAAATTAATATGATTAAATAATCCGATTTCTAAGGCACATTTTAAACCAACATAATCCGTGTTATAACGAGTTTTGAGACTTTGCGTGCCTATCTGTATATTCCTCAAACAAGAATATACTCGTACCTAACTTCATGAATTTGTTACTTTGGCGTAAAAATATCATGTTTACCCACATTACATGGCAAAAAATTCAAGAACGAATACGAATCTTTAAACAGGTTTATTTCTTGAGATCTGGAATCCAGACTAGTTCAAAGATATTTTTACAATAGTCAGTTCGAACTCGCTCCAAATCCCACGGAATGCTGAACCATAAAAAATTAGTCGCATGAATAAACTTCGCTGAGATGCTCGGTCTATTATCCATTCCATATTTTAAGATATGAATCGGTGTCGATTTTATACCTTCAGATAATGTGAATTGTTCGTGGCTTTAAGTAAATTGGTCAGCCGTGATATATTATGGCCAATTTGTCGGATCTTACTCTGGGAGGCCGCCGTCTGAAGTTTGCAATCCAAGTAATCCGAGATTTTGAAATATTTACGCTAACATCTACTAAACAAGACTTGATCATCAGTTATTATCCTTTTATGATTACTAGGGATGTGTTTTGGGCACGTGCAAAGAATAAAGTAGGGACTGAAACTTATTTCAGGTTCGAAATGTAGTTTCAGAAATTGTAATTTTGAACTTCAGAACAAGACTTAGTAGTAAGTACTAACTAGGTAGGTACTTGAAGAAAGTAATTCAATACAAAAATATAATTATATATTCTGTCACGTTAATTATTTTTAGGTTGTTCCAGTTTGAAGTTAGCAGACTGAAAATTCACTCCACCCACCATAAACTTTTAATTACATATCGAATAACAAAGCCAAACTTTAGAGAACCTAGACCGCATTGCTATCCAGCCTTTAAGATATTTCTGGACTTTTTGAAGAATATTCTTGAAAACAATGTACAGACGCCAGCACATCAACCTACTACAATCTGTTAAATTTCTTTAGTAAAGTTTCAACTTTATTGCTAAAGCATAAGGTTCAAAATTGATTGGGAAGATTTGAAAGTTTCGGGTAGTTTGATGTGCTGGCGTCTGTACTATGAGATATTTTATCATTCAATTTCTGACTCATGATACTAGCTGCGGCCCGTGATTTCCGATTTCACCCACATGTCTCGATCCCATGGGAATATCGGAATAAAAAGTATCCTATGTCCAAATCCAGGTTATGTGCCAGATTTCATCCAAATCCGTTCATCCAGAGCCGTTTTAGCGTGAACGCATAACAAACAAACATACAAAAATTGAATTCTCTTTATAGACCTACTTTAATCTCGGAAATGGAATTCTAGATCAAAAATGTATACAAAGGTTTTGCCAATTTGAAATAAAAACCTCAATTGTGTAGTTTGTCGAAAAGTACTATAATATAGTGCAAAAATTGTAGGCATATCTTAAACAGGTAAAATCACACTAAGATTATAAAGGCGAAAGTTTGTGAGTGTGTGTGTGTGTGTGTTTATATGTTTATTATTTCTTCACGCTCAAACGGCTGAACCAATTTTGATAAAATTTGCTATGGAGGTAGCTGTCACTCTGGATTAACATATAGGCTACTTTTTATCCCGATATTCCCACAGGATCGAAACTTATGCGGGTGAAACCGCAGGGCGCAGCTAGTATAATAATACACACAGCTTTCAGCTTTAGAGTTAATAAAAATATAACTGTATGAAAAAAAATCGTGTAAATTATTTTTATGATACTGGCAATAAGGTAGAAGCTCTAATCATTTGGACTTTCATTTATTATTTTCTAGGTATTAATAAAATGATTTTCCTTCTAAACAAGAGAATTGTGAAAAAATCGTAAATAATATTGCGTTATCCTAATAATCGATTCAAATGGGCGTACATACCTACTGGTCGCCACTTTGTTTTAGTAATTCGAAGTCATTTGGTTGGTCACTTTGGCAATGATATTTCTGTGTTTACATTTTTGACCTGGAATTCCATTTCCAAAAGACAATTTCATTAACTTTTTGGTGACGTTCAAGCTTTCAGCATTTTGTCACCCGAAATCGAAGTTTTAACTTTTCCCACTTTTACGTGGAGGTACGTGTTACGTTTTCCTATTTTGGCATAGAACACTAAAAAAGGCGAGTTGGTAATGTATTTAACATTAGGTCCCTCACGTCACCGTCACAAGTTAAAAACCATCTCGTTACTGAATCGGCGAGAACAATAGCATTTCGATAGACACCTACTTAGCATAATAATCAGTATATAATTTTGCTGAGACATAGGTTTCTTCTTTGTAAGAGGGAAACACCTACTTCAGTTTTTTATTTTTTATTATTCGTTACGATCTTCATTATTTACCTAAATAACACTTAATCTTATTTAATAATAGGCAATGCTTATATTCAATTAACAACTAACTATTTAAGTCTTATTTGAAACTGAACTCAGTAAGTAATTTAAGGATGTAATGTAGACAAAGTTTTACACAAAACATCAATTCAATCCGTCCTAGATTCCTCCACCAAATTACAAAGGATTTAAATGCTATTATTTCCTCAAGAATTGGTCCAAAAACACTGGGTCCTGCGTCCCTAATCTCTTGTTACCATAGCTACATTTTAATTAATTGAATTTCATTAATTTTATGTTAAGGATTGAAATGCTTTCGAGGCTAGAGGTCACTGCTGTAAATTGCTACGCAGCGTGAAATTGCAATAACTGAAAAGTGATTTTTTTAATAGATATGTTTGGAGTAAAGATTTAAAAATTGTTTAAACATAGTCAGAGTCTGAGCAAAGCAGAGGAGGCTTCACTCGCTGCTAATCATAATAACATTTACGAGTATCATCAAACGGTTGTAAGAAATGGGCGATAGACAACGTTTATTTTTCAAGTTAATTTGAGGTTAATTCCCTTGGCTTGGCTTTTTTTGTGTAAATCGGTCAAAATAAACTACCCAACCTATCAAAACGATAGATAACATTTTGTTCCGAAATTCGTTCACAACAGAGTTTTAGCGCTTTTACGAGCTCTTGTTGACTGTAAATATGGCTGTAGACTGTTGCTGTTTACTTAAAGACTTCTTTTCAATTGATCCCATAAATGCTCGATGGGGTTGAGATTCAAATTCATAACTGGCCATGGCAAAACTATGATACTGGCCTCAGAAAGTACTCTTTATGTGGCACGGACCGTATGTATGCGAGCATTGTCATCATGCATTAAAATAACGCCGGCGCTCACTCCACTCTTTGCGAAAATGGGATGACATGAGGTTGAATTACCCGCTCAACGTACAGGCAGCAGTTACTGTACCCTCATCCAGTATCACCAGCTCTGTTCTGCCTACTAAGCTTATCCCCGGCTATACCAAAACACTTGGACCCCCAAAACGGTCTGTTCTATGGATGCTTGGTTCTTTAAAACGTTCACCTTGTTTTCTCCACACGTGGACTGGTTTATCATCATTGAAAAACTTGACTACAGTAGTCCGTAAGGAGTACAACCCTCCAGTTATCTATTGCCCAGTTCAAATACTCGCAAGCGTACTTTAAGCGTGGTGCTTAGTGGGCCATTGTCAATTTGATTCGAACAACACGCACTCGGGAACGTTGACCATCTTTGTGGAGACGATTACGAATGATTTTATCACGGACTCTGGTACCAGTAGATTGCCGCAGCCGGTTTTGTACGGCCTGGGCAGTTACGGTACGCTCTCTTTGTGCAGTTAACCTAATGTACCGCTCTTCCTGGGAAGTTGTAGCTCTAACTCTTCCTGATCCAGGCCTCCTAGCTACACTCTCGATCTCCCGAAAACATTTCAACACATTTCGGATAGCTCGTCGCGATACACCGAGACGTATTGCTACAGATCTCTGAGAGCCTCCCTCCTGAAGCATAGCAACAGCTCTTACTGCGCTTTCCATGTCCATATGACGACGAAAACCAGGCATAGTAATCACGATTAACACCAAAATAAAAAAGCTGTGACAGGACGTGACGGTTAACGTCAACGCTTTGAATCGGACTGAGAACACAAGTGAAAGAATTCTTACAACAAGTGTTTTTTCAAGCACTTCACATTTTCTGTCTACCCACTTGAATTGGACGCTTAAATTGCCGCTCGAAATATTGTTATGGACCCATAAACATATCAAGAACAAAGTTTAGTGCTTTACTTCACAAATACCTACTTAATTATTTATTCTTAGACAAAATTCTAAACGAACTTAGTGGGCCCTATTTTGTTTTGAGTAGTTTATAATTATATGGAGCAGCTGATTTGCTTTTTTCGTGATTTCAGGGATTTTCCCGTAATAAAAGTTGTACATAATGATGAGTACAATATCGCCCTGAGGTTTTCAGTTATAAATCGTAATTACACCTTGCAGATAGGGAATTCGATGGCATTAGCCCAGATGACATCCTAGAGACCTTTACCTAATATTACATTAACCTAGAATTACATTAAACATAAAAAAGTAATGTTTTTCGTACTTCTTACAGTTCGATGTAGTTTTCTCCAAAAGCTATCACGTGCCAAATCAAACAGTATTATTCGCTTGACTGCACTTTGAAAAGACATATCAGATTAATGTTTGCCCTGTCTGTACAATGTGAAATGATTTCAGCAGGAAAACGTTGTATTGATCACGTATGACGACAACCTTCGCTCAAACTCAAGGGATAGGTACCTAATGCAGAAAATTATTTTCCAATACAGAGGTCAGCAAAACAGTTGCCTTAAAATAACAATTTGAAGCCGGTACCTACATAACGTGTTTAAATTGTTTTTCTTGCAAAGATTCCAGTTTAATATTTTGATCAATAATAATCTGCTGAGCTCTAAGAAAGTAAATGTTACCACCTATAATATCTATTGCAATACGCAGGTTTAACTTGTATTCCCTTCGCGTAAGTTGTTGACCAAAGGAGGATCAAAAACAAGAATCATTGCACGATACCTAAGTTTATGCGCTGTCCGTTTTGGTATACTTTAAAGAATAATTTTTATGATGATGTAAAGAAAAAAACAAACCTTGTTTCGACGCAAAACTTTTGTGCCGAATAATTTAACGTGGTGCAACTAGTGCGCCCGCATCTGCATACAGTTGCAGACCTACTAAAATTTAGATTTAAATCTTTATCTTGGCCTGTGTTTTAGTTTTCTATTTTTTAGAACCGGATGCGGGCGTAGTCGATTTTTTTCTATTTCAAACTGCTCAACGTAGAATTTAGTAAAATAGAAACGCATGACGCAAGAAAATGTGCATTTAAGCTCACAAGATTAATCTACATAGCTGTTGTACAATCGAACCAACTAATTAGTTTACATTTTACAAGTGTGGATGAAGTCATAGTTATGCACACAAACACTAAATAATACGAGCGAGCTCTGTTTTTATTAGATTGCGTATGGCATACCAATTACCATATACCAATATATACGAGTAGCAATCATTCATTTATGTTACTGAATGAGGTATAATATTTCGCATGGTATTACTATAGCAACCTAGGCACAATGGCTATAGTCTTAGGTCAGGGAACGAGAAGTCGTAAGTTCAAACATTTGGTGCAGTGATATATCCTTTTTGTATTCATTATTTTGTTAAAACATTACTTACAGTTGAATTTATAACGATTCGATCCCGTTCATGGATAAGTATTGAAGTTTGCAACGTTTGAGACAACCACGAAACTCTCAGGCCATTTTATTTTGACTGTTTAGAAAATAACTACTTACCCACAATTTAAAAAAATTGTTTTCAAACGCCTTAAAGCTCCTTCAAACAGGCGCGACACGACACGCGACACAAAGGCACCGCAAGTTGCGCAACGAGCGGCGCCTTTGTGTCGCGCGCGATTATATCGCGTGTCGCGCCTGTTTATAGGAGCCTTTAATTTATAAAAAATGAGGGTTCTTAGTTGTCAGTCTACGAGTATTTGCATTACTGAGTTTATTAGTTACTACCTACTCATATTCGTGTGCGGATTTATTTCTGTGGATCCAACCATGCAACATTTATCAATGTTTAAAAAGGCAAAAATTGTTGTTCTGCATGAGCAAAAGATATCTATATAAGTGAAATTGATATCGGTGAGTAACAGTTAGATATTACGTTGATATTATACCTACTTCAACTTAACTAACTCATATCGCCTTTCAATGTTTACCTAGGAATAAATTAATGTAACTTATGTGCAATACCTACCATATAGTCCAGTCAAAATAGACATTTGACTTAGCCAAAATTCGCATAGAGCTGAAAATTGGCAGAGACGTTATATACATCATTATAAATGAAATGTCAAAAATCCCCTTCGATCCCACTTCTGCAAAAAAAATTATTCAAGGTCAAAAGTACAAAATTAAGGTTTTTTCCATTTTTCTCGAAAACAGTATTATCGTGAAAATAGATCAGACAAAAGTTATAGATCATACAATTCTCTACAAAAATGATCCAGTCACTTTTTCTCTTACGACTCACCATTCGTGAGATATCGCGATTTTAATCATTAGAAAATTCATATTTTACATAATATGCACACATTTCCGCACCACCTATGAGGTAATGTACTTAGTACATTTTTTGTTTTTGTTATATTAGTCTAAAATGTTGGGTCAAATTTCTTCATTGTGAACCCGTTTATTTTATCTCTAACCGTGAATGTATAATAGGTACGTATGCGCACACAATAATAATGACAGTTACCGATGTGTGCGTAATGTAAACTAATTAGCATTGCAGACTGTACTCTTGAAGTTCCTCTGTTTAAGCTCAAATTATTTCTCTTTATACCTACAAGTCACTTTCAGTTTGATTTTCATCTACTTATTCGAGTGCAACACCACGAGTAACCTACAAACGACGGGATTGAATTGCTGTTGTGGGAGAAACTGCACCTCCCCACAAACGACGTGGAAATTCTTTACACTGCTAAGATCGATGACGACAGCTTATCAATGGCGTAGAGCACGGTATGGAGCCCGACACGATTGAAGAGAGTTCCTCCATACAAGCACTCACATTCTAAAATTAAATTCAGGAACACCACTGATAAAATCCGTCTGTTTACATTGGGCGTTGTTTATACGTAAGTACAATTTAGTTAAACGCACACTTCCTACCAGCTTATTTGTTAGCAATTTACATCAAATTTGTCTTCATCGTAAGTTACATAACTAAACAGGAATGTGTTTTCGTAATACCTGGTATGTATACTTTTTTTAAGTTGTTCTGGTATGGACTATGGTTATTAACATAGGCAGGATGGAATTAGGTAGGTGCAAGACAGGTAATTTTTAAAACCCCTTTAATTTAACAATTTGGGCCCTGGCGGCTGATAGTATGTCATGCTCACACAAATGTCTCGCTGACGGTGGCGTGTGTGTTGGATCATTTAGCTCCCTTTAAAATGGTTGAGCTGAATGGTGCTGATCTATGCGTCATGTTCGTGAACGTCAGTTGGGGCGGGTCATCACTTAGCTGCCTCGGCTTATTTTTAATTATTTTAATTTTGAATTGTTGTTTTCTTACTATCTGCTGTACTCTGGACGCTTTTAACGCGTACGTCTTTTTTACATCGTTCTCACATACATATACCTAATTATAAATTCACATTAATGATGTAACTAATATTTTTGTAAAAATATAATTTAAAAGAGTGTCCATGGAGTTTCTTGCCCTTTCTTCTCCATAGGTACCTACGCTTTGGAATAGGCAACTAGCTTCATATTTTCTGACTGACCGACTTTTTGACAATTCAAAAGTGCCTGTAAATGGTTTAATTGAAATCAATGCTTTGAGTTTGAGTTTGAATGAAATCGTGCCTTCCTTTAATGAGATCTTCTGTTTTAAAAGAACAGATTGGGTGCCTACAATATTGAAAATGTATCTACATAATTACTTATTCATCACTTCATCAGTTTATATAGCTATCTACCATAAAAACTAATTTAAAAAGGATCCAAAATCCTTAATTTAAACGTAATGAAAAGGTTCTTTTATTCGAGCCTTTCAGTAAACCTTTCAATATCTAATAGACTCGTCGAATATGTGAACTTAGATTAGGTAGAAGTCCGGACTAGTTTCGCTTTCGACGAACATCCGTACCGCAAAAGTCGGAATATCTGTGAATTTTAAGCCTGACAAAGTCCACATGGGTTGGTCGGACTAAAAACATGTTTATTAATAATAAAAAACAGGCAAAATACTTGTACTTCGAGATTAAAGATATTTATGTGATACCACCAGCCACTTTGCAAACACTCTGTTATGAACATGAAATGTTGAATAGACAAAATCAAACTGGTTGCTAATTTAATTGTTAATTTATTCTTTTTTTTGACATTGATTTACATTCTGTGACTTTAACTCACACCCTGACTTATTACTTGTAATTATTTTTAATTTAAATGAAAATCGTTTACTTTTACCATGTTTGTACATATGTGAGCACCATGTATCAGATAATTAATTTATATGTCATGGTTTCATTTTTAATTCTTTTACCTATTGTGGTATAGTAATTTTATTTTAGGTGCATCGTCTTCACATATTAATTAATGTATGCAAAATATTGTAAAACATTTTAAAAGAGTAACGGTGGAGTTTCTTGCCCATTTTTCTCCATACGAAAACTACCTTTTGGAATGGGCGACTAGAATCAATTTTATTTTGTTGTAATTTTTGACGTTCAAAAGTGCCTTTTATATGCCTATTTGAAATAAATGCTTTGACTTTGAATAAGGGTACCTAAACTATCTCCTGTAAAAGACTAATAAGTAACTCATTTTCATCAAAATAGGTAGGATTTCAAACAGATTATAAGAAAGCATAATTACATTAATTACAATCCAATTCGGAAAAAAAAGGTAAAAACTCCGTTCCATAAATAAAATAACATCTTTACGAAAAACAACCGACTTCCAAAAAAACACTACAAAGTGAAAAATAACTTTAACTTCGAAAGGCGGTGCATGGTGCGTTGGTTCTGTATTTTCGTTTTTAGACACCGACTTTCGAAATTAAAGTTATTTTTCACTCTCGGTAGTGTTTTTTTTGGAAGTCAGTTGTTTTTATTTTTTGTAAAAAAGGTTTTAATTTTCACTTTTTGTTGTACAGACGCCAGCACATCAAGCTACCCGAAACTGTCAAATTTTCCCAACCAACTTTGAACCTTATGCTTTAGCGATACAGTTAAAAATCTATTAAAGACATTTGACAGGTTTTAGTAGCTTGATGTGCTGGCGTCTGTACCTACCTACTCCAAACAAATTCATATAACACTACATGCTATGTGAATATCAGTGACAGAAAGCTATTGAACATATCTGCCTACCACTTTAAAGGGCACAGGCGTGATGCTATGTTGTGTGATTGCGTGAACAATGCATACATATGCTATAGCAGCAATCGCGGTTGATTTGCTAGCATTTATTGAAGAGTTCCGTTGTCTGTCTCCGAAACTCATCATCAGATATTTACGAAATTTAAATGGGACCATTTCGGAATAAACCTCGTATGAACAAAAAAAAATTGCAGATCCGTCTATATATGAGGGAGTTATGCCCAAACATACATAAAAAATATATATGTGTATGTATATAAACATCCGAATTGAGAACCTCCTCCTTTTTTGAAGTCGGTTAAAAAATAACCAAGCCTTTTTATATCAACCTTACACGTACCGTATAATAAGATCAACGTATCGTGAATTTGTGATCCTAAATAAGCAAGTATTCAATTCTACCTATTTGAAAGGGTTATCCAGCGAAATATGTGAAAAGGTGGATAGCGAAGTACTCTCAGAGACCCTTAGAGAGCCATTAACATTCCCTTACAATAAGGAATAGTATACAAGCTCGGGACAATGTTAAAGTTTTCCATACCTATTTATTAATTATGTTTTTCTATTCAATCACTATATAATATTTTGTCCTTGGCCCTACGTGGAACTTTAGACATCTCTTAAGATCATATGTCATTGCTATGGTCTATAGTTAACCAAATTTGTTCAACAGACAGCTGAGTACTTATGGTATTTACATAAATAAATATAGCAACATTAAATAACATGAATTAATGAACAAAACACGTAGATTTATATATTGAGTTATGTTAATGTATCTCGCCGTGGGATTATGGGAAAACAAAATTGAAAAGTGCGCGGAAAACTTCTAAGAAATTAAAAATACATTTTGTACGTAAAGAATTTACGAGGAAAACAATACTTACGTCGTATTCTTCAATTGTTATTTTAACATCACAAAATTGGATTTCTCATCATCACATTGATTAAAAAAACATTATAGATTTAGCATTGAATTAACTTCATCTCTTAGTATTTGTTCTGATATCCTATTTTTAACGTTAACAGAGTCACTGAAATAACTATAATTGCATGAAAATAATTCATCATAACTTTTTACGGAGCGTTGATATCGTGTCTGTTTAGCGGAAAGCGAAAAGGCGAGTCACGTACCGCGTGCTACCGCTCCGCGCGCCTCATACTGACTGGTTGGCGTTGGACGGAGCGTCGAGTACGCTCGCAGGAAGTGCTGGAACCAATGTAGCGGTTACACGGATCTCAATCTCTCGATACATTACCGATCTTTTCACTTGTCCCTTGAAAATATTCTAGTTAGACTAAGATCTAGTACCTACCAAAATACATACGAAGTTCTAGTTAGATAATGGCAATGGTGATGACTGATGCGAAGTAGGTACATTTTTTTACCTTTTCAGTTAACTCAAACTCAAAGCATTTATTTCAATTAAACCTTGTACAGGCTACTTTTGAATTGTCAAAATTAAAATAGTCCGTCAGTTAGTCAGAAAGTTGAAGCTAGTTGCCCATTCCAAAACGTAGATCTCTATGGAGAAGAACGGGCAAGAAACTCCATGGACACTCTTTTAAATCAAGATATTACAAATCGTGGGTACATTAATATTGTTGCTTCTATATGTGAGAACAATGTAAAAAAAAAAACACAAATGAAGAAACATTTCAAAATATAAGATTAAAAATAAGCCTTGGCAGCCAGTCTCAACCGACGACGGCGGCCGTTCACGAACATGACGCGTGGATCAGCAGCATCTAGCTCAACCATTTTGTAGGGCCATTTTGTAGCAACAGCAGAGATGAAATCATGTACCTACCCCGGACAACTAACGTGCAACGACTGTCAAAACAACCGACATTATTTATGTTTTAAATACATAATGATGTATCTATAAAACATACAAAATCTAAACTTTGGGTTGGTAAGTTCAAGGAAATTCCTAACTGGAATAATCCTAATACTTCCCGGCCTGGTAATCGATCCCAAAGCATGCAGCACACAGTGCATCTCAGCCGTCACACTTATCTTCGCGCAATGAAATTAAATTGTTTATTCTGTAGGTAAATAGGGTTGCATATTAGAAAATCAAAACTTTCTCGAGCAAAAGAACGTTCAAAAGAACAATAAACGAAATAACAAAATTTAAATGACCAAATGTTTTATTTAGAAAAAAATTAAAATCCCAATGTATGTGACATCAAATGAACGACTGATCAAAAGTTGCTAGAAGTAATTTTAAAATATCAAATCATTACTAATCAAATTACATAATCACCAACCAACCAACCAACAAATTACATAATAACCAAAAGAAGACGGTCGACGTCAGGGGCACCCCGAGGTTCGTTTTGGTTAGGTTCCTTTAAACCCTGCAGACAGAAATAGGAGCCCCGCGCAGCGGGGCTCCATCGACCTGACGTCGTTAGAAATAAAACGAGCGCGCAGTATTAGCTTATTAATAGATGTAATTTTAAAATATCAAATCATTACTAATCAAGTATTAATAAGCTAATACTGCGCGCTCGTTTTATTTCTAACGACGTCAGGTCGACGGAGCCCCGCTGCGCGGGGCTCCTATTTCTGTCTGCAGGGTTTAAAGGAACCTAACCAAAACGAACCTCGGGGTGCCCCTGACGTCGACCGTCTTCTTCTGGTTCAAAAGCACAAAAACAGACAAAATCAGGTTTTTGTTCAAAAACCAATAGTAGGTGAATCGTCCGTTACTTCGCTAATATTAATATTATTTTTACCTTTTTCAGTTAATCCATTTGATAATTAATAATTTATCCAGTAATCCATTTTTACCTTTAAACGATTTGGTCAATAGTGTAATAAATAATTTAAACATTGATATTCCAGACTTTGGTCAGCTGAACTTTTGATCAAATGACCATCGTTATTTTAAACTTTGTTGATTTGTACGTTGTTCTTTTGAAATTTGCTCGAGAAAGTTTTGATTTTCTAATATGCAACCGTAAATAGAATATCGGAATCACAAGTACCTAATATAAAAAAAATAAGCTAGAGAGATTCGACATTTCCTATCTGGCTATACCCCTCAGAAGAAATGGTGAAACAAACTGAGGAGTCAGTCTTTTTTAAAGTAAAGAAAGCATTTGTCAGTTAATGTGTATCTCAACTCAGAACTTAAGGGGCTCAACGACTCGACGAACAATACCAAAAGAAGGACATTTGGGTAGGCCGCATAAAGTACTCAAAGCCATCATTAAAACTAAATAAGAGAAAAAATAAAGAAATATACCCATAGTCCTCACATTCAAGTAATATTATACTTTACAAAGTAAATATTCATGTAATTTCGTATTAATTTCATCAATCTTAATGTGTGTATAAAATAGTAATTACCAATAATGATTATTTTGCATAATAATTAAAATGTCAAGTTTTATGGTTTTATCACAAGGCTTAGCGAGCGAGCACCGTAATTCCAAGTTTTAGTAACTTCTAAATAACCAGAAGCGTTATAGTACCCCTTTTTACAAAATTTGGGTTTCGAATGAATACGATAATTATGTATATTTTATTGATTTCAAAATATTGGAAAATGGTCCATGCATTTTTATGAGATATTAATACGATTCTATATTATATTCCTGTTTAATACAGTGAAAAATTTTTTAGTATTAAGTAATGAAATTGAAAACTCAATTTAAATTTAGGTTCGCCTTTCTTGCAAATTATCTACTGTACGAATGTTATTTATTTTGTGGAAAAATGTATGTGTGCAATGTGCAAAAATAACCGTAATAATATGCAGGTCGGTTTTAGGATGAAAGTCAAAAAATCTTTCCGAGCACAACATAAAAAGCATAAATCACTATCTATATTATCCAATAGAAAAATTATACGAAAAAACTAACCTACTAAATCTTACACAACTTTATACATATTATTACACCTGCATTATCTTTAAAAAATTACCACAAATTCCGTACAATCAGACATATAACTACTTACATAAAAAAAACAATAACATACAACACAACAAGTAAAAACAAATTTCAACTAATTACTGCACGTGCATGGACTAATTACGGCAACAAAACGATATTGGTTGAGGGAGCATAACTATTTAATGATTTACCGTAGGATTTAAAGAAGTGTGATATTATTAACATATTTAAAGCAAAACTTAAGAAACATGTAGTTATGTACCCTGTAACGTCGCCAACACCTCAGAGGCAAATAGGTATGATATTAAGTATTATTTAGATGTAAGCACTTTGTATCTCATTTTATGTGAATTGTTATTTATGTTATTATGAGGAATACATTCTCTTTAACCTAAATAAACTGGCAAAAATGAATTTGGGAAAGGTTAACGAACTGTGGGCGTTTCCGCTTTGTTTTGTCTCCCCAAAGATAATGATGTTATGGATAAAGTGTGTTAAGTTTCATCCTATATTGTGAAGCTTAAGGGGTGTTTGTTAACCTGCCAAGCTGTGTCCGGAGCTATTCGAATATCCGGAGCTGTAAAACGTGAAATATACACCTTAATATCCGTCGTGCCGGCCACTCTCGGCCCGATAGCGTCGCTTAGTTCACCCACACGTCTACCACACTTAATAAATTGAGATAAGTTACCTGGCCGTAACTTAAAGTTTAAAACGGAATAAAAGGAGGTAACTGTTTATTTCAAAATCATTGAGTAGAGACTTAATAAGTAATAATCACACCTATTAGTTGTTCACCTTTAAAGCATCTGTAATCATCAAAATGCAGGTTTTCGGTCAACTTTACACCAATATGGTTTTGACTAGCACTGACTTTCCGGGTCGTTTGGGTCGGATATTTTCATGATGTAAGCTAAAATAATTGTAAAATTTACTCGTTTTTTTTTACATTGATTTACATTCTGTAACAGCTTTAACTCACACCCTGACTTATTAGTCTTATTACTTGTAAATTTTATTATTGAAATGAAAATCGTTTACTTGTACCATGTTTGTAAATATGTGAGCACCATGTATCTATCAGATAATTAATTTATATGTCATGGTTTCATTTTTAATTCTTTCACCTATTGTGGTATAGTCATTTTATTTTAAGTGCATCGTCTTCACATATTATTATTATATAATGAATGTATGCAAAATATTGTAAAACATTTTAAAAGAGTAACGGTGGAGTTTCTTGCCCATTCTTCTCCATACAAAAACTACCTTTTGGAATGGGCGACTAGAATCAATTCTATTTTGTTGTAATTTTTGACGTTCAAAAGTGCTTTTTATGTGCCTATTTGAAATAAATGCTTTGACTTTGAATTTATAGTAAGCTGTGCGATAATCATTGTTTCTACCAGATTTATGATGTGATTGGAAAAAAACAACAAACGACCCGATACCTCCTTGACTTACTTTAGTTTGCATGTCTGTCTAATCTAATCTCATCATCATCTGCCTAGCCTTTTCCCAACTATGTTGAGGTCGGTTTCCAGTCTAACCGGATGCAGCTAAATACTAGTATTTTACATGGAGCGACTGCCTATCTGACCTCCACAACCCAGTTACTGGGTAATACGATACCTCTTGGTAAGACTGGTTGTCAGACTTTTGGGCTTCTGAATACCCGTAACGACTGTCAATAATCCACGAATATCAGCCGGGACCATCAACGGCTTAACGTGCTTTCCGAGGCACGAAGGGGTCACGGTATGTAAAGACGGTCACCCATCCACAGACCAACCGCGGCAAGCGTAGCTTAACCTGAACGATCGACCTGTGCTGTTGTTATTATTTTGTCACGGGCCACTCTAGTCTAATCTACTTTTATAAAACGAATCAAATTCGCACCGCCGGCCACTAGAATTTTTTGCAGATATTAATCATCTTCTTACATTTCAGTTCACTTTTCTCAAGGCAGTAGTGAGGAGTCAATGTAGAAACATGAGTTTATTTCGTTTCAAATTAAACTAAGCTCGTATTCTGAAAGCTTTCAAGATGGAGGTGTAAACACTGGTAGTATGCGTTTTTTTTTTTCAGGATGGGAAATCATCAAATGACCCCTCCCGATCTGGGTGGAACAGAAGGGAGTGTCAGACTCTTACTGACTAAAACCCACCCGTGTTCCTTCCTTAGCCCTTTATGTACCGGCCCATCTGTAACCCTTTCCTTGTTTAGCATTAGCAGTAGATAAGTGTTGGATTATACAGTAGAGAGAGACAGGTTGCTAGCTCATAAGTTGCAGGCGCGAGTGTAGATAAATTTTAATCGAGGTTCAGTCATAACCGTTCATTATATACTGAATAAAAAACGTGAAAGCTACCTTCAGCTATTTTTGTCTGCCTAGTAGCATTGGAAGGTACTATTGCCGACAAAAGAATAAACACAGGGATCGTAATGTCCGGCCCGGAGTGTGACACATTACTTAGCTCCGAGCTTTGTTCCCTCAGCAATCAGCGACACAATTAGCATCATTTACTATCATTAAACAAGCAAGATTGAGTGCGACTTAGAATTTGTGCGACGTTTTTGTGAAATTAAGTCTCTAAAACAATTATATACGTATATTATGGTTTACATAAACTTCTACTTTTCCATAATCTTTAAGCCGTCTTATCAACTGCAGGCTATAATTAGCAGAATATTGTGTGGATAGGAACATATTATAAAATGCTTATACATATATAAGCTACCATTAAAATAGATGGACGAACTTTTAGAAATCATTCAGACCACCGAAATAAGGACGATGGTAAAAAAATATATACCTAAGAAAAACGCATAGATACTTACAAGAAAAGTAATCAGCTAACGAAAATACGCTAATGTAATGTGTAGTGCTATGTAATGTAAACCCAACGCCAGTTAGTGCTTGAATATATTCCATAGCATTACTAGTTTTGCATACTGATAGCAATATAGGTATCACTTACTTACGAAGGATGGCATGTCAGCAATGCTTGAAACGAAGTGGAGCAGCAGGAGTGCGATGAGAACCGATGCTGAATAGTTGTAACTGTTTGTCCTAATCAACATTGTACAGACGCCAGCACATCAAGCTACAGTCAAATTTTCCCAATCAATCTTAAACCTTATGCTTAGCGATAAAGCTGAAAATCTATTAAAGAAATTTGACTGGTTGTAGTAGCTTGATGTGCTGGCGTCTGTACATAACAATTGATTTACCTATATACATATACCATTCCTATGTCAACGTCTTGACTTGTCATGCAGTATTCATGAAGTATGTATTCACGTCTGAATCTTGGCTCATGGTGGCTCGAGATGGCTCGAGGTGGCTTGGGGTGGCTCGCACAGTGGACTGCCGCTTGAAGACGTATCGCGTACAACTCAATTTAACTGGAGCGTGTTCATGTTGGTACTTGTGGTCGTATTATGTAAGTTTGGCTAACTTCCTGTTGTGCAATAGCACGGGAGTAATAGTGTAGGTGTTAGTATTAATACCCGAATAACTCCGGTTCAATTTGATTTAGTAACATCACTTGCGAAATAGTTTATCTTTAATGGAAATTATATTAAGAGAAATCTCTTGTTTCTTGTCTTGTAGGACATACCTAGTCACTATTTAACCGAATATCCTGATAATCGATGTAGTTTTTTGATTATTTACGTAGCAAAATTAACAGCTAGATAAGTATTTAGCCATTCAGATTAAACTAGTGAACACTATCACTACTCTAGTGGACTTATATACGTACGAGTAATTATTCTTTTTCTTTAAAAATATTTTCACGCATACGACAGAAGTCTTATAGATAAAGTTCTACAAATCTATATTTAGAAACGAATACACCTTGGAAACGGTTATTTTCTATAAGCGACACGAGACAATAGAATTGTCGATTGCAGCAGGTCTGCCGTAATGCACGCGGTACAACGACCACCGGGCGCCGAGACTCGACGACGTTTCAGCACTTTTCAACCAAGTGTTCTTTAAAACTACCATTCTTTCAGAAGTTTTCAGACAGCGAACGCTTTAAATGTTCTCTTGCTATGCACAAACAAGTGCTTGATTTAAAAAATCACTGGTTTCTCGTAAACATTTACCCAATGTCGTTTGCGAATAGATTGCATTCACAGCATCGATGTGTATGTCTAATGGCATAGAAAATCAGCCAGCAAATATGTACTTACCTAATCTAAATCCAACAAATAATTATATTTAATGTACTTACTTACCATTACGTAAACTTACTTTTTTCTTTTGTAAATCTTCTGCTGATTTTAAATATACTAGCGACCCGCCCCTGCTTCGTACGGGTTCTATGGCGACATGTCAAAACATCGAGATGTCTGTGCTGGACTGTAGTATATCTAAACTAAATAGAAAAATACTTATTATACCTTAGAACACACAGATAAACCTTCCGGTCTTAATGATCTAAATGATGGTGAAAACCACATAAAAATCCATTGTGCTGTTTAGTAGATATAAGCGGTCATACAGACAAACACGAAAATTTACTTTGTTTGATACTATGTAGTTCTGTACCTACATACTCGTAGTATCAAAAGAAGTCGCTTTAGTTAGTTTAGTTGAATGTGTTGTGACCGAAAACATTCAACTAGGTATACCTGTATATAGTTCAATGTTTTCGGTCACAACACACACAAACATTATGTCATGAATGTCATGATTACGTGTGGTCATACATTATGGTGTACAATGAATATCGGTTTCAAGAATTCCTTCGAGTCTATTTATTAAATTTTTGGTCACACTATTAACGGCCTAATTAATTATTATTATTTATTTAATTCAGACACAGTGATCCATATTTATGTTAGTATACTTAAAAATTATTTTAGTAACCAGCAAAGATTAAAATACATGCCACAATAATACTATTATAACTACAATTAAATAACTGAAATATATTAAGTCAAAATCAAATCAAAATCAATCTAATAGGTACCCAATAAATTAAAAAGAAACCCTTTACTTACAGTTTTACACAATGTTATTTTATTGATGAAATCACAGCACTTCCTCTCTCCTTAAACATCATCATTATATTTTCTTTGCTCCTGTTTCATGTTTATTATTATACTATGTATATATTTATTTAGATTATTTATTATTCATTATTTTATATACTTTATGTATTTATTTATTGTATTATGTAAATGGTACACCATGGACAACCTACAGTATTCGTCTGTTGTTCCCCTTTTTAAATCCATCCAAAGGTTGTATTTTAAAGATCGCTCTTAGCGATATGACCGTCCATTGTGTTACCCTTTGTACAGTTTCTATATTTATGTCTGTAATTTATATGGTGTACATAATAAAGAGTATTCTATTCTATTCTATATTTTGTGTTCATAGTGAACAACATTGTTTCTCCAAAGGGTTTAACCTGTACCTTTCGTAACCCACATACGTCAGTTATGTTTAAACCCCATGTAATAGGAGGCGAGCCTGTTGCTACCAACCTGGCTCAAATTCAGACTCCGGGCTGCAAATGTCAAATTTCAGATAGAAATACTCAAGAACATTTTGCCCGACCTAGGATTCAGACCTAGGACCTGCTCAGCAGTAGCGCTTGCGACGACTACGCTATCGAGGAAGTAATAATGCATCCTTAAAATTCCCTTCTAAATTACCAAGTCGAATGGTTCTGCGGTATTAGTATCCACCTTTTATTGTCATGCTTCCTTCAACATGAAAAGATTTTAGGTAAAAGGTTTTCAAATTATTTTCATCAATCGATTTTTTGGTTTTAGATTTTTACCCCTAAAATGTTCCAGTGTTTCGCATAATTGATATCCGTTTGCCGCAGGAATTTCAAAACAACGTTCTGTTGTGACTGTGAGCAGAATGAAAATAACCTTTAGGGGTTAAAACATACCTACCTACTCATTTTTATGTTAACTATAAGTACCTTTATGAAAAGGAACGTAGGCATTAAATTAAGCTGATAAAGTACTTACTATGTTATGTTTTGAAATTATAAGAAGTTTAAAGGTCGTCGTTCCTATAAAAATATTTTTGTTTGCAAACAATTCCAAGAAATTCGTTCTTCATATAAATATGAAATATTTCACAGAAAGGAATCTTAATGAGGATCCGCAGGGAAATCTGCTATTACAGAAATACGAGTAACAAAAAAGGTTTGCACAATGGGAATGCCGAATGCCCTTGATAGACTTAAGTAAAAACTCAAGACAAATACAAAATTCAGAAAATGCCCGTTTGCTTTCTTGTAAGCTAGTATAATGCTAAACATATTAAATACAGGGTACATTAACTCACGGAGTGTAAATCATAGTTGCGTAGTTCATTACCGCGATGTATTGCTTTAGTATTTGACTAGCTTCTGCCCGTGGCTTCGCCTGAGAGGATGACGGTTTCATGGGTTACGCCTTTTTCCCATAAAAATACAGAAGAGGTCGCGTACCGTAGTTCCTGCCTACCCCCTAGGACCTGACATTCTCCTTTTGCTTTGTTTATCTACGTTCATACATCTGGTCATACTCGTACACGCACGCCCGGTCATAGAAAATTTGTTGAAAAATAGAACTCCGGAATTAATTTTATTGTTGTCAGGCTTTCATGGGTAGACATAATCCCATTGTTAGATTCGGACTTTGGCCTACTTAGCGCTCCGGTCGCGTCGCTCGTCGCGGGGCCTTCGACCGTAATCCGCATAACTATATGGTCAAGTCACAAAAAGCTTCAATAATTTATCAAAACCAGCCTCGTCCCATCTTTGAAACGGATAAAGGCTCCTGCAAACAGGCGCGACGTGCGACGCGAATCGCGCGCGACACAAAGGCACCGCTCGTTGCGCGACTTGCGGTGCCTTTGTGTCGCGTGTCGCGTCGCGCCTGTGTGTACGAGCCTTAAGAGCGTTACTCCAGAGCGGCGCGCCTCGCGTTTAGGTAAATTTACTCACACAGCTATACAGTTAAACGCACACACAGCCGTCTGTGTTGGAGCGCGTATCATACACCGCTTAGAATCATCTTGATACTTAGCCAGTTTTTAGTTAGTAGGGAATGTTTTCGTTTTCCGTAAGCGGGGATTCAGTTTTTTGTTTATTGTAATAAATGAGCAATTAAATTATTATTAGTTAGGTTAAAGTAAATAAAAACAATTTCGTGTAAAATAAAATATTAATATTTGTTGTCTCTAAGTTTCATGGACCTAGCTTTTCGGGGATCAACAATTTCGGGTAACAGGCATTTATTGTAAAAGCTGACTAGCCGATGTTCCATATTTTCGCTCCAAAATTTATCGTCCCTGATTATGTTTTCAGTCTTCAATTTAAAATCTTTGCCTGTCCACACAGCAAACAGACAGTAATATCTGTTAGTTATATGCAGCTGCCCCTGTATCTGATAAAACCAGTCATGGCGTCGATTCACAGATCCATCTATTTTCCAGAATTTAATTTTTTTTTGGCTTATAGCAAAATCTGCCTCTAATCCAAATGCCGAACTAGGACATTTAATTTCGGTGATGCCATCATCGTCGATTAGTCCATCCGGCGAAGCACCTGTAATCATAATAATTTGAAACTCAATACTCTAATTACTTCTTTTTAATAGAATTTAAGAATACAAAAATAAATTGTTAGAAAAATTTAAACTTGTACCTGCAACTGTTCTATGGCCACTTTTTCGTTTACTTTCCCATGTGGAATACTAGGGATATGGTCCAAGGAATATGAGTAAAGAAATTGTTTAACCAAAGGGGCTGGGCTAATAGTCGATCGCCGTTTGCACACTTTACAGAACGAAGAGGCTGTCAATAAACAACGTCGTAGCTCTAGCCAAAGTGCACTCTCTGCCTGAAGTACAGTATCCCTTTCAACTTCTTGTCTATTATTTAACTATAATATAAAATTTGGAAATATATTTTTAAGTCTAATATTATCAGAAACAATGTACAACATGTATTTGAACTTATGAAAGTATACTGTAAATACGCAATTGTTCTTGAAGGTTCTTGTTTTATTTGTCCTAAAATATGTTTATAAAGACCAAGTCATTCTTACAAGATTCCCTGCGTCAGGATCTTGAATTGAAGCCGTTTCTAATGCCTGCAAGTTTTCCTGAATTTCCAGTGTTTTATCACTGTCTTTTTCATTTTCTTGAGTCTGAAAATAATATGTAGAGTATAATATAGTGACACAAACCGTATGCACCATGACAGGCGATCGATTGTCGGCTTAAGATAGCACATAACTAACAATGTTTTTTTGTGCTAAAATATGTATACAAATGACCAAGTAATTCTTACAAGATTCCCTGCGTCAGGATCTTGAATTGGAGCCGTTTCTAATGCCTGCAAGTTTTCCAGAATTTCCAGTGTTTTATCACTGTCTTTTTCATTTTCTTGAGTCTGAAAATAATATGTAGAGTATAATATAGTGACACAAACCGTATGCACCATGACAGGCGATCGATTGTCGGCTTAAGATAGCACATAACTAACAATGTTTTTTTTCTGCTAAAATATGTATACAAATGACCAAGTAATTCTTACAAGATTCCCTGCGTCAGGATCTTGAATTGGAGCCGTTTCTAATGCCTGCAAGTTTTCTAGAATTTCCAGTGTTTTTTCACTGTCTTTTTCATTTTCTTGATTCTGGAAATAATATGTAGGGTATAATATAGTGACACAAAAAGTAAGCACCATGACAGGCGATCGATTGTCGGCTTGAGATAAATAAATAATGAAGAAAGGTCTTATTTAGTTTTGGTTTAACAACTGCTCAATCAAAACCAAGGAAACACGTGTCTGCCGCAGCTAGTAAAATATAAAGTAAAAAAATAAAACTTACAACAGCATTTTTATTTAAGTCCTGGTTTTGAAGTATTTGAATTTCTCTTTTCTGCCTATAACAACGAATTGGATATTAACTTTATCTTATTACTACTGTGTTTCATAAAAATATCCAAACAAAAAGTAATAAAAAAAAATTACTTCAAAAAGTAGTAAGTATATTGTTTCTTATTACACCTAATAAAAATATATTTTTTATAAGTAGAGAACCTCGGTAACATACCTTTTAGATTCATTAGCCTTGGCCAAATTTTCGTTTTTTTTTTTGTTCCCATATAGCGCCTTTTGTTAGCCATATCTGAAAAAAAAAGTAAAATGAAAACATACATAAAGAAGTCTAATTTAATTTTTCTTAAGTTAATAGAACACCATTACATTAAAATATGTACACACCAAAGTTTTGTAATATAATAAAAATATATTATAATAAAAAGTATCAACATGTCCTAGACGCGCTAAAAACTCGCGAAAGTACGATAATATTTTACGCGACTCGCGGCTACGGGAGCGACACACGTCCTACCTCTGAAAGGCCTCAGCCGGCACTGAGCGCTGGCGTGATTCCGCGCCGATTATATAGCAGCACTAAATAATTCATAGTAAAATAAAAAAATAAGTTATTAAAAAAATATTTGTACCATGTTTTAGAACGTAAATGTCTTCGTTTACTAGGCCTAAAATAACATATAAATATTTCAGATTTCATCCTAAACTAACGCGTTTAAAATATCGAAAAGTGGCTAAAATTGACACTTTTGAATATACTTTTCTTGAATGAAAACTTACAGTAATCGTTTTTTTTTTTCAGCCATGCACTAATAAATGCTATTATTATTTATAAATCAACGTTGTTATAAGTTTGTCGTATATGGTTTTACTAATACCTTGCATTTGCGTAGACCGTCGATCGCTAGTTTAAAAAAAGGCTTGCATAAAAACTGTTCTAATGAGAAAACTGTACGAATAAATGAAAATGTTTTTCAGCCATGCACTAGATTATGAAATTCCCATTAATATGACGTCAATATCTTATCTATAAATTAAACAGATTATGGTTTTATTGTCCGTCGGAAATCATCAATTTTGACTCCAGCGTGGCTCTAACGGATCAACCCTCTTAACTCAAGATTGTTCCCGTTGTATCTGCGTCGTCAGTGAGTTTCTCCATGATTTGCAAATCCTTTAAAAACCACCGTAACAATTATCTACACACTTGTAATATTCATCCACAACGAAGCTTTTAGTATTAATCGGAGAATGATTTACATATTTTTATGTTCTATTTATAAAATGAAAAGTAGTATCAGGGCCTTCTTTCTTGTCTGGGTACCATAGAAATATAAAAAAAATGATTCTATTCTGGGTAACTTTTTGGCATTACATATTAACAGTTGATCCCGACCTATAATTCCCTTATAAACTTGGCTCCACATTTCCTATAGCTCTAAATTACTATTCCTTTCAGAACTCGAAGGAACCCTGTTTCTGCCTTCAATTCTTTGTAACTGACTGCCCTTTGTTACTTTTGATCGAAACTCCAAGTTATTGGGTTCCCCATTTGCGAATTACTTATATCAAACAAAGCAGGGTAAGTTTGTTTGACTCACAAGCCGCATTACGCTGACCTGAAATCTTTTAGAAGTATTACGTCCAGCACTTAGAAATGTAATGCACTTTGTTATTCCAAAATCTTCCTCTGAAGAAAAGGAACATTAAAATAAGTTTCAGGCAATTTTCCAGAAAATTAAGTATATTATGGTGTGTGTTTTATAAGAAACAAGTTCGATTCAAGATGTAGAATTCATCATGAATTCTAGGTAGTAGATACCTAGCGGTTCCAAATTGTGTCAACACGCCAGAGATGTTTGTTTGTATGACCTAAAAGAAAAACCCGAAAAATACTGCAGTAAAAGAATCGATTGTCACGCATAGCAGCTGCGCCATCACATAACCAAAAAGGCGATTGGTTTCAAACTGCCAATATTTATACCCTCCTATGAAGGGGGTGCGTGATGTTATGATTCTACGTATATCTACACCTTAGTAACGTGTTCACCTTGATCTGTATTTTGTACAATAACATATTACATTAAGCCGTATTACCAGAGTAAATACATTTTTTTTCTATGGTATTACGTTCTTATTTTCCCGACGATATCAATAGGCTTTGTAGTTAGCAGGTAGGTGTAGGTAGGTACTGGAACTGACGGTAAACAATGAAACACTATCACTGGTTTTCGTGAAAATTTACGACACCACTTGGCACCACTGTGACAAGAGGTCTCCCAATATAAAATATATGATGACGTTCATCATTCGATTCATTCATTCGTTCATCATTCAGTCATGACTAAAGAAAATATAGGCTCTTTGACAGGTGTCTGGACCTGACGTGTCAGTGCTGCCACCTGGCGAACGTCATTTCAGAAAACCCTCAATTATGGATGAACTAGCTGCGTCCCGCGGTTTCACCCGCATAAGTGTCGAACCTGTGGGAATATCGGGATACAAAGTAGCCTAAATGTTAATCCAGGGTGTCAGCTACCTCCATACAAAATGTTATCAAAATTGGTCCAGCCGTTTGAGCGTGAAGTAACAAACATATAAACACACACACACGCACTCACAAACTTTTGCCTTTATAATATTAGTGGGATTCGCTGATCGATATTTAATTTATGTTTATGGAATCTTGAAGAAGTTGCTCGGTAGCTAATTGAAAATGAGCGAAACACGTTTACACCATCTCTATACCTACCTTAACTAAAATAAATGCTGCTCTCGTTTTAAAAACGATAATATCTCTCGAGTATGTACCATCAACCTATCAAAAAAGTAATAAAATAAATCAATCAGGATCATAACTTACTCCACAATCAGATTATCCCTAGTCTAGCCTAAACTACCAGAAACTTCCAAAATAGTGGAGATAAATCGAATACAGTGCTTTCAAAATTAGATTTCGTTAAAGGGAACGAGTTATGTGGAGCTCGAAACAATGTAACAAGTTGAACAACTGAAACTACATGGTTAGGTCTTGAAGCAAAGCGATATCGCTAAAAAACCCTTCAGAATCAGAATTTATTAATTTGTAAGTATGTAGCTTTACCTACATGGTGCGAGTATGTCGGACTTTAAGAGTGAGGGACGAGAGAGTGCACCTGTGTCTGGTCTGCACATACTTGTGCACTATAATGTCTCCCGCGCCGAAGGCTTGTCTCCGTTAAGATTGGTCGCCATGGCCGAATTACGGTCTGGAGAACGATTATTACGTACGATGTTAATTATAATTTTATAAGTTCGGTAAATTCTACTACAATATTTGGTCATATTATGGACATCATGGTGTAAGTACAGATATTATTCAAATTTCATTAATACCTAAGTAAGTACGCCTTTTTTGTGAGAAAAGCCTCATGGCGTCGATACGATTATGTTATCATGGGGCCTAAAAGGGCCACTTTGGCGAATCATAAAAGGATAACATTATGAATCGTAATGGACAGTTAACTATTAAGTTAATCGAATCAAATCCCATTGATGAAGGATTGTTCAGTAATTTTTTTTTTGTCTGCTCTATAATACTAATCAGTCCAATCCAAATCCAATCCCTATCTCTTTGATTATACCTACGTAGTGCTGCGAAAAAAAGAAAAACACGGACTGTCTTCGCCATATTTTGATTCATAACGTTATCCTTTTACGATTCTGCCAAAGTGGCCTTTTTAGGCCTCCAGATCATAACTAACGAGGAGTCGAAATAACCGAATAACCTTTATTTATGTATACTGCCACCCTCAGCACGTACGGTCAGCGATATAATAAGTCGATTACGCACCGCTACTGCTACTTTGACATATCGATACTTTTTATGCAAATTATTCTATGTATTGCAGTATTTCATATAGGTAAGTAGCTTAATAAATAAGATTAAAAAAACTGAAGTGTTGATAGACTTTTGTCGCTGACTGTGCATGGACCGGGATTTGAACGGGAGCGCCCATTTGGACCTCCTTTACTACTACTATAGCACGTACATCAGGGGCAACAACCCCAAAATCCTCGCGGTGCACGTGATCACTCTTTTCACCCGAGGGACATTTACGGACGCCTAAAAGCATCTAATCCAGGCAATTGCTAAATGCGCGTAAAAGTAAAAGCTGCACTTGTAAAATAAGAATGTACAGTCGACCTCACGTCGGTAATGGTATTTAGTACGCAATCTCAATAGAATTGTAGGGACTGTGTCTTACGTACCCATCCCTTGCATAGTTTTAAGAATGTAATATTTTTATAGAGGAACTTATTGTAATAATTTTTAGAAAGTTTCATTTTGTGTTTTTCCCACGTTGAACATCTGCAAGCGATTTAAGTTATAGGTACTATTGTCTTTCATGATTCTTTACTTTTAGTTAAGGTTCTTCATTGTCCTATTATGTTTAGTTATCTTGTATTGTACCCATTTGCTATTTATAGTTAAGGTTCATTGTTCTATTATGTTTAGTTATCTTGTATTGTACCCATTTGCTATTTTAGTTAAGGTTCATTGTTCTGTTATTTTCAGTTGTCTTGTATTGTACCCATTTGTATTTCTCGTGTTTTATTATACTTTTAAAAGGCAATCGTTTGGCCGCTTCCTTTGTTTAGGAACTGCAGATGTGTATTTGCCGCGTCCTTTGTTTAGTGAACGGCAGATTTGGGAGAGTTTTGGTTTGGAGCTTCAGTCTGTGCTGAACTACGATCGTGCGAGGTCCTCTCTGACCCCCGATCATATTTTACTCGCCGAAGCTCGCCGTAATAGTTTACGGCGAGCTTCGTGTTTCTAGTAGTTTTACCATTCATGTAACCTTATATTTAATTTTACTTTTTCGTGTCAAGTGTAACTGCTAGCTTTAGTTACTTGATATCGTAATAAATTAATCGTTACCTATAATCAACTCACTTCAGTGTATCACCTGCCCCACGCGGTCACGAATCCGCACAGTGGTGACCCCGACGTGATCAAAACTATCAATAGCGTGAGTTCGTGACAGTGCGTAAAGAGTTTCGCGAGTGTTAAATCAAGGTACGTGTTAAAATGGCGAGCGATCCAGCGGGAGTCACTAGCGGCGGATGACGCGCATTCCCAGCCAGCCAGCTCCCACGGCTTCAACGGGTATCCTGACCACCAGCATGCAGCGACCGCGCATACCTGGTCATCACCCTCAGCCTCATCAGCAACCTCGGCACAGCACACTGCACTTTCGGCCGGTCAACAAGAAGAGCTCAATTCCTCTCCTGGTCGACGCAGCAGCCAGCCTTAACCCGGAGCTGTACCACATCCGACGCACTGGAGCATAACGCAGCGCCCGCGCCACCCCGACTCACTGGGGACATCTTCACAGATAGTTCCGACTCACCGTGAACTATGCGGCAACCGGTTCCGACTCACTGGAACCTAAGTTGGCCTGGCAAGCATATTCCTCGCCGTTCTGGTCGCTGTACCACATCCGACGCACTGGAGCATAACGCAGCGCCCGCGCCACCCCGACTCACTGGGGACATCTTCGCAGATACTCGTAGTTCCGACTCACCGTGAACTATGCGGCAACCGGTTCCGACTCACTGGAACCTAAGTTGGCCTGGCAAGCATATTCCTCGCCGTTCTGGTAGGCGAGTTAAATTTCCTGATTACTATCAGGCAGGTGTTTCGTGATCTTTATCACTGGTAGGGGGGTACTGTAGGGACTGTGTCTTACGTACCCATCCCTTGCATAGTTTTAAGAATGTAATATTTTTATAGAGGAACTTATTGTAATAATTTTTAGAAAGTTTCATTTTGTGTTTTTCCCACGTTGAACATCTGCAAGCGATTTAAGTTATAGGTACTATTGTCTTTCATGATTCTTTACTTTTAGTTAAGGTTCTTCATTGTCCTATTATGTTTAGTTATCTTGTATTGTACCCATTTGCTATTTATAGTTAAGGTTCATTGTTCTATTATGTTTAGTTATCTTGTATTGTACCCATTTGCTATTTTAGTTAAGGTTCATTGTTCTGTTATTTTCAGTTGTCTTGTATTGTACCCATTTGTATTTCTCGTGTTTTATTATACTTTTAAAAGGCAATCGTTTGGCCGCTTCCTTTGTTTAGGAACTGCAGATGTGTATTTGCCGCGTCCTTTGTTTAGTGAACGGCAGATTTGGGAGAGTTTTGGTTTGGAGCTTCAGTCTGTGCTGAACTACGATCGTGCGAGGTCCTCTCTGACCCCCGATCATATTTTACTCGCCGAAGCTCGCCGTAATAGTTTACGGCGAGCTTCGTGTTTCTAGTAGTTTTACCATTCATGTAACCTTATATTTAATTTTACTTTTTCGTGTCAAGTGTAACTGCTAGCTTTAGTTACTTGATATCGTAATAAATTAATCGTTACCTATAATCAACTCACTTCAGTGTATCACCTGCCCCACGCGGTCACGAATCCGCACAGAATAATAAAGACTTATTTTTCTATTGAAATTGTTTATTGATTTTTTACAACTACATAATCAGCCAATATAGTTCCCACTGCTTGGACAACAGGCCTCCACTCTGTGAGAGGGAGTGAGCCATAGGTAATCAGCTACCACGCAGGCAGGCCCAGTGCTTGTTGGTAGATGTCATATGTCTTCGAATTTTTGTTTCTAGGACATGCCGGTTTCCTCACGATGATTTCCTTCACCGTTTTGAGAGCAGTGGTGATGAAATTAAATACACAAAGTAAAGTGCCTGCCTGGGTTCGAACTCACGACCTGCAATTCGGGGCCGATACCACTGGGCCACCACTGCTCTTACCACTGCTATTACCACTGACTGACGTGCAGACGGCACGTACATGGCACGTTGTATTTTTTAATTTTTCATGACTTTGATTTTTACACTCTGGGACTACAGTAGGTAACTCACACACGCCTTGTTAAAATTCTAGGAAAATCATCTACTTTTACAATATTTGTAAATATGTGAGCACCATGTATATATCACATAATTGATTTACCTGTCATTGCTTTACTTTTATTTTTTTTTACCTTTTGTGGTAGACTAATTTTATTCTAGGTACATCGTCTTCACATATATGATATAATTAATGTATACAAAACCTTGTAAAACATTTTAAAAAGTAACGGTAGAGTTTCTTGCCCATTCTTCACCATACGAACACTACCTTTTGGAAGGGGTGACTAGAATCAATTCTATTTTATTGTAATTTTTGACGTTCAAAAGTGCTTTTAATGTGCCTATTTGAAATCTCATCTTGCTGAGGTGCTATCACTACATGACACTGGCAGAATAGTCGACATCGACTCAGTTGACAAATAGGAAAAAGAGAAAAAAAAATTTGACTTTGGATTTGCGTTGACGTCACTGGTAAAATTGTACAGTGTCTTATAATATTTTTTACATTTTCTAAGTCCTACCTACCATGAATTTGTAACTTATAATCTAGCACAGTCACCAGTACCATCCACTAAACATTTATCAAATCCTGTCGAGAGTACCTACGTTATTGAAAATTTTGCTGAGTGCGAGCTCAGTGGAGGGGAAAAGTCGAAACCATTAATAATTTGCCTAATAAATAATACTAATCTCCCACAATATTCGAAAACACATTACTGAACATAGAAAGTAATACTGTGTTAACTTTTGTAATCTAATGTTATGTAGGTCAATAGATTTTCATCAAAAACTGTAAGTTCTACCTACTTATCCACACACACTAATATTATAAAGGCGAAAGTTTGTGAGTGTGTGTGTTTATATGTTTGTTACATCTTCACGCTCAAACGGCTAGATCAATTTTGATAAAATTTTGTATGGAGGTAGCTGACACCCTGGATTAACATATAGGCTACTTTTTATCCCGATATTCCCACGGGATCAACATTTACGCGGGTGAAACCGCGGGGCGCAGCTAGTAATATTATATTATGCGAAAGTGTGTCTGTCTGTTAGCTCTTCACGCTTAAACCGCTGAACCGATTTACATGAAATTTGGTATAGAGATAGTTTGAGTCTCGGTAAAGGACATTGGATAGTTTTTATCCCGATATTCCTATGGGACCGAAACTTATGCGGGTAAAACCGCGGGGCGCAGCTAGTAGTTTATACTCGTATACTAGTTTTAGATTGAGGTAATTATTTAGTGAATAGTCTGCTTTTGCGTGGTGTGTAGTGTCTTTTCTTTTTGTTTGTTTTCGTAATAATTATATCAGTACGTTTTAGTTTGAAAGAAGTACATCCACTTTTTTCGCTACTTGTCTTCTTCTGCTCTTAGTAATCTGTGGAAACTTCGTGGATTGTACATTTACCCACTTCCCATTATTTTGTAATCTTAGATGTACAGAAGCCAGATGCATCAAGCTACCCGAAACTGTCAAATTTTCCTAATCAACCTGGAACGTTATGATTTAGCGATAAAATTGAAAAATTATTAAAGAAATTTGACAGATTGTAGTAGCTTGATGTGCTGGCGTCTGTATCTACAATTGTGAACAATTGTGTAATGTATAATTCTTTGTTTTCCCTAACAAAATAAATAATTTCAAACTTTGATAGTCAATATATCGAAATAGTATCAAGCTCAAGATGTATTTACTTTAGTACACGTGTGAAACCCAAACCAGTAAGTGAGGTGCCTACTCTTGTATATAGCACTACAATAGATTATTGGCTCGGACACCGCAAGTCCGCAACGTCTGCAACTGCATATATCTGTCCAGAGCTATTTACACATCTACACTGACCTCTATCATACAAGTGTATAATACAGGTCAGTGAACATCTATCATGGTTTTGATTGGCATATTCACTATTATCATTGTTTATAGACCATTGTCTATACAGAGATTGTACCTATGTAGGTATGTTATACATATATGATAATGCTACTGACCTCTATCATACAAGTACGCTGGACTAACGTTAATCTACGAAATGACAATTGTTTTTGTGCCGATTCAAAGCGCCCCCGCTCGAGGTCCTCCGGAACTAACATTGGCACGTTCTTTCAAATGGACGTTGAGTTGTTTGGTTCGTCTCTGATGATTTATTAACACATCAGGACCCGAGGTGGCGGTGCTTAGTGTTCCACGCGCGCCCCTCTTAGACGTCGCGGGGGGAGTCAAACACCTCACTCTCCCTACTGACCAGACGAGGGCCGCAGTGGCGGGCCGGCACCAGTCGGGGGTTGCGAAAGGATCGTACGTTCCCGCGACCCCCGGCGTAGGTGTGAGATGTAACACCGGGGTGGTTTTTAGTCAGTAAGAGTCTGACAGACCCCGCCGCCCGCCCCAGGGCGGCGGACATCCATGAGGATTTTCCACCACGGGAAAAAAAAAATGGAGATATTAGCTCAACCATAGTATGTAGTTTTTAGGCTAAGTGATTTGACCGTCATACGCTATAACTTTACTAGGACACTATCCACTAGTTTATAGCTTGCGATCTGACCGCGCCCTAATGAATTTTCATTTTACCTTTATATGTGATTACTTAAAAACGAAGCATAAAAATAACTGGGAGTGATTCGATATTTTTCTCTTAAGTAATATAAATTAGTCTCAGTGGTTATAACGATCGATAAAGTTCATAAAATTATTTTTTTATCGAAGGATATAACCCATCTCTCATTTATTAGTTCCACGTTGCTATCAGCGCCAAAATGGCGAAAACCAAATGTCTTCGTTTTGTCATCGATAGTATGAAGTTCAGTGTACTTGTATAATACAGGTCAGTGGGTAATGCAGAGATTAATTATGTCAATTATTAATCAAGCTCGTTATTCCGTATATAAGTCGAGTAAGTATATCATATTTCAAATACTTCGAAAGGTAACTTTCTAATTATTTGAAATATGATGCTAAAATGAAAGGCAAAATTAAAAATGTTGATTAACTTTTAGGAAACAATAATTGGATCCCCAAAAGTCTGTTGTCGACTGTTTGAACAGACAAAACGGTCGAATCTTTACACCTTTGATTGATGATTGATTAATGAAAAGCCAATGTCGGCAGAAATTCGATTATTTCATAATATGTACCATACAGACGCCAGCATATCGAACTACTACAATTTGTCAAATTTCTTTAATAGATTTTCAACTTTATCGTTAAAGCATTAAGGTTCAAAGTTGATTAGGAAAATTTGACAGTTTCGGCTAGCTTGATGTGCTGGCGTCTTTATATACCTAAAAGTATGAACACCTTTGTTGCTGGTGTAAAACACGATAATCAGCTTTTATGTTTAGGTACACGGCTCCCTTCCACAACATGCAATACAACATTAAATTTGATAAAAAAACATAGAATGCCTTTATAATCCTGCCATTTAAATAAATAACCTGATGACAAATAACGACGGTTTCGCGGGCTACCCTGGCGCTTTCGCCTTAAGGCGAAAGCGCCATGGTAGCCCGCGAAATTCAATTTTTTTTCAGGTATTTTAGAATTTGCTGGTCAGTATTAAGTTGTACGTTGATTATTATATGAATCGCGGCCGTAAGAAATATGTGTTTACAGAATTATAATCATTAAAGTCATCAACACAACTCTCTAAGACCACGTAAGTCCCAAGAATAACTGTTTCATGAAATCATCATTCTTTGGACTTACGTGGTCTGAGAAAGTTGTGTTGATGACTTTAATGATTATAATTCTGTAAACACATATTTTTACGGCCGCGATTCATATATTAATCAACGTACAACTTAATACTGACCAGCAAATTGCAAAAAACGTAAGAAAATTTGAATTTCGCGGGCTACCTTAGCGCTTCCCCCTTAAGGCGAAAGTGCCAGGGTTGCCCGCGAAATTCAATATTTTTTACTTTTTTTGCAATTTGCTGGTCAGTATTAACTTGTACGTTGATATAATATGATTCGCAGCCGTAACGCAGCACACAGCGCAGCAACACAACAACAAAAACTGTGCAACGTTATATTATATTGCATCAAAACATATTCAACAAAATCTCTTTTGCACTGAAAAACTGATAAGTGAAAGCTTGAACCTTTTATCATTGGCAGCAAAACATGGCTTAAACCATGTGAAAATGCCATAAAAATTTAAAAAGAATATTTGAAATATTTGGACCTTTTTTGGGTGGGAATTTATCAAATAACTTCTGCCGCTCTGGGCGGAGCGGGAGGGTCTGTCAGACGTTTACTGACTAAAACACACCCGTGATCCTTCAGTTGCCTGTGCCAGCGGCCACGGTGTCTCTTTCAAACAACCCGCGACCCTGGCAGACATCGGCCATCATCTATAGATTTTGAATTGTTAATTAATTTGCACGATAATTCCGTCCTTACCTACTGTGACCTGAGAGCAATTCTCGTTATTTTAAGACCGTTCACAGTCGGATTTCAGTCTCAATTTGTCAAAAACACATTTAATATTCCCTACATTTTTCATTTACAATCGTTTGTGGCCGAGATGAAACTGCGACTAGATTTTGAACGTTTTAAATTACGAGGATTGGCCTTGTGGTCGCTCACAAGACAGCACGGGATTCGGAACACAACGCTGCGTTCCAAAACGGGCATACATCCAGTATCCAGTAGGAAAGAAAGCTGCCAGGCTCAAATGGGATTGGGCGGGTCACTTCAGCCGCATGCAGGATGACTTCTGGGAAGTAGTGGGAGTGGTGGTAGGGTGGTGTTGTGGGGTGAGTGTAGAAGTCTCCACACAATGGGTGCTTGAAGATGGACGGCGCCGCCGAGGCCGCCCCAGAATGAGATGGCGAGATGACCTAGACAAGTACCGCGAGGTTACCCGGGAAAAGAGTTCCTGGAAGGATTTGGCTTTTGCCCAGCAGTGGGACAGTACCTATAGGTTGATAAAAAAAATAATAATAGATGATTCCGACGACAACGACGATGTATTTAATTTATTTTGTTTTTTTTCTTATTTTTCTCTTTGTAATAAATTAATAATACATTTTAAACAATTATTTTCGTTCTTCAAATAAAAATAAATAAATCCATGTAAGGTTTTTATTGCTAACAATACCTAGGTTCACGCACACAAATACGCATATTATCGGAACACGTTACTACTACAACTAAGGCAGAGCCGGACTTCGTGAGATAGATCATCCCTAACCAATACGCTAACACCACTGACCTGATAGAGGTCAGTGGCTAACACCCATATTCCATCCACCATTATTCAGGGTGGCGCTACTGTCGCTGTCGACTCATGAATTCATACAGCTATATAATTTTGTTGTGGCTCAAATAACTTGGCTTCCATTCGCTACAAACATAATAAAAAAATCGATTTATAAGAATTACAATTTGGTAAATGGCAATAGTATGGCATGGTTTGCCGATTGCCGGCTGTTGATTACTGTGTCAATTTTCACTTGCAAAAGGAAAGTTACAATAAATTAATAATGTATCAATTACCTCAGTAATACAAGTGACATTTTGATATCTTGTGACACAAGTGATTAAACATTCTTAATCTCAAACGAGGATAGTCTTCGTCATACAATATGTGTCGGTTGATATTTTTTAGCGTTGTTTCTTTAATTTCTGTTTTAAAAACTGCTACCGGCTTGGGTGAAATAATTTACGCGATAAATGCCGGCGGACCAGCCCATACTGATATTTATGGCATACATTATGAGAAGGATCCATTACAAGGAAGAATCGGTACCGCTTCTGATTATGGTAAACAACTGGTTATGATCGGAAGAGTGAACCCAAAAGACGAAATACTGTATCAAACTGAGAGATACCACCACAGCACGTTCGGCTACGACATCCCAGCCAACAGGGACGGCGACTACGTGCTAGTGTTGAAGTTCAGTGAAGTGTACTTCAATGCACCTAACATGAAAGTGTTTGATGTAGTTTTAAATGGAGACCACACCATCGTTGCTGACTTGGACATTTTTGACAAAGTAAACCGTGGTGTTGCCCATGATGAGTATATACCTTATTCAATCAAAAATGGAAAACTATATTACAATGAGGAAGAGTCTGATATAAGAGGTGGTAAAATAAAGGTAGAATTCATTAAAGGGTACAGAGACAATCCTAAAATCAATGCTTTATATGTAATGAGAGGCACTATTGATGAAGTGCCTAAACTGCCTCCATTGGTGTGGCCAGAAAATGAAACAGAAGAACCTAGAGATGAGGTTGAAGAGAAGAGTTCTAAGTCTCGGCGTGCCAGTGGGCCCAAACAGCCAGACCCATATTCTATGGACGAGAGCTCTGTGCTAGTCCCAGTGTTCATAACTATAGGTGCTTTCATTCCACTTTTATTCTGCCTCTGTAAGCTATAATCGATGCTTGATTATACTTCCTTTATTATTTTTGTGTGATTGTACGCTGTTTAGTATGTTTTAATTTATTATGGGTAACAACGTTTTACTTAAATAAATCATATTGACATTACTTTCAAGCACTTAATATCAAAGCTCAATGGTGATAGTACAAAGCCAACAAATGCAAAATTAATAGTGCCCGTCCCATGTTGAAATATTAATTAAATTCTACACTATGCGCACACATTATGTGCTGATCAGATGCACTTTATGTAAATAAATAACTTGAGTTTATTTTAAAAAATACATCTTTTTCTTCATGTTTCACAACCACCTTATTTCTTCCATATTTACTATCCCAAGACCATCAGAATTTCAAACACTACATAAATTATCTTCAATTATTATGTACTTTATTTCTAAAATCACATGATATATGTACCAGCACACCTTTTTAAATACATACTGTTCAAAACACCTTTACAATAATAATTTTAACAACCTCGTGAAAGGGTCTATAGGTCCTAATTACATAAAAAATAATACACCTCAAACACAAATTAAAACTAATTTATTTCAGATAGACTCGCATGCCTGTTCTAGTAAAAAATGCACCATTGATTTTTAGAGTGCAGGAATGTTAGTCTATTAGTCCTCTAATTCTTGCATCAACAATTCACTAGGGGACATGGCAGATGTTTATTTCTTGTAAATTATCTCCAAACGGTTTTATGATCCTCCATACTCTCTGCCTATTTTGATTTTTTGAGCAAGTTTTACAATTCTGCGTAATCTGAAAGAAAATAATTTTTTTACATTAGAAATATTCATTCATTCACAGCTTGTGATCAGAAAACACTAAGAAATTATTACAGGATTAGGGAGAGTTTAGTCCCAGCACGTAAATCCACATTTCATCAGTGCTGGTGACATTATTAAAAATATACATATTATTAGGTACACTCATTTTTTTTTATTCTTGCAGACAAACTGAATAACACTGGCATCGACCGTCGGTACCTACCTGCTTGCCCTAGGTAGGTACTTTAGTCTGTTCATGTATTTAGGTACCTGCTATTAAAACAAGTATCTACTCTCTAACGATTTTGTTACCCTTTATTTTCCCAATACCAGGGGGCCTAAAAAGGCCACTTTGGCAGAATCGTAAAAGGATAACGTTATGAATCAAAATATGGCGAAGACAGTCCGTGTTTTTCTTTTTTTCGCTGCACTACGTAGATATAATCAAAGAGATAGGGATTGGATTGATTAGTGTTTTTTAGCACAGACAAGAAAAAATTACTGAAAAATCCTTCATCAATGGGATTTCATTCGATTAACTTAACAGTTAAAACTGTCCATTAAGTTTCATAATGTTATCCTCTTATGATTCGCCAAAGTGGCCTTTTTAGGCCCCCAGTATTTAATATGCAAAGCAGCATACTTAATTATCCGGGTATAGTTGTGGTTGCCAACTCAACATAATCTCTCAATTTTTCGCTAAAACTGTTATGCTAACAAAGCCATTATTTTAAATAACAGCATACGATCAGCGATATTAGCGGGTATAGACGTTATACAATATCCGATAACAACAGGATAGAAAACGAAGTTTTAATGGTTTTATTTTGTGTTCAGAATATCAGAGGAAAAAACCGCAACTACAATATTAATTTTCAACTTACGCGTTCGATGTCCCATGAACCTTATATTCACATTTTCCTTCATTATTCTGAGCAAATCCTCTTCTGCATTTATTTGTTATTGGTAGAGCTGTGGCATTTGCGTTATTTGAAGAATGTGGAGATGGTATTGTTGTCGGAGCGTCCGCTGCCGTCTGAAGTGTAGTAACAACATAATTGTTAGCAGTCTGATTCACAGACACTTCTGTTACTTCTACAGCAACAGCAGTGCTACTTCTTATAACTTCTGTAGCCTGCTCTAGTAATAGTGGTGTAGAAGTAGTCGCATTGTGTTGCGTCTCATTGTTTATAGTTGTGTTTGTTGCATTTAACGGTTTTGGAGTTGTACCGTTCGGCGGTTTTATCGTCATTTCTGAGTAATCGTATGCGTAATCATAATCCTGCAAAATTAATAAAAAATATAGCTCCATAGAAATGAACTGTTGCTGTAATACGTAAAGATAAAGGCAACTCGTACGAAAATACAAATAATATCAACATAGGTAGACAACTCTGGTGATAAAAATTCGTGGCTCGTACCCGTAGTTAACGGGACCTACACCAATTAACTTTTTTCATTTATGTAGATACATACCACATATTCTTCTTTTCCTCCTTTAAGTAAAGCAATAATGTTTATGTTCTTTAAACCAATTTGCACATTTAGATCTCCCGTTTGTCTCTGATCAAAACTTGAAGTACAATTTGTTGTTCCAACTAAAACAGAGCACAAAGTCATGGCGAGGGCTATTAATTTACACATTTTTGCTATTATAATAAGTACGCGAGTGGACGATGAAGTAGGAATAGCGATCGAGTCCCGTGGTCATGCGCGACTGGCCTGAGCCACCGGTTGCCCTGCTCACTGCTTAACACCGAGTTATTTCCAGCAACTTAACAGTTATTTCAAGTAACTGTGGGAAGGTCGATAGCCTCAGCCGGTGCAATGCGTTTTAAGACTTCAGATTGCGTAAGGGATCGCAGATATTGTACTGTTTTAATAGGTGCGTTTTAATAATAATTGCAGCAAGTTAGCAGATATAAAAAGATCGAATAAGTACCTAAGTAATAAATATTTTCACAAATTAATCTTTGTTGGTTGTTAACTTTTTATTTGTGTTACCGGTAGTACCTTACACCAATGATGTTATATAACCTCATTGCCCCTACAGAAATTCGTAAACTTACGACTACCTACTTGCTCTGTAAACAACAGTGGCAGGAAGTTTTAAAACATCATCATAACCAAGTCACAAGTTGATCAAATGCGTAGGTACTATTATTGAAGCTAACTCAAATACTTCCCAAGCAAAGTTAACAAAAATTTTATGGGACCACTGGGAATGACGTAAATCGGCCCAGTAATCACAGAAAAATTGGATGATACATGAGTACATGAAAAAAACTGGTGAATTCATAACGTCCTCCTTTTTAACCCCCGACAAAAACAGAGGTTTGTTATAAGTTTGACGTGTGTATCTGTGTGTCTGTCTGTGCCATCGTAGCTCCCAAATAGCTGAACCGATTTTGTTTTTTTTTATTTTTTCGTTTGATAGATGACTTCATCGAAAGTGTTCTTAGCTATGATTAAAGAAAATCGGTTCAGCCGTTTGAACATTATCAGTTCTTTCTTGAATTGATGTGAGCATCTTTCACAGGTCTGATTGAATCGAAATTTGGCATTTCGTTAAGTACTTAAATGATAATAGAAGAACATAGTAACCTTGAACTACTGCTGCAGGATACCCAACTCTCTTAACTTACAGCAGAAGTATCGTGCTTGGGCTCCTTTGAATGGTCTCAATGAATAGGTAATAGATAGATGGTGACCAGGGGCGATGATGGATTAGAAACGAGAAATAAAGAAGGACCAGACAAAATGGTCCCCACGGCCAATAACAACTAAACATAATTTGTGTCATTAGATAGGCATTTTAATAAAGAGCAAAGCAATAATGAATGTATGCTATTGTAGAAAACATAGCTGCTTATCCAATTATCACTAGCCGTCCGCCAACGCGAGGACGCTTGGATCAAAATGTTTCCTACAACTTATATTAAACTTAAAGGGCCAATATATAATAATTATTAAGTATTTTAGTTTTTAGAGGCTTTTGTGTGAGTCGGGGATTTTTTAAAATTTTAATTTAGGTGTTTAAGGCCGTTAAAATAGGTAGGTAAGTAAGTAAGATATGGTTTGATTAGGTACCAGTAGGTTAGGTATTATGCAACGGAAATATTACGTAGTATGTACCTACCTACATAATTATTACGTAAGTACGTCCCTAAATCTGCACTGCATCTTAGCGTTCCGTACCTCAAAAGGAAAAAACAGAACCCTTTTATATAGGATCACTTCGTTATCGGTTCGCCCGTCTGTCTGCCTGTCAAGACCCTTTTTCTCCGCAACGCGTGGAGGTATCAAGTTGAAATTAATATCAAATACGTAGGTGTACACTGTAACAGTCCCTTGGAGCTCTTAAAAACACAAGCATCTAAGTCAACGCAATAAAAAAATGGCCATTTGTGGAACACATCTTTTGAAACAGATAATGAACTGACTCGACTCGACTCATTAATTAATTCTGCGACTAGATACAGACAGTTAGGTGAATCTTTTACTTTTTAATATATAAGCATCCAAGCAGGCAAAAAATACTAGATTGAATCAAGGATAAAGGCTCCTACAAACAGTCGCGACACGCGATATAATCGCGCGCGACACGAAGGCACCGCTCGTTGCGCGACTCACGGAGCCTTTGCGTAGCGCGCGATTTTATCGCGTGTCGCGCCTGTTTGAAGGAGCCTTAATTCAAGAGGATAGGCAACATCTCTAACTTCAAAACCGTTACTGTCTTTAGGTTTTGTGTGTTCGCTACCGAGACCGACACAAAAGACGGAGACGCAAGACAGAAGACCGCGAGCAATCTCCATCCTGGGCTAGGTCGCCTATCCGTTCCCCCCGGTGGGTTCCGGCATTGTCGAGGCGGGGAGCCTCAGTAGCCGTGGCTTGGACACCCACGGTGAAGCGAAAAGGAACCCGAGGAGGGGCCGCTCGTCAGGGCTTTTGCTGATAAGCCAACGACGTAGCGGCCAAAAGTAGGTTGCGGTGCCGCTTAGGCGACATCGCAACTGAGGCGGGCCGCAATGTCGTATGGGAGGCATCGCGGCTGAGGGTTGGAGGCCGCGGCGGGAGAGGAGTGCCGGTATTGCGGTGCGCCGCTCTCCCTACCTTCCACGGCCTTGACGGGGTCGCCACCGCATGATGGCGGACGCGGGGAGGAGCCACACCGCCCTCATCACACTGCCCTCATCTCATGCCCGGCATCATCAGTCTCCATAATTATCTATGTATTAGTAGGAATAGCTTGTACGGTATGTTGTTTATAATTTAAGTACCCATTTATTCCCAAAACGTCACATTCGAATGTGGATAGATATCCACCCACGCAAATGCAATAGAAGCTAGAAATAAGGTGGGTATCTAACCTACCTACCTACAGGAATATAAACGTGTTTTAAGTTTTAATGCTAACCTACTCCATATTAATTTGTGCCCATCCATACTAATCCATAGGTACTAATATTATAAAGTGGGTATCTAACCTACCTACCTACAGGAATTTAAACGTGTTTTAAGTTTTAATGCTAACCTACTCCGTATTAATTTGTGCCCATCCATACTAATCCATAGGTACTAATATTAAACTGCTGAACCGATTTAAATTTACGAGTAAATAGTTTGAGTCCTGGGAAAGGACAGGATAGTTTTTATACCGATATTCCCAAGGGATCGACACTTATGCGCGTGAAACCGCGGGGCGCTGCTAGTATTATATTATAGAGGTAAAATTTGTAAGTTTGTAATCTCCAGAACTACCTACCAGTCGGATTTGTAAAATTGTTTTTGCATTTGATAGCCAAATTCTTAAAGAAGGCTTTATTTAGGCTATAAAACATCACGCTAGGACCCTAAGCAGCCGAGCAAAAAGAAAAAAATATCAGAAAGAACGCTAGGGAAAACGAAGTAGGCACTAGCGTGGGTAGGCGATGCGATGCGGGTCGGGGAACAACAAATTTCAAGGTAGACGAAGTTGCGGGCAGAAGCTAGTATGTTTTTTTTTCTAGTCTGCTCTGTTCCACTCCTGGGCAAAGGCCTCCCTCCACTCCTTCCATCGCGAGCCCGCGCGTCCTCCTTCCAGTTTTGACGGAACCTATCCAGCTCGTCCCGCCATCTCCTAGGTGGCCTGCCGCGACCTCGCCTCACTGTCTTATTTAGACGTTTGTCTGGCATGCGGCAGACATGTCCTGCCCAGTGCCATTTATGTTGAGCAGCCTTTTGAGCCACGTCAACTATCTTTGTTTTGGAGCACAGTATTGTGTTTCAAACACGATCTGTTATATATTTAACGCCTAACTAGCATACTACGCTTCACGGATATCTATGCTGCGCTCCATTGCTCGTTGGCAGACCTTGAGTCCAAAGTGTCCAAACTCAAGGCTCCCAAACAAACAAACTCTTTGACTAACATCCAGTAGTCCAAATTTCTGGATTAACATCCAGAAATTTGGACTAACGTCAAAGATATAACTTTGTCCCTCCAGCATTAATTTAATTGCTTCAGTTTGAGATTCAGGAATCTAGTACCTCCCCAACGCCGATGAACTTTTCAGTTCTTTCAACAATACCGTCAGTCTGTCTGCCAGCGTGCTACAACGGTTTGCCTTTGACCAGTGGTGTCTCAGTAGGTACGTGCAAGCTAAGTGAAAAATTTACCTACAGGGTTTTAGACGGAGGGTTAGCCAAACAAGTGGGGTTCGGAGGTAGTCTAATTTAGGAAATACATAATTATTTAGCTTGAAGACACTAAAGGTTAAAAAAACATTACAAACATGTGTTTTGTAGTTTTCAAGAATTTCCAAAATTGTGATTACCTAATGGTGTGTTACGCAATTAGGGTGATCAACAAAATGTAGGCAAATGAAATCTTTTATCCGTGCAGGAATACAACCCGCGACACGTTGGTATCCAAAGCCAAAATACAAAATAATGTGACACAGTGCAGTGTCTGCACACGGATCATGAATTTGTTATCCGCACGTGGACGCAACTAGAAATGTAGCCAGGCCCCTCTTTTCCATTGGGCACTCTGGGCAAGTGCCCAGGGCCCCGCGATCTTCGGGGGCCCTAGCTTGCTCTCATAAAAAAAACATTATTTGCAGCCACCGTTCCATTGTACGCATTATTGGTACCCGATTCAATGACAAAATAAGTGATTTGCAGTGCGATTTACAGTAAGTTTCTAGCCCCCCAGTTATGAAATATTAGTATGTTTCTCTTATTCTCTCTTACCTACACAGGGGGCCCCGTGATCCTTATATGCCCAGGGCCTCCAATAGGTTAAAGACGGTCCTGAATGTAGCACATCGATCGATAGATACATAATTGCAGCAATAAAAAAATTTAAAATACCAATTTAAATTACTATAAGTACCTACCTACTAGTAACTAGAAAATTTATGATAACTGTGCGTAAGTATAAACACTACACAGTAAGACTAACGGGCCATCTCCACGAGCGAGAGAATCGCGGCGATAGTCTCGCCGTGCAATAATTTTCACCGCGATGATATCGCCGTGTGAAGAAAGTGTACCTAAAAAACCACGACAGAGGGCTGTCAACAGTAAAGTGAAGCCGGTTTCGTAAACATAGTGAGGTGTAGTTTGATTGTAAAATTAAATGGTTGTAAATGTGTGCGTGTGAGCGTGTATGCACAGAGCGGAGGTGTAGTTTTTGCATGCTTCACTATATTGTTCGCAGCGCTGTCTTGACTTTTTATTTGGTCTGAGCGTCTTACAAGGTACAAGGTGGAATTAAGGTATCACAGGTATATCTGCCACAGTCAGTAATGTCCTGCTATAGAGTGCTTACATAAAGAAACAAGTTTCCGGTGCAGGCGAGTCTGTGCCGATCGGTGCGGGTGAAATAGTCCCACATTAACTTATGCGCTCACACATAAAGAAACAGGTAAAAGTAAAACATGTAACCGTTTCCTTCCGAAGATCAACATGCAGAGACCTGTACCAGGAATCGGGACCGAAAACCCGCTTCTTTATGTAAGCACCCTATAGGTATACCTTAATTGTAAGAACTTTATCGAACATTTCCAGTACTTACCAGCATTAAGCAAGTACTTTCAGATCGTTAGAGACGAAAGAAAAGTGCATCTACAACTCAAAACAGCTCAGAAAAGGGCTTAAAGTATTATCTAAATCTCGATTTATTACCTACAAGTACAGGCATAGTACGTATAAAACATGCATATTTGCGTAGCGAATTACCGCGAAACTCGGGTCGATGCCAGCAACATAACTGTCGCTATCATGTTATACCGGACTATCAGGGTATTTTGAAGGAGGACAATATTTCGAATTGTTTATATTGTTTGGCCTATAATTACTGTCCCACTGCTCGGCAAAGACCTCTCCCAAGTCCTTCCAGGAACTTTTTTCCCGCGCCACCTCGAACCAGTCCTCGAATACGATCTGATCTTCTTTGTAAGAATTGGTGATTTTATTGATAGGTAATCAAACGCCGCAGTTGTTCATTGGGCTATACATAGACGTTGCTCTAGACATACGAGTACATTATACCGCTTGGCAACATCACGTATGTTACGTGTATTCCTTCTAAGCGATACATTATACAACTATACAAACTTACCAATCCACATTTCGCCAGTTACGTTCATATGTTATAAGAAAATCTCATGCTTCTGACGCCATCCGTGGCTGCGGGCGGAAAAATCTAATAGCAGTCTGCCAGAATCGGAATCTGCCATCCGGAAATCGGACCCGCTCATCGGATCTAGACACCACGCTCAGCAGTCGCGGTTGCGAGTGCGACCACTAGTTAGGCCAACGAAACAGTCGACATCACAGAGCAGAGCGTGAGGTGAGAGGAACCGCCGCACTACCCCGGCAGCCACCGAGACGTCTCCGTGCTCTGTGGACCTGTGGTCAACGCTTAGAAATCCAAATAAAGATGTAGGAACACGGTTGGCATGCACCAATTCGAATGAAATTCGCATAGGTATTGTTACGAGCTTGGGGTTCGTGACAATAAAAACTGCCGATTTAATAACCAAAAAATGACACTTTACTCACCAACACTAATTACAAGTCAAACACACTAATTAAGAAACACAATTGCACTTACTGATCACTCTTAAGTCGCACTCGAATATCGCCTTCGATGTTATCGCTCGTATCGCTTAATCGAAACTATAAGTGTCTCGCGGCCCACCCGGCCTTATATAGTGCCGCAGAGCTAGTACATAAACATCTAGAACGTTCGAGTACATACCGGTCCCGACTGACTCGACGTCGATAGTTCTCGGAATTACTAGTACTTAGCAAAAGGTCAAGTAGGGTTAAGGTCCTTGTACCAAAGTACTAGTTCCGCTATCCGATACTAGATGGCGCTAGTGGTAACTAATGTCGCCATGTATCAAGTATTATTTGTGGCGCGCAACACTGCCCCCTCCTAAGACATGCTCGTCCCGAGCATTATCGGCCCCATAATAACGCGCCAGTCGATCCACATGGACGATCTTAGGAGTACCTCTTGCACCTTTCTGTATCCGATAGGTTACGTCATTGATCTTAGTCACAACCCGGTACGGTCCGTCCCATTTAGCTTGAAGCTTAGGAGATTTCCCTTTGCTGCGGACTGGATTGTGCAACCACACGAGTGAACCTTCGTCGAACTCTTTATTGTTCATTTTGCGATCATAACGGGTTTTCATCTTGTCAGACATTTGCTGGCCCGATTGTCGGACGTGGTCATAAATGTCATTCATCTTGTTCCGCAAATCATTCGCATAATCAGTTACACTGCGTGGGGCATCAGGTGTTATTCCGGTGATCAGGTCTGCAGGCAGCCGTAGTTCTCTTCCGAGGTTTGCGAAAGCTGGCGTCACCGATGTACTTTCGTGGACAGCGCTTCGATATGACAACAAAAACGGTTGTATGTGCTTGTCCCAATCTCGTTGCCGATTTTCTACAACTTTGGCTAGATACCTCTCCAGTGTCTGATTAAATCTTTCCACCATTCCGTCCGATTGTGGGTGGTAAGAAGTAGTTCTTGTTTTATGAGTACCCATAACTCGACAAGTTTCCTGGAATATTTGGGACTCAAAATTCCTTCCTTGATCACTGTGAATCTCCAAAGGTACTCCAAAACGACAGAAGACTTCATGAACCAATTTATCCGCAACTGTCGAAGCTTCTTGATTTGGAATGGCGAAGACTTCCGGCCACTTCGTGAAGTAATCCATCACAACCATGAAATACTTGTTACCACTTTCACTCTCCGGAAACGGCCCCGCAACGTCAAGGGCTATCCTCTCCCATGGTGCACCAACATTGTACAATTTCAATGCACCCCTACTACGAGTCTGAGGTCCCTTTACAGCTGCACAACTTGTACATTTGCGACACCAATCCTCGACATCGTCCCGACAGTGGATCCAGTAAAACCGTTCTCGTATCTTCAGTAGAGTCCGTTTTACTCCCAGATGACCTCCTGAACAACCATTATGGTACAGCTGTAGAACATCCGGTACTAGAGCTTTAGGGACAACCATTTGCAAATGACAGCTGTCTCCTCGAGCATTTTCCCATTTACGGCACAGGACTCCATCCTGAACCACCAAGCTGTCCCATTGGGCCCAATAGCTTTTTGTGACCGAACTCATCGCTGAGACGTCACTCCACCTGGGCTTAGGAGCACTGGCCTTCATCCACTCCAGAATCGGCTTGATGTCTGAATCTTCCTGCTGTGCACGTTGTAGGCTTTCCTTCCACTCGTTGCTGAGGTCTGTCCTGAGCATCCTTACAGGTACCACTTCCTTACTTTCCTGCCTAGTACAGTGCTTGCAGTCTTCAGGACAAGGTCTTCTTGACGATGCATCTGTGTTGCCAAGAGACTTCCCGCTGCGGTGTTTAACCACAAAGCCGTCCTGCTGCTGCCGGGCGGTGCTGTTAGCCGCACTACCCTCTCGAGTCCAGCCACTTTCCCTTTCTGCAGTCCGCTTAGGGCAACTGGATCGAAGGTGGCCCCTTTCACCACAGCCATAGCACCTAGGGCTGTATCCTTTACTGCGCTCGCGAACTGTAGCCGCTGCAACTTCCCTGACGCGATGGGAACGATGATCCTGCCGCACAGCTTCCACCTCCAGTGCATGGGCCAAGGCGTCCTTCAGCGTCCCGTGGTGACCGAGCCTCACAGCAGCTCTAACTTCAAGGTCGCGGATGCCGTCGATGAATGCCTGCACCAGGTTCCCATCAATAAGCGCAGGTACGGACTGGTAAGCTTTGCGAACCAGCTTCTCCACTACAAGGGCCCACTGCTGCAGGTTTTCGTTGCTGCGTTGCACGCGATCCTTGAGCTGCGCACGGAACACGTGTTCCAGGTGAGCGTCGCCATACCGAGCCTCCAATGCCTCAAGGAGCTGCTCGTAAGTCACTTCCTTACCGAGAGCTTCCAGAACAGTTAAGGCCTGGTCGCGCAGGCCTAGGGTGAGGGCAGTCATGGCCTGACTTTTATTCCACCCGTTCGCCTTCATGACAGCCTCGAATTGGATTTTGTAGGCCGACCAGGAAGAAGTTCCGTCGAACGGTGGCACTTTGAATCCACGTAGCGAAGGTGTTGTAGCTACGGGAGCTGCGATTCCATCACCCAGTTTCAGGTAATCCAGCGTTTTCTTCACGTCAGCCATCACGGTTTCCTTCAGGTCAGCCATCACGGTTTCCTTTACGTCAGCCATCACGTTGTCTACCCGGTTATTCACTTGGTCGATTCGGGTTTCGGCTTCCGACAGACGGTTGTCATGTTGAGCAACCTTTTCCTTCACCTCCTTCATGTCTTTCCCGAAGGTAGCGTGAAGGTCCTTTATAAGGAGCATCTGCTCTTCCTGGCGGTGCGCCTGCTCCTCCTTATCCCGCTGGAGCTGTTCCTCCAACCGACGAGCCTGTTCCTCCTGTCGGCGGACCTGCTCCTCCTGTCGGCGGGCCTGTTCCTCCTTGTCCCGCTGGAGCTGTTCCTCCAACCGACGAGCCTGTTCCTCCTGTCGACGAGCCTGTTCCTCCTGTCGACGAGCCTGTTCCTCCCTGTCACGCAGCAGCTGTTCTTCCAACCGACGGACCTGTTCCTGCTTGTCCCGCTGGAGCTGTTCCTCCAACCGACGAGCCTGTTCCTCCTGTCGGCGAGCCTGCTCCTCCTGTCGGCGAGCCTGTTCCTCCTGTCGGCGAGCCTGCTCCTGCAGCATCATCATCAGAGCAGCAAAATCTGGTGCTGATGATGCTGGAGCAGCTGTGGACGGGCCGGCCTCCGTGGTCGGTAGCTGGCCTTCCGACCCCTGTGGCATTGCTCCACCAAATCGCCTCTGATCTGTCTCTTGCTGGCGTTGACTCCGGGTACGGATACCCTCCATGTCGTCTTTGGGTAAAATCGGCATTTTAAACCTCGCTTCTGACACCAATTGTTACGAGCTTGGGGTTCGTGACAATAAAAACTGCCGATTTAATAACCAAAAAATGACACTTTACTCACCAACACTAATTACAAGTCAAACACACTAATTAAGAAACACAATTGCACTTACTGATCACTCTTAAGTCGCACTCGAATATCGCCTTCGATGTTATCGCTCGTATCGCTTAATCGAAACTATAAGTGTCTCGCGGCCCACCCGGCCTTATATAGTGCCGCAGAGCTAGTACATAAACATCTAGAACGTTCGAGTACATACCGGTCCCGACTGACTCGACGTCGATAGTTCTCGGAATTACTAGTACTTAGCAAAAGGTCAAGTAGGGTTAAGGTCCTTGTACCAAAGTACTAGTTCCGCTATCCGATACTAGATGGCGCTAGTGGTAACTAATGTCGCCATGTATCAAGTATTATTTGTGGCGCGCAACAGTATTTCAAACGCGCGAAATTTAACATAGAGAAATAAGTTAATGATTTATTTGATTATTAACCCAAGCCAATTTTCATCAAGTTATTAGATTATTTAAAGCAATAAGATTTTTCATAAACTGTGCCTCCTTTTCACCCTAACAGGGGTTGTTTTTACTACGGCAAAGCCAAAGGAGGGTTATCATTTGTACAGGCTATTTATATATGTATTTATGTTCATCTGAACCCACATAACTCTTAATCTACTCGTTAATATCGTTGGAAGCATCATGTTGTTCCGCGGGTTATAGGTTAGGATATAGCGTCACATAAAATCCAAGATGGCGGCTTACAGCGGATGACATGTGTTACTGAAAAAAAAGATAAATATATCGTGTTTGGTATATGAGTATTATCTGAAAATATATTGTTTATCTATAATTATTCATAAATACATAAGCCACGAATAAAAAAATATGTTTTACACTAAAAACTTCTTCTAAAATGTTATGAAGGGTGAATAACAAATCATACTTAGTTATCAAATACATTTGCTACCTACCTTTTAGGATCCCTAATCCCAAAATATTTGAACTAAAAATGAAAGTTAAAAACTAAAACCCAATTACGATAAAACACTAACTAAAAAGGTATAAACAAGACATAGTAACAAAATAACATCGTATAGTATATGTACAGACGCCAGAACATCAAGCTACCCGAAACTGTCAAATTTTCCAATTAACCTTGAACTTTATGCTCTAGCGATAAAGTTGAAATTCTATTAAAGAAATTTGACAGATTGTAGTAACTTGATGTGCTGGCGTTTGTACATAGAATTGCCTACGTTTTCTGAAGTGAAAACATCTTTAGGCGCGTTGGGCATTTTTTGAGATGGGAAAAAACTATTGAACTTGCGCCACTGTTACCATAACCGACACCGTTTCGGACGTATTCGGCTGTCCTCGGGATGTACTCGGTTTTAGTATACGGACGCCAGCACATCAACCTACCACAATCTGTCAGATTTCTTTAATAGATTTTCAACTTTATCGCGCTAAAGCATAAGGTTCAAAGTTGATTGGGAAAATTTGACAGTTTCGGGTAGCTTGATGTGCTGGCGTCTGTACATATAGATATATCCGATATGTCAGTGAGTGATGGCAAATATACTGCTTGTTTTGTTTTCTCTTCTGTCGGCACTCCCAGACTTAGCACGAGCACCGGTTTGTCGACGCAAGAGTAGACAAAGATGACGTTCCGTGTAGACAGTACGACGGCAGCAAAGCAAAAAGAATCAACTGTGCTTTTTTGCGAAATTCACTCTTATACATATTTCGACTCAAAATTCTTTATTTTATCATAGGATTTTTTTTTTCTTTTTGTATCTCAAGTTTTCCTGATATTAAGTCACGTATATAAGGAGGGGTCCGTGGCTAAATAATAACAGCCGCACAGGTTGATCGATCAGGCAAGCTACTCTTGCCGCGGTTGGTCTGTGGATGGGTGACCATCTTTACATACCGAGACCCCTCCGTGGCTCGGAAAGCACGTTAAGCCATTGGTCCCGGCTGTAATTCGTGGATCTTTGACAGTCGTTACGGGATTTTGTAGATAACCGTATATACCTACTCTGTGGCCGTCAAGTAGAAAAACTTTCTACTGTCATTAGCGATTACAAAATCTCAACTTCAACTCTTGATTAATGGCTTCTGTAGAACAAACACCACAATTTTGCCAATTTCACGTACTAAAATCCACTAAATGAAAAAATTAAATCTCTCTGACACGTGAGACAGCTCGCTACTGCGGCTGATGTGTCTCCAAAAAATATGATTAAGTATGTGATGATCAGAGGCGTCTTTACCTATGGTGCAAGGTGTGCGGCGCACACGGGCGCCGGGTCTAAGGAGGCGCCGAGCGCCCTGCGCAAGGAACATTATTTACTCTAGGAGGTCCTGTGCCCTCTAATGCGACACCTCCAAAGATCGATGCCGGCGCTCTCAAAGACCCTGCGCTCGTGTGCACCGCACATAGGGTTGCCAACTTTTTTTTAGAAGAAATAGAGTATATCTGATTTTGAAGGAGGTAAATAAAGAGTACGGACGTACAAAAAAGAGTATCATTTATTTTGTACTTTTAAAAAGGTATTTTTTGTACTTTTTGCAGCACATAACAATTTTTCATTGTTCTTAAAGGAATTGTATGAGTCCAAACATTCCAACTCTAAATTTATATAATTATATCAAGAACTAATTTTTGAACAATTTCAATTAAGCTCTATTTCTCTAAAGCTATATTTTCTGGCAAAAATTAAGTCGTTTAAATTCATCTGCTCTCTCCTTATTTGGTTTGAAATTTTAAGCAAGATAAATATAGTTAGCAAGGCCCTTCAAAAGTCAGACGTTGTATTGTCAGAAGCGGTGAAAATTATTGATAATGCAAAAATAAGTTTGTCTGAATTCCGTAATGAATCCGCTTCTGAGGAGCTCCTTAACCGGGCGAAAACTGTAGCGGAAGAAGTCGAGGCAATAGTAGAATTTCCCACACCTGCACGCCCTCGCGCTCGTAAAAGGTTTTTTAATTATGAGGCGGAGGATGAACCGATAACAGACGCGAAAATACATTTTAAAGTAAATTTTTACTACCTACTATTTGTTAGACACCGCAATTACTAAGTTCGACGAACGGGTTCAAGCTTTTGAATGAAAATAATGTAATTTTTTCATTTCTTCAAAAATGTAAACACTGGAAAGATTTGGACTCTAATACAAAGAAAACACATTGCTCTAATTTAGAAAATAAACTTTGCCATGCTGGCTCTTCAGATATGGAACAGTTCGAGCTTTATAATGAAATCGAATTATTACCGATGTTTATTGATGATTCCAGTACGCCGTTGGATATTTTAAATTACTTGTTTACGAATAAATTAATTTCAGTGTTCCCAAATCTGTCCACAGCATCAGTGCTGTGGACAGATTTGGGAACACTGAAATTGCTTTGAGCATAAACAGCTGTCGAACACCAGAGGCGAAAGTGTCAGGTATATCCTCAGGGATATACCTGACACTTCCAGTCACGGTCGCACATAGCGAAAGGTCATTTTCTAAACTAAAAATAATTAAGTATTCCATTTTGACCCCGCTCCTACTAGACTAGTGGGCGCCAGGGTACTGGTTGCACACGGGCGCCACAAGGGCTAGAGACGCCTCTGGTGATGATGATGTGATGATGTGATGATGAAAAAATCGAAAAAAAACTACCAAAAAGTATTCTGTGGTGTAACTAAGTACATATTTTCTACAAAATCTCTTCAGTACCTTAGACAACTGAACTGTCAGTTGTCAGTGTGGTTTTGACAGTTTGGGATAGAAAACTTTCTTCTGAAATAGTCAAAAGGACTTAGCCCTTGTCCAGAAGGGGCGAATTCGCCGCGAAACGATTCGCGCGAATTCATTCCCGCGTTAACGAGATACTAGGCGCCAGTACATCGCGTCCACAAGCATCGCGCGGTTTCAAAATTCGCGCGTAAATCGCGTGCAGTTCGTCAGATTCGCGCGTATTGCGCGCGAGTCGAGCGAGATACTAAAGACTCCTTGTTGCGTCCAGTTGACGCGCGAACTCCAGAACTCCATGTTTTCTACTGACCAATGAAATTCGAACCCAAATGCTCCTGCGTTGGTACACTCCTTCTGGACGCAACGGTCGCGCGTAACACGCACGAGAAAATCGCGGCGAATTCGCCTTTCCGGACAAGTTCTTAGACAAAAATTGTTAGACCTTGTCCAGAAGGGGCGAATTCGCCGCGAAACGTTTCGCGAGAAACGTTTCGCCTGAATTCATTCGCGCGTTAACGAGATACTAGGCGCCAATACATCGCGTCCACAAGCATCGCGCGGTTTCAAAATCCGCGCGTAAATCGTGTGCAGTTCGCCAGACTCTCGACTCGCGCTTGATTCGCGCGTATTGCGCGCGAGTCCAGATAGGTACTAGAGACTCGTTGTTGCGTTGCGTCTAGTTGACGCGCGAACTCCAGAGCGTTCAAGTCCATGTTTTCTACTGACAAATGAAATGAGAACCCAAATGCTCGCGCGTTGGTACGCTCCTTCTGGACGCAACGGTCGCGCGTAATACGCACAAGATAATCGCGGCCATCGCGGCGAATTCGCCCTTTCTGGACAAGCTCTTTGAAACGAAAGTCAAAATGACAGATTTTATTCTATTCTATTTTTCTCTATGTCAATAGTGCCGATGTCGAAAATTCATTTTGCAGAACTCAACTTGAACTCTTGATTAATGGCTTTTGTGGAATAAACACCACAATTTTGCCAATTTCACGTACTACTAAAATCCACTAAATGAAAAAATTAAATCTCAAAAAAAGACACGTGTGACAGCTATCGGACTCTCGACCGAGGTCCGTCCACGTTAAATGTTCCAAATCGAATCCCCATTTTGCAGAAGGATTTCTATGGTGCGATGTCAAAAATGGAGAAACGAAATGTCACTTTGTAAAGAGCTGTGTCTATTCTTCGTAGAAATAGAAAGCGTCGTGCTTAGCCTGGAGCCACTTTTTTTGTTCTAAATTGTCAGTTTGCACACGCCGAGACTTCAAATGTGATCTTGAGATAATGCTCGAGTTATAAGTTTACGTCGACAGCGTCACAAAGGTTAAAATTTGAATGCTTTTTTGAAAAGTACTAAAATAACGAGATACCAAGTCAATAAAAACTAAGAAATAGTCTCTGGGGTTCGTTTGACACATGTTTGACACAAACTAACTGACATTTGTACTGTAAACGTATTCCACTACCACTACAACTTAGTACATAAACAAATTGTTTTCATTTTCTTATTATTGTTTACGCTTATGGTCATAAAACACACTTATGAAGAGCTTACGTAGGTAACTTCTGCGGTTGTACATAGTTCCAATAGACACGTATCACGAAGAGTTTATACGGAAATGATTAAGTTCTGGAAAAGTGCAGGTAAAGTATTCTGTAATGATCCTTAATTTTTTTTAATGTTCGCCGTTTATCGTCGTGAAAGAAACTACACGATGTTTCATAATAATTTTCAATCATTTTAGCGAAAGGTAAAACTGGGTGCCCAGTACGGCCTCCAGAAGTCAAATACGTGAGCACACCTGATATCAAAAGTCTAATAAATACGCAAATATTACTTGAAGAAAATGAAGGTAAGTACTAAACATAAACACACCGATTATCTGTCGCACGAAAGTGTTCTAAAACGTATGTGCTACTGTGTTCCAGATCCAAAACAAATGTTTGAAAAGAGCTCCAAGTTGTCCCTAAGCTTACATGATATAATTATTGAAAAGAAAGCTCTCAAATATTTTGTACAATACATGGAATCAATAGGAAAGGATGCGCTCATTAAATGTTTGTTGGAAATAGAAGAATTCAGAAAACATGTACTAAACTCGACTAATGCTAACAAAAGTGGTAATATTTCCAAAATTAATCGAACTAAAAGTTTGGACCTTCAGTGCAAGTATGAAACAAAACAAGAGAAAACCATAAAGTCAGAAAGATGTAGCTGGAGAGAAAACAGTGACATGTTTACAAGTACTAGTAATACAAGATTTAATGACTGCTCTATAAGTTCATGTGACAACTTACCTGAACATGTAAAATCTGAGAACTCAGCCAGTGACAATTCTCAACTCGGGGATTACACTGAGGAAGCTGTAACAATTTTCAAAAAGTTTGTTGCTTTAGAAGCTCCATACCAACTTGATTTACCTGATAGTAATAGGAAATCTGTTATATCCAATATTTGCCAACCTGAAGGACAGATACAAGAAAATTGTTTTAAGCCAGTGCAAGATGTTCTTACTAGCCAAATAGAAAACAATCATTACAATGATTTCATCAACAGCCCGTTTTACATTAAAGCACAAATTGACATTTTGACCAGTGGCTCTCTAAATCTTAAAGATATTTTACATAATGAAACAGTTTTGTTTTACTTCACAGAATTTTTGGAACAAGAGTCTTGCAGGGTATTATTAGAATTTTTAATGGCTGTCATGCACTTCCGAGATAATTTGCTAAACGGTAACACAACAAGCCCTGACCAAGCTCAAGCTGATGCTATATCTATATATGAAAAATATTTTTCTCTTCAGGCAACACACCCGATTGGATTTCCAACTGATATTAGACTAATAATTGAAAGTGATATATGCAGAGAAGAGGGTCCACTACCAACTTGTTTTGATTTGCCTTATCAAATTGTGTTCAAAACATTAACTCAGTATGTCAAAGCATTTTTAGAATCAGAGTTGTATTTTAAGTACCTCTCAGAAATGATACATTCAGTTGAAAACATGTGGTCCTCCAATCATAAATCACATTCTGATTGCAGCAGTGAATTTAGTATTAGCACTCAAAATACTCTCCTTGCAATGGGAGACCCAGTCTTCCGTAAGAAGAGACGCAACCACTCTGTACCTGACATGACAATAGACTCCAATCAGCTCTATAACGCCGATGCTTTATGGCAGAGGAATAGACCTGATGGCTTAAATTTGGGAAGAGTTAATAGTTTAGGCAGGTTTGAATCGAAATTTGAACCGGATCCAGACAAAAAGGATAAGTCTGTCTTAAAGAAAATGGTGAGCCGGTTTGTACCAATGAATACATCTAAAGTGGAAGAAGAAATGGCCTGGCAAATAGCCCATATGATTGTAAAAGATGTAACAGATCTTACTATGGCCCCACCGGATAATGAGCATGATGATATGTGATAGTTATCATTAATTGCATATGTATTTTGTAAAATGATAAATAATGTATATATACCTACTTGTAACTAATAAAAATCATCTATTTCACATAATACTGTCAAATACTTTTTCTTTGAAAACACTATTCTTTATTTAAATAAATAAGGCAAATGTGTAAGTCATTTATAAAAAGTATATTCATGTAAAAAAAATGTATAACAAAATGCCAACAATACTGGGAATGATTTAAGTTAATCACAAAGTCGCGTAGTTATTAATACCCGGTGGGATAGGTGATAACTGTAATCTCGGAGGTTCTGAGCCCAACAGTGGGGACTGCTCATCATAAAAACAAAATTCTTTTCGTGACTCGTTACTAAATGATGGCATATTTCTCCATTTATTTGTGTTCCATTTTCGGTAGACAAGTGCATTTAATAATGCTTGCATAGGATTTGTTAATGCCTGAAAAAATAAACAAAACAATCATTAGATGGGGTTTAGAATTTAAGGTACCTAGATAAAAAAATGTTCATGTTATAGTACTGACCATTATGTACCATGTAGTGATAATAACTTTGACAGGCATGTTAAACCACATTGTCCAAAGCAAAAAGCCATTTACAAGGTTTGGTAGCCAGCACAGATAGAACACCACATTGATCAAGAAAAACTTCAATCTCAATGTATCTACTACTCTTCGCTCCTTACTTGTGAACTGAAAAACAAATATTTTTAGTAGGTAAGTACTTTAAAACTATTTATCTTTATGGTAACATGGTTTTATAAGGGTCTACAACTATGTATGTAAATTCAAATGACGTTTTGCGAAAAAACGTATCACAGCGTATGGTTTTGAAGTGAATGGTCCCATGATAGAATTAAATGATGTACATGCATTCGCAGCTAGGGATATTGCCTAGGGGGGCAGACGTCCTGCTGAACTAACCACAGTCATCTAATGAGACATCATAATTGACGTTTCGTAATAAATAATCCCACCAAAAACATTTGATGTAAAGTAGGTTGCCAAGACTTAAATAACGCTTTCACTGTTAAAAAGAAGTTATCAGATTTAATGTAGAGGCAAACAGCGGACATGTCCGGACAAATCCGGACGGATGATTACTTTATTCGCAGCAACATCATCGTCATTCGAGTCTACAAAGTAGACCCGTTCTATAGCTCGTTTAGTAAAGTTCCAAGGTCGGTTATCTGACGAACAGAACAGGAAGAAGTCAAACATAATTCACCTTTGTAAAAAATATTAAAACAAGTTTTCTTTTGCATTATACCATTGTATGGATCTCTTAACTCATTCACTGCAAATGACGCGATTTTGTACGTCAGCAGAATAACGATGCTGCATTAATCATGCAGAACATTACAATTTGCAAGCTACATTACTACAGATCTAATCATCATTGAATACTTGTTAAATACCTATTATAATATCTAGTCAAGGGAATGGTGGCCCAGTGGAAATGGTCGCGACTTATGAGTCTATGAACGTTCGAACTTCGAACCCAGCCAGGCACTACTTTTGTGTAAATTATTTCATCACCACTGCTCTCAAAACGATAAAGGAAAACATCGTGAGGAAACTAGGCATGTCCTAGAACCAAAAATTCGAAGATATGCGTCATCCACCAACTCGCACTGGGCCTGGGCCCGCATGGTGGTTTAGGTACCTGAGAAAGAGGAACTGCAACAGCCATTTCCACATCCTTACTTGACATCATATACATAATTGGGTTTACTATCATTACCATAGCAATAGGCACATATGTAGCACAATAGTTTGGCAATATTTTGTACAAAGCACTGGTGACAGTCGGTAGGTTGTGGCATCTGTAAGTATAATAAAACTGACGTCAGACATTTACTCAAGGATACTGTTATTTATAGCATAAATTTATATAAAGATGAATATTGTTTGCATCTTATTTGCTTAATCTTTGTAACACGTGTACCAAAATAGTACCTAATACTTTCGTATTGTTGTTGTACTTTTTGATCGCGGCTTCTCCCGCACGGGGGTCGTAAATTCCACGGGAACGTACTAACGAGTTAAAAGCATCATAGAAGTGTCGTAGCGATATGTTAAATAGCCTTTAATCTTCCTCAAGAATTGGGCTACCAAATGCAAAAAGGTTTTACAAATCCGACTGGTAGTTCCAGATATTAAAGTGTTCAAACAAATTCTTCAGCTTTATTACTAGTAACTATAGACTAGTATAGATAACTTTTGACTGAGTAAAACAATTGTAATTAAATAAAGACTGAAACATACACAAATACAGATTTTAAAATTATAGGTATACCATTTTATGCCCTTGGGGTATAATTTTACAAAAATGCTGAAACACCAAATTCTTTAAATTTCTTACCAAAACTTTTCATATCTCTTACTTAAAAAATGCTGGGATTCCCATTAAACTTTCTTCCCCTATACCACCTCCTTTAGGATTATAATTGAGACAAAAAGTGGCTTATGTCCTTTCCCAGGATGCCATCTATCTCCTTGCCAAATTTTATAGAAACCCTTTCAATGGTTTAGGCGTGAAAAGGTGACAGACAGACAGACAAGAGTTACTTTCGAATTTTTTTAGTATGAATACGGAGTTTATTTTTCTACTGTGATGATGCTGTACATAATGATGTGCAGAGCATTTCAGAGAGAAAATCGTCATAAATGTTAACATTCCCAACTTTGAAGCAAAGCCTTGAAGTACTTACTTTGCATTAGGAATGTATAGAATAGATAAGCCAACACCAGTAGTAGCTGCAGGTAGTCCCCAGGCAATAGAGTGGTACAGTAAAGTATGTGAATCACGGCCCTTTATGGTAAGCCAGGTGTCTATAGCATAAAACAAGGTCCAGAACCAAGTCACTGTGTAAAAGTACTGTGTCCATGCCTGAAATTATTGAAACAGAGTATTAAGCATTGACACACACAAATAACCTTAAAATCCGCCTCTAAGACGACTCACTGACCCTGTTTTCCCTAATGGTTAGACAGAGGAGTACCTAATAGTACACCCAGTATTTTGCCAGGAGTACCTAATAGTACACCCACATTTTGCCATTTCTGTTTAAGTCCCAAGTAATGGGGGCGAGCCTATTGCCATCAACAATCAACAAGGCAACAATCCGGACTGCTACTGAGAAATTCCTGATGGAAAGACAGCAATATCACTTTGAACAACCTGGGAATTGAACCCAGGACCTCATGCTCAGTAGTATAAGATTGAATAACCAGCTAATGTGTTAAGAGTAAATATAGAGAGCTACTAAGCAATAATATGAACTACTTACTGAAGTTATGCTACAGAACAATACACTAACATCATCATCTGGTAGAGGCATTATATTTTTATACCTGAGCCACAGGGAAGATCGTACTAGGACACCTGCAATTAAAATATAATAATTATTTTATCTCACAAAACAGTGAGACCGGAAACCAAAATAAATCTCTTAATAATAAAAATTTGAAAATGTGACCGCCACCCACACTGGGCCACCCCATTTTCATATCAAAAAGCTTGAAATAGGCTGATTATGTTATAATCATTTTATTATATTTAACAAAACTAATCATTATTCTATTATAGAGACAACAAAAGTTGATACTGAAAGAATTGTTACCAAATGAAGCCAATAAATCTGCCACAGCTAGCCAGATGATAATTCGACGTCCATGTGTGGAGCCAACCCCTCTCTGTATCCGATTGATGACATCTGGAAAAATCTAAAAATATTTGAATAAAAGTTGAATAAATGCCTGCTTTTGTACCTATGTACAAAAGCAGGCATTTATTTAACTTTTATTCAAATATTTTTAATCCTAGTGTTGAAAAACACAAATCTAAACTATCTAACATCTATATGTTAGATAGTTTAGATTTGTGTTTTTCAACACTAGGATAGTCTTTTTATTTTATGTAATTCTTATTATTGCACACCCTAGGGGTATGAGATACCTACTTTTTTTAATTCAATTTTGTCCAGCTTTATTTTGTAAACCACCGGTGACAACAATAAATATTAAAGGCTAGAAAGTTATAAAGTACGGGTACACAAAAGGCAAATGCAACCGAGTATTACATGCCCTCGATTTCCAAACCGGCAAAGGCGGCAAACTGTAACTTGAGAAGCCACATTGAGAACAAAGTTTAATACACGAACTTTAAAGAAAAATACATGCTGATTAAATATGCTAGACGCCTACCTGATATACTGATCCTAAAATTCCAACTGTAGACGAAATTAAACACACTATATTGTATGAATCCGTGTTAAATTCATCCATGATTTTGACTGCAAAATCTTCTTTATTACCAGTATGATGGCAACAAAATGTTTGTATTGTAGGGTCCGACATGTTGATCTTATCTTAATGCTGCCAAGTGTACATATAGATTATTTTTTCATTACATCAATACTTATTTCCTACAACTTTTGCGCCTTGTGTTTGTATTGATAATGATAACAACTGTCAACTTTTTTTTTTTTTATCACTGAATGACTGACATCATGACAGGACAGCAGTGATCAAGGCTCTGCATCCCGAATTACGCCATAATCGCTCACATCAATAAGGCCGCATTCCGAATTAGCTATAATCGCTCACAGCACACATCATCTCACATGCGTTCCGATTTAGATTTCGGAACGCTCGTGAACGCGCTCACAGTGCTTACTCAATGTCAAAACGATATTATTACAGTATTTCTTTGTATAAACACCACATTTCTTCTTCTTTGGTTAGGTGGCGACTGTCAGCCAGAACCAGAAGCACAATTTCGAAAATGCCACGTTAGTTTAATTTAAAGATGTGATGCAACTCAAAACAAAACACACACTATCATTTTTGACAGCGCTCACATTGATATTATTTTATGGTATTGTCGGTGATATCGTAAGATGGCGCATGTCATGACGTCATCTACTCATCTATGACAATTCACGGGACATCGATCGTTATCGCGTTCATTCGGAACGGCAATAATCACGCTCAAAACGATTACAGCGCAACTCAGAACGCGCCGCAAGTGACAGAAGACCAGTGATACCATAGACTAACCACCACAGAGCCAATAACAATCCTACTCCAACAAGAATCAACCAAAGACAGCCACTGTCACGTTCGGGTCTAGGCTGGAGCTAAGGATACACAATAGATACACATGCCTGTAACTTGCACAAAAGTACCTATGCAAATAGCTGGCATACCAGTATGGTATTCACCAATCAGAAGTTGTTTTGGCACACGGCCTGCAAGCTGATTGGTGAATACCAAAATGACATGCAAGCTACTTGCATACTTTTGCGCCAGCTACTGGCATTGTATCCTTAGAATAAGGTATTCATATTTATTTATTTATTTATTGACAATTTAAAAGAACAAACCTTACACACAAATTACAACAATCCTGTGATTTGTGTCTACTAGTACAAAATACAATTACGTATGTCTAATAAATACCTGTGTATATGGTGTGTATGCGGTTGTTTGAGCTTAATTCACTCTGACCTCCGTACTAGTAAAAACTGTATCACGGCAGATCAGTCTTCCTCGTTCACAAACACTCACACACTTCCACAACAATTAACAATAATTTGCATTAAACTGCTAAATAAAACACTGAATTATGAGTAAGGATATAAGAATACAGGTACTTAGTGGGTATTTTTTATCATTCGATGATTTGATGACAGTATTAGCGAGGGTAATTATAAAATATTAAATGTATATGCAAAAATTTCAGAAAAAAAAGGTTTGGAACTTATGAGTTACGGTTATGAACTTATAATACTAAAATATCAAAATAAAAACAATAATAAAAAAGGAGATTATAAACATAAAGAATAACTGATCTATTTATGTGAAATGTAGGTTAGTGAGTGCGAGTGTAGATGTGTTTGCATGGAATTAGAATGTGTATGTATATTTTGTAGATCTAATTATGATATGGATATTAATAGTTTTTCTGTGTTAATATAGTTCATTTCGATGAGATATTCATTTAAAGTTTTTTTGCAAACAGAGAGGGTCGAATCACGTAAATTGATGGACTTTAATAACTGGTTATATAAATGAGGCCCCAGGTGGTCAAAAAATTTATCTGAAAAGGCCGTCTTACGTTTAGGTATGGAGTACACCAGATCTTTTCTACGCCTAGTAGTGAAATATAATATATATATATCATAAATCAGAAGTTGTTATGGCACACGGTATGCAAGCTACTTGCAGGCTTTTGTACCAGTAGCTGGCACAACAAAGTTAGTGTGCTATGCACTGTTGTGTTTTTATTATACAAGTAGGCCCACGAAACGAAAATCTATCCAGTCGATTCTTATAAATTTTCGTCGTTTAATTTTAAATGGAGCTTTATTGATTACACTTTGTATAAGTTTCAATCAGAGCCGTCTTTACCCGGGGGTGCAAGGGGTGCGTGGCACCCAGGCGCAGGGTCTTAGGGGGCGCAAGCCGATCGGGTCATCATTGATCACTCATTATAACCGCAACGCTCCAGCGCTGTAATCCACGTCGCCTCCTCAAAAAAAAATCCCTTAGAAAAAATTGATGGAAATCATCCTTTAAAAATGGAACATTTCACACACAACAACAATTAAGTTTAATTTATTTTTGTTGGCAAGGGGGGCGCAAGCTGATTTTGGCACCACCTGATATGGTTAAGACGTCCCTGGTTCCAATTTCGAATTTCAAGTTATTATGTTCTACAATCAACCAAGTCGTCTCAATAGTATTGAGTTCTGCACAAATACTGTCTACACATTCTTCGAACCGGGTATGTATTTTCCCTTATTTTCGCTCTCAGCGGAAGTTTTAACCTCTGGTGTAATGCCCCATTTTATTTAGCGTAGGTCTAGAACCAGTTAAAAAGGCTGCTTCTGCTCGGGTATCGGACTACTCACTAGTACTCACCTGGCTAGCGTGCTTGAGTAGCTTTTACCAGCCGCATAGAACCCTTGGAGCATCGAGACCGGCAAGTCTGTTTTGGTCTGCGACACATGATCTTCGTATCACCTGCTATTCTCTCGAGGCGTACTACGCTTCGAGGTTGCGTTTCATCAGGATCCAGGAAACCATCACCTTTAACTATTCAATTCAAAACCTAGATACTTCCCGTTGAGTTGAGTTGATCTCGTGGTCACTAAGGCCCAGTTCGATATTCATCGTTGTCTGCGTTCTAAACCAGGAATAACCTAAATACAGCTTTTTCTAAACTTAACTTGTCTGTTCTCAGTACCTAATCTATCACGCACACCTGTGTGTACTCCACAGACAATACGATCACGTATTAAACCGTCTTCTAAACGTTCAAACTCGCAATGTTGGCATACTAATCTTAGTGCTATTACGTGTGTCTATATTTTAGTTTTTGTACCGAAGTGTTCGTCGAATTTTTGGATCAATACATCGATATCATCATCTTTTCCTTCCTTTATTTTGAAAGTAGAATATATGTCATATCCATCAATGCTTATTAAATTAATAAGCAAACTGGCTTGTACATCCTTCTCTTCTCTATACACTGCTGAAGCCTGAAAAACCTTAAATGGTTTTGAGCCACTTTCGCCACGCGTCAGCTCGGTTTGCCGGGCCACTTTCTAAAACTAATTCGGCCGGAGGTCTTGCGTGGTCCATAACAACACGTACTGTCTATCACCAAAACACACTAACAGAAATGATTTCGGATAATTAGGTATTACTTCCGAAAGCGTAATTCGTATTTATCGCTGTCACCATGAAGTAAAACACGAACTTGCGAGATAATGACTAATTTATTTTATCCGTACGGTGTATGAACAAAACATTATTGTGAGGTTACCCTTACCCTCAATGTTAATATAGAACAGACCTACAACCATGAAATTTGGCAAGAAGCAATGTCATGTAGCACAAATAAAGGAAAAAATCCGAAAGCCGTAAATTTGTAGACATACGTACGGAACCCTCGATGCGCGAGTCCGAGTCGCACTTGCCCGTTTTTTCATTTAAATCTCAGCCATGGCTGTAGGTAAATGCATCGTAGCCATTGTTCGTTTGGTCTACTAGAATCAAACGATTTCATACACACTCACAGCTCACTTTCTTCACTGCTTGAGCTGCTTTCTTCAGCCATTTTGTGGTTCAGGAGTCACGTTTATTCTTACTTCTGTAGCGTTTCTTTTTCATTCAATTTCTTCTTGTTCTAGACGGCTAGACCTAGAAACAGTTAATAGAGCGATGCTTAAATATTTATAAGTTTTAATCCGGGCGCGATGCGCTAACGGGGTCGATTCTACCATGGGGACAGTGATACCGCTACAACCGTCCCCGAAATATACCCCCACAAGATCTTTTCATCGATAAAGTTAATATTTCGTGATTTCGAACTAGAAACTACTTAAATACAATTACAATGTAAAGCCAGTAAAGCCAACAATAGTAAGAAACGCTTAAACTGACATGAAGTGAAAAGTAATGCCTAGATCTTCTGTTATCACTATGACTAATAATAATATCCAAAAAAAAAATTACTTTGACTGCCCAGAAATTTCACCTCGCCGCCACAAGTGCGCACGATGACCACGCACGCCCGGCTGACGGTTTTTGGCACGCCCTATAAGGGCTAAGAGCGCGATTGGGTGTGCGGAGTTGTAGAGATATTCCCGATGGTACTACCGTACCCTGGTCTTCCTTACTGGTACACTTTCTCGTCTTACCTACTCATTTCTAGCGGAAAATTTCCCGCGTTTTTCACTAGAAATGAGTCCAGAATTTGTATGCCTTGAGAACAATCATCTCAAACACTCGTGTATTGTCTGAATTAGGCAGGTATACCTACCAGTTTACCCCCTTTTCGAAACGCTTAGTTTTTCTTTGTGGGCAGTGTTCTATTGGCTAGCACTAAGTGCCTAAAGCATCATCAGTCCATCAGTCATTTCCTAGGTATATTTAGTAACAATACATTTAGCAAACAGGCTGCAGTAAGTAAATTAGGTAGGTATAGGTAACAGACAGTTTGTTTCCTTGATCACGAGGTTGATAAGATAAGACCTTTGGTACATAAGTGTGTATTCAATGTAAGCGTTGTTTTTGTAGATTACCGTTGATCGATGATTTAAAAAAAAAATAGAAGAACGGAACATAGTAGATTTTATTCATCAAGAGGATAAAGCCAGTGTCTTATAATATGCCACAAGCGCTATATTGAATCCCGAACGTAGCAAAGCTTCCGAGCGCAGTAAAGGAGGTCTCTTCTCAGCGTAGCGAAGGAATTAAGACTAGAACCTGAGTTTTAACCAAAGACGAAGATACTTTTATCGCCGAGGAGAACACTACGCGAACTTTTCGCGCCTACTGCGATCTAATAATCGCCTGTGACATTTGACACAGCTTTATCCTATCCCCTTTTAGCTATCCCCCTTTTACTGATGACACAAGGTTCATAATCCTTGTGTCCTCAGGTGAAATCAAAATCGAATTTGAAAAGCGAGTACAGAGAGATCCTTATACATACTGACTACTGTAGACCGTACCGTGACAAGCTGATTAGGTGACTCATTTAAAATCACTTTATCTAAATGCTTGATAGGTACTCGCAGTCAGCTCAATGTGATAAAATCAAGGGAGTATTGGACTAGATAGTATACATGTACATAGGTACACTCGTGCTTAAGGAACTTATCTACCTTTATATTTACCTACTGACTAAAGACGCCATTAAAACTATTCAAACCAGTGTTGCCGTTTGTACGGCAACTGCCGTTTAGTACGGCATTCAGGCTCTTTTAAGAGGAATTGTACGGTATACGGCAGAGTGGTCATTGCCGTACGCTAAAATACGGCAATCAAAAATCATAGCACAAGATTATTGGGTGTACCACTAGCTACTTTATTTACGAAATGCAGTAAAATTTGCCTCAAACGAAATTAAATAAATTGTAGATAAAACGTAATCAGCGTTTGCGTAAAAATGAATGCAACTCTACATTATTGTATTCTCTTGGGTATTCGAGGAATTCCTTAATCCTAATCGGTATAGGACAGTTACTATAAACACAGGACAGTTACATAAGACCACCCCTATGTGCTGATGGTGTTCACCGGGATGGTTTTAGCGAGATAAAAGTCCCACACTACCCGACCTCCCTCCTCAGAAGTCGGGTGCCTTTAGAAGGTTCCCCCCGACAGCAAAAAAAGGACAGTTACTATGAAGATGTCTTATTAGGTGATGTTGTGGATTTGATGGAAGGAGAGGAGTGATCTGTGGTGCCTTTTTCTATCAAATCTATAAGTTCAGTGGTATCTTTTTCATATACAGAAGGTTTTTTTTATTTGTGTTACTTGTGTTTCATGACTATATTTTTCCTTTTCATGTAAATGGGTGAATTTCAACAAGAGATTTTTATTTGTCATTTCGGTGGGATTTTTTTATTTCAACGCTATCTACATATTTTTACTGACAAATAAAACTTTAGCCTATTTTATAACAATGTCCGTGATAACATCAAATTTCATCAAAACTTACATAAATATTTAAGGATGAATTTTTAAGAGTCCACTGAAATGAAAAGTGTCTACCGAAATGATAAAAATTACCACCGAAATGATAGACTGTGCACTGGAATGAAATAAATGCACCGAAATGATACAGCTAAGAACAACCGTGCCGGGCAGCCAGGGTTCCGTACTTTGTTAGGTTTGATTTCCACAAATTTTAGATAAACACTGAGACAGGACAGTACAGAGTTATTTCAATATCATCATTAATATACAGATATTACAGTTAGTATTACATATATCATTCTTTGAGGTTACAATAACCTCAAAGAATGATATTAATGTAATGTTTATTAATGTATTATATATCTTAAGGTGAAAGCGCCAGGGTAGCCCGCGAAATTCAATTTTTTTTTAGGTTTTTTGGAATTTGCTGGTCAGTATTAAGTTGTACGTTGATTAATATATGAATCGCGGCCGTAAGAAATATGTGTTTACAGAATTATAATCATTAAAGTCATCAATACAACTCTCTAACACCACGTAAGTCCAAAGAATAACTGTTTCATGAAATCATCATTCTTTGGACTTACGTGGTCTTAGAGAGTTGTGTTGATGACTTTAATGATTATAATTCTGTAAACACATATTTCTTACGGCCGCGATTCATATATTAATCAACGTACAACTTAATACTGACCAGCAAATTGCAAAAAACGTAAGAAAATTTGAATTTTGCGGGCTACCTTAGCGCTTCCCCCTTAAACACAAATATTGCACAACAAATACACCCGAATAATCTAATCTACACTCTAGGTAAAAATACATTACAAAACTATGACTTTGTATTTGACACAAGGACCTCTAAAACTTTATGGTTTTACGAATCTAGCACGAGTTATAAAAGCCACCGAAATGAAACTATTTTTGTCCCCATATCACTGAAATGATAAACTTACTTTTTTGGCGGGAAACCGCAAGAAGTTGGGACCGATGCGTTCGCGCCGAGAGCTTGAGCCGGACTGATCCGAAGTGAGGAAAGGTGAGAGGGCGGGCGTAACAACACAATGTTGACATGGCTATTCTACTAAAACTTACTGTCCTCTGAAATGATAACTTTTTTCCAGACAAAAGTTGACTGCCTGTCAAATCCATGAGAAAGAAGATAAACAAACAAAAATAGTTTTATTTGATCGAATATATTATAATTTAATAAACTCAAACTCAAAGCATTTATTTCAATTAAACCTTGTACAGGCACTTTAGAATTGTCAAAATTAAAATAGTCCGTCAGTTAGTCAGAAAGTTGAAGCTAGTTGCCCATTCCAAAACGTAGATCTCTATGGAGAAGAACGGGCAAGAAACTCCATGGACACTTTTAAATCAAGATATTTCAAATCGTGGGTACATTATTATTGTTGCTTCTATATGTGAGAACAATGTAAAAAAAAAACACAAATGAAGAAACATTTCAAAATATATGATTAAAAATAAGCCTTGGCAGTTAAGAGATGACCAGTCTCAACCGACGGCGCCCGTTCACGAACATGACACGTGGATCAGCACCATCTAGCTCAACCATTTTGTAGGGAACCGAAAGATCCAACACACGCGCCACCATCGATGAGACATTTAAGTGAGCATGACATGTTCTGAACTGCCATGCTCTTTCAAGTCAACATCAAAAAAATCATAATAAACGGAAACATGGTTCTTACATTTTTTACAAAATTTAAAAATGCTTCTAAATTATACAACACTATAGTTTGTAATTTGTTTAAGAGATTAATAGAATTTTACTACCAAATAGGAAGAGATATTATTTAATAACGAAGTATTCAACAATTAAGACTTATTGAATAAAACAAAAAAGAAAAAGGGAAGCACCTCTTCCAATTATTTAAATTTTAACTAGTGAGCTCAAGTGCCTGTGGAGCAGGACCAGCATTAAGCCAAGCATTTTTATCAACGATATAATCATCCAACTTATAATATGCTTGTCTACATAGTGTGCGTTTAATGCATGATTTAAATTTCTTCTCATTTAGTTGAAGAATATCGAGTGGTATTTTATTATAACATTTTATACAGTAACCCATAAAAGAAGTTTTTACTTTAGACAATCTGAAACGCGGTTGATCTAATTTGTCCCTATTTCTAGTGTTAAAATTATGCCTGTGTGCACTTATCTTACTAAAAAGATTTTTTTAATACAGTTGCTCAAAAAGTGGCGTATTGCAGGGACGTATAGCGTTCGGGATGTGGGCTATTACATACTCGTGCTTTTTTTTTACCTTTCCCGAACTCGTGCGTTCTCTTTCCCAACTGTCAAAATAATGTCTATTAAAAAGAAAAACCAACCATGAAGTTTTTACTAAAAAAATTCATAGAAGTTTTTATGATTCATGCAAATACGTATATTTCTAAAAATAAGCTACTAATTTGTTTCAATATCAGATTTAATGATTTGATTGAATGAGTTAGGTTAGGTTTCACTTCATTTCATCTCATTAAATTTCATTTTCATTTCATATTAATAAAAAAATTCTACTGAAGACTTAGCTGTATGGGCATAGTTCCCTTTGCCTACCAGAATGGGTGAAGAAAAAAAAATCTCTGCTTATATTCTACGGTTGGCGCCATTGCTTAGTTGAGTTTATTGTGTTTTTATTATTTTATTAAATTGCTTCATTTTTTCGCAACTGTATTAAAAATAGTCGTTCAGTACACGTGCGAAACCGTCATTGCAACTTGTTCCGACTGTCAACCCTCGCCTTCGGCTGCGCCTCGGCTCGGGTAGACATATTTTGTCGGAACTCTTTGCAATGACAACCTTTCCGCACTTGTAATGAAATATACTATTTCGAACGTACAATGCGTGCCACGTAAGAAGAGACTTGACCCCGCCTCCCCCGCCTCTTTCCGCCGCCCCTATGACGTCCGGTCCCGTCCCGCACTCAGACCTCATACCGCTAAAGATACCTAAAATCGTGTACTGCGCATGTCAAACCACGTGGTGTGTCAAGTCTCTTCTTACGTGGCACGCATTGTACATAATGTTTTCATATATATATTGACAAGGAACCGTCATGATGTTAATTTTTTTAAACAGTTCCCGTAGAGATTCGCGTCTGCTGAGCTTGTAGAAGGCTCTGACAGCCCGCTTTTGCAGAATGAAGATAGACTCAATATCTGCAGCCCGTCCCCACAGCAAAATACCGTAAGACATGATGCTATGGAACTTGGAAGTAACTAAAATAGACCAGTCTCGCGGTATCCACGTCTGTTAATTGGCGAATTTTCCAAACAGCGTAAGCGGCTGAACTTAGCCGCCCTGCAAGTGATGTTAAGTGCGGACCCCACTGTAGCTTAGAGTCAAGCGTGATCCCCAGGAAAACCGTATTTTCGACGAATTCAAGTATCTCCTTATTCAATACAACATGACTTTCACTACCTCTAACATTCGGTAAAGCGAATCTAATGCATTTAGATTTTTTCTCATTTAATACCAAATTATTTACAGTAAATCAATTATGGACCACAAGCATAGCGTTGATGATAACAAAATTGATTTAAATCCATATTACGAATGTATTTGCAGGGGAAGGTATTTATGAGCGGAATTGGGTTCAGGACAGGCCACCGTGATGATAAAATAACACTTTGTAATTATTATTATTTTTTGGTATATTAGAGGGTAGAACTCATTGATTTTTTTTGCCAAGGTAGAGAAGTACTTACGTTGTTGAGAAAAAATATATAAAATTAAAAATATAGGTAATTAAAAATCAGCACATTGCACTACCGTTCTCAGGTTTGCCGTGTATTTTTTTTTTCTTGGGCAATTCACCCAAACAATAAAAGAAAAAATGTACGGTAATTTTTGTTTCAATACGGTAATTTCATGTGTTGCCTACGATAACCCATGACCAGCGGCAACACTGATTCAAACGCACCGGAGCGCACTCAAACACAAGGACACGGCCACTGCTAGAGGCGGCGTTGTCGTCAACACTTTACATATAAACCAATCGTGTAACTCCGAGCATACCTATCATTTCACTGTGCGTGTCGGTCTATGCGCATTTAAGTGTTCCTTAATTAGGAAAACGTTTGCGCAAAGAAATTACCTAATCGTCGACAAAAATACGTTTGTATTTCATAGTATTTCTCGAAAAGTCTATGAAAAGCAAAGTAGTATTTCCGCGGTTCTCACTAGGGCATGAATCTCGGAATCTTGAAATATCGCAATATCGGAATCTCGGAACGCAAGTTCCGATATTACAATTCCGATACTGAGTGGTCCAATATCGAAATCGGACAATTTTTTCTAAATTCTGCGTTTTAAACTAAACCTATATTTTAGATCCTTGTGTAGCGCGCTACCATATTGTCTGCAAACTGATAGCATGTACAGTGGTTGATGCAGCTTATCATGTCATTTACATAAGATAGAAAATGGAAGGGCCCCAAAACTCACCCTTGAGCCGTGCCCTCTGTAACATGAACGGCTTCACTTAGTGAATTACCAATTTTGATAGCAAATTTTCGGTTTTGGAGGTACTCGTAACTCCCGCACAGGTTGAGCAGAGAGCCACGAATTCCACTATGGTCCAGTTTACTCATTGGTGCCTTGTGATCAAGCGTGTCAAAACCACGGGAAAAGTCAATGAAAAGTGCGTATGTAATCTTTTTTTGGTTAAGGTGCTCGTTGACTTCATCACATCGACTTTTAAAAAAATGACGTCATTACGCAACGCCATCTATCGAACCATTTATGAACTGGTTTTTACCTTAACATTTTGATGGCGTTAAAAAAATTAATTTTAGTTTTGTTCTAAATTGCCTTAGCATGTTCCTGATAGAAGTTTTATGTAGTTATAAGATACCGCCAATGCCAAGGAGAGACCAACCGAACAATTCGATAATACCCGACCCAATGTAATAAGTACCTACAGCGCCATCTCTCGGGGAATTGGGTTACTAATTAATACATAGACGTGCCAGAAATTTTCGATGGTAATTTTGGATTGCGAGAACCGATTTTAATAATTCTTTTTTTGTTTTTGTTTGAAAAAAGATACGTTCAGGATAATAAAATATGTAAACGAAGTTAAAAAAATGCTTGCATATACGATTATGCTACAAACTATTAGTACAGAAATTATTTTGTACAACTTTTTGTCTTTTTTGTACAAAAACTGTTGTTTCCATCAATACCTTTCCAACAATAATTATATCACACGTTAGGGTTGAAATTAAAACAAAAATCACTTCCCACTTTACATATAGGGGGGCTAATAAAAACATTATTTTCCAATTTTTATTTTACCACATTGTCGGCGTGATTAATATACATGTTGGTACCAAATTTCAGCTTTCTAGTGCTGACGGTCACTGAGATTAAGCGAGGACGGACAGACAGACATGGCGAAACTATAAGGGTTCCTAGTTGACTACGGAACCCTAAAAATGGAACTAATTCAACCCAGTTTTCTCGCAATTTCATACTGTTTCGTGCGGAAAAAAAATTACGTGCTAGCTGGTCGATTCTGTAAAAATCTCACCGTGAAAACTTAGGTGATGCGAGTTTGTTTTTGTTTGGAATTGACACTATTGACAGCTCACTTCACCTAAGTTTTCACGGTGAGATGGTTACAGAATCGCACTGCAGGACCCCCCTCCACCCCACGTGAGATTAGGTCAGAATCAGCTTGACTCCCTCCCCCCCTAAACGCCTCACGTAATTATAATGGATGCCCCCTAATAGTTTATATAGCAAAGTCATTTAGAATAATCATCAACGATACCCTAAAAAACGCATTGAAATTGGTCCATTCGTTTTGAAAGCTACGATACCACTGATAGATAGAACAACATAAAACTGTTTACGTTGGGTGTTGGGGTCCTTGGGTTACCTACGCTATACGCTTCAAATTTATTTTCCACCTCTTTGTTTACATCTGAGGACCCCCATGACGGGGCCACTAAAAAGTATGATTTTATGAAGTAGGTAGGGACCTACACAATTTGAGATACCATACCACCATTACCACCGCACCACCGCACCACCTACCACCACATACCACGCACTTTTTACCCGACTGCGCCAGAAGGAGGGTTATGTTTTTTATACTTACTTACTTTATTACGTTACGTATTATAGATAACTGCAGTTATACTAACTATTTTAGGGTTTAACTACTGTTGATTCACATATCGCACCTACGGTGCAAAAACGTCACTTCTACAATTTTTGTCAAAATTGATCTGAAAAAAGAGCTAATATAGCCCTTTCCCTGGTGAGTAATGTTGTGGGTTCGGTCGGGATGGCTTGTAGATAAAGGAAACTGCGTTAGACTGTTCTATTTTAATTATGATCTTGGATATTTGGTTTTAGACACAATAGTACCTTCTGTCCATGTCCATATAATATCTTTAGGAGATTTTTTAAAGTAAATCTGGTCGTTCAAGTGAAAATCTGGATAATTTTTACTGTTTTTGTCATAATAAAACTTAGTTTTTTTTTTCTTTTAGTTAGTCTTTTAGTTAGTTAGTTTTCTTGCTTCTTTTTGTTATGTTCTGAATGCTTTATAATCTTGGGTCGTAAGTGACTAATTTTGTTAGGTAGTTGAGATCTTAATGTTCTAGACATTAAAAACTGTGCTGGAGAGCTTAAATTTCCTCTTGGTGTATTTCTAATATATTGCAAAAGACCTAAATGAGGATTGGATCTGGAATCATCACTTTTCCCTAATATATTTTTTATTATTTTTACTGAGACTTCTGCTAAGCCGTTGGATCTTGGTAAATATGGACTTGAGACGATGTGTTCAATGTCCCATTTATGTAAAAATTTCCTAAACTCAATGGAGTTGTATGGCGGGCCTCCATCTGAAACTAATTGCATTGGAATGCCATGACGTGCAAAGATAGATTTTAGGTGTGCGATGACCTTATATGTTCGACTGTCTTTATTTAAATTTGCAATTTCAATGTAATTAGAATAGTAATCTACTACCAATAAGTATTTTTTGTCTTTATATTCAAATAAGTCTGTAGCTAATTTCTGCCACGGAAACAAAGGTTGTTCATGTGTTAACATTGGTTGTTTTGATTTATTTGCAGAATAAATTGAACATGTTTCGCACTGTCTAACCTTATTTTCAATTTCCTGATTAATATTTGGCCAATAAACTATATCTCTTGCTAAGTTTTTTGTTTTTTCAATTCCTTGGTGACTCTCATGTAATATATTTAATATTTCTGTATGCATTGACTGAGGTATGATAACAGAATTGTTTTTGAAAATTATATCATTAATTACATGAATTTCCTCTTTTATGTTCCAGTAAGGTAATGTTAAACTATGACAATGTTCTTTACATTTAAGCCATCCATTTTTATAATATTCTATTAATTTTTGAGAAACTAAATCTTGTTTAGTGTGATTTGTATTTTTTTCAAGTTTTTCTGGAGAAATGGCTAAATTAGAGGTTAACAAAATGTGAATATTAATATTTGCATCTAAATCTTCGAAACTGACTAATTCTTGGTTAAGATTATCATCTTTGACTGGAGCACGAGACAATGTATATCAGAAACATACATCTCTGAACCTTTTGTATAAGACACAATAAGATCATAAGCTTGTAAAGTGATCATCATACGTTGTAATCTTGTTGGTACTTATGACAAGGGTTTTTTGAATAATGTGACTAGAGGTTGGTGATCTGTTTCAACTTGAATAGGTTTTCTATATAAATATTGGTGGAATTTTTTGCACCCAAATACTATTGCATAAAGTTCTTTTTCAATTTGTGCATAATTAATTTGACTTTTGTTTAATGTCTTCGAAGCAGAAGCTATCGGATTCTTGTCGTGTAGATTGACTGCACCTAGAGCATGTTGTGATGCATCGACTGACAATCTAATGGGTTTTTTGATGTCATAATGGACTAAGACTGTAGATTGACATAACATTGACTTTAATTTTTTAAATTGTGTTTCATGTTGCTCTAACCATTGCCACTGATTATGTTTTTTGAGCAATTGTCTCAGCAAAGAAGTTTCTTCTGCGAGATTTGGTATATATGAACCTAAATAATTGACCATTCCTAAAAATCTTTGAAGTTCTTTGACATTACTTGGACTTAGCATTTTTAAAATTGCTTCTACCTTCGACTGATCAGGTGATACACCTTCATAGTTGAAAATATGACCTACATAGCGAATTTCAGACATACCAAATTGACATTTGGGTTTATTGAACTTCAGATTGACTTCAGACGCTCTCTTGAATAGCGATTCTAGTCTTTCATTATGCTCTTCAATAGTAGACCCATAAACAAGTATATCATCAACATATATAATTATACCTGGTAAGTCTCCGAATAATTGATTCATAGTCCTATGGAAAATTTCACCACTAGAGTTAATCCCATAAGGCAGTCTTAGAAATTTGTTTCGACCGTATGAACTGTTGAACGTACAGAGGTCACTACTTTCCTCGTCTAAACATATAGTCCAATAACCTGAGCTTGCATCCAATTTTGAAAAAGTTGATGCGCCTGCAACTTTAGACCTAAGATCATCGAACGTTGGATATGGGTAATGAGAACGTTTAATAGCCGTGTTTAAGTTTCTAGGATCAAGACATATTCTTAATTTACCATTAGGTTTTTCAACTAAGACAATTGAGTTTACCCATTTAGTTGGCTTATCGACTTTTTCTATGACCTGTAATTTCTCCATATATTCTAATTCCTCTTTAAGACGTTTTTCTAATGAATAAGGTATTCTCCTGACTGGACAGATTTTAGGTGGAACACTACTATCAATGTCTAGATGAGCTTTGTATGGTAGACAACCTAGACCCTCAAATGTTTTAGCATATTTAGAAACAATTTCTTGTACTGACCTTTGCTAGATTCCATATATTCTTTTCACAATACCCAATTTTTCACACGAATTCCATCCTAATATTGTTTTACATTCACACTCAACAACAACAAAATAGAGTTTTGCAGTTATGTCGTTTTCAAATTTACAGTTAAAAATACATGTACCTAAACTTGGCAGTAATTGTCCTGAAAAGGAAAAGATTTTATCATTTGTTCTTGAAATGTTGATTTTTGAGTGAGAACTGGACATAATTTTATCTAACATTTTCTTGCTAATGACATTTGTATCTGCACCTGTATCAATTTGACATGTAAGTTTGAAATTATTACAATAAACATTTATTTGCCAATTTTTTGTGGATTCAGAATTTTGAATTGAATTAATAACAAAATTATTAGAAAAATCTTTTGACATTCACTGTTCATAAGAAATATTACCAACTTTATGGTCTGATTTCCTGAAAAAGCAAAATTTAGCAAAGTGACCTTGTTTTTTTACAATTATTGCAAATTTTGTCCCGTGCTGGGCATTTATATTTCTGAATTTGACCACATCTAGTACAATTCCTGTCTGATGATTTATTTCTGTTGTTTGGCTGATTTCTTCCATAACCATTGTTTCTTCCATGACTATTTTTCCTTCCATGACTATTGTTTCTATGTCCCGAATTACTTCGATGGGTTGATCGACTTCTATTTTATAATTTTGTTTTTGCTCTTTGATCCCTTGAACAACTTCTTTTTTAATTTCTTGGTTGTTTAATTTATTTGACCTTTCTTGAGACAATTCTAGATTTTTTGCTATTTTCATCACCTTTGCAACTCTAAGATTTTCTTCCTGTAAGAGTCTTTCTTTTATGTGTGTGCTAATCATGCCTATTACGAGCATTTCCTTGATCAATTCTTCTTTCAGATTACCAAATTCACATGTGGTAGCTAGGTTATTCAATATGGTCAAGTATTCATCTAAAGATTCATCAGTTTTTTGGTTTCTTGTGAAAAAATTATACCTTTCTACCGTTACATTTATGTGAGGACTGAATTTCTCTTCAAATTTCTTTAGGATGTCGTCTAAATTTGTTGTATTTCTATCTATATTGAAACTATTAAAAATTTCTATCCCGTCATCACCAATTGCATTTAAGAAAATTGCTGTCCTTTTCGAATCCGTTACTTTAGTTAAATCATTCGTCACTGAAAATTTTAAATCTAAGCTTCCATTTTTTTCCATTTTTCTGCCGCATTATCGCCATTTTGTATGAGAAGCGGTTTCAATTGTACAAGGAACGCTTTGTCCGCCATGTTGGTGACTTGGGTGACTTGCAGTAAATTTTTACATACAATTTTCTAGATTTTTCTTGACTTTTACGTTTTCCTTTTAAATCCCATGTGACAGACACCATGTTGTGGGTTCGGTCGGGATAGCTTGTAGATAAAGGAAACTGCGTTAGACTGTTCTATTTTAATTATTTAATTAGCACTGTGCACTTACATGAATCAGGTTGACAAGGGAGAGAGCGCGGATGCTCGTCATCCCATAGACAAACATAATATATTTGATTTAACCATAGACTACAACAAGTAATTGTCATTTGTGTAGTGCAAACGAACGATTAATCTAATAGTTTTTTTAGATATTGGATATTTCAACTATGTATGAAATATCTAATGGACAACTCGCCTACAGTTTATTAATATCTATACTGCGCCCTCTATTTTTTTCTAAAGTGGTGGGTAGGTAGTTACAATCCCAATGTTTTACGCGTTACGTGTACACATTTTGTGTTAAACTGAGTGCAAATTGTTATTAATATTGTAATTATGGCTGAAAACGTGAAATTGACAAATTATCACTTTTCGTTTCACAGTTTTAACCCAACCTAACCATTTAAAAAAAAATAATTAACCTAATCTAACTAGTTCGGTTCCGGGTAGCCTACTAAAAATTATCTCTTTTTTCTATTAGCGCAAGTCGTTTCTGGCATATAAATTTGGGTACTTACATTTTTTTTCTATATATTCTAGTCGTTTCTGGCACTCGCCGGCCGCTGCCGCGGCACCGCTCGCTTCGCTCGCTCGGCTCGTGCGTAGGGATCGCAGTTTCAGCCTAACCTAACCATTTTTTTAAATAATAAACCTAATCTAACTATGTATTTCGGTTCCGGGTAGCCTACTATAACTAATCTAAAAATAACTAAAAATAGCCTACTAAAAAAACCTAGGTTTTTGTTCGAAAACCAACAGGTGAATCGACCATTAGTTCAATCAAGCTTAGGTTTATTAATTGTAACTAAATAAATCGTAGGTGAATTCTCCTTTATGTATTTCGTTCATTAGTAATTACAAAAATCGGTGAAACGATCTTAAGGTATTTTAAACTGTAGGTCTTTTGACCGTAGTTATCTCGAAAATAGTTAAAATAACTTTAGTTATTATAATAAGTAACCTTATGGACAGTGTTTGTTTATACAGGGTGTTTGGAAGCTGAGTACAAAGCTTTAAGGGAGTGATATATACACCTACCCTAGCTAACTCATAATATTAGTTAAATAAAATGCACGTTGATTTAGTCTATAAACAACATTGATTTCGTCTTTATTAAATACCTAATGATCAAATAAGGTATTCCTACTTAAGTCAAAACATAGATATAGGTGCAATCACTTAAATGGTACCAAAATTCTAAATAATGGTGCAATATTCCTTTATTTCCACCAAAAAACACACCACACATAAATAACAGTTACAGAATTTCATTCATAAAACAATACAAAAGGTTACAATTTATTGATCTAACCTAGGTAAATGAACGTGAAAGCTACAAACAACACAACACCGCGGCACCGTGCAGGCTTCATATTATTAAGCTTTGTACTAGGTACATAATTATTCATTGTTTAATGAATTTTCAATCGTGTATACAAACTCAGACAGTGACAAAGACACATTCGATGTGTAGTATACATCAACAAGTCAATTAGGGTTTTAGTTTTGTTCTTATGTATAAGGAACACTGAAAGATATCCTACCAAGAAAATAAAAATATACGACAGGGTCAAGCTACAAGAAAGTGCTCAAATAAAGTAGGTTATAAATCTAGGACCACTGGATGTAAACTCAAATAGAGACCATGTTTAGACCAACACCCTAATTGCGTAACACTAGCAATCATATTTTGAAGCATATTGCCAATCCATTGCTTCCTAAGTTCGGAAAATGTGTCCGCTTAACGTAAATAACGCAATGAATGTTGTTGAACTGTCAAAATTAAAGCAATCTACTGATAGTGTGTTACGCAATTACCCTGCTGACCATAACGTAGTAAATTTCTTCTTTTGAAGGAATTTTGTGTACCTGTTATGCCATTTCAGGAATAGATTTACCCTACGGGACCCTACCTGCCTAGAACCTCTAATGTAGGTATATTTTGTTACAATGCATTAGGCTATTAGATAATTATACTTAGATACATTTTTTGCTTAAAAATATGTAGAAATAAATCTAATTTGCTTAAAAAGAGATGGAGGAAGTTATATTTTTGAAAAACAAAAAATATATTTAGATATTATACTTACTTAGATATTTGCTTTAAAAGCACCTATAACGTATAGGGCAGGTTCAAAGATATTTACTCTGGCGCCTCCGTGGATGGTAACGGAATAACAGTTAAATTATGATTAACAGACAAACAAGGATTGATCGGATCTCTTATTTCCTCTGTTTGAAGAGTGCAATTTAAATGTGCTAATTTTGCACCATCCGCATTTATATCTTCACCGGAAAGCCTGAGCGCCGTCGGTTCACTTAAAGTTGCATTATTTTCAGTCAAAGTGCCATTTTGGATGTTCGACTCGCTAGTAACATTACTAATATTGTCAACTTCATCAACCACCAGAGGAGGTTCTGTTACATTGTTTTCTGCGGCAGAGTTTAAGAGAATTGAACATGGTATTGTCGTCATAAATTCTTGGCCTGCTTTTGTAAGAACCGTAATGGTGCACTTCGTGTTGTCAGTAGAGTTCTTACTAACACCAGAATCTTTTACGTCGGCATCTGGGGTAAACGAGGTAGCAATTGAACAAGGTATTGCGAGCACTTCGGTTTTGTTATCATTACTTATGGTCAAACTGCAGTTTACTAGATCCGCTAAAATTGAATCGGCAACGGGAGTAGTGTCGTTGGCCGCTGTGACTGCCACAGGCTGACCCCTGTTATCGTATATGACGGTATGGTGCTGTCTTCCAGTAGAGCGGGCCAAATTCCACAGGGCTAATCCAGTCAATACCGTTCCAATACCAGCACCTGCGATACCTATACCCTTCAGAGCACTTCCTGAACGACTCATACCTCCATTTCCTCTACCATAATTTCCAAAGTATCCAGGTGATTGAGAGCCGTACCCTGGATTATAGGCACCGTATCCTCCGCCACCGCCGTAATTAGAGCCGTAATTTGAATGAGCAGGTGGTCCTTGAGGATGGTAACTGTTTCCGTAGTTATTTTGATAATTCTGACCATTGTTATACGGTGGCGGTGCAGCAGCAGAACCAGCCACTCCAGTATTGCGTTGCTGCGTTTGTTGAGGGTAGCCACCACCGGATGCGTGTTGTTGTGGATAGCTGTGTCCAGGCTGGCCACTTCCTGATAATCCAGTTGACTGTGGGTACCCTGATTGACCAGCTCCAGTGTTTCCGGACAACCCAGTTCCTTGTGGGTATTTGCTCGCAGTTTGCTGAGGATATCCACTGCCAGCACTTCCTGATAAACCGTTCGAAGATGGGTAAGAATGACTCGGTTGATTATTAGAATGTTGTTGACCAGCTAAATTATTAGTTGCACTACTACGTTGAATACTTTCTTGATTAGTCGCTGGTTTTGACCTGTCACCAGATAATCCTGTTCCACTGGAAGGATACGAATGACTTTGCCCGCTGGACGGCTTAGATTGCCATCCAAACAAAGTCGGTTTTGGAGCTGAAGCTTGTGGGTTACTAAAAGATGTTGGCGCAGGCTGAGGGTTATAATTTGTCTTTCTGCTCGATCCACGACCAGATCCAGAGCCACGGCTTCTACTTGATGTTTTTCTTCCTTCGGCACAAATAATAAATAAAATAGTAAGGAACGCTACAAAATATTTCCGATTCATATTTCAGTCTTTGGATTATAACAACAGTCCCGAAAATTGTATCAAAGTTCTCACTGTATCCACTTGTACGACATACGTCAACACTGTACTGTCGTGTATCACACTCTGTTTCTCGACCGTTAAGTGAAACGACCCAAGAATATGGTCGAATGTTGACCGCCCACCCTATTGCGCACTACAGCGGGACACACATCTATACCTAATAGGTGCTGTGACCTACGTAGTAGGTACCTAGGTAAACGCTATAAATGGACCGCACGCTAACAACATGGACTCTTTCGGGGAATCAATATTCCAACATGGAAACACAAACAACAGAGCACAAACAAACGTAGCCTAGGTACCTACCTACCACCATACTACCTCTCACTCTAATCGATAATTTGAAGTAACAAGACTTGGCTCTATGTTTTGGTTTAGAAAATTAAGTAGGTAGTATAAACGAATGTAATAAGTAGAAAGCACAATTTAAGTGCGGTTTTTTATGTTGACACAACAATATGATTAGGTACCTTTTTTTTTTTTTTGTTGTCGGGGGGAAACCTTCAAAAGGCACCCGACCTCCGGGGAGGGAGGTCGGGGAGTGTGGGATTTTTACCTCACTAAAACCACCCCGGTGATCACCATCAGCACATAGGGGTGGTCCCGGTTCCTCTTAAAAGACCAATTCCGGAACCCCCCCGTGCAACGCCTGTAAGGCACATCCCTGGGGATGATTAGGTACCTAGGCCATTTTTACAAAATACTAGCTGATCCGGCCACGCGTTGCTGTGGCTAACGTTTTTGTGCAATAAAATAATATTGCGATTATAATTAATGGAGATGTGAGCTATCCTATAGCTTTCAAGTTGGATCAAACTGCACACGGTGTACAAATTTGATTAAAATCGGTTAAGTAGTTTAGGAGTCCATCGCGGACAAAAATCGTGACACGTAATTATACAATTAATTATTTGTATATTAAGATTAGACAAAGACCGACCATGCTCACAAAAAGAAGATTTATACTTTAACATCTAGTGATTCACTAGCGATAAGAGTATTTATTCTTTGATTAATAAGAGAGAAGAAATTTTAACCATGAAGTTTGGGTTTGGTACCTACCAACACTAGGGACCAATTACACCACAAACCTATTTACTTACTTTAAAATACTTTTTGAATTTTTTCATTCTAGAAAAATAACACTGCATGACAGCAGGCGCGTGATGAGACACAAAACACGACATCCATTGGTTAATAGCCGGAAGTTACTTATCCACACCAGCTCGCAGAGACTAGAGTCCACGTGACTGGCTCATGTCCGTTAATATAACGATTTGAGTCTTTCTGTACACAGCAAATGGTACATTTTACTGTGTTTCAAGATCAGCGTATAGTCCCTTTTATCATTATGGTCAAATTGACATACTAAGAAACCCTGGGAATGTCCAGAGGTATGTAGCTACCTATATAGCTACGTGCCTCTCAATTGTTAAATTGATTCTTTATTAAAGGGGCCGATTTGTAAAAATGATATCTATCTAGGCACCTACATTCTTATTAATTATGCATTTATCAAAAACAAAAATATCCATACTTACGTTACCGTTATTTAAAAAAAAAACAAAACAACAACATTTACCTACAAAAAATAAAACCTCTTTGTATAAATAAATAACTTACAGCCGGTCGATTCCGTAAAAATCTCACCGTGAAAACTTAGGTGATGTGAGTTTGTTTTTACTAGGAATTGACACTATTGATAGCTCACTCCACGCTCACTTCACCTATGTTTTCACGGTGAGATGGTTACAGAATCGCACTGCTGATAGCATATCTACTACGTCACTAGATTATTTTCTCTATAAACTACGTTTGAGGCGATAAATACAATCATAAACCAATTAAGATTCTTGTTCAATTGTTCTCTTATCTTGAAGTACGAGCTAGCAGTTGCATTATAATAACTATAAAATAAATAAATACAAAAGAATTAGGTACGCAATTTAGTGCAACAACTTAAAATGAATAAATTTGTTACGTTTCTTTGTTTTCTTGTATGTTCTTGTAACGCCCGACCAAATAATATCAATCCACAAAACGTGGTAACGGTTCCAACAAACTGTCCAGATGGACAGGCGTGGGTAAACGGTGCATGTCGCGAGATCTGGAGGAGGAACCTTGTCACGGTACCCACTAACTGCCCGCCAGGCCAATCATTTGTTAATGGACAATGCCGCGACGTTTGGTCTAGAGCCCTGATAGAAGAGAGCGACCTCAGGTGAGTTTTATTTTGTTCCTAATTTTCAATACATGTTACATGACCATGCCTTGGCTCTCTATGTAAGTACGTAGAGTTACATACAAACGGGCTCACTGTACCTATTTTATCTTATTACCATGGCCATGTTCTACGTTTACAGGGTATAGTAGAGATAAGATTCAATTAAACTTATCTAAAGTGTAAACATCGGCCTGTGTCATGTGTATGATGGTTTTATTTTACCCAGTAGTTACCCAAATGTTATTTAAAGTAGGAGAGCCTAGCAGCCAGGCAAATGCCCAGGGGCGGTTGCACGAAATCCTTAATTTACTCGCTAGGAGAGAAATCTTATAAAAATTACCATGCTTAGCAGCCCAACAAAAAAGTTATTAGTTAAGGCTTTTCTTTAAAAATGCTACTTTTGCGGCTGTTAACCCTTGTCTCTTAGATGGACCATAATATTTTAAAGTGCTGTCTTGTCTTATAATTATTATGCTGTCTTCTAAGAAAATGATAAGATAGTACTTAAGCAAGCCAAGCCGAAAGAAAGAAGAAGAAATACCTAAATAGGTATCAAAGAAGGAACTCCAACTCTTTCGTTATGTACTGATTTTTTTATTGATAATAAGTACTTCTTAAAAAGTTAATTTTTTACCAATTTAACATTTCTGAACTGGCAACCCTTTTCGTTCCGTTTATGTTTGACGTTTGATTCCCCACAAACGCACAGTGTTATTATTGCCCCGAAAAACGGACATCCCCTTTTTATTAACTTATTCGATAGAACAGGTTATTTTTAAAGTAAGAGTAAAATACCCGTGTGGCAATTTTGTCCCAATATGGAGATATAATTTTTTTTTCTTTTTTCTATGGTTTCCATAAAAACCATAGAAATCGCAATTACTTTAGATCCAATGCGTTTTTGTTATGTCATTGATCGCAATTAATTGATGCTTTATATTAAGTAAATTACTAAGCAAACGCTCAATTTTTATCGTTAACATGTTGTGAGTAACATTGAATTTTATATATTTTCGATTTTATTTTTTTATGGGCTTATTTCATGTTATTTGGATTCAACATCGAGACAAGATGTTGCTTTGGCACTAAGAAGCACCGATTCAAAATATCATATCCAAATCTTATGGTGTTTAGAACTTACAGGATTTTGAAATTTAGGCGCTAGGGTTGGCAGAAGTCGTATTTTTTAAGATGTTTTTTTTTTATTGAATTTTTATGTTTAGTAATATTTAAAAACGTAAAATGTGTTTAAAATAAACAAAGGACATAATAACGTGGCCACGGTTATCTGAAAGAAGTTACACTATCATTGAAAAAAAAAATTGATAAAGATGCCATTACCACCTGCCGTTCTCCAGTTATTAAAACCGTACGAAATACCAAAGGAAGATGTTTCGGCCCAAGATAGCGACAGCTTAAGTGACGAAGAAGACGTTATGCAAAATCTTGTAGAAGGGTGGAATGACGATAGCACTGAAGTTTTACCTACAGAAAATGATAATTAAAGAAGGTACTTAAGCAACTGAACTCTGTAAATATTTAGTATTTTACTTTAAAAATTTCAAGTTTTTCGACCAAGTGTTTCAGGCTGTGAGATAATAAGTAAAAAATGAACTTTGTCCCACCAAAAACATATATATAAAATAAGGGCCGAGTTCGGTACAAAGTACCTACACGATAATAAAATAGAAACCTAAATGAGTACCTACCAAGTTCTAAGGAGGTAAAAGTGAGTTTATTAAGTTCCTTGCTACTGATTATGCAATTTGGCAAGTATTCAAAGTATTTGTTTGTTGAGAGTTTTGCTTTAACGAAGGTAGGTTTAATAGTTTTAGGTGGTCTAAAGTAGCTCGAAATGGTTCGTGTAAGGTGTACTTCACCCTGTTTATCTCTGAACTTGGCTTGACATGCAATAAAGCATGAACAAATTATAATATAAGTAATTAACTTTTCAATACACTTCCTCGAAAACTGGTCCATAACGCACTACGATTAGGTATAACATGCAATGTATTTCACACGTGTGCGTTTTTTTCCATTTTCCCGCACGTGTGCGGGAATGAAAATTGCTACAGCAGTGCGATTCTGTAACCATCTCACCGTGAAAACTTAGGTGAAGTGAGCGTGGAGTGAACTGGCAGTGTCATCTTACCAGATACTAGGGATTGACCAAGCATACATTTACAATCATAATCGAGATTTTAATAATATTGTTTTAGCCTAATCCTATTGATATTTTTATATAATTCAAAGCTAGTATTTTAGTGGTCAAAACATTAATATTTTGTGGGGTTTTACTTACAATAAAATAGCAAAACAGAAGCGCAGTCAGAATCTCAATCCTGTTTTTTTTATTTTTTCCCTAGTCTAGTAAGTCCTTATATAGACTGAGGCGCGAGCGCGTCACGCACGAACAGTAAATAAAATTAAAACATTCACGTTTATGACAGCTAGACTGATGAAAATACGCATCGACATTGTTTGGTTATTATGAGCAATTGTAGATCGAGTCTAGTAAAGACTGCGACGATGTTCAGCGTTGTTATTAACCCAAATCTATTGAATTAGAAGAGATAACCAAGTGTGTCAAGTCATCGAGTGCTAACGGATGCCTAGCTGACGGACCATAGAATGTAATCCCACGTAGTTTGTGTGGCGTGATCACTCCACCCGATTCACGACACTAAATGTCGTAAATCGGGTGAAGTGAAGGTGAAGTGATCACGCCGCGCTTGCGCGTTAATCACTGTCATTATCACATTGCAGATTGCGTGATCACTTCACCTTCACTTCACCCGATTCACGACATTTAATGTCGTGAATCGGGTGGAGTGAAGGTGAAGTGATAAGATCACGCCGCGCTTGCGCGTTAGTCACTCATTATCACATTAGAGATTTGTTTTTACATATTTAACTTTTAAGGCGTCATGTATAAGAACATTAGGAAAATGCAATACCAACGTCAAATAAGTGCAAATATTTTATCGCTCATCGCGCGCCCGTGTTTGCACTGCACCTCTAGTAACCCTTAAATGAAGAAGTGGTTGGTGTCAACCCTGAAGTGTATGTATGGTCCCTAATAGTGCATAACGTAGTAAGTACCTACACTCCTTTAGAATATAAGTAAGCAGTTTACATCAATGCGCATTGTAACATAAATTCACTAGATATTCATTAAAGTACATTCTATCAAGCTGGTTGTCTAATTCTAACGACCCTTGAACCCCCAACATTTCATGGCGACCTTCGATATGGCGACCCTGCCTTAGAGTCTGCCAAGGGGCAGATTAAGCAAAGTTTTCGTTGAGCGATTTTCAAAATGTGTAACTCTAAAGTAGAAAAAGACGAGGTATTCGCCAATCAAAACGCGGCTGGTGGAGGTGTTGACGCCGAGGTGGTGTTGCCATGGTTACGAGATTCGAGTGGAGTGATATATGGTACATTCCGAATTGCACTGTAATCGACTACAGCGTGCTTACACCTTGACCCCAATTCTGCTGTATGGTATTTATCTATTATTCCCCGCATAATCTTACCACGCCGTACGGTTGTCAAGCGTGGTATTTTGACAGTTCAAACCGGTTTCGGTCATTGTGTCATAGAGAATACGTTAATAGCAGATGTAGTGATTAGGTTATTAAGGAATTGACGTGGTTTCGAAGTAATGAATCATTAAGTGGTCATAGTGAATTAGGGCCCTTTTCTGAATTAACGTGAACGCGATAACGATGTCCCGTGAATCGACATATATGAAGTCATGGCATGTGCCATCTTGCGATAACGCCGACTACCGACCATGCCCTAAATTAATAATTATCACCGATCTTTAAACTAACGTGGCATTTTCGAAATTGTGCTTCTGGCTACAGTCGCCACCTTACCAAAGAAGAGGAAATTCGTGGTGTATATATACACAAATAAATACTATAATCCAACCATGAGTAACTATTCAAGTGAATAGGTATATTACTGACTCTCAGCTGCCATAGTGGTCATTTATCTAAATCGGAAAGCAAATTATTCATGTGAGCGATGATGACTTAATTCGGAATGAGCCATATTTCACGCCGCGCAAGCGCGTTAGGCGCTGGCGAATGTTTTGACCACTAAAATACTAGCTTTGAATTATATAAAAATATCAATAGGATTAGCATTAAAAAATATTATTAAAATATCTTTTATGATTGTAAATGTTTGCATGGTCAATCCCTAGCATCAGTGGGATGACACTGACAGCTCACTCCACGCAAGTATTCACGGTGAGATTTTTACAGAATCGACATGCAGATAACTATACCTATACTTAGTTCAAATTGGTTCAATGCTTAATCTCAGGTGATTGTTTTTTTTTCTAATTTCGGCAAAGCGCTACGCGTCTTTCCGGCATAAATATTTTGTGCAAATTCAAATTGTGTTTATAAATAGAATATCATAGATAAACATGATTATTAGAAACTATTAGTTACTTTAGTTGTGTTTAACAAATTAATATTTATTTGTGTTATTAATTCAGTAAATTCAAAAACATAAAATTAATCTATTTTTTATATTAGGCTGTTTAACGGCTTCATACCTTTGCCTCTCCTTCAACCTGGCGAATGCAAAGCTCGAAAAAAAAAAGAAAATTAAAATCATAGTTTCTTAATTCATGACAAAAATATTTTTCGTTATTTTATTTTATTTCTTCAAAAGTGTATTGAAAAACGTCGTTTGATACACGTAGACATTTGTTATTGCAGTTCTCGGCTCAAAAACATTCATTATAATTCCGCCTCGAATACAATAACAAACTTTCTCCACTTGTATCAAAATGTACTATTATTTGTATTTTTGTCCGATGTAAAAATAATAAAAAGATTTAAGAATATTATTTGTAAAATTTTGTGGGAGTGGGCGTAAATATGTATATGTGTATTATTCTATGATATAAATAAAATTCAACATAAAATTAAAATCTATAAACAAAAATAATGTTTTTTGTGAAGTGATGACCCTAAAATCAAAATTATCAGAATAAAATTTAGAAGTGAATAACTCTTAAACACCGCGAGATTTGGATGCGGTTTTTTTTTAAGTGATTGGTTGGGGTCTAAACATGATTTACAATAAATATTGAATCCAACTAAGCAAAGATACAACCATGATAAATCAAAATCTAAAAACACAAAAAAACCATATTCCTTTACATCTATACTAGTTAGTACCCTTTTGTATTTTTTTTCACATATCTTTAATATAGTATTATTACACATAATAAAGAAAGGGGTAAAATAATGCGTATTTTTTTTTGTAATTAATTAATTTAGAAAAAGTAAAAAAAAAAACAAAATTTTTTTTACTCGTGTTTGGTGTAAAATTGGCACACGGGTATTTTACTCTTACTTTCTAAATAATCAGCATGTCGATTCTGTAAAAATCTCACCGTGAATACTTGCGTGGAGTGAGCTGTCAGTGTCATCCCACTGATGCTAGGGATTGACCATGCAAACATTTACAATAATAAAAGAGATTTTAATAATATTTTTTAATGCTAATCCTATTGATATTTTTATATAATTCAAAGCTAGTATTTTAGTGATCAAAACATTCGCCAGCGCCTAACGCGCTTGCGCGGCGTGAAATATGGCTCATTCCGAATTAAGTCATGAATAATTTGCTTTCCGATTTAGATAAATGACCACTATGGCAGCTGAGAGTCAGTAATATACCTATTCACTTGAATAGTTACTCATGGTTGGATTATAGTATTTATTTGTGTATACACCACGAATTTCCTCTTCTTTAGTAAGGTGGCGACTGTAGCCAGAAGCACAATTTCGAAAATGCCACGTTAGTTTAAAGATCGGTGATAATTATTAATTTAGGGCATGGTCGGTAGTCGGCGTTATCGCAAGATGGCACATGCCATGACTTCATATATGTCGATTCACGGGACATCGTTATCGCGTTCACGTTAATTCAGAAAAGGGCCCTAATTCACTATGACCACTTAATGATTCATTACTTCGAAACTACGTCAATTCCTTAATAACCTAATCACTACATCTGCTATTAACGTATTCTCTATGACACAATGACCGAAACCGGTTTGAACTGTCAAAATACCACGCTTGACAACCGTACGGCGTGGTAAGATTATGCGGGGAATAATAGATAAATACCATACAGCAGAATTGGGGTCAAGGTGTAAGCACGCTGTAGTCGATTACAGTGCAATTCGGAATGTACCATATATCACTCCACTCGAATCTCGTAACCATGGCAACACCACCTCGGCGTCAACACCTCCACCAGCCGCGTTTTGATTGGCGAATACCTCGTCTTTTTCTACTTTAGAGTTACACATTTTGAAAATCGCTCAACGAAAACTTTGCTTAATCTGCCCCTTGGCAGACTCTAAGGCAGGGTCGCCATGAAATGTTGGGGGTTCAAGGGTCGTTAGAATTAGACAACCAGCTTGATAGAATGTACTTTAATGAATATCTAGTGAATTTATGTTACAATGCGCATTGATGTAAACTGCTTACTTATATTCTAAAGGAGTGTAGGTACTTACTACGTTATGCACTATTAGGGACCATACATACACTTCAGGGTTGACACCAACCACTTCTTCATTTAAGGGTTACTAGAGGTGCAGTGCAAACACGGGCGCGCGAACTGCGATAAAATATTTGCACTTATTTGACGTTGGTATTGCATTTTCCTAATGTTCTTATACATGACGCCTTACAAGTTAAATATGTAAAAACAAATCTCTAATGTGATAATGAGTGACTAACGCGCAAGCGCGGCGTGATCTTATCACTTCACCTTCACTCCACCCGATTCACGACATTAAATGTCGTAAATCGGGTGAAGTGAAGGTGAAGTGATCACGCAATCTGCAATGTGATAATGACAGTGATTAACGCGCAAGCGCGGCGTGATCTTATCACTTCACCTTCACTTCACCCGATTTACGACATTTAGTGTCGTGAATCGGGTGGAGTGATCACGCCACACAAACTACGTGGGATTACATTCTATGGTCCGTCAGCTAGGCATCCGTTAGCACTCGATGACTTGACACACTCGGTTATCTCTTCTAATTTAATAGATTTGGGTTAATAACAACGCTGAACATCGTCGCAGTCTTTACTAGACTCGATCTACAATTGCTCATAATAACCAAACAATGTCGATGCGTATTTTCATCAGTCTAGCTGTCATAAACGTGAATGTTTTAATTTTATTTACTGTTCGTGCGTGACGCGCTCGCGCCTCAGTCTATATAAGGACTTACTAGACTAGGGAAAAAATAAAAAAAAACAGGATTGAGATTCTGACTGCGCTTCTGTTTTGCTATTTTATTGTAAGTAAAACCCCACAAAATATTAATGTTTTGACCACTAAAATACTAGCTTTGAATTATATAAAAATATCAATAGGATTAGGCTAAAAAAATATTATTAAAATCTCGATTATGATTGTAAATGTATGCTTGGTCAATCCCTAGTATCTGGTAAGATGACACTGCCAGTTCACTCCACGCTCACTTCACCTAAGTTTTCACGGTGAGATGGTTACAGAATCGCACTGCTGTTCTATCGGATTAGTTAATAAAAAGGGGATGTCCGTTTTTCGGGGCAATAATAATACTGTGAAACGTTGACATAAGTAATTATTTCCAGTAGGTACCTAGTTTGCGCTATAATTGAGTGCCTAGATCCTGTCCTACGCCAAGGCCTAGCTGCCTTATGTGTACTCGTATAATGATTAGAAAGAGATTGGCGATTAATTATAAGGTACATTGGTTTGTGCGAGCTCCAATTTTATGACACTGCACTGTTGCTAATTTAATGCTCAGAAGTTGCTAACAAGATATGCAAGTTGTAGTTCCTATTTCTCCTTCCCCTTTCATCAGTTTGCTGGCATCAAACCTTAAAAATTACTTTTTCTAATTTCAGGTTACAGAACATCAATGATTTAAACATCGGTTACAAAGGTGGGCAAGTGGAGAACTATGAACAGAGCGAAGTCTACAGAAGTGTTATAAAAGTACCACCTCAGTGCCCTGTGGGCTATGGGGCTGACGCTCTTGGAAATTGTCGTCCAAATTTTAATTTTAATCCATAAAACAATAAAAACTAACGTCATATCTACTCAAATAACTTATTATGTTTTCATTTATCAAACGCTAAGTACGTTACATTACGTTAAAGTATTCAATCGACTGTCTTGGTTTGTCTCGTGCCTGGACAGCAAGATCCTTTCCTTGCGTCACTGTACCGATCGGTGGCGCCGCCGGACGGAGCTAGTGCGTAATCTGGTGAGCAGCCGATTCCGGAGTAGGGCATGGTCTAAGAACAGGGCACGCCGCCGCGCCGCAATAGTGACTGGCAAGATAGGTGGCATGACGCCCTCGTTGCAGTTTTCTGCTGACGCATGTGCTTTGCTTACCAGACACAGCACAGGAAGTGCCTACACCCGGCGATCGTCAACCTCAACCTGAACAAGTCAATATCAACCTGAACTTTTCCAGAGTCCATTGAACTAAAATTTATGCTACACTAGCTGCGCCCCGCGGTTTCATCCGCATAAGTGTTAATCCCGTGAGAATATCGGGATAAAAACTAGGTATCCTATGTCCTTCCTCGGGATGCAATCTATCTCTCCGCCAAATTTTATCGAAATCCGTGCAGTGGTTTAGGCGTGAAAAGGTAACTACAGACAGACAGAGTTACTTTCGAATTTATAATATTAGCATGGCATAGCATGGCATGCGGCATGGCATAGCATTTGGTAACAGGTTGTGTTGTGCGTCGATGTCCCTGTCATCCTGGTATTTAACGAATATCGAATTCGTCTATGTTCATTCAACCATTATTCGGCGACAGATTCACACAGAAGACTGAAGATTGGTGATGGAAATAGTTTGTGCAGGGTTTTTTATTGTAGCAAGTAGGAATGGTCTATAGTTATGTGCTTTGCTTTCGTAACTTTGTTGTTATCATGGATTCAGTAGGTACATGATTCTGGAAAAACCGGCCAAGAGCGTGTCGGGCCACGCTCAGTGTAGGGTTCCGTAGTTTCCCGTCCGTCACAATAAGTGTTCCCACGTATTATAGTGTACTCTGTGGTTCCCACTTATGAGTTTAAAAGTGGGTATCCATTATGTTCGCGCGCTCCTGCAACAATCTAATTTATTCAATCAAACCTCGACGACTTAATAGTCGTCGAGGTTTGTTCAAACATGTTCGTAATTTTATGAGTGCACAATCTAATGATTGTGCACTCATAAAATTACGAACATGTTTAAGGCTATTGAATAGTTGATCTCCCAGCTACTTTTTCGCGAGATGGCAGCACATTCGCAAATTCGAACATTTTCAATTTTTACGCCTAACTCAGAAATCTTTGAGGGACAACTTCATTATATGCGTCAACTAGAGTATTAACTTAATTTTTTGAGATATTCACTTTGCTTGATAACTCGTCTCATACAAAGATTTGTACCCCTAAACGTTTAGCCGTTTCACTTTATTTGATTACACACACATGTACAGTAAAATAGTTTTACTTTCGATACCACTAGATGGCGTTGAATTCATAAACTTGGTTTGAAATAAGTATGTCGAGATGGCGTTTATTGAAATAAAAGATTTTTATGATGACCATCCTTCATTCAATAAAGTAAAAACTGAAGAAAAGAATACTTACCTATATATTTTTATTTTGTTTCATAAAGGCTCATATCATGATTGGCCACCTTTTCAACACCACAAATTATCCAATTATTTAAATGGTTTTGTCGTGTCTTAACAGTTATTACACTAAGGGCAAATTTTTCCATCGCCAGATAACTTTTATTCAAGGAATAAAATTGACGTTTGACAGTTTTTGTATGAACTGTAAAAATTTCAAAATTATTCCACGAATTAAGTTATCAGATGATTGAAAAGTCAGCCCTAAATAAATAATAGACTCAAAGTCAAGTCAAAGAATTTATTTCAAATAGGCACCTAAAAGGCATTTTATAACATCAATATTTATAACAAAAACTGACTTGATTGAAATGTTTTACAATATTTGTATACATTAATTATATAAGTAGGTATATATGAAGACGATGCACCTAGAATACAATTACTATACCACAATAGTTACAAATAATTAAAAATCGTTATTTCGTCGTTTACTAGATGGCGCTGATGTAAAAGTAATTTATATGATTTCAAAAAATCGGGAAAACAGTTAAACTATATCACAATTTTAATAAAACAAGTATAGTATATGTTTATAGAGTAGTTACACAATTAATGACATAAAATTACTTAACAATTTCTCAAAAACAAAGAAGTTATAATCAAAAATTCTACATCGCGCAAACAGAATTTTCAACACAATAAGCTTATGGTCGGTGATTTTAAATAATTAAGTGGAAGTTTGTCCTTTAGTGTGATGTTACAAATGTGTACGACCAACTCCTTGTCACAATCTTTAAAATATCAAAGTCCGTAGTCGTTCAATTTTATTACGAATGTTTATTTTTGATACTAATAAAATACGTCAGTTTTAAAATACGTCGTACATCATCGTCGACATCATACGAATGTTATTATAACTTGTTATAATAAAACATTTCTTACCCTAATAAACTTTACTATACCTAATAGTATAGATAATTAGGTGAAATATAATTATGCTCGTTTCACGTATTGAAATGTAGTTCACAAGGCACAATATAAGTAATACGTTCAAAAATTAAAAAGACGTCGTACTTACCTACTTGCCTCACTCTTGCTTCACTGTTCGCTAAACATTTATTTATATTGATTGAAATAACGTTTTCGTATTGCTTGTACCTAATGAATAAATTATAAAATTATTCTTATTTGAATTAGTTTGCAGTTCAGTTTCTGAACGAATGGTTTTCAGTAGGCGAGACGCCTAGCTAGTTGAGAATGACGTTGACCTTGACGCACTATGTGCTAATAACACTGAAAAGCGCAAATACTATGAAAAAACAAATCGTTTGTTTGTGTATTCGCTTTCCTGTACCTACCTTTTTGATTTGAATGCTGGTTTCACAAGAATTATAATAAGTACCTATAATTCAATTATTCGATTAGGTACTACCTACGCAACGGTGAATCGTAGCTTAGGGAAAAAATAGGTAAATAGTTTGTACTTATACCTACCTTGGACCTCCTCCGCCGCGCCGTGCATGAACTGCTAGCTAGTAAATACCAAGTTTATGGATTCTTCAACCCCAGACCATGGATTAGGGTAATCGTGTCAGAAATTGTGGAGCAGCCAAACTTGAAACTTGCTCAAAAACACGTATTTCCCGGCAGGGGCGGATCTACTTAAAGGCTTTTTGGGCTGCAGCCCAGGGCCCCTTGGATACAGAGGGACCCCAACCGAATTGAAAACAATAGACGATATTGTCAATAATAAAAATAATCTAGAATTAAAAACCTGCGATCATAATAAAATGGCAATTGGTTGAGTAATTAGGTAGGGCCCCTAAGCAGTATTAGCCCAGGGCCCCACAAATTCAAGATCCGCCCCTGTTTCCCGGAACAAGTTTCATATTTCCGCACACTATTTTTCGTTCAATTTTATCGCGTTCTCACTTGCTTGTTAGTCGACAGGCGGTATGAGGTGCGCGGGAGTCGAGTCGTGCGGGGTCGGGGCGAGGTGAAATGGGGAACTTGATTGACGAGCGCCGCTGGCGCGCCCGCTCGGCTCGATTTTTTATAGTGTACAACCGGCCTATTCTGTACAAATATCACCGTGAACAATGACGTATTATATATAGACACGTTATCAACCAACATCTCGGCGCTTAAAAACGGCGAAAATACTAGATAACTACTTATACGCGTAAAGAAAGGGAAAGAAAATATGACACCGTACGGCGGGATGTCTGTTGCTAGAAAATAAACATCTTCAGTTACGTCACAGGATAAGTAATAGTCAAATTACATGCTCATTGGTCGAGCGCATGAGTGACGTAGCTATCAGAGGCATATGGGGAAAAAGGACACTCGATTTTCTAGAGTTAATAAAATAAGTAATTGATAATTGTACCGTGTTACCTACTTTACGAATAAAGTAATACCAATATTACATCTTTTAAATGTTTATTACAATCCGGTTATTTCACAAAAACCAATACTTTTAAATAATGTGTTTTAAATGACGTATAATTTTACCATAATTATAGGAACTGCAGTCTTTTTTATTCTTCGATAATTTTTTTTCGTCACATAAATATTGTCAGCTGAGAAATGCATTGAGCAAACTTCAGTATAGGTAGCCAATCGTTTTCACGTCTTTGAACCCTTATTATGTTAAGCCACTTTTCTTTTATCAGCCCATCTGTAGGCAATCTAAAATGAAACGGAAAACAATAATGTATATTCATAACATAAAAAGTGCATAATATTATATTCAAACAATATTATAAATTCTAACAACCACAAAAATCTTGTGTATTAGTGTCCCAACCTCCCCTAACGTCATGTGATTACTACCCAAGTAGCACAAAATAGCTTTATAATCGATGGATAACAGAATTAGCATATTATTATAGCTTTATAAGAAGTCTACATATAGGCATTATAAACCACTATACAGCTCTTGTAATGCTAATTTGGGCCCCAAATTATACAGCCTTAAGTGTAAGAATGGCACTTTAGCAGCATTATATTGGTTGTCTACCGGAATGATAAACGCATTATAATGGGCTGTGAAAACAGGTTAAAGCAGTGCGCATATGTTAAATGCGGCTCTTATAAAGCTTTTACCATTACAAAGGCAAAATAAAAACATTTTCAAATATTATTTTTAATTTCTGTTATTATTAATAAATCTTGTGTAAAAAGAACATGGATACTTTCAACAAAAAAATATAAGTGCTACAAGGCATGTAATTAAACTCTTGTTTTTGTTCTCTATGAGGAATTAAGGTTGCGAGTATCAGTTTACTGTGAAAGTATGTATATATTTGAATCAAATATTTCATGCGCCTTCAAATTAAAGAGCTATTTATTACAAAAATATTATAAAAATATGTGGAATTGTAAAAAAAATTATGCTCTTACGAAGAAATCTTTAGTTTTAGTCATTATGATACCTGTATTGTACCGGCCGGTCAATACCATAGGTTGAAGTCCTTTCTAAAGGACTATTTACCATAAAATTAAATTTTAAATATTATCGATACAAAAAGCAAAATGGCGTAAGCATAATTAAAAACTTTAGGCATGCGGATGGCCGGTATACGACTTATTGCTTGTTAAAATTCTTGTCATTATACGTTTGTATAAATAAAGGCTATATAATATTATGATGAAATGCTTTTAAAAAGCTGGCATTAAAACAGCACCAATGTACACCGTTAAACAGTTGTGACCCATGCGAAAGGTCGTTATAAAACATAGAGCAGTTTTAAAGAATTTTAAAATGCTTTTTAATAGCCTAAGCCGTAATTAATACTTACATACGGCCTACACTTTTGTATAATGCTTACAGCTGTATTAGAAGCTGTATAGAGACATAAATTATGTCTAAAATAAAACCTTTAGCTGCACAAAAGATTGAAAAAGAGGATTATATAGCTTTAGGAACTACAAAGTTAATAAAATGCTGTTATACAGAAGCAAGACATTGCTAAAACCCTTCAAATTCTATAACGAAGCTAGAAGAAATTTTCTGGTAATCACTTTTTCCATTATATCGATTTTGTGTTACTTGGGTAACTTCATGCGCCGGCCGCCATTAGACGCAGCGTCGTACAAAATAAAATAAAATAATCTAGTTTTGTAAACTTACGCGTGAAATGACACATTTTTGTCTTTAACTTTTGGGGTATAATTTTTACATCCTCTGAAAACACACGACGGCATATTTTCTTTATGTTTTGCACAGGTTTTCACACACGACATAAATTAAAAACAAACATAGCGTCGCGCGACAGGTTGGTGCGTGACTGAGCGCAATGTGGCCAATTGGCTTCATTTCATGTTGCCATTTTAGAGTGCGGACAACGTATCTACTTATAGTTTTATACATCATTGACCGTGAAAACCTAAGTGATGTAAGCTGTCATTCCACCTGATTGTTAGGGATTGACACTATTGATAGCTCACTCCACGCTCACTTCACCTAAGTTTTCACGGTGAGAGGGTTACAAAAACGCACGGCAATATTCTACTAGTCAAGCCCTTTCATTTGATACCTACCCACATTGAGGGGGTTGTGAGAAAATATGTAATCCGCCATTTCGTAGCGGCGGCCATCTTGGATTTACAGTGATACTGATGTATTGTCATCAAAACTAAAGTGTGTACCAAATATCAGATCAATTTGCCAACAGGAAGGGGGTAAAATTTCAAGTACCTACCTACTAAATTTGAACCAAATAAATAACAAACAGGTTAAGCTAAATAAAACCGTTTAAAAATGTGGAGGACAGAGGACTAATCGAGTAGCAATGAAAAACACACGAACACTACTACAAGATTTATTGTCGGTATATCCACAGGTTTAAGCTATTACAGCTATTATTACAACTATTATTACAATCGCTGGTTTCGGGCAAGGATGGCTACAGTTCAACAATTCTATCTAAACGCGGTTAAAACTAACGAGACTAGTGCGCTCTTTCGTGTCTGGAAGCGAACAGAACAGTACAATTGAAATGTGGGCGGAAAAGGACTCGTTTACAATCAACTTCCGGTTCCAGAAACTTCTAGAACATTCAAGTAATCTCTACAGTGCTGCCTCGTAGTGTCGAGAGGCGACTACTACAACATTCATTCATAATATTACAATACTCATTCATAAAACAGCGCCTCCTGTGTCGAGAAGCGAGCATTAAATCGATATTTACGCGTAAACCATTCATTGTTACTAGCGCCCCCTAACGGCGAGCGTCGCAAACAGAAGGACGTTTCTAATTCACTGCTTCCGCTAGACGACAACAGAGGACGCTATTTTTGTATATCAGTCACATTTCTCCCGCCGTGTACATACAATGTACATAATTTATATCACTAGTGACTGGTATACACTCCACAATATTAACAATTGAATGCAACTCACAATTCAATGAATTATAAGATAACAATATAGTACACATACATAATTATAAAGTTAAGGGTAGTCACTCCAGAATCCTTGCTCTGCTATATATTAGATCAAATTGAAATAAAAACAAACTCCTCCTGGTAGCAGAATCCTGGAGTGACGCCGGGAAAAGAGACATAACCTACGAAATACAAAATATGCGAAATGCATAATCATAACTTGTCTACTTTAAACCAGTGTTTACGATACAATGCATGATGACAACTAAGTTTCTACTGGTATAACGACGAGACGTTTAACAGGACGCCGCATTACACCGCTCTTGGTTTTGACGTCAACGACTCTCACGACACCATCTGCTCCTGGATACATGCGTTCGACTCTCCCTTTTGGCCAGATGTTTCTTGGTAAGTTTGGGTCCACTATGACAACCAAATCGCCCACCTTGACCGTGTCACCGCGTCCATACGGCTCCCGCCGCTTTTGAAGCGTAGGCAGTACTTCGCGTACCCATCGTTGCCAAAACAAGTCCGCTAGTCGTTGTGACACTCTCCAATGTGAATGACGTAGTTCATCCGGCCTTGTGAAAATCCCTGGCAACGGAACTTTAGAGGGCGCGCCGAGCAGAAAATGGTTAGGCGTCAAAGCTTCTTCGTCGTCTGGGTTAACCGATACATGGGTCAAGGGTCGGGAATTGACCGTGTGTTCTACCTCTGTCAGAAGTGTGTGAAGCACGTCTTCATACGGATGCCGATCGATAAGTGTAGCATTTAATGAGGCCTTTACCGTGCGCACTAACCTTTCCCATGCTCCGCCCATGAACGGCGCTCCTGGTGGAATGTAGCGCCAGTCGATGTGACGTACCTCTGCCTCGTGTTGAAGTGATTCTAGGGCAGCCTTACGGAGCTCAGCATCTGCCCCGTGGAAATTGGTGCCGTTATCACTCCAAATGACTTCAGGGCATCCTCGACGTGCCATCATACGCCTCAACGCAAGTATAGCGGCATCCGTTGATAGCGAGGCGGCAACTTCTAAATGGACAGCACGCGTAGTTAGGCATGTGAACAATGCCACATAGCGCTTCTCGTGATGTCTCGCTACTGTGACGGAGAGTGGCCCAAAGTAGTCCAGTCCTGTATGTGTGAACGGACGTTGATGGTGTGCCAGTCGACAGGGTGGTAAGTCGCCTGTCAGCGGCTCTGGCGGTACGGCTCGACGTAGTCTACAGGGTTGGCAGAGCCTGATTACTGCTCGGACGGACGGCCTTAAACGTAAAATCCAATAGCGTTGTCGTATTTCGTTCACGACGCATTCCACGCCGCTGTGGTGTAACTTTCGATGGATCCAGTCTATGTACAAGCGGCAGTAACGGTGATCGCCATCTAGTACTGCCGGTGACTGTGTTTCTCGTGATATTTCAGCTGCTGCTGTGATGCGCGAGCGTATTCTTATTATGTTGTGTTCGTCGACTGTCAGAGATAACCGCTTCAACCGGCTGTCAGCTAGTACCGTTCTCCCGCCGGTGAGAAGACGCAATTCATTTGCGAAACTTTCTTCTTGTATAGCACGTGTCCACAGGAGCTCGGCCCGACGTGTGCACTGCGTGCCAAGGGGTATGTAGGCCGTCGGTGTTACGCTGAGGTTGCGGCTCTGCAGTCCGGATCGCTTTCTCGTACCCTCCCGTTGTTTCACCGTCCAGTTCGGGTCGTCTACACTAACGCCTTTATTGCGTTTACGGGTAACTGTCGTGGTGCGAACTCGAAGTCGGTCGATGAATTGAAGAACGCGGGCCGTGGCCCGGATGAGCCGTAGCCAGGAAGAGAAACGTGTGACGTCAGGTAGCGCCTCCGTTAAGGTCGACTGTTCGTGAGAAGCAGCAATGGTGACACGCTCCTCACCCGTGTCGATGTAGGGGTATGAGTCTGTTTCCTGCGGCCAGGCATTTTCGCTGTCATAGAGAAATGAAGGGCCGACATACCAGCGGTGGCTTGCTGTGAAGTGAGTTGGTGTATCGCGAGTCGAGTCGTCGGCGACATTGTGAGCGGTGGGGACCCAGCGCCATTCACTCCGCTCGGTGGTTTCTTCTAGTTCCGCTACTCGGTGCGCGACGAACGGTTTGAAAGCGCGTGCGCCGGCGCGCAGCCACGCTAGCACAGTGCGCGAGTCGGACCAGAAGACTCGACGGTCGGCGCGACGATCGTGCTCTTCTTCCACGCAGCGTGCTAGTCGCCCGCCGAGCACAGCAGCCTGTAATTCAAGTCTAGGTATAGATGTGACCTTTAGGGGCGCAACGCGCCCTTTCGCTGCCACGAGCGACACATTCACTTGCCCTATGCCGTTCACCGAACGCCAATATGCTGCTGCGGCATAGGCTCGTTCGCTCGCGTCCACGAATACGTGCAATTCTACTCTAATCGAGTCATTATAACCAAGGTGACAACGTGGGACACGAACGCCTTTCAGTATTTGTAGAGCAATCAACCAGTCGCGCCATTTACGTTCTAGACTTTTTGGTAGGCGCTCGTCCCAACCGATTTTTAAACGCCAAGCGTCTTGCAATATGCACTTCGCTTGTGTCGTAAACGGCGCGGCTAGTCCCAGCGGGTCATATAAAGACATTGTCGTTTTTAATAACTGACGTTTCGTAACCTGCTTGCTCAAATAAGAAGGGTCTACTTTCCTGAAGTTGAATCCTAAAGTGTCATTCTGGTGTCGCCAGATAAGACCGAGAATTTTCTCCTCCTTGTTGAGCACAGTGTCCTTCACCACGGGCTCGGTCGCGAGACCAGCGACAGCGGCCGGCTCGTTGGACGCCCACTTCTGCAACACGAAGTTACCTCGCCGGTGTACCGCGTCGACTGCTTTAGACACTCGGTTCGCTTCTTCTGCGTTGTCGAAGCTCTGTAAAAAATCATCCATATAATGATTCCGAACTATAGAGTTCACTGCCTCGGGGTAGTCAGCCTCATGAACATGTGCATTATGATTTTTAACGTAAATTGCAGTGCTCGGGGAAGAGGTCGCACCAAACAATACCGCTTTCATTCTATATTCAATGGGCGTTAAAGTCGTATCGTCGCGCCACAGAAAACGAAGTGCGTCTCTATCTTGCACTCTTACCGTTATGCGTAGAAACATATCTTTTATGTCTGCTGAAACAGCGACAGGTTTTTGTCTGAATCGCATTAAAACGCCAAGGAGTGATTGTAAGAGATCAGGGCCTGTCAGAAGATAATCATTGAGGCACACTCCATGCGTGCGTGCCGCTGCGTCATGCACAATTCTGACCTTACCCTGTTTAGATGGATTTATCACTGGAAAATGTGGTAAGTACCACTTGTACCCACTAGATGACGTTGGCGGTGCTAGTTCTGCATACCCATTTGATATCAGCGCTTTCATCTGCTCTGAATATTTTTGTTTCAGAGTTTGGTCTTTGCGTAAACGGGATTCGGTGCCTTCCAGTCGACTGAGCGCAGAGGCATAGTTGTCTGGAAAACACCTATCTTCATTTTTCCATAATAAGCCCGTCTCGTAACCACCTTCAGGCAGAGCGCGTGTAGTCTCCTCTAGTATTTTCAATGCTCTCACCTCTGGGTCTGCTTGGGGGCGACGTGGTTGCACTCCTAATGATTCCAGGCTAAAATGTTCTTGTATGAGCTTTTCAATAGATTCATCTGTACTTACATGACCGCAGCGTTCTCCGATCTGTGGTAATACATGTAGTTTTGTCAGGCTGCAGATTTTACCATGTAAAATCCAGCCAAGTGGTGTGCGTGACGCTACTGGTTGATCCTTTGTACCTACTCGCACTTCACAGGCGAGCAGGAGTGCCCAGTTGTCCTGGCCTATCAAGACAGTTGGTACGCCAGCGTCATATGCTAGCTGCTCGACTATAGGTGTCAGGTGTTCGAAGCCTGCTAGGTCATTTGTGCGGATCGACTGACTTGATAATTCAAGTCTGTCGATGGTTCTGGCTTCGATGTCAATGCCTTCGGTTGTGTATTTTCCTCGAATATTTACCTTGACCCGTTGTGAGTTTGTAGCGTCAATGCGCGCGCCTGCTACGGCCTCGATGTAAAATGGCTCATTTGGACCTTCTGCACCTATCTGCTGCGCGACGTTAGTAGTAAGTAGAGTTATTGTCGATCCGTCATCCAACAAAGCAAATGTGTCTACTTTACCGTTTGGTCCCGATAGTGTCACTGGCACTACTTTCAGCAAAACTTGATTGTACTTGCGCGGCGTGCTTGTGTTATTGATGACGGCGTGCAGCGCGATGTCACCGCATGGCGTTGAGTCGTCCCGTGATGCTGCATGCCCGGTCGCTGTGACACGAGGACGCTCTTCTGGGTCGTTTGCGGTGCACGTTCCCCGGCTACTGTCACTGTGCAGTAGTCTGTGATGATAACGCTCGCAGTCTTGCACTTCACACTGCTTGCTTTTGCATCTATGTTTCCACGTCCGTCGGTTCAGGCACCTGAAACATAATTTATTTTTACGTGCAGTTTCCCATCTATCAGCTATTGACATTTTCTTAAAGTTAGAACAGATGGCCACGCTACTACAATTACCGTTGCATATCACACACGGTGTTTTATGAGTCTCTACTATTTTGAACATCTTGTGAGCCGGTCGTTGTGAACGGTCTCGTTTAAGTTCCACCTCTGCCGAGGCGTGACGTGCATTGAGATCGGCCTCTCTATCGAGAAATTTTCCCAACACTAATAAGCCAGGCTCTGCGTCACCTGCAGCCATCTCATAATCATACCACCGGCTTCTTAGCGTAACTGACAACTTTTCTGAAATTGCGGAAATCATCTCCGGGCTATATAAATATTCTGTTCTATTCAGAGCTTGCACCGCGGCAATGGCGTTTGTGACCTTCGATGCAAACACACATATATCTGTGGGGTTATCTGATACTTTAGGTAACTGACGTAATTTATTTAATTCGTAAGTTATTAATGCGTTGGGTCGTCCAAATCGAGATTCTAACCTTTGCATAATTTGCGCGGCCGAGGATCCTAATAATAGGCATTTAACTGCCTCTAACGCTGTCCCTCTCAAAGATTTTCTGAGACGGGCCAAATTCCCTGCCTCTGTGTGAGTTGACGCAGACTCATTAAACGCTGCTTTAAAATGCAGCCATTCGCCAGGGTGGCCACTAAAGATAGGTAAATCAAATTCATACCTGCTGGCAGCGGGTTTGCCCCGCGCTACCTCTAACAATGCCTGAGTCAATCCTTGCAGCAGGCTCCCCTCGTCGTTACGTTGCAGCAAGGGGGGTGGCGCGTCGTTTGGCGTTATGGGTTGTGACTGCGGCGGACAGATGTGGTTGCGGTGCTCACTAAGTGTGTCCGCGGCGTCCGTCTGACGTTTCGATGTCGCAGTCGAGCTTCCCTCCAATAATTCTTCGTCTGCTGATTCTGCTTCCAAGAGCGCTAACCTAGCAGCGGCGAGTTCCAATCTCGCTCGCGCCAACGCCTTCCTGTCGGTTTTCGTCTCGCCTAGTGGTTGTCTGTGTAGAGGTGTCGTCGCTCCAGGGCTGTGAGGTTGGGCCTGGTCCGACTCTGTGACGGAATAGTTGGGCGGGTCTGATGGTCCCACCGCTGTCGCCAATTCCGTGGAGACGGACTCGTCCCCTTCCGTGGCCGCTGTGACGAGTTCATGCCTACCGCGTGTCTTCACCATGTCGACGGTATTGCATACACCACACTACCACTTTCGCGTAAGATTAGATCAAAGCTATACCTGCCCGAATCCGGCTCGAAGGACCAATGTGGAGGACAGAGGACTAATCGAGTAGCAATGAAAAACACACGAACACTACTACAAGATTTATTGTCGGTATATCCACAGGTTTAAGCTATTACAGCTATTATTACAACTATTATTACAATCGCTGGTTTCGGGCAAGGATGGCTACAGTTCAACAATTCTATCTAAACGCGGTTAAAACTAACGAGACTAGTGCGCTCTTTCGTGTCTGGAAGCGAACAGAACAGTACAATTGAAATGTGGGCGGAAAAGGACTCGTTTACAATCAACTTCCGGTTCCAGAAACTTCTAGAACATTCAAGTAATCTCTACAGTGCTGCCTCGTAGTGTCGAGAGGCGACTACTACAACATTCATTCATAATATTACAATACTCATTCATAAAACAGCGCCTCCTGTGTCGAGAAGCGAGCATTAAATCGATATTTACGCGTAAACCATTCATTGTTACTAGCGCCCCCTAACGGCGAGCGTCGCAAACAGAAGGACGTTTCTAATTCACTGCTTCCGCTAGACGACAACAGAGGACGCTATTTTTGTATATCAGTCACAAAAAAAGTATCCTACATAATTCGCTCCCCCCACCGAATAACATGGTAATGTGGTACTACGACAGTTTTCGTTTTATTGCATATTCGGTGTCTAAAGCATTAATTCTCATCTTGTAATTTTTTTTGTATTTTTTCTATGTATATTTATAAAAGTACAATAATTTCAATGGTACCGTAATGAACATAACAACATTATTCCCTTAAAATCTAAACACACTTTTTGCACGAATAATACCATAACATGTTATTACAGATCATGCAATCGTTAACTTTTTCGTTAAGCGACGATTACCATTATATTCGCGTAAGAAATGCATGCCTTTTTCCACGTAAAGTATAAAACAATTATATTTGTGTATTATTTTTGTTTACAATATAATAGAAACGGCTTATTCGATTTAGATGCGGTTTTCACTAATATATTGTAGTAAGCTTCACTTAACATTTAGTGTTTATTTCATGTCAATCGGTTCATAAATAAAAAAGTTATGTCAATTTAAAGAATCACGGCGGACATTTTTAAGGTATACTATCAGAGTACGTACATGGACGCGCACTCTCGAGGCTAACTGATGAACAGCGTTTGATATTTGATCTGGTGAGCGTTGATAGTACTTTGGAAGAAATGCTATTTGTAGATGCACCCGGTGGAACGGGTAAAACATTTCTTACGAAAGTTATTTTGGCGAAGATACGAAGCCAAGGTAAAATCGCGCTTGCTGTCACTTCATCAGGCATAGCAGCCACATTGTTGCCAGGTGGGAAAACTGCTCATACAATGTTCAAAATTCCGATCGATTTAGACCGCACAGAAAGCCCTGTTTGTAATATTTCAAGAAACAGCGATAAAGCTAAGGTTCTTCGTGATTGTAGCCTTATTATATGGGATGAGTCCACAATGGCCAATCGAAAAGCAGTAGAAGCAGTAGACAGAACGTTGCGTGATGTCAAGCAAAGTGATCAACCCATGGATGGCATTACTATGCTTTTTGTGGCGATTTTCGTCAGACTCTCCCTGTAATACCACGTGGAACAAGGGCTGTTGAAGTTAGAGCCTGCCTAAAGAGTTCTCGACTGTGGCATTACATTATACCTTTGCATTTGACATTAAATATGCGTGCGCAAATTAGAGGCAACGAAAATGCTCAAGAATTTTCAGATTTGCTACTTGAGATTGGTAACGGTGTGTTACCGCAGGAACAAGGAAAAGTTTTTCTTAATGAAAACCTATGCAACATAGTTTCATCAATGCAAGACCTCATATCATCTGTGTATGGAAACGCATCGCAAATACCAACTTGCGTAAATTTCTGGCTTTGCGAAAGAGCTATTTTGACGCCACGAAACGACCAAGCAGCAACAATAAACGCTGAAATTTTGAGCTATGTTCCGGGGGATTATGTTGAGTATATCTCCATTAACAGAGTCATGGAAGAAGGAAAATCTACAAGCTACCCAGTAGAAATTTTAAAATCCCTCAATGCTCCTGGACTACCAGCACCATAAAATAAAATTAAAAGTAGGCGTACCGATAATGCTTCTTAGAAATTTAAGCCCCCCAAAACTTAGCAATGGCACCAGGTTAAAAGTGACCAATTTACAAAGAAATCTGATAGAAGCAGAGATTTTAACAAGGTGTGGAAAAGGTTAAAAATGTTTTCATTCCTCGGATTCCTCTCATTCCAAACAATTTTCCATTTAGTTTTAAACGAGTCCAGTTTCCAGTTAGCCTATGTTTTGCGATGACAATTAATAAAGCCCAAGGTTAGACGCTGAAAGTTGTAGGTGTAGATCTAAGTATCAGCTGTTTCTCGCACGCTCGGTTGTATGTAGCTCTGTCACGGGTTAGCAATCCTAGGAGCCTGTATGCTTTCATCCCCGATGGCCATACGTCAAATATCGTATACAGAGAAGCATTACTGTAAAGTAAATTTTTAGCTACCCAAACGTCGGTATATGTAATTCAAAATATGCTGCCCGAAAAGTCACTATTCCACGCTGACGAAGTCGCGGGCACAGCTAGTTAATAAATAAAAGGACTGATTATGATAAATAATAAAACCTTTGTTTTATTTCATAAATTTTAATAAAACGCTATTATAAATTATCCAGTATTAATATCAACTTCCTCTATTATTGTTATTTTTCTGCCAAATCAAATAATAAGTACTGGATTATTTAATAAAACATGTATTTGCAACATTACATTACTGTTAATCTTTTGACACCACACATCGACGAATATTACTGTAATGTAATATTACATTACACACTATCGCTTGGATTTCACACGAATAATATCGTAATATCATATTGCCGTTAGGTTTTTTGACACTGTATTACAACGAATAATACTATAATGCATTAATATTGACTACGATATTGTTGCGTTTACACGCGAATAATATGGTAATGATGCGTTGCATACTATACTTTTACCATTTAATTTCAGTAAAATTATTTTTGTGAATAACTTAATTTTATTAAAGTATTACAAAAAAATCATAATATAAATTAGATTGTAAAAAAATTAGCTTTGTTTTGACGTTTAAATGTCTACTTTACGATCTACCCGTGCCGAGATATACGCATAAAACAGTTTTTTATTTTTCCTGTAAAATTTTGATTTATCGATTACCATATTATTCGGTGGGGGGAGCGAATTATGTCCTGTCCTAACCCAGCACCCTAATTGCGTAAAACATTATCAATCTCAATCTCTCGGACCGCTGCGGTGCCGAAGCGGTATTGCGCACGCACGGTCGTTTGTTTTTATACAAAGCGCGCGGTGCGGCAACAGTGCGGCATCGGTACCGCGAACGCTCGACAACAGGACGGCAACGTCGCAAACAATAATAACACACAACAAACACTACACTAACACTAACACTAGCATACAAACGCACCGCGGCAGTCGGATACGCTTTCGATTTAGGCGTTTGGTATCGGACTGCTACCGTACTGTAGAGGCCCGGGCACGGTAAACGTGCGGCAGCGGTCCGACACGAAACCTCTAAATTGAAAGAGCCCTAAGATCTAAAGGGCCTGATCGACGAGCGAGTAAAACCGACGGTTTTATGGCTCGTCGGTAAAGCTCGCCGGTGTATCATGGCAATACCGCGGTTTTGTGAGTTGACGAGCCTGGCTCGCGGCTCGTCATGTTTGCTTCATTTTTTACTCGGCTCGTCGTGTAAAACCGTGCGTCGATCACGGCCGGCGAGCCAAGCCGGCAGTTATCGGCGACAGCGCTAGAGGACGGACGCGCTCTGCGTCACAATGGATCTGGATATTAAAGTAGAATACTGCAGACTGGTTTGGGTTTTACCTTCTACCAGGTATCTCATTGTAGCAGTCAAACGTTCATGAGGAGAAATAGCTTCTCGCATTATAGTGTTTTGCTTCTGTATCAGAGGTGTTACTAAAGACAATAATTCGTCGTACAATTCTTCAGACATTCTCAGATAATTTCTGTAATCGAATGGTTCTGCCGACAACTCTCTAATTAAATGTGTATGTGATAACGCTTGCCTTCTCTGAATCCATCTTTTGACCCAAACCCGCGGGCGTCGCTATTTTTTTTCATGAAATCATGGTATACTATAATACCAAGATAGCACAAAGCTTCTTCGAATTTCGAACAAGACATGTTTACCACACTTGTATTCAGATACAACTGTCTTACTCGCAGGTCGGTCAGCACCGACGAGCCGCGAGTAAAACCTACGTTCTTTAAAACCGCGGTACAGGCTCGTACGTCGATCACCCACTTAAGAATACCAATTTTAGGATTGTTCTTTCAGCAGGATTGCAATAAAACGCAATAAAGCAAAACTAACATTTTGTTAATCAGCTGATTGATAACTGGGTAAAACCGCGAAAAATTGTACATTAGTCATTTTTCGCTTGTCCCCATTTCATTTAACTTATAACATCAACTTTATTTGATAAATGAGATTTGTTGTATATTGTACTGAATGGTATGCTTGTATTGTCTTAGATAATTCAACAATATTTAATCCATCTCTTATAAATTGTTTTTTTTTGGAATTTTTTCATTGGCACTAATTTTACTTCCATACAAAAAATATTTGTCCAACTACCATCCTTTTAACAAAAACTGCCATTGATTAAAAAATGTAATGGCTATTCCGTATTTTTAAGTTATGTTGAAGTTTTGTGATGCTTAACCAACGTTTTTATGAAAAGCTTTCACTAAATAACGTAACAAATATTGTTTTATTAATTTTTAAAAACGTGTCCAAAATTTTGCTGAGTGTGTAACGTCATGAAACTAACATCTATTACTGCCACACTTTAAGAATAATCCAGCTACTTTCAATATTTTCTTGCGTGGCAACACCACTTAACATGATGCCAACATTTAAACAATTAAATATGTCATTATTTTTCGAGTGAAATGGTGTTCTGTGTTGGCAACGGATTTGTCTCCAAAAAAAACTTGTATTTAAAGTGTTTGATTACAAGGTAAGTATGTATATTCTGTCTCAATATTATACGTGTTTATGTCGGTTCATTATTACACAAACGAATAAAACTACGTCGCAGTCCTTGGCTATCCGCAATGTAAGTGAAATTTTGGTTTTAGGTTATGTCCCACGCATTTTTTGTCATGATTGTAACAGTGTGTAACAAAATGTGTAACGTTATAGTCATGACAAATTGTTAAGCTGAGAATACACTAGTGATGACTAGTGCATTTTTTTAAAATAAAATTTTAATACTACGCAGTCAAGTTTTATGTTTTAATTTATCATATTGTTTCTCTTGTTATACGCTATGTATTACTAATAAAAAATATATAAAACATTTCAAAAAAAAAATAAACATATAATTTAGAAAAAGATTTATTTAACAGGTCAGGTGATTGATATGTTTTGTATGGTACCTGCTATGTGTTTTAAATAAGAAGATAACTGTAAATTGCTATCATTAGAAAAATACTATTGAAAATAATGACGTCGTGATTATCTACTCATTTATAAGGCATAGTAGGTACCTATATCGATATCAATTTCCTAAAGAAATTGTTTGAGTAAAGTAAGTCAGATAATTTGTTAGAATACCTAATAACTACAATAATAATTTATCAACTATCTATACTCTATTTGGAATAAGATTTAGGCATTTAAATAAACCCTTGTACAGTCCCTCTGTCCCTTCAAGCGATTTTGTATTCTACACTTTTTGCTTTTAACCACCCTTATACCTGCGAAATAGAAGTTAAAGTCGATTGAACGGACTGTAAAAAACTTTATTTAAAAAATAAAGTAATACCAGTTTATTTAGTTATCCAAAATGTCACAGATGGCGTTGACGAATGCAGAAAGGCAAAAAAAATTTCGTCAGCGGGTGCAAGAACAAAATCCCGCGAAATACGAAGAACTTAAAAGGAAAAATGCAGAGAGGAATAAAAATCGGAAGAAAATTAAAGAATGTTCCGAAGAAATAAAAAAAATAAAAAGACAACAGTGGCGAGCTAGTCAGAACCGTCACAGAACGAAGGCAAAAGATACTACATCAAACCATGGAAACAATATTACCACTGATGATTGTGCTGATAATGGTGATAATGGTGCTGAAATTGATGCTATTAATAGATTCGAGGAAAGAAAAAGATTCGCGGAAAGAAAAAGATTACAAAAAAGATTTAATATACAAAAAAAATCCTATGATGAAACGATAAAAAGAATGGCGCTGGAAATTCAAAGTTTGAAGAAGAAATGTAAGCGTTATATGCAGAAGAATAAACAATTGATTGGGATTATAGATGAACTGAAATCAAAAACGTCTGAACCACATGTCGTCATTCCTGATGAAAACGAAATGACACCGTTATCTAAGTCTAACAGTTTCATACAACAAAATCTGCCTAACATTTCTGAAGAAGAAAAAGAAAAGGTGAAGAGACAACTTTTAACACACAATGTTTTAGTGAATGCCATTCAAGACACATACACGGATTCCAAGAAAAACGATGAACGAAATATTCTAAAAAGAATAATTAAACATGATATTATAAAAAAATATGGCAAGAAGAGTGAAATAACGAAATCTGTGTTTGGATTAAAAGGACAGGCTCGTCAAGGCAGAAACATAATTAGAAAGAATAATATAATTATAAACGAAATAATAAAGTTCTATAATAGAGACGATGTAAGCCGAGCAACAGCTGGAAAAAAAGAATTTAAAACTAAAGGTAAAATAAAAAAACAAAAGCGGTACCTACTAGGTACTTTGAAGGAGCTTTACAAAAAGTACAGAATTAACGGAGGCAGAGCGAAAAAATCATCGTTTCAAAAGTACAGGCCTTTTTATGTAATGTCACCGAAACTTTCTGATAGAGAAACATGTGGGTGCGTAAAGCATGAAAACTTCTTCATGAAAGCTAAAAAGTTACATTCTTTAGGAATGATTGAGGATACAGATTTAAATAAAATCTTATTAGAAGTGGTATGTGACTTGGATTCTAAAGAATGCGCCTATGGAGAATGTTCGACGTGCAGCAATAAATGCATAAAGTTTAACCACACTTGCCATATGGATGAAATTGTTACTTGGAATGAATTTGCTATGCAAACACACGAATATATTAATAAAAATGATGGTCAAAAGGTGAGCACAAAGAAGATGGCTAAAATAGAACTTCAGGGTAAATTGAAATCACTGACAGAATTGTTTGATAAAGAACTCAAAATGATGAGAAAACATGTGTTCAACATAAAACATCAATACTCACAATATTTATCGTGTATTAAAAACTTAAAGTCTACTGAAGTGGCCATTCACATCGACTTTAGTGAAAATTACGTGTGCAAACTGTCAACTGAAGTGCAGTCCATGCACTTCGGTGCATCTAAATCACAAGTAACTATCCATACTGGCGTTCTCTACGTCAAAGAAAAAAAGCCACAATCATTCGCTTCAATATCGCCCTCCAATGAACATGGCCCTGAGGCAATTTGGGCACATTTAAAACCTATATTGGACTACGTGAGGAAAGAATTTCAACTCGTTAATGCAGTGCATTATTTTTCCGATGGGCCAGCAACCCAATATAAACAAAAAAAAAACTTCTTTTTGTTTACGAAGTACATGAAAGATCTGGGATTCCCCCATTCAACCTGGAATTTTAGTGAATCGGCTCATGGAAAGGGAGCTGCTGACGGAGTTGGAGGGGGTCTGAAACGCAGACTTGATGACTATGTTAAGCATGGCATTGATATACCAGACGCTTACAAGGCCTATACACTTCTTAAAAACTCTGACACATCTGTAATGACTTTCTACATTCAAGAGGATGACATTGCTAAATACTCTGTAGAAGAAGATTTGACGCCCGTTCCTCAGACAATGAATTTACATCAAATAACTAACACTGAAATAACTAACGTCATACGATTTCGATGTTTAAGCTGCTTTTGTGGCAATTCACATAGAGGTTATTGTGAATGCTTTGACGTGAATAATCACCAACTTGTAAAAGTAACAAACCAAAATGATAAAAACAAACCAAATAAATCTAATATAAAAAGAAAAAACAGTGGAGATGATGAGATAAATCAAGTAGAGAAAGGCAAAAAAAAAGCAAAAGTGACCGTCCTATCGGAAATTCGATACACGGCAGAGAACATGGCATATGACAATTTACAAAATTTTGGACTAATAAATCTTCAGAAAATGCAGAAAATAGACAAAAACTTAAACATGTTCAGTACACACTCAAATCACAAACAAAACATAAATTTCGATCAGGAAAACATAAATTACGACAATCCTGTACCATCTACTTCAGGAACAGGGAATAAACAAAGTAAACGGTTTACTGTGAAAGAAAAGCGACCAGTTCTGTTGTCTGCAACTAATCCTGATAACAGCAGTACTGATGAGGACGACCAGTATTCATTGCATGACGATTCTTTAGAAGATTTTGATGAAGAGCCATTATCTGATACTGAAGAAGGTATTTCAAAACTTACGTAATGTAGTACCTACATAGTGCCAATAAGTTTGGTAATATCATTCTTTATTATTATATTAAGTACACTAAAATTATTTAAAATTTTACAGAAATGGAAGAGAAGACTGAAAAATATACTCATTATAAGACTGTGACAGAAAATGAAGAAAATAATTATTGTAACTCTTCAGCAGGTAAAAATGAAATCTTTATCTTAGGTAGTCCTAAATTTAAATAAAGAAATTTTACTGTTACACATATACAATAAATAATATAATAAATAAATAATATTATAATAAAGTAGTAGTACCTATGTAGTGTGTGTGTGCGTGTGTGTGTGAGTGTGAGTGGGGGTGTGTGTGTGTGTGTGTGTGTGTGTGTGTGTGTGTGTGTGTGAATGTAGTGTGTGTGTGTGTGTGTAGTTTTTTGTTGTTTTATATTATAATTAATAATATTGTTTATTTACAGGGGTAGAAGAAAATACCGAAATAAAAATAAATCATGAAACCAAAGAAAAACCCTATTTTAATCTTAGTGATAGTGTAATTGTGAGATATTACCTTAGAAATAGGTGGAAATATTATGTAGGTTTCGTCGAAGAAGTAACTCATAAGGAGAATGACACATTTTATGCCATAAGGTTTTTAAAAACTATTAATAAACCAACACTTAGATTCATTGCCACTAGAAAAGTAGATCGTGATATTGTACCTGAAATTTCTATAGTGAAAAAAGTTGATTTAGCGTTTGATTCAAAAGAATACATTATAAAAGATGATGATTGTGCGAACCAAATTTATTTTTAAGCGTTTTTGTTTTGTTTTTGCCTAATTTACCTTATTTCTGCTAAGTTGTTAAAATAATTCATTATAAAAGATGATGATTGTGCGAACCAAATTTATTTTTAAGCGTTTTTGTTTTGTTTTTGCCTAATTTACCTTATTTCTGCTAAGTTGTTTTAGTTATTACACCTTTTTTTTTTCTTTTTATTAACCCCCGACGCAAAAAGAGGGGTGTTTTTGCAATTCTTGTGCCTTTAAAATTATTTCTATGCTCTCCAATTGTCCTGTCCAATCGTGTCTTTGCAATTCTTTCAATGCTGATTTGTCATGAGGACAATTGAATAGTTTTCTTTTGTAACTAAGTTTATAAATTTTAAAATAAAAATAAAATTTATAAATTAAAAAACCCCAAATCCAAAAAAGAAAAGCGAATATTTAAAATGTCAAAAATAATATCTATCATTGAGCCATCCAATTCGATTGAGTAACTCCATCGAATTTGATGAATCAACTATAGGTATTATTGTTGTCTTTTTAAAATTTTCGCTTCTATTTTTGCGTTGGGGGTTTCTTAGATTTTTAATTATTTTTTTTCCTAATTTGTGTTTCATTCTTATAGCTGTTGTATTTTTATAACTATACCAATACAATTTTGACAAAAAACTGACTTTTATTTATTATACTGTAATGATGTGAGCTAAGCTTTATAATGGTCATGTACGTAACATTCAGTCATGTACGTAACGTGCGTTATGATGTCATGAATGTAACTGTACAATTTTTCGCGGTCTTACCCAACTACCGTAGGTTACTACTTACAGTAGGTCAATGAACTTTTCTTTGGGGCACTACTACTTTCATTAGTAAGATTTCCGCATTCTTATGATACTTAAAAATGAGTTAATTATCTAGCGTAATTTATGACAATAATGAAGGTGATTTTCGAATTCGAACTAGGATAAAGTATGGCCATTTATTCGGTCACTCTAGGTATAAAGCGCGCACGTGCGCAAGCGCGTTTATGTGTGTCGTAGTACCTAAGCGGGCGGTACCTCGCGCGTGGAATGGCGACGCACAGTGTATTTTTCGGACCTAAAAATGGACACCTCTTTTTTATTTAACTAATCGTTTGTGTTCGTCATTTAGAACATCAGAGTAAAACTCCCGCGAGTCAGTTCTTCTTAGTTTTAGAGAGATAAATTTTTAAAAATCGAACTCTGAAACTTCAAAAAAACCATAGAAACCTACTTTTACAATGAAAAAGGTATGTGATTTTAATGATTCTTGGGGATATTATTCCTATGTAGGGTGAGTGGGGGGAAGATAGAAAACGGGGTAACACAAAAAGTTGTCCATAACGTCAGACTTAATGCAGTTTTTGCAGTGATGGCAACATTGTTAAGATCGCCGTTTTGTTACGTCGCACATCTCAATCAGCGTTTACCGCTTTGAGTGAATGGTTGTGTGAAAAATGCAAATTTCTGCGCAGTGACTTTTACGCAAATTAATCGAGTGTTTTAATCTTACCCCGTGTCCTGTAACTTTACTTATGAGGTGGGTACGAATGTTTTATTGGAATATCTACTCATTATTTTTAATTCTTAGTTGTGTTATTACATCCAAATATGGCTATTTTTCGTATTTTAGGATTTATTTCAATTTTCCATCTTTACCCACCAATATTTGACGGGGTAAGAAGAACATTTAAAAGTTTCGACCTTACCCCGTTTTCAAAAGTCATACAAATAGTCAGATGTTCTCAAACTGTTCATGATAAGATAAGTATACAAAATAAAATAATCGGTACCTACCCTTTTATGATGTTCTTATAGAATATCGTTTATGCAAAGTTTGAATGAATTAATTTTGTGTATAATTGATTAGTGATTACAAATATTATTGTTATAAATACCAACTTAGGACTACCGAATGACTATTCAATAATTTCATTTTGTCAATTCAGAATCACCATGCCACGTAACTACGTCCGGACATCTCTACGCGCAACTTCCTACACCCATGACGATATTGCTAACGCCATAGAGAAAGTAAAACGGAAGGAATCTTTATAATATAATACGTCATAGTGTGAAAGAACAAGACATCCCGAAAAATCCGTGCCGAAGTCGAGATTATTATGTTAAGAATTAAGGTACAACTTCGTAGCCAACTGCAAGCAGCAGCAGCAGCAGGCGACGTGTCGCCACGACACTACTGGTTTCTATGTGTTTCTATGAAATACCTTTCGTAGCTAGCGACACGTTGTTTTCATAGAAATACATAGACCCCAGTAGTGTCGCAGCGACACGTCGTATGCTGCTGCTGTCTGCAGTCGACTACGAACTCGTACCTTTAGATGTAATAAAGATTAAAATTGAATCTTTAAAGATATTGATCCTAAATATGGCAAATTAATGTAAGATAAGTGATTTGTTATTGCTTTTTTGCCTTTGAAGAGTCTTTTTATGTTTTTGTTATGGGCATGAAGCCATACATTTTTTATTTTTCTAAGATGTTGCTTGGATAACTATTTAATTTTGAAATATTTTATCTTTATGTCACTTTTATTTGTTACGTATTGCGCTACATTTGTAGACTCAGATGAAAGAAAAATGCAAACTCTCTGTTTTGTAATATCTCGGTAAATATTAGGATAAAGTAAAATTAAAGGATGTATTTGATTGATAGCAATGTTTTATTTTCAGTATAACCTTAAGCAATTAAAGTGGAAAGTTTGAGAACCTCTTTGTCAATCTTCCCCCGGTGGGGTAAGATTGAAATATATAAAAATATAAAAACGTTATATCTTTCTAAACTAAAGGAATTTTGACACTTCAGTCAGTTCTCAGTTTTTAGGGCACTTCAAACTATAGACTAGTGACCACCAACAGCGTCTGACAATCATTTAAACGATTTTAGAAACTATTTCGATCTTTCCCCATCACCCTTTCATCTTTCCCCTGGTTCATTTTCGTGATAAAAACATTTAATTTAATTTTTTTTATGCTTTGGAGCAGATTTAACAGGATGTTATCAATATGATAGAAAAATATACTCTTTGCTCTTTACTCAAACAAATAATTTTTTAGCATAAGCTCATATGTACTGTTCTACAAGACTTCAAATACAACACTGCTCATCTCATCAAAAAACCGTTCGATCTTGCCCCCACTCACCCTACATAAGGTATAATTTAAAAAAAGATTCACCCTAAAAGGTTGTACGAAAGTAAAGTTACAGCTTTTATTTTTAATTTCATACTTTATTTTTTTCCTCCGAAATGTATCATTATTCGGATTAGTTTTTTGACCAAAAATGTGCCTTTTATTGTTAGGCATTATCCCTAATAATTTCAAATCCGAATCTTGATATATCTCTGAAAAAAAAGAAATTTAAATTATTTTGATAGGGTTGTCACAGAAGAATTATAATTTTAAAATATAACATATAAATAACATATTAATTACCTTTTCTTGTATTTTGAATTTTAATTATATTTTTGTGTTGTAAAAAGTTGACAACCCTAGACACCAAATTAACAGAAAAATCTGAAAAAAATTTGAACTCCAGTAACTCTTAGATATATTAGAATTCGGTTGTGAAAAAAAACAGTATGATGCACATTAGTATAAATAATTATTTCCTATTTAAAATAAATCCGAATACCAATACATCCTCGCAAAAAAAAATAAAAACCTAAAAACAGAAAAAAATAATTCACGTTGTTCCTGTTGAATTAGGAAATATTTTCTTCGCAATTAAGTGTGTTGTTTATTGCTACATAACATACTAAAGTTTCAATCGATATAGTCTAACTGTTATTGAGAAATTAACGGTTTTATAAAAAATCACATAAAAAAAAAACTAACTTTAATATTTATTTTCTCCGAAACTAAGAAAGAACTGACTCGCGGGAGTTTTACTCTGATGTTCTAAATGACGAACACAAACGATTAGTTAAATAAAAAAGAGGTGTCCATTTTTAGGTCCGAAAAATACACTGTGCGACGGTGATTCTCCTCTTTTATGAATAGCTTCATTCTGAATTAGTGTCAGATGTAAACAACAAAAAAAAGGAGCGTTTATAATTATTGGCCAGGTACCGTAATTTAAATTGATTATTTACGTCTTTTATGACAACCTCCTGAATTATGACGAGGATGCAAAGCAACATCTTGAATATTGACTGAATCAGTGTGGAACTCGGAATCGATAGTAGTACTGTGATATTTAGGTTTCGGTTTTGTTCGATTCATGTACAGACGCCAGCACATCAACCTACCCGAAACTGTCAAATTTTTCCAATCTACTTTGAACCTTATGCTTTAGCGATAAAGTTGAAAATCTATTAAAGAAATTTGACAAATGGTAGTAGCACGATGTGCTGGCGTCTGTAGGTACATCATTGTATTTTTTTTGTAACTGTATAAGTACTCGAAATCAGTGAATGTATCGTTTGGTATTGACAATATGGCACTCTGAAATGAAACTAATACAGCCGTTTCGGTTTTTTAAATTTATATTTTTATAATTCTTTCTTTCTTTCTTTCTTTTTAGGGTTCCGTAGTCAACTAGGAACCCTTATAGTTTCGCCATGTCTGTCTGTCCGTCCGTCCGTCCTCGCTTAATCTCTGTGACCGTTAGTACTAGAAAGCTGAAATTTAGTACCAATATGTACCTATATCAATCACGCCGACAAAGTAGTAAAATAAAAATTGGAAAAAATGTTTTATTAGGGTAGCCCCCCTATATGTAAAGTGGGAAGTGATTTTTTTTTTTAATTTCAACCCTAACGTGTGATATATTGTTGGAAAGGTATTTAAAAATGAATAGGGGTTTACTAAAATTAACTAAAATCATTTTTTGATAATTTCGGAAATAATCGCTCCAAAAGTAAAAAACAATGTGTCCCCCCCTCTAACTTTTGAACCATAAGTTTAGAAACTATGAAAAAAATCTGCAAAGTAGAACTCTATAAGGACTTTCTAGGAAAATTATTTTGAACTTGATGGAAACAACAGTTTTTGTACAAAAAAGACAAAAAGTTGTACAAAATAATTTCTGGACTAAGTTTGTAGTATAAACGTATATGCAAGCATTTTTTTAACTTCGTTTACCTACATATTTTATTATCCTGAACGTATCCCTTTGTGTTCGCGCTAAAAACCGTCACGTTTCGGAGCGCCTGCCGCGGAGCGTGCAATGTTGCACGCTCCGTGTTCGCGTACGTACCCACTACCGGGAGCAGTTGCAGGAGCGCGGAGTGCTGCTGGAGCGCGAACATAATGGATAGGTACCCACTTTTAAACTCATAAGTGGGAACACTTATTGTGACGGACGGGAAACTACGGAACCCTACACTGAGCGTGGCCCGACACGCTCTTGGCCGGTTTTTTTTTTGTCTACTTTATAAAGTAAAGAAATCAAGCAGAGAAATTCGGCCAACTGCAGCTAACGCGACGCGTAACTAAAAATAGAACACGAAAAGTACCTACGAAAACAGCAAAGTGCAATCAAGGTCAACGTAAAATGATTTTAAAACTACGAGTACCTACCTATTTTTGTTGAGAATGCCATACGATTTAAAATCCTTTGACGTTTATTGATGGTTACCTGTTTACAAAATAATGTATTCGGTATTAAACTCTATGCTCCTGTAAATAATGTTTAAAATTAGTATTAGACGTTAGCTTAGCGCGCTTTCTCGCTCGTTCATCTCTAGCTAGGTACATCACTCCCGCCCGCGCGCATCAAGGATACGGTACCTGAAACCGTGTAACTACTACCACAGTACAATGCGTGCCACGAAAGATGAGACTTGACACACCACGTGGTTTGACATGCGCAGTACCTACACGATTTTAGGTATCTTTAGCGGTACCTATGAGGTCTGAGTGCGGGACGGGACCGGACGTCATAGGGGCGGCGGAAAGAGCGGGGGAGGCGGGGTCAAGTCTCATCTTACGTGGCACGCATTGTACCTGAATCAGTTTGAACCGAATATCATAGATCATGTGATACGATATCGGTATAGTGTCTCGTTCTAGGTACGCGGATACCTGATATAATATAGATTCAGTGCCGTACGATATATAGGTAGGTATTGGATATTGTACCGATACATAGATATTATCGATATACGATTTGTATCGCCCACTCCTACTAAAAGAAAGGGCTCTCTCAATAGGTACTTACCTACATAATGCAGAATGATTTTTATATCAGAAAATTTCTCGAAGAGTTCATGTGTAAGTTAGTACCTACTTACTAAATGCATGTAGGTACTTACTTGAACTTAGACATTCATTACAGTAATATCGAACCCAGGGTAGATCGCAGATAATCCTATCACTAAGTAATGCATTTTTTCTCACTTCATGATTAAATTGATAAAATATAACTCACACACCCACACACACACACACACACACAGCAAACCTACGATTCGAAACTTGTCAACAATATCACGCATGTTATAAAATTGGCCATCCGTTGACAAACAACGCCATCTAACGATCAAGATTACAGTAGATCTTGATCGTTAGATGATAACTGATAACTTTAGCAAAAATGTTGTTCTGTTTCTTGATGGTTCTTGAAATATCCTGTAGAGGGCGTGCCTCCGCCCGCGCACACATACAAAGATTTATTGTATTTTGTCAGGCCTAAATATCCTACAAATAGTGTTTTTTTATAAGTTTTTTACGATATGCGTCAATAATAGATCATAATCATTTAATGTACGTGCTTTTATTCTGCAAAAATCGTTTAAGTATCGAGATTTGTACCCCGATAGAATGTATGAAAAAGTGTCAGTATCCAATCACCTTAAGTGCAACTATCTTTACCACGGTAGGTCATGAAAGCACGGAAAATCTTAACATCGACTTTTAAAAAAATGACGTCATTACACAACGCCATCATCGAACCATTTATGAACTGGTTTTTACCTTAACATTTTGATGGCGTTAAAAGGGTTTGGTACCTACCAACACTAGGGACCAATTGCACCACAAACCAATTTACATCATCCTTCTGTCTCTATCATCTTCAAACGATTGACAGAAACAGAACGATATTTTAAATAGGTTTAACGCTAAACGTATTTAATGATTTCTAGTACCAAGCAGGCATAGATATGTAAGTAGGTACCTTTCTACATAACAGATTTTTGCTCTAATCAAATTGTCATGTAGGAACACTCCGTAAGTAAACAGTAACTAGATATAGGTTTACTAGGTCTCTGGTCTGCTATCACCAGGATACCTTCAATATTATGCTAAATTTACCGCCCCACAGGTGACACATAGGGACAATGGTATTGTGGGGTTCTGGTGTGGTAATGTACCGCATTTTAGCAGACGGAAGGACCGTTGCGATTATCATTTTGACGTGATCCTTTTAAGTACCTATTAGATATCTTTTTTACGACTTGCTCTGGGTCTGGGTGCAAAATGTGCAAGACAAAATAAGAGGGTTCAAAATAAAGTAACACAGTAACTGATAGGATCTCGTTGCTTTTCCATATACATACTTAGGTACCTAACAAATACTTTCGAATTTTTTCATTCTAGAAAAATAACACAGCATGACAGCAGGCGCGTGATGAGACACAAAACACGACATCCATTGGTTAAGAGGGCGCCTTTCAAATTTAAATTATTTTAGCAGCCCAATGCGAGCGATTTCGTACGTCTCGCCCGCGCCCCCTCTACTATTATATAATACGCGGTGGCATGGCGCGCAGCTCGCGGATTTACTGCATGAGTCGAGTTCGAGTTTGAACGGCGCGGTGCCCCGGCCGCCCAGCTGATCACAGCGATCTGTGCCGGAGACGGACCGTCTCCGGCACTGTCCGTCTTCGTATGGCAATAAAAATGTATGTCATTCAAATAAAGTTCAAATTCACGGAAGTATTTCCACGGTACTACGGATCGATGTGTAAAGGATAACACAGCTAAACAAACGAGCTCATTGTCGGTATACATACCTACATAATTATTGGAAGCTCCGTTCATAAACCTACAAGCTGACATACCACCAACATAGTAGGTAAATAGGTACTAGGGCTTCCATCCCGAGACGCGAGTTTCGAAATTTAGAAGCTCGTGTTTTTTTTTTCGTGGACGGTACAAACCCTCGCGTAGGTACTCAATCTATATAATTACCTAAAAGGTTAGTATGAAATAAAATGTTATGTAAATATTCATCAATGTTTAGTCATAGAACAAAATAATGTTTCCTTATAAACAAAAATATCGACCAAGCAAGTCGGGCCATGCATAATATAGGGTTCCGTAGCTGTAATTACAAACGACTGTAACATACTTTTTATGATGTAAAAAAAGAGTATTGTTTGCTATGGTATTTTTTTCTAAAGGCAAACCTTTGAACTAGGACGTCTATTGTCTATTTTGCTGTTTTATCTTTATTATTCGAAAAGTTATAATCACATTGTTCGCGAAATTATTTTAAAAGAGTTTTTACTAAGTTTTAGCAACGTGGAAGTTTCTAGGTTAGAAATGGCAGGGAGGGTGGGGGCACTGCAGTGCCTTGCAACGCCCCCTGGCATTGCAAGGCAGGCAATTTGGCGGGCCATATTTCGCAAACGGTATAACTGAAAAAAAGTGATGTATTAAATATTACCTTCGTTTAAATCAGTGGTTCCTAACCTTTTCAATATTGTTACCCCTGGACCTTTTAGGAAAACAGATTTTATCCCGACCTTCAAATGTTATCAATAAACAATTAATTAAATAAAAATAGTTCCTGTGATGTGGTATTGTATTACATTCACAATTTTTTATGTTAGGTTTAGTTTCGTTTAAATCGCATCTTAAGTGGTGTTCCACATTGAGATGGTTTCTGGCCTTTGTTCAGTACCTATAGGTAACCAAAGTTGAAAAATCACTCTCACATCTATAGGTGGTGGCAAAGGGTATTAGCATTTTTGAAGCTCTGTTAGCTTTAATAGGATAAAACAGATATGGCGAGGCGACCCCGATGACAGCTTGAAAGAGATGCCACATGCAGTTCTTACTACGCGGTGATTTATCATTTGTTCTTTTTAGCTAGGTATTTTATTAGATTAGGTCTTAATTATTAGGTTCTTTGTTACCCCCACAGAATAGCTGATTTACCCCCGCGGGGGTAATTACCCCCAGGTTCGGAACCACTGGTTTAAATAGACCTATTCAATTATACCCATCAAGCGGGGGTGCATTGAAAAAAATAATTAATCCCCATTTGTATCTTTAGGCTTGTAAAAAAAACCGGCCAAGTGCGTGTCGAACCACGCACAATGAATGGTTCCGTAGTTGGGAATGAGTTTATCCCAAGAACAAACTTAACATTGTAGTTGAAAATCATTTATTATGTATTGTATTTGAATTTGAATTTTGAAATCAAGCCTAACCTTTTCTCCCCTATCAACTCCAAATTATTTATACCGCAACCAAAGGCTGTTGAATGGCTAGAAATGGTTTTTAATTCTTTAAAAAAAATTAAGGTTTACATTCTTCTTTCGTCTGATTCTTCATTGATTTCTATCTGACCTGTCCTCTTCGTCTGGAAACCTACAAGATTAATGCATTTTATTACATAAATATAAAGCAGACAATAATAGCAATGCATGAATGTTCTGAAATAGTTGTATATTTTTGAATAGCTCCGATACTTTCCCATGGCCAAAGCCCTTTCATATAATATGCCACTTGACAGAACTTGTACGGAACCCTAAAAACTGTCAAATAAAGAATATTCTCCTTTTTGAAGTCAGTAAAAATGCGAGAACTGCAATATTATCGATGCATTCATTTCTATTACCTACCTTTGATTCTCAAAAACCAAGTCTTCGAGCTCATCATCGTCGTTCACTTCGTCCACGTCGTCGTTTTGGATTTGTTGAAACAATAAGATTTTAAACTTTTTGAATAGTAGCATTTGGGCCCGGCTTTGCTCACGTGGTACCTGAATAAAAAGTAACCTTAGTATTGAGCTTCCAGTCCCAAGCTCTGGGACTAGATTTTCAAGACTGTTGTCAGATTTTCACTGTCTCGGAAATTCCCGGGAATATCGAGACTTATACAGAATGTAATGGAATAGATACGCACAATGAAGAATTCCGTAGTTGGAATGAATTTATGCCAAGAACAAACTTAACACTGTAGTTGAAAATCATGTTCTCACTCGTAAACTTGTAAAGCCAATGTAGCTGTGATAGTTTTCCTTTTAACATCGTTATACTACTACCGTGAATTTTTTCACATATCGAAAAACAACCATTTAGCCCTAGAAGGACTTGATTTTAACTTTTTTTGATTTAAGATTTGCTGGGGAGGCAGCTACGATTACAATATACGGAAAGCATTTGTGTTGCAAAAAAGGGCCATTCGCACCATGGTTTGCATTCGTCAGCAGGAATCTTGTGAGGGCACTTTGTAAATTTGAATATTCTCACTGTACCTCCCCTATACGTATTGATGCTCCTAACACATTTTTCTAAATATGTACAATCAATATGAGACTGAAGAAGAAAGAAAGCTTAGAGAGAGTACGAGATGAAAAGATTTTAAATCCACTAATATTCCTAAACTTAACATAGTCGAACACGGTACCTGCCACATGTCAGTGAAAATCTTCAATAAACTTCCCGTTGATATAAAATTATTACTTTATAAAAAGGACTTCAAGGCTAAATTGAAGCGTTATCTACTGGAAGGCTGCTATTATTCTATTAATGATATTTAAATTGTAAACATACATAAATTAATTATACTAAAAATTTATCATGATTGTTAATTTTGTTAGGTACTATTAGTCTTAAAATCTTCTATTGTTCTTATACATTCATGACATATAATTAAGTAATTGACATTGGACATCTGACATTGGCTATACCGGGTGTTTTTGACAGCCCTCCACAAAAACACAGGATTGATTCAGCTCCTTATTCTGAATCATATCCCACTGGAAATTTTCTCAGGAAAAAAAAAATTATGCCGTTTTTTCTGCTGATATTCCTTTATTTCAATGTAAAATTACATTCTCTGTATGCAACACTCCATTTATGTAAATAAAACAGCTGAATTCAAAAAAACAGCAATGGATGTTGCGCCGGGGAGCGCGCGGGGCGCGGGGGCAGCCTCGCTCAAGCTCGCTGCGCTGCCGTCCGCTACGTGCGTTTTGCCACACGGTAACGATACATTGCGTGCACGGTAATAAAACAAATCTAGTTTATTGGATTCCCCTTAATGTTCCTGAAAGAATTTCATGTACCGGTTATCTTAATATGATGTACCACCCTATCAGTTTGCGGAGGGCTGTCAATAACACCCTGTATTTAATTATTTGTAACAGTATTACTCTAGTTATTTAAATGACATTTATTTATTATTATTACTATTCCTCATATTAATTAAGTGGCATGTTTTTAATGTTGTTTTATTTTTTTTGTATTTTTTAACTTATAAAATATTTTTTAATATTCGACACAACGTAAAAATTGTTATGAATGAATCAATAAATAAATAAATAACAAAAATCAGCACTTTAAAGCTTATTACACTGGCCTGCAAAACTAAGTATCACACTTTTAAAATTGGAATAACTTTTTAAGTGCAGAAGATATACTTTCGAAATAAAAAGGACTCGAAAAAGAGTTTAATTTTGTATATAAAAACTTCATAGTCGAGAACCTTCTTTTAAGAAATGGCTGAAAAGAGCTTTAAAAAGAAAAATAATCTTTTTCGAATTACAATTTTACCAATAATTTTTTGTTTCTGTTTTTTTTTTTCAAATTTTTTCTTGATCGATGAGTCTTGTTACAAAAGCTAAGTTAGACAACAGCACATACATTTTATTTATCATGCCTCTTTCACCTGAAGAATGCGCTAGGATCATGACTTTTCTGGAACTAGGCATCAGTATGCGTTGTACTGCAAGAATGGTGGGTGTGACGTTACGAACGGTCCAGAAGGTGAAACAAGGGAACGAAGAGACTGGAAACCATCTGAGGAGATCTTGTAATGACTGACCCAGGTGTACTAGTGCCCAAGAAGACCGTTATATTGTTTCCACTGTGTTGAGAATTCGCCACCTTAATGCAGTTGAAGTCCAGCAACAGCTTCTTCAGACCCGAAGGGACTACATTAGTGACAGTACAGTGAGAAGACGACTTGCTGAAGCAAATTTGAAACCCCGAAGACCAGCGAGTGGCCCCAAACTCGAGAGAGAGCATCGAGTAGCGAGACTGCGATACGTCATACGCCCGTGAACACATACAGTGGGATGAAGAAGAGTGGTCAAGAATTTTGTTCACAGATGTGTTTCGATTGTCACTTTACACTTTCGATGGAAGGCGAAGTGTCTACAGGCGGCCTGGTGAGCGATACCTTCAAAACTGCTTCTCAGGAAGAGTCCAGTACGGTGGAGGCAGTGTACATGTATGGGTTGGCATATCTTCAGAAGGTCGCACAGAGTTAGTGGCCATAGAAAATGGCACTCTGACTGGGGAAAGTTATGTCCAAGAGATTCTCAACGAGTATGCAGGGCCGTATTTAGCAAATATGGGTGATGGATCGATGATAATGCCCGGCTTCACACGACTCAGGTTGTGCAAGAGTATATTCAGGAGGTACGTATCAGCGTGATGGCTTGGCCATCAAGAAGTCCTGATTTAAATCCGATTGAGCACGCCTGGGATGAGCTAGGGAGGCTAGTCAGAAGCCGTAGACCACCACCTACCACCCTCAGGGCACTAAAACAGGCCCTGATTGAAGAATGGGAGAATATTCCACAACATCAGCTCTGAAACCTCGTGTTCAGTATGCCAAACCGGCTCGAAGCTGTAATCAGAGCCCGACGAGGCAATACCAGTTATTAAAAATTTAATAACATGTAACTGCACTGTACTGTATTTTAAACACTAAGCTTTTTATTGTTTTAGATATTTTTTAAGTTAAAAATGTTACTAATGTATAGTTAACTAGTTTCAAAGAAAGCCGATAAAATTTTCTACAAAACGTTTTTTTTATTTTAAATTTCTAAATTCTATAATTTAGAAAAAATATAAATTTTAAAAGTGTATTACTTAGTTTTGCAGGCCAGTGTATTTCACAAACTGATCCCTAAATCGAAAAATGATTTTCACAAACCCGCAAGATTTTTTTAAGAACCATCCAACGGTACAGTGCGCTTCAAAGTCAAAGTCAAAGCATTTATTTCAAATAGGCACATTAAAGGCACTTTTGAACGTCAAAAATTACAACAAATAGAATTGATTCTAGTCGCCCATTCCAAAAGGTAGTTTTCGTATGGAGAAGAATGGGCAAGAAACTCCACCGTTACTCTTTTAAAAATGTTTTACAATATTTTGTATACATTAATTATATCATAATAATATGTGAAGACGATGCACCTAAAATAAAATTACTATACCACAATAGGTAAAAGAATTAAAAATGAAACCATGACATATAAATTAATTATCTGATAGATGCATGGTGCTCACATATTTACAAACATGGTAAAAGTAAACGATTTTCATTTAAATAAAATAAAATAAAAAATACAAGTAATAAGTCAGGGTGTGAGTTAAGTAGTTACAGAGTGTAATTGAATTTAAATAAAAAAATATATATATATAAAATATAATATTTACAATTAAATTAGCAACCCGTTTGATTTTGTCTAGACTCTAAGATTGTCCTATGGAGCAGGACCAGCATGTTTCCAAGCGTTCTTATCTTGGATATAATCTTCTAATTTATAGTATGCTTGTTTACAAAGTGTACGTTTAGGTAATGTAAGTTTTAAATTTTCTTTCATTTAATTGCAATATATCACAAGGTATTTTATTGTAACATTTAACACAGTACCCCATAAAAGATGTGTGTACCTTGGCTAAGTGCTTCATTAAGTGCTTACCCCTCCAAAAGACATGTGCGTTCAAATCCGTGATAGGCCCAAGTTGGTTTTTGTATTTTGCAAAAACATTTTATTTTAATTAATTTATTGTTTTAGTGAATAAATAAGTTTAAGATAGTACTTATTTATTTTTTAAAATTCTGTTTTTATTATTGTTTTTTTCAATAAAACGTTAATACTTTTATTATTACGAAAACGACAAGCAATAATAGGGTTAACATTTACGAACGTTTTATTCATCGTCTAAATAGACTAGAGGTTTCAAGACCGCTTGCCGTGCCTATGAGTGGAAGTTCAAATCATAGCCACGAAAAGTGCTTTTTGTTCATTATAATTATTATTTTAATATATTTTTCTATTTTGTTTTAGTAATTATTTATAAAGAATTAAAAAATAAAGAAAAATAAAATACCTTAATAACCATATAATAATATTTATTATTGCTATTATTTAACAAAACTATGATCTTATTTTACAACAAAGATTTATTTTGATTTGATAATTTTATTTACAGTTATCATAATATACTATTTTGCCAACTGACACAATTGGGTTCCTAGACAAGTGGCATCCTATTAAGGTAAACGATAAAATAGTAAGCGGTAGAAATATTTTAGATTGACATAACCTAACGAAATGTCACGTGACCTGTCATGTCGTCTCAGCATACAAATTTGACATTTGACAGTCTGACAAGTGACATCGAAAGAGACAAGTTTTGAAGCGTTTGCAACTTGTCTAGGAACTAGAAGTTAGTTTGGCAGGATTACAATCATGAGCATAATAAGTGAATAAACATGTTATCAATAGATAATCAATTAACATCTCTTATTAGCTCATGATATCTACTTAGAATATTTTGCTATACAAAGTAAAATAGCGGAATCAAATGAGTTAAATGTCTTCGTTGTTTATTTTTTTGTCATACTTAATTAATATAACTGCTATTTCTGGGCAAATCGCAATCGTTCTCTTCGATGTTCTTCTGTTAGACATATTTTGCAGGTCGATAACTGTGAATGTTCGCTGCGTGTAAATGTCTTCGAACCGTGGACAGAGAGATATTCCATGCCGTTGCGAACTGTAACGAGAGGATGTAAACGGCGGTGTAGTGTGAACCTTAACAATATCCAGATGATGTTCAGATTGGTCCGTATAGATCCCAGTAGTTCTCCGACCCATGGTCATTGTCTTAGCATCGCCGGTTTCTTGAAATCTGCGCACCCATAAGCGCACCGTTTGTCTCTGTATAGAAAAAAATGGTTTTAAATAAGTTATTAAATACCACACACAAGATACCGCAAATAGCTCAACAAGAAAAAATCGGAGAACACAATTAATATTATAATGAACTTACTGCTATGCCAAGCTGTCTCGCAAATCCTTTTATGCTCACATTTTGTTCACACAGAACAACTATTTTAGTTCTCATAAAATCATAAATCATTTTAAAAATTAATGAATAAATCGTAGTCGTTTACTCTTCGCCGTTTTAAGTGAACGTATACATCAAACGTTATAGTTATAACTTGAGGGTATGGATTAATTTTATAAAGACAACGTATGTAAGTAAAATAATTAATGGATACCCTCAAATTATAACATCTATCGATTAGACATCCCACCTAAAGATAAAATGACTCAGACCATAGTAGATAACAATTTCAACGCAATTCATATGGGCTCGCTGGCTAGTTCGTCAAACTGCCGGTATGAGTATGACGACGTTCGGTGATGCGATGGTTCGAATCTGAGTCGAAACAATGGGTTCTTTTTGAAGTATTCTTTAGATTATTTGTAAGGAATTTAATGTGTAACATTTTAAAACTTGAGGGGTTAGCACATACTGACGCTGTCTGTACCATGGCTAGACGAGAAAAAAAATACATGCCCACCTTACGTGTAGAAGAGATAGCATAAAAATTTTTTTTTTCAATATTTTTTTTTCCCACTTTGTCGGCGTGATTAATAATGTACGAGTATTATATCCATGCGAAATTATAGTTTTCTAGTACTAAGAGCCTCTGAGCTAAACTTCGGACGGACATGGCGAAACTATAAGGGTTCCTTTTTGACTCCGGAACCCTAAAAAAGAGAAAGCCATCATGGAAAGATTTTTTTTCTTTAAATAAAATTCATCAGTTTGAATAAGTAATATTAATTAGTAAAAATATCAATGATTGAACTAGGATGATATTATTTTGATACTTATTGTATTTTTACCCGCATTATATAGGTAGATAGGTAGGTACACACGGCTACGTATCAAGCTATACATTTCCAGTACCTATAAGCTGACCTCTCATTGTACGGGAAAGATTCAATCATGTTTCATTATGCGATTTAAAATTTACATACATAAATACAAAGCATCACGCCTGTATTCCCCGATGAGGTAAGCAGAGGTGCGGGAATAGAACCCAGGACCTCACGCTCAGCAGTAGCGCTTGCGACCGCTAGACCAACGAGCCAGGTAAAAAAAATATTAACGGGGATTAAAAGTTTACTTACTTTTTTTCCCTAGGCAATAGACATTCGAAATACCTAAGTAGCTAAGGAAATAAAAGAATTGATACCGTTATATAAATCGGTAGTTAGGTACAGCCGCCAGCACATCAAGCTATCCGAAACTGTCAAATTTTCCCATTCAACTTTGAACCTTATGCTTCAGTGATAAAGTTGAAAATCTATTAAAGAAATTTGACAGATAGTAGTAGCTTAACATGCTGGCGTCTGTACTTACTTTTTTCTTTCGTTCAGAATACGGAGTTGTTCCCTAAGACGTTTTGTGTTTTTCTTTTTCCGAGAGTTTTCTTTTTGCCCATCTTTATTTACACTAAATAATGATAATAATTTATTATGTTTACACTAAACGGGTTTAACTCCTTTTTACAGTAGGTAATACCTACCACTAAACAAAATAAAAATGTCGAAAATAGTCCTCTCTCTGTAATGTCGCCAAACATGTTCGTCCTGTAGGACGAACATCCATCATCATCGAACGCTATCCTTTTCAATTTATTCAATCAGTCTGTAGACTGATTGAATAAATTGAAAAGGATAGCGTTATTACTACCGCGTGCAAAACAAGAGACAGAAAGAGAGTATGCTCGCTTAGAATAAAATGACGCAAGCGCCAAATCACTTAATTGCTAATTACGAGAAGAACGAGTAGAAAAATAAAAAAATAAATCGACACGATTTGAGATAATATTATTACCTATCTATTAGTTTAAAAATCATCATTAAATTCCATAGGGTTTCAGAGATCTAACTCAAAATAAGTGCAAAACGAGGTTTTTTCGTCATTTTTTTTATCGAGATTTTTTTATCCAATCGTGTTTTCGCTTCAACAAATTTAAAGATTATAAGTCCAAGTTTAATGTGTCCAAATAGCAAACTCTCAAGTCTTACAGATACCGAAATCCAGATCGCACAATATCACCAAAACAGCATCATATAGACTTAATAGCCGGAAGTTACTTATCCACACCAGCTCGCAGAGACTAGAGTCCACGTGACTGGCTCATGTCCGTTAATATAACGATTTGAGTCTTTCTGTACACAGCAAATGGTACATTTTACTGTGTTTCAAGATCAGCGTATAGTCCCTTTTATCATTATGGTCAAATTGACATACTAAGAAACCCTGGGAATGTCCAGAGGTATGTACCTACCTATATAGGGATTTGTAAAAAATTGTGCATTTATCAAAAACAAAAATATCCATACTTACGTTACCTAATTATTTACTTACCTACAAAAAATAAAAGGAACCTCTTTTCATCCCCTCATCTCGGAAAGAGTATTTTTGCTCTTCGATATCTGAGTGCAAAAGCTGTTTTTATCCGCTAGAGGATAAAGTAAATTGAATTTAGAACATCGTGTGCACTAAGTTTGTGAATTCAAAACATGATTAAACCTATTTACTTCTACCTCCATGGTGCCGAATTTATCATACAACTTTTTTTTTTTAAAACTCAGACTTAGAACCTTCTTGATGTACTTTTTTTTAATTTGCTTTCCGCGCGCAATTTTCTTTTCACGTCATATTGTTAAAACCTAAGAGCCTGTCCAGAAAGCGCGATTTACGCGCGTGTCCACTCGCGCGTAGGCACTCGCGCGTTCTCGAGATACTAGAGCTACATACTCGTACATACATACATCTCGTCCAGATGCTCTCGCGCGTTACCTCACACGCACGTAAAACGCTTGCAATGAGCGGGACTCTCGACTCTTGCATGCATATTAATTTTATTAATTTATCTACTACAATACTCTTTACGTTACAGGTTGTTCTTATTATTGGTATAAACGGAGCTTGTCGAACCAATGAACTAACACAACTTTATGTCAAAAACATTGAGAAACATTCAGATGACTTACCTACTATTAATTAATGGGATATTATAAGTCAAGCCACAAAATTATTTATTGGCCACGTGATTAAACTTCTAATTTTATAACTAAGCAACGGGAAAATGACATAGCCTCTAATAAACTAATTCGTCTTTTTTACAACGCCAACTAAATTGTATTCTATAGAAAGCGTCAAGTAACGATCATCAATTATTGTGACTTGTCCTTCTTATTTATACATTGCCACCTATTTACTAATGGGGATTGTCCAAAATTTCTAACCATTATATTTTATTTTTTGTAAATTTAGAGCATTTTGAGAAACTAATTTGAATATTTTGATGATTGGCTCAATTTAATAGTTATTTTAATAAAAATTATTTAATTATTTTAAGTTTTTAAGGTAGGTGACGTCATCCAGTGGCATAAAGATTAAGTGCCGTTGCCGTACTAGTACATAATTAAAAATTTTAATCTATCAACACAACGTCAACAATGTCACATCTGTCAAAGTTTCAATAGGCCGAATATTTACAAATGGTTTTTTTATGTGTAAGTGTCCTCCAAGGAATATACTACTCTCTATCGTCACTAGAACAATCGACGCGGCCGCCGGCCGCGGTCGCCGCGTGCTTTATTATTCTATTTCTAAGTAGAAATAGAATAATAACGCACGCGGCGACATTATTACTATTATTGCTGCAAGTTGGAACAAAGCACTTCCTGTATTCCATAACTCTTCCAGTATATTAAATATTGTCGAGTGTTGAAATAATGTATGTAATGTAATAATGAGAATGTGAAATGAACAAGAATGTTTATATTTATGACATATTTACAATAATTTGACATTTGACAGATTGTAGACAATACTTGCCTCTTACTTTTTATTTTCTGAGGCAACGATACAAAACTGTACGGCCAGTCGTACGTAATTTGAAGGGCAAAGAAGGTCAATCGTATTTTATCAAAAATATCAATAACATATGAATATTTTTCAAAATTAATTAGTCCGTAATGATCAGTAACGCTATTCCTCGAAATGGTTTTTCAATTACAACATTTAAAAAAATATGAACAATGCCCATTCGGCCACGGATTTTACATCTCGTCACCATTATACGTTGTACAGCTTCAACACAATGTCCTCAAAAATATACAGCGTGGCGCTACAATGGTGACATTAATTTAACACACGTGTAGGGCTAGTGCCCTTTAATCATATTAATTTTAGTAGGTTAAAATAACTCGTAAATTGAAAAAAAAAAATTTTTCAAACAAACTAAATGATAAAAATGTAACTAAAATTGGGATCACCCTTGCAAAAAATCATTCATGAAATTACTTACCTACGTTACGCTGGCTTACGTTAACTCGGAGCGGCAACGCGTCGCTTCACGCGCTGCCACTTTTCGCGCTTTAATATGGACGGTACTGTGAGTGTGATGAACTTGAAAATGCCTAGCGCTCTGGCGGAGGCTAGTTTTGGGTTGGTTTTGGAAATATTGTAGCACATTTTCAGTTAACTGGATTGGGTTTTGTCGTGTAGGTGGTCGATCAGGGCGTTGAGACCTAGGATCCACTGGCCGGTTTTCGCGGATGCGCTGAAGAGCTCCTACAATAGTGCGAAGGATTAGTAGGACATTGTCTTGAACCGCCATATCTCTCGCGATATGTCCATAAGGACATATCGCGAGAGATATGGCGCAAAAAAAAATGCCGAATGCCGATGCGAATGGCGAAATGCCGCTCTTGCGATAACGCAAGAGCGGCATTTTGACGACATTCTCCGTAAATTAGGATCATGTCCGCATATTCAGCTTCTGTGTAGTTCGGATGTGTATTTGCCATCACGTTCTCAAGTTTACACAAGCACTAATAACACAAATAAAAGCGTCCGTATCGCAAGAGATGTCAACGTACCTACCAAAATAAGAAAACGAAAACAAAACAAAGCGTCTTTATCGCAGTAGCATAATCTAATTACTCATTAGTTCATTACACAAAAATAAATAAATAAAACAATAGGTAAGCGTCTTTTTCGCGGAAACATTCACAAAATTAGTCGACGTAATTATGTGCACTACTGTGAAGAAGTGTGTCAAGGGCACGAGTTAGGCTAGCACTAGAAATGCAAAAAAAAGAATTGGATTTCGCTGCGACGCGTGCCATCCCCACCACGAGATATCCCTTTGTCGGCGAGCGGGCCGCTCGCCGACAAAGGGATATCTCGTTCCTAGTATTGTTTATTTATTTTAATTTCATTGATGCGATGTTATGATCCGTGACCTCGGCAAATGACCGCTGCGCGACAGTTCTTTAAGTACAGGTTGCTCCAAAATGCTATTTTAGAAAACTTTAAATAAATCCGCAAATAATAACGTTTAATGGAAACATAATTTCTTCATGAAACGAAAATGTGATAACGTATATGTGTGTTAAATTAATGTCACCATTGTAGCGCCACGCTGTATAATTCTAGCTTGTACAGACAGCATCATTTATTATAACTTATCATGTAAAATAATACATCATATTCTTTTATCGTGAAAATAGCCACTGCATGATTTGGCGCGAGTACGCGAGACCACAGATTACTAAATAGTTACTACGGCGAGACGACAGCGACCGGCCATTTGCACCAATCAGAGAGCGCCATTTGATTCATGTAACGACGAGTTTACTATAAGTAAAATGGTGGTAATTCAATAAACAAATCGATTTTTCAAAAATGAAGTCTTTTATTTTGTCTCTCCTCAATAGCTTCTGGTAATATTAATGGGTGCGTCTCATAACGTATAAACTCAATTGGTCTAATTTAATTTTATTATCGTTCACAAGATATAATCAACGTGAGATATACCACCTGTTGATATAATTTCTTTACATATAAAATTTATTTAAGTATTCTAAAACTTAATTAGTATAATGTTGTTTGATATAACGTTTATGTAATCGAAAATCATTAGGTCTAACGTTTAATATATATAAAAAACGTCATTATGGTTAACACCCCGACTCAGAGTACCCCGACTCGGATAGGTTAGGTTAGAAGGCTAAGGCGGGAGCTCCGCTACGCTTCGCTCCCGCCTTAGCCTTCGTGGTTATTTTTTTTTAAACCACCCATAAATAGGAGCCCCGCGAAGCGGGGCTCCGTCGACCTATCTTAGCACAGGTGGTAATCAGTTACTAGTTATGTTTAATATCTTCTTAGGTTACTATTACCTATAATTTAAGATTAAGATTTTGTTGTTATATCATCTATTTACTTACCCAATATTGGCCAATATACTATTTGATGACATTTTTAGCAAAATTTTGACGATCAATGAATGTGGGATGAGTTATATTTTAAACGTACCGAGTTAAAAAATTAGAAGCTGTATAAATATATTTTGTGATGTCATATATTACTATTTTAGAAGTTTACTGTTAGAATGCATGTCACAAATTTAGATGCTAGAAAATAACCATCATACTGAGTTGAATTTAGATTGGCTTACATAGAAAATAACTAGTGGCTAAGATAGTATTATTTAGATGCTCGTTAATTGTGGCTGACTTAGTAATTTAGAAGGCAACATAAATTTTTAGAGGCGAATAATGCTATTAAAAAGAAGCCTGTTTAAATAGCACCCTTAATTAATTTACCCAATACAAAGACAAAAAGAGACCGCAACTTCGTCATTCGCAAGGAATACGTAACAATTGTTACGCCCGCCTAACACTCCAATCAATCGATTTTTTCTACAATATCGCAACGGAAAGTGTGTTAGACAGCCTCAGTATCCGACGAGAAATAGCAACATTTCTTGAACTTCCAGAACCCCTGTTGTACACGGGTCATTGTTTCCGACGAACTTCAGCCACACTTTTGACCGATTCAGGAGCTGATCTCCTGTCCCTTAAGCGCCATGGAGACTGGAAGTCCAATGCGGTCGTAGAGGGATACATAGAGGATTCCATCCAAAATAAGTCTAAAATATGTAAAGGCATCGTAGGAGCCATTACACTGAAAGAGCCTCAGTCAGATCCAACCAACTGCAACTGCAACTTGTTCCGACTGTCAACCCTCGCCTTCGGCTGCGCCTCGGCTCGGGTAGACATTTGTCGGAACTCTTTGCAATGACAACCTTTCCGCACTTGTAATGAAATATACTATTTTAATACAGTTGCTCAAAAAGTGGCGTATTGCAGTTACGTATAGCGTTCGGGAAGTGGGCTATTACATACTCGTGCTTTTTTTTTACCTTTCCCGAACTCGTGCGTAATCTTTCCCAACTGTCAAAATAATGTCTATTAGTAAGAAAAACCAACCATGAAGTTTTTACTAAAAAAATTCATAGAAGTTTTTATGATTCATGCAAATACGTATATTTCTAAAAAGAAGCTACTAATTTGTTTCAATATCAGATTTAATGATTTGATTGAATGAGTTAGGTTAGGTTTCATTTCATTTCATATCAATAAAAAAATTCTACTGAAGACTTGGCTGTATGGGCATAGTTCCCTTTGCCTACCAGAATGGGTGAAGAAAAAAAAATCGCTGCTTATATTCTACGGTTGGCGCCATTTTTCAGAAAGTTTCTTTATTAAATTGCTTCATTTTTTCGCAACTGTATTAAAAATAGTCGTTCAGTACACGTGTGAAACCGTCATTGCAACTTGTTCCGACTGTCAACCCTCGCCTTCGGCTGCGCCTCGGCTCGGGTAGACATTTGTCGGAACTCTTTGCAATGACAACCTTTCCGCACTTGTAATGAAATATACTATTTTTTGCATTTACTCATTTCCTCGCTGAGGTGGGATGAAAAGTTACGTGTTGCATTCGAGTGCAAAGATTTTTCACCTCGTGCTCTTTTGATTGCCTCGCTTGCTCGGTCATCAAAATTGAGCAAACTTTGCACTCTTGTATAACAAATAACTATTGTATAAATAAATAACTTACAGCCGGTCGATTCTGTAAAAATCTCACCGTGAAAACTTAGGTGATGTGAGTTTGTTTTTACTAGGAATTGACACTGTTGATAGCTCACTTCACCTATGTTTTCACGGTAAGATGGTTACAGAATCGCACTGCTGATAGCATATCTACGTACGTCACTAGATTATTTTCTCTATAAACTACGTTTGAGGCGATAAATACAATCAGAAACCAATTAAGATTCTTGTTCAATTGTTCTCTTATTTTGAAGTAGTACAACTTAAAATGAATAAATTTGTTACGTTTCTTTGTTTTCTTGTAAGTTCTTGTAACGCCCGACCAAATAATATCTATCCACAAAACGTGGTAACGGTTCCAACAAACTGTCCAGATGGACAGGCGTGGGTAAACGGCGCATGTCGCGAGATCTGGAGGAGGAACCTTGTCACGGTACCCACTAACTGCCCGCCAGGCCAATCATTTGTTAATGGACAATGCCGCGACGTTTGGTCTACAGCCCTGATAGAAGAGAGCGACCTCAGGTGAGTTTTATTTTGTACCTAATTTTCAATACATGTTACATGACCATGCCTTGGCTCTCTATGTAAGTACGTAGAGTTACATACAAACGGGCTCACTGTACCTATTTTATCTTATTACCATGGCCATGTTCTACGTTTACAGGGTATAGAGATAAGATTCAATTAAACTTATCTAAAGTGTAAACGTCGGCCTGTGTCATTTGTGTGATGGTTTTATTTTACCCAGTAGTTACTCAAATGTTATTTAAAATAGGAGAGCCTAGCAGCCAGGCAAATGCCCAGAGCGACAAAATTGATGGCGCCGGGCGGTTGCACGAAGTCCTTAATTTTCTCGCTAGGAGAGATATCTTATAAAAATTACCATGCTTAGGCTTTTCTTTAAAAATGCTACTTTTGCGGCTGTTAACCCTTGTCCCTTAGATGGACCATAATACATATTTTAAAGTGCTGTCTTGTCTTATAATTATTATGCTGTCTTCTAAAAAAATTATAAGATAGTACTTAAGCAAGCCAAGCCGGAAGAAAGAAGAAGAAATACCTAAATAGGTATCAAAGAAAGAACCAACTCTTTCGTTATTGTTGCACGCCACAAATAATACTTGATACATGGCGACATTAGTTACCACTAGCGCCATCTAGTATCGGGTAGCGGAATTAGTGCCTTGGTACTAGGACCTTGACCCTACTTGACCTCTTTCTAAGTACTAGTAATTCCGAGAACTATCGACGTCGAGTCAGTCGGGACCGCTATGTACTCGAACATACTATTACTAGATGTTTATAGAATAGCTCTGTGGCACTATATAAGGCGGGCGCGAGCCGCGAGACATAGTTTTGAATACCTAAGCGATACATGCGATTACATCGAAAGTTTGAGTTGTAATTAGTGTTGGTGAGTAGTGTCATTTTTTTGGTTATTAAATCGGCAGTTTTTATTGTCAAGAACCCCAAGCTCGTAACAATTGGTGTCAGAAGTGGGATTTAAAAACCATGCCGATTTTACCCAAAGACGACATGGAGGGTATCCGTACCCGGAGTCAACGCCAGCAGGAGACGGACCAGAGGCGATTCGGTGGAACAACGCCACAGAGGTCGGAAGGCCAGCTACCAACCACGGAGGCCGGCCCGTCCACAGCTGCTCCAGCATCATCAGCACCAGATTTTGCTGCTCTGATGATGATGCTGTAGGAGCAGGCCCGCCGACAGGAGGAACAGGCTCGCCGACAGGAGGAACAGGCTCGTCGGTTGGAGGAACAGCTCCAGCGGGACAAGGAGGAACAGGCTCGCCGACAGGAGGAACAGGCTCGTCGGTTGGAGGAACAGCTCCAGCGGGACAAGGAGGAACAGGCCCGTTGGTTGGAAGAACAGCTGCTGTGTGACAGGGAGGAACAGGCTCGTCGACAGGAAGAACAGGCCCGCCGACAGGAGGAACAGGCTCGCCAGTTGGAGGAACAGCTCCAACGTGATAAGGAGGAGCAGGCGCGCCGCCAGGAAGAGCAGATGCTCCTTATGAAGGACCTTCACGCTACCTTCGGGAAAGACATGAAGGAGATGAAGGATAAGGTTGCTCAATATGACAATCGCCTGTCGGAAGCTGAAATCCGAATCGAGCAAGTGAATAACCGGGTTGACAACGTGATGGCTGACGTGAAGCAAACCGTGATGGCTGACGTGAAGAAAACGCTGGACTACCTTAAATTGGGGGATGGAATCGCAGCTCCCGTAGCTACAACACCTTCGCTACGTGGATTCAAAGTGCCACCGTTCGACGGAACTTCTTCCTGGTCGGCCTACAAAATCCAGTTCGAGGCTGTCATGAAGGCGAACGGGTGGAATAAAAGTCAGGCCATGACTGCCCTCACCCTGGGCCTGCGCGACCAGGCCTTAACTGTCCTGGAAGCTCTCGGTAAGGAAGTGACTTACGAGCAGCTCCTTGAGGCATTGGAGGCTCGGTATGGCGACGCTCACCTGGAACACGTGTTCCGTGCGCAGCAACGATATCTGAACGCCATTCAGTATGAACATGGCGTATCTTTTTTTATAATATCATTGAATATTTTAATATTATTCTGTAGAATTTTAATCTAAATGTCATCGAAAAATCCCTGTATAGGTAGCCACACAAATTATGAATAACTATTTCGTACATGACTGTACCTGCGCAAGTTCCCCACTACTGACACTCGTCAAGTCTCTTCTTACGTGGCACGCATTGTACACGTTTATTAGGGATGTAGGTATGTACCTACTTGTTCTCATCGTGAGACACAACATGGCAAAGTCTGTACATTTGTATATCTATATCGTCAAATCAATAATGAGGCTTATATAGTTTAACTAACTTTTACAAAAGTTTCTTATTTATCTCATTATTTTTATTGAAAAGGATTCAACCATCTGGCTCTCAGAAAAGGAAGCTAAAAAAACGAAGACTGAAGAGGCAAAATCGCTTGCTGGATCTTTATCCAATTACTTTTCGAATTCTGAAGAGAAGAAAAGTGGCGTTGCCGACGAAATGAACGAAACAAACATAAACACTTATTTATACATAATGTGAACTGAATAAAAAGCTTGTAAAACTACATTTTTTTAAAGCTGGGGGGCCTCATGTAGCTTTGCCGCCCCGGGCCTCTGACGGGCTTAGTCCGCCACTGGGTAACATACAGACAGACGGACAGAGTTTCTTTTGAATTTATAATTAGTATGGATTTATCTTTTGAAATTAGAAACTAGTATTTGCTCATTTGTTTTAGCTAAACAAATTGCAGAAATTTCAGGCGACAGTAAATTTCTATTTGAAAGACGTAAATTTAAAATTATTAACTGTCTGAAGAAAATTATCGACACATTATTGACACGGAACAGTTACAACCCTATTCAAATTATTGTATTCAATATAATTAAGTGAAAACTGAGCTCTAATGACACTTAAATATGATGAGAGATTAACGAAATCATTTATTCTAAATATAATATAGTATTAAAAAACCGGCCAAGAGCGTGTCGGGCCACGCTCAGTGTAGGGTTCCGTAGTTTCCCGTCCGTCACAATAAGTGTTCCCACTTATGAGTTTAAAAGTGGGTATCCATTATGTTCGCGCTCCAGCAGCACTCCGCGCTCCTGCAACTGCTCCCGGTAGTGGGTACGTGCGCCAACACGGAGCGTGCAACATTGCACACTCCGCGGCAGGCGCTCCGACTCGTGACGGTTTTTAGCGTGAACACAAAGGCGAGCGCAGTGTGTCAACGGGGAGCGCATGTAGAAGTGCGCGCGACGTATCCATTGAAGCGAGGAGGAGCGAGCGCGGAGCGCTGCTGGAGCGCAAACATAGTGGTAACCCAATGTTTTTGTTTGAAAAAAGATACGTTCAGGATAATAAAATATGTAAACGAAGTTAAAAAAAATGCTTACATATATTATTATACTACAAACTTAGACCAGAAATTATTTTGAACAACGTTATGTCTTTTTTGTACAAAAACTATTGTTTCCATCAAGTTCAAAATGATTTTCCTAGAAAGTGTTTTGATTTATCATACAGCCTGTTACTTGTTCATACAATATTTGTGATTGATCTCTTTGGTGATTGTAACTTTTACTAACAATATCCACATTCCAAATTCAAATCACTTTTAGTCCCTAGGGATTAGGGTGCGTTTCCACTGAAGCGGAGCTGTGCGGAGCGGAAAATCCAATTCCATCCCCAATCCCTCAAAAAATTATGTCGGTCTTTCTACCAAACACCCTGGATCACAGTAAAAATTGAGAACAAACAAGTAAGTACGCATGAAATTTGACACCGGAGCGAGCTTATCAACAATGTCACTAAACAATACAAAAGCCTACAAAATACCAAATAAAATTTTCAAAACTGATACGAAATTGAGAACCTATACCTACTGGTGAAATTATCAAGCCTGCAGGAGTAACCTACATCAAAGGGATGTAATGGACTGGATCAGACTTTCAACGGAAAGCTTTACATAATCAATCAAAACGTTGACCCAATTTTTGGTAGAAGCTGGATTAAAGAAATTAATATGAAAATTGCAGATTTAAGAGTTTTACGAACTTCAGAACAATCCGACAAACTTGATAAGGGGCAACTTTACGGATAAGCTCCTTGTGCTTATAACTCGGCTCAGACGCACACCAAACCAGAACATACTTCCATGGACTGATGTTCGCGGCACGAAGCGCAAGCGCGGGATGAAGCAGCACGTGATGTTCAGAGACTCAACTGTCCCGCCAGCGTTCAGATCAGAGAACACACCGCCTCTCATCAGAGCTTATTCCGTAGGTGATCGAGTGCAGGCCAGAGCCTACTCTGACCAGAGACGAAGATGGAGACGGAGACGTAGACGGAGTTCGGCACGATAATGCGTCGTCTTGGCAATCTGTACTATGAAGTGCGACCTGACGGTGGCGTTATATGGCGCAGACACCGAGCAGCTGCTGCCGGCCCCGGGGGTACGGCAGCTAGGAATCGCGTCGGAGGACTGTTATGTACTGGCCACCAAGAATGCACCCCTGTCGTGGTGACGACCTGTGACATTGATCACTCATTATTTATCTTAATAAATTATATAAATTTCTACATAATGAAAATGTGTATTTAATAGGTTCCGTTTTACCGTGTTGGTACGGAACCCTAAAAAAATGAGATAAGACTTTTAGTCATGCGAGCGACGATATAAGGTGGTCGGTTTTATTTGGAAGAATATTCTTCGAGGTGGTCCCATTTAATAGTAAAGATCTGATGAGGACCTTCGGAGATAGACAATGGAAAATTGGAAATCATCAATAACAACCTGTACCTACGCGTATTGTGATTTAATTATTGTACTGAAGATCTTAGAAAATTGCTAATTAGGTACAGTCTAGTGGTCAACTGATCATAAACTTTGAAGATCTACAGAAGCTCAATTAATACACAAATAATAAATACCAAACTCTAAATACAAAAGATAAAAAGGAGAGGCTTGTAGCTAAGTAATAATAGACGCACGGGTCGATTGATCAGGTTAAGCTACGCTTGCCGCGGTTGGTCCGTGGATGGGTGACCATCTTTACATATCAAGACCTCTCCGTGCCTCGGCAAGGCACATTGGTCCCGGCTGTCATTTGTAGATCTTTGACAGTCGTTATGGTTCATCGGAAGCCCAAAAGTCTGACAACAAGTCTTACCAAGGGGTATCGTATTATCTATAAAAACTATTATAGTAATTGGATTGTGGAGGTCAGTTAAAATACTGGTATTCAGCTGCATCCGGTTAGACTGGAAGCCGACCCCAACATAGTTGGGAAAAAGCTAGGCAGATAAATTATTGGTATGGATACATCAAGTGCTAAATGTAAATTATTAAACTAGAAAATATAGATTTTATTATTATTAATAATTATTTATTATTATTATTAATTATTATTAGGAAAATTAAATAACGTTGCAGAACATGTAGATAGATACACGAATTTGTGAAATCTTTATTTCACTCAAATATATCTAACCCAGGGCGCGATTACTACAAGCACTTACTGAGTTTTTCCCCACTTCAAAAAAAGGAGGAAGTTCTCAATTTGGTAGTTTTTAGGGGTCCGTATCTCAAAAATAAAAAACGGAACCCTTATAGGATCACTTTATTGTCCGTCCGTCCGTCCGTCTGTCTGTCAAGACCCTTTATCTCGGGAGCTCGTGGAGATATCGAGTTGATATTAAAACCATATACTCAGGTCTACAGTTCCTTGAAGCTGTAAAAAAATCAAACACCTAAATTAACGTAAAAAAAAGATACGGCCGTTTATGCCGCAAAAAACGTATATTTCGACACTCTCTAGGGAATCAAAATTTATAGCGTTACTTCCCGTTGATCTAGAATCATGAAATTTGGCAAGAAGCAAGATCTTGTAGCCAGCTCCGGATCTAAGGGGGGGCAAACCGGGGCACTTGCCCCGGGCGGCAGTTTCAAGGGGGCGCCAAATCCTTGAGACAAGAATTCGAAATATCGAACAAATGAAGCCTCTTTTCCTACAATCTCCGAATCTTTATGTTTGAAAAACAAACTTTTCTATTTCCATACGACCAGTTAGTTTTTGAACACATACTAAGTGATTTATGAACGCATCTTAACAGATCAAGTAAATTTTTGAACGCGTGCGTAGTGTCCGTGATCTTTCTGCCAAGGGCAATCCCCGTCACATATCTATACGAGCCCAGCCGAACAAATTCAAACAGTTGGACGTCAAGTGACTACACTGTTTGTTTATGTGGTTGATTGCGTTTGCGAGTAATCAGCGTTAATAAAATAAGTAATTTATTAGTGAAATCATATATTATCGTAGTGGAAATCAACAATTTGCAAGTTTTTCTCAAACACTGAAGGGAGGGGGCGCCACTATCAAGGTTTTGCCCCGGTTCGATAAAATCGTAGATCCGGGGCTGCTTTTAGCACAAGTAAAGGAAAAAACCGTAAATTTGTAGGCACATTAAAAAAAATCTGGTGATAAACTATTTACATACCTATTTAACCGACTTCAAAAAAGGAGGAGATTCTCAATTCGGTTGTATCTTTTTTATTTAATTTTTTTATATTTTACCTCAATACGCCGTCATTTATAAACCGATTTGGAAAATTATGTTTTTATTTAAAAGGATATATGTACTTTCAGATTGGTCCCATTTTATCAAAATCCAATTTTGATGATGGGATCCATGAGGAATTGAGGGAACTCCTCAAATATCATATGCACACCTATAACGATTTGGGTATTTTTTATAGTAGGTAACTCGTGCATTTGCTCTCGGAAACCATCATTTGGTAAAGTATGTAGAACTGATGAAAAAGACCACAGATGGCCACCGGAACTACTAAATAATAAGTATTTCACGGGTTGCGATTCGATTATTTTAATATGGTTGCTAAGTAATTTATGCTCGTCACAATGCGAATGGTAAAATGAAGCTGATGATGGATTACTAGGAGAACTCCTCAACAATTAACGTCCCTGCATCAGGAAAAGTAATATTTTGTAAAAGCTAGGGCGATGGGCAAGTTGGCATTAGGCTATTGTAACTAAGATACATTATAAACAGATCCACTAAAATCCACTTAAATAAAAACTTTTTAATAATAAAAAAAACGACTTCCAAAAAAAACACTACAAACGGAAAAAAAACTAAAATACAGATCCAAAGACACCGACTTCCAAAATAAAATTTATTTTTCACTTTGTAGTGTGTTTTTGGAAGTCGGTTTTTTCTTTGTTAAAAAGTTTTTTGTTACCCCAGAACTCCGTTATTTATAAACCGATTTACAAAATTCTTGTTTTATTTGAAATGATATACTTTCAGATTGGTCCCATAAAATTATCATCTAAATCGGTTTAGTAGTTTGGTGTTTAAACCAAAATTACTGGTAAAAATTCAAGTAGGTAAACGAAATTGCGTCGTTTGCTTTCCTATGATTTTTTAGTGGTGGCTTAGGGGCTGTCCATTAATCACGTGAGGCTCGAAAGGGGGGGAGGGGTCCATAAAAAATCACGAAATATCACAAGGGGGGAGGGGGGGTGTAGTAATATATAACGTGTACTTATTTATTTTTTTAAAAACATCCTGCAAACTTTCTAATAAAATTAGATGATTATACCTGTATTTTATAAACATAAAAAAAGGTCTGATTCTTTGTAGGTACTAAAGATACACGTGATATGAGGGGGGGGGGGTAAGTCTTAAACCTCACCATATATCACCAAGGGGGGGGGGTTAAAAATACCAAAAAAAACATCACGTGATTAATGGACGGCCCCTTAGTGGAATTGACATAGGATGCATGGTAGCTATAAGTGCCGTATCTTTACATAATTAACCGACTTCAAAAAAGAAGAGGTTCTCAATTCAACTAGATTTTTTTAATTGTATGTTACGCGATATCTTCGGCAATTATTCCTGTCAATGATATTTACATACCAAGTAGTGTTTTACGAATTTGTATGTGGTAAGTACAATTTAACACTTCGCCCCTCGACGTTATTACAAAAAACTTCTATTGTGCCTCGTTCAGTGTCTTTCAATGTGTTAAAAGTGAAAATAAAAACTTTTTATAACATATTTGCTCGTAAAGGGTCTCTTATTTCACCAATTTCAATATCGTAATGTATCTCATTACGTACTTGTGCGGTAATGTAAAGTAAATCGCACGGTTTATCAAGATGCTTCGTCAAAACGAACGGTACTTTTTTAAATCTTAGCAAAGAGTTTTTTTTCAAAAAAGATGTCAACATTTTATGAATAAAATTAACTTTGGGAGATAAAATATAATAAATAAACATTTAATTCTTTAATTTAATTAATTTTGACAATAATTTACAACCATTAATATCTGTAACAAAAACAAAAATATTAATTTACTTTATTTTTAATACTGGCTGTTTTGTGCCTATGCCTGAAAAAAAAAGCGCGAACGCGCGCGCATCAGTAAAAATTATTCCGCGCGCTTTTTCTTTTCGCTGTACTTTTTTTTATTTGAAAATGTCGTCAAGTAATGATGAATTTATTAATTCCACACCGCCAGAAGTCTCAGAGGCAGCGAAAAAGGCTACTCTAAGCCTCAGAGGCAGCGAAAAAGGCTACTCTAGGCACTTTGCCGGGGGGAAACTCCGCTTCCGCAGCAAATCGCGGCGGAGCGGACGGACCTCCGACGCGATCTCATGGCGGCATGGAAAGAGCGACTGTCGCAACCCAGCGCAGGGCACGCCGCGATAGCGGCGGTAAGACCCCTCTTTGAGGAGTGGCTAGAGAGGCGTCACGGCGCCCTCACCTACCGCCTGACGCAGGTCCTCACCGGACACGGAAGTTTCGGGAGGTTCCTGCACATCATCAGGCGGGAGGAAACGCCCGGGTGTCACCATTGCCAGGATCGCCCAGAGGACACGGTGGAGCATACGGTGGAGGTCTGCCCCGCTTGGGCGGAGCACCGCCGTGTCCTCGTAGAGGCGATCGGCAGCGGCGGAGACCTCTCGCGTCCGGCCCTGGTTCAAGCCATGGTCCGGGGCGAGAGGGAGTGGGGGGCAGTCGCCTCCTTCTGCGAAGCAGTCATGCTAGCGAAGGAGGCGGCGGGACGGCTGAGGGAGAGAGCCTCCCGTCCCAGCCGCCGCGGGAGACGCTCCGGGCGTCGGGAGCCGCGCGACGACTCCCGGCCACCGTAGGCGCGGGCCTGCGGGCGGAGAGTAATGGGTAACTCACCGTCCGATCAGGACCAGGCCCGTGCCGGACGGCGCGTACGTGTTCCACGCGCGCCTCAAAGAGATGTCAGCATCAATGGAAGGGGCCCGTCAGGGCCGGAGCCTGCCGGGTCAGCGGGATTGTCCGAAAGGGTTACCGCTGGCCCGGAACATAAAGGGCTAAGGAAGGAACACGGGTGGGTTTTAGTCAGTAAGAGTCTGACACTCCCTTCCGCTCCACCCAGAGCGGGAGGAGTCATTTGATGATTTCCCATCCTGAAAAAAAAAAAAAAAAAAAAAGCCTCTTGCCCGAAATTCGACCGATAGATACTTACAAGCGTATCAAAATTTCATAATATGGAAAACAAGCAAATATGCAAATTAAGTCCGAATTTTATTTATTTCCTCGCAAATATGTTATAAAACGTCGTATGACATACGTGCGCTTTGATAATTACAGCCTCTGCTTTCTTTTAGCCCTCGCCTACGGCTCGGGCAAGCAATATCGCCTCGGCTGTAATTTTCAACTTACCGCACTTATATCAAAATGTACTATTAACAAAAATAAATCAACCGACTTTCGAAATTAAAGTTATTTTTAGTGTCCCGTACGTCAAAAGGAAAAACGGAACCCTTATAAGATCACTTTGTTGTCCGTCTATCTTTTCCTCAGGAACGCGTAGATTTATCATATTGAAATTAATATCAAATACTTAAGGCTACAATCCCTTGAAGCAGTGAAAAAATCAAACTTTTAAGTCAACACAATCAAATCAATAGATACGGGCGTTTATGTTCCAGAACCAAAACTTATAGGATACTTTCCGTTGACCTAGAATCATGAAATTTAGCAAGAAGCAGTGTCATGTAGCATAAGTAAAGGAAAAATCTGAAAACGGTAAATTTGTAAAAAAAAATGCCGTGGTAGACTATTTACATACCTACAAATGTGTACGGAACCCACGGTGCGCGAGTCCCACTCGCACTTGACTGGTTTTTTCACTTTGTAGGTAGTGTCTTTTCTGGAAGTCGGTTTTTCTTTGTAATTTTCCTCCTAAGCTTAGAAGGAAAAATAAATACAATAAATGACACAATCTACTTACGGAATCGACACCGATTTATTATCAAAATTAATGCGATAAAAATTGCAGCCATAATTTTTATCATCATAAGAAACCTATTAGGGAAAATAATAACTTTAACGATAAGACAAGTCATAAGACACTTTTGGAATGTGTAATTGTCGTCCACACCGAATTTCGGCCATGGCAGCTAATCTCAACTGAGACTAGCCATCTACGCGGGAGATATTAGGTATACCTAGTGCACAAGTGTGTGCGCCAGACACAGGTTCACTCACTCTCATAGTCGGACACGACCGGATTGAGATCTAAATAGCTACCTGCACTACCTATTGGAGTTAGGGAATACGTACCTAAGTTTTCAACACACTTTAAGCTGACACTTATCTCCCTAAATAAAGCTGTATTCTATAAGTAAGTACTACATAAACAAGTAGGTATTATATAAAAGTTTGTTTTTCAGTGAAATTCAACCGGACTATTCGGAAGTGTCACCACAAAATGTCGTAACGGTTCCAACTAACTGTCGCCCTAATCAGCAATGGATCAATGGCTCTTGTCGCGACATATGGAGAAGCGGAACAAATTTGAAAAATGTCATCACAGTACCCTCCAACTGTCCGCCTGGACAACAATTCATCAATGGTCAATGCCGCGACGTGTGGAGAAGGTGTGTACCAAGAATAAGTAAATTACATATACATATGTAGGTATATGTAGGCATATAAAAGTTCCTTTGTGCAAAAGTAGTGAGGTAAAGGCGCCTCCGCAGTCCGTACCTTAGTAACAACCGCACGGGTCGATCGCTGTCGAGGCCGTTGCGTGCGTGAATGCTTTACGTACCGAGATCCTTCCGTGGCTCGGAAAGCATGTTATATAAGCCGTATGTTGGTCCTGGCAGTCATTTGTGGATCTTTGACAGTCATTACGGGTTATCAGAAGCTCGAAAGCCAAGAAAGCAAGGGGTATCGTATTAGGTACCTAGGTTATGAGGTCATATACTCATATAGTTATTCGCGCCATGTAAAACACTAACATCCATACAGTTAGACTGGAAGCCGACCCCAACATAGTTTGGAAAAGGCTAGGCAGATGATGAATGTATAAGATGCGGCCACTATTTTTTGGTGGAGGAAAACTGAAAGTATGAAAATGTTGGTCAGCGGAGACTGACGGAATGGCGGCGGGGCGAAAAATTCTGTACGAACTGTAATTTTCTTCCATGTACAGACGCCAGTTCATCAAGCTACCAGAAACTGTCAAATTTTCCCAATCAATTTTGAACCTTATACTTTAGCGATAAAGTTGAAAGTCTATTAAAGAAATTTGACAGATTGTAGTAGCTTGATGTGCTGGCGTCTGGCGTACTATGCGTATGCATACGGCTGAAAACTGTATTACATTTATTAAAAACACGTAGAGGGGCGCCGATCTGTGCTTATTAATAATAAATAAGAGAATTAGTAGAGTGGTGATAAGGTAATTTATTATCTCATTATAACTCTACTAATTCATTTCTAAGATCAAACGTTCGTATTCAATTTTTATTCCTCAATCGACTTACATTAAAGTGATTAATTTAATTTTGAAATCGTCCATTGACCGACCCGCGCAATGGGCGCTATAATTGAGTGCCTAGGCCCTAGATCCTGTCCTAGGCCAAGGCCTAGCTGCCTTATGTGTATAATGATTAGAAAGAGATTGGCGATTAATTATAGGTACATTGGTTTGTACGAGCTCCAATTTTACGACACTTCACTGTTGCTAATTTAATGCTCAGAAGTTGCTAACAAGATATGCAAGTTGTAGTTCCTATTTCTCCTTCCCCTTTCATCAGTTTTCTGGCATCAAACCTTAAAAATTACTTTTTCTAATTTCAGGTTGCAGAACATCAATGATTTAAACATCGGTTACAAAGGTGGGCAAGTGGAGAACTATGAACAGAGCGAAGTCAATAGAAATGTTATAAGTGTACCAAGCCAGTGCCCTGTGGGCTATAGGCCTGACGCTCTTGGAAATTGTCGTCCAATTTTTTTAAATTAATTGAACAATAAAAATTAACGTCATATCTACTTAAATAACTTATTATGTTTTCATTTATCAAACGCTACGTTACATTACGTTAAAGTATTCAATCGACTGTCATGGACTCATGGTTCGTCTCGTGCCTGTACAGGAAGATCCTTTCTTTGCGTCACTGTACCGATCGGTGGCGCCGCCGGACGGAGCTAGTGCATAATCTGGTGAGCAGCCGATTCCGGAGTAGGGCATGGTCTAAGAACAGGGCACGCCGCAACAGTGACTGGTAAGATAGTTGGCATGACGCCCTCGTTGCAGTTTTCTGCTGACGCATGTGCTTTGCTTACCAGACACAGCACAGGAAGTGCCTACACCCGGCGATCGTCAACCTCAACCTGAACAAGTCAATATCAACCTGAACTTTTCCAGAGTCCATTGAACTAAAATTTATGCTACACTAGCTGCGCCCCGCGGTTTCATCCGCATAAGTGTTAATCCCGTGAGAATATCGGGATAAAAACTAGGTATCCTATGTCCTTCCCCGGGATGCAATCTATCTCTCCGCCAAATTTTATCGAAATCCGTTCAGTGGTTTAGGCGTGAAAAGGTAACATACAGACAGACAGAGTTACTTTCGAATTTATAATATTAGCATGGCATAGCATGGCATGGCATGGCATAGCATTTGGTAACAGGTTGTGTTGTGCGTCGATGTCCCTGTCATCCTGGTATTTAACGAATATCGAATTCGTCTATGTTCATTCAACCATTATTCGGCGACAGATTCACACAGACGATTGGTGATGGAAATGGTTTGTGCAGGGTTTTTTATTGTAGCAAGTAAGAATGGTCTATAGTTATGTGCTTTCATAACTTTGTTGTTATCATGAATTCAGTAGGTACATGATTCTGGAAAAAAGACTAAGGCCTGTATTAATAAACATTCCTCAACGACGTACTCAAGTGCGTTATCATTTGATACGCCATTATTACGATATCAGCATCTCAAAATCAAGAGCCTATAACTACCTCAAATGGCTAAGCATGATCCTCCGTTATGTCGAAAATACTGCAGCATTAATTTTGAAATAAATATACTTATGGTAAAGTTGAGGATTGATGGTAAGTACTATGTTTGACAAAAACACGATTCCATAAATTTTCTCGATACAAAAAAAATCCAAAGTTACCTCCAAACCGAACAATAAACCGCTGGTATTCATAAAATACTTCAAATTAGATCATGAAACTTTGCTTACTAACTGAACTAACTATAAAGCAGGTCTTATGTTTTTATTTTAATTACCGTTATTTTCATGTTCTTCGAAATTCAATAAATGAGGTACCTCATTTATTGAATTTCGCGCCGAAATGTTTATTATACAAGCGTACTTGTATTATCTATAGAGGTCAGTGAGTTGAAGTATGAAAAATGGTAAAAGTAAGAATGCAGACACAATGATAATATCTTTATTTTTTTCCTTTTGCAAATTTTCAGCAAAAGAGTAGGTTGTTTATGTATGTACATATTTTCACCGAATTGAATTTGTCTACTTTTTGGATAGGTGTAGTAATACCTATTTTGTACAACTTTCGCAGTAGATTATCGCAGTTTGACCGACCTCAACATATAAATAAATTATAGATTTTTGGTAAACGATATCGCAAAGATCATAAAATACACACACACACACACACAGAACTCTATTACACCGTAATAATTAATTTAATCCAAAATATTTTCAAACACCGTGTGTCGCGCAGCGCGCTACTAGTGACAAACCCAAGTCACGGACCGCCTACACTCAGGGGTTTAAGCATCTTGAGTATACGCACCCAGGGCCGTCTTAACCATATTGGGCGCCGGGGTGCGAAAATCAGCTTGCGGGCCCTTGCCAACAAAAATAAATTGAAACTTAATTTTTGTGTTCCATTTTTAAGATGTTTCCAACAATTTTTTCCAAGAGATTTCTTCGAGGCGGTGACGTACAGTTACAGCGCTGGAGCGTTGCGGTTATAATGAGTAGGTAATTACTAATGACCTGATCGGCTTGCGCCTCCTAAGACCTTGCGCCTGGGTGCCGCACACCCCTTGCACCCCTGGGTAAAGACGGCCCTGTACGCACCTATTGTATAATTAAGTGTAGAGTTTCGTTTATTAATCAGTCCATCACTCGGCCACGATTCGGCTGATATCGTAAATCCAAACCGTAACTTGAGTAGGTACTTACGTAAATTATTATGTTTATTATTACGATTATGATCTCAAGATCGATATCAAGTGCGAGCTCTTGGACGGAGTAACGTTTATTATTATGACCTAAGTCATGACAGCGTGTAATGGCTTGCTGTCACTCACGCATTAAGCCTGTAATACACATGCTACTAGAAAAGCACGCTTGTTTGCTACTAAGTAGTATGCTCATTATTTTACAGCATGCTCTCCGAGTCAATAATAATGTATCCAGGATTTTGTAATATCTTGATTTAAAAGAGTGTCCATGGAGTTTCTTGCCCGTTCTTCTCCATAGAGATCTACGTTTTGGAATGGGCAACTAGCTTCAACTTTTCTGACTAACTGACAGACTATTTCAATTTTGACAATTCAAAAGTGCCTGTACAAGGTTTAATTGAAATAAATGCTTTGAGTTTGAGTTATGTACAGACGCCAGCACATCAAGCTACCCGAAACTGTCAAAATTTCCCAATCAACATTGAACCTTAAGCTTTGTCGATAGAGTTGAAACTCTATTAAAGAAATTTGAGAGATTGTAGTACCTTGATGTGCTGGCGTCTGTACATTTGCTCATGAAAACACAGACCTCAGAAGCATAGTTACTACGAGCATACTTCTTTCTAACACGTCTGAGATACACATGATCATTATTTGGCATTCAAAATAAACGTTTCATTGCGGAATTAACTAAATTCTTTGATTATGTATGTGTTTTTTGTATTGTGGTGAGCGTGTATTCCATGAACATTCATAATTTCGGTACCTATAGAAATATCAAATTTAAAGTTTTCATCGAGCCTCGTGACTACGCAAACAAATCAAGGTAGCATGCTCGCAGAGAACACGTTCAGACTTGTATATGTTTTTAGGGTTCCGTACCCAAAGGGTAAAAACGGGACCCTTGTGGCGGTATCTACAACTCCACATGAGAACAACGCGTCATACTGACGTCACGCAAAATCCTGCTTCTCGCAAGCAGATGCAGGTGACTCACATTATACACAGTCTGGCCATAAATACTGTTACAATTAAAAATAAGAAAGATATTACATTTGAATTTGGAATCTGTCATTTTTATACGATTGTTCATTGAATTTTTGAAAGTTTCAAACATTTGCATTGTCGTGTAGTGTGTGGAACATTAAAGTATTGGACTACCCATTGGACTATCTTTTCTTCAGACCCAGTAAGTCTACCCCCACACACCACTACATAACTAAACAGAGTTTACCGCGCAACTAGCATAGATACAATACAACGGCCCGACATGAATCATCGGGCAGTTGCCCGCCAGACACAACACCCGTCTGTCTGGTCGGAGGATCCTCCCTTTTCTATAGAGTAAGTGAACTTTACACCCTGTTCCTTGTACCTCTATACCCTATTACTGAGACTCCACTGTCCGTCTGTTGGTCTGTCTGTCACCAGGCTGTATCTCATGAACCGTGATAGCTAGACAGTTGAGATTTTCACACATTATGTATTTCTGTTGCCGCTATAACAACAAATACTAAAAACAGAATAAAATAAATATTTATGGGGGCTCCCATACAACAACGTGTTTTATTTCGGCATCAAAAATGCCGGAAAAAAACACGTTGTTTGGTTCCGTACCACAAGGCAAAACCTTATTCATATTCATATTTTTTTCATTCACCTTGTGGTACGGAACCCTTCGTGTGCGAGTCCGACTCGCACTTGGCCATTTCTTTTTTTAGTTTTTTGACCATTTTGTCTAGTACCTATCATGTAGAAGGAATACACAATTCAATTAAATTTTCTTGATACAAAAAAATTGCACAGTTATATCTATTGTTTTTCCTTTTTCGATATCACCGCGTATCGCTCAAGAGTTATTCAATGCTTTAAAACATAGACAATTATCATATCAAAGTTTACACTAAGTAGTTTTAAAATTTATTTATTTTGTTAAAAAAAGGAGTAAATTCGTTTTGGCACATACGTCGTTTTATTCCGGCACTCGCACGTTATAGCCATCTTCTTCTTTGCGTTTCATCAGTAATTGCAACACTTTCGCTCGCTTAGTAGATCAGTCGCCCAAATTATTTTCGAGGTAGCGCCTTAATACTGAACAGCAAATTGCAAAAAACGAAGGAAAATTTGAATTTCGCGGGCCGCTTTCCCCTTAATATCCATTTTCTCCAGCCGGACTCTGACTGAAGATGTTTGTGACTGATCGTCTAGGCATCGCTTCAGTCTTGCTTCAATCCGTGATCAAAGATCAGTTAAATGCTGTCAGTCAGATTGAGCGTCTAAGCCGCCATACAGAGACGTCCTGTTGCCTTCTAGTGGAAAACCGCCTTATTAAGTCTCTTATAGTACGGGAGGTGGCGCTATATTTGAGCAAGTCATTTTATACCGGCTGAAAATCATAACAATAATAGTTTTCCCCTAACACATAATAGCTCCGAACGTCAGCTGCTTCGATAGCGGTGGAGCTGAAGGAGACAGCATGAAAAAGTCATTGGAAAAAAATCCGCTCCAATGATTTTTATACCGAGCAAAAATGTATAATATTATTATTTTAATCACATTTTTTCAAAAAATAGTCGTCAGCTGTATTGACGAGGGGGGATTATATGTCAGTCACGTGCATGAACCTCATTGAAAATTTGAAAAAAAAACTAATTTTATACCTTATGAAATTTATACATCTCAATTTTTATACTTTTAAAATAATAAAGAAAATCGTCAGCCGTATTTTTGACGGGGGTAACACCGTCAGTCAGCCTGATAAACATTTTACGCGCTCAATGCATTTTAGCGTTGCATAGGCTTTTTGGAAAATAAACTGACAATCTTCACGCCCATAAACAATTAGCTGACGATGAGTTTTTATTTTTTAACATTTAAATCATCTTATACTTCGAATTCAATAAGTATAACATCAATTTAATATAAAAACACCACATTTTATTTATTTATTTTGTGTCGGTTTCTAATCATATTAATATGTACTGTAGCATCAAGGAATTTCAAGCAGTTAAAGTCTCACGACTCTAACATACCTTTTCTAAAAATTATTTTTCTAGCCCTCAGGTAGACTGAAGTAAGTATACCCTACTGGAGTGAAACAAACTTATATGAATAAGAGAGAAATACTACCATCTGCTACAGAGATTTCGAATGTTGCCAACTTAGTGCTTTCGGCACTAGATCTAGTGCATTTCTTGATGTTTTAGCGCTCAAAATTCCATAATAGTGCCTAGTCCCCTAACTAGCGCATTTTTAATAGTCGACAATTTATCACGCACGTTGGTAAAAACAAAACCAATCAATGGCACGCTCTAAAAAACAGTTAAATTTCAGAACGCACCTCTAATCAATTAATTATCTATGGAAATGCGTGTCGTGTATCCGAATTCTATAAACACTGTTTCCGTCTACGGTTTCCGTGGAAAGTGGAACAAGGACGCCCGATCTGAGTTTTGTTCTCTAGGGGAATTCCTGAATTGTTTCTTTAGCTGATCTTTTATTCTATATTCCTCTTATTCACTAACAAAGACCCGTCTTTGTGTAATAATAGTGTCCGTTCATTGTGTGCGTTGTGGAAAATAAACAATAACTTTTTATACATATACAACATGGAATTGGTGCTGAATCGGACGACGATCTAATTTTGTAATAACAACTTAAGGGGGAAGCGCTAAGGTAGCCCGCGAAATTCAAATTTTCTTACGTTTTTTGCAATTTGCTGGTCAGCATTAAGTTGTACGTTGATTAATATATGAATCGCGGCCGTAAGAAATATGTGTAAGTCCAAAGAATTCTTTGGACTTACGTGGTCTTAGAGAGTTGTGTTGATGACTTTAATGATTATAATTCTGTAAACACATATTTCTTACGGCCGCGATTCATATATTAATCAACGTACAACTTAATACTGACCAGCAAATTGCAAAAAACGTAAGAAAATTTGAATTTCGCGGGCTACTTTAGCGCTTCCCCCTTAAGATACAATATCGCTCGCCATACAATTCAATGGACTATCACACACGACGAAGATAATAAATAATATTTCATATTTTCGTATCTTAAGATGAATTTGTAAATACTAATAATAAAGCAGAAGAGTTTGTTTGTCTGAACGCGCTAATCGGTCGGATTTTTCTCGGAGTCGATTTAAAAAAATATTTTTACATTTGCTAGCCTAATTCTTGAGGAAGGCTATGTAACATCACGCTATAACCCTTAGGAGACGAGCAAAAAGAATAAAAGTCAGAAAGATCGCTAAGCGAAACGAAGTGACAGCGCGGGCAGGCGATGCGATGCGATGCGACGGCGTGGGTCGGAAACAAGAAATTTCACGCGGACGAAGTCGCGGGCAGAAGCTAGTAAATATATATTTCTGTATATAATTTGAAACTGACACAAAATAAATAAATAAAATGTGGTGTTTTTATATTAAATTGATGTTATACTTATTGAATTCGAAGTATAAGATGATTTAAATATTAAAAAATAAAAACTCATCGTCAGCTAATTGTTTATGGGCGTAAAGATTGTCAGTTTATTTTCCAAAAAGCCTATTCAACGCTCAAATGCATTGAGCGCGCAAAATGTTTATCAGGCTGACTGACGGTTTTACCACCGTCAAAAATACGGCTGACGATTTTCTTTATTATTTTAAAAGTATAAAAATTGAGATGTATAAATTTCATAAGGTATAAAAATTTTTTTTTTTTCAAATTTTCAATGAGGTTCATGCACGTGACTGACATATAATCCCCCCTCGTCAATACAGCTGACGACTATTTTTTGATAAAATGTGACTAAAACAATAATATTATACATTTTTTGCTCGGTATAAAAATCATCGGAGCTGATTTTTTTCCAATGACTTTTTCATGCTGTCTCCTTTAGCTCCACCGTTAGTGCGACAACTGACGCTCACTTTACCGATTTCTGACCATTAAACAACTGTTTGAAATAAAATTTATTCGGTATAAAATTACTAGAAAAAATGCAGCGCCACCTCCCGTACTATTATACACGGTCCAACCCAGCTGTACGTTCGTGTTATTCAGTCTATCTGCACGATGTTTGCGGTGGTGGGGGCACTCGCTTGATGCAAAAAAAATTTTGATCGTGCAAATCCAGCAAGTAAATAATAATAAATTTTCGACGTACGTCCAAACCTATTCACGTAGTTTTACATCGTGCATCGTTCATGACCTTGGCGAGACGTACAGCCAGATGGATCGTGTAAAGAGGCTTTACTTTACTCTTTGAAGGTTTGAACAGCCTGCGCCCAGCCGATTTAACCGTGGAATTAGTAAGTATATTTTTGAGCCTGCTGTCAAAAATATTTGACTATATTTTTGACAGATGGCTCATGACTGGCTAAATTAATCGTCTAAAGAACCAATTAGTTATTTTTGATGCTGAATTGCTGATATTATTTGACATTTCGCAGTACATCATATTGTTCAGCAGTACCTTGGGCCAGGTACATCCCTAGCCAATGCCAAATTGAAATTGCCAACTAACCACTAACTTGTAATGAATGTTTTATTAGAAATTCCTATTCAAATACGCTTTCAATGCTTAGTATCTGGACAATTTTTACTGCGTTGTACGTCGCAAATGTAATAATAATAGCTCATTGTTATTTTCAGTGAAAAGATTCATTAAATGAGTCATACATGATGTACTACGTTTTGAACTGCTTGTAAAGTTGCATAAAAGTTTTTAAAAATGTCTGAACGAAAAGGCACTAAAGCTCTGGAGTTATGGTGTAAACGTTTAGTCAAAGATTGCCCAGAGGTGCAAATAGACAATATGACAACATCTTGGAGAAATGGCTTAGCATTTTGTGCATTGGTTCATCACTTTAGGCCAGATTTAATGTAAGTGTTAACTTGGAATAGATACACATTACTTACACTTATTATCCTGAGTCATCTGTGAACAGTAAACACATGATATTTTCAATTCAATGAATTGGTGTTATGATTTTCAGTGACATGTCAAAGTTAAAACCTGAAAATATATATGAAAACAACCAATTAGCTTATAGTGTTGCTGAGAAGCACCTAGGTATTCCCTCACTGTTAGACCCAGAGGATATGGTTGAGAATGATGTGCCAGACAGGTTGTCAGTATTAACTTATTTGTCTCAGTTTTACCAGCGTCTAGGTCATACAGGTGAGTTCAGTCACTTATACTCATATTCAATGCTTATTGTCTTTGCAACTAATTACACTAGTTTACAAAAAAATATTTTATTTTTGTTCATTAAATGAAACATATATTCTTTATGCAGGCTATGGACGGTAATTAAAAATATATGTTTTTATTTTTCGTAGCACGTCACAATTCTGAGATATAGAGGTCTTTGTTTTTATCTACCCGCAATCGTTTAAATACGTTTATCGTTTGATTTTGTAAACAAATGTGTGACTGAAAATCTTATTTTTATATCGAAATGTCATCTAGAGTGTGCAAACTACATCCAAATCGATTTTGTTATGTTTGTGGGAAAATTGTTCAGTTAAATCGTGGTTTCCCTATAACAAAACCATTGCAAGAAGCCTATTTACATCATTTTGGATTTTCGGTGTCAAATCAAGATAAAAATTGGGTTCCTCATGTGATTTGCACTAATTGCAGATTGGTCCTTAGCTCCTGGTATTCAGGTAAAAATAGATCACTGAAATTTGGTAAACCAATGATATGGAGAGAGCCAACTAACCACGTAACTGACTGTTACTTTTGTCTTTTGGTTTTAACTCAAAAAATAAAGATAGTATAAAATATGCAAACATTCTAATCTTTCTGCGGCTAAATTAAAGGAAGGAATATTTGTGGGTCCTCAAATCAGGAAAATATTGGACGAACAAAATTCGAGAGCCTTTTAACCGAGGTAGAAAAAGCAGTCTGGAACTCTTTCAAAAGTGTCGTTAAAATTTTTTAGGCAATAAAAAAAGTGATAATTACAAAGAAATTGTTGAAAATCTATAGCAAAATTATGAGCGTATGGGTGTAAATATATCACTAAAAATTCATTTTTTACATTCCCATTTAGATTTTTGTCCAGAAAATCTTGGTAGTGTGAGTGATGAACACGGTGAGCGATTTCACCAAGATTTAAAATCATTTGAGCAAAATTATCAAGGTTTTTGGGACCAAAATATGCTAGGTGACTATTGTTGGTCTGTTGTAAGAGATACAGATAAAAATATTTATAAAAAAGAGCAAAAATTACCCATTTTTAACTGTCTGTTGTTTATGTACATGTAGTAATTTGTAAAAATCTTGTTAATTATTATTAAAAAAAACTGACGTGCTGGATTTTTTAAAATATTTTTTCCGAGATGTAGATACCTAAAGTAACTTAACCGTATGTATTCCATTTCATGAACAAAAGTCATGTAAACTAGTGTTATTAATCAATAAAGTCAATTTTTCTACTATCTTTTGAGATTTTGGCAAAAGTCTCATAAGAAACATAAATACTAACCATCATACCAACAATGATTTAATTAGCATTTCAATTTCAGTCAATACCAAGGTATCTGAAAATGAGTCAAAAGTATCAACTCAAACAACCACCAGGGAGACACCAGTTAGTACAACAAACATATTATTAAGTATCTTACTTTCTAAATATCTGTGTGCAATGTTTGCAGTGAAACTATTATTTTCTAACTTCTGTATTTTTTTCTGTCTCACACTATATTACCTATCTTTATAACTCTTGTAGGCACCAATAAGATTTGGAAAGACTGGTCTAGACAAATGTGCAGCATGTGGCCTGCCTGTGTACCTTGCCCAGCGTCTTCTTGTATCGCACAAACTGTACCACAGAAGATGTTTCCGTTGTTCTAAATGCACAGGACATCTTAACCCTAAGAATTTTGAGATAGTTGAAGGATCTGAATTTACCTGTGATAGTTGTAAAAATGAAAAGACTTTATCAAAATATCTTAATAATAACGATCATAATCAAATGGGAATGCTGGCATTCACTGATACTGCACTTGAGACAAAATCAGTGCCAAATGAGGAGCCTGTTACTCCTAAATATAAATCAAGACCACAATCTATTATGGGTGAGTGCTTTATTTTACTTACATTTTAATCGTTTAATAAAATTCCTATGCCATATAAATGTCAATAACTATTAATAAAGTCCTATTATCTTATCAAAAATATGTATATGCTACTGTTGACAGGCAATACATTTTTATCATACAAAATATTGATGCTGGATTTATATGGAATTAATAACGTAATTTACTTTGGAACATTACCCATTTCCAACAATTTTCTGCTCTGCATCATGTTCTTTCTTTGTTGACTACATTCTGAATGCTTATTTCAACATCTTGATATGTTTTCTTATTGCACAATAAGACAACTAGTCTAATGTGTGAATAAGAGCTACATTTATAACTTGGAGGAAGATGCTTTTGTTATGTTTGTCATGTGTGTGTCCATTTATTTATCTTTATAACTATTTATGGTATAAACTTGTTACTTTGTCTTGCTTACTAATTTAGAAAATGTTATCATTTTGTAGACAAAATAAACATGTTTGAGAAAAATATAGATAAAGACATTGAATACAAAATCTCAAATATTTCATTAAAAGACAATAGTATTAGTAAATCTGAAGATATTAGCAGTACCAGTAGATCTCAATGTGAAATAGACTCAAAATCAATACTTGTAAGTGTGAATATGACGAAGATGGAAAATGAAAATGTGTTAAGTAATAACATGCCAGAGAAAGTGTATAAAAGTAATATTGAAAAGTTTAATTTCTTACAAACACAATTAGCTGATGACAGTATAAATTTTGAAAAGAGTTTAGAAAATATTATAGATGTAATTGAAACAAAAGACAAAGACTGTGTAAATACTATTGAACATATTATGACTACTACAGAAGTAGATAATGATGCCTGCAGCAGTGTACATACAGAGATCAACAATGTGACAGATGACAGCAGGATAGCCAATAGTTCATCAACAGCTATTGAGGATACTCCTCCATTAGAACAACCTTTAGAAATTCAACATGATCAAGAAATAAGTATTAGTGTTCCTCCTAGAAGAAAAAAACAGAATGCTTTAGAAAAAGCTTTAGCATCCGCTATTAAAAAGGAAAAAGAAACAAAGTTGGACATTAAAGTATATCCAGACCATTTGAATCCCTTCTCAGATGATGAGGATGAGGTATTATCCTATTTTAATAACACGCTTATTACAAATAATATGATTTTTTTAATGAGCTAAATTATATATCTAATTATAATAAATCTTTTTAAGAATATTCTGGAACCTACTAAAAAAGTCAGCACAAATCCTTTTGGTAGTAGTGATGAAGAAGATGACAAAGTGCCACCCATACCGCACGCACCGAAACCTGAGAATGCTACCGCCACACCCATGTGAGTATTAGATATCACCACGTAAAACATAAATTTTCGTGTACTTACGTAGATTGTTCTATGTTTGAGAATTCATACACATACAATCTATTGGAAATTTTCAAAATGCAATTTCTCAGCGAAAAAAAAAGATATTTAAGTAAACTCAACGTCATTTTAAAGAGGAAGACTAGTCCTTTGAGATGCTATTAATAATTTTTGAAATAAAATAGGATCGGCCGTGCTACATAACCTCAAAAATGAGAAAAAACGGTATTTTTTGCACTTTTAGGTCAGGATATCTCGAAACCCTGACGTGATAGAGCAATTTTGAGGCCAGATTCGAATTCAGCGCGTCAAAATCCTTCGAAAAAGTATAGTCTGGTTTCTGTTACAGTGTTCGTCAAATTTTGTCGACCTGTGTTATTTATCTGTCCCAAATAGACATGGGCAGGTGGGTAAAAAAATTGGTGTCAGACCACGTTCGCTCAGAAAAGGATTCCGTAGTTAGGATGAATATTTACGCATGCACAGTATTGTTTTTGTATGACAGTAAAAACTGCCATTGTAATTGAACACAAATCTTTAAAATATTGACTTAAACAGCAAAGCCACACACACAGTCAGTAAAAATGAAACACATATCGAGAGGTCCCCACTGCGCTAAATTCTTACTTACCATTATTTTACGTCGCTGGCTCTAAAACTAACCTCCGTAATTACGCCGCTGTGCCAACACTTTGTAGGCAAAATAAAAAGGAAAGTCCTCCAGACCGAATTTCGGCCATGACGATATTATCGTGAACTCTCACGTCCATGAAATCGTTAACATGCACGTTAGTATAGTTATCGTTAGTATGCACGTTATAACGTTACCGAGGACGGAAATTTAAAACCGTCTTCATTTATTTGTTTTTATACATTTTACTTCCCTGTGTTGTTGTTGTGATTTCGTAATGTGAACGTCCACGATAAATATCGCCACCTTAGAAATAAAAGCGCACTTTAAATTTCCTTTGAAAGCTTTTATTAACTTTTTTCGAAGTTTTAAGTACCAAAATTGTTTCAATTTCTCTCTAAATATTTTAACAACTATTGCGTGTCATTTATTGCGTACATTGGAGATCGTAAATAAATAAATCGTCATGAATATAAAAAATATGTTACATTACGAACGATTACATTGATTTGTAATATTTTCCGAAAAGTTTCAAGTAAGTACTTACATGAGTACAAAATATTATGTCGACGTAGATGACGTAGATCACGTAGTAGTGCGCAATATAACAAAAGAACAATAAGAGGGTATGAAGTACGGAGTACCTAGGTACTAACATTATATCATACGTTACCTCGTTGTTCGGCTCACATTGTAGCCGTAATACACGGCTATTTATGGTTATAAACATGTAGTGGGTAGATTTTCCATACATAAATATTTGAATGTTAATTAGATGCAGACATGCGCTGCTGCTTCTTCTCGACAATATACCTATAATTCATTAGCACCATTATCAGAATCATAACTTACGGGTTGGTAAAAGCACTTAGCAGGGACTGCCGTTGAGTTTCTACTGCAATTATAATAATATTATGATGTGCGATTGCATAATACTGTGTTCATTTTTAGGGTTCCGTACCAAAGGGTGCCAACGGGACCATATTACTAAGCTTCCGCTGTCCGTCCGTCCGTCCTGCCGTCTGTCAGCGGATTGTACTTATCTCATGAACCGTAATAGGTACAGTTGAAGTTTTCAGTGTGAATTCTATTGCCGCTATAACAACAAAAAATAAAATAATTGTACAGAGGTACGGAACCCTTCGGCCAGTTTTTTTTTTATAGTAGCACTAGCTGCGCCCCGCGGCTTTAACCGCATAAGTCTCGACCCCGTGGGAATATCGGGATAAAAAGTGTCCTATGTGTTAATCGAGGTTATAAACTATATGTGTGCCAAATTTCATCCAAATCCGTTCAGTAGTTTTTGCGTGAAGAAGTAACAAACATACAAACACACTCACAAACTTTCGCGTTTATAATATTAGTGTGATTTGCAAAACAACATACAATGTGGATTATTACAAAATAAAATAAGTTACGCCATTATTTGTATCTATTACAGAAAAAGGCTTATCGCGGTAAATCCATTCTGGTCCGATGGCGAAGAACCCTCGTCGGACGAAGAAGAAACACACAGCAAAAGGTAAGAATGATGAAATGTTGTGATCTTTTGATTTAAGGATGCGTTTAAAAATTGACGCGCTTCAATTTTAGGTATTGAGTCTTACTAATACACGTGCACGGCTCACACACACAGCGACATGTGCGAAGCGGCGAAATTATGAGTAAACTGACACGACTTGATACTTGAGCCTAATTTAATTTAATTTTTGTCATGTTTTTTTTTTAAACTTACTATGATTTGTTTTCAAAAAGTTTGTAGGTAATGTGAAGTGTTCATAAAAGTAGATGCTATTTACATAATTTCATTGGACAGTGATTAATCAAGTACTTGCCAAAGTACCTATGTATTAACAATTTGCGGACGAGCTTATTGAAAACAAATAATTTAAAAAAAGCTTATTTTATTCGTTTTATTACGTATTTTGTATAATAAATTTGCTATGGTATCAAATGCAAGTAGGTTCTCGAAAACTAGAAAGAAAATACGTTTATTTGGCACACTTTAAGGCACACAGTACCAATGGTTAAACAATATTCATTGCTTCATAAACGTTTGTACGACAACAGAAATAACGCAATGGGTATTATTGAACTGTCAAATTGGAATGGGTTGCCATTCCAAGTGTGTTACGCAATTAGGATAACGTACTAAGCCGGACCAGGAGCTGTAAATGATAAAAAATAAAACAGCATGTGTGCAATTCACACGTGGTAGAAGTGAAACCTTCAAAAACACTGTATAATGCTTCCTATCTCATTTTCTCCCATGTTAAGGCGAAAGCGCCAGGGTAGCCCGCGAAATTCATTTTTTTTTAGGTTTTTTGCAATTTGCTGGTCATTATTAAGTTGTACGTTGATTAATATAAGATTCGCGGCCGTAACAAATATGTATTTACAGAATTATAATCATTAAAGTCATCAACACAACTCTCTAAGACCACGTAACTCCAAAGAATAACTGTTTCATGAAATCATCATTCTTTTGAGTTACGTGGTCTTAATTAATTATGCCGTTATTAATTAATTATGCGTAAAAGACAAACATAAAATGTATGGATAACAGCAGCTAGCTGTAAAATTTTTGGGTCGTTGGATAACACCGACATCTGAAGTGAGCAAGTGGCAGTTTATATCCCCATTAAACTTCTATTATGTTTCCAGTTCAATGTATAGATCTTCAATGGCAACAAGTACCCCGAATCTCCCTGGAAGCACGCCCCGAAAGAAAAAGGCAAAAGCGCCGCCGCCACCGCCGGTCATATCGATATCAGAGGCGCCGCCGCTCCAACACCCTTCTACGTCCATGGACGACGTCGCGAGCATATCCTCCTTTAGCTCGTACAACTCCACCATCAACTCTGACCAAGTATGTGTTTCATTTATATGTATTATAAACAGCATGTTAAGGTAAAAACTTAAAAAGTAACACAATACATTTTATGTGGCGGGTCTCGTACATCTATATGCATTGTAGAAGATGCAGTTTTATTTGCTTTAAAAAATCTAATGTTTTCTTTGAGTGCTTACTTAATAAAAACCTTTTTCCAAAAAACAACTGACTTCCAAAAAAAACACTACAAAGTGAAAAATTAATGTTTTTATTTTTCACTTTTTAGTTGTACCTACCCCCCACACAAATTCATATAACACTACTTGCTATGTAAATATCAGTGACAGCAAGTTATTAACTCCGTCAGACGGAGTTATGCCCGAACATACATTAAAAATATATATAAAGTAAACATCCAAATTGAGAACCTCCTCCTTTATTGAAGTCGGTTAAAAATAGGTCGCATCAATATGTGTTAACTACTTCCCTCCGGGCCCCAATTTATCTTTCCACCCTGTATACAAAGAAGAAACTGACTGATAATATCAGTGTAGGTACAGCCCAAACTTCTGGGACAAGCAATCTGAAATTTTGGACATGGCTTCCATTTATAATAATAATAATAATAATTTATTTGATTCAGACACAGAGATCCATATTTTTGTTAGTAAATACACTTAAAAATTATGTTAGTAACCAAGGAATAATCAAAAATTCATTAATAATAATACATAGAAACAATAAATAGACAATTACAAGAAATTCATAGAAACAATAATTACTTAATAAATGGTGACGAACTGGCATGCAAGTGCATCCACCTCTCCAACATCACCGAGTCCCACCGCTCGGACAATACGCTCAGGATACTGTTAGTGCTGCGTCGGAAGCGACTTAGTAGCGAGGCGCTCCGCTTCCTAATAATGGCAAAAAAGTCATCAGTTTGCGCCTGTGCGAACATCGAAGAAGCGCTGCAAAACCGAGGCAGCCCCAGCAATACCCTAAACGCATTGTTGTACTGTACGCGTAAGGCGCTGTATACCCGCTGCACATAGTTGGCCCATAGGCTGCACGTATAAAAAGACTGACAATAGGCTTTAAATAAGGTCACCTTTACTTGTTCAGTACAGCGTGCAAACCTACGTGCCAACATGTTGCAGCGAACCGACAGCGCCCTACGTTCCCGCTCGATGTCCTCATTGTCAGACAAGTTATCTGTGACCCAGTGGCCCAGGTACTTAAAATGGTTAACCCTTTTCAGACTAGCACCACAAAGGGTGATCGGAGGTATAAAAGAGAAACATTTGGTACCAGCTTTGAAAATCATGTACTCACTCTTTTTAGGGTTGTACCTGAGCCCATGAGTCCCAGCATATGTCTCACAAATGCGCAGGAGTTTCCGCAACCCCCCAACCGACGGGCTCAGCAGCACCATATCGTCCGCGTAGCTGATGTTATTAATAGGCACTCCGCCTATTGAGCAGCCCGCATTAGCACTGCTGAGCTCGCCGATCAGCTGGTTCATGTACAGGTTGAACAAGCGGGGCGAGGTTATCCCCCCCTGCCTCACACCGCAGTCCAACCCGTACACGTCGGAATATACTCCCGCCCATCTCACACTGTTCCGCTGGTGACTGTACCAATACCTAAATATCGACACTACCTCACTCGGCACCTGTGTCTCACTGTGCAGCTTGTGCCACAGCATGTCATAATTTACCAAGTCGAACGCTTTCGAGAGGTCTAGGTAACAAGCGTACACAGGAGTATTTCTAGCCGTGTAGTACTGTACAGTCTGCTTGAGACAGAGGATAGCACTCTCAGTCGACACACCAGGCGTGAAGCCAAACTGAGCGTCATGTATTTGAAGATGCTTCTCCAGCTGTCTGTCAAGCAGCCTGTCCAGCACCTTGGCTATGACAGTAGCGAGCGAGATAGGCCTATAGTTAGATACGTCCGACACATCACCCGTTTTGTTTTTTACGATCGGAACTACCACCGTGTACATGAGGTCATCAGGTAAGTAATTATGGCTGATGCACAGACTAAACAGCATTGCCAGTACCCTCGGGAGATGCACACCAGCGTGCTTCAAGTGCTCGATGCTAAGGTCATCATGACCTGGAGACTTCCCTCTCACCATCTTCTTAATAATGACAGCTACATCCTTGGCTGTAAAGCTGGTACTAAAGTCTCCATGCTGACACTCAGCACCAAGCACCTGCGCCGCCGGCCCAAGCGGCGACTCCACTTTGAAATGGCGCTGGAAAAGGCTAGCAATATCGCATGGTTCATGACTATCACCTACACTCACCGGAAGGCTCGCCCCTGGGTTTAATTTATTTGTTGACTTCCAAAATTTATTAAATTTCTTATCAGTGTGATGTTTTGCAATAATGTCCATTCTGATCTGATCCTCATTGTTTTGACAGAATTTTAATTTTGATTTAAATAATTTTCTAGACTCACACATTTTATTATAACAATGTCCGGATTTAGGTTTACCCTGTAATAGCCACATCTGAAAACAAAGTCGAGCCTCCCTGTGGGCACTACTCACATATTTGTTCCAGCCAGGTACATATGTATTATGCTTCCGTTTAGGTACACTATAACTTAGTTCCGCGCCCCTAGATAATATCCTAACAATATCAAGGTACATTTTGTTTAATATCAACTTATGGTCCTGATCATTACATAATGTATTTGCACAATTAATAAATTCCGATGGAAAATCTAGCTCTCTAAGATTTGAATTACAATAATCAAAATATGTTTCTATCTGAGTTTGATCTCTTTCCCCCCACTTTACCCGACTACAAACTTTACTAACATTAATATGTTTAGGCAAAATAACATTAAAATTACATTGAACTGATATAGGATAATGATCTGACCAGTAGGTATCATATATCACAGACACATTAAGTATAGATGAACGCGCGGCGCTTGTTATTATACAGTGATCTAGCCACGACTGTGTACCGCTCACCTGGCACACGAAAGTATGTGAGTCATTCGGCAACAACTCCATATCTACACACGACCACGATTGTTCCGCACAGAAGTCTAATAATTCTTTCGCAAATAAACCGCCAGGATGCGAGTTGAAGTCACCAAGCATAAATACAGATTCCACATTATTGCTTTCAATTATTGCACATATTTCACCGAGACATTCCGAAAACAATGGCAGGTTTTCACTTTTGTTTGTAGGCATGTATACCGAAAACACTATAATCGTGCGCTCATGGTCAAGTTTCACTTTAATCGCCGCAAGACGCACACTACGACACTGTATAACAGACACCGACGGGAAGGCAGATTTTCTCCACAGCAGAGCTACTCCTCCATATGGCCTCCCAGTCAGGACTCCCTCAGACGTATCCACAGCAGACTTTCCCGCATATGAAAAAGCGACGTCGATATCACCCAGGAAAGGCAAGTCGTGTGGAAGCAGCCAGGTCTCTTGTAGTGCCACAATATCCGCCGAGCGACAGAGTTTTCTCACGCATTCAACGGATCTTTTGACATTTTTACAATTAAAGCTAATGAGTGTATTTTTGTTAGCCATTAACTTTGTGTGGGTGTTCAATTAGCCATATCTCGATTTGCCACGCAGGGGGTACGTCGACTAAATTCCACAAAAGGGCGATATATTACCCCCTCTGGCCAAAAGTCATCAGTCAAAAATGTATCCAGTTTAGACTTAGGGACAAACACCTTATAAGCATTATAATCTTTCATCGATTTCATGTTCATTTTCTCTAAGCGTACGTCAATGTTAGTGTTGCTCTTAACATAGGTTATGATGTCACACACGGACGCGTCCTTTGACACATTATAAATATAAAGTGGTACCTTACTGTCTGCCGCCTTGAACTTAGAGTCAGCACCAACCGTAGCTTTTCCAGTTTTTCCCACAAAGCGATTCTGAACCCTTTTTCTTTGAACAAGGGTCCATTTCTCATCCTGTTCCTGGGATTTCCACTCACCTTCATGTAACACATCAGAGAAACTTTTCTTTGCAATAGCACATCGATTGTTTTTATTCGGGGGAGCTGTGTGTACCGTAGTAGCAGGCACTAGAGGCGGAGTCGGATGACTCACCAACGTTGCCGGCGACGGCGGCTGACAGGCGACGTTCGTCTCACTATCAGCTGACTTGTGTTCGAGCGGCCGTCCGTTATAAATACCGTACGGTGTTTTTACACTACCCTCCGTTGGTAGGATGTTATGTTGTGGAGACAATGCTGGGGGTCCACTCTCGTACTCAAAGCTAGATAATCTAGTTCTTCCAACACCCCGTCTTAGGGTAACATTGTTAACAATCGATGTATTTCTGAGCACTTTAATTTCCGATTCCAGTTCCTCAAACTGTTTTACTGTCACGTATTCGTCACGTATCTGTTGCATTTCGCCTCTCATTGTCACCAAGTCTTTTAGTAAGCGGGTAACATCTACGTGGTCAAATAGTACCGGCGGCAACTTATGTAGATCTCGTGCTACGAAAGTAGGAATATCCTCCGGATCAGTCTCCTTGAGCACGCAGATGATGTCGTCGATATCTCTTAATGTTTTGCCCTGTCGTCTTCTATTCTTCTTACGTTTAGATGTCGATATGGAGTCGAACAATAAGTTCTTAGCAGCCAATATCTCAATGTCATCGAAAGCACTAGCACAAATCTGACTAATACTTTGCTCGTTCATAACGTCAATCTTATTACAAATAAAAGCCAAAACCTCGTTGATCACCACATTACAACTTGCACATTTCACAATGTTGGAAGCCATTATGAATAACGGCCCCCACTTGCACGGTAGGTGTACGCGCAAAATTAGACTCGATATACGTGCGATGCCCGCCGCGTCCGAGGCGAAAACGCGAAAAATAATGTAAGCGCGCACTGAGGAAGGGTTTTTGGAAATGCAACCTGTAAGGGGTTGAAAATGGGATACTTATTTTATTTGTTTATAGTTAAAGGAATTTTAATCCGTGCAGAAAGGATCCGTGCCTCATCCGCGCCTCGTAGGTGGCACGGCTCACTCCTGCCACGGTCTAGCATAAATTAAACCCCGCATTAATTTAACCCCGGGCTTTTATGCAACAGTTTCATAAACTAAAATGAGAATGAAAATTGCTGTTACCGTTCAACTAACGGCCTAAATGATATTCAATTATAGTTAAGGTTGGAACTGTAACCAATCACGCGCGAGCCGATTTGGTCGCAGTAACTAAGCCAGGCCACCCCGATCAAATGGGTAAGGTTAGAACTGTGATCAACCGCGTGCGAGTCGAAAAAGCGAAGCGAGGCGAGCACAACTTACAAAGGCCAGGTGGTTAACTAAACGACTAATTTAAACAGTTGGCTGTGACATGTATATTGCCTTTTAATGTGCCTTTAAAGCAGAAAATTATGAATGTAGGGTTAATATACTAACATAACTTCTGTCCGAAAGTTATAATGTTTCACAGCGTGAATTCTATTCCGTCTTCATAGAGTTACGTTTTTAAAACATATTAATTAATCGATGGTTTTTTCCCATAGAAATCAATCGGTAAGTCCACACCAACTCTTAAGAAGAGGCTGCCCGCGCCGACCCCTCCTGACAGTCTGTCGACGGTGTCGGGTGGCGGCGGCTCCTTGGAGAAAGGTATCAACACTACTGGTATGAAGAGCATCAATTCCGAAGGTGGGAAATAATACAAGCTTTCCAACTCGTCAGTAGAGTTCAAACTCGTGTTTACATAAATTACTCTCTTTGACTTACATAACAAAGTACAATTTTAAAGTTTACTTTATTTAATAGCTAAATTATTTCAAAACTGAACACTTTGAATGTGTAAAACGAATTCCAATGGGCAAATATAATGCTTTTATTAACTGGTTATTGGTTGAGTACGCAACAGTACAATGAATTTATAATTAATTATGATATTGTCCCATAGCAGCAACATAATGAGTACAATTTAAATAAATATTTGATGTTCATCAGGCGGGCGGAAGGCAAAGGGTCCTGCACCGGGGCTGCCGCTCCCGGAGCGGCGCGAGGTGAAGCTGCAGATGTCGCCCGAAGCCTTGCAGGTGCAGCTGGACCTGCTAGAGACGCAGCAGCTCGGCCTCGAGCGACAGGGCGTGCTTATCGAACGAATGATTCGCGACAAGTGTGAGGGTAAACATATGCCTGCACATTTTATTTCTATTTGAGCACCCATTCTTACTTCTTAATCTAAATTTATTAGAAGTTTTAGAATTCCGTAGCCAAATGGTAAAAACGGAACCCTTATATTTTTTGCCCTGTCCGTCTCTTGCCATTTGGCTCCTGAATAAAAAGGGGAGGTTTCTGTAAACAGTAAATTTTCATAGAAATTCAATTTTTTTACTCACAGATTTGCCCTCAAGGTGCAGTTTTTATTTTTTGATTTCTCTACCCTATATCTCTTATGTATCCTCTCATCATCTGCCTAGCATTATTATTTAGCCACGGATAATGGACGTATCTATTACAGGCGATGAAGCTGACACGGTACCGCAAGAGGAAGTCGAAGATTTAGTCATACAACTGTGTGAACTAGTCAATGAGAAAAATGACCTGTTCAGAAAACAAACTGAATTGATGTACATGTAAGTAGCACTTGTATTGTTTATGAGTGGAAACCAGGGACTTGAAACATTACTCAAAATAATGTTACCCTTAGTTCCAGTAAGTACTGATAATTTGTACAGTTCCACCAGGATCGTAACAAAATTAATTCCTTGGCTATAACAATACTGACAAACGGAACGAAGTTTTAAACTGTTCACTAACAATATGATCAATATATCGTTATTAGTATAACGATATAATAACGTTATTAGTATAACGATATAATAACGTTATTAGTATAACAATATAATAACGTTATTCATTTCGATACTCAACTTTGCCAGCTTCATGACATAAAAGATGACGAAAAAGTATGAAGAATAACGTTACAAATGAATCTGTAACATTTCACCTGTAACATTATTACAAGCAGATAAGCTTAATGTTGCTGATACCTATAACGTTACTTATAATATTGTTCTTCGAAAATGATATTCTGTAACGTTTTTCTTTTTAACAAATTAATATTTTTAGGTTTTAGTATCGTTACAAATTTTGGAACATTATACCATAACATTAGTGGTAACGGAACGAAATTAATTTCGTTTTCAAGTTCCTGGTGGAAACTAGTATTTTGACTCAATCAAACCGGCCTATGATAATGGTAGTCAATTGTCAGTGTATGCGAAAAGAATGGGCCATAGGTGGCAACATCAGCACCAGCAGTCCATTAAATGGTTTGAAAATACACTACTTAGATACATTATTTTCCTTCTTAGTTTTATGTGGAAGTCCGTACGACCGATTAAAAATTGCAAATAATGTTTAAAGAGAAAGTTTTTCTAGTCATGATGAAATGAATGATACGCTTTATTTGAACATCAAAACACAACTTGCTAAACTTGCTATGATAAAACAGTACTTGTTTACTGTCTGTGCTGCTACCACCACTAATAGTGAAACTTGTACGTTCACTCTCCCTTTGGTGGACAGCAATGAACTTGCCAAAAAACAAAGATGTCTTTTACAAAACGTTGACTTAATAGCATGACATCATAAACAAAAGTGTACGAAAAGGGGAGAAGGGGGCCTTTGCCCAACAGTGGGACAATACTGACTAGAAAATTAATGTCTTTAGCTATTGTACATACCTACCCATCGTTCGCGATTTATTTGCCAAACGTGTAAACAAATATGAGTATTTGGAAAAATAACTTTAATGCCCACACAATATAGTTCAGTTTACGCTACGACTTCAAACATTTTTTAAATATAGTTAGTCACTCTGAAATCAACTTAATTGCTACTAAAATAAAGTTGATATTTGTTTAACTTAACATCACTAGGAAACATACATTTGAATGGACCTTATGTTTGACCAGACCTGGCAATTAATTTAAATGCTGGCAGCATCTGAACTCTTTAATCCTAATTGCAACTGGGTTGTCAACGTAGATTAATGAAAGAAAGAAAATACGTTTATTTGCGGTAAAAATGACGCATTAAAGAACATAATCACAAAAAAAAAATAGAAAGGGATGGACGCAATAATGTTAAATGCACATTATTATCAGTTGTTTGTTTATCTGCCAGATTACCAAAGCAACACGATAGTTATTCATGATCAACATTTCAGACGAAGACAACAACGGTTAGAACAAGAACAAGCTGACATTGAACATGAAATTCGGATAATCCAATCACGGCCCGCTGTTAACCGCATTGATGCTGATAAGGTAAGGAATTATTATTTCTGAGCTATTGTGATACCCAAATAGTCGAGTGCAATATACTCAAAAAGTGCAGCGAAGTTTATAGTGTTTCAATTTACATGTGAATTTTTTTGTTGAGTTCCTAGCGGTTAGGAGAACATTGTTAAAAAAAGACGCCGACGTATGGGATATACGTCGGCGTCTTTTTTTAACAATGTTCTCTTTTTTTTGAGTAAGTTTTAATTCGACGAATTCAAGTTAAGGCGTAATAGTGTGACTTGTGAGCTACCATTTACCACCTCTTTGATCTCTTGTCCATCGTTTTGTAAGAATTGCGATTTGCAAGTTTTTGTTTTACATTTCACTAGGAAGTTGCTCAGGTTTTTAGTGGCCCTCCACCCAGGGGTTTAATACCCCGTGGGGCAGGGGTTAATCTCGTCCTATTATCCGAAAAGCATAATCATTTTATCAGCAATTAAACATTTGAGGTATTTGTTAAATGTTATTTAAAACTGACAAACTGACTACGCTCTAAAATCCGTCAAGTTAGTAGGTTTATTTTTCAAATTTATTAAAGCCACATAAACTTGTGTCATTAGTTAAAACAAATCTAATGATAATATATAATGTGTTAAAACATATTTTTTATGAGTGTCTTATTAAAAGTTACTCCTTATTTAATAAACTATTCAGTGAGATAGGTCTCGCTAATGGTGGACATTTGGACCAAGCCCCATATATTTTTGCCCCAATGTCCTTGAGAAATAGTTTGGAATAGCTTATACTTACTTTATCCTCACTAAATATGCTCGTTGCCTCTCAATTTGTTATCTGCTGATTTGCCGATTATGTAACGACCTTAACATGTTGGTTTATAATTACAGGCCCGTGAGGAAAAGTTGGTACTGCGTCTTGTAGAAATAGTTCGCATGCGTGACGAGTTGGTACAGCAAATTGATGCAGAGCGCCGCCGAGAACGCCAAGAAGATCTTGCTATCGCCGCTTCCATCGCCAGCAAGAGAGGTAAATAAAACGCTTCACTGTAACAGGAATTTGTAATACCTTTGATCATTATTACCAAATTATTTTGGAATGATGTAAGGCACATTTGTCTTCGCCGAACAAGCCGAACTGTACCATTCTTATAAGAAATTCTATGAAACCTCTGTCACCAATCCACGCCGAATCGTACGAACCGCCAAAAGATTTCGGAAAATATCCCAGATGAATTCAGCAGAGCTATTCACAACTTATTTATTTATACTATTTAATTATTTTCCATTATAAAAGTTACTATTTTGTAGCGTCGTCCCTAAACGAACCCGTCAGCGAATCGAACGATTGTAAATAGCTCTGCAGATGATGTCAACAGATTCGGCGAGGACAAATGTTTGTCCAGCTTTAGAAATAAGCGCCCTCTTTAAATGTTTTGTTTAATTCTATTTTTATATTAATCTATAGTGGACTTATTTTATTTTCTTTTCAGCTCAAAGAAATAGTGATCAATCAAATAGTTCATCTATGAAATCAGTAGAAGTTATACCAACGCCCAAAAAAAGTAAAGTGAAGGACAAAGTTAAAAAACAATTTAAGAAAGCCAAGCACACATTAATATCTAAGAAAAAAGACGATTCAAGTGACCGCAAAGAAGAGAAAGACAAAGAAAAAAAGAGTTAAATGATTAATTATATTATTGCGAGTTCTGACACATAATTTTAAGCTGTTTTCTATCAAAATTTTACCATTTTTGGTATGTTTCGTTAAACATTTAAAGGCTACTAAACACTTGCCGCCATCACTGACCGTGCCACCATCAGGATTAACGGCTGCCGCCACATTCAATTTATTGTGACACACAAAGACCCGGGCGGCTGTGCCACCGGCATAGTTTGTAGGCGCCCTAATACTTTTATTAATACGCTATGGCGATGACGCATAGCATAAAGACCGTACTTATAAGTAAGACTGAAACATTCCACTATTTCATACTTATTATTTATACAAATTGAAATCTTTAGGAGGAATATTTTTGATTTATGTTAAACAAAGTTGAACTGTAAGAACAAGTTTATAATAATTTCAGAAACCGAAATGTGGAAATTACGTGCCAGAATTAGACATATAGAAACTAGAAAGTTATTATTTAACTAGAATTGATCTGTTGACTATCTATAGTTGGACCAGTTGTAAACGCGAGTTTGCGTTTAATTATTAAAAAGGAAACGCAAATTTGTATGGGAAGAGGTCTATGGACCAATAGCGATACGGTTTTGATATTTGTGTAGGGATATCATATAATATAACCTTGAGCAAAAAAGCATCAAAATCTTTAACCATTGTAGCTACAGGGAAACCCTGAGCAAAAAGGCATCAAAATCTTTAACCGTTGTAGCTACAGGGAAACGTTCTTAGGAGACTATCCTTAACCTTTCGAATGTCTTATGTTACACAGTGCGACATAAGAACAATTAAATTCTATTGTGTCTGCTAATTAGACACTCAATGGGTTAACTTGTTGAGAAATTGCTAACTGCATTCATATTTTGTGAAAATGGTACAGTCTGGCTGTACCATTTTTCATAATAACATCCTTATTAGATTCAGAAAGTAGTTGGAATAGACAGTTTTCGTAGTTTAAAGATACTGACCACTATGGCCCACCTCATAGACGCAATCTAAAACCCTTTCATTTAGGATTAACCCAAAAATAAGTTTATTGAAAAAAAAACGGCTTTTATTTTTGAAATTGAAGATGGCTTTCTTTCTTCATATGTAATAGAATACGTTATAACTTATAAGAGATAGGCTGATTGATCACTACGAATTGTTTTTAGGAAAAGTTTTTTACCATTTGTGACATTGCTAGTAGGTACTCTAAACTAGATTGATCCAGTAGTGTTTTCCTTATGAGAAACACGGTCGAAATAAAAAAAGTTTTTGGGTAAATGGGGATTGTCCAAAATTTCTAACCATTAGATTTTATTTTATTTTTTGAAAATTTAGATTATTTTGAGAAACTAATTTGAATATTTTGATGATTGGCTCGATAGTTATTTAAAAAAAAAATATTGAATTATTTTAAGTTTTTAAGGTAGGTGACGTCATCAGTGGCATAAAGATTAAGTGCCGTTGCCTGACTAGTACATACCTAATAAAAAAAAATAATCTGTCAACACAACGTCATCAATCCAAAGAGTACTGTCACATCTGTCAAAGCGTCAATAGGCCGAATAGACGTTTTAAATAATCCTATCTTAGCGTATTTCTTTACAAATGGTTTATTTTATGTGTAAGTGTCCTCCAAGGAATATACTACTCTCTATCGTCACTAGAACAATCGACGCGGCGACTTAGAATAATAACGCATGCGGCGACATTATTACTATTATTGCTGCAAGTTGGAACAAAGCACTTCCTGTATTCCATAACTCTTCCAGTATATTAACTCGTCGCGCGTCCAATTAGCAGACACAATAGAAATTTTATTGTTATCGGTACACATGGTGTACACTCGACGTGCGAAGAGTGAAATATTGTCGAGTGTTGAAATAATGTATGTAATGTAATATAAACAAGAATGTTTATATTTTTGACATATTTATAATAGTTTGACATTTGACAGATTGTAGACAATCTTACTTTTTTTTCTGAGGTAACGATACAAAACTGTACGGCCAAAGCTGACGTAATTTGAAGGGCAAAGAAGGTCAATCGTATTTTATCAAAAATATCAATAAAATATGACTATTTTTCATAATTAATTAGTCCGTAATGATCAATAACGCTATTCCTCGAAATGATTTAACTCGCAACATTTAAAAAATATGAACAATGCCCATTGCCCATGTTTTTTATGAGTTTCATTTGTTTTTTTTTTCATTATTTGTAAACGCAACTCTAAGTGTAAAAGTAAAAGTTAGGACAGTCTCCTAAGATTTTTTCCTGTTGCTGAACGGTTAAGGTCTCCTTACACACATATTGCTAGTGGTCTACAGACCACATTTGCTGACGCCTTTAGCAGTTTTAGTGCTCATATAAATTGCACATTGTAACATTTATGGCAATAAGCACCAAAAGAATAACATGTTATATGGGCTAACAGCATAATAATTAATTAGCATGTGCCTAAATATGTGTATTATTTTAGAAATTTTGCTTAGGTTTGGCATAAAGAATTTATTTTTAACACTTGAACAGGTAAATAATGATATTATTATTCGTTTTTTCTTTATTTTTGCATTGTATAATTTCATATAATTATGTAATTATGATAACATCGTGTACTTAACAAACGTATTTACAATGTTTAGGACCGCTTGCACCACAAATCGCTAAGCACGCGAATTTAAAACATCACCTCATAATCGTTTGAAAATGATAGAGACAGAATGATATTTTAGATATGTTTAGCGCTAAACGCATTTAAGATTTGTGGTACATGCAGGCCTTAGTGATAGTTGCAAATCAGATAATAAATCGTCAGTATTATACTTACCCACTAACAGATAAATATTAGTGTTATGTATCGTTTTTGTTTTAAAAGGCTTCAATGAAAATTCTGAAACTAGAAAAAATATATTTATTATCTATTACATAACGTAAAGACAAAAGACATTTAAAAGAACTTTGGCATAATCCAATCCATACTGTAATATTATAAATGTGAAAGTGTGTCTGTCTGTTACCTCTTCACGCTTAAACCGCTGAACCGATTTAGATGAAATTTGGTATAGAGATAGTTTGAGTCCCGGGAAAGGACATTAGATCATTTCTATTCCGATATTCCCACGGGATCGAAACTTACGCGGGTGAAACCGCAGGGCGCTGCTAGTACATAATAAAGACACAGTAACTTCGTGACAATATTAGAACAACATTTATCATGGCAAGTAGGTACAGACGCCAGCACATCAAGCTACCCGAAACTGTCAAATTTTCCCAATCAACTTTGAACCTTATGCTTTAGCGATAAAGTTGAAAATCTATTAAATAAATTTGACAGATTGTAGTAGCTTGATGTGCTGGCGTCTGTACTTGTATTCCGTAGAGAGGTGGAGAGCAATGCATAATAGATTTGTAAACTTTAGTCTTTATGAATGAGGGTTTTCGTGAAAATTTACGACACCAGTTGGCACCACTGTGACAAGAGGTCTTCCAATATAAAATATATGAGACGTTCATCATTCGATTCATTCATTCGTTCATCATTCAGTCATGACTAAAGAAAATTAGGCTCTTTGACAGATGCCTGGACCTGACGTGTCAGTGCTGCCACCTAGCGAACGTCATTTCAGAAAACCCTCATTGGTACATCATCAATAGAGCCTTAACAACAATAACTAATAAACACACTTTAATAACCAAAATGGTTAATGTAATTACGTACATAATAAATTAATGTTTATGTAAAATATTAATTTACTGTTTTATAGTCAATTCGAATACTCTTGTTCCGAATTATCAAATTATTTATCTTTGTTGCTAATACATTAAATTATATTTTATTTTAATTAAATATAAAACATATTTCTACATAATTAGATTTATTAATAACTAGTCTTTTGTACCCATATTAATTTCTTGAACGTTATATTTTGATACATAATATATTTTATAATTTCTTTTTTGGTTACAAATATGAGCCTATGGATCAATTTACATTGCCGAGGAACGGAATGGAACGAAGTCACGATGGATTTGTAGCTGCGGGAATAGTTGACAGTAAGAACTAAAAGGAAAACTTTCAAAATAGTGAAAATAATAACAAAGAAATTTGTTGTTTTTTTATCAGTTTTTATTTTCCCTTTTTACATATAGTGCCTACCCCACACAAATTCGTATACCACTACTTGCTATGTAAACAACAGTGACAGGACGGTTTATAACATCATCAACATACACAAAAAACTACCCAAGGAATGTTAAAAGAATTTGGTTGTAATGTCAATCGCAGAATGTCTATCTTCTTTACATGTCAGACTGAATTACAATTTATGTGACACTTACGACCACTGACAAATAAGTGGTTTTTTTTTACCCGACTACGACGAAGCAAAGAGGAGGATTATGGTTTTGAAATGTATAATTCATAAATGGCCAGGCCATTAAAAAGGCTTTAATTTTAAGTTTATATCAACTTTACATTGATCAAAATAATTCGATTCCATTCCATTCTGCGCAATGCAAATGGAGCCTACAACCCGTCCGACTAACTGTGCACCTGGCGCTGTGACGTTCATCTGTATGGTTCATCGGTACATAGTTTAAAAAAAGTTAACTTCGTAAAAATATATTTTGGGGTTTTTTTTTAACATGTAGGTGTATAGTTTTAACGTAATGATAAATATAAACATTTCGCGCATAAACGCATTCCAGCGACATGCACACTTAAGGGGCTTACAGGACCTAAACACAAAAAACGCAAGTTTTAGAAACAATAAAAGTATATGATCGACTACAGTAAACAAAATTAGAAAAATATATGATAATAATATAATATATATGTATCTTTAGGAGATATGCTAATTTGATACGATAGAAAAAATCATGAATACTAATATACATACAATAATGATTGTATGTATATTGGTATGGTTTTTATTGTAAAAAGAAAGTTTTTAGAGGTATCTTCATGATTTTTTTCTACAAGCAACACAAAAATACTAGTGTTTTAATTTTTTTGTTCAAACAATAGATTTTATTTTAATTAAATAATCGCTTCATATTTTGCAATAAATTACCAGCGTTGTCATCGAGCTTCTCTTTCTTTTCTATGCAGTCCGACAGTGACCGCGCTTTAGGTCATGTAAGCCCCTTAAGTCGGACGGGTAGTAATGATTAAGTATTCGAGGTACTATTTACTTTTGTCACTTTTTATGTAAGTAACCAGATTTTAGAAGTGAAAACTTCTTTAGGCGCGTTGGGCATTTTTTGAGATGGAAAATACCATTGAACTCGCGACACTGTTACCGTAACCAACACCGCGCGTGTTTTGTTTATAAGACGATTCAAAAAATATATAATTACGTAATTGTTCAAGTTTTCACTTCTGTCGGCACTCCCGGAGTGCCACTGTTTTTTTTAAACTAACATCAAGTTTTTAGATTTTTTTAATCAAGCACAATAATACTACTACTGTTTCTTATCTAATTGCACAAGAAATCGCACAAAAGTAATAAAATGGAGTCCCACTATTAAGGGTTTTTATTTCAAAGGAAATCACCTTTGGGACTGACAACGTCAAGTCAAAACTACCTATTTAGGCAATGCCTAATGTATACAAACAGCGACATTAGTAGCCTCCGACGGTAACACGTTGGAATCTTCAAAATCTCATGTCCACACATAGATTTTATGATAAATCGGCTGTACAAATCTGTGTGGTCTGTATTTTGAACCGCCAGCGAGTTGCCGACGACTGAATCGCTACGTGTGCAATTCAGAGTAGGTACAGTGCGTGCCACGTAAGAAGAGACTTGACCCCGCCTCCCCCGCCTCTTTCCGCTGCCCCTGTGACATCCGGTCCCGTCCCGCACTCAGACCTCATACCGCTAAAGATACCTAAAATCGTGTTCTGCGCATGTCAGACCACGTGGTGTGTCAAGTCTCTTACGTGGCACGCACTGTACCTAATGAGGCTGTCCACGGGGCGCTCAAAACTTATCAACCAGGCGGGGTAACTGTGATAAGTACATAAAATGGCAATCGATCGCAATACCTTTAATTTTGACAACTGTTCTTTTCAACAACATAGGTAAATATCGCAATGAACGAACTGGCGTTACGCAATTATCCCACCGGCTTATCCATAACATGGGCGCCGGAAGCGGGGTGCAAGAGGGTGGACGTGCACCCCCCTGGCTTCAAAATAAAATACAAGTGTAAAAACAGTTAGAACTAAAAATATCCGAATACGCCTAATACTTAGAATAATAGAGAACTCATCCTATTTAAGGCGAGATTCTAAAATTTTCGATTGTATTCTGCAATATCTCGATTCTTTTCTAAACCTTTTGTGCATTAGTCAATAAAGTACCGAACTCCTATGTATTTCCAAAAATCTCATCGACTCAAATCGACAAAGTGACACCTAACCTTGTACCTATGTATGGACAAAGGAAAACCTAACATATCCACTACATCAAACGCGAAGTGCAAAACAAAAATAATCTAGCATTTATGCTGAACGGGGCCTATTTGGCACAGCCGTGAGGCTCACAATACTATTTTAAGTTTTTTTTTTTTTGATGTTTTTGTGTGAATATTGTGTGCCTTACATAACCTGGGTCAAATAAACTTATTTTCTTTGCGGCGGCGGCGGGGCGCATGGGCATGCATATTAATGACTAGCTTCTGCCCGCGTGAAATTTCTTGTTACTCCGACCCACCCCGTCGCATCGCATTGCCTGCCCGCGCTATTACTTCGTTTTTGCTTAGCGTTCTTTCTGACTTTTTTTCTTTTTGCTCGGTTCCTAAAGGTCATAGCGTGATGTTAAATAGCCTATAGCCTTCCTCAAAAATTGGGCTATCAAATGCAAAAAGAATTTTTCAAAACCTGACTGGTAGTTCCAGATATTAGCGCGTTCAACCAAACAAACTCTTCAGCTTTATAATATTAGTACTTATAGATATTTTTGAGGTGGTTGACCCTAAATTACACTATTACCTAATAGTTTGACCATTAAGTTTGACCACGAGGAAGGAACGATCCGATCACTGCTCATTACTCGTAAGTTTCGAAATCTTCATTTTTGACACTTGCCTGTTGGGTTTAAGCAAATTCGGTTCTGTAAAATATTGTTAAAAATCTTATGCTAGTATGCTACGCATCACTTCGGTAAGAGTTGTCTAAGATTACCTATTTATTTATTTTTTACACGTGCAGCAAGCCTGCAAGCCAACAACATAATAATCTGGTGTACACAAATATGTCGACAATCAGGGTGTCCTGAGCAATCAGAGCGTTCAGCAGGTTGGTTTCCTGGCTAGTGGGAGCATTTCGAGCACTATGGGTACCTATGCACTGGCGGAGCCGCGAACAGGCACCGCGGACACGGGCGCGCGACCGCCGCACCCGGTCCGGAGCAAACAATGAACAGCGAGCTAGAATAGTCGCGTCATCGATCTTATTACTAAGTATTATTTAGTAATTCATCAAAAGCGCAGTTACGTCTCAGTTCCAACGTGTTGATGCTTAATTGCTTACCATTCTTGCGACAAACCGAGATGGATATCTGTGGTGGAGGGTGCTGCGGCGCGTACCTCGCTGTCGAATGTTGTAATTTGGGCTTCGTATTACCCAACTGCGCGACAACAAAGATGGTTATGTTGTTTTTCACGCGTATATTTTGTATCTGAGATTCTTTATACCCTCAAAGCAAGCGAACCGCAGGATGGATACATGAACTGTGTATCAACTATGTCTGGTTGGTTTTTATAAAACTAAAATGGCGGATTTTAAAAGTCAATAAGTACTTATTGACTTGAAAAAAAAATATTGAGGCTAATCTAAAAATATAACTTATTAAAAGGTTTAACATAAAAAATAATCGTCTGCAACTAAGCATTCTAAATCTAAAACAAGCTCACTTTTTAAGCAGTTAGGTATTTTAGTTCAATTTCAGATGAGATGCCACCAACTGCATCAGACTGCTTACAAACAGCGGTTTTTTTTTATTTAAATAAAAGTACAGTGCGTGCCACGTAAGAAGAGACTTGACACACCACGTGGTTTGACATGCGCAGTACACGATTTTAGGTATCTTTAGCGGTATGAGGTCTGAGTGCGGGACGGGACCGGGCGTCATCGGGGCTGCGGAAAGAGGCGGGGGAGGCGGGGTCAAGTCTCTTCTTACGTGGCACGCACTGTACAAACTGACTGGCATATCAGCGCACAGCCGAAACTACTAGGATTAGAAATTTTTGCAGAGGGCTTCCTTAGGCGACCAATGCAGAAGCTTTTGGAAATTAAAGCTTTAGGGGGGTGTAAAACGGGGATTCCGTTTGTATCAAAAAACTTATTATATGTATAAGGGGGAAACGCTAAGTAGCCCGCGAAATTCAAATTTTCATACATAAATTTCGAATGTTTCGGGCTACTCTGGCGCTTCCGCCTTAATTTGGCAAAAATAGTGGTGTGTATTCATACTCAACGACTATTTTCAGCAACAAAACATAATTTTATTGGCATAATACAATATTGAGAACAGTAGTTTAGAGAATTTTTTTGAGTATGCAGAATTAAGTAAGAAACGAATTTTCGGGACCTTTAACAGTCGATTTTGTTCACGAAAGGTTTCGTAATGGACTTTTCACGCAGTATTTCTATCAACTGAGCAAAGATCGGTGAAAAATATTAATTAGGATTTCTTTCGCAGATTTCAATTAACTCACTTTCTTGCTTTACGCTATTTGCAAATAATTCCGAAACTTAATTTTACAAACTTATTTTTGTGGTCGATTAAATCAATTATGCATGCGTAAACATTCATCACATCTAGGGAACCCTTCACTGTGCCTGGTCCGACACGCACTAGTATACAGTCAAGGTATTGTGTAGAATGCAAATTACCTACAGTGAATTTGAATGTTATGCATATGCCTTTATTTTTATACATTGACTTCTGCCTACTGTTATGTGTAATTTATACAATACCTAAACTAAAGCCTGATTTACACGTGTACGTTACCCCAGCAAGAAAGTGTCTCCTAGAGTTATAGGAGTAGGACGTATAATATGTGCCCTATCTGCTGTAAATGTGCCCCCAAATAAAAAATGTGTGCCCCCTGTCGTTTTGGAAAAAAACGGAAAAAACGATTCCTGCTGGGGTAACGTTTTTCTAGCAGGAAAATTCTAAACGAATGATCGGAGAGAGAAAAATTGTGCATGGCCAGAGAGCTTATATGTGTGCCAAAATGTGCCCCCAAAAAAAAAATCTGTGCCCCTTCAGGTTTTCGAGATATTGCATTTCCTGCTGGAGTAACGTTTTGATGAATCGTATATCTCTACAACCATTGCATGTGCCCCTGTAGAGTAAACATACACGAGTAGCTCTTAATGTGTGCCCCTTAGTGCCCAATTAGTTTTAAGAAAATATTTATAGTTTTCAAGTTATAGCGGTTTTATGAAAACCCGAAAAAACATCGCAGCGCCTAAATTAGACAAGAAACAAGTTCGCTGAAAACTGTATTCGGTCCTTCTTGACGCTAATAATAACCATACAAAGTTTCAAAACTATTCATGCATGCGTTTTTGCTAAAAGTCAAAACGATGGTTTCCTAACTTTGACGGCAACTTTGACGGCAAAATACAAGGAACCGGCTCAATCCGAGATGTGTAGGTGTAAACCAAAATCATGTGCCTTTAGTCAAAAATATATGGTGAAAATATTCAGCTTGGAATGTTTCGCATTAAGTAAATATTATCAAAAAACCAAAATATGTAAGCAACGGCTGGTTATCCGACCAAATTTGAATGACTACTAAAAAGCGACGGATTCATACATATCGATGACCTTCTTTACTTTACTCACTAACCGGTTCACACGTGTTGTGCCTGAGTACACTGACTTACAAAAGTAATAAGTAATTAAATAAAGTTGTTATTGGATTATATTCTACTAGCTGTTTCTATGACGTTACACATGATTAAGTACATTATAAATAGTAGCCTAAGTGCTATTCCAAGGTAAGCTATCTTCTCGATTCTAAATTTCATTAAAATACATCCAGTAATTTATGTGTGAACGAAAGAAATACATCGAGATATTTGCCAGGTCTTTGACTTGGTCCCGATGTTTAAAAAAAAATATAGTTCATGAAATGTGTGATGAAACCTACTACTAAAAAGAGGTAGCTCTTTTTTGTATATAAATAAAAAGCCCGTATTTGTCTTTTTATATTAGGTACATATATATTTATTGATAAGCCGTAGGTTAGATAAATTAACAGTACAATGCGTGCCACGAAAGATGAGACTTGACCCGCCTCCCCCGCTCTTTCCGCCGCCCCTATGACGTCCAGTCCCGTCCCGCACTCAGACCTCATACCGCTAAAGATACCTAAAATCGTGTACTGCGCATGTCAAACCACGTGGTGTGTCAAGTCTCATCTTTCGTGGCACGCATTGTAAGTTTTTCATCATTAAGGGGAATGCTCCAACTAGCCCGCGAAATTCAAAATTTCTTGCGTTTTTTGCAATTTGCAGGCCAGTGCTGTGAGGAACAATAAAATAGTTTTAGTAAATTGGCAACCCTGTTGTTACACATCCCTATAACACTTGTACGTCTGTGGTGTGTGTCATGGCTGCTACAATTTTAATTCCTGTGTTGTTCAATGCGTCTTCACAAAACAGTTAATAAACTCTTCATAATCATCGGCTTTTTCACTGCAAAGTCCTAACAGGTTATGGGCCCAGTGCTTATTAATCTGTTTTAGGTGAAGATCGCGGAAGTATTGTTGGGTGCAAATCAATGTCACCGATGCCGGCGTTTCGTTGTTGAGAGCGAACGTGGCGTGGTCAGCGAAACAAACAATAACTCGAGCTGGAGGTTATTGTTGGTAGCGGCGTCTGAAGGAGGTCGTGTGGAGGATAAATATACGACATCAGGCTGCAGGCTTACGCGGGGGACCATAAAACAATGGATCAACACACAATGGCGTCGAATTCGGCAATTAGGCTGGAAGGCCAAAAGAACTGGAACGTTTGGAAATTCCAGATTGCAGTCACGCTGAAGGGAGCTGAATTGTATTCGGTTGTGAGCGGGACGGAGGCAAAGCCTAAGGTAACTACGGAGAATAAGGAAGTTGCAACCTGGGTGTTAAAGGATGCAAAGGCGCAGACTATTATAGTAAGCAGAGTAAGTGAGGCAGCGATGGTTCACATCCTCACATGTGAAAGCGCAGCTGAAATGTGGCAAAAACTACACACTGTGTACGAGGCTAGGAGTGCTACGAGTACAATGATGTTACAACAAAGGTTTCTTCAATACAAGTTCGAAGGGGGAGACCTGGCAGTTCACTTATCCAAACTTGAAGAGATGATCTGTCAACTGAAGCAGGCTGGAGAAGAGATTTCTGACCAAATGGTTATGACCAAAGTCTTATTATCTTTGCCGGAGGCATACAGTCATTTCATCTCAGCTTGGGAGTCGGTAGAGGCCAGTAAACAGAACTACAACGACTTAGTTTCCAGGTTACTTGTAGAGGAAGAAAGAATAAAACATAAAAATGAAGAGAAAGAGAGTATTGCACTATATGCCAAAAACAAAAGTGTTAAGAAATGTCATAAGTGTGGGAAACTGGGACACATTACAAAGGAGTGTAAAAACAAGGAAAAGCGTAAATGTTTCTCATGTGGAGAAGTGGGACACTTGAAGACAAATTGTTCAAAACGTGAGGGACAAGGACAACAAGAACCAAGTGACAGGTCCAAAGACATGTCTAAGTCTAATGCATTTATCACAGTAAGTGAGATGGCAATGACAACTGGGGGTGACATCGCGGGAAGTGACAGGAGGTGGTTGATAGATAGCGGGGCAAGTGAACACATGACATGTCTTAGATATATGTTTACAAACTATCAGTCACTGTCAACGTCAAATCGTTATGTTATTGTTGGAGATGGTCGTCAGTTACCTGTTGCAGGAGTTGGTGATGTAGAACTGAGTGTGTTCAACGGGGATTGTTATGTAAAATCTACATTGAGCAATGTGTTACATGTTCCGCAAATGAAAATCAATTTGTTCTCTTTAACTAGTGCTACAAAGAGAGGTTATCAGGTCACATTATCTGATCAGCAGTGTTTGTTCTATAAGAACAATGAACTATGTGCAGTAGGCAACTGTGAAGGGAACTATTATGTGCTACAGGTGTCAAGTGTCTACATGAAAGAGAGTGTTGCAGCTGTGGCAACGCTATCGGAGTGGCATGGGCGACTTTGTCACCAGAGTGTTGAGTATGTGAAGCAGGTGCTCAGTAAAAACAATATCGAGTACACCGGAGACAAATTCAAGTGTGTTTCGTGTTTAAAAGGTAAAATGCACAAACTTCAATTTAGAAGACGTGAGCAGCACACAACAGAATGCCTGGAGCTTGTGCATGCAGATCTGTGCGGTCCAATGGAGGTACCATCTCTTGGTAACTCAAGATACTTTTTACTGATCAAAGATGATTACAGCAACTATAGAGTAATCTACTTTTTGAGGAATAAAAGTGAGACTGCTGTGAAGCTGAAACAGTTTGTTAAGTGGGCAGAAACACAAACAGAAAAAAGGGTGAAAACAATTCGTACTGACAACGGAGGAGAGTTCGTTAATAAAGAATTAGAAGAATTTGTAAGGGAAAACGGAATACAACATCAGACAACAGTACCATTTACACCCCAACAGAACGGGAAAGCTGAGAGGGACATGCGCACTATAGTGGAAGCAGCAAGGTCCATGCTGGAGAATAAAAATCTCCCAAAAGAGTTATGGGCTGAAGCAGTGAACACCGCAGTGTATGTACTGAACCGAACATCAAGGAGCAGAGTGAAAGGCCAGACACCTTATGAAACCTACCACAAATGCAAATTTGATGTGCTGAGTCTACGAGGAATATTTGGTGAATATGTGTATGTCCATATCCCGAAAGAAAACAGGTTAAAATGGGATGCCAAAGGTGAAAGGGCAATGTTTGTTGGATATGATGATACCAAAGGATTCAGATTATATTATGAAGACAGGAAAGAAGTTCATACCAAGAGAGACATTGTATTTCTAGATCTAGAAAAGCAGCAAGAGCCAGAAAGTAAGACTTGTTTAAATATTTTATTGAGGGGAGGTGTGAGGAACAATAAAATAGTTTTAGTAAATTGGCAACCCTGTTGTTACACATCCCTATAACACTTGTACGTCTGTGGTGTGTGTCATGGCTGCTACAATTGTAATTCCTGTGTTGTTCAATGCGTCTTCACAAAACAGTTAATAAACTCTTCATAATCATCGGCTTTTTCACTGCAAAGTCCTAACAAGTGCTAGGTTGTATGTTGATTAAAATATTATTCGCGGTTGTAAGACGTATATAGTTACAGAATTATAATCATCAAAATCACCAATACAACCCTCCAAGTTCATAAAGGCGTAGGAACAAAAAAAAAAAGGAAAAATTTGAATTTTGCGGGCTGGTTGGAGCATTCACCTTACTTAATAGAAGATTCCCTTTTTTCGCCTCCCCACACCGCTGCATATATCTCTGGCCCCGCGGCATCCGCTGACGTCGTGTCGGAAGGAGTCGCTTTGTCTAGCTTGGAGAAAGTGAGACAGCTAGTACGCGTACGGTGTTAGTGTGACAGAGACAGGTTACGTGTAACGTCGCTCTATTATGAATAATAGGTACGAAGTGTTTATTGAGGAAGTGCGTTTGGATTATTACTTGGTATTGGTAAACAGTTGCAGTTATGTTATGACGCCAAGGACACTGTTACGTTGAGTCACGCAGTTGCACTGATACTGTTTGTTTACTTTTTTTTGAGTTGGTTGAAAGTGGCGTATTAAGCATTTTATAACAATTATGTGGTTGTAGGGGTGTTGAATTTTATGGCACGATCTGCGGTGGTAAGTATTTAATGGCATTGTTTTGACTTACCTATTTAAAAATACTTGTCTTATCAAGTACTTGGATTTTTGACGTGACAACGTCTAATAAATCGATGAAGCTGGCTGCACTCACGAAAAAACATGACTCATGTAGCGTTACCTCGCGGCCTCGCTCTGTAGCGTTCCATGGCGGCTTGAAGTGCAAGCGAATATTAACAAATGCAATGCAACTATTCCATCAGTATTTTCTTATGACGTTACGAAACCGACTTTACAGACAACCGATTTTTTTCATTACTTTATATACTAATTTCTAATATTTATAGGTAGGAACTTTGATCTGTGATTTGATGCAATAATTACTTTAAGAATTAAAATTAAGGGAATAAAAATAATAATTTCCACAATATCAACAAACTGTTTCATTTATTATAGTCACAAGGTGCATTTAATATATTTTTTAATTAGCCCCCAAAACTTTTGAACGCGACTGTACGGACAACAGCTTAGGTATAATACGTTCAATAAAGAAGGTCATCGATATGTATGAATCCGTCGCTTTTTAGTAGTCATTCAAATTTGGTCGGATAACCAGCCGTTGCTTACATATTTTGGTTTTTTGTTAATATTTACTTAATGCGAAACATTCCAAGCTGAATATTTTCACCATATATTTTTGACTAAAGGCACATGATTTTGGTTTACACCTACACATCTCGGATTGAGCCGGTTCCTTGTATTTTGCCGTCAAAGTTAGGACACCATCGTTTTGACTTTTAGCAAAAACGCATGCATGAATAGTTTTGAAACTTTGTATGGTTATTATTAGCGTCAAGAAGGACCGAATACAGTTTTCAGCGAACTTGTTTCTTGTCTAATTTAGGCGCTGCGATGTTTTTTCGGGTTTTCATAAAACCGCTATAACTTGAAAACTATAAATATTTTCTTAAAACTAATTGGGGCACTAAGGGGCACACATTAAGAGCTACTCGTGTATGTTTACTCTACAGGGGCACATGCAATGGTTGTAGAAATATACGATTCATCAAAACGTTACTCCAGCAGGAAATGCAATATCTCGAAAACCTGAAGGGGCACAGATTTTTTTTTTGGGGGCACATTTTAGCACACATATAAGCTCTCTGGCCATGCACAATTTTTCCCTCTCCGATCATTCGTTTAGAATTTTCCTGCTAGAAAAACGTTACCCCAGCAGGAATCGTTTTTTCCGTTTTTTTCCAAAACGACAGGGGGCACACATTTTTTATTTGGGGGCACATTTACAGCAGATAGGGCACATATTATACGTCCTACTCCTATAACTCTAGGAGACACTTTCTTGCTGGGGTAACGTACACGATTTACACGGTGCGATTGAATTGCTTGTGGCATACCGTTGAAGCAATAAAAACCGGTCAAGAGCGAGTTGGACTCGCGCACCGAGGGTTCCGTATCATCATGTTTTAAATTTTCACACTGCAGTGTAGAATATTGCAGTTTTAGGTTGGCGCCATCTCTTGACCGATAGTGTGTGCCATCAAAAGTCTAAAACTATGCGGCCCAAAAAAAAAGAAAAAATGTTTGAGAATGTGCAAACAGCGCTCTTTCATAATTATGATACACATGCCCTAGTAGCCCCATTTCAATTTTTTAAGACACTTTTTCAGGCTCTGTTGCAAAAAAAAAATTGTTTCCTATTTGAAAAATAGTTGGACAAACGTCATCTAAAACTTCTCCAAATTTCAAGTTGATAGCATTAGTAGTTCTCGAGATATCAGCTGTGACAGACAGACAGACTCAGTTGTACTACATATAAGGGTTAAATTTTACCATTTTGGTACGATAAAACTTTTATTAGGGTTCGCTAATTAAAGTTTTACCGTCTAAACAGTGTTTAGAGGATATGTCATTTGTTGCTTCAATTTTATTGTATGTTTCAAGCAAAAACATCTCATGGTGTAAATGGGGCCTAAGTTTTTAGTAATAAAGTTTTATACATTATTTGAGTATTAATTTTAGGCAGTATACAGGGTTATTGGTAAAACATTAACAACCTCTTAAGGGGTCATTGTACTCCTCATTATGAACAACTTTTACTATGGGACCAAACCTGAAATCTCGAAAAAAATCAGCTGTTCCCTGCATTTATGTTGTATGGAGCAGCTGATTTTTTTTTAGCGATTTCAGGTTTGGTCCCATAGTAAGTTGTTCATAATGATGAGTACAATGACCTCTTAAGAGGTTGTTAATGTTTTACCAATAACCCTGTATAGAATGTCGAAGAATGGTACAGATATCCAGAGTAAGTATACACATTGGTGGTAACATACTCAACAGTGACTGTGTATACAATACAACAACACTATAAACTTGGAGGCCTAGATGTTTATTGGGTATCAATCTGAAACCTGGAATGTCACATAAACATAGATTATGTGTCCCTAGACAATTAAATACTTAAAAAATTTGGGTATATTATTACCAGATTTAAACATTTTCCTTTTATGTACTTAAATAAAAAGTAAGTATAACAATTTATTATGCATATGATAGTCAAATTCATTAGTGACTCTTTAAATCATTTAAACACAGTACTTGAAAATACTAAATAAAAAAACAGACACTTAACATAATTATACAATTAGCTAAAATACTATGGGCTCAAAATCACCAAGGTGGAAAATTTTCTCCACCAGCAATAAATTACTAAAATCGTAATTTTATTGAGCAAATTAATGACCAACAGGAAACATTAAAATTTATTGGTTTTAACTGTATTTCTTCATACAAAACACTTGAAAAGTAAACATTAAAAACATAACATATTCAAATACAACAGGTTCCATTATTTATCAACATATTATTGAAGTATTATTTAAGAAAAGCTTGATTTTTAAATAAAAAGACATTAAAATGATTTATCTGATAGCATAAATATCATTTCTTTATATGCAGTTGTAATGGCAGAAAAATAAATAAAAGTGAACCCAGACATTAAATGTTAGGGCTCTGTAGTAGAAAGAAACATAATTTTAACTGATGTCAGTTTTTTCCACCAAATAAATTGTAATTTAGTAGTTTGTGTACTTTTTAATTTATTCTTTAATATAATCTTTCATCAATAAATAATTATTCAACATTCCAGGAATACATTTTTTATTTATTTATTAATTAAATGTTGTATAAATATATGTAGGATGTTAATTCGGAAAGCAACATAATTTTAAGAAAACAAATTGAATATGAACGCTGCGATGAGTGAATGAGAGAGCATGTGTGGGAAGGAGAAAGGATGTGGAAGGGGAAGATGGCGAGCAAGCTAAAGAGTTAAGACATCTGTCGTTTTGTAAGAAGTTATTAAAAATATATTTCAAGAAGTTATCAAGAAGTCATGTTTATTTCGGTCATCCACACACCCCCCTACATATATTTACCAACACCATTGTATTAACAAATAAAAAGGCATTTGAGTTATTTTTGGGCATTTTATAAACTTTTAAAATCATCTTCGAAATGACCGAAAGCTCCATTCATTTAATAAAAAGAAAAAAAAAAGAAATAGTTTTGTTTGTACACAAGTTTAAGTGACAATTACAAAGTAACTCTGATAATTATACCTTTGTAAATATTTATCATCATAAAACCAGCCCTGTAATTTCCCATCTTGATGGTTTTGAGCCATTGGTAATATAATATAGATAAAATTAAGCTAGAGTATGCACTATAAATCATGTGCATAATTATTGTCAATTTCAATTCGTAAATTACTCTGTTTCGATTTACCTAATTTGTCTCGTAAGTCATCAGATTTCTTGTTCTTTCTTGATTTTAAAATTTCCCGCAGGTCACTCTGGTCACTTGGACTTACTGTACCACTAGGTTTCACAGCTAATCTAGACCAAACACTACTAGTGGTTTTCACTTTATGCACTCGACTCATAACATTACTGTCAGAATTTTCTGATAAATCATCACTTGAAAAACTTTCATTATCTTCCCGAGGAACAACTTTCTCACCTAACCGTGACCGTATACTGTGATTTTTACTTTTTGTAGCATGCTTTTTAAATTTTTCAGACAGCTTTGTGTGTTCCCTTTGACTATAATTGCTACGTGAATTGTCTACTTCAATTGACAATGCTGAATATACATCTGGATCTTGAGAGTGTAGAGAAGCTACCTTTTTCTTTTGTTTAGATTCTTCATCATCTGCATGCATTCTCATTCTAGGTGTCTTAGATTTGGTTTTCCATTCTGAATCTGAATCACTCTCTTCAGCTTGTATAGACTGGTTGATATATCCTTCAGCCTGTCTTTTCCCTAATCGACTGGCTAAACTTTTATTTTTTATTTTCACAGTTTTATCTGGCTCTTCCAAATCATCTTCATTATTATATCTAGGCTTGCGTTGAAAAACTTCCTGGTGATCATAAACTCCCCATGATTTACACAGATCACCCCATGGGTTCTTACTTACAGCATCCATAGTTTGATCATAGTATTCATCAATATTTTTACTTTGTGATTTCTTTTTAATAATTTTTTTGTCTCCATTGGTAGCAAACCTCATTAATATTAAGTCTTTTTTAGGATGTGGCATGCCTTCTCGCCAATGGTGATTTGGTTTTTCAGCAAGCATTTGTCTCAAGTTGTTATCTTTAATTTCTCTAGAATGAACCAACAGTGCTAATGCAGCGGAGATATGATCCTGACAAACAACATTACCTGAAAATTTAAATTTTTAAATGTAAAAGCCATCAAATGTGTTGTATCACTCTGCATATTTGAATATGTATACATACATGAAACACTACTTACATGAAACTTCATCAATCCATTCTAGAGATAATGGTTTATAATCTTCCAAATATTGGAATATTTCTTTTGTAGTAAGTCCATCAACTCCATTTAAATTGATTGCATCAAAACGAAAATGTCTCTCATTTCCACTTTCTATGCCAAAATTTGAGTAAAGTTCATCGATTTGTCTCTGTGTAATTACTCTATTTCCAGTGAGATTTAAGCCAAATCTCTTTGCTCTTTCCTCTATTTTAGAAGCATCAACTTTCTCCAATTTTTCAATGATTAAACCAGCTTTGTCAGCTTTGTACACCTGGTTTATGAGAGAACAATAAATTAAGTACATATACTAAGCTTCATTGATAATGATTATATCAACGCTAAGTTACGCTATAAAAACTAACACAAAAATAAATGGTTTTTACTTTTTGGTTTACAACACAGATTTTATCCGACTAAATATTAGCTTGTATGAATAATGAAGAAAGTTGTAAATATTGTATAGAATTACGTACCACTGTACAGTCTTCATTGTATGAAATTGGTTCTTTTACATCATCAACAAGCATTGCATTATCATCACTCATTTCACCATCTTCTCTATCCATCTTTGTAGACAACTTGTGATTGATTTCACTGTTTTTCAAAGACTATACTTCCCGTAACTTTGTAGTAGCTTTAAAAATTCATTCTGCTTTCAACAAAATATGTAATTTACCAATAAATAAATAACTCGAACTCGAGTGAACTCCATAGAGGAAAAATTTGGTTTTTTTTTTTAATTGTTTTATGGCCTGGTTGCTAAGACCTTTTAGCCACGTCTTTGTTTCATTTTATTTATATCTTGAGTCTAACATGACATTAGAATATAGGTGTACACATTCTAATGTATTAGGAGTATTTGGCAGCAAATGTATCGAATCAAGTTTCCCGGTAAACTTCGCTGAGGTAGCCAAAACTACAAAAAAATTCTCAGCTCCATTTTACCGGGATCGCGTCTGTTTCAATGATTACACATTTGTCCAGTTGCGCAGACACTTGAGATACAAAACTACACCAATTTTACATCACAATATCCACTAGGAATCAATTTGCGAATAATTAAAACAGCCAACTAGACTTCACTCGAAGAAATCCCGCCAAAAACTCAAAAATTTGGTGAACTCACAACAGGACCACAGATTACACTATATATATAATGCAGGAGGACATGCGGATGCGTGTAACAGGAACAGCGTGTAACACATTGACCTCATATCAGGGGGCTTTTCAAAAAAACGTTCATTTTCCAGGCAGTTCAAAAGCTGGTCTACTTTTGCTCTGTTAATAATCGTACTATGAGAGCAATAAAAGTGAACGACCTCCCGTATTATTATTATACTCTTTGTGAACGACTATTGCACGAATTTCACCGACGTTGAATGGTTGGTAATGCTTGTCTGTGGCCTGCTGTAACGCCATAAAAAAAAATCTAATTCTATTTTCATATTACAGGTTTTTTTAAATAATATGTAGAAACTTGATTTTCTTAGGTATATAGGTGTGCTTAATTCTCACCTGAATACCCATATCAAACTGCATGATGCCCAGTTTGGGTTTCGGCCAGGGCTGTCAACAGAAACCGCTATTCTTAGTTTAAAGCATGCTGTCAAGTATTACACAGACAGGAAAACACCTGTCTATGCGTGTTTCCTAGACCTGTCCAAGGCTTTTGATCTTGTTTCTTTTGACGTTCTCTGGCAGAAATTGTCTGGTACCGCGGTGCCGCCGGAACTCGCCTCACTTCTGCGGTACTGGTACATGAGGCAGGAGAATCGCGTGCGATGGGCAGGAGAGCTTTCAGAGCCAAGTAGGACAGAGTGTGGCGTGAGGCAGGGTGGCCTGACCTCGCCTTTGTTGTTTAGTCTCTATGTGAATGCACTGATCGAGCGGCTCAGCAGCACACGTGTCGGTTGCTTTATTGATGGAGTTTGTTTCAATAATTTAAGCTATGCAGACGACATGGTGCTGCTGGCCCCCTCGGTCGGTGCGCTCCGTAAGCTTCTCGATATTTGCGAGTCGTACGCTGAGTCTCATGGCCTTGTATACAACGAAGGCAAGTCAAAATACATGGTATTCAAGTCCGATACCAAGTGTCCCTCGACCGTACCTCCTGTGTTACTGAACGGTGTGGGGTTGCACAGGGTGTACTCTCTGAAATACCTGGGCCACTTGGTGACGGATGATTTGAAGGATGACGCAGATATGGAGAGGGAGCGCAGAGCATTGTCGGTTCGGGCTAATATGCTGGCCCGCCGGTTCTTCCGATGTACGGCGGCGGTCAAAATAACGCTGTTTAAAGCATATTGCATGTCACTGTACTCGGGGAGCCTGTGGTTCAGCTACACCCAAAAGGCCTACAATGCTCTGCGGATCCAATATAACAACGCATTTAGAGTGCTGTTGCGTCTGCCTCGGTTCTGTAGCGCGTCATCTATGTTCGCTGAGGCACGTACCGACTGCTTCAATGCTGTACGGCGTAAGAGAGCGGCCTCGCTGCTAAACAGACTCCGTGGCAGCCCCAACAGCATTCTACGCGCTATAGCCGGGAGACACGACAGCCCGTTGGTGAGGTCACTTGTCGCCTGTACATTGTCGGTGTTATTAGTTAAGTACTAACATAGGTTAAGACTATTGTTACTAACACAATGGATCGTTGTTATCTGAATAAATAAATATAATAATAATAATAATATACATATTTTAACTATGATTATATTAACCAGTTACCTACAGAGATACATTATCTAAAAACACTATTAAGCTTTAAAAAATTTCACGTTCAAAACAACTTTGTAACTTTGAAAGATTCAACGTGATAAATACATTTTTTTTTTTAATTGTTGCCCGACTTATCCATACACGTTCAAAATCACGTTGAATCTTTCAAAGTTACAAAGTTGTTTTGAACGTGTATGGATAAGTCAGGCAACAATTTAAAAAAAAATGTATTTTTGTGCACCAAATAAATAATATATATTTTGTATAGTCTTCACATTCACAATGTCGTAAGTTTGTTTACATGATGAAAATATCATAATGGTGTACTTACTTATTTTACACATTTTTAATTGGAATGTCGCTTATCAAATTAATTGTAAATTGCAGTTAGGTATAACAAATCCACCCAAGCATGGCATAATGAGATGGGAGTTTTATAAGCGAGCGACGATATCTCATTAGATAGGCATTTTAATAAAGAGCAATAACTACTATGGCGGTTCATATCAAATCGTGTGAAAAAAGTTATCGCGATGATCCGTAGGACGGACTTGGACGGTAAATAACGGAATACAAATACGGCAGGGATGTTTGCTGAAGCTCGTGTCGATTGCTTCTACGCTACGATGCGAAAAAGATACGCCTCCATCATGGTGCGCCGGGTGCGGGCCAGCCCCAACATTATATTGCGATGTATCGCGAGCAGACTGGACTGCTTGTATGTGAGTCGCTGCTGCAAACTTTCCACATCGGTGTTGAGCTTGTAGCAGGGACTTGCATGAACAATATTGCAGTGTTAGGTTAGGTAGCGAAGAGTCCTGGGACGCGGTGGTTTCCTTCTGCGAAACGCTCGTCTCGCGGAAGGAGGCTGCGGAAAGGGAGAGGGAGATCTCGTCCACTCACCCGGCCCGCAGCAGGGGCACCGGGCGTCGGCGGAAGGCGGACAACGCCCTCTTCCAGCCCCCCTAAATGGGTCCAGGGGCGACGGACTCGGGGACGTCCGTCGCCCCCCACACATCAGGACCTGAGGTGGCGGCGCGTAGTGTTCTACACGCGCCCCTCTAAGACGTCGTGGGGGGAGTCAAACACCTCACCCCCCCCCCCCTGACCCGACGAGGCCCCCAGTGGCGGGCCGGCACCAGTCGGGGGTTGCGGAAGGATTGCACGTTCCCGCGACCCCCGGCGTAGGTGTGAGATGGAACACCGGCGTGGTTTTTAGTCAGTAAGAGTCTGACAGACCCCGCCGCCCGCCCGCCGATTTTCCACCCCGGAAACAAAAACAAAAAGGTAGGTTAGGTAGCCTGTGAGATCGCTATGTAAAAAGGGATTATTGGCCCTCTGATTGAATCTAGTTAGGTAAGCTACCTGTGGTCACCCTTAAGCTAACAAAGGTTTCAATGTAGGTTCATATTTTATATTAAATTGTCAATGTGAACTCGTGTGTCTGCAATATTTTATCCATAGGTACCTACTTGTGTTCTGTGATTTCCATTTTATATTCATTTAGTTTTTAAATGAAATATAATACTTTTTACTCTCGAGTCTACTCGCGATCCACGGGGGCGTACCGCAAGCGAAGTAAACGGGCTATTGCTTCCCAACATCATTTTATTATAGTTGCACCACTTGCACCGAAATTTTCGATCACTGGCGACAATATGTATCTAAGTATAGGTACAATTTTGATTGCGCGCTTACTAGAGGGCGCTCCAGGGTATTAATTGCACCCGGACGCTACATGGGCTAGAGCATACATCACACTCTAATATTATAAAAGCGAAATTTTGTGAGTGTGTGTGTTTGTTACTTCTTCACGCACAAACGGCTGGACCAATTTTGATAAAATTTGGTATGGAACTATGGAGGTACCTGACACCCTGGATTAACACATAGGATACTTTTTATTCCGATATTCCCACGGGATCGAAATGTATGCCAATGAAACCGCGGGGCGCAGCTAGATTACTAGCTGCGCCCCGCGGTTTCATCCACATATTATGTGCAATAAACATTTAAACAAAAAATGTGTTGATAATGTTTAATTAGAAAATTTATCGAATACGTAATTCAAGCTACAAGTTGTATCTAATTCTAAGGCCGTAGGTAGGTATAGTATTCTAGAATAATACTAAAGCATGAATCTTGATGAATGACTATGAGTACTAAATCGACATTCATATAGATTCTAGACTACAATGGCGCCAGTGTATGATGGCTTGTGACGTTTGTATGAATTTCCATTTCCATCAATCTGCTTAGCCTTTTCTCAACTATAGTGGGGTCGGCTTCCAGTCTAACCGAATGCAGCTGAATAACAGTATTTTAAATTTTCTATTATTATATCCTACTGCAAAATGTGAGAAAAAAATGGTAGACTACATTGTTGTGCCCTCGGATCGCAATAATGTATCGCTGGAACTGTAATTTACCGAATGGTTACGCTGTATTTTTATAATTTGTAAGCTGTCACAGGTGCCATCATACATTGCTGCAGGTTTAGTTATTTAATATACACACAAACATTTAATAGGAAAATAAGGTTGATTTTATAGTCATGAAGTAGAGCACTCGAAAATGTATGGTAATGAACCAAGCTTTCCTTATGCGCGTGCCGTAAACGTCACCATAAAATCAGCCTTATAGTAAGTGACATATGGTTTATACTGTTTTATTTTACTTTATAATTATAAGTTGCAATTTGACTATGCTCCACAGGAAACCTATATTAATATTAGGTGGTATTTAATTATAAGTAATTGTAGGTATACATACACAGTCCAAAATATTTAAACCTCTTATGGACAAGAAGTAAGTCCAATGAACTCATATTATATTAAAATATGCTGTACAGTCGCAAGTAAAACTAAACTTAAAGTAAGAAGGAGATGCCTAGGACTGTCATACAATATTTTACGAACTTCTAAATAAATTATTCTACCGAAAGCGACCGCAACCGCAATCTCTAATAACCTGGTTCTATGTATCTATCGGACAAGCGCACAGTGTATTTTTCGGACCTAAAAATGGACACCTCTTTTTTATTTAACTAATCGTTTGTGTTCGTCATTTAGAACATCAGAGTAAAACTCCCGTGAGTCAGGTCTTCTTAGTTTCGGAGAAAATAAATATTAAAGTTAGTTTTTTTTTTTATGTGATTTTTTATAAAACCGTTAATTTCTCAATAACAGTTAGACTATATCGATTGAAACTTTAGTATGTTATGTAGCAATAAACAACACACTTAATTGCGAAGAAAATATTTCCTAACTCAACAGGAACAACGTGAATTATTTTTTTTCTGTTTTTAGGTTTTTATTTTTTTTTGCGAGGATGTATTGGTATTCGGATTTATTTTAAATAGGAAATAATTATTTATACTAATGTGCATCACTGTTTTTTTTTCACAACCGAATTCTAATATATCTAAGAGTTACTGGAGTTCAAATTTTTTTCAGATTTTTCTGTTAATTTGGTGTCTAGGGTTGTCAACTTTTTACAACACAAAAATATAATTAAAATTCAAAATACAAGAAAAGGTAATTAATATGTTATTTATATGTTATATTTTAAAATTATAATTCTTCTGTGACAACCCTATCAAAATAATTTAAATTTCTTTTTTTTCAGAGATATATCAAGATTCGGATTTGAAATTATTAGGGATAATGCCTAACAATAAAAGGCACATTTTTGGTCAAAAAACTAATCCGAATAATGGTACATTTCGGAGGAAAAAAATAAAGTATGAAATTAAAAATAATAGCTGTAACTTTCCTTTCGTACAACTTTTTAAGGTGAATCTTTTTTTTAAATTATACCTTATGTACATAGGAATAATATCCCCAAGAATCATTAAAATCACATACCTTTTTCATTGTAAAAGTAGGTTTCTATGGTTTTTTTGAAGTTTCAGAGTTCGATTTTTAAAAATTTATCTCTCTGAAACTAAGAAGAACTGACTCGCGGGAGTTTTACTCTGAGGGGCAATTCTACTAATTTTAACAACATTCACAGTCTGATCTCAGTCTCAATCTGTCAAAAAATACTTCAAATTTCCCTACATTTTGACAAGTTTTTGACATTTCTTTGTCGCTGAGATGAGACTGCGACTAGATTTTGAACGTTTTAAATTACGAGAATTGGCCTTCTGATGTTCTAAATGACGAACACAAACGATTAGTTAAATAAAAAAGAGGTGTCCATTTTTAGGTCCGAAAAATACACTGTGAAGCGTCGAAACCAGTAATGCCGTCAATAGCTGCCACAGAGGCTGTAACAGAGCGTCAAGACTCAAGACGTATATTTTTGTTCCACAAACGGCTATCGCGAAACTAAAGAAGAGAAATGCCGCTGCTGTCGAAGTTGTGACGCTGCGTTCGGAATTAAAACCGTCGAGCTACTGCGGTCTGTCATTGTGATTGGGCGACGTAGCCGCTTGCAGTTGCGGTCACCTTCGGAAGAGCACCTTTATTATGTGTATACAGACAACATTAGATTAAAAGGTACAATATTTAGGATACCATAATATCTTAGAGCTGTTATAAGTAATATTTTCAATTCAAAGTATGACTTCATTACAAAAACATTTATTCATACATATTATTTACTGGATTTCACTCAAATTGTAATTAGAAAATTCAGTCCCTAATGTGTAACCTCGTTAAAACGTAAAGTACGATGACAATGAACGTAATTTAAGAATCAGTTTACAACAATTTGTTGTCAATTATTAATATTCTTGATTTATTCACACATGAAAGTAGATCAATAAGTCACTCGAGTTCAAAATAAATGTTCACAAGTACTTAATATGATGCTTTACAAGTTACTGAACAGCACTTTATGAAAAGTAGAAATATCAGGTTCTACATTTGAATTTGTGCTATATAATTCAGGTTTGTTACTGCTCCTGAAAGAACAAGCAAAAAAAGATTAGTTTAGTTAATAGTTATCAGGGCTTCATTGAAAAACCGGCCAAGTGCGAGTCGGACTCGCGCACTGTGCTGCCACGACCACGGCCAATGGCCGCAGTCGCAGGGAGCCAAGTAAAGTATCGTAACGTAACCCAATATGCATCACGCACTTTGGCCGCAGACTGGTCGAATGACGTGCTACCGTCGTCGCCCTTTATGTAATTAACAATAAACGTCCGCATCTTAGTCAAATTTACGACCAAGGTTACGACGGTCGTGGTGGCCTAGTGCGCGCGGATCCTAAGTGTTTTGTACCAAGAAAAATTCAGATATTTTGCCTTTTTCACCTCTGGGGCAGTTAGCTAAAATGTAAGAAGCAATTTTAAGTATGAATATTTGAATTGGCTAGCTATTACGCCTCTAAAGATACGGCGCTTGTGAAGACAGACGGACGGTTTAGTGATAAGGTCCCGTTGAGACCCTTTGGGTATAACTAAATTTTTATCCTATATTGTACATATTAAGTTGTGTTCCTACATAAGTTACTAAAAATATCAATTAATTTTATAATACGCCCGTGTTTCTAGTTTCTGCCCGCGCCAACGTTCGCGTGAAATTTCGTTTTCCCCCGACCCACCCTACCCAAGTAGCACAAAATAGCTTTATAATCGATGGATAACAGAATTAGCATATTATTATAGCTTTATAAGAAGTCTATATATAGGCATTATAAACCACTATACAGCTCTTGTAATGCAAATTTGGGCCCCAAATTATACAGCCTTAAGTGTAAGAATGGCATTTTAGCAGCATTATATTGGTTGTCTACCGGAATGATAAACGCATTATAATGGGCTGTGAAAACAGGTTAAAGCAGTGCGCATATGTTAAGTGCGGCTCTTATACAGCTTGTACCATTACAAAGGCAAAATAAAAACATTTTCAAATATTATTTTTAATTTCTGTTATTATTAATAAATCTTGTGTAAAAAGAACATGGATACTTTCAACAAAAAAATATAAGTGCTACAAGGCAAGTAATTAAACTCTTGTTTTTGTTCTCTATGAGGAATTAAGGTTGCGAGTATCAGTTTACTGTGAAAGTATGTATATATTTGAATCAAATATTTCATGCGCCTTCAAATTAAAGAGCTATTTATTACAAAAATATTATAAAAATATGTGGAATTGTAAAAAAAATTATGCTCTTACGAAGAAATCTTTAGTTTTAGTCATTATGATACCTGTATTGTACCGGCCGGTCAATACCATAGGCTGAAGTCCTTTCTAAAGGACTATTTACCATAAAATTAAATTTTAAATATTATCGATACAAAAAGCAAAATGGCGTAAGCATAATTAAAAACTTTAGGCATGCGGATGCCGGTATACGACTTATTGCTTGTTAAAATTCTTGTCATTATACGTTTGTATAGATAAAGGCTATATAATATTATGATGAAATGCTTTTAAAAAGCTGGCATTAAAACAGCACCAATGTACACCGTTAAACAGTTGTGACCCATGCGAAAGGTCGTTATAAAACATAGAGCAGTTTTATAGAATTTTAAAATGCTTTTTAATAGCCTAAGCCGTAATTAATGCTTACATACGGCCTACACTTTTGTATAATGCTTACAGCTGTATTAGAAGCTGTATAGAGACATAAATTATGTCTAAAATAAAACCTTTAGCTGCACAAAAGATTGAAAAAGAGGATTATATAGCTTTAGGAACTACAAAGTTAATAAAATGCTGTTATACAGAAGCAAGACATTGCTAAAACCCTTCAAATTCTATAACGAAGCTAGAAGAAATTTTCTGGTCATCACTTTTTCCATTATATCGATTTTGTGTTACTTGGGTAGCGCATCGCATCGCCTGCCCGCGCTATTACTTCGTTTTCGCTTCGTGTTCTTTCTGACCTTTATTCTTTTTGCTCGACTCCTAAGGGGGTAACGTGATGGTTAAACGCTTATAGCCTTCCTCAAGAATAGGGCTATCAAATGCAAAAATAATTGAAATATTTTTGCACCCAACATTGCAGAACCATCCAGGATACAAAAGAAGTACCTGTTTTCAGCATGATGGTGCGACAGCTCGCACGGCAAGGGCGTCTTTAGAAACTGCGAGGCAAATTTTCGGAACAAAAATAATCTAAAAGTTTGGAACCATCCTGTACCCACCAAGGCCGCCTGACCTCACGCCCTTGGATTTCTTCTTGAAATTTAAAGTGTACGACCTGCCGCCAAAGAATTTCAGCCAACTTAAAAGAAATATTTATACCCAAATAAACCAAATCACGTCAGAAACGTGCAAGAAAGTTTTCCTCGCGATGAAGCGTGCGTTGGAGGAGACTGTACGAACAATGGGCGTTATCTCGACAGCATTATTTTTAAAACCTAAAATCCGCGTGATTGCGCACACGTCGATTATTTCGCGATCATGCGCAAAAAGGTGGCATCAGTGATGTGCAGGGTGAGGGGAGGCAGCAACAGCATTCTGAAGGTTTTTTCAGATAGGTTGGAAGGGCCAACAATGGATAGGTTTATCAAGCTACATGTCAGACATGGGACGTGATAGATCATCCTCTAAATGGGGGCGGTGTTTTTCTTTTTCTTTTTGTTGTTGTATTCATCTTCTGTGCCTAAGTAGTCTACTAACATAGTTTTTTTAAGTTTTGGTAAAACTAACACGCTATGGGCCGATGACGCCTGATAATAAACGATTTTTATTTATTTATTTACTTATTCATTTCTGTCACTAAAAGTTTTCTATAATCATAGATTTTTTTCATTGTATTAAAAGGTGTTCCTACATCAAAGTCAGGAAAAATATCAATTAATTTTATAATACATATTTAATTATTACCTACCTGGTTGTCGTAGAAGTTGACCTTGGGGTAACAAGAAGGCAATTCATAGGCTGACTATCTAGCTGTCTATTGTGATATAAATCAACTGCTTTCTGAGCATCTTCTTGAGTTTTATAAATAACTTCTGCAGTGCCAGGGCGAACCAATCGTGATTCCAGCATGCCCCCCACATCTCCAAATAATTCCTAAAACATAATAATTATGTTAACGGCATTAAAAAAGGTTCTAAAAAAGCTGCAGAAAAATACGAAAAATCACGGGAAAAAACAGCACCCTAATTGCGTAACACACTGAATCATTTTAAAGGATATTGCTAATCCATTGTTTCATGTTCAAAAAGTAACGCAATGAAAGGTGTTGAACTGTCAGATGAAGGTAAGTATTACAGTTCGCGTCAACTAACTTTGCCGCTCTGAAGTAGGCAACAAACAAATCACTGCGCAGTAGTTAACCCATTCCATGCCAGCAACGCACACGCGTGCGTTTTAGTTTTTTTTACCTGTGTGCCTGCAACGCACCCGTATGCGTTTAGTGTATGTTTTAATAAAGTATTATTTATTCACTGTGCGTTGCTTTATTGTTGCCATTTTTTAATTTACCTCAATCTACATTATATTTCTGATATAGCAACACCGTTACAGTAGTAAAAGAAATGTCACATTTGAATTAACGCCGGTTTTTGTGCTTGTGATTTTTGCTAGTATTATAAACCAAGTTTTTACAGTGATTTAGGTGTTAAAAGGTAAGTAAATATGATTTTTTAATAAAATTTAGTCATTTATTTATTACAACAACGTAATTTTAAGTCTACTGATAATACTTTGGATAAATTTTGAAGTCCAAAACATTACAACGCTAATGGTGCGTTCAATGGCATTTATGAATGACTTTGTTCATGGATGGTGTTACACATCGACAATAATCGGTCGCTCAATGTTACCTACTACTGCTATTGTAACTTTATAATGTCATTTTATAACTTGAGATATTTTACTGCAGTGTTCGTATTACATACCCTACATGGTTCAAAATAAAACCGTTTGTGAAAAAACGCTTTTATTTTTAAATTTGAATGGGATGAATTGTGTAAAGCAACTAGTATTTTTGTCGTTTATAGGTCTTTTGTTTTCTCTTCAAGCATTATGGCAAATAATAATAGAGGTCGTCGTTTGGTTGAATTGTCACTTAATACTGCCGAAGTGTACTAATGTACAAGCTAGAAAAGAAAGTTATTCACAAGATAGGTGAGTTAATAATACAGACAGTTGATTTTTATCTATTAATATGAATGGTTAGAATGATTTTATCTATTTAAAATCAATATATTGAATGTTATTATTTTTTAAAGTTCAACAAATCGGATAATAAAAATGTTTCAGAGATACATTACTTAATATATATATTATTTAATCTTTATAACTACATTACTTAATATTTTACCTTTTTTTTAGATACTGTTTTACATAACTATGTTGAAGCTCTTGGCATAAATATTTTCTGTATTTGCTAAATAAATATTTTTCATTTTACTATAATCATTATTATGAAAAAGGAGAATTAAAGACTGCTTTGATCTTATATGAGTATTTTTATTTCTGTCACCTACCCTACACCCTAACAATTTAATTATGGGTTCATGTTTCCCAGTCGTGCATAAAGCCGTCCACTATATACTCTCAAAAGTGCGTTCTCGGATCTCTCGAAAAACTTTTTTCACCATGTGCCACCCACGCACCATATGCGTTTGGTGTTTTTTTTCGTATTTATCAACAATATTTATTTTTAAAAAATCTAAATACATCATTAGTAATCCATTTCCTACCATAAAACCTAATAAAAACTGGTGGCACCTGGCCAACAACTTTTAAAAAAAGGTGGCATCGAATGGGTTAATCCTATGAATAAAACAGCAGCGCGCACGCGCGGCTAGCCAAAAGCTTAGCTTCAGAGCGATCGGCAACGTTATTTGACGCCAACTGTACCAATGAAAATAACTCCGTATGTTTGCATGTCACTTATAACGATGGTGCCACACTTATGGTATTTGCGCAAATGATCTTGTTAATTCGATAATGCAAAATCAACTTTACTCCAAAAACTAAAAAAAAGCCGGAACAAGTGGCTGTCGGGCCACGCACAGTGTAGCTTTCCGTAGTTGCCCGTCACAAGATACGGTACTTACACTTAGGAGGGAGCTTTTTGATACTATGAACACAAAAATTGTGTTCGCGGTTTAACGGCTAATTTACATTTTACAATAGCATTACAAAGTTATTATGTATCTAGTGTTAACTAATTGGCTAAACGCCATCTAAGTACTTGTCCAAGTACGAATGAATTTGTAAGTCTGTCGACTTTTGCTTCTCTCTCTTCTACTTATCTATAAAAGTTTTCCTTTCAACTTCGTTATAATACAGGAGTGGCAGGGACATCGACGCGCAAACTCTAACCATGAGTTCAGCAAAAGAATCTATTCGTCAGTTACAAAAAAAAATCTGCTGTTTCATAGAAAAGTGACCTGCACGTGTGCTGCGTGTGTGTGTGAGTGAAAAGAGACCTGACCAGAGTGGTTTCAAAATCATGTACTGAATCCATGGTAACAGGTTGTGCGTCGATGTCCCCTGCCACTCTGTATACCAACAAATACCGTGAATACTTTTCACATATCCAAAAATAACGGTTTGGTTAGCTGGTACGAGGGAGATGTGACTAATAAAAATTACCACTTTAAACCTTAATATTTTCAGAAATCATCGATATCCAATAATTTTGAAAGACCTTTTCAACGACAGACACAATAACGAGACGACGAGTAAAAAAATCTTCCTCCCTTTACGTGCAGGGGAGGCATCGACAATTTTTTTTTTAATATTTTGTTTCTGAACTTTGTAGGCGTGATTAATATGTGCCATGCCAAATTACAGCTTTTAAGTCTCCGAGTTAAGTCGCCACTAGTCGATATTTTTCGATTCGTTTTTCTTGCTATTTTTAACGTAACCTTGGGTGTACAAAAGTAATAAAAGAACTGTAAAATCTTCAAGACCAAGTCCGTACCGACAAAGCTTAGTTATCGAAGAGTTCAATAAACTTTATTTGTAATTGTATTATGCAGTGGTTTTTTCATAAAACTCGATTTTCTGAAGCACTTTCCGAATTTTTTTACGCGCTTATCAGTTCGAAACGGTGTTTCTGTGCATGAGAACTAGACGTTTTTCGTGTAGACTAGCGTCTAACTGCTCATCATTGATACTAGCTCTATCGGACAACGAAGCCAGGATAGCGTGCTTTTTGGCCATGACCACCAGTGAGTTCGACCTCGCGACTAGTTTACTCTTAAGGAGAGGCCTGTATCAGTCTGTAATTTTATACAACAAGTTGCCTATAGAATTCAAAATCATTTATAGTGTTAACCTATTTAAAAACAAACTGAGGACCTATTTATTGGGGAAAAGCTACTACAGTGTCAATGAATTCCTAGATGACGTATGACATTGTAACTTATTATTGATTATATCACTTTGACATTTATTATTTATGATTATTGTACATGAATTATTATTCTTAATTAACCTTTACTGTTTTTATTGACTATTCTAAATGTATTAATGAATTTTATTTTAATTGCAATTGTATAATGATATTTTTGAAGTTTTCAACACAATGTACAGACGCCAGCACATCAACCTACCACAATCTGTCAGATTTTCCCAATCAACTTTGAACCTTATGCTTTAGCGATAAAGTTGAAAATCTATTAAAGAAATCTGACAGATTGTGGTAGGTTGATGTGCTGGCGTCCGTACCTATATTGTCATGAAATAAATTACTTATGACTTATGTAGGCCTTTGAAACGCTACCTCCGCCTCCCCAAAATTTAGCGCGACGTATTTATTTCAAGGAAAGTTCATACCACAGTATAAAATATTTGCAGTTGAACAACTAAATTAGTTTTTCTTAGGTTTGATTTTTAGGGTTCCGTATCAAAATGGTAAAAAGGAACCCTTATTGTGCGACTCTGTCTCTCTGTCTGTCTCTCACAGCTGGATATCTCAAGAACTACTAATGCTATCAACTTGAAATTTTGAAATAGTTTTAGATGACATTTGACCAACTATTTTGCAATTAAGAATTTTTTTTTGCAACAGATATTGAAAGGGGGAGGTCTGAAAAATTCGAAGTGGGGCTACTAGGACATGTGGGGTATCATTTCGAAGAACCCTTCCTTAGTGGATACCTACTCTTCACAAAAAACACACCCATCAAATTTAATGTCTCTAGGACCAGCGGTTTAGGCTTTTTTTTTTCAGGATGGGAAATCATCAAATGACCCCTCCCGCTCTGGGTGGAGCGGAAGGGAGTGTCAGACTCTTACTGACTAAAACCCACCCGTGTTCCTTCCTTCGCCCTTTATGTTCCGGGCCAGCGATAACCCTTTCGGACAATCCCGCTGATCCGGCAGGTTTCGGCCCGTGGAACACGTACGCGCCGTCCGGCACGGACCTGGTCCTGTTTGTGCTGGTTTGTGTTGTTTAGGCTGTGCGTTGATATATCAGTCAGTCAGGACTTTGAATTTTATATAGATATATAGATGTGTTAATTGTTCTTTTATTCGATTTTTTGGAACAACGGCAGGCAGAGCGAATTTTTTTAAATCTTGACACAGGTCCATCCTCTACGACGTCCCGCAGTTCTCTTAGCGCGAACCGATTTAGCTCGATTTACTATATTCATGTTTGTTAAAAAAAATCTATTAAACAAAAACATCCAACCGTTAAATCCCCTCTTAAATACGATTACCTAATGGTACATGCAATGTTCATATTATTTTGTGCTGTAATTGGAAATGGTACCGAAAATGGTTTTGAAATCGACTGTTTTTAAATGCGAGCATAATATTATCCTATTTGAATATACCAACCTCAATATCTCCACCAGTAACAGTGTTCCTTAAATTGCTCACTATTATTCTGTATTCCATTTGTGGCTTTTCAGGTTTTTGAGCTTTTGCTTCACTTCTTAGAGCAGCCATAGGGCGTTTTTTCAGAATTGATGGTGGTCTTGGTGGACTCTTCTCCTTTTCTGCTACAGTAGTTCTAAAAATGATCATTACAATGAGGAACTGTTCCTATCTGGCTTACGCAGTTGTCGAGCGTATATGGTGTACGTGTACTAACGTTAGTTTCAAAACTATCAGTACGACAGTACCATGGTATACAGTACCATGGTATGAAAGAATAGAGACGGATAGAACCATTTATTACCTGTGAATAGTAGCGACTCTGCTTTCACGAACGTCATTGTTGTGAGTTATGATCTTGAGCTGCAGGCTAGCTTTGCGATTTAACGACGCCAAATTTGGTGGGATGTATTCATCTTCCATGGGGTCATCAATCATTTCTAAATCATTTTCAACAGTTCGAAGTATTGGTTCAAGTTTTGGTTTATGTTTATGTTGAAATTCTATAAGCATAATAAATTATTGTTATTAATATAACTTTTATCAATAGTTTCATTCCAATTAATTACGACAAAACTCTTAAATAAAAATGATAATAAAATTACCAAAAAATCTTGACTTCTCAATTGACCTGGCCTCAGCAAATCTTCCAGTGTTAATTTGACGTTTCAGGCCAAATTTAGATGTAGTTAAAGGCTGTGAAACTACTTGTCTTGAAGAATCCACAAATACTAAACAAACAAATTCATCAACAGTTAGTGTAACTATGTATAGGTATATCGCAGGATACTTGGAAAAATGTAATCTTCGCGAATAACAAGAATGTATGAGTACCGATAAATTGGTAAAGGAGTATGAGCGGTTTGTCCCCAGTGGTGTATCAAGTTGTGATATACGTCAGTTTAAAGGTCATAATATGTAATAGCTTTATTTTATTGTATGACATCAACAATGACACACATACAGGGAAAGATCTATGAATTATTTTATTTTTTATTAAAATTAATATTATTAGGGTTCCGTACCTCAAAAGGAAAAAACGGAACCCTTATAGGATCACTTTGTTGTCCGTCTGTCCGTCCGTCCGTCCGTCTGTCAAGACCCTTTTTCTCAGGAACGCGTGGAGGTATGAAGCTGAAATTTATATCAATTACTCAGGTCTACTGTCCCTTGAAGCTGTGAAAAAATCAAACTTCTAAGCCAACGCAATCAAAAGATACAGCCGTTTATGCCGCAAATTTTCGACACTTGCAAGGGAATCAAAACCTACAGGGTGCTTCCCGTGAACTCAGTATCTTGAAATTTGGTACGAAGCAACGTCTTATAGCATAGATAAAGGAAAAATTACGAAAACCATAAATTTTTAGTTACATCACATAATATTTTTTTTTTTAATAATTTTAAACTTACTACCCATTTCCTCATAAACGCGTAGAGGTATTAAATTGAAATTCTTACCAAATACTCAGGTCTATAATACCTTTAAGCTGTAACAAAATCAAACTTCTATGTCAACGCAATCAAAAGAAATAGCAATTTAAGCTGCATATTTTGAAACTCGCAAGTACTCGCAAGGGAATCAAAACCTAAAGGGTACTTCCAGTCGACCTAGAATCTTGAAATTTGGCTTGAAGCAACGTTTTATAGCACACATAAAGGAAAAATTCCGAAAACCTTAAATTTTTAGTTACATTACAAAATATATATTTATTTTTTAATAAATATAAACTTATTACTTTTTTCCTCATGAACGCGTAGAGCTATCAAGTTGAAATTCATATCAAATACTTAGATCTAATTGCCTTTAACCCGTGAAAAAAAAAAATTCTAAGTCAACGCAAAAACGCAAAACGCAAAAGTACAACCATTGATACCGCATATTTTGAAACTCGCAACTACACGCAAGGGAATTAAAACCTAAAGACCACTTCCCGTTGACATAGAATCTCGAAATTTGGTAAGAAGCAATAGCTTACAGCACAGAGAGCAAAGAGATCTTTGTCTTAAATTTATGCTCCTCCATCTTTCCCCATTGTAATATTATGAATTTCATTTTGCAATAAAAATACCATAGTTATGACACGATTGTCGTAATGAACGAACTTTGTAAACCTTGCAGGTTTGTACGGAACCCTCGGTGCGCGAGTCCGACTCGCACTTGGCCGGTTTTTTTTTTTCATACAAATTATTCATGCATGGGTTATCGCATGAACAATTCCAGATTTTAGATGAGACTTCGACCTTAATAGAATTATGACGGCGCCCCAAGACAGTACTAGGGGCATATTTGATGAAGATAAGGTCTGGAGAACCTAATGAAAGATTAGCCGCGCGCCTACATAATGAAGCTCTAATGCATATTGTACTGCATGTCGGCGATGTATATTAGATAGAGAAATCCCAAACATAGAAAATATGGTTATAATGCTCACATACTTCCCACAAAGAGTAGGCAATAATCTCAACTCAGCATTTAAGATGACATAAATTTACAGACGTACGAATTGCTCCCGCTCTAATGCATACTTTCAAAGAGCCCGTTGCAAATACGCCACATGTCAGCCAAATAGTCAGCATAATCTAGAAAAGAATACTTCAACCAAATATTTGGGTGATAACATTGTCAAGAAGGGCAGCGGTCAATACAATAACTGACGAAGCAGTTCGAGCGATACGATTCCCAATATTAAGCAAGGAAGACCTGGTGCAATAGCACTAGGCACCTACCAAATAATATGTCGTATCTGTATCCATTTTAATGTGTGTACATGAATAATAAAATAAATAAAGCTCGCCCGGTCTGCCTAAGTGAGAATATAGGTCTAAAAATAACATTTAATTTAATAAAAATGAAATAATTCTTAGTTCTTGCCATGCACGAATCTCTTTGTTGGTATCACACTTTAAAATAAAGCTTTTATTAAGACCTTTAAAATTATATATGTCATAACTTGATACACCATACACACTGGGGGTGGGGACAGAACCAATACAAAGTTGCCCATTGTCCTTTACATTTGGTTTTGCAGTGTTATTCTAATGAAAAATTGCCTTGTTTAAAATTAACACACAAATCATACATTATACTAAAGATAAATAATACCAATAGGTCTAGTTAAATTAGCTAGCAAAAACTTCACAGATGTTCAATGGGTATCAAACTGTAATCATGATAATACAAAAAATTTGTTGATGATTTATTTTGAGGGTTAACAATTGTATGTAGTGTACAACAGACATAAGGAATATGACATTATAGATTTGATGCTTTTTCTGTATTCAAAGGAAGAATCAGAAGATGACTCTATATTTAAATACACAACAATCCATCAGTTGGATTGAAACAAAATCCGTAATGATCTGTGCTTGGATTAGGTAAATTAGGTTGTGCAATTTAGGGTCAACAATCAAACAATATCATTGAAAACCCCTATAATTGGATTTTGTATTTTTAGGGTTCCATACCTCAAAAGGAAAAACTTAACCCTTATAGGATCAGTTGTGTGTATGTTTGCCCGTCCGTCTGTCACAGCCAATTTGCTCCGAATCTAATGGACCGATGTTGAAATTTGGTACACATATGAATCTCTGTGACCTAAACACAGATGTGTAACATAAATAAATGAATTTTGAATATGGGGGTCAAATAGAAAATTTAAATAAAAAAGGTTTGCAATCTGTACCGTGTGACATATTAAATGATAGGGCTTAAAATTGTATTTAAGTTATCTAAGAAAATAGACGAAAATTGACCATTCCTCCCCCCTTATGTCCAAAACTACTGAGCCTAAAATTTAGAAAAATATACAGAAAATAGTTCTATACCTATAGATTACAGGAAAACCTATAAAAAGTGTGTAGTCTTAAAACTGAAGAATGTTAACTAATTTTGATCATTAGCACTCCATATTCTCTGTCAAAAATAAAAAATACTTGTGAAAGAATTACTTCGATTCGTCAATTAGTTTTCGATTTAGAAGTAAAACAAGTTGTAACCGCACGACGCGGGCTGCCAGTGACGGTGTGACGTCATTTCACAACACGCTCAGTCTGGCTCACTCAGACCGCTCGCGGTCGCGCGCCCGTGCCGTCGAAATTATACCTAAATACTTTTAAAAATGTCCAATCCAAATACTAGGAAATCATCTGTTGAGCCTAAATGTAAAAATACAACTACCAATTCGCCGGAAAAGTTGTTTTTTATAGTTCCAAAGGACGTTAAAATGCGAAAAAAATGGATAAAAGCTATGTAGAGGTTAGATCCATTTGGAGATAAAAGTACAGTTTATTGTTGTAAAGACCATTTTGACGTGAGTATAGCTATAGCCATAGCTGTCTCTTGCCGATCTGAAATAAGTTTCAAATAAAAATAAATGGCCTTATGTATTTTGTTAGTAAAAAAAAATACAAATAAATAAAAAAGGTTTGGTACATCTGTAACGTTAAACCCACTACATCTACATCCTAAGTACCTATCCTACTTCCTACTAATATAAATGCGAAAGTTTGTGAGTGTGTGTGTGTGTTTGTTATCTTTCACGCAAAAACTACTGAACGGATCTGGACGAAGTCTGGAATAACACAGGCTACTTTTAATCCTGGGAAAATGTACAGTTCCCGATGGAAACGGGGGCGAAACTGCTGGCGGAAGCTAGTTTGCAATAAATCAATGTATGTATTCATTTAAATTTACTAAGAAGAGCAGTAAGTACCTACCTATATATACATACGTACCTACCTATAGCTAAAAAACTATAATACATATTTGAAATGGTAGGTAGGTACTTCTACTATTTGAGTTGCATTCTTCCATTACGACTTTAGTTGGGTATTTTTTGATTTGATAAAACAATTTAGAACAGATAAACTGCATAAAGGGCTTATTCCACCTCACTGAATTAAGACGTCCTAAATGATTCAGTAACTAAATTCAGTCAAGTGAAATAGCATTTAGGAAGTTAGAATCCTAATTAGCCTCCTAAATCGGAAGAAGTGAGGCTTCTGACTGACTAAATCATTTAGCTTCCTAATTAGAAAGCCATTTAGGAAGGTGGAATAGCGTTCAGATGCGTTAGTCGCACCGCACCACACCGCACCCGCCACTGCGAGAGGACGTGCAATTTTTGTATTTTTTTAATTTGTTGGTACGAGAGTATACGATGTCGACGCCGAATGAAAAAGAAATTATAATTAATATAATATAATTGTATAAAGATATGCCATATCTTTGGAACAAAAATGATAAAAACTATTCAAATAAAAATATAAAAATGGAAGGATGGAAAGTGCTTTTAAGTATTTACAAAAATATAGACGAAAATGCAACAATCAAAACACTTAAAAAGAACATTGACAACTTAAAAACTAACTACTACTACTACTTTGTTATTGAGCCAACGGCCAGGCCTATGAGAAGACCGATTTTTTGATGCTTTGACAGGAATGGAGCCATCACGCAATACGTCAGCCGCGCGCTCGCAACTGAATTAGTACCTAACTAAATAAGTCAAGTGTAATCAGAAGCTTCTAATTAGCCTATCTTTTTAGGATCCTAATTTAGACGTCTGAATTCAGTGAGGTGGAATAAGCCCTTAATAGTACGGGAGGTGGCGCTGCATTTTTTCTAGTAATTTTATACCGAATAAATTTTATTTCAAACAGTTGTTTAATGGTCAGAAATCGGTAAAGTGAGCGTCAGTTGTCGCACTAACGGTGGAGCTAAAGGAGACAGCATGAAAAAGTCATTGGAAAAAAATCAGCTCCGATGATTTTTATACCGAGCAAAAAATGTATAATATTATTGTTTTAGTCACATTTTATCAAAAAATAGTCGTCAGCTGTATTGACGAGGGGGGATTATACAGTATGTTAAATAACAGAGGGCGTTCCCTTAAACTCGTTAATCTATATCATTAATAGATTAAAATAAAAATATCAGCATAGAAAAATAAGGATAAAATAATCCGAATTAAAAAAAATAATTAATTGTCAATAAATTCGAAACCCCCTGTTTAAAATAAAAATAGTAGCGCGGAATAGTATTCGTAGTAGTATTGCCCCAACGCAATGCGCACGATGCCGGCCGAGCGTCTCCGAGAGTTCACGAAGCCGAGCGAGGCGGCCGCCCCGCCCCGCCACGCGCCCGCGCCGCGGGCCGCGAGAATGGCGAGCGTCATTCATAAATAAATTCCGACATTGCTGTCCTTCAAGTACGCGTGTACAGAGTGTTTCTTTAACGTATCAATTTACGATTTTTAGTGAATATTTTAATATAAAAAAATATAAAAACATTTTATTTTCGAATGGTAATATTTTTTTTAGCATGTATGGATGCTATACTATTGCGGGTTAACGGGAACGCCCTCTGTTAGTTAACATACTGTATGTCAGTCACGTGCATGAACCTCATTGAAAATTTGAAAAAAAAATTAATTTTATACCTTATGAAATTTATACATCTCAATTTTTATACTTTTAAAATAATGAAGAAAATCGTCAGCCGTATTTTTGACGGTGGTAAAACCGTCAGTCAGCCTGATAAACATTTTGCGCGCTCAATGCATTTGAGCGTTGCATAGGCTTTTTGGAAAATAAACTGACAATCTTTACGCCCATAAACAATTAGCTGACGATGAGTTTTTATTTTTTAATATTTAAATCATCTTATACTTCGAATTCAATAAGTATAACATCAATTTAATATAAAAAACACCACATTTTATTTATTTATTTTGTGTCAGTTTCAAATTATATACAGAAATATATATTTACTAGCTTCTGCCCGCGACTTCGTCCGCGTGAAATTTCTTGTTTCCGACCCACGCCGTCGCATCGCATCGCATCGCCTGCCCGCGCTGTCACTTCGTTTTCGCTTAGCGATCTTTCTGACTTTTATTCTTTTTGCTCGTCTCCTAAGGGTTATAGCGTGATGTTACATAGCCTTCCTCAAGAATTAGGCTAGCAAATATAAAAATATTTTTTTAAATCGACTCCGAGAAAAATCCGACCGATTAGCGCGTTCAGACAAACAAACTCTTCTGCTTTATTATTAGTATTTACAAATTCATCTTAAGATACGAAAATATGAAATATTATTTATTATCTTCGTCGTGTGTGATAGTCCATTGAATTGTATGGCGAGCGATATTGTATCTTAAGGGGGAAGCGCTAAGGTAGCCCGCGAAAGTCAAATTTTCTTACGTTTTTTGCAATTTGCTGGTCAGTATTAAGTTGTACGTTGATTAATATATGAATCGCGGCCGTAAGAAATATGTGTTTACAGAATTATAATCATTAAAGTCATCAACACAACTCTCTAAGACCACGTAAGTCCAAAGAATAACTGTTTCATGAAATCATCATTCTTTGGACTTACGTTGGACGTACGTTAAATTGCAAAAAACGTAAGAAAATTTGAATTTCGCGGGCTACCTTAGCGCTTCCCCCTTAAGTTGTTATTACAAAATTAGATCGTAGTCCGATTCAGCACCAATTCCATGTTGTATATGTATAAACAGTTATTGTTTATTTTCCACAACGCACACAATGAACGGACACTATTATTACACAAAGACGGGTCTTTGTTAGTGAATAAGAGAAATATAGAATAAAAGATCAGCTAAAGAAACAATTCAGGAATTCCCCTAGAGAACAAAACTCAGATCGGGCGTCCTTGTTCCACTTTCCACGGAAACAGCTATGCTATCCTTGTCATATGCAATTCAGTGTTTATAGAATTCGGATACACGACACGCATTTCCATAGATAATTAATTGATTAGAGGTGCGTTCTCAAATTTAACTGTTTTTTAGAGCGTGCCATTGATTGGTTTTGTTTTTACCAACGTGCGTGATAAATTGTCAACTATTAAAAATGCGCTAGTTAGGGGACTAGGCACTATTATGGAATTTTGAGCGCTAAAACATCAAGAAATGCACTAGATCTAGTGCCGAAAGCACTAAGTTGGCAAAATTCGAAATCTCTGTAGCAGATGGTAGTATTTCTCTCTTATTCATATAAGTTTGTCTCACTCCAGTAGGGTATACTTACTTCAGTCTACCTGAGGGCTAGAAAAATAATTTTTAGAAAAGGTATGTTAGAGTCGTGAGACTTTAACTGCTTGAAATTCCTTGATGCTACAGTACATATTAATATGATTAGAAACCGACACAAAATAAATAAATAAAATGTGGTGTTTTTATATTAAATTGATGTTATACTTATTGAATTCGAAGTATAAGATGATTTAAATGTTAAAAAATAAAAACTCATCGTCAGCTAATTGTTTATGGGCGTGAAGATTGTCAGTTTATTTTCCAAAAAGCCTATGCAACGCTCAAATGCATTGAGCGCGTAAAATGTTTATCAGGCTGACTGACGGTGTTACCCCCGTCAAAAATACGGCTGACGATTTTCTTTATTATTTTAAAAGTATAAAAATTGAGATGTATCAATTTCATAAGGTATAAAATTAGTTTTTTTTTCAAATTTTCAATGAGGTTCATGCACGTGACTGACATATAATCCCCCCTCGTCAATACAGCTGACGACTATTTTTTGAAAAAATGTGATTAAAACAATAATATTATACATTTTTGCTCGGTATAAAAATCATTGGAGCGGATTTTTTTCCAATGACTTTTTCATGCTGTCTCCTTCAGCTCCACCGCTATCGAAGCAGCTGACGTTCGGAGCTATTATGTGTTAGGGGAAAACTATTATTGTTATGATTTTCAGCCGGTATAAAATGACTTGCTCAAATATAGCGCCACCTCCCGTACTATAAGTAGTAGCAAGGAAAGTTTACTTAGGTACCTTTGCATTTTTATTCCTTTCATTTCGGCGGCAACGAAATCACTATTTGTAGATAAATAATGCGCAACCATTAATCCATCTGTTTTAGGTAGATTATCCGATTGCCTTTTTCGAATCCTTCATCCATTTTATTAATCGAATAATATTTACTATTATTAGACTATTAACTTAAGGGGCTTACAGGACCTAAACGCAAGTTTTCGAAACAATAAATGTATATGATAGACTAAAGTAAAAAAAATCAGCAAAATATATGATATTCTTCAGGATATATTCTAGATAGATAGTGTGGTGAAAACATAATACAACTAATTTGATACGATAGAAAAAAATCCTGAAGATACCTCTAAAAATTTTCTTTTTACAATAAAATCCATACTAAAATACATACAATCATTCTGATTTTTTGTCAGATTATTCTACAAGCAATATACTAAAATACTAGTGTTTTAATTTTTTTGTCCAAACAATAGATTCTTTGTAAATCGCATAATTCATATTTCAGAACATAATACGTGCGTATGTGTGCGTAAACGCTGTGTTGCGACACTGCCGGCCGAGGCCTGATGCTATACGGACGTGTCGCTCTATTCGCCGCACTATTTCCGCCAAGATTGTTATGTTTTTGTAGTTTTATTTGTAAATTCATTGTTTAATATTATTTGCATAATCTTCTTTCCGTAAATATTTTTATTTCATGTAAATATAAAATACTTTTAAGTTAAAATAGCATAATAATTTGTTATCAATTATTATTTGTAAATATGGGAAATAAAGTGAAAAATTCCGTTAGGAGGACTACAAAACGTTCATATAAAACAAACGCCGAACATATGAACGAAATTAAAAAGTAAGAGCATTTTATTATTACTGAATATTTATTTTTTTAACAATAAAACTATGAATTTACACACATCTGCCTACCACTTTTAAGGGTACAGGCGTGATGTTATGTTGTGTGATTGCGTAAACAATGCATACAAAAGCGATAGCAGCGATCGCGGTTGATTTGCTGGCATTTTTTTTGAGTTCCGTTGTCTGTCTCCGAAACACATCATCAGATCTTTACGAAATTTAAATGTGACCCTTTCGAAACAAAGCTCTTTCGAACAAAAAAGAATTTTGCAAATCCGTCTATTTATGATGGAGGTCGTCTATATAAGACCCGAACATACATAAAAAAATAAACAAACCTGAATTAAGAACCTCCTCCTTTTTAGAAGTCGGTTAATAATTTTGTTGTCATAACTACTTGTTTCCGAATCTCATGATGCTGTATGTCATAGTTGTGATGGGCGTCGTCGTTAGGTGGCGTACGCGTCGATTATGTATATGTGTGCATGCGTTTCTCAAGGACACTTAGCTCTACTAGTCCTCTTAATACGCGGACGAAAACACAACAAAATACTGCGCAAGCTATTACACCTACTATAACCGCTGGCGACCAGTGTTACCAACTTAGTGGATTTTCCACTAAAACTGGTGGTTTCGACCCCCCTTTTAGTGGCGAAATATTGCTTTTAGTGGCTGGTGGTTTTTCTTAGTGGTTTAGTAGAATTCCGTTTCAATTACTGAAAATGCTATCACTCAACCACTAAACCATTAAAATGTTACGAAATATATAATTTTTATTTCATTTAATTTTCAGGAGTATTTTCTTTTACTGTGTAGGTAAATTCCAATAAAAGTTACAAAACAAATCAGTACCAAAGAATCATATAAATGTGAAACCGACGATGATGCAGACAAAAATTCATCTGAAGAAGACGAATTTTAGAATATCACTTTTTTATAGTTGTTGTTTTTATTAAATAACTAGCTGACCCAGCCACGCGTTGCTGTGGCTAACGTTTTTGTCATATGATATTGTTGTAAACGATTATAAATGGATCTTTCAAGTTGGATCAAACTGCACACGGTGTACGAATTTGATTAAAATCGGTTAAGCAGTTTAGTTTAGTAAGCGTAATTTATATATATTAAGATTTTTATGTTCCTCATTTTGACTTGTTCATTTACTAATAATATTGTATATTGATTTACTGATTTTAAATATTTTATTACGTAATAATAAAGAACATTTTTTACTAATAAATAAGTTTAGTGGAAATTTTAGCGATTTTTGGAGTAGGGTCGATTTTTGTTAGTGGTTTTCTGGTGGTTTCCGAAGTTGAATCTGGTGGAGAGCTAGTTTATCTGTTGGCAACACTGCTGGCGACTTGATACTAAGTGGGCCGCGGCCCGACAAGCGGTCACGTGACTGTTAGCGGGACTCGATATTTTTCGAAACTTTGAATGAATATAAAATCAAAACTACTAGGTATTTTTGACTACAACAAAAACTAGTGTATTTGTATACATACAGGCTTTACTGGGACAAAATTTCAAGCGATTTGGCATACCTAGTAACATTCTTCATAAACTTACATTTACAGTTGGAATGTATGGGAGAACATGTTTTTCATTACAATGTTTTTTTTTAGATACCACAAACAAATTTGGGTCAGATTTAAATCCTCTCCACACAAGTTCAACTTGCATTTGACCGGTTATTTTTTTTCATAAGATGTAGAAATAAAGTGCGTATACAAGCTTTCATTTACACCAATAAACCAATTTAGCTATTATCACTATTTCCTACTGTCCAAAAGAACAATAGTCTGACACATCCCTTCTCTATCTCAGTTACTTCTCTAACGCTTTTATCAGCTTCTGAATGAACAATGCATTTTGCAAGTGTTCTAGTTAATGTTACAAGCAACAACAGGGCTTTGAGTGTACCATGGATAGTTTTTTAGAGTACATACCTTCCTACCTACTTGAATTCAAATAATTATGTCAGTTACTAAAATTGACTTAGGGCTGATTTTTCCATCACCAGATAACTTTTATTCGAGGAATAAAATAAAATGGATGTTTGACAGTTTTTGTATTGAACAACTGTCAAAATTTCAAAATCATTCCTCAAATAAAGTTATCAGATAGTTGAAAAATTCTGTCAGATGTCAATTTTATTCCTGTTATCTGGTGATGGAAAAATCAGCCCTTATTATTTTAATTAATTGTACAACCAGTATATGACAAATTAGTTATTCCTGGGACACCTGGATTATATAGCTTTGCTATATTCTGATAACATAATTTAATTACATTAATTGCAGCCCAAAATCTGATTTCTGATTAAGCATAAAAAATGTGTTATAATAAGGTATAATAATATCACTAATGTTATCTACTTGATAAAATTTTACTTACATCTGTCTTTAGCTAGTGGTGCCCTGGTAAATTTACCTCTGTTTGGAAAAGTATTTCTAACTGCTCCAGGGACGCTTGCCTAAAAATGAAGTAAATCTTTATCTACCATTATACAAAAGCAATTCATAATTACAACAATTTCAGTACAACATTATTGTTGAATCTCTGAATCCGAAGAACAAATAAATAAAGTGCTGCATACAAAATTGAAACTTTAACCATACAAAATAACAAAGATCGCTTTTAGCAATAAGACCGCCCATTGTGTCACCCTTTGTACAGTTTCTATATTTATGTCTGTAATTTATATGGTGTACATAATAAAGAGTATTCTATTCTTAAACTGTACATATATTGTCCAACCTACAATTGATAGACCATGGGTCTAACGATTTCTTAATAGTTAAATGAGTAATTAATCAGAACTCACTCTTTCTTGGCGTAACTTTTCTAATTTGAATCTTGCATCCTTCTGTTTAGCAAGATGTGCTAGTCTTTCTCTAGCATCGGTAATTTGAGTTCTTTTTTTTGATATAATCTTATATCTAGCATCGATTATTGGCGCCTTTTTAGGTGATGGTTTGAATGGCTGTGCTTTAACATTATTCCTTTTCGCTCTGAAACAAAGAAAGTCATTTATAATTATTATAATATTCCGGTGGAGTAGTATGAGAGACCTGTGAGAGACAACAAAAAGTTATATGATTTATTACCTGGTGTTTTCTCTTTTCTTTTTATTAATTATATCGTCTAAACTCATATCAACATACGCAGACATTTTAAATTCAGCAAAACGCAGGCTGAGTGAGAAAGCCGATGCGCCAAAACAGCCAAAAGATTATAAAAAGCAACGCATAGGGATAAATCCAAGCTACTTTTTAAAACGTTAATAAAACGTAATCGCTCACAATCGATGTTATGATATTTCAATTACATTAGGTAAATATCTACTGAAATATCTATTCTATTTGGATCTATTTCGCATTGATTGATTTGAGTAAAAACTAGTAAAAACTAAAAGTGTATTTCCTATTTTTTTTTTTTTTTTTGTAGTGTGGCACTAGTTATAACTTTGTGCCAATGTCAGGTAAAAAGGTAGGGAAATTATTTATAAACAAAATATTACGCGGTAATGATAGGAAATTTTTAGGGTTCAGGAAAGGAAGTAGGATACAATATGGTTATTTATAAAAATAGTATTTCCTATTGTAATTCCTTCTTCCACTCTGACCACAGAGTACATTTGACTGACTCTGACAGTTCGAGTTTCGACCACAGACTACATTTTTTTTTTATTATGGCGTTGCACTGAGTACATTTTTAAAATAGGGGTTTCGACCGACAGTTCAGCATTGCAATTCTGTAACCATCTCACCGTGAAAAGTTAGGTGAAGTGAGCGTGGAGTGTGCTGTCAATAGTGTCAATTCCTAGCAAAAACAAACTCACATCACCTACGTTTTCACGGTGAGATTTTTACAGAATCGACCGGCAGGTCATTGGTTGAGGACCTTCAGGTTCAGTCAGTTCCAATCGGTTCCAATTATTGAATTGAAAACTTCTTTAGCATCGTTGTGATTTGAAATTTTATGAAACGAAAAAGCAACAGTAAAAAGAGACATATAAGATTTATCGTGGGAGAAAATGAGATAGGAAGCATTATACAGTGTTTTTGTTTTTTATTATTACAAATGACTTCAAATTTTAATCCTATGCTAATTTGTAAGGATGATGATGATGATGATGGATGTTCTTTAGCATCGTTGTGATTTGAAAGTTTATGAAACGAAAAAGCGACAGTACAAAGAGACGTAGATTCATAAGATTTAAGGGGGAAACGCTAAGGTAGCCCGCGAAATTCAAATTTTCTTACGTTTTTTGCATTTTGCTGGTCAGTATTAAGTTGTACGTTGATCAAAATATGATTCGCGGCCGTAACAAATATGTATTTACAGAATTATAATCATTAAAGTCATCAACACAACTCTCTAAGACCACGTAACTCCAAAGAATGATGATTTCATGAAACAGTTATTCTTTAGACTTACGTGGTCTTGAGAGTTGTGTCGTCATACCCAAGTTTCTTGGGTATGACTGACGATCAGTCAGAATACTCAGAATGAGCATCTAATGTTGATTGAATTCCATCACTCACCATTATGTTGAAGCTGCTGAAGATTGTAAGACTATCTTTGCATTGTATAAACTCAATTCCCTTTGTATTGTATAATTGCATAGCACAGATGTGAATTCTATGTATATACTATACCCTATGTAATACCATTTACCGGGTAACGTGTCTTTCATTGACTTAAATGTGCCCTGGCGGCTGATAGTATGTCATGCTCACACAAATGTCTCGCTGACGGTGGCGTGTGTGTTGGATTATTTAGCTCCCTTCAAAATGGTTGAGCTGAATGGTGCTGATCTATGCGTTATGTTCGTGAACGGGCGCCGTCCGTTGGGGCTGGTCATCACTTAGCTGCCTCGGCTTATTTTTAATTAATTTTGAATTGTTGTTTTTACTATTTGCTGTACTGGACGCTTTTAACGCGTACGTCCTTTTTACATCGTTCTCACATATAATTACAAATTCACATTAATGATGTAACTAATATTTTTGTAAAAATATAATTTAAAAGAGTGTCCATGGAGTTTCTTGCCCGTTCTTTACCTACGCTTTGGAATAGGCAACTAGCTTCATATTTTCTCACTGACCGACTTTTTGACAATTCAAAAGTGCCTGTAAATGGTTTAATTAAAATAAATGCTTTCTTTGAGTTTGTTTCATTCGTCATTCGTGACTTTTAGAAATGATTGACGCAAAACCTACCGTGTATTGGGTGCATTATAGAGGTCAGTATCTGTGGCATGTCTGTGGTAAACGACACAGGCAACACAGGTATACGGCGGACGGCGGGCGCCCGGGCGCCATTATTTGTAGCGTCATAGCGTGGCGTGGTTTGTCTCCGAATCTCCGCGTTCTATATTTTCTTGAATAGAATTTTTAGACTTTTGCCTTCTTTTAAATTTCTGCTTGTTCGAAATGGGTGACCGTAAGTAGCTATTTTTATCATATTGCTGCTCCTGCTATTATTTTCTGAAGCTACAGCTTATTTGTGAATTTATTTTGTCAGCGGGCGATTACAGCGGCGGATACTCAGCTCAATATTCTGTGCCGCCACCAGCAATGGCTTCTGGTGACAACAATTACTCTGGGTCTGGACAAGGTTATCAAAGCAGTTATGGTTCTGGCCAAAGTCAAGATTGGAATCAACAAAATTCCGGTGAGATACTTGTTTTACCTTTTCTCTTGTTTTCTTGAGTGGTCATCAAATCTTGTCGTAAACTCGTGGGTTATAGACGAGTTTTTTAAACTGCACGTTATTTTGATCATTACTCTGTTTTTGCTCGTTAATCCCAACGCTGAAGCCTCATGCGGCAGGTAACGGATACTATGTAGGTAACCTCATCAAGTCTCAATTTGTGATACATCTGCTTGCTGCCAGTCCTCTCTATTGAACGATTTCTATTTCTTGCTCAAGTCATAATATTTTCCTTACATGAACTAAACTTTTAAGGCGAAAGCGCCAGGGTAGCCCGCGAAATTCAATTTTTTTTAGGTTTTTGGAATTTGCTGGTCAGTATTAAGTTGTACGTTGATTAATATATGAATCGCGGCCGTAAGAAATATGTGTTTACAGAATTATAAACATTAAAGTCATCAACACAACTCTCTAAGACCACGTAAGTCCCAAGAATAACTGTTTCATGAAATCATCATTCTTTGGACTTACGTGGTCTTAGAGAGTTGCAAAAAACGTAAGAAAATTTGAATTTCGCGGGCTACCTTAGCGCTTCCCCCTTAACACAAACTGATGTTAGATTTCTGGCCACACCTACTGAGAGTAGCTACAAACCAAAAAATGTATACCAAGCATTTTGGCATAAGAAGAGCGAGAATGCATTGTGGCTGTTATCAATTATTGACAATTAATGTGAAACTTGTGTATATTTTGTTTACAGGTGGTAACTCATATGGAAGTGGCCAACAAGGAAACAGTTACGGTCAAAGCTTTGATTCCAACTATGGCAGCAGTGGGGGTGGTGGTAGTGGCTATGATCGCAACAGCAGTAGTGGTGGTTACAATGTGAGCGGCAGCGATCGTGGAAGCAGTTATTATGGAGGTGGTGATCGCAGTAGCTCTACCTATGGTGGAGACCGAGATCGTGACAGACAAGGATATTCTGGTGGCAGTGGCAATGGTGACCGAGGAGGGTTTGGAGGAGGTGATCGCGGCTACAATAGAGATGGAGGGAGTAGAGATGGCGGTTATGGGTGAGTGTCATTGCTTTATATTTTATGTAGGTTGAATACTGGTTAAATCATACATAACATAAGGCTTCCACATGAGTCCAGAGTAGTCTACAACATTAGCGATTGTAGTTTAGTATACTTATTTGTATATAAAATTTTATTGAATGTATGCAGGGATGAGATTAATTTTTACTCATAACATCAAGAAAAGAAATATGTAAGTCAATAAACCTTAATCAAAATTCCTGTTAAACATTGATAGGGTTGTGCAGCATGATCATAATCTTGGCATAATTTCTTTAGCAGAACTTAAGGTTAAATTTCAAAATGTACCCATAAATTTTGTTTAGCTGGGCTCAAATGGACTATACTGAAGAGATCTACACAAATCGTAAGGAAGAGTACATACTATATGTATGGATGGATATATTTTACTTCATCCATTATACTCAATACATATTTATATAAGGGCTTGGAAATGGTACCGTATTATACTCAATACATATTTATATAAGGGCTTGGAAATGGTACCGTTGGTGGCCAACATTATCTAATCCACTTGAGTGATAGCAAATTTGAACCTTATCATGAATATTTGGAATACTCTGTGCAAGCATTTCTATAAATCATGTTAAGCGATTTTAATCATTATATTGTTATCTTTAAGGTTGAAAGGCTAATGAGTATCACAACTACTAAAAATAACCAAGGCGGGGTATATTAATAAAAAAAAAATATAATGCATCAGTAACATTAAAGTTGTCTAGTTTAATAACTAATTCCGTGATCCATTTTAATAGCTGCTTGTGATTGTGCTATAATGAACTTCATGAAAATTTACGATAAGATTCAAATTCTTTATAATATTGCGTCTAGCATCAGCATCACACCTAAGGTCGAATTTCAAAACATTACAAGAGTCCAGTTAGTCTCATGGTCACTCACTAAAGCAGTTCGATATTCATCGTTCGAAACCAGGAATAACCTAAATACAGATTTTTGTTAACAATGTTTTCTTTTTAATTATAATCTTTTTTTACTTAAAGAACAAAGTCGTGAAATGTCTTTTAAAATGGGCAGTTTGTATAGAAATTAAACAAAATCATTCCAAGTAATGAAAATATTTATTATTTTATTAAAATATACTTATGTAAGATAAAGTAAGCTCATAGTTCAAAATAAATTAATACATTTTATAATATCATAATTATTCAAACCTAACCATTTATAAACATTTTAAAGTCATGCTAATGCTTGGAAGTTTGTTATAGCTATGTGTAGTCAATCAACATGTTATTTAAATAGAATAATGCATTTCCATTTATAACAATAACATCAACACAGAAACTGCAACATTTTAATGGTTTACCATTCATTCAATTGAGCATTTACATATGTGCGTTTCAAAATACTTATAAGTAGATTAGATTAGTTAGTAGCGGAGTGGCTCACCATCTCCTTCTATAACTTGCTGTAAGCGGCTATGCATACCGCACACCATGTTCCAGCACAAATCTTTTCCTCTCATGTGCTCCCATGTCGATGTTACGATCTCAGCCGAATTGTTTTTATTTCGCACTTTTGATGTGTCCCAATTTAAAAACATTTGACGTCATAGGTTTTCTATAGGGTTCAAATCGGGACTTTTAGATGGCCAGTTAATAACAGTTACATCTTCTTGAGCAGCTAACCAATTCTGCACAAAACTTGCATGGTGGATGGAGCAGTTATCTCGCACGGAGTAAATACTGTATTTGGATAGGCAGTTCGCACAGTCGGCAGCATGACGTCACGCAGAGTCTCCATATACTGACCACTATTAAGTCGACCACCAACTTCTACCAATTCACCAGGTCACATAGACGACATCCAGCCGGCAATGATTTGTATAGTATTTTGCGACATGACGCTTAGAGCTTGAAATCACACATGGTAGAACAGCCTTAATGAATAAAAGCACTTTCTGTATAGCCACAAAAATATTTAACAAGCTACCTGAGACATTAAAATCGTTAAACCTTGACAAATTCAAAAAAGAGCTTATGAAAATATTAATTGATAAATGTTACTACTCGCTGAGGGACTATTTGGACGACAGGTCTATAACGCCTCCTATAGATAATAAATATTAGGTCATCTATTTTGACATTACTGTACCTATTTATTTTTACTAATCGACATTGCAATCCTAATTCAACATCTATGTGCTACCTTAGATTTAATTGTTGACATTGAAGGTATAGTTTATTGATTTAATATTTTCTATTTAGATTTATTTTTCTTATTTCTTATATTTTATTGTTGACAATTTGAAAATATTTATGCATCACTTACACTTTAGCATTCTTGTTTTTTATAATTTTAATGTAAAATTGATCATCATATTTGTACGCCAAATGGCAAAACATAGAGCGCATATGAAAATGTAACACCTGTTTGTAACCACCTATGTTAACAAATAATCTGAATCTGACGCTTTGGTTACACCAAATTTATAACAATGATCAAAATACTTTTCACAATTTATGTCAAACGTTTTAGAAATGTTTGTGCGCAGTTACTGTTAGGCATAGGTAGACTGACTTTTCTCACTAAGATCAATTTAGTATCCATCTTCCCCACGAAGTAAAATATTACTTCGTCTTACTCATTTGTGGCCTTTATAGTTTTTTTTTATTTACCCACTTGTTTTCAAGATAAGTTGTTAGGCGAAAATCACACTTCGAACCGCGAAGCCACAATAACTGGTTGAGAATATGCGAAATTAATGATTAGGTAGTAAGTATTGCCGTGTTACTTAAAAGCAACAACAACTTATAACGACAAGAAGATGATGATTAAAATGCTTAACAAGATATGCCTGTGGGTCAGACAATGTTGGTGTCACCGACTGTACCAAATAATTCTTGCCATTTCGGTACATGGGTACCGGTACCAAATTCAGGTACCCACCGCATAGCACAAATCTCGTATTTGTATCTTAGTTATATTTCGAATGCCTGTTAACTATCGTTTTTCAGACTGTATCTGTTTTCTCAATTTAACTTATGGAAATATTTGTTTGGTTTCAGTACAGTTCCAATACTGATTAGAAATACCAATAGTACAGGTACTACGTCTGGTACCGGTATCACACCTAGGTCAATGGTACTGGTTCCCAAAAATACCGGTATTTCAAGCCCTGATTTGTATTCTAAAATATTATTATCAGCTTAGTAATCTTCTTGTTATTGGATGTAAGTCATCTTGAAGTTGTATGGCAACACTTGGTCCTTTCGAACGATGAGCCAAATATATCTACGAAAAGTGAAAAATCTAGTTAATAAGGATTATGCTATTAATCCAGGGTTATAAACCACATTACATTGTTTTGTTTAAAATTAATTACACAGAAAAAACAAGTAGTAAGGGATTTGCACTCCTGTCTGTGCGTGTGCATGCAGACTTGTATTATGGGTGTCGTAAAATTAATCACCTGATGGCTTTTCTGCATCATGGCTATACGTAGGGACTGAAAGCAGTTAAGGTCCAAACAGTTTCATTATGTGAGGACCCATCAAGTTCTAAAATATTGCTTTGACATTGAATTATTTAGGACTATTCTAAAAAATACTGAAATAACCCTGTCTTTGATGTCGCGCAGGGGGATAAAAAGAACATGGGTTGTCGTGGATTCCAACCAACGCATCGTCCAATGTCGCCATTCAATTGCAGTTTTGACCAACTAGCCACTAGCGAGCTCGTTGCAATTGTGGTGAATTTGTCGGTGAGAGCTGTGGTGGCTCAGTGGTAACGGACCCGACTTACAACTTGTAGGTCGTGGGTTCGGACCCAGATAGGTGCTTCACTTTGTGTTAATTTATTGCTCTCAAAAACAGTGAAGGACAACAGGAAACCGACATGTCCTAGTACCAAATATTCGAAGACATGTCATCTACCAACCCGCACTGGGCCCGCGTGTTGGGTTACGGCCCATTCCATCTCATAGAGAGGTCTGTGTCCAAGCAGTGGGAACAGTATAGACTGATTATGTATGTGTCGGTGCTACTTTATCAATTAATTGGTCTCTGTAATGTCTATTGATGGTTTTTATAATCTGAGGGTAAAAGAAAACAAATATTAATGTACAGACGCCAGCACATCAAGCTACTACAATCTGTCAAATTTCTTTAAGGCGACGCATTGTTAAACAATAATTCCAAAACCGGGCACGCGCGCCCCGCAACCCGCTCACACCTCGATAAGTAACGTAAGTATTGCGAGACGCGATGCCGCAAAGTGGGCTGAATTTCGTGTTTCATAGACATTCAAATCCTTTTTTGCAAGAGAGAGAGAGAGATATCTCCGTTATCGCACAAATAGGGAAAATGCATGTTTTTTTTTAATTTTAATTCACTTCTTACATTATTATAAAATAGTAATAAAAAATATAAATACTGTTGGAAATGATAAAAACCTTATTTTGTTAGTTTTCAATCCATCTGGATGGATGGATGGATGGATGGATGGATGGATGGATGGATGGATGGATGGATGGATGGATGGATGGATGGATGGATGGATGGATGGATGGATGGATGGATGGATGGATGGATGGATGGATGGATGGATGGATGGATGGATGGATGGATGGATGGATGGATGGATGGATGGATGGATGGATGGATGGATGGATGGATGGATGGATGGATGGATGGATGGATGGATGGATGGATGGATGGATGGATGGATGGATGGATGGATGGATGGATGGATGGATGGATGGATGGATGGATGGATGGATGGATGGATGGATGGATGGATGGATGGATGGATGGATGGATGGATGGATGAACTTTGAGTGCGAGCAGTTGCAGCACTGCGGCTCATCACCCGCGACAAATTCAACACATTTCTCACGCAGATGAGGTCCTCCGCAGTGGCTGCACCTGTCCACACTCTCAGTGCAAAATTTGCGGCCATGTCCGAATGCTAAGCATTTCGTGCATTGGATGAGCGGAGACTGGTCCTCCACCCTGACCCTTTGAAGGTCAAGGTAAAGGGCCCCAGCCTCCGTCATCCTCTGCCATACTTTGGGTCTGACCTGTATAATGACGTGCGCTGTTTTTGGGTTCCTAGTCCTCTTCTTGTATTTTATCACTATTTCTTTTTCTTCTTCTTCCAGGTCCCTGAATATATCTCTATTTTGGGAGTAGAGAGCTTTCACCACTTCGTCGTCCTCACTGTCCAAAAAGACGTCTTTTAGGACGACGAGCGGGTTTTTATTTTTCATGGGCGCTGCTATTAGCCCTTTACCTCGGCTCTCTATCCTTTCTTTCACCCTTTTAAGTTCGGCCTCTGTGTCACATCCCAGTATCACTGTCTGGTTTTTTGCCTTTCGGACTTTATTTATTTTTAGGCCAGTTCCCCTGGCATCGACCGCCTCCTTCACCCTAGCGAGCACCTCGTCAGCAGTCTCCAGGCCGCCCTCAAAGGTGACCGCCATCGAGTGAAGTGCCGGCCGATGCCCGGGTTTGGCTGCCGTAACATCGGCGTATGTCCGTGGGTCGGTGTTTTGCTCGCAGGCCGCTTCCCTTATTGCCTCTTTTAGTCCGTCGGTTCTGGCGGCCACCTCGCCGGCAACGTGATCGATTTTCCCCTCGAGGACAGCGGCAGCGTTAGTAATGACCAACACTCCTTTCGTCGTGTGGTCTATGTCCGCTAACGCTGTATCTACCTTGTCGCTGACCTCGAGGATCTTATTGACGACCTTGTCGACGAGGTCGGATCCGCTATCGTCGATGCGGTCGGTCACTTCTTGAAAACCTTTTGAGACCTTATCTTCGAGGACGTTAAATCGTGTGCTCATAGTTTCCTCCACCTTTTCGAGCCTTTCTAAGATTTTATTCGGCAGTTCGGGTGATAAGGGCGCGGTGATGGTTCTTTTTGGCGGAGCTGTTTTGGGCGCAGTTTCCAGGGCCTTCATCCGTTTGCTCAGTTCGAAGAGGATCCGCAGGCTTTTATCCGACTGTTTCTCCAGGAAGGCCTTGATGTCTCTCCTCATCTGAGGGTAATCTTTGATTCGGGATGGGATATCCTCGAAGGTCTTCATGACCTCCTGGAGAAGTTGGTCGTTTGTTGAAGCAGCATAGGTGTCCGTCTGCTGCTTATAAGCCTCCATATTGTCGACGGATCTCCTCTTTCGTTCCGGTCTCCGGATGAAGGTCCTGGCGGCGTCCGGCGCCTGTCCAGACGGGCCCGCGGGGCTGGGAGTGGTGTTTCGGGCGACAGCGCCAGAGGTCCCCGCCGACGTCGGCAGTGGCATTTCGGCTGTTTCCGCTTGGGTTCTCTGAACAGCGTCTTTTCTGCCGAACGTCAGGGATAACCCCTTTGGCGCATCGTGCGCTCCGGAAGGACCCTCATTTCCCGGGTGGGCAGGCGACGTGGACTCTTGTAGTCCGCTGGTGCCAGCTACCGGCTTTCTCTTCTGGACTGGGGTGTGTATTCCGAATACCATTTTTATTTTGGGCTGTGTATGTTAATGTACCTACTACCTTGTGTGGTTTGTGTGTATAGGGCACAATGAACGGGGAAAGTTGTCTAATGTGTATAATAATTGTAAAATGTATAAATTGTAAAGAAGAAGGTAAAGAAGAAGGTAATTAAATAGGATGCAAGTTTCAAGACGAAACCGCAAGAGTCTTAAAAACTATGGTGACTACACGCACCGTACACTCAGGATATACCCCAGCACCAGGCGAATAGGTATATATTATTATATAAATAAATATAATAAATAGATCAGGAATAGTTTTTCTGTGATTTCTCCGGAGCCAGAAGAGAGATCTTTTTCTCCTGGTTTCGGAGAGCCCAAGCTCGGTGGGTCTATGACTTCTGGTTCCGAAGTTATGGCTCGGGGGGGTGAGGTAACGTGAAGGGTTGGGGGGGGATTAATACAGATGGATATTTAAAGGATTTTGGAAGGCTACAGGAGTCCGCCAGTGGGAACGGAGAATGTTCTAGAGGTTCCAGGAGTCACAGTGTGTCACGGGGTTTCGTTGGAGGCGGGGGGAGGGGGGGGGGAGGTGTAGGATATAATGTATAATATAATATAATAGCTCTATGGTATATAACGTATAATTTAAAAGTTAGGTGCTAGGAAATTTTTTGGGGTCTATAATGGGGGGGGTCAAAAAGGGGGGTCTAAGGGTCTTATACCAATATGTGTTCTAGATGAGAGGGGGGTTATAGGGGGGGGGAAAATTTGGTCAGAATTTTGATATTCCCAGTCGTTCCCGAGATATCTGGATTTTAAGTGGGGGAAGGGGAAATTTTCGGTACTCTAATATTTCTGCCTTACGAATAAGTGGCGTATGACGTATGATGTGGAGGATACGGGGAATTTGGAAGTGGTCTCAGAGGGGTAGGGTGGGGGGGGGGATTTGAAGGAAGTCTTAATATATAACGTAGATGATATATAGCTATGGTCATAGATGGCTATCTGGGCTGGGGGGGAGGGGGAGGGGCGGGGGGAGTCAGTCTGATAAGACATATTAAAAGATCATACCATCCATACTAAAAGAAAATCATTTAGTATTCTTCAATCATTGAAAGTACATACAAACACCATGGCAAGTATCGTTACAAACTTGGATTTGTTCGTTATTTTGAAAGGCGCAATTGTGCGATAACGGAGATATCATCATTTATTGTGTCGACTCCATACAATATTTTTCGAAATAAATTCTAAGAGCGCTGTTTGCAATTACAAACCCAAAAGTTTATCATAACAGGTACATAGAAGGTATTCCCGATCGTATCCAAGTATAAAAAAGCGTCGCTTTCAAAAAAGGATTTGAATGTCTATGAAACACGAATTTCAGCCCACTGTGTGCCGTGGCGGCGGGGAAACATAGACGTCTTGCACATTTTTCTAATAAACAAGCTCTTCTTTTCCTTTTGGAACATCTTTCTTTGTTTTTTTACCATTTTTATTTTATAAAACCGCCAAATAAATTCGCGCAATGCTTAATGTCGTCCGGAAGCCGACTAGCACAGACCCGTCGCTGACAATGGTCAAGAGGGGACTGAGAGTCTGAGTGGGGCGAGGATTGTATACGCGCGCTAGCTTATAACTAAAGGACATAAGCGACAAAATGGTTTTTGTTGTTTTATTTAGATAGAAACGATAATTTGAGAAATTCCTTTTGGTATTTTAAAGAGTATGTATAGACTCATCTACATAGAAAATTAAGAGGCTTAAATCGGTCCCGTTTGCCCATAATATGTGAATCTCTTTTTAAAAAGAGGTATGTTTGATATATTTTTCTCTGTTAAAAAAGTTACCTAATCATGTATTGAAAACTGACAAAATAAGGTTTTTATCATGAACTTTCAGGTCACCAACTTATATTTTGATCCGTTTTGTATTTACTGAGAAAAATTGAGATCCTTGGCGCCAATATCTCCAAGGCGTCCTCTTAATAGATTTTCAACTTTATCGCTCAAGCCTATGGTTCAAAGATGATTGGGGAAATTTAACAGTTTCGGGTAGCTTGATGTGCTGGCTGGCGTCTGTACATTAACATTTTGTCTGAGTTAAGTATAAATAAAAAGTTAGTAAAGGAAACGACTATGATTCTCATCAAATGGTTTCTAATTCTAAGTAGAAAAATATTGTATAAGCAAAATGTCAATTTTTGCGATCTATAGTAGCATTAAAAAAAAAACTTGAGTAAAGTTACTGCACCAATTGGCATCATAAAAATAAAACGTGAGAATGGATCAGATAACGTACCTGTACTACCTGTGTGTAACCTAATTTCCGTTTGTGTTACTAGTTTTCTAGCATGAGTGATTGAGTAAGAATTTAACCTAAACAGTGTTTTACACTTTCATCCGATACTTTTAGAACAGACATTAGATTAGACATTAGGCAAATTAACGACAATATAATCTCATCAAGTTCATTTTATTAGATTTTTGGCTAGTCCAACCATAGTAGGAGAGTGGCCATTGTTTTTGAACTTGCACTGTGTGTGTGCATTAACGTGTGAGGGATAAATCTGCGCCATTTGTTGGGCTCACAACGGCGTCACGCAGACTTATGCTAGTTTTAAACTTCTATCGTTATTTAATCTTTATACAAGTGCGGTAAGTTCGCTTCTGAAGCTGGGGTCTTTTATATTAGTGAAAGATAGGCTGGTGAGGCAATGCGTTACCGAAAATAGTATAGTGGCCGCAAAATGACAGATTTTTCTGTCTGATGACTGACTGTAGTTCAGTCTGTGGTTCGTTCGGTCCCTGGCTTGGTTTCAAAAAAACCATTGTCTTCACAGAATCCAACATCGTGCAAGCAAAGTATACTGCGAAATCTCATATTAAGCAAATCACGGTCCTCACGCGTACCAAAGCGCGGGCAACAGCTAATCGCACTTTACACTAATATAATATTATAAAGGCGAAAGTTTGTGAGTGTGTTTGTATGTTTGTTACTTCTTCACGAACTACGGCTAAACGGAAATGAAAAAAAAAAGTCTGAATGAATTTTGGATGAAATTTGGCACACAGATAGTTTATAACCAGGATTAACACAGAATACTTTTTATTCCGATATTCCCACGGGATCGACACTTATGCGAGTGAAACCGTGGGGCGCTGCTAGTAGCTCATAAATGGCAAATTATTATCTTTCGACCTTCGACACTTATCTCCTAGGTTTCTGGAGCAAACATCTTGATTTTATTGTGGTTAGTAGATATTGAGCAATTTTTTATAGGAAAATTATAGCTATTTGCGATAGCGTAATAGAGATGACAATAATAAATAAAATAAATAGATTTTTTTTTAAATTTTTTACTTAAGTAAACGGTTTTAATTTTATGAAAATAATGATGTAGATAATGTACCAAAAGCTAAAAAATAATTCGGTAGGTCCTAGGTACCAGTCATCACACCACATTCCTCATCAAACTAGGGCATTGATCAGACAAAAAAATTAAATCGTGGGGTGTGGTATCATTATTTTCATTAAAACCGTTTAACTTAAAAAAAAAAAAACTTATTTTATTTGCAAGTTTTTTTTTAAAGTCTATGATCCGCCATGCACTGTGCTCTACTTTTAAAGCCCTTTCATTTAATTCCCATTACCCATATTGAAACAAATATGAAATCTGGCATTTTGTGCCGGCGGCAATCTTAGATTTGAAATTTTTCATAGTGTACAGTATTCTACTAATCAAGCCCTTTCATTTGATACCCATATTGAGGGGGTTCTGAAAAATTCGTAATCCGCCATATTTTGTAGCGGCGGCCATCTTGGATTTACAATGATACTGATTAAATTTAATTATATTGTCATCAAAACTAAAGGTGTGTACCAAATATCAGATTAATCTGCCAACAGGAAGCGGCTAAATATTTGAAGTACTAAATTAGACCCAAACAAATACATAACAAACAGGGCAAGTTAAATAAAACCGTTTAAAAATAAGTGCCTACTTAGTAAGGTTAATTGTAATAGTGCAGATAAATTTTTCCTCGACAATACGTTATTGAAATGTATTGTTTAGGAGCTAGCTCAGGTTTATTAATTACGTGCAGTTCAGGAATTTCGGCAGACCACTGACTGTTCTATAGACTGCTCAGTGTACTTTGGTACGTAACGTAACTCTAATTGTGAGTAACCAACTCGTTCTTGGCAGGTTTTGTAAAAAATATTTTGATGTTTTTGTGAGGTAGAGACCAAATAAAAATTAAATTGTACTTTAATGTGTGCTTTTATAATTTTTAACGTGACGATATTATCGTAGACGTCCACGGCATCACGATAATATCGTCACTTTAGTTATTATAAAAGCGCACAATAGGTTGAATTTTCTACCTGTACTTGCTCTTACGCTTGTAAATCCTAAGATGTAATCAATGTATAATTAATTATATTATTTCAAGAAAACGATGACGAATGTCTTTATTCAGATGCTTAGAAATTAGTTAAGTAAGTAAAATAAATTGTTTAATATGTTTGGTCTCTATTTTATAGCAATATAAACTTAACTATTTAAATCATTTAATAATAATTACTCATTTCTACTGCACATCTTGCTGTTTGAGAATTTTATTCTAATATTATTACAAAGCCGTCAGGGTTAATTTCGAAATGAAAATAACATATGTATCAGTATTTACAGCCAAAATGTCTCACATTAAAAATTTAAAATATTTTTCCACATATTCCTATCTATCAAAGAAAATATAATTTACATTGTGCTGCTGTACTGATTTTATATCATCTAAAATTGTTATTGGTGTTAAATTAGCATTAATAATAATTATGTACACACTTTTATCTGTATTTTGTTCGATTTAGCTATTTAAATCATAAAACACCATTTTATGTTGAGCAATATCATGAATACTGTCTGTAAATATTTTAAAATTAAGCTAATGGGACTCGACCATCCTAAAGAGTGACATATATCTAATTAAATTTAGTGTACATAATTATATTAATTGTGTAATGAAAGCTAATATCATTGAGTGTCACCACAAACGACCTTGATGCAGGTCATCATCACTAAAAATGTATTACAACTAATAAATTACCAAAAAGTTCATTGATCCATATCCAATCTACATTGAATTTCAACAAGTTCATCAATTCAATGAACTTGTTGTTAATTAAGGAAGAGCCTTTACTAGCGGAAAATCAGAAGCATATTAGCTTTCTTTATATAATTATGTTAACACATGTTTGCATAGAGAATGGGACCGAATGGCGACTTCTCTTCTATTTGGCTACCGGAAAGCCGTCATTCCAGTCTTAATTACATTCTCCAAGTAAAGGTGTGTCTGCGTAAAACAATTTTGAAAAATAATGCATTTCAAAGTATCAACATGAATAAGCGCAAATAGTTTCAAGGTTGTTTTATAAAATATATTTCAAGCTTTCTTCTTGAAAATATTTAAAGTGTTACTGCTAGCATGCATAATATGTCGAAAACTATTGTAATATTAACATCATCCAACAATGTTCTAAGGTTTTCAAGGTATCAAGGTATTAAAGGTTATGGTAAAGAAAAGGACGCAACACATGGACTAAGGTCACTTTAAAAGTGTACCTAGGTGTGAATCAATCTCCGTGGCCGTACAGTGTGTCCCCAGCCTGCCCAGTGTACTAAACGCTGTTCTTATTGTTTTAGTGGCGGCGGCAGGGGGGGTGGTTATAATAAAGGTAAAGCTCCTCGCGATGAGCGAGCGGTGCTGTTAACATTTTATTAATTTGTAATTATCTAAGGGCTGCCAAACCTGGTATTCTATTGGTTCACTGGTAAAAAAAACCTGGTTGGGTGCGTATTTCATACTGGGTTCTCGGCGAATTAGCGTAAACAATCAGCCTGAAAAAATGTATACATCACAAGAATTCATTTTAATGTCTACAATCTTTGTTCCATAATATTATATCAATGTGTAACCACAAAACATGACACATTGGGATCCTAATCGTAGCTACACATTGATAAAGTATTATGGAACACAAATAGTACATAATCAAATAAATTCGTGTCGATGTATCGGATCTTTTTGAGACTGTCTGTACCTGTAAGAACTAATTTTAGTTAGGGGTTTCGTATCCTGAAGCAACACTAAAGTTTCATCAAACTATCTTTGAGTACTCTGTCGGTATTATTTTTTGGGTAAGCAATGCAAGCATTTTGCGGTGTTACATGCATTGTAATATTTGTATTAACATTTTTAACACTAGCTTAAGCTTCCTGTTGCCATCACACTCAAAGAAACAAAATAAGTAAATCAAAATCTATAGGGGTGTGGTGTATGGACTGCGCGAGGTTGCTGATAATTTCCCCCGGTTAAGGTGTGTTAAATAGGTGGCTCAACGCACGCTATGGCGGATATATTCCGATTCGTATCCAAGAAGATCCGTCATTGTCATTTATATGACACGAGTTTTGGTTCCAACCCAACATTCCCGTTGTGTTCTTTCATGAAAGGTGTATTGGTTGTTGTGTAATGTAAACACAACTGGTGTTATTATGATAAGTTTTGCGTACTACTAATGTAAGTTTTATGGTAATACCAGAAACATGTATATCGTTTTGGCAGCCCTAATTGAAATTTAATTGAATGTGTTATTGGAAATTGTTACATAAAATAAATCTGCAGTGGTTAATAACAATAGTACTGTACTTGACCAAAAATATGGTATATCGGAAACAAGAAAGTGACACGCGATTAAACTTGGTTTCGTATAGCGATATCTTTGTCCATCGTTGACGCGACAAGGTGTGCCGCGCTTCTCTCACTACACTTCACAACTAAGGCTTATTCGCATATATTTAAATAATTATTATGTAGAGCAGTTAACAACCATCGATTTCTGCTATGAGTTTTATTGCAATTCATTATAGATATAAAGGATTCTCACGTCTCTAGGTATAAGACGGTAACAGTGCAATATGCCACAGACCCAATGCTGTACAAAACGCTACCAGTCTTTGTCGTGTTACCGATGTACCATACTAATGGCAAGTACTGTATGTACTATTGCGACATTCTCGGACCAGACACCTTATATTATTTTGCAACTAAGGAAATACAATAATCTTAGGTGATTCCGTACTTTTTGATATATTGATAAAAGGCTCAAATTTTGGTTGTATCAACAGTTACAGAGAGAGTGTTTGCTTTTGGTAATCGGTGAAATTGGACAAAAAAAAAACTGCATTGTATTTATGAAATATACCTACTTTTAAAATAAATTTCACGCTGTGGTAAATAGTGTTATAATAACACTGGGTTACTTCCAATAAAAATCTTAATTACTTTCAAGGCATATTGGATGGGTAAAACAAAAATAGGTGTTTGCAGGCAGTGTCTAATATACTTTGGGATAGCAGTAACTAAATAAATGTTCATCTGCAGGTGGTGGCGGTGGGTTCGGCGGAGACCGGGGTGGGAGTGGGGGTGGGGGTGATATGGTAACCCAAGAAGACACTATCTTTATCCAAGGCATGAATCCAAGTACTACAGAAGATGAGTTATGTCAACACTTTGGATCTATCGGTATTATTAAGGTATGTTTTGTTTAACATAATATCTTTTAGAAAAGAGCCAGTATTCCCTCTTGTGACGTGGTGTTGCTATTTCAATAAATTAATGCAGTATGTACTATGTACACTATGTACAGCCCAACTCTAATGACACTTGGCTAAAGAAACATTAGGAACAGATTATTCAAAATTAGATTTTTTTAATTGTGCTGTATTTTCGCAATACTATTTTATTTACGAGAAACGTACGCACAGTTAATAAATCCCTTTTCTCTGTCTCTTTAGAGTTCGATTTTCTAAAAACCCAGTACCTACTTGTATTTTTTTTTATTAAAGGACAATGGATAGTAATTCTGTATGGGCCCCGTACCCAAAAAATAATTTACTGTAGCAATATAAACTATGTCTATATTTTATGCGCTCAGGGAATAGTTTAATTAATCCCAAGAAAGCATGTCTGAATTCACTTTGAGAAAAAAGATATTTGAGGAAGTAAGATTTATTTTATAAAGGGAAATATTTAACTTATCCTCTAAAAATTTATTGACCTGCTGATGATGGACCCTTTTTGCAACTAATGAACTTTTTGCGCTTCCAATAATGCACGAGTCTCCTTTTAACTTTCTGGAATTCTGGCCTTTTGTCACAGTTGGTGATAGTAACTAAGCTAGGGTCAATTAATAAAGTCAGCCTAACGCAGTCCACTGCTGGACATAGGCCTCTCCCTACATAACACCCTATCCTCCGCCTTCTGCATCCAGGCTGTCCCAGCCACCTTTTTGAGGTTGTCTGTCCATCTAGTTGGGGGGCGTCCCAAACTACGCTGGCCGATACGGGGTCTCCACTCCAGGACTCATCTACTTCACCGGCCATCGGTCCTTCGATAAACATGGCCAGTCCACTGCCACTTCAGCTTGCTTACTCTGCAAGCTGGTGGCATACTCCTTCACAACTTAGAGAAACGAACCTTCGATGTGGTTTGGATTCGGCAAGGCATGCGAATTATACATGAATTTCGTCTTGTCCAAATTCATGCCGAGGCTAACCCGTCGAGAGGCTCCATTTAGGCTATGCAGTATTTGGTTTAACTGTTCCAGCGTCTCTGTCGTTATGACGATGTCATAGGCAAAACGAATTGTGAGATGTACTCCACGTTCACGTTGATGCCCTGTCTAGTCCAGTCCAGCGTCTTAAAAACGTCCTCTAACGCATTCGTGAACAGTTTCGAGGATATCACCAGTCTCACTGCCTAGAGCTGTTGGATGGGGCTGGTTTTCATATCCTGGATCTGGACAGTCATCATGGCAGCGTCATACAAACACCTTAACACTTCCATGTATCGCCAGTCACTTCGTCATCGTTGCAAAGAGGCCAGAACGGCCCATATTACAATGGAGTCGAAGGCTTTCTCGTAGTCCACAAATGCCATACACAGCAGCTGGTTGTACTCTTCGGTCTTCTGCACAATTTGCCGAACAGTATGGATGTGGTCTACGGTAGTGAAGCCTTTTCGAAAACCGGCTTGTTCTGGTGGCTGAAACTCGTGAAGTCTCCTGACGTGACGGTTCGTAACCAGCTTGTATACGTGGCTCAGAAATGAGATGGGCCTCTAGTTCATCAGCAAGTTTATGTCACAATTTTGCTAGGGTACCCCCGAACCAACGGGTTAATTTAGGTGGGAACTGTGACCAACCGCGCAAGCCGAGCGAGCGCTACATCCAAGTTGGTCGCAGTTACTGTGCTATTCAGTATTTTTAGGACCCCGCAATAGGAATTATTTGAGGTTCACAAAAAGAAGCGCAATCATTATATTAGAGCAGAGGTTCCCAAACTTATTTCATCTGCCGCCCACTTTGAAAATAATTTATTTTTCATGGCACCCCAATTTTTTTTTACCTTACCACATCTTAAAAACCACTATGACATTCATTTAATAAGCAGCGTTGCCACAGCACTAAATCCACGTTCACACAAATATGACAATGGGAATGCTATCAAAAATCGTTGAACGATCGACCACAATCCAGGGTACAATTGCGGGATTGACTTTTGTAGCCAAAATTCTTGGTAGAAATTTTTTAATTTGATTTTTTTTTCCTCGTTCATTGTCAGTTCTATAAGTTCTTCTTCCAGCTGGGATGATATTGCTGTGTTGACATTTGAAAAAGGATCCACCACCCAGTCTACTATTTCCAATTTGAAAATGTCCTGAAATCGATCTATGAAATCACTGTGGAGGTTTTTCAAATGTTGGCAGTAGGCAATCAAGTCGTTGTTACAGCAGTTGGGCTACGAAAGCAGCAACGACATTTTTTGTTCAAGTCATCACCTTGAAGTTGGAGATTTATATCATTAAATAATTTATACAGGTCTGTCATGTACGCGATATCATTCATTGATGTGATGAGGTTGTCGCGCAATTTTGTGTCTTTGTTTTCCAAGAACTCGTTATCACAAAGTCAAACAGATTGTACTTAAAAAGCAAAATTCCAGATGTGCTCGCAGTACATTGCGTCGTTCATCGACATTTGGTTGCAAGAAATTTATGTGAAAGACTGTTTCAATCACTGCAACATGTCATCAAAGCAGTGAATAAAATCCGAAATAGCTCTTTAAATGATAGATTCATAGGCAATCGGCATCGGAACCAGCCGATTGATACAGGATTGCATAAATCGCGTTATTTAACAAAAACTTGTTCAAACTTCACGCTCACGGACTATCCTACGAAAGCTATCTTAAATATTTTTAGCTTTTATACAATCAAACAGGTCAGAAATATGAACTAAATAATCGATGTTGTGTAAGTAGTAGGTAGATTTTAATGTCACTAAATTTTAAAATATTATGTAGTTGAAATTACTAATAGCCATCGCCCCCCTAAACCACTTCAACACCCTCCGTTTTTTTCTGGGTTCCTTACCGCCCTCCTCTAGGCTTCCAGCGCCCACAAGGGGGCGTTATCGCCCACTTTGAGAAAGACTGTATTAGAGTATTCAATAATAGTTTTAGCACTGCGTAAAATGAGAATTAAACTATGCGGTTTGATTAAATACATGCTTTCTTTTGTGAACCTCAAATAATTACAGTGTTAACAAGAGGGTCAATTATTTAAAAAAGTGCATCATTAGAAGCGCAAAAAGTTTTTAGCGGTTCATTAATTTCAAAAAGTGTCCATCATAAGCAGGCCAATAAGTTTTGACGGGATAAGTTAAATATTCAATTTAATTTCCTCTCATAACTTTTGTCTCCAAGTGAATTCAGATAATATGCTGTCTTAGGATTAATTAACCTACTCCATGAGGGCGGGCAATAAAGATCAACATAGTTCATAATTCTACAATTAACTTTGTGTCTGGGTACTGTCTTACCCATTTTCCTTTGTTTCGCTAGTTTGACGGTTTGTAGTGTAGTTAAAAGGAAACTTTGTCTTATGAAGTAGTTACTTTTCTTCTTCAGTTTCTAAAAGTATTGATTATGTTGCTACAGACCGACAAGAAGACTCAAAGACCAAAAGTATGGATGTATAAGGATAAAGTATCTGGGCAGCCAAAAGGAGAAGCTACCGTGACTTATGAAGACTCTAACGCCGCATCCTCTGCTATTCAGTGGTTCGACGGAAAAGATTTCAATGGAGCTACTATTAAAGTGTCCCTCGCTCAACGACAAAACACTTGGGGCGGAAATAAGGGAGGCGGTGGCGGTGGCTTCCGCGGAGGTCGCGGGGGAGGCGGCGGCGGCGGAGGCCCGCGCGGGGGTGGTGGCGGTGGAGCCCCACGCGGGGGCGGTGGCATGCTCGGCGGCGGCGGCGGTGGCGGCGGCGGCGGTGGTGGCGGCGGCGGCGGCCCGCCATCCGGCAATCGAGCTGGGGATTGGAGATGTCCTAATCCGAGTTGCGGAAACACAAACTTTTCCTGGAGAAAAGCTTGCAATAGATGTAACGAGGAGAAACCGGAAGGCGCAGGTGGTGGGGCTGGTGGGCCACCCTCAGGTGGAAACGGGCGCGGCGGCGGTGGGGGCCCGCCGGGCCGCGGAGGGCGCGGCGGCGGCGGCCGGGGCGGCGGCGGCTGGGGCGGTGGCGGCGGGCGCGGGGATCGCGGCGGAGACCGCGGCGGCGACCGACGCAGCTACGGTAGCAGCGGCGGTGGCAGCGACCGCGGCAGTGGAGGCGGCGCGATGAGGAGCGACGGAGGGTAATTATCATTATTGATATTTATTTATAGATAAATTAGCATTGGCGGTATGCGCGAGCACCTTTCTGCTCGATTTGTGAATTAATCAGACTACAAATCAGTTTGTGCAAAGATTCTTTTTTTTCTTGTGACATGAATAATTCGGCTATGTGTGCGAGATTAGTATGAATGTGCACACGTCGATAAGTGCTGGACACACAGACGCACCATTGAATGAACTTTTCGCTGCCCAATTGCAGCGTTATGTCTGTTGGTTAAATGTTAGATGAAACCATTGACAAGTATTTTTTGCGAGATAATATTAGAAAAGCTAGTTAATAGAAAGGAAATAACGTTATGAATTTTAACGTTTTAATTGTAGAATGGTCGATGGTTCGTAAATTTGTGTGTTCAGCAACGTAAATAACGTAATGAATGTTGTTGAACTGTCAAAATGAAAGCCAATGCTTCTGTTAGTGTGTTACGCAATAGGTGCTGGTGTTGCAAGTGCCCCGCAGATGTATGAACGTAAACAAGGCAGAAGGAGTATGTAAGGCGTAGCAGGTGGCGTTTAGTAGTTTCTGCCTACCTGCCTACCCCCATATACTAATAGTCTCTGAGCAAAATGGCTGTGTCACATTTGGACAGTCTGACATGACGAAATTGGAAAGGTTTCGTTTTTTCCGTTTGGCTACGGAACCCTAAAAACTATTAATTCATCTTTGTTTTCTTTGTTTCAGGGGCAGGGATCGCCAGAGACCGTATTAGTTTGTTTTTTTAATATTTAATAAGTTTGTTTTGTATTTGAAAGTTGTCTTAAATTCATAGAATGATAAAACTATTGAGATTTCAACAGTAAAGTATACAATGATCTACTCATATAAATGCTTATAATAAAATGTTAATTTATCAAAAACCCGTTTAAATCAGTTGCTTAGCCTAAACATCTGATAAACACGGTTCTGTGGTATTAAGGTTAGTTTGAGAAAACTGTTTCAATATTCTACAAACTAAACATACAAGTGTGATGAAGATATTCAACCTGCTGTAAAGCTGTAAGTCAATCAAATAGAAAATAATGTTGTATAGGTATGAGATTTTATTCACTTGAATTTGAACTAGGTAAGATTAAGGACATGTAAAACTTTTCTTCTTGCATATGCAAGTTTTGTCTTACAAAGTGTGTAAGGATAGTATTATGTATTTTGAAACTTGGCATACATTCATTAAATAAGTTATTATAGCATATTGGTATTTTTTGTTCGGAATCTCTCCGACATGCTTCGACTTCCGGTATCTCAGATCACTTCATGGTGATGGCAAAGTGATCGAGACTACGCACCGTATCAAATCAGGTTGGATGAAATGCGACAGGCCACAGGATCAATTACCGACCACTCGACTAATGCTTTATAACACGATGAATTCCTTTAAGATAATTTATTTGCGTAAACATGGTATACATCGTCAGTGCTCCATGGATCAATTGAAATTTGACCAATTGGTCTATGGGGAAAATTACATGTTTCCATCGTCCAAATACCAACTGGGATATGGAGAATTGAGAAATGTTCCGCTGCCCAGTTTAACCTTCTCACCGCCAACGTACACAGAACGCGATGCCTCGCCAGGCGCCAAGCTATAAATGTATAGGTAACGAAATATACAGTCAATAGTAGTGATGAGGGTATCGTCATATCGATGAATGAATGGTCATCTAACAGCCCGGACTTGTCGCCGATCGAAACCCTATGGTGGAAAATGAAAAAGTTCTCCGTAAAAATCCATCAAGATCGAAGAGCGACTAAAGGCTAAATTCTTGGCTGTCTGGGAGTCAATTCGCCCGAGGAGTGTGTGCAGCGTTGGTTGCAACCATGCCTCTTCGCATTAAAGCTGTCATTGAGAGCAAAGGCGACACAACTAAGTGGTAGACGAACTATTTTGCGTGAGTGACAAGGGTAGACGAATACTGACTTTGTTTTTTAGAATATTTTGCTTTTTATCAAACGTTCTTAATTATTTTACCCATTGACTTATATATTACTAGCGTATTTTACCAATGTTTACTTTCTATATTTTACGCTTTGCACTACTTGTAACTTGTACTTGTACGGGGCTTGTAATTGTTTCATCCGTCCCCATACCCTCAACCGCTAATAAAACAAACATAGCGCCGAGACATAAACAAAATCAAATCGAGGTTTTAAAATCTTCAAAATCTAACAATAAAGCAGAAAATCTCTCAAAATGCAAATGCTAATATAAACAAAGTAATTTGAAAAATAAAACAGTAGAAAATACTTTTTGTCGAAAAAATATAATAGGGTACCCTGGAAACGTACAGAGCGCGAAGTGTAGCGCGTCACTGTGATTCATGTCCGGACTCGCGGGCCGCGTCTTTCTTCCCTTGTACCCCTCGACACATCGCTATAGTTCACGAGTTATTAGCGTTGTTTCAATCGTACCCAGTCTCCCCTACGGTCGTCCGTTCCCAACTTGTAAGACGGTTCTTTGGGGACTCCGCATACAACCGAGAACGCATTAATTTGGTAACAGCCACCGGTCAGCGCATTCCGGTCCATGGAGAGAAGAAGATGGAGTTGAAGCTAGGCAATAGAATCTACCTGCATAATGCCATCGTGGCTGATATAATAGACGATTGCATCCTGGGCCTTGACTTTATGAGGAAGAATTATTGCGAGATTGACTTCAAGCAAGGTGTTTTGAAATGTGGACAAGATGAACTTTTCGTGGAAGGGACGTTCCCACAGCCTTAAGAAGATTGTTCTTCCGCCGAGATTGGAAACGATTGTGCCGGTTAGGGGTCCTCGAAATCCTGGGCAAACTCATCGTTGTGTACACGTGGAAAGGGTAGACAATGACCTTCCATGAAAGAAAAGTGGCACGAACTTTAGTCAGAGCCACCGTCAGGGGTACGTGTGCTAAACCTTTGTGATCAGGAACAGATTGTAGAAAAAGGCACTAGTTGGTAAAAACCTGGTGCGATAGATTTGAGGTAGCAGTAAACCCTAATAAGTGTCAGGCGATCATCATCGGTAATTCTCGGAGTATGAGTAAGGTGGATGGATGATACAACCTTGCCACCAGTTCTCTTCAATAGTACGATCGTTCCATTTGTCCTAGGCTTGCACATTGATAGTTCTTTGAACTGACGTGGTCAGCCAGAAAGTTACTGGAACGCTGCGGGCTCTGTAGGCGGGTGGAACCGCGGGGGCCGGGGCGCAGCTAGTATGTTTATATTTTAAATTGTGTGTGCTCATATCGCACTGGCTGTGGCTTATAATGAAAGCGGTTTCTGCAATCAAATGTTTTATTTACAACTGAAAACAAAATAAGTATACTATTTGTATTTCAAGGTTTTTCTTTGGTCTATATTTAAATAAATTTTTCAAGCATTTAAATTCAATACTATTTTTAATACATAACAATATTTATGTACAATAAATAAAAGCTGCAGTAGGTACTTCTAATCAACGTTTCTGGAAGCTAAATATCTTAATGAGTACAAAGCCCACGACTGTGGCAGCGGCGACTCCAATTCCCGCCTTCCACCACGACGAATTGTCGCCCGTCAAGCTGGCAAAGTGCTTCAAGTGTCTGAAATATTAGGAGTTTGATATTAAAACAAAACCTTCGAAGCCTTCAAAATAATTGGGATACAATTTACACTAACCTGTGCTTGCTGAATAAAATCCAAGCTGCTTGAAATTGACTGACAAAGACAATTAAAATAACAGTATCGCAATTCCAGCAATTATTATTTAGGAAGAGTTTGTTGAATTTTGTTTTATATGATCAGTTCAAGTTTAAATTATTTCAAACCACAACTACATTGAGGGTAACAACATCTTTTGTAAAAGCAGTACTAAACAATAAGTGTTTACTTACGGAAATGCAGCCATGGTAGCGAGTTTGATGAACACATCGTGTTTATTTTCTCTAATGTTGAACAACTGAGGTGGCAGCAGTTGGTATTTATTGCAGAACACATCTGGTTGGAGAATGTACTCCTGTCTTGCGATCAGCGCATCACCCTTAGTTCCCACTATTAATACAGGTATATGACTTTCTGCAAAGTATTTCTGTAAACGAATTGGCAACATTTACATAGGTAGGTACTAGGTGGTCTAATTCAAAGCAAATACATATTTGGGTCATTGGTATGGTTTTTACTATGAACTGCAACATTTAAATACAGGCCAGCCACATCCTATCCCACCTATGCATCTTTTTTAGGTTCAAATTGTCACATTGACTGATACTTACAATATATATCCGAGCAATATATTCGAAGGACCGACTGGCAGCAACATCATAAACGAGACAAGCAACATCACAATTAACTTCGTGCGGTTGCAGCGGATCTGAGACACGCGTTATCGGTATTTCTTTTAATACTAAGTACTTTTCTTGACCATACACCAACACAGTGTTTATACAACAATTCTCAGAAGTATTGCTGTCTCCCCGCTCATTGGCGTGTGGCTTTATTTTCTGAAAAGAAGTTAATATAAGTACAGATTCGCAATAGAATAATAATTTTTGTAGTGGAACAAGAAACATATCCAACTCAAACCTTATGAGCTATGCCGAGGAAGCTTCTACAAATAGACGTTTTTCCACATGACCTTGGACCGATGATGTGACACTGGTAAACATTACGACTGGATTGTTTCTTGGCAATATCAACTTTCTTTTCACGAGTTACTGTAAAAAAAAACGGAAGCATTTACGAGTTACTGCTGTACTAGTCATAGTTCAAAACAAAAATAGATAATATTATGTCATTATTACTCTTGAACTTACTGTGTATAGCTGTTTTTTGTGTTTCATTTTCTAGAAAATTGAAGCCCAGGTAAGCTAAGTAAGCACTAGTATTTTGCAAGTCCATTAACGTCATTAAAGTCCAACGACACATCCAACCTTGTAAAGTCAAATATCCCTGTAATGACAACAATGGGTTAGTTAGAAATTATGGGCAATGGAAACACCACTGCCAATATTACACCCCACCAACTTGTGATTACAGTAATCTAAGGATGAAAGGGCAAGTGTAAAGTAAGTATAAATGATCATCTACCTAACCTTTTACCAACTCTGTTGGGGTCGGCTTCCAGTCTGCCCAAATTCAGCTGAATACCAGTATATTACATGGAGCAATGGTCTATCTGACCTCTACAACCCAGTTATTGGGGAACACAATACACCTTAAAACTGGTTGTCGTGTTGGTGATCGACTTTCGGGCCTCCGATTTAAAATGATGAGGTAGTTGATATATTTATGGTCTTAAATACACTAGAGAATATTCTTGCTTAGTGAAAAACATTATACATAATAAAACTTAATACCTTGTCATTTGTAGGTACAGTGTATCTCAAATTATGCCATGGTATTCTAGGGCAGCAGGAGAATACATTTTTTAATTCAGTGGGATTTAGCATGCCATCTTTGTCGTTGTCGTATTTTTCAAACAACTGTGCTAGAAACTGCTGGCCTTTGTATGATAGTTCAGTTGTACAGCCTACAGGTACTTTAATACTGCAAATGAAAATAATTTCATAATGGCACCTTGGAACAAAATTACTGAATATGTATATGATAGACCCCTTAGAAGAAAATAATAATTATGTAAGACTAGATAAACATAGAATACTCACTTAGCATATAAATAATTATGAGTTAATTCCAGGCTCTCCTCATAGCCAAACTTACGAAGGACTGTCCATGTTGTTTCATTTCTCCCTCTTTGTATAAATAAACAATGTAAGAAAATAAAACCCTTTATTGTTATACAATCATTTTCTATACCACCAGCGATGTTTTGAGCAATTACTGATTTTACTTCATCTAAAACCTGAAATTAATTATTCAATCAAAAATACAACTAATACTGATTAAAATTCAGAATACAGTAGGTAACTAGTCTGTTACCTCATAATAAATTTACATAATAAAGCATGATTCTAAAACAATTGCACAATGTTCAATAAATTACCTGTAATTGCAAAGGTGAATCAAAACATTTCCGTTGAAACATTGTTACTTCATAGTCGTCTAGCAGGCCATCACCATCTAAATCACAGATCTTGAATATCCTTGTTAAAGCTCTTTTGCATGTATCTGTTAGCTATAAAAAAAAACTATAAATTTCTTGACTATGGTTACCCAAATATATATTACTGAGCAGATAATTACTTACCTCTTGATCTTCAATACTGTAAATAGGATTAATTGGATGGAGGACCGCCTTTTGTGCATTATAGAACATCTCAGAAACATTTATAAGAGATTTAGCCGAGCATTCTATACACCTGTCCACTTCAGGATATTCTTCTGCAATGTCCCAAATATTCTGCAACATAAATTTTCATAAAATATATAAAAAAATCAAATGATGTTTGTTGATCTCACTCAAACTCGAGAATGGCTGGACCAATTTGGCTAATATTGATTTTGAACTATTGTAGAAGTCCAAGGCAGGGTCCAAAGGTGAGAAAATATGGAAGAAGTTATAAGGAAAATAGTAAAAGCAACAATTGTATTATCCCATACAAACTGTTTGTACCTGTCAAACAGGTTGTGTTCAGAAATTAAATAATACAGAGGTAATAACATCACGTGCTAACTGCACCGAGTGGGCAGCTAGACACAGATATTGGTTTTTTTTTATATTTATTTAGTATTGTTTATTTCTCTAATTCAATTAAATAGTCATCAGAACCATATAAACAAAACATTATATTAATATGATATAAAACTTACATCAATTACAGAATAGTCAATTAAATCAATCTTGTTTCCAACCAGAATGACGGGCTTTCTGTACTCATCAGGACAGTTTTCTCTCACAAAAGGTAACCAATATGATGCTATTTTGTTGAGTGTCTCTTGTCTGTCCACTGAGAAAACTATGCATATTACATGAGCCCTTTCAATTTCTTCTCCCACCTGCTCTAGTGTTTGTTCTGCAACTAAAGGGTTTAATATATGTTAGGTTTATAAACTCTAGAATGTGTTTATACACAATATAAACAAAGAGGATTTACTTTAAATAATAAATAGCATTCAATTGTGAAATAGATACACAAAACAATTCAATATGCTCTGAAACAAGAAAGACTATTAAATACATAGTCTTTCTTGTTTTAAAAACAAGATTTTTATTTTAGTTAAGCCAAACATTAAACTGTGTTAAATTATTATTCGCTTTACAGAAAGTGCTTTTGCTTTACTAGAATTCTAGGTAAAAAGGAAATTATGCAATACAATTTCTAAGTACTAACTGCGTCTACATGTTTACGTATCTCGTTAAAAGCTTGTAAAGCAAACAATACTTATCGTAACAGTGCATTTATTTATCATTTTATTTTAGGTTGTATTGTAATACTATGTACATACGACAAATATCGATAATGTTGGTTGGTACTTGCTCCGGCGTAACGTCTGCGGGAATTGTGATTTCTTCAGCCTTCGGCGGCACATGTTCAGTAAATTCTTCAGTTACTAAGGAAAGTATGAGCGATGTTTTTCCGACACCAGGTTCTCCTAACAGGAGAATTCTAACTGTACGAGGTATGGTCTCGTAAACCATCTTGATTTGTAAAATTTGTTATATTACTTAGAGGGACATTTTTTTTGTAAATTATTGATGCAAATTTTTTGTCTCGAAATAGTCTTTCGCAATGTAGTCCGCCAGAATTTCGAGCTTGATTATCATAATTTTATTATTTTAGCGAGCAAAAGTCACAGACAGACATAATCGGGCACTTCAGGCAGCCGCTGTCAGTCAGTTTCTTTTTCCTATTTGGATTGCCCAAGTAAAAAAGATACCTAATTCAAAAGTACAGTTTGCCCGGTATAACTAGGCAGTGCTAGTACATGGCAACTCTGTTAGTATCAAAGATAGAACAAGTTGAGACAAGTTCGTCGATGGGGTTAAAAACTGAAAGCTCGTCATAGGTGGCAACACTGCTGCCCGTCTACAAACCACCATTGTTTTGTTTTTTTACATTGGCGTAGCACTACTCACTTATATCACAGTATAAATAAAGACATACAGTACGTCGTCTTCATACAAACGGACGAAACGCGAGCTATACCTACGCGCCTCGACCACGGCATGCGCTCAGCATGCAGACAGTCGCGACTGTGCTGCAGTGACGAACGGACGGTGTGTTGTTTTTTTTAACAATAACCGCGCGATTTTTTCACTAAAAATAAGTTCAAGTACATATTTAATATGACGAGTAGGCTATATTGTGCTGTTTTTGGTTGCATGAATTCGTCAATAACGCATCCAGAGATAACTTTTTTTAGATTACCTGGAAACTCTGAAAGGCAAGACTATAAAATAATTTTACTTACTTGTAGGTAGGTACATAATGTGTGTATTTTTAATGGATAAGCATTTCATTTTATCTCCCGAAAAAAAGATGTCTGGATTAATAAATGAAGTGAATAGAGTAAAGGAAAGTGATAAACACGAGTAAGGTAGGTAGTTATAGGCGGTTCATGAATCATTAAACGGTAGGTACGCTTGTGTTAAAACCTCGGGGCATGTGTGTTTTGTTAGTTTGTATAATTCAAAGTAAAGACGTGGTTTTTATTATTATTGTACTGTGTGTATGAATAATACTAGAAAAAAATTGGTTGTCTGTAAAGTCGATTTACGGACGATAGTTTAACGTGACAACATCATAACAAAACATTAATGAAATGATTGCATACTTTTATGAATAAAATTAATTATTTTTATTGAATTATTAATATTTTGTATGAATGAAGGAGAAGGAGGAAAGAAGGAGGAAAGAAAGGAGGAAGGAGTGAAATGAAATCTACAATTTAATTGATAAATTTGCTTTTATTTGCACTCATTAATTTAAATATGTTTATTACTTCAATGAACAGATTATTTTAATTATAATTTTTATATTATACATGTTTGCTATTTAACTTCTTCCAATCTGTGTTATTCTGTTAAGGATAGGACGATGATAGGAAAGATTAAAAAAACATTAATATACAAATGAATTTTATTTGTAGTTCTTGAACGTTTGATTTAACTATAATAATAATAATAATTTAGGATTATTCACCAGCAACTTGCTTTGAAATATTATAAGCTTGTGGATTCTGTGGTACCGTATTACAAGTATGTGCCCGACCCAGTTCTTGAAAATGACCATGTCACGTTATACTGGGATCGATCTATCATTACTGACAGGACTATTGTTGCCAATAAGCCTGATATAGTGGTGATAGATCGATTAGCGCGCCGCACAATGATTGTCGATGTTACCATTCCACATGACGGTAACCTCGTGAAAGCTGAGAAAGAGAAACAAATTAAATATCTCGACTTAGCACACGAGGTTGTTGACATGTGGAATGTGAGCTCGGCTATCATTGTGCCGATTGTCGTGTCGGCCAATGGTCTTATAGCCGAAAGCCTCGATCAACATCTATCGAGGCTCTCGTTAGGCGGTTGGATCAAGGGCCTGATTCAGAAGGCAGTACTCCTCGATACGGCTCGCATTGTGAGGAGGTTCCTGTCTCTGGAGCCCTGACCACCGGTAGCCTGGACCCTGGTCCCGACACCGGCGGACAACTATTTTTTTATATTTTTAAATGTTTTTTTTTACTTATTTTTATATTTTAAGAAATATTTAAAAATGTAATAAAATAAGAAAACTAAATAAATAAATGAATAATAATATAACATAATTTGTTTAAAAATACACATGAACAAGTTTTCATAGAAATAAACTGTAATCAGATTAATTTTAAATAAATGGTTCATTCGAAATGACGAATTTTTTTATTATTTATGTACACACAATAAAATACAATAACAAAACTAAATGGAAACACAAAGTAGGCAAATGTAATTAAAATGCTGGAGGCGGGCAGCCCTATCGCATGTTTACGTACCGCGCGGCTGTAGGCATTTAATTCAAGGTTACGGCCGAGATACAATACTGTATGTCTTTATACTGTGCTTATATTATACAAGTCTCAGTGTCAGAGCTTAGCGAGGTCAGTGCTTAAGAAGTGTTTGCCACTGGTAAAAAGCAGCTGTAGTGGAGAAGTAAATAATACTTAGTTTTTATTGTTAAAGACTGATGGTCTACGACAGGAATAACATGCGAGGTGATAATAATTGCGCGTAACACATATAAAATGACAATATTGATCGCAATGGGTTTCATTTTGACAGTTCACCCCAGTTCATGGCGTTACTTACGTTGTAGACACATTTTTCAAACCTATGAAGCAATGGATTAGCAATATACTTCAAAACTGTGATTGAAAGTGTGTTACGCAATTTAAGGTGCAAAACCAACTCAAGAATATTTCTCACTAAAAAACTTCAGAGATGTTTCATTGATGATCCTAGCACTGATCTAATATGATTTTATAAACGCTACAAGTTAGTGCCCTGTAGGGAATGATAAAAGACATTTCTCTTGGGAGCATCACTTATAAACGAATTTCTTCCATGTAACTCGTCAGGTTTAAAAAGGATAGCACATAGTCAGTTTTAAGTCAGCGCCATATCTTGACCAATAGTGGAACTAACGTAACTTTTGTTGATGATTTCTGAAAAAGTGTGCTATTTAGAGACATCTTTTTATTTTTCCTGTAATCTTTACATAAACATCTATCACAAAGAATTATTTCAGATTTTTCTCTTTGCAAACTTCGGAGATAAGGGGAGAACGGTACTTTTTTACATTTTTCGTCAAAAGTCGAAAACTATGCTACTTACATAAAAAATAGATAAAATGTTTGACAATGTGCAAAATGCGCTCTTTCTTATGATACCCCACATGCCCTAGTAGCCCCACTTCGAATTTTTCGCAGTTCGGTTTTCGCAAGCGAAGCGCACGCACGTTATTCAATTTTAATCATTCCATTCGTTTGTACGGGTACCTACAATGCCGTCTGGTGCCTTATGTGCAGTAGATGGGTGCAAATCAAGTAAAAGAAGGGATAAACACCTAATATTTTTCCATTTACCTGTCAATGAAGAAAGTTAAGTGATAAACCATTACCATTTTTTGTCGTTTCAAAATTATTACAGTCAGCACCAATTTATTAAAAACATATTTTACCTTTATACGATACAATTTTAAACTACCGAACATATTCACAGTTCTCAATAAAATAGACACAAATAGTTATGTTAATTTAATTTTATCGAAGAGGCAGCCCTGCGATTGCTGTGGGATCGCGCGGTGCGAAGCAATCACAACTGTACGCTTGAGCATTTAGGCACATTTTAGCATGCAGCGGTTGCTGACGCGACAGAGTAGGCTATTATAGCAATAGGTATTGGAAATTTTCTACTGAGTGAAGTATCTGTTACGTAGTGTGCTATTGTGAACTAGAGAATCAGGAGATGGAAATTTCTCATTTCGAGAATGGTTCAGACCCCTCAGAAAAACAAATTACTACTCAGGTATCTAATGAATCAATTATTGTACAAAATAAAACATCTCCACAGTCTGCAACTCAATTGGCTAGGTTGACTTTTAAGTCATCAGATGCTGCTCTATATGTCGTTCATGTGCAACGTGAACAAGTCACTGAAAAAACATTCTTACATCCCATTTCTTTTGGCCGTTTTTTGAAAAATCCTGCCAGAAGTGGATAAAAGATGGTTGCCCGCCTAAAGACAGTAATAACAAGCCATCTTCAAGTCAAGGTGTGAATATGGCTATTATGAGTGTGGATGTCATGGCATTCGTAGCGCAAGATAAAGAATCATGGTACGTGGACAATGGCGCGACTAGTCACGTGACCAACAGGAGTGACCTGTTCCAAACATTCCAACAGTTTGACGAGATCCAAGGTGTTACTACAGCGAATGGTAACATTGTTCAAGCAAGAGGCAAAAGAACAATATATTTGGAAGCAGATGTCAAAGGGAATATTGTGAACATAGCACTCACGGACGTTTGGTATGTACCAGAGATACAGCGAAGTCTGTATTCTGTGTTAGCTATGCATGACAAACAGAGGAATAGTAAGTTCGTTTCGACGCCGGAAACTTGCGAAGTAATTTTGAATGGGGAAGTAGCAGTTGTTGGCAAACGTAACCACGGTGGAGGGCTTTTTAAGTTGAAAGTTCGCAACGTCTTGCCACCGGTACCTGTACTTGCTACTACAACAACTGATTTGATGCAGCTCTACCATGAAAGATTAGCACATCAAAACAAAAGGCACGTTAAGGAAGTCATTCAAAGAGAGTTAGGATTGACACTTCCTGTAAATAAAGAATCGTGTGAAGCTTGTATCTACGGAAAGATGCATAGACTGAAATTTGGCATACGAGAAAGACCTACACAGCCAGGAGAAATTATTCATTCAGATGTTTGCGGTCCTTTCCCAATGAGTTTTTCAAAATACCGTTATTATGTACTGTTTATAGACGATTTTTCCGGATACTGCATGGTTTATTGCATGAGAAACAAAAGCGAAGTTAAAGACAAATTGACCATAATGCTACAAGAAGCGACGGTCACAGGACATGCAATCAAAACACTGCTGAGTGATAACGGAACTGAGTTTGACAACAAGGAAGTCAGAGATATTTTGAACAAAAAAGGAATTAAGCAACGTCTTGTTATGCCGTACACGCCAGAGCAGAATGGCTGTAGCGAGCGTATAGTATTTATGCTTACTTACACTTTACTTTCATCACGCATAATACTATTTATCATTATTTACACTTTAATACTATTTATCATCCTTTTTATTTGTTTATATGTTTACATTATACTTTTACTCAATTTTCATGTTGTGACACGTCAATTGTCAAACTGTCAATTACTTTTTAAATGTCTTTCTGGCTTAGTCTATGGTAATTACTCTTTGGTCTAAATAACTTAAATTATTTTTATCAATATGTTTAGCTTTTGTATTATTAAGATTATTACGATTGTTTAGTCTAAATAACTTAATTTTAAATTAGATTTATAATATTCTTTACGCACTCGTGGATATGTCTTGGCCGGATACACTTGTCAGATTAGATGATGGCCACATAGAAGAAAACTGATATTTGAAAAAGGAAGACTACTTAGAAACGAGCTCATGAACAGCTGGAGGCTGCTGGCATTCGAGTCTTGGATCTGAGACGATAAACATTAACAAACCGCTTGGTTTTGCTGTGTCAACTTGAACTGCTTGGTTCTGCTGCGACATCTTTGACTAACCCAGGGGATCCAGCTAAAGATTCCACCTGGGACCTTCTACTTCTAATCTTCGCGAGCTAACCTCGTATAACTTGCTACCCTGACGCCTGTTACCCGTTCCTACAGTGCTGAGCTGATTCCATAACGTGAACTATAAAACTCCAGTGAGTGCGCGCGTGTGTGAACTATAAACTTCCGAGAGTGCGTGCTATTTAGTATTTTTATAACTAGCTGTTTTTATAACTTGCTGTATTTTATCTTCCCTAATAAAAATTATTGGACGGTCTGCTTACCCTCTATTTTAAATATGGTATAGATCGTTACAGTTTGGCGCCACAACGTTAAAATAACTCGAACTCACCCCCTTTTTCTAAATTCTAAAAAAAAACTAGCACTAGGTATCTATTTTTGAACTCCTTATTTGGCTTAGTCTTTTGAATACTAACTAACTTATTTTTCTTCTTCAGCTCTCTTCTTGAAGACTCCTATATTCGATTCAACACTTCTTCATACTGAACATCATCTTATACTTCATTCTCATACATCCCACTACCGAAAGGTAGTTGGCATCCATTCTTCGCTTGTCAGTGTTTTTAAAACCATTCGTGGTCACTTACAAGTTGGGGTTTGGCTTACTCTACGACGTACTATTGGACAATATCCCGTAGTCGTTTCCTCCTACACTTAACTCTTTACCAATACATCACTACACTGCACCCCACATACTTGCACACTACAGCGTTTACCCATTGGTAATCGTACTCATTCTTCGCTTGGCGTGTTTTTAAAACCACCTCGTGGTCACTACCAAGTTAGGGGATTGAGACACTTCACGACTGAAACAGGAGAATATCCTGTGGATGTTTATTCAAACCTATACATCTACACTACTCCTATAACAAATACTCCACTATTCTCCTAAACACTTATAAAATAATATATTTATACTTATATCTGGAATCATACCAAAATAAGTATATCGTGGGCTCTCAAAATATTTTTCTAATTGTTATTGTTTGACATTGGTTGCTAGGTAACTAGCCATAGTGCATTTGCATTGAGTATTAGTCTTTTTGCGCGGTGGCAAAAGTAGGTACTAAACTTTATGCATTAGTTCCGAATTTCACCACCAACGCAAAAAAGTTTTCATTGGTTTTCGATTTTTATTTTCTTTAGACTGTGTCTTACTCTTAAATTTATATACACTTTTGGACCGTATCCAACACTCAGACTCTCTTGACGTTTTACTCGGAGCTTACCGACTACTGTATTGCGGGAGCTGCCCTGACGTTTACTCGGAGCTTACTTACTGCTGCCCTTGACGTTTTACTCGGAGCTTACCGTCTACTGTTTTACGGGAGCTGCCCTGGCGTTTTCTGACTGCGGTGTTGCGGTTCAGACCTAATCCCTCTTTCCCTCCTTCCCTCTTAACTCATAACACTCTTGAGATGACACTTGAGTCCTCGAGTTTTCTTTGACTCAGACCCCTCCATCCCTCCTTCCCTCTTAACTCATAACACTACTTAATTCCTTCTTCTTAACTCAGATCCTATAGACTCGCATATTTTTACTCTTTTACACTCTTTTGCTATCCCTATATTTGTACTTTTGCTTTTTTCGTATTATACTATATTCATAACTCATCCCTTTCTTCTTTCCTTCCTCTCTAATAGAGTTCCTTTTGATTTATTAAAACTCTATTTGTTTTTTAATTCATTTATCGGTTCTTAAACCAATAAAAGATTAATTTTAATCTTTCCTATATATCTATTCTTTTCTACAAGTTAGTACGATAACTTGTCTATTTCTATCAACTCTAAAAGTTGATTGGAGCGGTTGACAACTCCATATAAATAAGCCCTTGTTAACTATCGACTCTAAAAGTTGATTGGAGCGGATGACAACTCCATAAAAATATGCCTTTGTTAACTATCGACTCTAAAAGTTGATTGGAGCGGATGACAACTCCATAAAAATAAGCCCTTGTTGACTATCGACTCTAAAAGTTGATTTTCTGACTATCGACTCTAAAAGTTGATTTTCTGTCTATCGACTCTAAAAGTTGATTAGGAGCGGATGACAACTCCTTTAAAAATAAGCCTTTGTTAAATCTTTATATTTTCATCTCATTAGTGGTTTTAGACGCGAGCGGATTACAACTCCTTAAATAAGCCTTAAAGTTATGACTTATCAGGTTGAGTAGTGATCATTGAATGTGAATCCTACCTGACCTAACTTCGTAAGATGTCGGTGTGTTTGAATGAGTTATGTAAGTTTTGTGAATGCTGTAATATTTTAACCTTAGCAAAATTTTTGTTCTAGGCCAAAAATTTTCTCGGGGTCGTTGGGGAAATATAGTATTTATGCTTACTTACACTTTACTTTCATCACGCATAATACTATTTATCATTATTTACACTTTAATACTATTTATCATCCTTTTTATTTGTTTATATGTTTACATTATACTTTTACTCAATTTTCATGTTGTGACACGTCAATTGTCAAACTGTCAATTACTTTTTAAATGTCTTTCTGGCTTAGTCTATGGTAATTACTCTTTGGTCTAAATAACTTAAATTATTTTTATCAATATGTTTAGCTTTTGTATTATTAAGATTATTACGATTGTTTAGTCTAAATAACTTAATTTTAAATTAGATTTATAATATTCTTTACGCACTCGTGGATATGTCTTGGCCGGATACACTTGTCAGATTAGATGATGGCCACATAGAAGAAAACTGATATTTGAAAAAGGAAGACTACTTAGAAACGAGCTCATGAACAGCTGGAGGCTGCTGGCATTCGAGTCTTGGATCTGAGACGATAAACATTAACAAACCGCTTGGTTTTGCTGTGTCAACTTGAACTGCTTGGTTCTGCTGCGACATCTTTGACTAACCCAGGGGATCCAGCTAAAGATTCCACCTGGGACCTTCTACTTCTAATCTTCGCGAGCTAACCTCGTATAACTTGCTACCCTGACGCCTGTTACCCGTTCCTACAGTGCTGAGCTGATTCCATAACGTGAACTATAAAACTCCAGTGAGTGCGCGCGTGTGTGAACTATAAACTTCCGAGAGTGCGTGCTATTTAGTATTTTTATAACTAGCTGTTTTTATAACTTGCTGTATTTTATCTTCCCTAATAAAAATTATTGGACGGTCTGCTTACCCTCTATTTTAAATATGGTATAGATCGTTACAAGCGCCAAAACAGGACATTAGTAGAAACCATAAGAACATTGATGAATGCTCAGAGAACTGCCAAAAGCATTGTGGGCGGAACTTGTTATGACAGCTGCTTATATTTTAAACCGAACAGGTGCTACTAGAGAGAAAGGCAAGTCACCTCATGAGTTATGGTTTGGGAAGAAGCCTAATAAAGCATCGTAGAATAATTGGAAGTACGTGTTATGCCCATGTTCCGAAAAATAAAAGAAAAAAAATGGATAAGAAAGCATACTAAAGGCATCCTCATAGGATACGACAATGATGACGGTTATCGTATCTGGTACGAAACGCAGTATAAAGTTGACAATCTGATCCGATCCAGAGATGTTATCTTCGAAGAGACACCTATTCCAGGGATTGAAGCTAAAGCTTCAGGAATTGTTGCTAAATCTGATCCAAAACCAATTGAGAAAGAGTGGACCGTGTCATACGATACAGTTCCTGAAAATACAATTCAACAGCATTCGCAAATCGACAATCCCTTGAATCAGGAAGCCCAATCTGAACAGAGATCTATTCTGTTAGAGGGAGAATTGGAAGAAGATAGACATATAAGGACGCCTATTGAGACATCAATAGAGGCAAATAAATCAGGACATCAAAGACAGTCAGTCCAATTAGAGGGAGAAAGAGAAATAGAGTTTATAGAAGACGAAACCGGATTTTCAGATAGTGAAAATGAAGAACAATTTGAAGATGCCGTTCCTGCCAATGTTGAGATAGAAGAGAATTTAGAGGAAGACTTTTCTCTATCAGACGTTCCAAGATATAATCTCCGGGACAGAAGTAGTCTTCAACGTCCACGTAAATTGGATGACTATAGTTTATTCCTAGTCGATACTGAAAAAGAACCTTCGACGTATAAGGAAGCAATATCGAGTGGAACAAGTAGAGATAGATGGTTAGAAGCGATGAGCAGTGAAATCGATTCTTTGAAATGATTACAAGTTTGGGACTTGCAGAATCTACCGAGCAATCGAAAAGCTCTGCCATGTAAATGGATTTATAGAGTAAAAACCAACCCTGACGGCACAATAGAAAAGTATAAAGCCCGTCTAGTCGTAAAAAGGGTTTAAGCAGAAGAAAGGTTTTGACTATAACGAAACGTTCAGCCCAGTAGCGAGGTTAGCAACTATAAGATCTTTGCTCAGCATTGCAGCAAGAGAGAGACTTCATCTTATTCAGTTCGATGTTGTAACAGCTTTCCTCAATGGAAATTTAACGGAAGAGATTTATATGAAACAGCCAGAAGGCTTTGAAGATGGAACATCCAGAGTATGTCGTCTAAAGAAAAGCCTCTATGGTTTGAAGCAGGCACCACGGTGATGGAACTAATGTTTTACAAAAATACTCGAATCTTTAGGCTTCAAGACAAGCGACGCTGATCCATGCCTATATACCAAAATCTTAGGAGATAAGAAAATCTTATTAGCACTCTACGTGGACGATGGCTTAGTTGCAGCGAGTGATGAGAACCTTTCAAAGAGTTTCATCAATGACCTAGAAAAGATTTTGACGATTACTAGCAAACCAGTTTCATACTATCTGGGGTTAGAGATAGAACAAATGAAGGACGGCTCGATTTTCATTAAGCAAGAAGCTTATGCAAATAAGGTCTTGGAGAGATTCAATATGAAAGACTGTAACCCAGTATCAACTCCTTTACAGAAAGAAGGAACTATTGAAAAAGGGAAAGCTGACAAAGAATCACAATCATTCCCCTATAGAGAAGCAGTAGGCTCGCTCGCTTACTTGATGGTGGGCACTCGCCCTGATCTGGCTTATGCTGTAGGATTGGCTTCGAGGAGCTTAGAAAAGCCAACTTCTAGCGACTGGCGTATGGTTAAGCACATAATGAGATATTTGAAAGGCACATTATCAAGAGGAATAATGTATGTTCATGATGCAAATTCTCCTAACCAAATAAAAGCCTACAGTGATGCTGATCATGCTGGATGCTTGAAAACAGGTCGCTCTACCACTGGAGTATTGTGTTTATTTTCAAGAGGAGCAATCTCCTGGATGAGCCAGCGACAAGCTTCAGTTGCCATTAGCACTACAGAAGCTGAGCTTGTGGCAGCAAGCGAAGCGGCAAGAGAGCTAATTTGGCTAAAGAGACTGTTCAAAGACTTGAATGGCCAACAAGAAATACCAGTTTTGTTCGTGGACAACGAAGCCGCGGTGAAATTGGCACATAATCCAGAATTTCACCGTAGGACCAAACACATTCGTGTGAGGCACTTCTTCGTAAGGGAACTTGTGCTTCAAAACGACATCGTAGTCGAGAGGACGAGCTCTGCTACCCAGCTAGCAGACTTCCTTACGAAGGCCCTACCCAGACCCAGACTAGAGGACCTAGTTCAGAAATTGGGTTTGACGGATAAATCAAATGGTCTACTATCAGCTGAGGTAAAGTATTAAAGCCTCTTTGATAATCTACTACAGCTGAAGAGACATAACTTGTCAATGTTTTTCGTTTGTGTTTTTGTCTGTCACTGTTCAACTTGTCATCTAAATACATTTTCTTCAGACATTATATTTACTTTTATTCCTATTAAAAACCTCGCATCGTTTCTGCAAACGCTTCACCGCAAAGACAGTACTCTGCTACAGCATCAATGTTGGGGTAGTTCCTTGACCAATAGCTATGGGGTTAATCTTTTGGATCTGATTGGCTCCCAATGAGGAAATAAGTGCTCCTGACTTATCAATATGCTCTCCCAGTCTTACACCTTATTTATCTTGGGAAGTCTTAACTTCTACTCATGGTAGTGACCATTTTCCAATATTACTTTCATTTCCTTTTTATAATAAGCATTATTCTAAACCTCCTCCACGGTTAAAGTATAGACTTGCAGATGCCAATTGGTCATTGTTTAAGGAGCAGTTGGATTTCAACATTTCGGAACTTCCTGAAATTAAATTTGGTGATGAACATTTATGAGCTGAAGCTTTAGCAAAATTAATAATAAGAACTGCTGATAGTCTTTTTCCTATAAAAAATACAGCTCTAGGTTATATCCCATCCCCTCCATGGTGGGATAGGGATTGTTCAATTGCAGTTAAAAAGAGGAAACAAGCAGAGATTCAATATTATGCCAACACTACAGATGAAAACTTTGATGTTGTATGTTCTGCCATTACTGATACTCGTAAATTATTCAAACAAAAGAAGTTCGAAAGTTGGAGACGTTTTTGTCAGAACATATCACCCAATATTCATCCATCAGTTTTGTGGCGAAACATTCGTAGGTTTAGATCTGCATTTAAGGAATCTCCCTCATCTTTGCTTCCTTCTTCAATGAAAGACCAATTTTTAGATAAGCTAGCACCTTCGTATGTCCCTGAGGAAATAACTACTTACTCTATACCTCTTTCCGATTATGTCAATCTTGCAGAACTCAATAGTCCATTTTCTCTTGCTGAACTCAAAGGTATTTTGTCCCACCTAAAAGATTCTGCTCCTGGAGTTGATGGTATTCCATATTCCTTTATGTCAAATTTAAGGTAATATCTATAAGTAAGTAAGTATTATGTATTTTAAAATTGACTTTTATACCTTTTTGGAAAGCTTACAGAATAGGCAAGTTGTTTTAGTTATTTGTACGATTAATGTCATAGAAATTTTTGTGACGAGACAACATTTTTGAAGCGTAAAATGAAAATATTGGTAAGATATTATTCTCATATCGCTCATTATTTTGTAGTTTTAATTATGTCCATAGCTTAATTGAAGTGCCAGCTACAACATATTTTTTAATGGTACCCAATGGAAAACTATTGAATTTCGGCCATACATATGGGGGGTTCAATTTGTTGCATTTTGGCCCCCTTATCAGCCCCTGACGGATATACGTCGAATTACCAGTAACCCAGCTGTTTATCTATTTACATTAATTCTAACTCAATCCGTATTTAGTTTATTATATACTTTATTTGAAAATTTATTCCTTTTCCGATCCTGACCAATTTATATTTCCAAATTCCGTTCAGATACCATTCTTTAATTATTATAGTTCCCCCGTTTTTGTTAGTGGCAAATGCGCAAATAGCGACTTGCCAAGAGAGGAAAAAAAAAAACAAGCCGTCATTTTGTCAACAACAAATGTGATGAAATGATTAATGAAATGTGGTCCGTGGCTATACGGCACGAGAAAATGTGATTATAAAAAAATATTAACTAAAGTTGGTTTATTTGGGTCGTTTGAAAGAAAATATAGTCTGTTCGTTATTTTCCGTACACAGTTAATTTAATGAAGTTTATAAGTACACATCTATTGAAACTGTAATCATGGGAGAGATTAACAAAAGACAAAATGATTGGGATTCTTCTAAGGGTTCGCGAGATCCTATAAAAACTCTGGAGGTTAGTTTACGATGAGAGCAGTATGTTTTATACTGCTACGTTTCCATGGAACTGATCGCAGTAATCCACATGACCAGTCCGGTCCGTCGAAACGGCGTTAAAATTGTCAACAAAGAAAAACCACTACAAAGTTCTACCAATGTAAGACCGTCACATAACCAATGTGTAACAATAACAGGATCCAGGATACTGAAAGTTGTGGTGCTAGAAAAGCCCTAACAGATCTTGGGGATTATTATTCCAAGTCTTATACACTGACCCTATAACCCTTCAGACATCCTCTTGTAAAATATAAACAACAAAGTTAATCTTTTAGTTTTTACAATGCTCTCTGTGCAATGAAACCTGCACTATGAAGTGTCAGACGGGATACTTGCCTTTTATATTATAAATAGATGTCAATGCAAACATCAATATGCAGAGGAAGAAGTTCATACAAGTTTATTCATTTTCAGGATAAATGGAAGTTAGTGCCGTCATTTTTACAAGTCAAAGGCTTAGTTAAACAGCACATTGATTCTTTTAACTATTTTATCAATGTTGAAATAAAGAAAATAGTACAAGCCAATGAAAAAGTGTTCTGTGATGCAGACCCATTATTTTATATAAAATATTTAAATGCGTATGTTGGAACACCAGACTTAGAAGAAGGTTACAATGTTACCAAGCCTACTACACCCCATGAGTGCAGGCTCAGGGACATGACATATTCCGCACCAATCACGGTTGACATAGAATATATAAGAGGTAATCAAAGGGTTATAAAGAATAAACAGTTGATTGGAAGGTGCGTATTCGTTATTATATTACTGTCCATAATTTAAAAAATAAAACACAAAAAATGATCAAGTGGTCTGTTATTATTGTATTGTGTTGTTACATTGTTATGTGTAAAACTAATAAGGTTTGTTTAATTTTATTGTTTACAGAATGCCATTGATGTTAAGATCTTCAAATTGTGTACTAACAAATAAATCTGACTATGAACTAGCACAACTTAATGAATGTCCACATGATCCAGGCGGCTATTTTATCATTAGAGGTATATGATTTCATAATATACTTGATTTTAATGTTAGATTAAAGCAAAAAGATTGAAATTAGGTCATTATGAGGGTCACATAGCTTCTATGACTTTTGCATCACAACTTTCTATGAAGGCATGAGTTATCCTAAATTATTTTGATCACTGGCCAGAGCCAGTGATCAAAATAATATTTAAACATTTAATAGCAGCACCCCGCGGTTTCACCCGCGTAAGTTTCGATCCCATGGGAATATCGGGATAAAAAGTATTCTATGTGTTAATCCAGGAAATGGTCTATCTATGTGCCAATTTTTATCCAAATCTGTTCAACAGTTTACGCGTGATTGAGTAACAAACATCCAAACATCTTCACAAACTTTCACATTTATAATATTAGTAGGATTTATTATTATTTAAAAACTTACAGGTCAAGAAAAAGTGATATTGATCCAAGAACAATTATCCAGGAATCGTATGATTGTTGATGAATTCAAAGGAGCCATTCAATGTCAAGTGACTAGTTCCACACATGAAAAGAAAACCCGAACTAATGTCATTGTAAAAAATGGAAAATATGTATTGAGACATAATGCCTTGTCAGATGTAAGTTTTTTATGAGTATTACTAGGTATCTACCTAAATATAACATATAAACTATCTGAAACTGTTACTGAAATTGTCTAGAAAAGAAATAATAATAATAACCACACTGCCATATTTCTACGTTAACGTCGTGGTGGGGCTTGCGCGCTCCGAACTCTAGGCCTACACCGGAAGAGTTTACTTGGCCGGAACAGGTCTAAGGTGAGGACCCAGACCAAGAGGGATACAGAAACCCGCAGGGCAGCATGTGGTGAGTTGTTGGGCAGTTGCGACCCCACGGACCCTATCTCCCGGGAGAAGTCTTGTTCCTCACCTTTGGCTTGCCTTTATTAGCCGGGTAGAGTGAACAATGACGAGGAACAGAGCTCCCACCTCATTCTTGCCTTTTATTATGTCCAGTAATATCATTAAAACACGAAATTAGGTAACTGCATGTTTATTCAGCTAGGTAGCCTGACACAATGTGTAGATTCAAACCTACCCCCCAACTTAGTTCATCTTATTTGTCAACAAGAGAAACAAGTACCCTAAATCGTCTATACACATATCTAACAAACTACAATCATGTACATGACATACCTTTCCCACAAGTAAACACACAAAATAGTATATAAGAAATTAACATTAAGAATAAGAACAATGAAATAAGAAATATAACATTCTATGAATTAGAACAAAACATAACAAAACACAAAACTTATACAATTTCAAGTATGTTTAAAGAATCAGTTTAAGGCTATTGAATAGTTGATCTCCCAGCTACTTTTTCGCGAGATGGCAGCACATTCGCAAATTCGAACATTTTCAATTTTTACGCCTAACTCAGAAATCTTTGAGGGACAACTTCATTATATGCGTCAACTAGAGTATTAACTTAATTTTTTGAGATATTCACTTTGCTTGATAACTCGTCTCATACAAAGATTTGTACCCCTAAACGTTTAGCCGTTTCACTTTATTTGATTACACACACATGTACAGTAAAATAGTTTTACTTTCGATACCACTAGATGGCGTTGAATTCATAAACTTGGTTTGAAATAAGTATGTTGAGATGGCGTTAATTGAAATAAAAGATTTTTATGATGACCATCCTTCATTCAATAAAGTAAAAACTGAAGAAAAGAATACTTATATATATTTATTTTGTTTCATAAAGGCTCATATCATGATTGGCCACCTTTTCAACACCACAAATTATCCAATTATTCAAATCGTTTTGTCGTGTCTTAACAGTTATTACACTAAGGGCAATTTTTTCCATCGCCAGATAACTTTTATTCAAGGAATAAAATTGACGTTTGACAGTTTTTGTATGAACTGTAAAAGTTTCAAAATTATTCCACGAATAAAGTTATCAGATGATTGAAAAGTCGGCCCTAAATAAATAATAGACTCAAAGTCAAGTCAAATAATTTATTTCAAATAGGCACCTAAAAGGCATTTTTTAACATCAATGTTTATAACAAAAACTGACTTGATTGAAATGTTTTACAATATTTGTATACATTAATTATATAAGTAGGTATATATGAAGACGATGCACCTAGAATACAATTACTATACCACAATAGTTACAAATAATTAAAAATCGTTATTTCGTCGTTTACTAGATGGCGCTGTTGTAAAAGTAATTAATATGATTTCAAAAAATCGGGAAAACAGTTAAACTTTATCACAATTTTATAAAACAAGTATAGTATATGTTTATAGAGTAATTACACAATTAATGACATAAAATTACTTAACAATTTCTCAAAAACAAAGAAGTTATAATCAAAAATTCTACATCGCGCAAACAGAATTTTCAACACAACAAGCTTATGGTCGGTGATTTTAAATAGTTAAGTGGAAGTTTGTTCTTTAGTGTGATATTACAAATGTGTACGACCAACTCCTTGTCACAATTTTTAAAATATCAAGGTCCGTAGTCGTTCAATTTTATTGTGAATATTTATTTTTGATACTAATAAAATACGTCAGTTTTAAAATACGTCGTACATCATCGTCGACATCATACGAATGTTATTATAACTTGTTATAATAAAACATTTCTTACCATAATAAACTTTACTATACCTATAAATAATTAGGTGAAATATATGCTCGTTTCACGTATTGAAATGTAGTTCACAAGGCACAATATAAGTAATACGTTCAAAAATTAAAAAGACGTTGTACCTACTTGACTCACTCTTGCTTCACACTGTTCGCTAAACATTTATTTATATTGATTGAAATAACGTTTTCGTATTGCTTGTACCTAATGAATAAATTATAAAATTATTCTTATTTGAATTAGTTTGCAGTTCAGTTTCTGAACGAATGGTTTTCAGTAGGCGAGACGCCTAGCTAGTTGAGAATGACGTTGACCGTGACGCACTGTGTGCTAATAACACTGAAAAGCGCAAATACTATGAAAAAACAAATCGTTTGTTTGTGTATTCGCTTTCCTGTAACTACCTTTTCGATTTGAATGCTGGTTTCACAAGAATTATATATAATTCAATTATTCGATTAGGTACTACCTACGCAACGGTGAATCGTAGCTTAGGGAAAAAATAGGTAAATAGTTTGTACCTACTTATACCTTGGACCTCCTCCGCCGCGCCATGCATGAACTTCTAGCTAGTAAATACCAAGTTTATGGATTCTTCAACCCCAGACCATGGATTAGGGTAATCGTGTCAGAAAATGTGGAGCAGCCAAACTTGAAACTTGCTCAAAAACACGTATTTCCCGGCAGGGGCGGATCTACTTAAAGGCTTTTTGGGCTGCAGCCCAGGGCCCCTTGGATACAGAGGGCCCCCAACCGAACTGAAAACGATAGACGATATTGTCAATAATAAAAATTATCTAGAATTAAAAAACCTCCGATCATAATAAAATGGCAATTGGTTGAGTAATTAGGTAGGGCCCCTAAGCAGTATTAGCCCAGGGCCCCACAAATTCAAGATCCGCCCCTGTTTCCCGGAACAAGTTTCATATTTCCGCACACTATTTTTCGTTCAATTTTATCACGTTCTCACTTTTGCTTGTTAGTCGACAGGCGGTATGAGGTGCGCGGGAGTCGAGTCGTGATGTCCGTGACTACCGCAGGACCACCAACGCCAATCGCTTCCATATTTGGTAAATAATTAGTGCTCAATTGGTACTAATTAGTACTCGAACAACAAAATTGGTACCTTAGTAGTTTTCGAGAAAATCGACTTTGAAGGTGGTCCTGCGGTAGTCACGCTCCCTTCAGCAGGATCACCATGAGCGCCGAAAAAGGGCCCACGCTACAGCTATTCTAAGTATACATAACATAGTATACATACAATAAATGTATTTTCTTTCTTTCTTTCTTTCTTATACAAATAATTAGTACCCATAAATGTGATTTATTTCGTAAAAAAAACAGAACTGTAATATTTGTATTTACCGAGAAATCAACGATGATAACTTTCTCGAAATTGTTCAGCAGGACCACGATTTTGAATGTTGATTCCAAGCTAGAGAAGCTTGTCGCTTTCCTCAAACCTACATAGAAAATTAGTACCCTGCAAGATAAAATTAGTACCCAAAATTCAAAGTTAATACTTCAGTAGTTTACGAGATATACCATGCCAATGGTGGGGTGGCGGTAGTCACGGTGCCAAATTTTCATTTCAATATTTCTCTATTAAAAACTCTATGATTTCTTCCCAAATTTATACAAAAATTAGTACTCCTAAAGAAGTTAAAGCGACTAGAAATCCAGATTCCTAAGTGTTGTATTTTAAGAGAAATTAACTTTCATTACTTTTCCATACTAAATCTCCGCGTATAACCCGACCAAATTAAGTTGTCAATGGTATTAAGCTGTTTAAGAGATGTACACTCGTGCACATAAATTTATGGACGTCGAAATAGTATTAACATTCAATATCTAAATTTTTATACAAACTGAACTTTTATACTTAATAAGAAAAAAAAAATAACTTATCGCTACCCATCGCCTGTGATACCTTTGTTATTGACGTGGGCAGGTAGGTAAGTACTCGAATAATTATTTTTCTGTAGGTATTGTAAGTAGGTACCTACCTTCTGTGTTGTTGTGAATGAATATCATTAAAAGCGATAGGTATTTTTTATTTATTTCTTTTCTACTAATTTACCGTTGCTGCAAGCAGTAATACCTACCTAAGACCTTGTTCAGAAGGAGCGAATTCGCCGCGAAACGTTTCGCGAGAATTCATTCGCGCGTTAACAAGATACTAGGCGCCAATACATCGCGTCCACAAGCATCGCGCGATTTCAAAATCCGCGCGTAAATCGCGTTCACTTCGCCAGCCTCGCACGTTTTGCGCGCGAGTCGAGATACTGGAGACTCCTTGTTGCGTCCAGTTGACGCGCGAACTTCAGAGCGTTCTACTCCATGTTTTCTACTGACAAATGAAATTCGAACCCAAATGCTCGCGCGTTGGTACGCCCCTTCTGAACGCAAAGGTCGCGCGTAATACGCACGAGAGAATCGCGGCGAATTCGCCCTTTCTGGACAAAATGTTCGTTTAGCGGCCAACTACAGATAAAATGGCTGCAAAAGTGACATTTGCATTCCGTTTTACTTTTTTTTTTGTTACCTACCATAAGTACTATTTATTTGTTAGCGTTTTTGACAGATTGTGGTAGATTCTTTACCAAAACCTGGTAAAAACTCTTAAAAATCTATGTGGGAAATGCTCAATCCATAGCCTGGTTAAGGGTTAATATGTACCTAGATACACAGTTTGTATAAAAATTTAGATATTGAACTGTTGATACTATTCCGACATCCATAAATTTATGTGCACGAGTGTACATCTCTTAAACAGCTCAATACCACCATTGGTGCCTATTCACTTGTTCACAAACTAAACTAAATTTGAGTTCAGTGCATCTTTTTCTATCCATTCATTAAGAAAAGGACAAAAGATAAGTTTTAGTTTAGTCCTATCAAATTAATCAGCGTCTGACGTAAATTGACGTAACATTAGTAGGCATGTTTTTAATCACGTCTAAACTTGTATTGAGTAGTGTCAGGCTCTGATTACTTTGACAGGACAAAACTAAAATTTATTGTCTGTCCTTTTCATAATGAAACAAAAGATAAGATGCACTGAACTCAAATTTAGTTTAGTTTGTGAACAAAGGAATTGGCACCGTTGACAACTTAATTTGGTCGGATTATACGCGGAGATTTAGTATGGAAAAGTAATGAAAGCTAATTTCTCTTAAAATACAACACTTAGGAATCTGGATTTCTAGTCGCTTTAACTTCTTTAGGAGTACTAATTTTTGTATAAATTTGGGAAGAAATCATAGAGTTTTTAATAGAGAAATCTTGAAATGAAAATTTGGCACCGTGACTACCGCCACCCCACCATTGGCATGGTATATCTCGTAAACTACTGAAGTATTAACTTTGAATTTTGGGTACTAATTTTATCTTGCAGGGTACTAATTTTCTATGTAGGTTTGAGGAAAGCGACAAGCTTCTCTAGCTTGGAATCAACATTCAAAATCGTGGTCCTGCTGAACAATTTCGAGAAAGTTATCATCGTTGATTTCTCGGTAAATACAAATATTACAGTTCTGTTTTTTTACGAAATAAATCACATTTATGGGTACTAATTATTTGTATACTTAGAATAGCTGTAGCGTGGGCCCTTTTTCGGCGCTCATGGTGGTCCTGCTGAAGGGAGCGTGACTACCGCAGGACCACCTTCAAAGTCGATTTTCTCGAAAACTACTAAGGTACCAATTTTGTTGTTCGAGTACTAATTAGTACCAATTGAGCACTAATTATTTACCAAATATGGAAGCGATTGGCGTTGGTGGTCCTGCGGTAGTCACGGACATGAGTCGTGCGGGGTCGGGGCGAGGTGAAATGGGGAACTTGATTGACGAGCGCCGCTGGCGCGCCCGCTCCGCTCGATTTTTTATAGTGTACAGCCGGCCTATTCTGTACAAATATCACCGTGAAAACCTAAGTGATGTAAGCTGTCATTCCACCTGATTGTTACGGATTGACACTATTGATAGCTCACTCCACGCTCACTTCACCTAAGTTTTCACGGTGAGAGGGTTACAAAAACGCACGGTAATATTCTACTAGTCAAGCCCTTTCATTTGATACCCACATTGAGGGGGTTGTGAGAAAATATGTAATCCGCCATTTCGTAGCGGCGGCCATCTTGGATTTACAGTGATACTGATGTATTGTCATCAAAACTAAAGTGTGTACTAAATATCAGATCAATTTGCCAACAGGAAGGGGGTAAAATTTCAAGTACTAAATTTGAACCAAATAAATAAACAGGTTAAGCTAAATAAAACCGTTTATAAAAGTAGGTATCCTACATAATTATGTCCTGTCCTAACCCAGCACCCTAATTGCGTAAAACATTATCAATCTCAATCTCTCGGACCGCTCGCGCTGCTGCGGTGCCGAAGCGGTATTGCGCACGCACGGTCGTTTGTTTTTATACAAAGCGCGCGGTGCGGCAACAGTGCGGCATCGGTACCGCGAACGCTCGACAACAGGACGGCAACGTCGCAAACAATAATAACACACAACAAACACAACACTAACACTAGCATACAAACGCACGGCAGTCGGATACGCTTTCGATTTAGGCGTTTGGTATCGGACTGCTACCGTACCGTACTGTAGCGGCCCGGGACGGTAAACGTGCGGCAGCGGTCCGACACGAAACCTCTAAATTGAAAGAGCCCTAAGATCTAAGAATACCAATTTTAGGATTGTTCTTTCAGCAGGATTGCAATAAAACGCAATAAGTAAAGCAAAACTAACATTTTGTTAATCAGCTGATTGATAACTACCGTAGGTTACTACTGTTAGACGGAAGAAAACCGAAAACCTACTGAATCGATACAGCACAGCATTACGTGAAGACGCTATGTGTCACATCACTAAGTTTTTAGTTTTGACATTGACGTTTTCGCGGTAAAAGTACTTAGTGTGAATTTTAGATTGTTTAACCGGACTAAATGATTAATTTGTTTATAAAAACTCTTTTAATTACTAATACTACTTACAGTAGGTCAATGAACTTTTCTTTGGGGCACTACTACTTTCATTAGTAAGATTTCCGCATTCTTATGATACTTAAAAATGAGTTAATTGTCTAGCGTAATTTATGACAATAATGAAGGTGATTTTCGAATTCGAACTAGGATAAATTATGGCCATTCGGTCACTCTAGGTATAAAGCGCGCACGTGCGCAAGCGCGTGTATGTGTGTCGTAGTACCTAAGTGGGCGGTGCCTCGCGCGTGGAATGGCGACGAATTTTTGTAACTGTATAAGTAGGTACTCGAAATCAGTGAATGTATCGTTTGGTATTGTTGATAATATGGCACTCTGAAATGAAACTAATACAGCCGTTTCGGTTTATTAGATTTATATTTTTATAATTCTTTCTTTCTTTCTTTTTAGGGTTCCGTAGTCAACTAAGAACCCTTATAGTTTCGCCATGTCTGTCTGTCCGTCCGTCCGTCCTCGCTTAATCTCTGTGACCGTTAGTACTAGAAAGCTGAAATTTAGTACCAATATGTACCTATATCAATCACGCCGACAAAGTGGTAAAATAAAAATTGGAAAAAATGTTTTATTAGGGTAGCCCCCCTATATGTAAAGTGGGAAGTGATTTTTTTTTAAATTTCAACCCTAACGTGTGATATATTGTTGGAAAGGTATTTAAAAATGAATAGGGGTTTACTAAAATCATTTTTTGATAATGTCAATAATTTCGGAAATAATCGCTCTAAAAGTAAAAATCAATGTGGCCCCCCCTCTAACTTTTGAACCATAAGTTTAGAAACTATGAAAAAAATCTGCAAAGTAGAACTCTATAAGGACTTTCTAGGAAAATTATTTTGAACTTGATGGAAATAACAGTTTTTGTACAAAAAAGACAAAAAGTTGTACAAAATAATTTCTGGACTAAGTTTGTAGTATAATCGTATATGCAAGCATTTTTTAACTTCGTTTACATATTTTATTATCCTGAACGTATCCCTTTGTGTTCGCGCTAAAAACCGTCACGAGTCGGAGCGCCTGCCGCGGAGCGTGCAATGTTGCACGCACGGAGCGTTCGCGTACGTACACACTACCGGGAGCAGTTGCAGGAGCGCGGAGTGCTGCTGGAGCGCGAACATAATGGATACCCACTTTTAAACTCATAAGTGGGATCACTTTTTGTGACGGACGGGAAACTACGGAACCCTACACTGAGCGTGGCCCGACACGCTCTTGGCCGGTTTTTTTTTGTCTACTTTATAAAGTAATGAAATCAAGCAGAGAAATTCGGCCAACTGCAGCTAACGCGACGCGTAACTAAAAACAGAACACGAAAAGTACCTACGAAAACAGCAAAGTGCAATCAAGGTCAACGTAAAATGATTTTAAAACTACGAGTACCTATTTTTGTTGAGAATGCCATACGATTTAAATTCCTTTGACGTTTATTGATGGTTACCTGTTTACAAAATAATGTATTCGGTATTAAACTCTATGCTCCTGTAAATAATGTTTAAAATTAGTATTAGACGTTAGCTTAGCGCGCTTTCTCGCTCCTTCATCTCTAGCTAGGTACATCACTCCCGCCCGCGCGCATCAAGGATACGGTACCTAAAACCGTGTAACTACTAAACTGTATAATGCGTGCCACGAAAGATGAGACTTGACACACCACGTGGTTTGACATGCGCACTACACGATTTTAGGTATCTTTAGCGGTATGAGGTCTGAGTGCGGGACGGGACCGGACGTCATAGGGGCGGCGGAAAGAGCGGGGGAGGCGGGGTCAAGACTCATCTTTCGTGGCACGCATTGTACCTGACCTGAATCAGTTTGAACCGAATATCATAGATCATGTGATACGATATCGGTATAGTGTTCTAGGTACGCGGATACCTGATATAATATAGATTCAGTGCCGTCCGATATATAGGTAGGTATTGGATATTCTACCGATACATAGATATTATCTATATACGATTTGTATCGCCCACTCCTACTAAAAGAAAGGGCTCTCTCAATAGGTACTTACCTACATAATGCAGAATGATTTTTACATCAGAAAATTTCTCGAAGAGTTCATGTGTAAGTTAGTACCTACTTACTAAATGCATGTAGGTACTTACTTGAACTTAGACATTCATTACAGTAATATCAAACCCAGGGTAGATCGCAGATAATCCTATCACTAAGTAATGCATTTTTTCTCACTTCATGATTAAATTGATAAAATATAACTCACACACCCACACACACACACAGCATACCTACGATTCGAAACTTGTCAACAATATCACGCATGTTATAAAATTGGCCATCCGTTGACAAACAACGCCATCTAACGATCAAGATTACAGTAGATCTTAATCGTTAGATGATAACTGATAACTTTAGCAAAAATGGTGTTCTGTTTCTTGAGGGTTCTTGAAATATCCTGTAGAGGGCGTGCCTCCGCCCGCGCACACATACAAAGATTTATCGTTTTTTGTCAGGCCTAAATATCCTACAAATAGTGGTTTTTTTTTAAGTTTTTTACGATATGCGTCAATAATAGATCATAATCATTTAATGTACGTGCTTTTATTCTGCAAAAATCGTTTAAGTATCGAGATTTGTACCCCGATAGAATGTATGAAAAAGTGTCAGTATTCAATCACCTTAATTATAATTTTATTTCTGCAATTATCTCGGTATGCCTAGAATATCAGCCCAAGATTCTTCACTGGGAATTTCTATCATCTGTTCAGGTTCTTCGCTGATCTGGTCCCGAGCTTCCTCACTTATCTCTTTCCTCTCGTTTTGTGAGCTCTATACCTGTGATGCAACTTTGATAAGTTGATCAATATGTCTGTTGATGATGAGCCCATCATCTGTTTGCACTTTGTAACTGGATGGACCAGTTTTGTCTACTATTCTGCCTGGCAACCACTTCAGACCGTTGCTGTAATTTCTGTATCTAATTCTACAGCCAACTTCAGACTCTCTGTTTCGCCTCTGATTATTGTCAAAAACTTGCTGTTCGGTCTTTTTTCTTTGTATATGGTCTGGGTGTATCGTGTCCAGTAGGGTGCGCAGTTTTCGATTCATCAGGAGTTCAGCAGGACTCTTTTGTGTTCCAGCACACGGTGTCGAGCGGAGGCTTAGTAGCAGATTTGGAATTTTTATGTCCCAAGCCATGTCATCCATTTTCCGTATCTTGTCTTTCACCGTTTGGACCATCCGCTCTGCTAACCCAGTGGTGGCAGGGTGATACGGTGCTGTCGTGATGTGCCTTATTTTATTTGAGTCCAGGAATTGTTTCATTTCTTCGGACACAAAAGCGGTCCCATTGTCAGAAACCAGTATCTCACATAAACCATGAGTCGCAAATACCACCCGAAGGTTTCGGATTACCGTCGCAGTGGTCATATTGTTAACTATAAACACCTCGGGCCATCTTGAGTACGCATCGACATTCGACGATGATCAAAAAGTTCTTGTTTCGAAAAGGCCCGGCGAAGTCGACGTGTATTCTCGACCATGGTCTGGTGGGCGTGATCCACTCATGTTGAGATCTGATAGGCATGTGCCGGTGCTCGAGACACTTTTTGCACTGGCCCACGATTGCTTCTATGTCTTCATTTAAGTGTGGCCACCAAATGTAGCTTCTTGCTAGCGCTTTCGTTTGTACGATTCCATTGTGTGTCTTGTGTAAGGCCCGTAAAGTAGCCGCGCGCAGCGGCGGCGGCACAACTACACGATTACCCAGCAACAGACAGCCATCTTGCAAGAACAGTTCGGTGCGATGTAGCCAGTAAGTATGCAGATCCGCCTCTTTAACCTTGGCAGGCCATCCCCTTTGAACGTAATGCACTATATTTGATAGCGTTTTGTCTTTTAGTGTTTCAGTCGCAATACGCTCTGCATCGAATGGGAAATCTTCAGGTTTTTCAGCCATCAGCAGTATCTCACTCAGTTCTGTTCCAGGTCGTTCAGGAACAGGTTGTGGCCATCTACTCAAATTGTCTGCACTGCCTATCTGTCTTCCAGGCTTGTAACGGATATCATAATCGTGTGAGGTGAGCGCGATTGCTATTCTTGTCAAACGGGGTGATAATATGTTGGGTATCGGTTTTCTTGGGTTGAATATACCCAGCAAAGGCTTATGATCTGTGACTACAGTGAATGATCTTCCTGCCAAGTAGTTGTGGAATTTCTGTATCCCAAACAAAATTGCCGTTGCCTCTTTGTCTAACTGCGAATAGCGCCTTTCAGTGGAGCTTAATGTTCGGGAACTCATGGCCACGGGACTTTCTTTGCCATCTTCCATCACGTGTGATAACACGGCTCCGACGCCGTATTCTGAGCTGTCGCATGTCAGAATCAGAGGTTTATTTAAATCGTAATGCACTAAAGTCATGTCAAATATTAGGGCCTGTTTGGCAGTGTTGAAAGCATGTTGTTCCCGTTCGGTCCAGCGCCATATTTGTGTTTTGTCTAGTAGACGATGCAAAGGTTCAAGTATGGTAGCTTTGTGTGTTATAAACCTCTCGTAAAAATTGTATAAACCGAGGAACGCTTGTAATTCTTGAACGTTCTGGGGCTCCGGTGTGTTCATTATCGATTCGACCTTGCTCGGCGACGGATGAATGCCAACAGCGTCGATGATGAATCCCAGGAATTCCACTCTCTCTTTAGCGAACTTACATTTATTTTTGTTAAGGCGTAATCCCGCTTCTTTTATACGCTGCAGGACCATGTCTAAGCGCTGCAGCATCTCAGGCATCGTACGTCCCGCGATTATGATATCATCAATCAGCACTGCGACTCCTCCGATGCCCGCTAGTAGCGCTGTCATCAGCCTCTGAAAAATACCGGGGCAGGCCTTCACACCAAATGCAAGTCTATGTACGGTATGCAATCTTTTGCAGGTGTTAAGAGTTAAAAGTTTAGATGTTTCGTCGTTGATAGTCACTTGAGTGTAAGCACGATCCAAGTCCAATGTTGTGTAGAATCTTCCGCCTGCTACAGCTGCAAATACTTCATTCGCCGTAGGCATAGGGTAGGTGTCCGATTCCGTTGCTTGATTGACTGTAGAACGGTAGTCACCACATAGCCTAATCTCGCCTGATTTTTTGACAACCGGCACTACCGGCGTGGCCCACTCAGAGTACACTCTGTCCTTAATAGCGTAAGGAACAGGACGAGCTTTTAGGAATTTCGGGGTAGCACCCGGTTTTAAATGTATTGCCACTGGATCTCCACGATACGTACCGAGACCATCCTTAAATACATCACCATGTTTTGTGATTATTTCCTCCAGTTTAGTATAATCTCCGTTTGATAGGAAATTAATATTCATAGTAATGCCTAGATGCATAAGCCAGTCTCTTCCCAAGAGATTCGGTCCATTACCCTTAGCCACTAGTAACGGAAGATGATACTCAATGTCCTTATAGCGCACAAGCAGCACTGTCTGGCCGAGCAGGTGTACGGGCGCGTTGGTCCAGGTGCGCAGAGCCAGCGGCGCCGCGTCGAGGCAGCACGGCGGCGGCAGGCGCGGCCGCAGCCGGCGCCATGTGTGCTCGTTCATCAGAGTGTGACAGGCGCCCGTGTCCACCTGCAGTGTGACGGGCTCACCCGCCAGCAGCACATGAATGACAAATGGCGCTACTCGAGTCGTATTTTGGACGAAATAAATGCCGTTTAAATTCGCGTCTCCATCCTCCTCCGTAAAGTTAATTTTATTTGCGTTCTTTTTAGAAATGCAGACTTTTTCGAGATGTCCCTTTTTATTGCAATATCGGCACGTAACGTTAATGAACCGACACTCGTCAGCGTGTCGATCTCCACGGCGGTAGCAAAGACGAGGCGCGGACCGCGGGGCAGGGCGCGGCTGTACGGCGCGCGGTGCGGGCCGCGGGCGCAGCGCGTTAATGTCCATGGGTTCCGGCAGCGTCGCGACCGGGCGCGGGCGGCGCGGCGGGTGTCGTCGGTGGCGTGGCGCTGCAGCTGGCCCCTTCCCCCACGCGCATCATGCGCACGTCGTTACTCGCACTTTCAGATGACAACATAGCATCGACTACATTGTGATATGTTAAATTGTCCCTTTTAAGCAGCTCGTACTGCAACCTATCGTCCTTCATTCCACATACCAGTCTGTCACGTAACATGCGCTCCAAATCAGTAAAATTGCAACTAGCGCTGATTTTCCGAAGTTGAGCTATGTATTCGGCGGCCGATTCGCCACGATTTTGATCACGTTTATAGAATTTGTATGAAATGGATATCTCGTTCTGTTTCGGACTGTAATGTTTGGTTAGAATTTCTATGATCTCACTGAACGTCACTTCGGTGGCTTTTCATGATGTAATTAGTGCTAATAAAGTTTCAAACACTTGCGAACCACACACAGTAAAGAAATTTGCCCGTTTTACATTGTCTATCACGATTCCGTTCGCTTCGAAACAAAACTTAAGTCTGTCTATGTAAATGTCCCAACTGTCCGTATGTGGGTCGAACTCACTAAACTTCACACATTTACGATCCATTTTCACTTATTTTACTCCGTCGTCGCCACTATTATGTCCAGTAATATCATTAAAACACGAAATTAGGTAACTGCATGTTTATTCAGCTAGGTAGCCTGACACAATGTGTAGATTCAAACCTACCCCCCCAACTTAGTTCATCTTATTTGTCAACAAGAGAAACAAGTACCCTCAATCGTCTATACACATATCTAACAAACTACAATCATGTACATGACACCTTTATTGGCCGGCTTGAGTGGAGAATCGCAAGAGCAAACTTGCTCGGAGGAAGGAAGTATTCCAGTAAGATGCTGGTAGGGATCTTGACCGTACTTCCGCGATTGTCCTGATAGCCGTAGAATACCTCTCCACTCCTCATAAGCACCTTAGGACATGTTGCCCCTTTGTCGCTACGTCACAATGTGCTAGGTACCGTTACGCCTTCCAATGGACCGGGACCCCATGGTACCGAGATATGTAAAAAAAAAAAAAATCGAGCAACAAGACTCATAGTGTTAGTAACAATATTCTTACAAACTATCTTAATAATACACTTACAAACACAAAAACAAAACCAAAAACAGAAAACAGATTGTGACATCTCTGCTGCACAGTGACAGGCCCAGCCGAAACCTTGCAGCAGTGGTTCACAAACGCACAATCAAGCTTGCTTGCTATCATAGACAGGATGCTGTTGGCGCTGCCCCGCACCCTACGGACCAAGGATGCGCACCGCTTCCGCATCACCGCGTAGAAACAGTCCACGTGAGCTTCAGCTAACATCCCTGATGCGCTGCAGTACCGGGGCAACCCCATCAACACCCTGAATGCATTATTGTATTGGACGCGAAGGGTGCCGTATGATTTTTGAGTATAATGAACCCACAGACTGCAAGTGTAAAAAGACGTACAGTAAGCACTAAATATAGTGCGCTTGACCTCTTTAGAGGCACGCCTGAATCTGCGGGCAATCATGTTAGCTCTCACACACAGCGCCCTCCGCTCCCTGTCAATATCCTCAACGTCTTCGAGGCCAGTGGTCAACAAGTGACCCAGATATTTAAATCGGTTTACCCTCACAAGGGGTATACCGTTCAGCTTAACTGAAGGTACTGCTTCCGGATATTTACCCCTGGCCCCAAAGACCATGACCACACTCTTCTTCATTATATGCCAAAGCATGTAGTCTGGCATATTGCTCGCAAGTGGCTACAGTTGTCCTAAGCACGTAGATTGACGCGCTCAGCAGCACCATGTCGTCGGCATAACTAATGTTATTACAACACGCCATCAATATGATATCCGATACGCATGCTGCTAAGCGTGCCAACCAGATCATTCATGTGTAGGTTGAATAGCGTAGGCGAGCATAACCCCCCCTGCCTCACTCCACGCTCCAACCCATACGTTCTAGACAGGGCACAAGCCCACCTCACACTGTTGACTTGGTTTCCATACCAGTATAGTAATTCACAGTGTGCTTCACACTCAATATAGCGCTGTCAAATGAAGTCCTTCCTATAAATTATTTTTGTTCTTTGGAAATTGAACCCAGAGGGTGGCAGGGTGACATCGACGAATTGATGGTTACAGTTTGTGCGCCGATGTCCGTGCAACCTGTATAAAATATTATGGCAATCTATTTCTCAGCCACTGTTCTAAACAAAACATTTATATTTTACTATATCTATGACCTAAACTAATTTGCATATAATTTTCAGGACATACCTATTGCAGTCGCTTTCAAGGCTATGGGTATCTGCAGTGATCAAGAAATTATGCAGCTCATAGGTACTGATGATACATCAATGAAAAAGATGGCCCCTTGCATCATGGATTGTCATAATTTGAAAATATTTACTCAAAATCAAGCACTTTCTTATATCGGAAGCAAACTTAAGGTTAAAAGGTATACAATTCATAACCTTGCTTATTGATTTTCATTTTTAGTTATACATAATGGTGTACATGTTGTGGTATAAATGTTTCTTTTCACAGGTTTCAATCAGGCGGTGCGAAAGTACGCACTCCCATTGACGAGGCTCGAGATTTGTTGGCTACAACAATTCTAGCTCATGTAGCAGTAGAAAATTATAATTTCTATGTCAAAGCTATCTACCTAGCTATAATGGTTAAAAGAGTAATTGAAGCTGAGACAAATAAAGCTGCCATTGATGACCCTGACTACTATGGAAACAAGAGACTTGAGCTAGCTGGCTCTTTGCTTGCTTTGATGTTTGAAGATCTTTTCAAAAGATTCAATTGGGAATTGAAATCAATAGCAGACAAAATAATACCTAAAGTTAAAGCTGCACCATTTGATGTTGTTAAACACATGAGACCTGATCTGATTGCCAATGGATTGTTCGCCGCCATTTCTTCTGTAAGACTTCATAAATATTTCATTCAGTAAATTCAAATCTAGAAATAATTGTGTGGTCAAAAAACTATTTTCTGTTCCAGGGTAACTGGACGATCAAAAGATTCAAAATGGAAAGGCATGGAGTAACTCAAGTGCTAAGTCGTCTCAGTTACATATCAGCCTTGGGTATGATGACCAGAGTTAATTCTCAGTTTGAAAAGACTAGGAAGGTATCTGGACCGCGTTCCTTGCAACCTTCGCAGTGGGGCATGTTGTGCCCGTCCGACACTCCGGAGGGTGAAGCATGCGGGCTCGTGAAGAACCTGGCGCTGATGACGCACATCACCACCGAGTGCTCGGAGGAGCCCATCGCCAGGCTCGCTCGCAACGCGGGCGTAGAAGATGTCAGACTGTTAGGTGGCGAGGAAATCAATCACCCGGCCGTCTACATGGTGTTTCTGAATGGTTAGGCATTAACCAGATGATTGGATGTTACTCAAAAGTAATAAGAATCCTCATCATTTTATTATTATTTTCAGGTAATATACTAGGTGTTTCAAGACAATACAAAAGGCTTATAAAAGTCTTTAGAATGTTCCGACGACGTGGGCTTATATCGGCTTTCGTGTCCATTTACCCTAATCACAATCAGAGGACAGTCTACATATGCAGCGATGGCGGTCGACTGTGTAGACCGTATATCATTGTAGAAAAAGGTTACCCACTGGTCCAACAATTCCACATAAACGAATTAAATAGAGGAATCAGAAAATTTCAAGACTTTTTAAATGATGGACTTATTGAGTACCTAGATGTAAACGAGGAGAATGACAGTCATATAGCTACTGTTGAAATTGAAATAGATCCGTATGTTACCACGCATTTGGAAATTGAGCCGTTCACGATTCTCGGCGTTTGTGCGGGTCTGGTCCCCTACCCACATCACAATCAGAGTCCTAGAAATACATACCAATGCGCTATGGGTAAACAAGCGATGGGTAAGTACATCTATGCATCCCTATAATATTATTGTTGCGCATGTAACTATGTTTGCCTGTCTGTTACCTTTTCACGCATAAACCACTGAACCAATCGTTATGAAACTGGACAGATAAGACCTGGAAGGCAACATGGCTACTCCGCAACTTTTCTTCCTGCTGTCTTATAATAAAAATAAAAATGCAGACGAAGTCCCGCGGGCAAAGGAGGTCGTAAATTATCTACCTTACTGGGTTAAAAGTATCCTATCCTATACCCTAACCCAGGTCATGATCTAACGTTCTGAACTCGTGATAATAGTATGGTCATTAATATTTCAGGTACTATTGGCTACAACCAGAAAAACAGGATAGATACACTAATGTACAATTTAGTCTATCCGCAATGTCCAATGGTTAAGACTAGAACGATAGAACTGACGAATTTTGACAAATTGCCAGCTGGACAAAATGCCACCGTCGCCGTAATGAGCTACAGCGGATACGATATCGAGGACGCTTTGATTCTGAACCGAGCATCTATAGACCGTGGGTACGGTCGCTGTCTTGTATACAAAAGTGCCAAAACTACTATGAAGAGATACAGTAATCAAACCTCTGATAGGATTTTGGGACCTTCGAGAGATGCTGCGACAGGGAAAATTATTAGAGCACATGAAATTCTTGACACGGACGGTATTGCTGCACCAGGTGAAATGGTTGAAAATAGACAAGTTTTGATAAATAAGCAGATGCCGCCAGCGACTTTGAACCCCGTCACGCAAGGCCAGCCACAACAAGTGGATTACAAAGATGTTCCTATTACATATAAAGGTCCCGTCGAATCTTATATAGAAAAAGTTATGGTGTCGTCAAACTCGGAGGATGCTTTTCTCATTAAAATATTATTACGTCAGACTCGTATTCCAGAGATAGGAGACAAGTTCAGTTCCCGACACGGTCAGAAAGGAGTAACCGGTTTGATTGTGCAGCAGGAAGACATGCCGTTTAACGACAGAGGCATTTGTCCTGACATGATAATGAACCCACATGGTTTCCCTTCTAGAATGACGGTGGGGAAAACAATCGAATTGTTAGCGGGAAAGGCTGGGCTGATGGAAGGCAAATTTCATTACGGTATGAACAAATCAAATATTTAATTCTAACTCAATTCATAAAATATATTGCAAGATTTTTATTAAAGTGCCGCTACATGTTTCCTTCAGGTACTGCATTTGGTGGGTCCAAGGTGCGTGATGTATGTCATGAACTAGAAAAGCACGGGTATAACTATCATGGCAAAGATATATTTTATTCTGGTTTAACTGGAGAACCCTTGGAAGCTTATATTTATTCTGGTCCTGTAAGTATAAATACAATAGATCGAACAAACTTCCTCTTTTGTACTCTAGTATCGCGCATTCAAGTACAGCTTTGGGGCGTTTTATACGCCCAGTTACGCTATTATTGTTTATTTTTAGTAGTATGCAAAATCATTACCCAAACAACTTGCGTTGCCTCTTTGCAATATCTTTGTTAAATAATAATTCCTTTCATAATAAGCCAGGATCCTATAAAACCTTTTTCTGTTACGTAGGTATACTACCAAAAGCTGAAACACATGGTTCAAGATAAGATGCACGCGCGCGCCCGCGGTCCACGCGCCGTGCTCACTCGCCAGCCGACGGAAGGACGCTCGCGAGACGGAGGCCTGCGTCTCGGCGAGATGGAACGAGACTGTCTCATTGGATATGGTGCGAGGTAAGCTTTAAGCATTGTACACTCTGTCCACTAGGTTATCCGTTTTTAGGGTTCCGAATCTCAAAAGGAAAAAACGGAACCCTTATAGGATCCTTTTGTTGCCCGTCTGTCTGTCTGTCAAGACCCTTTATCTCGGGGAGGTATCGAGTTGAAATTGAAACCATATACTCAGGTCTACAGTCCTGTGAAAAAATCTAACTTCTAAGTTAAGGCGCGGACTGACTACGATTTTAAACGCTACACCGCACTCACACAACCGCGTCTGCTCTGCGCGCTATACGGTAATACACACATGCAAACACGTATGTGTGCTCATGAAAATTTGCGTAGTATAAGTAAGGATATCAGAAGGCCAATTCTCATAATATGAAACGTTCAAAATCTAGTCGCAGTCTCATCTCAGCGACAAACAATGTCAAAAACTTGTGAAAATGTAGGGAAATTAGAGGTATTTTTGACAGATTGGGACTGAGATCAGACTGTGAACGATCTTAAAATTTCGAGAATTACCCTTCAGGTGTTTTCTGTTTATGATGTGTGTACTGAAATTTGACGTACAGAGAATTACGTTAGCTGCAATCGGAGGATTTAAAAAAACCCAAAAATGATTTTACTTAATTTAATTAAAATAAAAGAATTACAATAATTTGTAATAAATCTAAATTAGCCTAAGTGCCTATTCGAAGTATGAATATGGAATGGAATTTTACAGAGTTACAATAATTTGGTAAACTAGGTCCGTGCGTCACAAAGTGCTATCTCAGCTCGCCGTTTCCGTCGATCGTTGGACTTGCAGCGTGTTTCTATAATAAAAGTATTGAGCGCTGAGTCGGCGATTCCCCTTATGCAGCTGCGTGTAACATCTCCACCCGCAGATCAGCAACTATTTTTGAAGTTTGAGAGAAAATGTTGCTGGGACTTGTCCTCAGGGCGCGCGATCGTCTTCCTTTTTATCGGGTTCCTCATAAGTATGTCCCGTGGTGTCGGGCGTTTCAGAGCGTTTGCAAAACCATTTGTTACGAAAGCCCATTATGGCTATGATAAGTGCGCCTGCACTTAATAATGCAATGTAGAAGGTTATTGTCGTATGGTATATGACATCTGATTGCAGCTGGTTAAGTTGTATGGGCTGCTTCATCATGACTTGGTTCTGTATGCTGTGTAGTCCCCCTAGGTCGATTGAACTTAGATGAACTTGGGCAAGTGCAGCACTCGGTGTCTCCGCGTCGTAGGGAATGTTCATTAACTTCAAAGGTTGCCCTGTAGTAAATTGGCAGGAACCCTTGAGGGCTTGGTTCATGATAAGTTCTTGTATGCAGTCAGTTTTTGTTCGTATCTGATGGGTTATTTCCTTTTTACAGAGATACCAGTTACTAAGCTTCGAGCATTCTGCTTCTATGTACACGAAAGAGTCCCCATTAGTTGCTATAAAGGGATAGGTAGGGATAAGGGCTTGACGGTTTTGTTGGGTACTATAGATAGTCTATATAAATCATAAATTATTTTAGAAATTATAAGAAATCTGAAAACTATATCTATCTGTTTTCCATTGTAATACGATCCGGGCTGGATGATATCGTAATATTCTCTGAGGTCTAAACTTAGTATCTCATCCTTACTGTATATTTTTTCTAACTTTCTAACTTCTGTCTAAAATAGACCTAAGTGTATCTACATCTATCATAGAATGAACAGTGCTTGATGCATGTATAAACGCTAGCATGTTTTCTATTCTAACTAATTCTAATCTTAAATCTTCTACATTTTCACTTAAAATAGACATGAGTTGACCAAACTTTGCATAGGTTATTAAACTACCTGTTGTATAAGTGTTATTTAACAGTAACTCCAAAGTGCCATTAATTTTACTTTGATTTTCTCTGATTAGATACTTTGCCAACTTTGTTAGTAAGATAGCTGATTTGGAATTTAAATAGTGTGTAAGTGTCATTACTAAGCCGACTTTTGTGTTCTGATATCTGATATTGTAGTGTTGTAATTTGATTTTCAATGTCCCTTAGATTCACGTACTGAAGAAATGTATGATGATGAGTGGTCATTCTCGTAGATCTAAGTTTATACGGTAATAAGCCGGGTCCATTGGCCAAGCTTTCAAGTTTTATCTCCGATGACTGATTCTCGCGAAGTACCAGTAAAAGTAGAATCCTGCAACAAGTTAGGTTGCTTAGGGCCTTTTTTTAATCTATTTTTGGCTATAGGCCCACGTTTCTTGGACGTGTAAATGTGTATGGGTAAATCAGCCAAAATGGTATCTTGGGTGTACCGCGGTGCAGTTTTCTGGCGGCTTGCAGAAGGGTTCTTAATGAATACCTGTTGTTGGGGAACGTATTCTATTTCGGGTTCGCGGTTTTTATTTCTATTTTCTATCAACACAGAACGATTTGATAAAGATGTTTCGTTAATGATCTTATACACTTCCTTCATTTGCGCCCTATGATTATGTACGTACTGTTGTAATAATTGTTGGGTAAAATCTATGTCTAGAATATCGCGTGGATCAAAGTGTCCGGTTAATAAATCAAATGGTCTGCATCTAGTGAAGCTATGTATTGAAGAATTATAACCAATTATGGCATAAGGCATGAGATTTACGATAGGCTCCTCTTTGTGTTGTAACTTTAATATTCTTATATGTTCAAGGAGGGTTGAATGGAAGCGTTCTATGTTACCGTTATCGTTAGGCGAATGGGGTAAAACTCTATGATGGTTGATCTTGTGAAGGCGTGTGAATTCCAGGAACAGTTGATTAGTAAACTCCGTTCCGTTGTCAGTCACTAAAGTTAAGGGAACTCCATGGTGGGTACAATATAGTAATAGTGATTGAAGTATGCTAATACCCGTGCCATCTCGAAGATGGTATGCTTGTCCATATTTGGTAAAAACGTCTATAAAAGTAACATACTTTTCGTTGTGAACAGTGAATAAATCCATATGGACTATTTCGAATGGTTTTGTTGCCGGGGGTACAATATTAAACTGGGGTCTAATAGGTCTCCGGTCATATTTAGCTTGCCCGCAAATAATGCATTCGTTAATGAATTTGGTTATTTGGTCTTTCATTTTGGGCCAGTAATACTTTCTCGAAAGGGCTAAATAACATTCGGTAATTCCTCGGTGGTTAGTCTTGCCGTCATGGTAGTGTTGAATTATCTCTTGCTGACGTAGATAATCTTTAACGTTTTCTAATTCTATCTTAGCTAATACTAAGTTCATAGATGAACTCTTAAACTTGTCCTGTATGACTGGTATGATGGAATACATGGCAAGAGGTGGATTTATTAGGATGCCGGTTTTTACTTTTGGGTTCACATACTCCTTGAGGGCATTGACTACATCTTGTTCTAATTTGGATGATGATATCTGGACTGCTATGCGCGTGTGGGTTTCGAATGGCTTAGTAACTACTGGTTTGCGTTTGACATCTTCTACTATCGTAAAGCATAATTGCCTATGAAATCTGTTAAGGGGTTCATCTGTGATTGGGACTTCTAATATGGGGTGTTCGTGACTGGTGTGTACGGTTGCAGTAGATGAGTTCGCAGATGACGGTTTTTCTGATGGGTTAGGAATCAAAGAACATAATTCTTCTATTAAGGTGTTAGTGTCTTCATTGTGTATCTCCACCCGAGACAAGGCATCAGCGTTCGTATTGAATTTACCTTTCTTATAGATAACTGTGAAATCGTATTCACTAAGTTTCAGTCTCCATCTAGTCAATCGCGAATTGGGTTCTTTGAGGTTCATCATCCACTGTAGAGGTTTATGATCTGTCAATAATTTAAATTTACGACCAAACAGGTACGGTCTAAAATACTTGGTGGCCCAAACTATAGCAAGAAGTTCTTTTTCTATGGTGCTGTAGTTGAGCTCACTTTCATTCAAAGTTCGGGATGCGAAACACACAGGTTTGTCAGAGCCTACAGGTCCTTGAGATAGAACGGCACCAATAGCAACGTTCGAAGCGTCTGTCGTCAGTAAGAATTCCTTATCAAAATCGGGATACTGTAGTATGGGGTCATTTGTTAGGAGAGTTTTACATTTTTCAAAACTGTTTATGTACTCGGAGTCTAGTACAACTTTTCTACCTTTTTTTAAGCATGCTGTGAGGGGTTTCGTAATTTTTGCAAAGTCCGGGATAAACTTGCGATAATAACCTACAAGGCCTAAGAATTGTTTAATTTCGCGTGGGGTCTTTGGAATGGGGTATTTTTCTATTGCATGAATTTTATCCGGATTAGGTTTGATTCCTTCACTACTTATTATGTGTCCGAGATAACCAGTTTCATGTCTTAAGAATTCGGACTTATCCATTTGGATTTTAAAGTTCGATTCCCTAAGTCTATTAAAAACTTTCTCGAGATTGGTCATATGCTCTTGTAGTGACGTAGAGAAAACAATTATGTCGTCCAAGTAGACCAGGCATATGTCATTCTGGAGGCCTCTGAGGACATTGTCCATAACCCTTTGAAATGTGGATGGTGAATTCTTAAGACCCATGGGCATCCGGAGGAACTCGAAATGTCCGTGTTCGACATTAAAAGCTGTTTTCTGAATATCCTGGGGGTCCATTTCGACCTGGTAGAAGCCGCTAGCCAGATCTAGAGTGGTGAAGTACTGGCACCTGCCTAGCTTGTCAAGAACATCGCTAATGTTTGGGATAGGGTATTTGTCGTTAATAGTTTTTTCATTGAGCTTCCTAAAGTCAACTACTAAACGCCATTTCTGTTTTCCTGACGCGTCCATTTTCTTGGGGACCACCCAGATGGGTGAGCTCCATGCTGAATCTGAAGGCTTTATTATTCCCTGATCTAACATTTTTGATATCTGTTCCCTAACCTCCTGACGATGAATAAATGGGTATCTGTAACTTTTTGTGTAAACTGGGACCTCATCTGTGGTCTTAATACGGTGTTTTATTTGATTGGTAAAGGTTAGTGCTTCGCCTTCGATGTAAAACACGTCAGCATATTTTGAGCAAAGAGCCGTAAGATTGACTTTCTCCTCCTCGTTTAAATGATCTGTTCGTAATCGCGTTATTACTTCTTGAACTCGCGTGGTGCAATGTTCGGTACGCGTGCACTCGATATTAAATAAACTTGCATGTACCGGTCGGTCTAATGATATTATAATATCATTCGGGCTCGTATTTCCTATCTCTACATAACCGCGATTATTGTCCACAATAGTAAGGCACTCGTGTACGATGCAATTGCATATAGTCTGTTCACTAACTAATGCTGCGCCGTTTGGAACGTCGATCGGTATTCTAACTAATTTCGAAGTTTGAGCAGGTATTATGTCTTCATATAAGTTAACGTTGCAGGAATTATACATACGGATAGGGTTTGATGATGTGCGTGTTATTAACCTCTGATCTTTTAAGTCTATTTTGGATTCCCATTTAGTTAACAAATCTAAACCAATTAGGCCGTCGAAATATTCATGAAAATTATATACAAATAATTTAATTGACTCTGGATCGTTAAATTCTGCAAAGCAAGGTAAAGTTATAGAATAATTATTTCTACTAACCGCGTGTACATTGGTAACTTCGAATGGGTCGTAATTTAAGGGGAAATTCGGAAAATATTTCTCTACCGCTTCTGGACTTATAAAGGACTGATTCGCGCCGGTGTCAATTAGTAATTTTAAAGGTGGCTCTGATATTAGTATGTATGGCAACTGACGCTGAGTTTGGAGATTTATTTCTATTTTCGCTTTTCTGATTTCCGTCCCTCCTGAAAATCCTGACTTGGACCCGCTTGAGGTTCAGTTGAACCTGTAACATTTTCTTGAACACTTACATCGCTTAAAGTCGGATCATGGTTGCACTCCAATGTAGCGAACGGGCTATAATCGTAGTAAATGTTATCGTAATTAAAACAGTCCGGCTCGTAATAATACTCCGTCGGGTAATATGAGTCGACATAAGACGCGCACTCATTCATGTTCATTTCACGATTCTTAAAATAATTAGTTGGTGGCGGATTACCTGAATTCTGCCAATTATGACCAGATAACATGGGTCTAGGTGTAAAGTGCTGTACACCGCTCATAGGTTTAGGACCTTGATTTTGATTTTGCGCTGGAAAGTTTTTAGGTGGCAAACGGAACATGTTACTTTGAGCGTTATAAGTTTGAGGTACCGCACGGAATATTTGCTGTGTACGATTAGGCATGCGATATTGGGACTGCTGATTTACAAAGTTAGGGTTGAACCTAAATGGCTGTGGTGGTGGTAGTTGGCTGGGTCTGATTCCTACTGGATTGGGCCAGTTCGGAATTGGTACTGCGAAATTATTACTACGTGGAGCAACTGGGTTAGTACTTGCGTGGGGTGTTACAGGGTTAGAATTTTTTTGGGTAGTGGGTTTTGAGAACTCACTACGTTCCTGTAAATACATGACATTAAGTTCTTCCTGTACATATTCAAGGGCCTTTTCAATGGTATCGGGACGCATGCACCTTATACGGGACCCTAATGGGTCTTTTAATCCTTTTACAAAAGCCTGCATAGTAACCCTTTTATACAGTGTACGTTTCGCTTCCACTGTAGTAGGAATTGACTCGTGTAATGTTACATACGTCATCATCGTACTGAACAAAGTTTGGCATTCCTCATAGAATTCTTGAGGTGTCTTATTTCCTTGCGTAGCTAAGGAGAGGTCTCTGTACAAAGCTGTTTCATCCCGTGCGTTGGTCGGAAAAGTTATTGATTAAGGCTGTCCTAATCCCCTGCCAACTATCTGGTATGCCGTTGGAATTAATAGTACAGGCGGCAGAGCCTGTTATTTTATTTAAGATGCCGTTTAATAGACATAAGTTATTTAACTCGCTACCTGGGGCATTACTAGCAAACTGAGTTACTATTTGATCGCATATTCTAATAAACCTAGTCAAGACGTTTGGGTTCCCATCGAACTCCGGGACCATACGAAGAGTCTTAAAAATTGTATCTGGGTCATGGGCCATATTTATGCTATTTATAATGCTAACTTTACTACCACTATTTAAATCTCTACTACTATCTATAGTACTCCAGCGAGCCGTACGAGATGCGGGCTGCTGGGAATTGGAATTTTTCGGGTGAAAAATCTTGGAAGTTGGGTAATACAAAGACTAAGAAGGAAGCAACACAGGAACAATTCAAGTGTACTCACAATTTTTCCATTCCTGGTTCTCTTATGAATCGAAGGCTGGATTCTCCCCCTGGAACTGCAGCTGGACCGTAGATTCGGATATTCGGCCGGGGCTCGATAGCCACCCAGGCGATTCGCGTACGCGGATAACGATATTAGAGATCCCTAAGCTCGCGAACCGGCCCGCGAATATCCTACCGACTGCGCCAATTACGTTAGCTGCAATCGGAGGATTTAAAAAAACCCAAAAATGATTTTACTTAATTTAATTAAAATAAAAGAATTACAATAATTTGTAATAAATCTAAATTAGCCTAAGTGCCTATTCGAAGTATGAATATGGAATGGAATTTTACAGAGTTACAATAATTTGGTAAACTAGGTCCGTGCGTCACAAAGTGCTATCTCAGCTCGCCGTTTCCGTCGATCGTTGGACTTGCAGCGTGTTTCTATAATAAAAGTATTGAGCGCTGAGTCGGCGATTCCCCTTATGCAGCTGCGTGTAACAAGAGTAGGTGCATAATAGGATACAATAAATAATTGTAAACAAAAAAAAAACTATAAATTCATTATTAATCTGTTTATTTTTGTAACAGTACATGTAGGTATACATCCTAACTAATACATATTACAAAAGCGAAAGTGAGTTTGTTTGTACTGGACTGCTTAAACTAAAATAAATTTTATACTTTAATTCATTTTTGATAAAATTAATAAGTACAATTTATTATTGAAACTTGTTCATATTTGTAGGAACTACATCGAAATAAAACTTACTCTCTAAGCATAGATTCAGCTGAACTACTGGGTTGACCAAAATCAGTATCATAAACTTTTCGTTTCTTTGATCTGAAAACAAAAATTTATTTAAAGAGTTGGTACAGATTTTTATTTTATTTATACTTTTAGGTTACAAATAACTTACTAATATAATCTCGTAATTTTTAAATGATAATTAAATTTACATCTGTCCTTGTCATTTGTATGACAATGAATAGAGATGACTATAGAATGAATATAGATGAAATTTTAATTTACGTTTAATCATCCTTAATTTATAAGGGGGATAGAATTTAACCTATTTAGGGTGACTGTTAATTAGTGACCGATACTTAACCTCAAAATCAGCTGCTCCCTACATTTTGACGAGCTATGCGAACATGTCGACTTCAGGGTATTGCGAAAAGTACTCACAGGAGTCGCGGGCTCGATTTTGATGAAAACTAAAATTGCATTTTTGAATTTTTGTTAAATCAATATTTCTAGCCAGGAATCGAACCCGTTGATTTTGAAAAAAAAAACACTGTATTATTAAACACTACTTGTTAGTAAAGATAAAGATATATTTGTGTGTATATTAGTGTCGCTGATAAGGATCGAATTCTGGGAAGTAATGACATACGGGAAACTTTTTCATCAAAATCAATGGGTTCGATTCCTGGCTAGAAATATTGATATTTTTTAAATCCAATCATGCAGTTTTTCTTTCATCAAAATTGAGTCTGCGACTCCTTTAGAGTACTTTTCACTATTCCTCATAGTTTTGGATTTGGCCATCCACGCCCACTTGAAAAATTCACCCTGTATACGTGTGCTAAATTTTATCCAAATCCATTCAGCTGTTTATGGGTTATTGAGTGACAAAATCCAAACATCTTCACAAACTTTCCCATTTATGATATAGTAAGATATTGATAAGGAACAACAGCATTAGCGATCCACTGAGAAAATATTTATAGGAACTAAACAGAAAAGGATACTTACTCTAGCATAGATTCAACTGAAGTACTGGGTTGACCAACATTAGTATCACCAGCGACTGATCAAGAGTTCTGACCGCCTTAGGCTAATTATGAGGAGGCGCCCCCGCCAGGTGTGTTACGGACGGCCTAAAAAGTAGTAAATGAGTAGAGTATTACGTAGATTGAAAATTTTTAGCATGGTTCATACTACCTAAGTATAAAAGTTTTCAGATCGATCTACAAGCGAAACTAACGTTGTCCTTTAATCTGCATGACATTCAACCGTATATAAAGGCAAAGTACCTCAAGCATTATAAGACCAAAATCATGACAAGTGACTGCAGGCTACCAAGTAGAAAACCAACTCCATGTGTTTGGCCGCATGACTTGTATTGGCTTAGTTTCTATAGACAATTTAGTTGCCATTGCCATTGACCATGAGCGTGGTCATCTAGCGTGTGAAGCTGCTTAGACTTTATTTTTTAAATATTTAAACTTCTGTTATTGTTAAAAAAAGAGCAAAAAAAGAGAAATTTTCAGCCATAAAAGGGTCAATTTTAGATATAAGCTCAATACAGCCAAGAAAATTTCCGTTTAGTGCAGATCCAACAATTTCATTTTGCCTGTGAAATAGAAGCCCACGTGTAGCTAAAAACTTAATTGTTTCTATTACCCGTAGTAATACATTTCGCCATTAAGTTATTTCTTCATTATATTGTATGACTATTTGGGTATCCAGTCGTTGTAAAAGTTTCTCGTACATATTGTCCCAAACATTTACGATGATCCGAAGAAATGTCATGATCAGTTATTAAGTTACAATTTTTCCAGTCATTAAATCCATTTTTGGCAAATACGGATGTTCCTCCATATAATTTGCAAGGACCACAAAACACGTGACCTATGGATTCTGAGTATACTAACCAGCTTCTCTTCACATTTTCGCCATTAACAAGCTTTTTCTCAAACGTATTTTTAGATAGAAATCTTTTTTGATTTTTATACCGCCTTCCTGATCTGGAAAAATCTAATTCTTCGTTTTGTTGCAGTCCGTTTTTAACAATATAATCTCGAAATTCATCATTTACTTGCCACAGTGCAGGGTCACTTGACGGAATACACGACTTTTCTTCTATTAGAATTTCGTCTTCATTGTAGATCGTCGGCGTCGTCGCTACTATAGGGCTAGTGTTGGACGGAGAAACGTATCACAGTCCACGGTAGAGAAACTAGGGCTATAGTGCAGCATTCGTCACCGTTTCGTTCCTTTCTGCAGAGTTTGTAAAAAATGTTTCTAGTTTACGAGTATGTTTTAAAATGTTTTCTATTTTCTTTTCTTTTGAAGTGAAAACTTCTTTAGCGGCGCTGTGTACTTTTTTTGGAATGGGTAAAAACTTCTAAATTCGCGTCAGGTCACGTGACCCTGATCGAAAATTCGTAAGACGTAAAACGTAAGACGCGCGTTGTTGAGGACAGCGCCATCTATGCACATCGGGAAGAACTACGAGGGCCTCGCGTACTAACGTCAGACGTAAAACTTAAGACGCGCGTTGTTGAGGACAGCGCCATCTATGCACATCGGGAAGAACTACGAGGGCCTCGCGTACTAACTACGTAGGCCTCGCGTACTAACTACGTAGTTCAACAACGACGAGATGGCGCTGAACCACGGATATATAACTGACGACGAGCAAATCTGAATAAATTCCTTTCACGAGAAGAATAAACCAGTCACTTTGGTCATCATACCTGATTTGCAAAAAACCCTATAAAATAAGGAACACACCTTAACACGCGTGTTTTGTTTATAAGACGATTCACAAAATACACTCGTAATTGTTCAAGTTTTCACTTCTGTCGGCACTACCGGAGTGCCAGTGTTTTTGTTTCTTTTGCCTTTTGTCTGTATTCTGCTCCACTTGGCTTTTTTACTATCAAACTACTCTCATTACCACGCATCGTCTTAAAAAAACACGGAAGCACTAAGGAAAGGGCAATAAATATCAATCCCAAACACGAATATAGGTACGCGAGTGCGTGATATGACGGACGAACGACGATTTCGAAAAAGAGAAGACGAATAAAGCTAGGCAAAGTATACTAACTATTAACCACATCGGGGAGTCCCCGCACATCATTGATGTTTCATGGCAAGCTGCGCTGAGTGCCTAGTGCAAGGTTTATTTAATTCGCCTCACAGAAAAGCGCGTATACGTGAAGATTATTTTGTATGGGATTAGGTAATAGGGGATACAGTTTGGTGTTGCAGCTTCATATCTATCATCTCCAACCTAAATTCAACAGTGTAACCTAGACGATAAAGAATAAAATACGATACAATCGATATAGTCGCCTAGCGGCAAAAGCGAGAGCTAGGTTGAACTGTTTATATTCCGAATTTCCCATACAAAATGAAGTTAAAATTTACGCCCGTTATTACGAGGCGGATTAAACAAAACTCGCACTAGGCACTCTGTTTTGCCAGCCCCACTCGCTCGACCACCGACCGATTCGAGTACTTAGGTAACAAGTCAGTGTTAGTTTTAGGCGCGCTTGTTAAAATTTCAAAATTTATTGTTAAAATCAGGGACTCTCAAGCGCATTTAGTTTTAGTGTTTTGTCTCGGTCTAGTTGAAATATGTAGGGTAGATGCAATGATGCTAGAGATAAGTGCATGCGAAGACACGATTTTAGCGCGCCCCCCCGGATCCTCGCGCCCTAGGCTGCAGCCCAATTAGCCTAAGGGTTAATCAGGGCCTGAGTATCACAAACTTTTCGTTTCATTGATCTAAAAAAGAAAATATGTCATGTATTATAAATAAGTAATAATTGAAACTAAGTAAGGTACTACTAAATAACTCAATAATTATTATAAAAATGAACTTACAAATAAATCAATGTTTATTTATATTACTTATAAATCCACTCTGATCTATCTGCAAGTTTGTTTTGGTTACATATCGACGGTTATGTGCGAACTACTGCTATCTACATTTTGCGATTTTGGGATTTTAATGTAGATCTACTTAACTGTTGGTGCTTCACACTTTAGCAAAAACAGACATTCGATTGACTGCTATTTACGAAGATATTTAGATATACCAATAACTGCTAAATTAAAGCCCAGAAGAAAATGCTTAAAATTACTGGCAATAACTACCAACTTCCATAATGGAAACAAATGCTATCTAAATTTGCGTAACATATTCTGCCATTAACTGCTATCTACATTAAAACGCGTGTTTACTGTAGTACGATTCGGTCCCGTCTGAGGAATTGGACTTGGACGGAGCGAGCAAGCAGTTTGAAGTTGCAGCGAGCAGCGAGCGTGCACCCCCCGCCCCGCGCTTTCTTTCGTCATCATAGCGGACGAGTTCCGACTTGTCATTTCGCCGGTTTTGGTTACGGAAACAATTTCTTTATCTTACAATAATTAAAGAAATACTGGATTGTGATAGTTTTTTGTGTAAAGCGTCTTGTTAGCGCGAGGCCCCATTAGTGCGTTGCGCTGCGTTGCGTCGCGTCATCGCAACGGAACAACGCATTGTATGCCACACCTGTGTTGCGTTGACGCTGCGACAACGCAACGCAAGAGGGTATGTACGCCGTCGCAGCTGCGTCTCAGTTCAGCCTTCGCAATGGATCACTGTCCGTCGTCGCAGCGGAGCTCCGACAACGCAGCGCTTCACCCTCCCTCCCGCTTCGTCTCTTGTCCGTCGATCCGTTGCAACGTCGCGCGCGTCGACGCAACGGTCTAATGGGGCATGTCATTTAAAATATATGGAAAACGACGCAGCGTCGTCGCTGCGACGACGCAACGGAACGCAACGCACTAATGGGGCATCACCCTTACAGTATAATACATCTTAATAAAGGTAAGTAATTCTCTATGAATTGTTCATAAGTTGTTTATTGTTTGCGTAAGGTTAGTAGGTACCTAAAGTTTTAACTGCTGTTTTTGGTAATTTTTGAGTGTATTTCAAAACAATGATGAAAACAACACTGTTTTAATACTAGTTTATTATGTTTTAAGGAACCTAATTTTTAAATATTATGTTAGATTTTTTTTCTTAAATACAAAACATTTTGGACTAAATTGCTTTGTTGGTCCCACCCAATGACGTATTATTTTATACATCATTGGTCCCACCACCCAATTAGTGACTACTGTATTGGGTTTATGTTGATTAATACATTTAAATTAGTAATACCTATACGTATTTTATTGATTTTATATCCCATTTCTATTATTTAAGCATTTGCTAACTACACAATTTATGAGTTAATTATAACCCACGGTAAAACAACAACTGCCATCTACAGAAAATACGATAATCCGTTATTATTAATCAAAATTATTATTATCATGAATAATGTATTCCATGTTAGAAAAAGATAACATAAGATTTTTTTTTTAATCTCTAAAACTAAATAAATAAAACGTTTTTTTGCTCTCCTGTAAAGTTGATGTTTTGTAGTTGGCAGTAGTTCGCACATAACCGTCGATATACTATGCGGCTTTCGCCTTTCGCGCTGGGCGGGGAGGGCGACGCGCGACGCGACGATGATTGCTTCGACCAAGGATGCTTGCACTTGCACTAGGCGTATTCAAATATGTCATGTATTCTATTGTTATGAGAATAGAGTGCACCTATTTGTTTTTGAATTTAGCAAACATTTGTAGAAACTATCAATTTTATACCGTTTCGTATATTTCGTATTTTTATGGTTTCGTAAATAAAATAAATATAAATTTCAAAGAGTAATACAATACCGTAATCATCCCTGTACCACAGTCCTGTACTTACCCAAACATTCCATCATTTTTTCTAGTTATTCGCCTTTTTCTTGTAAATGACTTTCGCAACATTTTATTTTTATTGGCCATTATTTACACGGATATTCAATAGGTGCCTATAAATTTCGTAATCACTTTAAATACAGCCAAAATTAGGGTCAGAGTGTCGCCTTAGTAGTCCGCTACAGAACTTTAGTTCTCTTCACACAATATTTTCAGTCTTTTATCAATAAATCACTCGTAAACTACGAATATCAAATTGCAATACAGAGCGTCCGGTAGCGACCGTGCATGTCGAGCGCAGCCCGACGACTAAAGTATGACCGCGTATTCTATTGTCACCATTACAGAGCGCTAGATAAGGTTGAAAATTGAAAATAATTTTGTGTTGACGATGTTAGTAAGCTGCGAATGGGCATTTATTTTACGGGTTTTCTTTAGATTATTCAGAATATACACATTAAATTAAATAATTGTCTGGTTAAAGTTTTAAAGAAATACAAATTCTATTAAATACTTAAAAAAAAGAATGTTGTTATCGCTGATAATTCAGAGATATTCGACGCCAATGTTTATTTTTGTGAAGCAACTTCCAAATTTTTTATTGGGAATACCAAACTATTTTTTAATTTTCTATTCGGTTAAAATTTTTCTTTAATCCTTTCTCTGTCTACTGTATTTTTTGCGTCGGATATTTTCATTGCGTTACGTTACGTCATACTCGACTATCCAAGAAACCAATTTTTGTGAATATTGAGGTAATACCGCGCCTTAACGTAAAAATACGGCCGTTTCTGCTTTAGGCCGCAAAAAACGTACATTTCGCCACTCTAAAGGGAATCAAAATTTATAGGGTACAATTTGGCAAGAAGCAAGATCACGTAGCACAAGTAAAGGAAAAAAATCGAAAACCGTAAATTTGTAGATACATGAAAAAAAACCCGTGGGCCGTGATAAACTATTTACATACCTACAAATTTGTACGGAACCCTCTCGGTGCGCTAGTCCGACTCGCACTTGTTTGACAGATGGAACTAGTGATTGCAGCAACGTAATTTGGATTATTTACACTTTAATTTGTACCTATGTAGTATCGATTATCGATTTATTGCTGTCGAATAAAAAATGGTGCGGTTTCTATGCCTGTGCTTATTATTATTATTAAGTACAATATTTATTTGGTTGTTTAATTTTCGATGTATGTACAAAACCCGCACTATACCTAAATCCAATGGATTCTTATCAAAATATATACATATGTTTTAGAATTGTTTAACATTTGTATATTTTATTGATATTATTATGTTTTATTGAGATTGAGTAGATGCAAAGTTTTTCTATATTGATTTACTTATAAATAGCATTATAACACCGTACGAAATTAAGTTGTCACAAAAAAAAAAAATGTTATGCATGTATAGTTACATTCTATCGTAATAAGTAATGGGATCGAATGTGTTCGCTTCAAACAAATGAATAAATTCGTAAATTAATTAAATAACCACTACTGAATGATAACACCTAAACGGCGCACGCGTTTAATTTTTATTAATTTTAGTATACAAGGTTTGTACACATTGAAATAAAGTCAAATATAAGTATTGGCAGACACACTGCATATTATGCTGTTAGAAGTGGTTATTTAATTAATTTACGACTTATTTTCTACGTCAATAAGGTTGATATTTCTTGTCTCGGATGCGTTTTCGCTTTGCCTTGTGGCCCTACCTACTGCAGTCCCATCTAACCAATCCGTCTTTACCTCTGAGTGTTCTGCGATAGTCATCACGAATATTCTTCCTATCTAATTTGTGCAGTATGTTGCTGATGGAGCGCCTGATGCTGGCGTCGGACGCCTTCAGCGCGGACATCTGCGGCGCGTGCGGGCGCCTGGCCTCCCGCGCGTGGTGCCACGCTTGCCACTCGTCCGCCGCCGTCTCCAGTGTCGACATGCCTTACGCATGCAAGCTGCTCTTCCAAGAACTGGCCTCCATGAACATAGTCCCCAAACTCACTCTTAAGAAATATTGTTAGCCTTAAACAACGTTATAGACGTGCGACTGTTGTGTTTTTGTATTCCGTAAGGATGTTGTCTTAAGTGCTGCTTTAATAAATTCTTTACATTACTTTCATTATTCGGTGTCTCATTGCCAGTAGGAACTTAGCTCTTGTACAGTCAATTAATTGTTTTTCCAAATTGACACGGTACGTCAATTTGCCGCAGTCAAAAAATTACAATTATGATTTGAATAAACGGACAATCTAAGTTGGCACAGTCAGCTCCAAAAAGATGTATACAGGGCCAAGGAACCATTTAATGGTCCCTACAACCATTGTTCTTTAACATTAACATTGTATCCACCATACAGATACAAAACATAGTATACAATTTATTTTACCAAAACAAAGTATAAACGTTTGGTCTAAAAACATCTATACACCCTAGACCCTGGAAAACACAATTTTGCAGAAACAAGGGTTTCTGCAAACTAGCTGTATTTATGTTTGCATATTTTGATATGTGAATCTGCAGCCAAACACGCCTTGTGGCTTCGTCGCTACGCCAGTATAGTTTAAAGAAGACTCCGTCCGTCTCAACACGAAAACGAGTTCTAACCCAACCTTCGCACCACTATTCCGGCGTACGTCCGAGAAACTGTCCTTAGAACCGAGTCGTAAATTGTCATTCTTATATCAAGAACTTTATGCCTGTGGGAATAAAGTTCAAAATACATATATAAACTGGTCTGATAGTTAGAACTTGTTTTGTAAATTCTAGCTCACATTACAGCTGCAACCTGCAACGGGCCAAAGCGCATCGCTTTTTCATACAAAAAAAGTGCGGTGCGGCCTGCCGGTAGAGTGCGTTGGTTCTTAGAAAATAAATGAAAGTGATGAAGGGGGATTTTGCAAGTGCGGTTTACATATCAATGTGTTTTTGTTCTTTTGCTTTCCTGTAGAGCAGTTCTTACATATTTTAAATATTGTCAATCAATGGAAAAATACTGGTTTTTATCTTCACAATAAAACACAAAATTCATAAGAAAATATTTTATTCGATATACGAATAGTTTTATAAAATTGAATGATCATGATTTAAATTAATCCTAACATTTTAGATGTAGCTTTTATGAAAACAAACATTACCCATATGATTACTAACACAAACACATAAAAGAAACCACTGAAAGAAAACATCTTGATCATAATATAGCCGAGAGTGACCCATGTGACAAAGGCGTGGGAGCCCAGCCGGCGGAGGGAAAGACGCGGGGGGAGCTCCTCACTCACAATATTCTGATGATTTGTTACATCCTTCACATAAGTATGAATCGTGCAAGGCGATTGTAGTACTTCACGAGCAACGAATCCGCACAAGTCATTTCTATTCCAATAACTAGTAAACTGGCCTCCATACTGTAAATAGAAAAATCATAATTATTGTTAGGTACTGTCTAATTTTAGTACGGTCATCAACCAAAAAAGACATCAGACAGTACCAAGTACCTACTTATAATTTCGTTTTAAAACATACCATTTCATTTAATCTTGAAGCTATTTGGTACAACATCCTCACTAATATCGTGCTCTCATATGTCGTTATTGGCATCAGATCGGGGTCACCCATATAGTGTACTTTAGTAGAATTGCTGCGGAGCTGTAAACATTAAAAAAAATTGGTTATCTATTATTTATCGAAACTTATTACATCGAATTTCATTCGCTTTGTGCGAATTAAATTCGATGTAATATCGAATTTCATTCGCACAAAACGAATGAAATTCGCGTCGCTGCTGCAGAGGGTTCGGGGCAGCTGGAACAGTCTCCTGAATGTCATTGCAGGGAAATTTGATTGCCCGCTCGTCCATTATTTGTCCAACCTGCATGTGTACTAACAGTTTTTTTTTTATGTTTTACTAACAAATTATGGATTTAAATTCTGAAATAAAATGATTATTATAAAACTATTTCACAAATATTTGTGAAATAGTTTTGTGCGAATGAAAAATTATGAATTAAAAATAATGGAATCATATATGCGTAACAATATCGTTACGCATATATGATTCACTAATTTTTAATTAATTATTTAGATAACGGACTCAGCTCTCTTCGCTATGACAGGGGAAAAATTGCATTCAATTCCCATTCTGGACGCCTGAAGGACATCGCCGTCGAGGTAGATCACAAGTCCACGACGAAGGTGGTGTGACGATTTAACGAGGTTTGCAGGGCCAACATGGCCAGAGATCGCTCAAGACGTTTGAAAAGGAATGAGGTTTGGAAGGAAAAAGAGGAGGCCTTTGTCCAACAGTGGGACACAATATAGGCTAACGATAAAACATTATTAATGGAACGTGTTGTCGTTGAAACTAGTTTCTATGAACAGAGAAACGCGTCAACGGCGCGTTTCAAAAACGTGGTGTGCACAGGCCCTAAGAGTTACGGGACAGACAACTTCGCTGAAACGTTACTTTGACGTAAAATAATTCGATAAGTTAATTATCGAGGAAATGAACCTATATACGAATTATAATGCGATGTAACTATTAATTTCAGAGATTTTTTACAACGAAATGATGCACTTATTACTTCTCGAAAAAAATACATATTCCAAAAGCATAATCTAATGGTCTTGTAAATAATAAATGTTTCTTTTTTTAACCTTGTTGGTAATGGAAAGTGGAAAACTTGTGGTGTTGACAAAGGAAGAATGTTCCAGAGAATTGTCTTCTATGATTGGTTCCGGTGGAAGCATCGCATCCTCGTTCAACTGAAAAATAAGAAGTAAAAAAATAGTTGAATTATAGCATGCTAATTATATTGTAATTCACACACATACCATTGGTTCAATTCTATTAAGGCATAACAATATAATGCTACGATTACTTCCTAAAACAAAAATCATTAAGCTTTCATAAAATATGAAAATGCACTTGTATTACCCCAAATATATGAGAAAAGTGATGAAAGCTGGTAGTTAAATAATTTGGCACTCTCTTGGACTCTTCCAATAAAGCTACTTCCTCATCCTGATCTTCTATCATCAGAAAGACTTTAATTGCTCCCCATATGCCTGAAAAATTAATATTTATAACTTTATGTCTCCTGTTCATCATCATATTCATCCCGAAAATGAAAGTATTTTCCGTTCCAACACAAAACCACAGGACAAAACACAAAACTACCTTTTTGTCGTAGATGTAATATCTTATTAAACTCTTCAATATTATTTTCTGCTGTTATTTTTGCAGTTACGATTCTCTTCACTAACTGAGACGCAAATGATCGCATGTTATCGCTCCAAATCGGTTGATATTCGAAATTAGCTGACAGATTCAATTCTGATATAGATTGTTTAGCTATTGTCACCCATTTATGTAAAGATACGCCATTATATGTATAACTGTAACAAAATGTATTATTTCATTAGACACATTCACATAACGAATTCTTAAATCATTAGAATAATGTAGGAACGAAATTACCTTTGTTCAATACCAGAATTGTTATAGCTGGTATCTGGACTTGGATTTAATCCTAAACCACTGTCAGTAATTGCTTGTTCTAAATTCCATAAAATAGGACATAGATGCTGCTGTGAAAATACCTGAAAAATTACGACAAATTAATATCACCTTCAGATAAGACCTCCTTAATAATTGGCTCTATTTAGCAAAAGACACATACCTTGCCTAATCTGAACAGCATTACAGCATTCTTGTAGGCACTCAGGTCTAGCCTCATAAATCTAGGCAGTACAAGTTGGAAGATACAAGTGTATGATGGAAAGTTTTCAGCAATGAACTGGGTAAAACTTGCATCTAGTGTGTTCGTGAATTGTTCTTCTTGGTTATTGTTGGACATAGGAAACCTGGAAGAAATAAAATACATTATTTTTGGTATTGGTCTTTTGATCACCATATTACTTATGACTTGATATAGGATACACTACTGTGAAACTGTCGCAAATTGTTATTGAGTTTTTAATTTGGCTCTGGATTTGTGCCCCGTTGATAGCAAAAGGCTCACCCCTATTCGAAACTTAAAAACAATTTTTCTGTGATATTATGTGATACTTTTGATTTAAGAAATAACAAAATAATTTAACAACTAGCTTACCAGAAAGACATTGTCCTGCCTAAACAAATAGTTCATACGCAAATCCCAAATAAAAAGCTCTTTCAGCATTTCTGAATTTTCTGGGTCAGTTAAAAAAAAAACGAATTGGTCATGCCATTCTCAAGTGATGGCAAGAGTTAACTTGAGATTTCGCTCGCTCGGATAACGTAAGCACGCAACACTGGGGCGTCGATGGCGAGAGCGGCAACAGGGTGGCGATTGGAAGGGGCCGTTTGGGTCTCTAGTTAACTCTTGAGGGTTGTACCAACAAACAGCATTAAATATTTATTTAAATAGGTATAATCTCACCTGTCTTGTGAAATATTGTTGTTTACATATCTCCAAGGCTGTATTAGACTCAACCATAGTTCCATGACGAGTCTAAACGATGCATCTAGTGGCCAAGTCGTAACCAAATGTTTGATATAATGGTAGGCGCGAACACACATTATCTGTCGAGCATATTTTCTAAGTGCTGATGATCGAACGGCAGGGTCGGACATATGTTTGGCTGAGAAGGAATGCAAATGTTTGACAAGAACTCGCACTGTTCTTACACGCTCTGGACTCGAAGATATAGTCGAGTAATTCCTTTGGAACATCTGTATTAAATAAAAACAATTATATCAGTTAAAATTAAGAATAAATGCAGCTGATAACCACAATTTGATCAAAGTAGGTAAGTGTTGCAAGAACAGTTAGCATGGCAGGGTTCTTTTTGAGAATGAACAACCATAAGCAAGTATCCTCATGCCCTGTGTAGTTTGAAAGTGCCTGTGTTAATGTGTGGAGTCCTCAAACAGTTTATTAGTGGATTCATGCAGCAGATGAACCATCCGCATGGCATTGCTCTTACCTCAACATTTCTGGCACTGAATTGCTCTACACTCATCCAAATATCAATGAACGCTTGTAGCACTGTTTCAGAGCGCCACACCTCATTACGTGACTGATTTTGTGATGTTGTATGTTGATTGCTCATGCTGGAGCCAGATAGGTCCGGTATTAGCAGCAGAGATGGAGAATACAAGGGCCTGGAAAATAAATGTAACACCTATTAATGATTGTAAAAAAAGTAACCTTGATACATTTTGATATGAGAAATCACGTTTTATTGTTTTCTGAATGTAAGTATTTAAACTTCTGTAGTTAATAGCACAACAGTGAATTCACGGTCTGGTGCCAACAAATATCTTATGTGCGTTTAAATACAGAAAATAAATTAGAATATTACCTATTAGCTGTTTGTAAAGGTGCAGCCATGGGCACTTTTCCAGTGTAGTTGGGTATGTGTGGCAACACAGATATGTTTGGATCTGCAGGCAGGAAGTGCATGAGATAATCACATGCTAGAGCGAAGTAAGCACTGCTCCAGTTCTCCCAAGAACTTGTTTGATGGCTGTTGCTCACAAGATGCAGGGCAAAATTGATGATGTAGTAATCAAATGGATCTGATTAAACATTATGTAAGAAAATATATGTGATTTGTGCAGATTGCTTGGAATTATGTACTCAGGGTTAAAAAAAGTTGTGCAAGGGTCAATGAGAACTTTCACTTTCCTCTCAGTATTTCACTTATCTACAGACAACTATGGGCTCATGTCAAGAGAATATCAATACTATGAAACAATTCTGATCTATTGACTAAGGCAAAATTTCCTCCCATACAATTATTATAACATGAAATGTAGTGGAATCTATTGAGCTGGATGCACATGCAACCCTGCTTGAATTCTGTGTAAAACTCTTTTAAAGGATACTGAGTGCTAGAGCCACCACATTAAGAGTTTGCGGGTCCGTAACAAGCATATCAGAGTAAAACTGTGGACATCTTCCTCTTTCCAAAGTCATCTGTAAGTCCAGCTGAAATGAAATAGCATTACAATAAATAAGTTTTATTAGTGTAGCCAACAAAAGAGATCAGTATCCAGCTAGTTAACTATTAAATACTTTAATAAATAATTTAAGTTGTGCATGTCTTGAAACTATTCTAGAGCCCTAACAAGCATTTTAATGCATCTTAAATAAATCTTTAAGTTTAACCATGGTTTTAAATGCGTTTATGTCATGTTATGTGAGTAACAGTAGTGAAAGTATCAGTTTTCATTAGGGAAACTGGTTCAAACATTCACTACTGGTGTATCATAGATAGAGAATGAGCAGAAACAAGTCAATGAGAGCTAAGCACATTTATTGGATCCAGTAGTAAGAGTAAACCAGATAGAAACATAATTTCTCTATCTTTTTCTTATGCGGCAACTTTTTGGTTGGCACGAGTTGTCAGCCATCAACCAAGGCCTAATAAAATGCCGGTCAGAATTTCTTTGGAAAGTACTACCCAACTACATTCTAAACTACCAGTTTACAGGTGACTATCACAGATTATTGCTATCTCTTAGTGCATATGCTGACAGCTCATCTTTACCATACTCTATGTACTGGTTAATCTACATTGTAGACTCTACAACATTGCAAAGTATTAAAAATAAATAAATTAATAAAGTGTATGACTTTAAAAAAAATTAGAACATTATAAAATATAAGATATGAGGCAGGTACCTCATACATTTTACAATAATTAATAATGTATTATTAACCTATCAAATGATCAAGCTAGTAGAAAATGTTTGCATGTAAGTGCTCAACAGTTTTTACAATCACATTTATTGTTGTTTGGAATGTATTCTTGGTATAAAAAAAAGAGATTTCAGGGGCTTGTGACTAAATGACAACAGCCACATAGTGTAATTGAAGGTAAATGCTTATACCACCATAAGGTTAAATGGATACTTACAGGTAAGGCATTTAGAGGTAGGTTATATTTTAACTGTGGGTCAGATAAAAGTTTATAACATAGCCGAAACATTGGTCCTAATGGTTCAAAGAAACCAATCAAAGCTTCAAATGCTTGCTTTTTGTTATCACCAGTAACTGTCCGCAATCCCCAGCCATTGTTGAAAGTATTTGAGAATATGTTACTTATCAACTGAGGAAACAAAGTTTGAAGATCTTTGTTTGGAGTAGACTGGTCTATAATTCGTGTCAATTCGTCTACTTTTTCTTGAAGCGGTAAATTAAGACTTGTGTAAAACTGGCTCTGAAACAAAAATATTAATTTATACAAAGTTAATCAAGATACATGGAACAAAATGTAATAATGCGAATTATATAAATAACTAAAATACCATGATATCGTGAGCCATTTCTGTAGTTTTTTGTGGAGCTTGTGTCAAAATAGGTTTTAAGTTGTTTATTCCAAATATTCAACCAATAAACTACATGCAAAGCCAAATCCTGCAAAAATAGAAATTGTTTTTCGACGCAGCTAAACTCTCACTAATTCACTACGTATTGCATACACTTTTTTACCTAAGCTGACAGCAGGGCTATCTTAATCTTAACACAATTTTAATAAGTTGAATAATTAGTGAAAACGACATTTTATTTATATAAAACGAGGCCGGTGAGTAGCGGTAGCGGCGGATGAAATTGATTGACGTTATTGATTGAGATTTGAGAGTTGAATTGACTGACACTGTTGACACTGACAGGTCTTTTTTTTTTTTTTTTTTTTATAGTTTTATGGCCTGGTTGCTAAGACCTTTTAGCCACGTCTTTGTTTCATTTTATTTATATTTGTTCAAAAGTGTTTCTGATATATCTGAATATTGATTGATATGAAGTCTTATTTTTTAATAAATCAATCAAGCGGCGGGAGGTATTATTTGAGAACACAACACTTCGGTTTAAAGAACTTTATTTCTCATTAAGACAATCGTCACTTACATGAGAACAATAAATCTTATTACTAATTATATTATATCAGTGCGGGTAGAAGAAAACAAAACAAAATATAAAAAAAAATAAAAAGAAGGGTCATTGAAAACAAAATTGGAAGCGAGTTCACTGCATTTCTAAGATAAGGCGGTGGCACAAGTTAAAAGATGTTGCTGTTTTAGACACAAATATGCACAACACAATTAATATAGTGTTTCGTCGCTGTAAATAAAAGTTAATAATTTAGTTTTAAATATGTTCAGTGAAGTCGCTTCTTTTACATCCTTTGGAAGTTTATTATAGAGCTGTGCTCCCCCATAGGTTAAGTTATTTTTGCCGTAGTTAGTTCTTACTCTAGACAATACCAGGTGACAGGCTCGACGGGATGAGTATTTGCTTCTCTCACCTTCTGTTGTAAATGTAATGCGTGAATGAATCAGTTTGTGAATAATTTTATATATAAGTATGCATGTGTTGTATATATAAAGTTGTTTGATGTTTAATAGCTTGGTCTCTTTGTAAATAGTTTTTGACGGTGTTAAGAAGTCATAATTGTGTAATATTTTGATTATTTTATTTTGTAGAATTTGGATTGGTTTTAGACTAGTTTTAGATGAGTTACCCCATATTTCGATGAGATATAATAAATGAGGCTTAACAAGGGAGTTGTATATTAATAGCCGAGCTTTTTTTGGAATACATCTAACAATTTTATGCAGTGAGCCCACCAATGATGAGAGTTTATTTTTAATGCGTTGGAGGTGTGCCTTCCCTTCCATGTCAAATTGCTGTCAAGAGTTAGTCCGAGGTATTTTTCTTGATCAGTCCTTTTTAGTACTTCTCCGTTAATGCTTAGACACTTTCACTTTCACTATAGATTTCACTTAATTCACTTGCAAGAATCAGTCTGTGTAACATATGATTTTGACAGTTAAAAAGTATGTGATCAATATCACCAACACTTAAACCGCAACTTGTACATTTATCGTCTTGAACAATACCCAATCTTGCTAAATGAGCAGGTGTTTTAGAATGTCCAAAACGGAGTCTATTCATCGTCGTTATGAAATGACGACTAGCAGCTCTCAACTTAGAATACCACGGCTTAGAAGGTATCTCCTCCTGAACACTTCCATACCATCTTCCTTTAGTTTCTTTATCTTTCTCCCAAAAACTATCCCATAAAGCATTTATATCTATTCTTATTTCAGAATAACAATCAGTAAATGGTATTTGCGACGTCAACCTAACATCTAACGAATTAATCCCTTCACATGCAGTCCTGTCAGCTATTTCATTACCAGTTATACCTTTATGTGAAGGAATCCACATAAAGAAGACTTCAAGTCCCTTTTGAAGGTAATGATATATTAATTGTCTAATATTATATAAAATATAGTTATTTTTAAAATGAACATAATAACTTTCAAGACTATGAATTAAGCTAAGTGAATCTGTTAAAATTAAAAAATATTTATAGCTATTTACATTATCAATACGCCTAAGAGCTTCAAAGACTGCATATGCCTCTGCAGTGAATATGCTACAAATATTTTCAAGAACAAAGCTCTGAGCAAATCTTATCTGGGGATCATAAACTGCACTTCTAACATGAGAATTTCCCTTGCTACCATCAGTGTAAAATTTGTAATAACATTTACTAGTATCTAAATAAGCTTGTAAGTCTTGATTGTTAGATATTTTTGTTTTAATAATCTTAACTTTGTTTATTAAAACCTTATAAGGCATTGCATAAAAGGGCCATAAATGATTTTTTTGAACATTTTTATATTTATTTTGCAGGTGTAGGAGAATATGTGGCAGTTTGGGAAATTTATGATTTAATAAATCATTGCCTGATGTCAATGGAGATAGTGGGACTATGCGTGGATCAGGTATGATTTTGTTTATTATCTGCTGATTGTTTGAAGATAGTAATTTAATACAATATCTTTCTGTTAGAAGCAGTCGCCTAAGTGAAAGAGGCATTATTACAGTTTCCACCTCCATAGCTCTTATAGGGGTAGAACATATAGCACCAGTTATGAGTCTCAAAGCCTTGTTCTGCACTATATCTAACTTATTTACATGCTTACTATCTAAATATGCTAAACAACTATAATCAAAGTGACTTCTTACAATAGCTTTGTATAAAACAGAAAGAGTCAAAGGGTCTGCACCCCATGACACTCCAGCTAAACATTTAATAATATTTAAACCTTTCAAAGCATTACCTAATATATAGTTAATGTGTGATTCAAATGATAATTTTTTATCAATAATGACTCCTAGAAATTTATGTTGATTAACTTCAGGGATTGATTGATTATTAAATACTACTTCTGAATTAGGCAAATCTTTGCTAAATATCATAACACTGCTCTTACTTGGGTTAATTTTTAGTTTAAGTTTGTCATTATAATAAATTTGCAAATCTTGTAAAGCTAAATTAACATTCTCAATTGCAGAGTCAACATTGTAATTTACACTATACAACACCAAGTCATCAGCAAACTGTAAAATATTTACATTATTATTATTTACATATTTACAGATCTCAGAAGTGTACAGGTTATATAGCAGAGGAGATAAAGTTGCTCCTTGCATTGTACCTTTTGATACAGTTCTAGGTCCATGTAAAATATTATTGAATTTAACATAAAGTGTTCTATTAGTTAAAAATTCATGAATCCATTTACATAATAAACCAGGAATACCCATTCCGGATAATACATGTACAAGAATGTCTGGTTGAACATTGTCAAATGCACCTTGAACATCTAGAAAGACACATGCAACACTCATATCGTATTCTTTTGCATTTTTCAGATCTGAAATGAGTGAAGTGAAGCTGTCTGCACAACTACGACCTCGTCTGAAGCCATATTGAATATTAGGAATCACATTATTTGACTCCACATAGTGATCTAGACGAAGTTTAATCATATTTTCAAAAATTTTTCCTAAACATGATGATAAAGAGATAGGTCTATAAGAGTCTGGACTATCGGGAGGCTTTTTAAATTTAAGGATAGGAATAACACATTGTGTTTTCCAAGACTGAGGTATTATTTGCTTAAGCCAAAGTGCATTAAGTATCTTTAAAAAGAAAAGTTGACCTTCAATATTTAATTTTTTAATTAATATGTAAGGATAGTCATCCAAGCCCGGTGTCGTATTCTTTCGAGATTGCAGGCTTATTAAAAATTCAGTCCTTGAAAAGGGTTCTAATAAATATTTGGAGCTATCAACATTATTATGAAGATTGAAAAAATCATTTAAATTATCAAAACTTTTATGAGAATTTTCTGACAATTTGTTTAAAAATCCTCCAATAAATTCATCACAATAAGATTTGTTACTAGTTTTTATTCTTTTAAACCTTTTAATATTGTTCCAAATTATTGTAATAGGAGTAGTTCTGTTAAAACTATCACACAGTTTTTTCCAACCATTTTTCCTCTCTTCTGCAATTGTTCGTTTTTTAATTGCATCTAGTTTTTTGTATGAGATAAAAGTACTAATACTAGGATTTGTTCTGTAATATTTTAAGGCCTCTTGAGACTTAGTAACACTCTCTTTGATTTTATCATTCCACCAGGGAGCTGGCAGTTTACATCTATACTCTGAAGTTTTAGTAAATTTTGGAATGCATTCTAATTTAAGCATATCAAGTGTTGTGCAAAAGTAATCATATGATATTAAAGGATTATTATGATCAATTTCAACATTATTATAAATTGTTTTAGAGAGCTCGTTATACTTGTCCCAATCAGCTTTATTGTACAGAAATCTATTTACAGGAGGATTAATGTTGTAACGATCTGCATAAATTGTAATTTCTGTAATAGTTGGAAAATGATAACTTCCCATATTGTCATCATGAACAGACCATTTACATAAAGGCGTAATACTTGGACTAGTTAAACTAACATCTATAGCTGATGGATTTCGATTTGGATAATGTATGGTAGTGTAATCACCTTCATTTAGTATACATAAATCTAAATCATCTATAATTTTATATAATTGTTGGCCACGGCTTTTGGTTGATAAACAACCAAAAGCAATGTGATGGGCATTAAAGTCTCCAGCCACGAAAATAGGTTTCGGTAGATCTTTAATTATATTACATAAAATATCACTTCTCAAGGGACCCGATGGAGGGCAGTACACACATAGAATAGTCAATTGACCACAAGAAGTAAATAGTGATAGAGCTAACATCTGAAACATTGTAGCAGAGGTGGGATATATTCAAAAACTCTGTACGAAAAAAGATCATACTGTACATTGTCTGGAAGAGAACTAGCTAAAAAAGTTATACTAACAGTTTGGAGAGGCACCCTCTCCTGGCCAACTTTTTTAGTAAACCTACGTACAGATATAATATCATATTTAGAAGACAGTTTAGAATACAATACTTTATTTGAAATATTTGTCGGAACAAATCTAATAATCAGTATCGAGGCGGCGCACAGTGGTCCGGGTTTTCAAAAAGGCGGACATAGGATCGAAAATGCATATTTAACGTAACAAAAAATAGTTTCGTATAGGAAATTTAACGCTGATTAATACTTATTACTACAACTTTTCAAAAAAACAGCTCCTTCACGTCAAAAAAAAATATTGAAAATAAAAATGTATGGGAGAAAATCTATTTTATTTTTTTTCTCCGTTCAGTATCAAAGTGTAGCAAGCAAACCTTATATTCTGGTAAGTACCTATTGTTCTTAATACGACAACATATAAATTGCTTGCGTATCCCTGCGGCCTTGACGCCTACGATGCTTCAAAGTTTAAAATTTCAATTGGGATTTTTTTAAATTATTATCGAGGTTTTCAATTAAGCTGAATTCAAAATATAATTTTTTAATTATATAAGAATTAAAACATACGCATTCAAGCATTTGGCAAGTATTTGTTTATTTTATTTTAATAAAAAGTACTAATAAAAGTCTTCAACTTTAGTTATGTAATAAAGGACACGTGCTGATTCGTAGCCTATTTGTAACTGACTGAAACGACTCCTGTGGTAAAAGAATCATTTACCCCCACCACCGGAGATTTCGACGACGCTGATTGGCTGTTGAAGATGTGGTACTAATTTCGTCAGTCACTACTTGCGAGCGTGTGTTTGTTATTAATATCTGTGCATGAAACAATTAAAGGCACTTGTTTCTCAACCCTTGAGGAAGCAACATCAATTATCCGTGCTGTGTGAAAGTTTAGTGAGTTTCGTTATGGCTGCATTTGTTACAAACTTGGACATTTTTATGTTCCTCCGTGTTGAAGGAGACATGAAAAATTGGGCACGACTCTATGAAGCTATTATTCTACATATCCCAGTTGAAACATGTTCGGAAGATTTAGAAATAATCAAGACCTTTTTGAAGAACTACATGAGTAATATCAATCGCAGATGGGCAAGTGCTTCTAGAAATCAGAAGACTTTCATGAATAGACATGCTGCGTGGTTAGAATCAAATATTAGTTGGCCAATTTGCACTACTGTTAATTTATCCGAGATTTTTCAAGCCCAAGATGAAGTTATCGAAAACATATCGTCAGACAATACTTCAGTTGACATCGATACTACAGCAGCTGTGATTCCGTCGACATCAAGTACAGCAACTGTGGGCACATCTACCGAAGTTCAGATTAGGAAGCCTTTTGTTGACCTCAGCAACAAACAGAAGAAAAGACGTTCAGAGTCTCTTTTGGACTATTCGCCGGAAGAACTTACTTTTGCATTAGTCGAAAGACTTAGGATAGACAAGAAGAATGACTTAGCTTGTGTTATTGATCATATAACGAAGAACCCTGATAGTGTTACTATTGTTCAAGCCACATTGTTTAAGAAAAATAGGAAAAAATCTTTAGATGAAGATCATGCTCTTGGTCTTTATACATCATTGAACCTGTCAAAATGGAAATACTTGTGTTTAAGGAAAGCGCTGTTAGATTGTGAAGTTCCAGTGTTACCATCGTATCACAAACTCCTTGAAGCTAAAAAGAGATGCTATCCACATGATTTAGAAATTACCGAGAGAGGAGCCAGAGTGAAGCTTCAAGCCCTATTGGATCTGACAGTCCAGAAGATTCTTCAAATTACCGGTACCCAGATTGATTCGTCAACTGAAGGATTGAAGTTAATTAGTAAATGGGGTTTCGATGGAGCTTCTTCACAAAGCACCTACAAGCAAAGGAGTGAAGATGTAGACTTCAGTGATTCATCGGTTTTCATGTCAAGTCTTGTCCCTCTTAAATTAGTTTCTAATAATAGCACCATATGGGAAAACCCAACACCTTCGTCAACACATTATTGCAGGCCCATTAAGTTCGAGTTTTGTAAAGAGACAGCAGAATACATCAAGCAAGAAGAAGCTGCATTGAAGGAAGAAATAAAGAACATCAATTCTACAAAATGGGTCGGGCTAGAGATTAGTCACGAGCTTCATATGACAATGATCGACGGAAAAGTGGCCACTATTATAACGGATACTTCGTCTGCATCTGCCTGCAATATTTGCCTTGCTAAGCCGACTGAGATGAACAAACTGTCAGAAGTATTTTCAAGACCTGTTCGAGAAGATGTTTATAAATATGGACTTTCTACTCTTCATATGTGGATTCGTTGTATGGAGTGTATTCTACACATATCTTACAACATGGACTTTGAGATGTGGACTGCACGAGGTGCTAACAAGCAACTAAAAGCTGCGAAGAAACATTTTACACAAGAAGAATTCAAACAGCAAATGGGAATACTTGTGGATTTTGTGAAGCAAGGCTTTGGAACCACAAACGACGGAAACACAGCCAGAAGGTTTTTTAGAGATTATGAGAAATCTGCCGAAATAACCAATATTGACAAAGGCCTACTGAAGCATTTTACGGTTATTCTTCAAACGATTTCATCGGGATGTGCCATAGATATAGAAAAATTCAGGACTTATTGCAGAGAAACAGCTGAGATCTTTGTTCATCTATACCCATGGTTTTATATGCCCGCAAGTGTGCACAAGCTACTCATACACGGTGCAGACATTTGTCATCACTTTGGCCTCCTACCAATTGGCATTCTTTCCGAAGAAGCGGGAGAAGCAAGAAATAAAGAATTTCGAAGAGTTCGTGAATATCACACAAGAAAATTTAACAGGATGAAGACCAACGAGGACTTGCTCCATAATTTTTTAATTAGTTCAGACCCATATTTATCCCATATTCGACCAAAATACAGCAACTCAAAGCAATTCGATTTTTTTCCAGATGTTAAAGAGCTTTTGTTGTTGCCTGAGGTAGTAACAGAAGAAACTGAAAATATGGATCTACAGGAGTTGCAGCCTGAAGATGATCCATTAATGTAAACGTGACAGATTTAGTGATTTTGTTATTGTTAGAATTGAGTTTGTTAGTAGTAGTAGTAGTTGAGTTGTAGTCCTTTTCAGGACCACTTAAAATAGTCCTTTTCAGGACTTCAGAAAAAGCCCTTTTAAGGGCTACATCTATTTCTAATTGTTTCTTTTAAGATGAGTCACGTTAGTAGTAAAACCAACAATATCAACCATGATTTATCAATAGGAAATATCAACAGATGAAAGAATAACCAACAGATGATTATTAAAAAAAAAATAAGCAGAAATGCTTATTTTATCATAACATCACGCTTTATATTCCCCGAAGGGTTCGGCAAAGGTGTATACTACACTATAGTACACTGTCATTTCGCCAGTTATATTTAAGTCCCATGTAATAGGGGGCGAGCTTAATACACGGATGAGGCGCGCGGGGGGCTTGTTTTTATTAAAAATGATATTTTGGATTAATTTCAATTGAAAAACTCGTTAATAATATTAAGATAATTCAACATTAAAATTTTAAACTTTGAAGCATCGTAGGCGTCAAGGCCGCAGGGATACGCAAGCAATTTATATGTTGTCGTATTAAGAACAATAGGTACTTACCAGAATATAAGGTTTGCTTGCTACACTTTGATACTGAACGGAGAAAAAAAATAAAATAGATTTTCTCCCATACATTTTTATTTTCAATATTTTTTTTTGACGTGAAGGAGCTGTTTTTTTGAAAAGTTGTAGTAATAAGTATTAATCAGCGTTAAATTTCCTATACGAAACTATTTTTTGTTACGTTAAATATGCATTTTCGATCCTATGTCCGCCTTTTTGAAAACCCGGACCACTGTGCGGCGCTCGTACGGAGTGCTCGTAGCTGTGTGCTGCATTAACGCGCCGTGTTTCGAGTGATTCATACATTGTTGCTTACCCGTGCGACGATCACGCGCTTACGCCCCGTGCACTCGCTGCGCAGCTGCGCACCGATGTAGGAATCGAATGATAAAAACATACTGAGAAATGTCTCAAGACGAGAAGGAGCCGTGTATATCCGATAACAGCGACTGTGAACGTTACTTAGGAGAGGATACAATGCAAACTGAGGCTTTGTTGCATAATAACAATGATTTAATATTTAAAGAAGATTCCTTAAGTATGCGACCGACGAGCAAGCGGGCGAGAGAGGATGATGATGTAGGCTGGTCGACGGTTGGACGTAACGGTAAAATACTTAAGGAAGACCAAAATAAAATAGAGGTATATGTTTCAAGTTTAGAAAAATTACCGAAGCAATTCGGATTAGCCAGATTACTGAAAGAGCACAGGATAAGTGACATTACAAAAATAAAATACTTAAGTCCTTATAAGTTACGTTTAGAATTTAACAATGAGTTTAGTGCAGAAAAAATGTTAACTTGCGAGAAAATTATAACATTGGGATGGAGAATGTATAAAGCTATGGAGGTGGGGTTCTCGTACGGCCTAATTAAAAATATAGACATAGATCTCGATGAAAAACAGATTATGGAAAAAATTTCGTGTCCTAATTCTGCTGAGATAGTATCTGTGAAACGTCTTAACCGAAGAAACCAAGAAGGTGAGGGGTGGGTTACTAGTGAAACTGTACGGTTGTGTTTTAAAGGAGCATATTTACCAGCATATATTACTGTGGACAATCTCAAGATTTACGTCGAAAAATATGTTTTTCCGGTATCCCAGTGCATCCGTTGCTGGAAATTAGGTCATACTGTCAAAAAATGTTCGTACACCAAAAATGTTTGCCCGAGATGCAGTGGCCATCACGAAACTTGCGATTCAAATGCTTTAAAATGTGTTAATTGCGACGGAGAACATACATCTTTATCAAAAGATTGCCCAGTGTATGAAAAAGAACGAAAACTACGTCTTATTATGGCGGATTTTAACTGTACTTACCGCAAGGCATTAACATTGTACCCAGAGACCAGTTCACGTGATAACTCCCCAAATCCCATCACGCAAGTATTTACCCAGCCATCACAAAATCCTGTAAATATCACTCTGCCGTCGTCAAAGCCATCACGAAATATTTCTCAACCATCGTCTAGTTCCCGAAAATACTCCGATGCAGTAAAAGGTTCTTTGCGACAAGGACAAAATCGAAAAAATCACGTTTCAACAAAAACAACACAAAAATCTAAAAAACCGAAAAGTAATTACAACTTTAAAAACTGGGAGTTTCAGTCGGACTGCGAATCTGTTGATAGTGACGGCAATGTTGAGGTGAGCGGGCCTAACAATGCAACCAGTCAAGGATCACCGAGGGATAACGTTACCTTAAAAGAACTTTTCAATAAGTTGAAACAAGTACTGTTAGATAAAAGTGATTCGATATCCGATAAAATTCATAATGTTATCAAAATTTGTACCGAGTGGTTATTTATTTGGATTATAGGTAATATTTCACAGTGGCCGTTACTCAAAAGTGTGTTTAATTTTATTATTGCCTCCGATAATGAGTAGACAAACTAATAATATTAATCTTAATATTTTACAGTGGAACTGTCAAAGCCTTAGACCTAAACTATTAAATTTTGAAAATATATTAATCCAACAAAAAATACACATTGCTGCCCTCTGTGAGACTTGGTTGGAACCAAATACCGAGTTAAAACTTAAAAACTATAATATATACCGACACGATCGATCTGATGGGTATGGTGGTGTTGCTTTAGTTGTACACCATTCGAGAAAGGGTTCTTGCAATGTAATTAGTCGTTTTGGTACAGGGTTTCAGGTGTTAAAAATTGAATTATTTAACTATGACGTTATTCAAAATATAATAGTAGTATACTGTCCTTCTTCAGTTTCGACTTCATCTAGTGATTGGGATTTCCTTCTGTCTTTAGTAAACACAAAATCGTTGATACTTGGCGACTTTAACGGTCACCATAGCACTTGGTCATACAAAACTGATCAACGTGGTAGCCAGATATTTGATTCTATAACTGATAATAACTTCATTTTATTAAATGACGGAAGCCCGACTCGCATTAAATTAGTCAATGGAGTGTTGCAAAGCTCTTCGCCGGATTTATCCCTTGTATCGTCGGATATAGCTGTAAAGTTTCAATGGTCGGTTTTGAATGAATCACTAGGAAGCGATCATTTGATGATTAAGATAAAATGCGGTACGCTATACGTACCGCATTCACACTCAGGAGGTATTCGACGGAACTTTAAAGCTGCTGACTGGGAATCGTATAAAAAATATTTACGGGAGTTGTTTGTTGACTTTACAGATTTAAATGATTCTCAGCGTGCTTACGATCTTTTTGAAAAACTAATTAACACAGCTGCGGATAGACACATACCTAACTTTAAAATATACACCGGTCCTGCGACAAAGTTTACACCAAAGCCCTACTGGAATTCAGATTTATCTAAGGCAGTAGCGAAACGACGACTTGCACTGTCATGTTTTCGTCGAAATCCGACTCCAGAGAACTATGACATTTTGAAAAGTCGAATAGCTATATCCCACAAACTTATGCATGAAGCTTGGCGATCTTCTTTCCGGAACTTCTGCTCATCTATAGATCACCAAACGACCGTTACTGAAATGTGGCACAAATTGAGATGGATGAAAGGCCATAGAAATTCATCCAGACAATATACAGATACAAATAGCATCGAGAATCTTTTAAGTTCTCTAACTCCAGACTTTGTATGCCCACCTTCTCCTGTATTTAATCATTGCAACCCAAAATTAGATGCTCCCTTTTCGAAACAAGAACTGTCAAAATGTTTTAAATCTAGTATTAGTGCTCCCGGACCAGACAATATATCTTACAGCATGTTAAAGCACCTTCCTGAAAATGCCGTAGATATATTACTTCAATTATTTAACAAATTCTTTCTCTCTGGATTCGTGCCGGAGCAATGGCGTCAAGTTAGTATTGTACCAATTCCTAAGCCTCAGCAAACTACTCCCGGGCCTGTAAAGTTGCGTCCCATTTCCATCATGTCTTGTTTGTGTAAAACTTTCCACTATTTATTACTTAATAGAATTGAATGGTTTTTGGAAAATAACAAAGTATTTTCTGAGCATACTGTAGGATTCCGAAAATGTCACTCGAGCTTAGAAAGCCTTTCCAACTTGGCTAGCAGAATACAAGCGGGTTTTTCAGTTGGGCATTATACCATAGGCTGCTTTATTGACATAGAAAATGCATACAACAATATTGAAATTGTACCGTTATTGCAATATATGAATAAGAACTTATATATTGGGCATAATATATGTCAATACCTTTGGAATTTTCTTAAAGACAGGCGTCTAAGCATTCGTACAGATAAATTGTCAATTAGTAGAAACACAGCACGAGGTTTGGCTCAAGGGGATCCGATTTCTCCCCTATTATTTAATATTGCTACTGTACCCATTTGTAGAACTATAAATAGCATTCACGTAGCGCAGTACGCTGATGACTTCGTGCTTTACACCGTCTGTCATAACTGTTATTCAGGATCAATAAAGTTGCAGGCAGCCTTAGATAAGTTCAACGATATTATTTCAGGACTAGGTTTAGACATCTCCGGTTCAAAAAGTAAAATATGTATTTTTAAAAATGGATATAAAAGGGAAAATGTAAAATTATGTATTAATGGTTTAGATTTAGAAGTAGTCGACAATATTAAATATTTGGGTCTATGGCTGGATCGTCGCCTCATTTGGAGGAAGCATGTAAATGAGTTAGTAGAGAGAATCTTAAAATTTGTTAAAATCTTTAAAATTCTAGCTGGTTCTGGATGGGGTACCCACCCGTCTCACCTTAGACGTATATATGTATAGCTACAATCAGAAGTCGCATAGACTATGGGTGTTTTATTTACGGAAACTGCAGCAAAACTCACTTAATAAAATTAGATCGTGTCCAAAACATGTGCTTACGTATAATAGGTGGATTTATTAGGAGCACACCCATACATATCATGGAAAATGAGCTTTGCATTGCTCCCTTAGAGATCCGACGACAGTATCTTGGCAGTAAGTTTTGGCTCAAGTCTAAATCATTCGAATACAACTCCACTATTAATTTACTGGAAGATCTCTCCACTTTATGCTTTCGTCCTTACTGGTCACATAAACAAAAACCAATTTTAGTTACAACTCATGATCGCCTTAAAAATGAGCAAATTCACGTAACTGATATTTTGGAATTTTTCAAGTTACCCACTTGGGTCAGCAATGTGGATTTAGATAACGTTATTGACACAAACGTGGAAGGAATTTGCCTGGCCAAGAAATGTTATGATGTTCAGCAGCTAAAATCTTATTGTCTTACGTATTTACATACGCAGTACAGCGACCATAACAAAATTTACACTGATGCGTCTATTACTAATAAAGAGACTGGCGCTGCCTTCTACGATTCTGCCACTAAAGATTCCATTAAACTCAAAATCAACTGTAAGATCTCAATAATGCATGCGGAACTAATTGCGATTCTGGAAGCTCTGTCATACATAGAATCCATAAACTCTTCTAATTTTGTAATTATTACTGACTCACGTAGTGCTCTGCAAACAATAATTCGCAGTACAACACCACAACGCTGTATACCTATTGCTTATAGTATACTAAATATAATCATTAGACTAAGACAAAATAATAAAAATGTAAAGTTGCAGTGGGTTCCTTCCCATGTCGGCATCACAGGCAATGAAATAGTTGACCAACTGGCTAAAGAAGCTGCAACAGATGGAGTAAACTATTCTTGTAAACCATCTTATTCCGAAGTGCAATATAAAGTTAAAGAACATTGTCGTGGCATTTGGCAAGAGTATTTCAACGAACGCAGTCGGACCAAAGGTATATGGTATGCAACAATTCAACCGAGTATCCTGAAGCAAACTTGGTTTGACCAGGCCGACATGGGAAGGCAAACCATCGTAACTGCTCTGCGACTTCGTTCCGGTCACATTCCTTTGAATAAGTTTGCATATTTAATGGGTAAAGTGGAATCACCTAATTGTACTGAGTGTAATACCATTGAAGATGTATATCACATTATGATGGAGTGTGAACGGAACGAGCCACAGAGATATCAACTGTCTTTGATTTACCCTATGTTACGCGGGACTGGAGAGTGCAATGGTGTTCTTGCAAATCCTACTTCGGAATTTGCGGGAATACTGTACAGTCTCGTAAATTTAGGAATTAAGCGTAGAGGTTAATGAGTAAGGTTTCTTTTCTTTTTGTTTTATGTTCTTTTTAAGTTTGTTGCCACGATGAGGGTGGCATAATCTGCAAAGGTTAAACCCTCTATAAAAAATAAACAAAAAAAAAAAAAAAATCTAATAATGCCCGTCTTCTCGATCTGAGCAGCCGGAATAAATGCTTTCATTTTATGTTTCTCCAAGAAAGTAGTATTTGTCAAAAAGTTATTTGCATTGTTATATTGCTTAAATACCACTGCAATTTTGTTCGCATTTACACGTTGTATTGATATAACACCTTTAACGTCTGTTGTAAATATGTGGTTTAAATAAATGGGGCTCTTATTGCCCAAACGATCACTTGAATTGTCACTTTGAACAAACACTTTAAAGTCTGTGTTAGTAGAGTTTTCAGGATACAGTCTTTTATAGTTAGGTTTAATATAGGGTAAAAAGTTTTCCTCACCGCCGCTGATCATTTCATCAAGATTTTGGTCCTGAGGGTCCCTTTTCCTAGCCCGTTTACCAGAAGTACCCGGGCCTCTAGTGGCCGGGGGGATTTCACCCCCGGCCTCGTCTCCCAACATTTTAACTGTAAATCTACTATTTACAACCAGTATTTACACTTTTAACAAGAAAAAAACAATAATACGGTAAGTTTTTCACCAAAATATTAAATTTACGAAAAATTCGCGCCACTTCGGTTCAAATTCCCGCCCACTGACAGTTCAGTTTTCCTTGTCGGATTGACACATTTAATTTGACTAATTGCCATAGAGAAAAATAAAATAGATTGGACAGACGACTCTAGTCATCTTCTAGTCATCAAGGAATATACTACTCTCTAACGAGAGATAGTCATCATTTCAGCCGAAAGACGTTCATTGCTGGACATAGGCCTCCCGTAAGCACCTCATCGTTTCATGAAATCATCATTCTTTGGACTTACGTGGTCTTAGAGAGTTGTGTTGATGACTTTAATGATTATAGTTCTGTAAACACATATTTCTTACGGCCACGATTCGTATATTAATCAACGTACAACTTAATGCTGACCAGCAAATTGCAAAAAACGTAAGAAAATTTGAATTTCGCGGGCTACCTTCGCACTTCCCCCTTATTTCAATAAGTATTTACTATTTAGTGCAAAGTAAAGTGATTGGTGTTATGATGGAGGCGTCCAGCATGGTGGCGACTCATCTGAGAGAAATATAAGCTATGTGGTAGCACTAAGACAATAGTGTGGTGGTTCCCCACCTAAATGCCTAGATTCTAAATTTCCTATCTTTCTAAAGGTTTCTGATGCTCTTGGAAGTCGGTTACATCAGGAGGTTAATTGGCGGACTTGGGCTGTGCGATTCCTCCTCAATACCCAATGCGTATTGTTGTAAAGTGTTGTATGTACCGAGAGGGTAGTACATACAACAGAGTTAAAATGAGATATGGCAATCTGTGATAGAAACTGATGTGGCCGGAGGTTAAAGGCAGGCTTGGCTGTGCTTTCCTCTTTATACCCAACTTACTACGGTGACTAGGATCTCGTAGAGCATGTAACTGAATTAATCCTAGCAAGATATGTACGTGTATAATATCTCTGTGCTATGGACTCATACCTAAGACACCAGAAACGTTTATGTATAGAATGGTGGGAATCAATTTAATTTTAACCACAGATGGCGAGCTGAATCGTGATGCGAGCTAGTGAGAACTAAAAGCTGATTAATGCGAAGCAAACCTCCCAACATATTGAAGATTCTTCTCGGAACAAGCCCCAGGTACAAACAGAACCCCCAAACTATTTCTCGCCGCCGCCGCGTCGCTGCGTTGCGCCGTCCGTCTGGGGACGGGACGGGACGGCGAGCCTGGCCAGCTCGTTCGTCCCGGCTTCCGCGGATGTCGCGGCGGCGGGCGACGCGGCGACAAGCCCATCGGCCATCTGTTCTGCGAGCAATGTGCCCTGCCCACTGCCACTTAAGATTGGCAATTCTTCGGGCTATGTCGGTTACCTTGGTTCTACTGCGGATCTCCTCATTTCTGATTCGATCATGCAGGGAAACTCCAAGCATAGCCCTCACCATTGCCCTAAAATATGTATGGTTTTCCGTTATTGCAACAAGTTGAAGACCACGTGTATTGTAATTCTGGAAGGACGGACTTTTTGAAATAAAAATAGGCTGGGAAATTTAGGTGGGACAATGACCGCTTTTGCCACTAAAGCGATTCAGGTTTATCTGATGTAATGACTTTTAACCTTTTAATAAGGCTCATTATGAGCTACCACGTTTCAGTGAATGTCATCACTGGCATCACGCACTGGTCAAAGACTTTCGTCTACATTGCGGTATGTGGGACGAGAAGATATTGCGTAGCTTCCCGAACGCTGCCCAGCCGAGTCGGATTCGACGATGGACCTCTTCCTCGAAGTTGGACCTATCTAAGTCGTGGACGAGTATGTTTACCTAGTAGAAACTGTCCAGTCAGTTTGTCTTAGGTAAACATACTCGTCCACGACTTCGAGTGTAGCGTTTCCGATCTTTATGAGACTGGGTGTTACATGGGCATTTGACATGACCTTCGTTTTGTCCATTTTCATTTTAAGACCCACTCTTTCGAGGCTCTACTGAGGTCATCGAGCATTGTACTGAGGTCCTCCATAGTCTCAGCCATGACCACGATATCGTCGGCAAACCGAACGACCAACGACTAGTGCTCTTGGCTAAATAACAACAGCCACACGCGTCGGTAGAAGGTCCCTAGGGACTAAAATGATTTGAATTTGTAATGTGGATATTGTTATTAAAAGTTCCAATCACCAAAGAGATCAATCGCGAACATTGTATGAACAAGTATAACAGGTTGTACGATAAAGTAAAATGCGCGCGAGCCAAATTTAAAATTTTTGGAGCCATGAATATATTTACAGCAGAATCTCTAGACATTTTATCAGCTCTGCAGTATATATACATGAAAAGAATCTTGGGCACACAACTTCGCTTATAGCGACCGACTGCATGAGTGTTCTTATGGCCTTAAAAAACCCGAAAGTGGACGCTAATACCGGAAATATTTTATATGAGATTCGGACTTTATTACGCTGATCTTGGTTCTAGAGGTTTTACGATAAGTTTAATATGGATACCCTCCCACATAGGAGTAGCAGGAAACGAAAACACAGATTATCATGCCGAACGCATTCCGAATTGGGAAATAATTGATTTGAGCGTGCTTAAACCCGTACCGAATGGGGTTTGTCCAAAATTTCTAACCATTATATTTTATTTTATTTTTTGTAAATTTAGAGCATTTTGAGAAACTAATTTGAATATTTTGATGATTGGCTCAATAGTTATTTTAATAAAAATTATTTAATTATTTTAAGTTTTTAAGGTAGGTGACATCATCCAGTGGCATAAAGATTAAGTGCCGTTGCCTTACTAGTACATAATTAAAAATTTTAATCTGTCAACACAATGTCACATCTGTCAAAGTGTCAATAGGCCGAATAGACGTCTTAAATAATCGAATCCTAGCTTAGCGTATTTATTTACAAATGGTTTTTTTATGTGTATGTGTCCTCCAAGGAATATACTACTCTCTATCGTCACTAGAACAATCGACGCGGCGACTTGGAAATAGAATAATAACGCACGCGGCGACATTATTACTATTATTGCTGCAAGTTGGAACAAAGCACTTCCTGTATTCCATAACTCTTCCAGTATATTAAATATTGTCGAGTGTTGAAATAATGTATGTAATGTAATAATGAGATATAAACAAGAATGTTTATATTTTTGACATATTTACAATAATTTGACATTTGACAGATTGTAGACAATACTTGCCTCTTACTTTTTATTTTCTGAGGCAACGATACAAAACTGTACGGCCAAAGTCGTACGTAATTTGAAGGGCAAAGAAGGTCAATCGAATTTTATTAAAAATATCAATAACATATGAATATTTTTCAAAATTAATTAGTCCGTAATGATCAGTAACGCTATTCCTCGAAATGGTTTTTCAATTACAACATTTAAAAAAATATGAACAATGCCCATTAGCGTGAGCGCGATAACGATATCCCGTGAATCGTCATAGATGACGTCATGACATGCGCCATCTTGCGATAACGCCGACCATGCCTTTTATAATATCACCGTGAGCACTGTCAAAAATGATAGTGTGTGTGTGTGTGAGGATGTGTCAGTGTGTGTTTTGTTTTGAGTTGCATCATCTTTAAATTAAACAAATTAAATTCAAATAAAATAAAAAAAAATAAAATAAATAAATAAATTAAAATAAAATAATTAAACTAACGTGGCATTTTCAATCAAAGAAGATGAAATGTGATATTTATACAAAGAAATACTGTAATAATATCGTGTTTACATTGAGTAAGCACTGTGAGCGCGTTCACGAGCGTTTCGAATTTTTGACAGCTCTCAGCTGGCATAGTCGGAACGCAAATTATTGCTAGAAAATTGTATACTACTTTAAATCGTCTTAGATTAACAAAGAATTTCTCTAATTGATAAATTATTGGAAATATTATATAAAACGCCAGCAAGCATCCCGCGCGACACTCAAGGTTTGCTGAAAAATTACAGTACATACATAGCACTATATACATATGACACCATATTATTATGATTTTGACTAATGAACACTGAAGACGTGGCTTTGGCCTAAAATAAATTTAAAACGGAATAAACTACTAAGGACGAGGCTGTGGCTTTATTTACTTTTGGACAAGAAGGATGAAACTGAAGACAAGGCTTCGGCCTTATTTACTTTTGAACAAGAAGGATGAAACTGAAGACGGAGCTTCGGCTTTACTTTTAGTCAAGAAGGACAATAAGCACGAAGACGAGGCGGTATGGTCCAAGGCCTTAACCTGCCCGTGTAGTGAGAAGGCAAAAAAAAAAAATCACATTACACTATTTACACGACTGGAAAAAGCGCGGGAACCTTGAAACGTACAAGGCGCCAAAATTAATATCGTTTTCAAAAAATTGTTATTATTGTATATTTCTTTGTATATTTTGGGAAGAATTATAAATATTAAATCTATAGTTAGTGTTAATAGTTGTAAATAGTGATTTGAAGATGGGGGGAAGTAAAAAGCGGAAAAAAGCGGAGCCCCCTGACGATCGAGCATCAGTGGATACTTCTTCTGACTCTGACGAAGACTGTAGCAAGAAGTATAGCATATTTAAAGTTCCAGGGTATTCAAGGAAGTACCCTGAAAACAGTAAAAAATCCGAATATATCGTGTTCTTATCTCATCAGAATGAGAACAAAATATTTACAGACAAGGATAGGCTGGCTATATCCCATGCCATACGGAAATATTGTGTAACTGGGATACTACATTTGAGGTCAATAAATAAATATAAAATTGGTATCACTTTCGATCTCTCTAATAATGCCAATGTTTTCCTACATAATAAAAAACTTTTAGAAGAAATGGGTTATAAAGCAACAATACCTGCTGTCGATACCGAGGTGACTGGGGTTCTTACCTCAGTCCCTACGGACTTATCCAATAAAAGAATCTTTGCGTTAATTGGGAGTTCCAGAAATGTGATACAAGTGAGGCGCTTCATGCGCCGCATGCAGAGTCAGAGTGAGGGTGGTGCGGTCACATACCAGCCCACTCAAACTGTCGCGGTGACTTTTGCATCAACAGAGTTGCCACAGTATGTATATCTAGACTCTTGGAGACATGAGGTAAGCGTGTACGTTCCGCCTGTAAAGCAGTGCCTTCAATGCATGAAGTTTGGGCATATTGCTAAATACTGTAAAAATGATATAATATGCTCCATATGTACATATAACCATAGTTTTAAGATATGCAAAGAAGACCCTAAAAACGCAAAATGCGCCAACTGTGGTGGCAATCATGTCGCCATTTCAAACACTTGTCCCCAAAAAAAACAGAAAATTGAGGAAAGTAAAATTAAGTCCAGAGCCGTCAAGTATTCAGATTTGTTCAATGAAAATTCATTTCCGCAATTAACACACAAAAGTATTGAAACTCAGATTATGAACTTATCTAAGTCAGATTTGTTCATGAATACTCTAACAAATGCAATAACAAAAATTATAGTAAGCCAAAAAGATAAACCCATAAATTCTACATCTATAAAAGAAATTCTTCAGCACACATTCAGAAACAGTACTTCCTCTCATAGCAATGGATCTTAATATCATGCATTGGAACGCACAAAGTATTTTAAGTAATAAGCTTTTATTAACTCGATTTCTCTATGACCATAATATCCATGTAGCAATTATATCAGAAACTTGGTTGACACCTATTAAACATTTTAACATTAGAGGATACAAAATAGAAAGAAATGATATTGGTAACAAACACAATGGCGTAGCTATTTTAATTCACAATAGTATAGATTACAGAAACATAAATACATATTCTGACAATTCCTTACAAAATATATGTGTAAGAATTACTGTAAATAATACAGAAATAAGTATTGTAAGTTTTTATTGTCCAACAAATTGCACTCCTTCTTTTAACAAACATAAATTTGAATCTTTAATAAAATCAGTGCCTGAACCGATGATATTTGCTGGTGATTTCAATGCTCATCACACATCATGGGGATGTAATTCTACAAATCCAAGAGGTAGGGATATTTTGGAGATTATTGATGATAATAATTTAGTCTTATTAAATAATGGTGAAGTGACAACAGTCGGTTCCTTGACGTGGCGTCCAAATGCTTTAGATTTGTCCTTGGTGTCCCCATCATTGGCTCTTTCTTGTGATTGGTCTGTACATAATGATCCACTCGGCAGTTACCACCTTCCTGTAATTATTAAAGTTTTTGTAAATAATAGTAGTTTAGCAAACACTAGCAACACACATTTGCCCATATATCCTAACTTTAAATTGGTTGATTGGAAGATGTATGAACAAAATGTAGATTTAGAATTATCTAATTTTCAGGATCAAAACTTTGCTCCATTGGAAACTTATACTGCGTTTTGTAAAATATTGCATTCTGCAATTGATAAATGTCTTCCTTATTATAATACGCCAGTTTCTCTCTATACTGATTCCTTTATGAATAACTCATCTCATAGGAATTCGGTTAAATCCCCTCCTCTCCCTTGGTGGAATAAAAAATGCTCAGAAGCAGTAGAAAAATCTAAGTTGGCCTATATTCATTTTAAAAACAATCCCTCAGATGACACATTTTTACAGTTTAAAAGATTACAAGCCCTCAAAAAACTTACTTTGAAAACAGAAAGATCAAATAGTTGGGTTGAACTTTGCAGCTCCTTTAATCGATGTACGCCTCTGTCGAGAATCTGGAAATATATGCGGAAATTTAATAAAACATTTTCTTGCAACAACAATAATGATGATAGTTGGATTCAAGATTTTCTGCAAAAATATACCCCAGACTATGTAAATAATAAACCAAATTTTCCTCTTGCCAGTGAGACAAATTCTGTAAATAGTTTCTTAATAAAACCATTTTTAATACAGTAGCTTATGGCTGCTGTCTGTTCTAGAAAAGATAGTGCTTTTGGACTAGATGGTATTCCTTATATTATGTTGAAAAAGCTTAGTGATACAGGTTTGCACACTTTTCTCAAAGTATTAAATAATCTGTGGTTTAACAATGATATACCTCACTCTTGGAAGTCTGACTGTTTGGTACCTATTTTGAAGCTTGATAAAATTCGTTCAGATCCCGATTCCTATCGCCCTATTGCACTTACATCTTGTGTTGGTAAAATTTTTGAACAATTAATAAAACAAAGGTTGGAATTTTACATAGAACAAAACAATATTTTACCTGCTAATCAATTTGGTTTTCGTAGAGGAACATCGGCTCGTGAAAGTATTTGTCAGTTACAGCTTGATATCCAAAATAGTTACATTAATAAGGAATGTTTAGTGTCAGTATTTTTTGATGTTGCTGGAGCTTTTAATAGTGTCAATATTGATGTACTTTGTTCTGAATTGCTTCTTATTGGAATTCCAAATAAAATAGTTCATTGGGTCCGTGAATTCTTGACTGAAAGGAAAGTTTATGTTAAGTATAATAATGGTAAATTATATGGGCCAAGGTTTGCTTCTGTTGGAGTTTGTCAAGGAGGAATACTTTCTCCATTAATATTCATTCTGTATATTCGTCGTTTGAATTTGATTCTAGGTTCTGAGGTCAAAAATCTACAATTTGCTGATGATTTAGTTGTGTATTTGTCTGGGAAAAATTTAACAAATATAACAAATAGTCTAAATAAGGCTTTGGATGGATTATCTACATACTTTTCTTATTTAAATCTAGATATAAATGCACTTAAGTCTAAACTAGTAGTCTTTGGTAAAGCTAGCAACTTCAGTCCTTCTGTGTATTACAATCAAGTTTCTATTCCTATTTTTCATGAAGCTAAGTTTTTAGGTGTCACTTTTACTCATAATTTTTCTTGGAAAAAATATGTTGAATTGGTAAGTTCAAGAGCTAACAGAGTTTTCAATGTGTTGAAATCTTTGTGTAGAACCTCCTGGGGTGCTGATCCAAAAATATTGTTACTTTTGTACAAATCTCTGATCCGTAGTCATTTTGAATATGGTTTTCTCTGTTTTGCTGGTGATAGAAGGATAGTAGATATCTTTGATAAAATACAAAATAAAAGCTTGAGACTTATTACTGGAGCATTTAAAAGCACTCCAATCAATGCAATGCAAGTTGAATGTAAACTTCCTCCATTAAGTATAAGATTCTCTTATTTGAGAGAAAGGTTTTTATTAAAACTGTACAGTAAAAATAATAATCACCTGTTTTCAAATTTGAAACAATCTAGTACACCAACTATTTGTAACTCTCTTTATATACTTCAGGGTTTTTCTCAATATGTAAATTTTCTTGAAACTTTGCAAATTCATAAGTCATCTCTTCTTCCATGTTATCAGGGGGATTTTAACAGCAAATTTCCTGCAATTGACATCATCATTGACCACAGTTTATCCACCAAGGAAGATGTACATAGTAAACTACTTGAGTTTACTGATTATAGATTCATGTATACTGATGGCTCCAAAACTGAGTCTGCAGTCTCATTTGCTATTTACGATGGGCTATTGAATACTGGTACTGGTTATAAAATAAACTCAAACACAAGTATTTTCACAGCTGAGGCTGTTGCAATTCTTGCTGCCTTAAAACACATTAAACATAAAAACAATGGATGTTGTGAATGGATTATAGTCAGTGACAGCATGAGTGTTCTTGAAAATCTTAAAAATAATAGGTTGAATGCTAATACAAACTATTTAATTTCATTAATAAAAGAGTCTTGGCTTCATTTGTCTTCTCATAACATTAAGGTTTTGTTCATGTGGGTCCCTTCACATGTTGGTGTGTTGGGAAACGAAAGGGCTGACTTTTTAGCCAGAACTTTAACAAATTCTGATGATGTTCCTGATTCTAGTAGTTTCCTCAACATATCTGTTCCATGCACAGACATCGTTCCTCTATTGAAAAAAAGGTCCATTGGTATATGGAAAAGGCATTGGAATCACACAGTTCAAATTGAAAATAAAGGTTTATGGTATGCTGTATTTAATGTTCCCATAGGAACCACGCCTTGGTTCTGTAAAATCAATACTTACATAAACAGGAAGTTTTACTCCACAATACTCAGGCTTCGTTTTGGTCATTGTCGTCTAAATTATCACTTGTTTCGTCTGAAAATTGTGCATAGTCCTCTCTGTGATCATTGTAATTCCCAAGTTGAGCAATCTTTAGCTCACATTTTCTTTGATTGCTCATCTTTTGGTATCCAGCGCCTTGTGCTAATGGATGAGCTTATTGAAATTAGGCTTGTGTAGTACATGTACTATGTACTGTTAGGACGTAATTCCTTCATGTGAACGAGTACGAACTATTCTGTTTCTGTCGCTCAAATCGGTCATCTAGTACAGTGAACTAATCACCAATCCTACCGACATCCAATCGCGAGAGCCGAGTAAGAACGGCTGAACGAATAAGTAAGTGAGTTAAGAGATTAAAGACGCGTGCGCGCGAGCGGGATGGACGATGTACGAACTACGATGACCTGGAGAACGAGTAATTGAGTGAATCCCGACTGGTGTGGTGAGACTGAGACTGAGAATGCCCGGTCATTTATGTGCATAATCTATGGCTCAGTCATTCTATGTATGGTTTTCGATGTTTTTATTTGTTATTTTAATTTTAACTTATAAAATTCAAGTTTATGTTGCTTATGCTTGATTTTGTTTCGTGTGGAATGTACTATGGAATACTATGGATTATGAAATGTGTGTGATATGTACTGATTTTTAAATACGCCATTTTAATAATTCATTCAATTTTACATAATTAAATGATATTCAAATTATTTAAAATGTATCATAAATAAAATAGTCCAAAGCCTGCAAAGTATGAAGGAAAATCACATATTAATTGGTAGGTATTCCATCACGTCCGACTGAGATGTCTTAATTATCGATGAACTAAAATGAACTAATAGTACTAGAACACCGAACTAGTACATTTGAACAATGAGGGTTTTCTGAAATGACGTTCGCCAGGTGGCAGCACTGACACGTCAGGTCCAGGCATCTGTCAAAGAGCCTATATTTTCTTTAGTCATGACTGAATGATGAACGAATGAATGAATCAAATGATGAACGTCATCATATAATTTATATTGGAAGACCTCTTGTCACAGTGGTGCCAACTGGTGTCGAAAATTTTCACGAAAACCCTCATTGTACTAGTTCGGAGCGTTCCAGTCAATGACCGAGTATGAACAAGCCTAATTGAAATATATGGTAGTCCTGATTTGGTACCGCGCTCCATCCAGGCTCTCCTTGTAAATAATTCGACGTATTTACATTTGTTTAATTTCATTAATAATACAGTTGGGCAAATTTAAAAATTCCTTGTGTATGTAAATAGATTTCTGTGTTGTGTATATAATATCTTTTTAATACATTGAATTTCGTTCGTAGTACTTATTTCGTTTTCTATTGATATGAAACCCAGTCTGTTGGGGTTTAAAAAAAAAAAAGACAAGGACTTGACACATAAGGCTCTTACAAAAATAGCTTATAAATGATTGACTTTTATTTTGGATTTTACCTAAGATTTTGTAGAATAAAGTCTTATACATGGATTATAGTGAAATAAATATGTTATAACACTAATGACTTAACACGGATTTACTTTACTTAGGAAAAATAAGAAACCGATGACTTAATTTGGATTTACTTACTTAAAGATTAATATCAAACTGATGAATTTACCTGAATTTATTTAAAAATATATGAACTAACTGATGACTAGGCAGCATGGTCCCTGACCTTAGCCTGTTCCACAAGGAACAAAAGTAACAAAAAAAAAAAAAAATTTACACGACTGTCACGTCAACCGTGTCAAGTGTCAACGTGCAATTTGCACGTGCGCCACTGGCTGGTGGCTGGTACAATTTCTCGTTTTTTAAGTTCTTTTCTTTTGAGAGTAATACCAACAAAGAGTATAATAATAACTATATTAACTGAGTACGAGACAAGGGCAGAAAGATGACTGATTGAGTGAAAACTGATTCAGTTCAAAGATTTTTTTGGTTCCCAGTCCATGAATTTACATAATTATGTTATGTTCCATTCTAGATTTGGTATCTTAAGTTAAATAAATAGTATGGGAAACCAGGATATATTGATGAAATACTCCCGTATTTAAAGAGTAGCTCTTACTGCCCTATTTTATCTTATAAAGATGACTCATGACTGGTTTGAATCTATAGGGCGGCCACGATTTGTAGTCGCTCCTATGGTAGATGCTAGTGAACTGGCTTGGCGTCTTCTCTGCCGCAGACATGGAGCAACCTTGTGCTATACTCCTATGTTCCACAGTACTGTCTTCACCAAAGATCCTAAGTATAGGAAAGATAATATGGTAACATGTGTAGAGGATCGCCCACTCATTGTCCAGGTTGGTATGGTAAAAAGTAGTATACTCATTAAACCATTTGTGTCACACACACTTTACATACACCTAATATTTTATTATTATTTTTTAGACACAGAGCATAATATGAAGAGTATCATTGTGGTGTAACACTCTTTCGCATTGTTTATATCAATAAAATTATAATGTATGTTAAATGGTTTTCTTATATCAATCTAAAGTACTTTTTTGTGGAATGACTTACAGTTAACGCTTTCAATTCAATATTTACAATTATAATTATTATTTAAGTACTTTTACTCATTTCAGTTCTGTGGGAATAACCCTGAAACAATGGCTGCTGCAGCTAAACTGGTTGAATCACAATGTGATGCCATTGACATAAATCTGGGATGTCCTCAATCTATCGCTAAGAGAGGTAGATATGGTTCATTTCTTCAGGAAGAGTGGGAACTATTGAAGAATATTGGTAACTTTCCATATTATTTTACACCTATTTGTTAGTGTTGTTGTAATTTCCTATGTGAGTACCAATAGGTACTTTTTCTTACTTATAGTCTATGATGCAAGCTCTAATAATTTAAGTATTTGCATCAGGCAAGGCAAATTTTTAAGGCTTCTTACCCAAAGGGTAAAAACGGGACCCTATTACTAAGACTCCACTGTCTGTCTGTCACCAGGCTGTATCTCATGAATGGTGATAGCTAGTGTTGCCCAAATGCAAGACCAAGACAAGACCTTAGCCAGTCTTGGTCTTGGTCTTGCGTCAATACACCTGGTCTTGGTCTTGGTATTGCGCTCTCAGTCTTGGTCTTGCAGCAAGAGTCTCGCAAGTCTTGCGAGACTCTACTACTTAGACTAGACTACATTCAAATACCTATTAGCCTATTGCTATATAATAAACACGTTAGTTTAGATCTTAGAACAACGTAACAGAGTAGGTACTTGTCGAGCTTAAATTGATATAGCCATAGTGAACAACCAAATTAATAAAATTAACTTGACAATAATTTAAAAAAATGACGCAATTTAGTACCTAAGCGTAATTACTAACTCTATGTAGGTACCTTTAATGTTTTTCTGTCCGTGTACTGGCTATCCTAAACTCTTCACAAACTGCTAGCGGTTAAAATAATTATCACATATACTTTTCATCTCCTACCTTTCATACCTACTTCTAACTAATAAAATTTGTCGTCAGCTAGACTTTTAATTACCAGCACAAACATCTAAAACTTGAATTATATATTTGATACCTACATTAAAATGCATTATACATATCATTTTTGGATATCTATTGTGGCTTGTGATGACCGAAAATTGTTTGTGGGAATTTTTATGCACCTATTATTTATCTATCGCACTTTAAAAAAAATCAGCTGATATGAAATAAAATAATTGATGTTTATAATTTCAAACTATAAATTTCAACCAATATTGCGCGTTCCGTGACTCATCGGTCGCAGAAAATGCAACATACGAGTACGACACGAAACAAACGAAAAATATTATTTTTTGTTTTAATAAATTAGTTATGGTAATAAAAGCAAACTTAATTGTTATCCTGATCTCTATTATCTTTGAAACCAAAATTTGTTTCCTTTTTTTAATAAAGAACATTGTTATATTCACAACCATGGCAACCGGTACTACGGGTAAAAGCGTCAGGGTAGCCCGCGAAATTAAAATTTTCTTACGTTTTTTGCAATTTGCAGGCCAGTGCTAGATTGTATGTTGACTGAAATACTGTTCGCGACTGTAAGACGTATGTAGTTACAAAATTATAATCATCAATACAACCCTCCAAGTACATAAAGCCCGAGGAATGACTTTGACCTTGAAAAAACGTAAGAATATTTTAATTTCTACTGCTACTAGATTACGATAGAAGTTGATAAACCGACACTGCAAATCTCGATTTTTGGAAGTATGTGATTTTAAAACACAAAATGCGTAAATATTACGTTGCTCATTTGACAGTTTTTACTCGTTTCAAGTGTGTTAAAATCACCCGCTTCCAAATTTGCAGTGCATGTCCAATATAAAAGTATAATAGGTAATAATAACAATAATGCAACTACATTATTATTACTTAATAAATAGTCGAAACATATAATAATCAATACAATACCTTTTATTGTTATGACGATACGGTTTCGATACTGGGGAACGTCTATCAAAATCGGGATTGGAACCAAATACCTACTATAACGCCCAAATCTCAGTTTGACTTAACTGCGAGACGCAAGAGTCTTGCAGGCTTAGTCTTGTTCTTGCTAAAGTCTTGCAGGGTTCAGTCTTGGTCTTGCTACAATTAGTCGGTCTTGGTCTTGGTCTTGCAAAAATGCAAGAACAAGACCAAGACTGCAAGACCAAGACCGATTTTGGGCAACACTAGTGATAGCTAAACAGTTGAAATTTTCACAGATGACGTATTACTGTGGGCGCTATAGCAACAAATACTAAAAGCAAATTAAAATAAATATTTAAGGGGGGCTCCCATACAACAAACGTGTTTTTTTCGGCGTTTTTGCCTAGTGGTGCGGAACCCTTCGTGTGCGAGTCCGACTCGCACTTGGCCAGTTTTTTTTACCGTCTTAATTATTAGAATAACATTATATGTAAAAAAAAAAAAAACTGAAAAACATACTATGAAGACTCCTTAACTATGTAAATTAATAAACACAAATAAATATTGTTAACTTACTAAGTAAACTTGTCTTGTTGCAGTGCAAGCAATGTCTGAAGCAGTATCTGTACCAATAACATGTAAAGTACGGATATTCGAGAGCATAGAGAGGTCTGTGGAATATGCACTCATGTTGCAAGATGCAGGATGTAAAATGCTTACAGTTCATGGAAGAACAAGAGAACAAAAAGGACCATTGACGGGTATTGCTAGCTGGAAACATATAAAGGCAGTAAGGTAGGCGATTATGTATAAAGGATTGCGTAATAAGGATTGAATTTATCCCAAGAACAAACTTAACATTGCAGTTCGAAAACATATCCTGTACATTCCAACTGCAAATATAGGTTTGTATGCACAATATTGAGAAATTTACCATGTTATTTTAAGACCCTAGACTTGTTATAGGCTTTCCTGTATTTTTTTTTTTCAAAATTTTAGACTGTAGTTTCAGAGATAATTTTTCATCTATTTTCTGCAATATCTTTAAAACGGTTTATTTTAAAATTATAAAAAATGAGACCCTCTCAGTAAGCCCTTCTATTTGATATGTCACATGGTACAGTTTGCAAATATTTTTTATTAATGTTCAATTCTTATTTTTCTCTCAGTGGTGATCTCCACATTCTAAATTCAGTATTAAATATTTTTAGGAGAATGCCCAAATATGTATAGGCTAAAAACCCAGAGTCAATTAAAAGAAAACTTATGTGGGATAAAAGGGCATTCATTGTAGATCTTCTTCTTAGCGTGTCAATAGCAATCTAATTGGACTCGGCCCAGAATTCGGCTACTTGTTTGGCGCCATCACCAGCGTCCACCAGTTCCTGTAACGTGCATGCAGCTGTGCAGTGGACACGCAGGACACGATATTAAGTGTCCCATCCTTTGTGGAACAGCACCACATTTACACTCCAAAGGCAGAGTTGTCTATGAATCTCTACTTGAACAGGTTTTCCTTGCTTCAGCCAACCTGGGTCTGGAGTCTGTTTAAAGAGATATGTAGATAACAAATATTAAATTATTTACTTTAAAAATTATCCCCATGATTGATTGTGGCACTTTTTTATTTAGAATAATAACAATATTCTTGCTCTTTTCATGTACACACTGCTACATATCAAGCTATACATTTCCAATATTAACTGACCTTGCATTGTATAGGCTTTTCGTACAATGAGAAGTCAGATTATACTGGAAACATATACTTTAATATGTCGCCGTATGTATGTACATAAAGTTTGTTAGCGCCTCATTGTATAATATGTAGTAGCAATTCTAAATTCACTCATTGCATTCGTCGCAGTTTTGTTCGGACCATCGTCAATAGACACAAGCAATCCTATAAGGGTTCCATTTTTTCATTCGTACCTATGGAACCCAAATAATGTCATCATCATCTGCCTTTCCCTTCTATCCTAGCCTTTTCCCAACTATTTTGGGGTCGGCTTTCGGAACCCTAAAAATGTATTTTTGTGAAATAAAATTTTATTTAACACTGACATATGACTTCTCCCAAGTTGTGTCACACAACATTTGTTTTTGCCCCTCATGACTGAAATAATATGATAAAAACACAGTGAAGTAAAACCTTGATAATGTATCTCATACTATATTTACAGTGAATTAATTTGGTTTTGTAGGAAAAAATGTTACAAGATAAGTTATAATGATATAGAAATAATCAGATTTTTTTATCTTCAGGGAAGCAATATCAATACCCATGCTAGCAAATGGAAACATTCAATGCTTAGAAGATGTCTACAGATGTTTAGATTACACTAAAGTAGATGGGATAATGAGTGCAGAAGGTAACCTTACCAATCCTGCCTTATTTGAAGGAATTAACCCATTAACATGGGATATGGTTCAAGAGTATCTACACCTGGTTGAAAAATATCCTTGCCCATCATCCTACATAAGAGGACACTTATTTAAAATTTTTCATAAAATGTGAGTAAATCAATCATCAAAATATCTACAGCTAATATTCATTTATGCTACAGTGCAGTGGTATAAAATATAAAGTTGTATTTATAGATTTTCATTTGAAGACAACAATGAGGACAGACAAATTCTGGCTACTGCACAAAATTTAGGCGACTTTAGAAGAGTATGTACAAATGTTAGAAACAAGTATTTACCATATCATGAAGGAAAACTTCATTTTGAGAATGACGAAAATATATCCAGAATCGGATTTAATTTAATATTGCCACCATGGATATGCCAACCTTATGTAAGAATGTCACCTGAAGAGCACACACAAAAGATGGAGAAATTGAATACTATTCATATTCAGGTAAAACAATTAGAAACATAAGTAAGTTGTAGAACATTATGTGTAATAAATATTTTACCAGTTGTTGTTTTTAGGAAAGTGTAGCTGAAAAAAGACACTGTGAGGATATTGATGGAGCTCCTATTTCTCGGAAGAAAATGAAAAAGATGAGGCGGATGAGTAGAAAACCAGAAAAACAAGACGTGCAACAAAATGGCAGAAGTGGTCAAATTTGTGTTAACAAAGATTGTCCTAACCCTCTAGTTAGTACATACCTTTGCTTCTAGTCTTTTAGTTTTGATGAAGAGACATCTCAACCGACAGCAGTCCACTGCTGTGTTTTAGGATTATGTGAATAAAGAGATACATTTTATTTTCAGGGTGGAAAATGTCTGTACCAACTGTGTAGAAAATGTTGCAGAAATAAATGCTACGAAGAGGATTTAGACTGTAAAGGCCATGGGATACTTGTACATACGAGGCGGGAAATGGCTCGGAAGTTTTCAAACGTCGAGAATAACACAAATTTAGACTAATTAATTTGTCAATCTATCATCAATAATCATGTACAGTTAGGAAAATTAATTGTTTCTATTTCAAATTGTCACACTACATCAATTTGCTGTGTTAAACGGATGATTCAAGTTAGTAGGTAGTCAATTTGATAACCAATAAATTTCCTTGAAGTTACTATAATTATGTAAATATGTATACATATAATAGTAGTTACGAGACCAATATCTACATGTTTTTGTAATTTTAACATGAATTAGTTTTTGTTCCTCTGTATTTGTAAGTATATGTTTAGCTTATTATCTATTATTAAAATATTTATACCTACTTATATAAAAATAATAATCAATCGATTGCATTTTCTTATCATGCTGCCTTGTTAATGCTAGCTACACAGGCTGCAATTTCTCAAGTGCACACACAATTTGACGGCAGATTTCAAAATCTGTGCGTGGAAGTGAGATTTTGAGGTCACCACTTCGCCAGCGAGTCGTTGCGCATGTAACAAACCTTTCTACCTGAAAACATGTTATTGGTTACCATAGAAACTTTCTCCACACATTATGTGCATACAAACTGTATTATATACTTACGAGTTTTAATATAAATAGGTGTCTAATAAACTGACAGCATTATATATGAAGTCATGTTAATTAGGTTAATTCCTAGGGTGAAGTCATCCTAGGAATTAGACAAATCATAAAAAAGGTTACTATGGTGAAATCGTTACTGAAGTTGAATAGATGCGCGCGCATTAAACGGGCTTGACCAGCAATTAAGTAACAACGCAAGGTTAGTGCTCAGTTGTTATTGTTGTATCTTTTCTAAATTTACCAAATTAATAAATAAAAAAACAATAGTTTCGAGTTGACTGATTAGTGTGTATTATTGTGTGGATTTTTAACAAGCGTCCGACGAATAGGTAACGTGACAATAAATAATATTAAAGTAGGTGCTGAAATCAATTATTAGTAACCATACCGATGGATAAATGCTGTACTTCACATCAATCGCCGAGACCGGAAAGGAGATTGAACGGGCTTCAATTACCGCTGAACTATCTACAGATTATCGGTTGGTTTGTCTTCATTGCGACTGGATCGTTGAATTTTTTTATTCTGATTGAAATACAATTTGAAGAATTGAGGAAAATAACTCTAGTGGTCCTCATTGTATTGTATGTGTTCCACGTATCGTCGCATCTTACTGCGTCGTTATTGGATCCCAGCGAAACTGAATTGAGAAAGCTGAAAGTTTACAATCTTCCTGAATTTGATCGAGAAGTTCACGCCCATGTTATTGAAAATGGAAGATGTCATCTTTGCAATATACACACGAGCAGCAGAAGAACAAAACATTGTAGTATATGCAACAAATGTGTGGACCACTTCGATCACCACTGCAAGTGGCTCAACAACTGCATCGGCCGGAGGAATTACGTGGCGTTTATTGCATGCGTCGCTACTGCGCTCATGATATCTACGTTTACGTCGTCGTTGTGTGCAGCAGACATTGTGATATTTTTTACAAATCCTAAATATTTAAGTAATTCAGCCCAAAACTTTATTAACTGTAGTACATTATACAACACGACTACGACGTCAAATTTTTGTAAGAATTCATTGTCTTTCTTAATTTTTTTAGTCTTATTTTGCACAATGGCGTCAGCAATAGGATGTGCCTTATTACATTTGTGCTGTTTTCACATTTATATATCTTTGCTAGGAGTTACAACGTACGAATATGTGGTACGAAGTTGGGACTCAGAAGTTCCCTCTTACAAATATTTGAAGAATTGTAAATGTTGTAAGTGGAGTATATCACAAGAGTTATATACCATAAGAAAATCTAAAGAGCCAACCCAAACTCATGCTAATCCTGACAGTGGATCAATGGCAAGTAAATTAGATGTTGCACGAACTACAGATATTCAGAATGGAGAGGCTAATGTTATACATTTTATTAGCATATTAATTAATAATGAACTTGGCAAAGCTAGGAAAATGTTTCTGTATGATAAAAACAAAATACATCCGCATGATGAAAACGGTAGTAGATAGCAAAAACTACCCAATAGCACCAAATCAATGTTGGAATACCTATTTTTTGAAGGACACTAGCTGCTATTCAGCATTCGAGTGAAATGTCCCTATATGGACGGTAAGTGTCAAGACATGTCGTGTTACGAGTACCTACCTTAATTTATCTAAGCATGTTACCTTTGCGAGCTCGTGAGGAGACTGCTCGTACTCTCGATATGACCGACACCCTAAACTGGAACCACATAAGTAACTCTCTACTACGATGTCTATTGTAGTCGTCCAGTTCGTACTTCGTAGCGACTTACGTTTACTTATCTTAGTTCTTTCGTTTTTAACTTTCTTCTTTCTATTTTACTATCTCAAGTCTCAACGTATTTTAATCTAAGCTGTCATGTGGCTGCATACATACATAAGTGTTGCATAAGTGTATCTTAATTAAGTGTAAATGATGTGGCTGACGTTTCGCCTCACTTCAGAGTTATAATACTTCGAAGAAAACCTGAGTTTACATCAGAATAAAAATTTCATAAAAAAATTAGACATTTTTTATTTATATTGTTAATCCCCGGTAGAACTCAAGATCGCGACTTGTTTTTTACTTGCTGGCATCACCTACTATTAAATGATGGGCGAAAGTGACGTAATAAAATAGTGGCAATCTTACAGGGTAAGTCTGGATAAACTTTGAAAAAAAAACCACATCCAATCGGTTCCAATTTATTTTAATCCTTTGATAAACTTGTAAATTTCTTAAATATCATATAATAACAAAATAGTAAATAAAACAATATTTCAAGGATTCTTCCCAAAACTATGAGATGTCCTTGCCTTCGCGAAACTTAACTGCCTAGTTGCATCAGTTGAAAGATGACTCATTTGAGCAACTTGCGTACGTATGTACTTGTGGACTACGTCATTGTATTGTAACACTAGTTAAGTCTTGCGTAAATAAGGAATTTTCGACGTAATGTTGTTTATTCACGTTTGCGGCGGCGATTCTGTTCTTCCTAAAAAAATAATGTTTAGTTTTTAATTTTAACAGATATAAACACAATATAATATGTATGTACAGAGGCCAGCACATCAAGCTACCCGAAACTGTCAAATTTTCCCAAGCAACTTGGATCCTTATGCTTAACCGATATTGTTGAAAAATCTATTAACTGATTGTAGTAGTTTGATATGCTGGCATCTGTCTGTACATGAAAAAAAACCATACCTTCTGTGACAAAATAATGAGCAGTCTCCTGAACATTCCAATAAAGTCAATGAACAACTCTAAAGCATGTTGCACAAAGTCCTTGCTGCCCATTCTGCGTTTCTCAATGATGAGTTGTGTGTCAAATAGTACAAAGCCACACATCAGCATAAGTCCGAGGTATAGGTGAGCCTGTAACATAATATTATGGAGGTTTTAAGAATCTGACACTTAGAATCAAATCAAATTATTTTCCACTGTCTGATTGTCCCACTGCAAGGCAAAGGCCTCTTCTCATACAGAGATAGGTTCCCTTGAACTTCAAGCCAACATTAAAATTTATATTCATATCAATCTTCAGAAATAATATTGATGCATTACTTTAAACCAAGAAAGGAAAACTGAACTTTACAGTGATTTGTTATTTAACAAGGTCACTTAATATGACTTCTTATAATTAAAATATAGAATACTCCACAAGCCTACATACCGCTAGCTACATTACATACAGTATGTACTTACAGTATGAATACAATTTGTATTTGTTGTACTTACTTGATACAGGAAGTGAGACTGCATGAAGATATTGACAAGAGTCATGAGTGACATAGAAGTGAGCAGAGTCATCAGGGTTCCTCCCAGGAACAACCAGCTGCCGCGCTCAGCCAACATTGCAGCAATGGAGAAGCAAACAAACACCAATGTACTGCCTAAGAGAGCAGTCACTATGATGGATGGATCAACAAAGCTGACATACTCCAGCAGTGGTCCCAGGCTCATTCCTAAAATGTTTATTATTGTTAAAATATTGAAAACAAACCTCCTTCCTAAGAGTGTTTACGCCGTACAACATTTCATACAAACTTTAAAGCCCTTATTTTTCAAAATGAATGAACTGATTTTAATGAAACTTCATATGCATTAGCAGGATACAAAGGTCTAAAAAGTTAATAGATTTTCGAAAAATAGTGTTACAACCAAATTAGACCAATTTTAAATTTTCCATAGAAACAGAGATTTCCAATTATCTTTTTAAATAAACATTTCGAAAATGTTCTCTACTTACTTATTAGACCTTTGTATCCTGCTTATGCATATGAATATACAGAATGAATATGTAATATACAGACACAAGTTACTTTTGCAATTTTTAGTAATAGTAAGGATTTTATACCTGAAGTAAGGCCAAAACCCAAGAGATATCCAAGACGCAGGTTTGTATTCTTGCCAGTGTCAGGAGTTGCAATCAACATAAGCATTAGACCTGCCCCAACAATAGCAGACAGGATACCAGCTTGAAACCAGGTGTACATGTCAACATAGACCCCAGCCAGAGCTGAGCCACATGTCATCATTAAGGTTCCATAGACATTTTTTAAATGCTGACGAACCGGTGGTTCTCTGTGAAACATCGAAACATACTCATGATATCACAATATAATACTCTATCTCCATCTAGATTGGGTGTGTTATCTATGTTCTAAGTATTCATTACATCATTACTAAGTATGAGTTTCAGTACCAAACAGAAAAAATACTAAACACATGAAATGTTAATCATATAAAACACTTGGTAAAAACATGTTATTGTTAAACAGCCTAGCACAATAAATAAATATTTGTATGTGTGTCACAGAATGTACCTTGTACTACAATGTTCTAGAACTTCTAGAATGATGCAGTCATTAATTAAAATTAACTTCGTGAAAATGATATTAGGTACTTGTTTGTAATAATCATAATCTATATACATCCTACAGAATGGAGTGTAAAGGGAATAATGGCAAAAGCAATACTCACAGACGATTTTGAAAACTGTTGACGAATGTTTGAAGATTAGGAGTCATGATGACGGGATATTAAAATCGATTATTTCAAGTAATTTATTTTGTAATAAAATCACAAAACTCTTGTAAAGTAACTTCAGTATTTAGTGAATTGCACGATGCTTAAATTAAGACTGATTATTTTTAGAATGCGCAGTCACAAAACCATGAAACCACGTACTCTTCGATACGAAACAATGGTAATTTTGATGAAACCGATTGCCAACATAAAAAATACGGAAATTATTGACGTCATCGTTTGTTATTCTCGACCACAGAACATAAATTCTCGACAATCTGAAAGTGAAAACGTAGGTGCGCATAAATGTGAGAATAACTTTTTTTAATTCATAGTACCGAAAGATTAGACCGATGGGCCCGTGGCTAAATAATAACAGCCACACAGGTTGATCGATCAGGTTAGGCTACGCTTGCTGCAGTTAGTCTTTGCCCTCCGTGCCTCGGATAGCACGTTAAGCCGTGGTCCTGGCTGTCATTCATGGAACTTTGACAGTTTTTACGGGTAGTCAGCCGGTCGATTCTGTAAAAATCTCACCGTGAAAACTTAGGTGAAGCGAGTTTGTTTTTGTTAGGAATTGACACTATTGACAGCTCACTCCACGCTCACTTCACCAAAGTTTTCACAGTGAGATGGTTACAGAATCGCAATGCAGAAGCCCAAAAGTCCGACAACCAGACTGAGGTCAAATAGGCTATTCAAATTAATTCACAAAGTTGATTGATATTTCGTGAAATAATTAGGATTATATGAACTTAGTGGGTTGTATTGATGATTTTAATAATGTTAATTCTGTAAATACTACTACTAATCTACTAGTATATTGTTACCGTCGCGAATCATAAATATTTTGTTCAACATACAACCTGACACTAAACTGCAAATTGCAAAAAACTTAAGAAAATTTGAATTTCGCAGAGTACCCTGGCGCTTCCCCCGTATCATACTTTGTGAAGAGCAATGAAAGATATACAGAGTAATGGAAGATATACATGAAGCGATTTCAATCGCCGGTAACTCGCTGGCTATTTCAAAATCTCTGTGTCGAACTGTCGACATAAAAGACTAAAGTCGCTACGTGTGTATCTAGCATAACGCATGACCCACTGCTAAGGTATCACCATGGAATTAGTATGCTATACTGACGTCACGTCTGTACTCGGTCCCCGAGGCCCTGAGATGGTCTTTTCTTGAGCTAGGTTGCAACCCATGTCGCATAAACAGGGAGCCGAACGCCCGGTGTCACCACTGCGTCGACTGCTGGGAGGACACGGCGTGGCATACGCTGGCAGAGTGTGCCGCTTGGGAGGAGCCGCGCCCCGTGCCCTCATTTCAGAAGTAGGCAGTGACCGGTCGCTGCCGGCCGTGGTCGAGTCGATGGTCGGCAGCGAAGCGTCCTGGGACGCGGTGGTTTCCTTCTGCAAAACGGTCGTCTCGCATAAGGAGGCTGTGGAAAGGGAGAGGGAGATTTCGCCCACTCACCCAGCCCGCAGCAGGCGCACTGGGAGTCGGCGGAGGGTGGACAACGCCTCTTCCAGCCCCCCTAAATGGGTCCAGGGGCGACGGATTCGGAGACGTCTGTCGCCCCCCACACATCAGGACCCGAGGTAGCGGCGCGTAGTGTTCCACGCGCGCCCCTCTTAGATGTCGCGGGGGGAGTCAAACACCTCACTTCCCCCCTGACCCGACGAGTCCCGCAGTTGCGAGCCGGCACCAGTCGGGGGTTGCGGAAGGATCGTACGGTCCCGCGACCCCAGGCGTAGTTGTGAGATGGAACACTGGGGTGGTTTTTAGTCAGTAAGAGTCTGACATTCGACGGAATCTTAAATTTTTTTTTATTGCTGTATGTGCCCGCTCTTGACCACGATCACGCCTGATGGAAAACGATGGATGAGGTCTAAGGTGGAACGAGCGTGCCTAGAAGTTGCCTAAGGCACTGAAACTTCCACGCATCAACGAAACACAGCAGGCTGCTTGACGCCGGACTCCGGTGGTGGTGGTGATTTATCTAAACATCATAATAAAGGCACTGGTTAATAAAATGCAAAAATAGAGAAAGGTGTCTGAGTGAAGGGTTGCTGGAGGTGTTATTAGTTCCACTAACTGAATAATTAGATTAGTTTCACTTATTGCCGCGGGGATTCCCTCGTGAGACAGATTTTACCTATAAGATACGGTGGTGTATACCAATTCCATGGACTCGACCCTAAGCGCTTGGCCACAATGGGACGCTGGCGCGGGGCGGGCGCAGCGCGGCGAACTCAAAGGCTGTATACAGAAAGCAAGCTGGAAACTTATAAGCGCTTACCGGCGCTTATAAGATTACCGTCCGTTCTACACAAAGAAAGCAGGTTGAAGCAGACCAAGCAAAATATGCCTTTAATTTTAAATGGCAGCGCCCACCGCTGACCAGCGCGTGTTGAAGCTTGTCGGAACTTGTCGGCACCGTTCAGTGCTTATCGGCGGGTGTTCATATTATATTTTCCTGTGCGGGTTACCAGCGCTGTCAAGCGCCGGTAAGCGCTTATAATTTTCCAGCTTTCTTTCTGTATACAGCCAAACATATGAACTTTCATTGAAGTGTCCATAGTAGGCACCAGGGGGGGACACATAGAACACTAGGCACCTTGCTAAAAACGTAGGGCCATCTATATTACTGAACGGGGAAACGTCTTCAGAAGTATGAAAAAGTGCCGATAGATGTCATTACTAACACAACAAAACAAAACTAAAATGTTTAATTGATTAATCTTAGAATATAGTACATTTTATTTACTTCGAAATAATATAATTATTTACTTATTTGTATATATTTATATTGTGTTGTGATCTGTGACAAACGCACAGGCCCGCACACGTTACTCTTTGGCGGGCAAAAAGCTATGGTAACACCGCGAACATTGATGTTCAGGGAATTACCCGGATTTAGTCTATTATATTTCATTCAGATAAGATTTCAGTATTTTTTGAGGTGCTTCGGTTTTTTTGTAAAATTTAATCTGGTCACACTGCACTGGACACGACAACGCGTGGGCCGCTTTCCGAATTAGCTATAATCGCTCACAGCGCTCACATCACCTCACATGCGTTCCGATTTAGATATTACGATTATGACAGCTGAGAGCTGTCAACAATTCGGAACACTCGTGAACGCGCTCACAGTGCTTACTCAATGTAAAAACGATATTATTACAGTATTTCTTTGTATATTCACCACATTTCTTCTTCAGTTCTTCTTCTTTGGTTAGGTGGCGACTGTCAGCCAGAAGCACAATTTCGAAAACGCCACGTTAGTTTAAAGATGATGCAACTCAAAACATAACACACACACTGACACATCCTCACACACAAATTGTCATTTTTGACAGTGCTTACGGTGATAATATTCAAAGGCATGGTTGGCGTTATCGCAAGATTGCGCATGTCATGACGTCATCTATGACGATTCACGGGACATCGTTATCGCGCTCACGCTAATTCGGTATGGGTTTAAGCACGCTCACATCGATCAATACCGAACTCGGAACGCAGGGCAGATTTGTCCGCTTTGTCCGTCCAGATATGTCTGGTCCAGTGTTTGCCCGCGCTCTGCCCGCGCCGAGCAGTACGCGCCGCTCACCGCGCCCACGTGCCCACTATGGACACTCCAATGGAAGTTCATATGTTTGAGTTCGCCGCGCCGCGCCCGTCCCACGCCCGCGCCCAAGTGTGGCCAAGTGCTTACGCTTCTTAGACTTCTTACCATGACTTCATTCCGAATTAGCGATAATCGCTAATTCAAATCGTTATCGTGCTCACGCTTATTCGGTACGGGTTTAAGCACGCTCAAATCGATTACAGTGCAATTCGGAACGCACCCTATCTATGGGCCTTGAGTCCTTGACGTTGACGTACGGCTTCGGCCTGACAAACTTCGTAGATTTTGAAAATTAATAAAGAAGACTTGGCTTTGGCCTAACTACTGGATATTGAAGACATTGAAACAAGAAGACTTGGTTTAGGCCTGACCTTTGGATACTGAAGACATTGAAAAATAAGACTTGGCTTCAGCTACTTTAGAAAAGAGAAAAAAATCCGACATGGCTGTATGGGCTCAGTTTCCCTTGCCTGTCCCAGAAAGGGACGAATAAATTAAAAAAAAAAATGACGTTGACGTACGTATGGCTGACGATGTTATTGTCAATTCTGACATGCACTCTTATAACCTCAAAAAGCAACATTCGGAGCTGTAAACACGTTGTAATTATTCAGGTATTTATTGATGTGATCCATTAAAAAAAATGGGGAAGAAGACAAAAGTAGGAAAACAGCGGAAAGATAAATATTATCAACTCGCAAAAGAGACAGGTAATGATTTTATGAAGTAATACTGAATTTTTTTGATGCCCTTTTATTATTTCCGCTCCTTTTTATATACTTGTACATATTATTATTATTTTAAGACTGTTAGCTTTTTATTTTGTATATATAAAGAAAGAAAAGTAATTCTTAATTTTTAGGTTCCTGTGTGATCGTGTTGTATATAATAATTATTATTATTATTATTATTATTTCTGATTTTAGGTTATCGTTCCAGAGCTGCTTTCAAATTAATACAATTGAATCGAAAATTTGGATTCTTACAAAAGTCACGAGTATGCATCGATCTATGTGCCGCGCCTGGTGGATGGATGCAGGTGGCGCATCAGAACATGCCTGTATCCAGTGTGGTCATTGGCGTTGATTTGTTTCCAATCAAACCGGTCCCTGGTTGTATCGGCCTAACTGAAGATATTACAACAGAAAAATGTAAATCAGCAATAAAAAAAGAAATCAAAACATGGAAAGCTGATGTTGTTCTCAATGATGGTGCCCCAAACGTTGGTCTGAACTGGATTCATGATGCATACCAGCAGGCCTGTCTGACACTCAGTGCCCTTAAACTGGCCACAAATTTCTTGAGAGAGGGGGGATGGTTTGTAACCAAAGTATTCAGATCTAAAGATTATCATGCCCTATTGTGGGTGTTGAAACAGTTTTTCAAGAAAGTTCATGCAACAAAACCACAGGCCTCACGTAATGAATCATCTGAAATATTTGTGGTCTGTCAGGGCTATATTGCACCTGATACTATTGACCCTAAATTTCTTGATCCTAAAAATGTATTTGAGGATTTGGATATTGTAAAGAAACAACACATAAATATTTTACACCCAGAAAAACAAAAGAAAGCTAAAGCTGAGGGATATCTGGAAAATGATTACACCACTCACCACAAAGTATTGCTCTCACAGTTTCTGAGTCAAGACCAGGACCCAATAGACTTACTGCAAGGATGCTCTGAGGTATTTAGCTTTGACATTTAAATGATTTTTATTGAATTTTACATTGCAGTCAATAATGTAACAACTATAATAATTTGTTTACAGATTGTGTTTGATGATAAATCCATTGAAGAACACCCTAAAACTACTACAGAATTAAAGGAATGCTGTAAAGATATTAAAGTACTTGGCAGAAAAGATCTGAAAGCTTTGCTAAGCTGGTTCAAACAAATGAAGGACTTTAAAGCCTCACAGGTAATACAGGATTACTTATAAGTTTCTTTTTTTCTGTACCTCAAAGATTAAGCCCTTTCATTTAAGAGCTGATCTTGTCTTGAGAGTTTTTATAATTTAAAGCAACATTATTGCTGCTAAATGTGAATAGTAGCTAAGAACTTGAGGTGATATTTTATTTTGGGATTCTAATTACAGGGACAATGTTCTTTTCTTTCCATGTCCAATTACATAATATGATTTTATATTATGGAGCATATTGTATTTTATTTTCCAGGTAGTCCAGACAGATTCTAAAGAAGGCAGTGTTGATGAAGCAAGAGTGGATGCAACTGAGGGTGATGATGAAGATGATGTTGATGCAGAAATTGCTGGACTACAGGTACTTTGATCCAATCAATCTGCCTAGTTTTTTCCCAACTATGTTGGGGTCGGCTCCCAGTCTAACCGGATGCAGCTGAATACCAGTATTTTACATGGAGTGACTGCATATCTGACCTCCACAACCCAGTAACTGGGTAACAATACCCCTTAGTAAGACTGGTTGTTAGAACCTTGGGCTTCTGACTATCCATAACAACTGTCAAAGATCTATAAATGATAACCGGTACCAACGGCTTGTCATGCTTTCCAAGCGAGCTTTCTCGGTATGTAATGGATGTTCATCCATCCACGGACTGACCTCGGTAAGCGTAGCTTAACCTTCGGTCGACCCGTGCGGCTGTTGTTACTTAGTCACAAGCTCCTCTACATACACGTTGATCTGCTACTTGTTTATTTCCTTGCTGGTTTTTCATAGTTGTCCTGTAAAGCCCGCAATATTTGTGGGCTTTACAGGGCAATTGTTTGCTTTTTCACAGAAATTTCATATTATATCTTAACCGGACATGGCATTTTTATGTCTGCTCATAGAATATGATATGGAGAACACTATGGATTCGAACTGTTAGAAGTATTTACTAAGTATCTACCTACTTTTTCGAGTATCTATTTTAACCAAAGAATTTTTGAATCTATACATATCATTATTTAATGCAACATTTCTTATAGGATGAAGAAAGGCGCACGTCCAAACGCAAGAGGAAACAACTAAATAAACAAAGACAGAAACTGGCAGAGAAAATGAATCTGAAAATGGTACTCAAAGGTGATGGAGGACCTATTATGGAGAGCAATGATATGTTCAAGTTATCAGACATCAAGAACGCTGAAGTAAGTTGTCATAAATTAGAAATAGAAACTAAATTAAAGCTTAAAATTTCTTTTTGGTATTATTTATCACACAGAAAAATGTACACAATCTTCATGGCGTTGAATATCAAATATTTTAACAAGAATTTATGTTTTAGGAATTGGCACGTATTATAGATCAGCAACCAGATATAGTGGCAGAGGCCAGCGACTCTGATGATGAGTTCAAAGTAAAACAAAAGTATGTTAAATATGATACAGAGTCTTCAAAATTGGACTCTTCAGGACTCTATTATAAAGATTCAGACAGTGATCTCGAAATGGAATCTGGCTCTGATACTGAGCAAGACAAGGAGACTTTGGGTAAAACTTTAATTTGCTACAAATTAAAAAAATATAGTTTCGGTATTATTTTTATCATTTACTGGTTCTTGACATTGCATTCGCTTTGTATTTCAGCCTTTTCAGATTCAGACACTGAAAATAAAAAAGTGGCCAAAATGACAAAATTAAACACATTGCGAAATAGTAAGGTGGCTAAATCACAGGCTGTACCCAAGAACCACCCACTGTTGACTGACTTGGATAACACTGATCCAATCTCACGGCGCTCCATGAAGGCAGAGCTGTGGTTCCAGAAAGACAGTTTTAAGGACATTGATGAAGATGACGACGAAGGTGTCGACTTGGACAAGTTGGTGGAAACTTACAAAGAAAAAGGCAAAAAAGTCGCAGAAGATGGTATAACTAAAGACATGAAAAGTGGTGGTTTAAAAAGAAAATTGGGTGACGACAGCTCCGATAATGATTCATCAGACAGTGATTACGAAGTAGAAGACAATGTGGCTCCTACAGCAGGCAAAGCTGGGGCAAAAGCCAGTAAAAAAGATGGCTTTGAAGTTGTTGCACAAGATCCAGGTATGATTTGGGAATATAAAATTCCAGCATAGCAATATAAAATATAGCTATTCACAACCGTTCGATACGCTCTCGTGCCGAATCAGTGTTATCAAAAGAGTGCTCTAAAGGCTTTTAACAAATCCAAAACCGAAAAATGTCAGTTTAAATCAAATAGCAGCCATTATTTTTACAGCTATTTGAGGGCAAGGCAAATTAGTAATTGAAAATGGGTCAATTTCGATGCGAAAGGTCGTGAATAGCTATGCAGGTGTCCAATCTGCCTTTAACAATATGTTGGTTTGTTTTTATTTCATTTACCCATGCCTTTAATTATTTTAAAGACTTAAAACGGCTGAAAAAAAGTCTAAAGATGGATGCTGAGACCCTCGCTTTAGGAACGATGATAGCTACGTCGAAGAAATTCAAAAGAGATCTAATAGATGATGGATGGAACCGCTACGCCTTTAATGATAAGAATTTGCCAGATTGGTTTGTGGATGACGAAAAGAAACACATGAAGAAAGAAGTCATTGTACCAGAGGTAATTGTTATGATGATCAAAACTTTATTTTATTGTAACTGCTGCTATTTTAACTCATTCTTTATTATAGTGTTTTTTTGTCTGCGAAACATGTAAATTTTACTTAATTTTTACAGAAATACACGGACGAGTATAAGAATAGGTTGCAAGACATCAACGCCAGACCGATTAAGAAAGTGATAGAAGCCAAAGCGCGAAAGAAGAAGCGCATGATAAAGAAGATGGAACGTGCTAAGAAGAAGGTAGAACAAGTTATGGAGAATGCCGATATGTCAGAGAGGGAGAAAGCCCAACAAATCAAATCTGTGTATAAAAAGGCACAGACAGAAGGCAAAAAGAAAATAACTTATGTGGTGGCTAAAAAACATACTACCGCCAAACGCATGAAACGACCTCAGGGAGTTAAAGGACAATACAAGGTGGTCGACCCTCGTATGAAGAAAGACATGCGCGCGCAAAAGGCCAAGGAGAAAACGAAGGGTCGCGGCAAGAAGGGCAATTCTTCTAAGAACAATAAAACTAATAAAAGTACGCCGTCTAAGAAGAAAGGCAAGAAGGCTAAAGCTAAATAAAAATAATTGTAATATTTAGTATAAATATACGAAAATGTATAACAACGTGGTTTTTCATTTTGAGGTTGTTAACATTTTAATACCAATAACACAACTGGTTTTACTTACTGCTCACAGGATAGCAATTTTTTGCAATACACTTTTATTTATTTCTTTTATTTTTTTCTTTTTATTTATTTTTTATTTCTTGTTATGGTATCCATAGTACATACTCAATATAGGTACCTACTGTGCCTTCAGTTTCCAATAAAATTAAAATGAACTGTCCTTATTGATACTTGAGCTATATTAGTTTCAAAGGTTTTGTAAGTGACCACATATATGTTTTTGTGGAAAGTATTTCCATTAGCTGGCATTACAAAGATTATTTTTACGACTAAGGTCAGGGTGATATTTGAATCCACGTGCGTCATTCGCCGAGTTCAGGGACAGACACGCCATATAAATGATATCACTTCGCTTGGTGGCCTTGGTGTCTAATTCTGATTCGCTCTAACTACGCCGTCTGCCTACTAAGTACTATTGAGCGACTTTATGCACAGCTTGCGGAATAAAAATTTTGCGTCGCAATGTGTTCGACCTCCAGACGTTAATATTGTTTGCTTTACCATAATTCTGGGATCGCAATAACAAGATGCGTGGTATGAAACGTTCATAATTCAGCCTTGGTCAAGACCAAGGCTGAATTATGTTTTATTAAAAAAAAAATGTGTAGGTAGAGGTACCTAATTTACAAATTGAACATGTTAGACTGAATACCTACATACGAATTTTCCTTACAAAATGTGCTGTTGCCACTGCGAAGCGAAAAGGTAAGTTTATTCATGAAAACTTACCTAACCGACAACCGTTGTAATTTTCCATAGGCCTGATTTTTCAATATTCAGATACTTTTTATCTGAGGAATAAATATTGCGGTTTGACAGCTTTTATATAGAAATTATGCCAAACTGTCATATTTATTCTTCAGATAAAAGTTATTTGACTATTGAAAAATCAGCCTTTAGTCTAAAAATCGACCTCATAATTTTGCATCTTATTGGTCGAACATAACTATAAAATACCTATAAGAAATTCGGAAGGAAATAGAATATGGTAGGTATGAGGGGAAATGTGGGGAGGAGATGGTACGTGGGAGGTTGGAGGCAAGCGGCAGGCGGGGCGCTCGGCCGGGCTATATCGAGCGCGCGATCACGGCCAAGGCCGCGCACCGCCGCCGCCGTCATCGTTCCCGACTCCGCTCCGAGTGCTCCGAGTGCTCCGAGTCCAAGCGACGTCCGTGCGCCGCCCGTACCCGCGGTCGCGGATCGTGTCCACAACTAAACATAAACTGTGTAAGTTACACCATCACCTACTTAATTGCGTAGTTGTTGTCGTTCATGTCATTTTCCGAAGATTACATGATTTGCGAGTATACTATAGGAGCGTGTGACCAACAGCAGGAGGGAATTAAGGACCGTGCAGAAGTTGGTGTGTAGAATGCAGAGACCAGCAAATAAATTGCCTACTAACCTATCTCCAGGCATCAAAGTCAGCCGATTGTGCAAATACATAAGTCAAATAAAAAAGAAAGTTCAGAAATAAAAGCAATGGAGTGTGTCTGTGAGTGGTGGCATTTATGTTACACAGTATGTGGGTTCGCGTTGACGTCCGCAGAGGCGCAGGTAGAAGCTGCCGAGGTGGTATCGGCCCCGGGGCGAGGTGGTGTGACCTCGCCCCGACAACGTCGCCGGTTCCATTCCACTTGGCCACGCCACTCATCCCTCCCTATAGTAATCTTCCATAATGATTCTCGCCTCCCTATACATTAACATAATAAAATGCTAAGAGTTGCCTGATCTAATTTTATTTGTGTCAACTATTTAAAATACACTAGGTATTGAGTGGGGTGCGCCAAAGTTCACCTAAATTTTTAACTCCGATAATTGGAAATCCGAAAATGTTCTTCCTAACATTTTTCATCCTAACAATCACAATTCCTAACTACTCCGTCTCTAATGTTCATAATTCCGAAGCATTCAACTTCATAATGTCAGTAGCAATAAACATCTATTATACTTTTATTTGTTTTCCTATATTTTCTCAACATAACCATCTTTTACACTATTATTCAAAGTCATATCTTTTTTGTTTAGATTTCTTTTTATTCATAATAATCAGTATTATATACATTAATTTTGCGTAACTTTATTTTCACATAACATGTAATTGTGTGTAAATGTAAAAAATTTCTAATATACTTTAGCATAACGATTTTGGCATAATTAGTTTTGCCATAATAATACTTTGCCGTTTTTTTTGGCCTACAGTTTATGTTGGCATAATTATCTTGAAGGCTAATTTGTTTTAGCATAAATTTAATTCGCATAACGTTACTAGGCCTAATGATTATTAGCATAATAATATTTAGGCATACAATTAATAGAAATAACGGAAACAAATTTGAGTTATTTTTACGTATTTATTTTGGATTTCCACTTTAATGATTTATTATACAAAACATTATGTAACTTAACTATGTATTTTTATTTTAGGTGTATATTTTTAGCAAGAGCGAGCGAAGCGAGCTCGGGAATTGGGGCACCCCGACTCGGACAGGTTAGGTTCGAAGGGGATGACGGGGGCTCAAGTGAGCGAGCGGAGCGAGCGAACGAGCCCCCATCATCCCCTTCGTGTTAGGTTCCTTTAAACCCTGTAGACAGAAATAGGGGCCCCGCGAAGCGGGGCTCCGTCGACTACGCCTTATTATTATTGTTATGTTTAATAAACTTATGCTTTAGAATGTTATGCTTAAAAAATGTATGCTTTAGAATGTTATGCTTAATCATTATTATGATTAGAGAAATTATGCGTAAGCTGTTATGCGTAAATAATTTCACCCTCAAATTAAAACTATAAAATCATCTTCTACCCGTATATATTTTTTATTACACTTGGTAAATGTTTCTTTCTGAGTATGAATGAAAATGTTATGGCAATTATGTTTAGGGATAAAAGCGTTATGATAAAAAACAGTAGGAGTTTAAATATATTTACATTAATGATATTATTAATTACAATTTTCGGAAACATGAGTGTTATGAACATCGCCGGTAGCACTACAAATAGTATGAATGAAAACTTTAGGATGAAAAATTTTAGGAAGAGTGATCATTCGGATTACAAATCGTAAGGAAGAACAATTTCGGGTAAAGAACTTTAGGTGAGCCAATATGGACCCATTGAGTGTAACGTATACCGTACCGATACGACCTCTATACTTATGTGGAAAGTTTGAATGACCCTGACATTCATTTATTTTAAAAGTATATAAGTAAAATAGCACTATTATATTTCTGAGAAGTCTTGGTGTGAAATCTTCCGGGCTACCAATTCAGTTAGGTGTACCGCAAGGCTCAATACTGGGTCCATTCTTGTTCTTAGTATATAATAATATCAATAATATACCATTCTATTTAAAGGGCTTCTGTGGTGTTGTACTGTTTGCAGATGATACCTCTCTTATTTTTAAAGTAGACAGGAATAGACAAGATTTTGACGACGTAAACAGTGCACACTCTCAATAGTTACGGATTGGTTTACGTCAAATAATTCTCAACGCTAAGAAAACGAAATGTATAAAGTTCGCCTTACTGACTGTTAGAAATGTATGACCTAACATCGTCGTAGTTAAAGAGATGCTTGAAACCGTGGACTCGGCAGTTTTTCCAGGAATAACTGTAGATGCCAATCTTCAGTGGGGACCTCATAATTATCAATTGTAGCAGGAAGGCTTAGTTCGGCTGCCTACGTCGTCAGGAAAGTAAGGCAATACACTGACGTTGATACTACTCGTTTTGTCTATTTTAGTTAATACAATAAACATAATTCAAATAAATATGTATGCTGTCACGCCCTTTATGCCTGGAGGCTTTTATTTAAGTAAGTAGTGAATTTGAATTTACATTTTTATTTATTATTTTTTTGCTTGAGTAGGTACGTATAGTTTTTATTGTATTTGTTGGTATATTGGCGTAGCTAGCTGACATATGGCAAATAATGTAGTTTATAACATATTTGCTCGTAAAGGGTCTCTTATTTCACCAATTTCAATATCGTAATGTATCTCATTACGTACTTGTGCGGTAATGTAAAGTAAATCGCACGGTTTATCAAGATGCTCCGTCAAAACGAACGGTACTTTTTTAAATCTTAGCAAAGAGTTTTTATTTCAGAAAAGATGTCAACATTTTATGAATAAAATTAACTTTGGGAGATAAAATATAATAAATAAACATTTAATTCTTTAATTTAATTAATTTTGACAATAAATTACAACCATTAATATCTGTAACAAAAACAAAATAGTACATTATGATATAAGTGCGGTAAGTTCAGCCTCTGCTTTCTTTTAGCCCTCGCCTACGGCTCGGGCAAGCAATATCGCCTCGGCTGTAATTTTCAAAGCGCACGTATGTCATACGACGTTTTATAACATATTTGCGAGGAAATAAATAAAACTCGGACTGAATTTGCATATTTGCTTGTTTTCCATATGATGAAATTTTGATACGCTTGTAAGTATCTATCGGTCGATTTTTCAGGCAAGAGGCTTAGGCCTTTTTCGCTGCCTCTGAGACTTCTTACATCATTACTTGACGACATTTTCAAATAAAAAAGTACAGCGACAAGAAAAAGCGCGCGGAATAATTTTTAATTCTTACACTATTTGCGCTGTAGCATGGTGCGGGTGACAGTTTCAGTAACATTTCGTTTCACTCTTGAAAGTTGCCGCGATTTACAATTTATGACTTAATATTTCAGTTGTACCACATTCGTAATATATTAAATAATTAATAACTGTAGTAAATTAAATTAAACCCAACCAGAATGTTCTAATCAAGAAATAAAATCAAATTGAATGAAAAATTAAGCAAAGTGTTATGCGTATAACGTAACGCCATAGACGTATTTAGTGATGGGATGTACTGCTACGATGGATAGTCGATATTTTTTATAATAAAAAACGTATATTGTGCGTAGGTCAATTTTTATTTTTAAAAGGTCTAATTATACAACAGAACATTTATAGGGTAAGGTTGCTTAAAAGGTTGCTAAAAAAAAATACATGTTATTCGTCTAAACTCATATCAGAGTCAGGAACATCTGAATTGTCACTCAATTCATCATCTGAATCTGTGACGGATATTATTAACGATGACTCAATTATGTTGTCAATATGTATGTCACGATCCCAATCAGACATAATGTCCCTTTTTGTTTTATTCACGACCTTCGACCAGTCTTCAGGTTGAACATTGTTGATGGCCTCTTGTAATAGGGCCAACATCTTATTTGCCGTAAATGGCGGCGAAGTATTATTTCTTGCGGCGTAACCTAAAAATAAACGAACTTATAAAAAAAAGTATTCAAATAATCATCAATCAGCCTAATCTAGTATCTGGTAATGTTTTTAAACTAGGTACATGCTACGATCGGAAAGCTGATTTTTTTATAAAGCTTCAAAATGGGAATTGAAATTAAAAGCATACCTTTTATTTGGGCCCAAATCAGCTCAATAGCGTTATACTGGCAATGGTAGGGTGGTAGTCGAAGGACCTGGTGGCCTTTTTCTTTTGCCATCTCGTCCAGAGCATAGGTAGGAGTTGGTGGCTTATGGCGTCGGACTAAGGCAATAAGCTCCGTCTTTAACATTTTTATATCTGCTGTAACTCCGTTTTCACTCAGCCACTTCACCAACTCGCTTTTGCGGTTGGATTGGTTTGGGGGTTTATTAACTTGCACCGAATGGTAGGGTGCGTTGTCCATTATTATGGTCATAGGCTCTTTTAAATTGTTTAATAGACCTATGAACCAATCTTTAAATTTTTCGTAATTCATCTCCTCATGATACTCCGTAGTTTTTTTTGACTTAAAAGCCAGCAAACAATCAGGGACGAATCCACTTGCTGTACCTGCGTGACAAATAATAAGGCGTTCGCCTTTGCCTTCCGGCACTTTGGTACACGATTGTGCCGTATCGTCGGTCCAACTTTTACCCACTGTGTGGTTGGCGTTTAGCCACGTTTCATCCAAAAAGACAACTTTGCTCCAATCACTTATGTTTTTGGCCTTCCTTAAAAATCTACATCTTGCTAGGGCAATGTCAGTCCTATCCATAATAATCTTTCTTTTGTTAACTTTTTTGTAAACAAAGCCAATATCTTTTATAACTTGCCGTAGCGAAGTAATACCTCCTTTGAACAAGTCAGCTTCTTTTAATGATTTTAGAAGCTTGAGCAATGTGGGTAGCTCCATTCTTCTATAATAATCATAAATATGATTTCTAATAGCAACCTTAGCAAAATCATCCAACTCTGTGATTGGCTTCACCTTGGTCCGCTTTTTGTTGGGTGTCGATAATTTATTTTCAAACATCCCATCTTGGCCAATTTTCTCACGTGTTATACGCGAAACAGTATTGCGGCCAATATCAAGAGCTTCGGCTACTCGTTCTACAATATGATTCAATGGTAACAACGGTCCATTATTTTGTTGTTCTCTTTCAAAGTAGTCTCGGAGGCGAACAACAAGCTCCCTGGCCTGACTACCCAAAACAGTTTTTTTTTGTATGCTTAGGCATGGTAATAACAACAAACTCAACAAACTTATAACAAATAACAATTTAACAAAAATGAAAACAAACAATGAAATCGTAATACGTGTCACATTAAGTCACAATATAACGCGCTTGCACTCGTACTCGCACTCACAGCATCGCACGGGTAAACAACATGGCCGCCGCGCCGATGCACCATAGAGCAAAAATGTTGTCACGAAAAAAAAAACATAAACCCGATTTTGATTATTTTATATAAGTACAAAGATAATTATGTAGCCATAAAACATTTATATTGACAAGTTTATACACGTAGCACACACGTAGTTACACTGCACAACTGAATAATACACTAATTTTCATAACAATATTAAAGAGAACTAGATTCACGCTGCGAGTATCGTTAGCGATAAAAATGAATTGCATAACCTCACATCCCTACGTGGTACTGACAAATGTCAACGTCATACGGGCAACTGTCACCCGCACCATGCTACAGCGCAAATAGTGTAACAGATAGCGATGCGTGCGTGTTCGCGCTTTTTTTTCAGGCATTAGGTACAAAACAGCCAGTATTATTAATAAAGTAATAGTATATTTCATTACAAGTGCGGAAAGGTTGTCATTGCAAAGAGTTCCGACAAATGTCTACCCGAGCCGAGGCGCAGCCGAAGGCGAGGGTTGACAGTCGGAACAAGTTGCAATGACGGTTTCGCACGTGTACTGAACGACTATTTTTAATACAGTTGCGAAAAAATGAAGCAATTTAATAAAATAATAAAAACACAATAAACTCAACTAACTAATGGCGCCAACCGTAGAATATAAGCAGATATTTTTTTCTTCACCCATTCTGGTAGGCAAAGGGAGCTATGCCCATACAGCCAAGTCTTCAGTAGAATTTTTTTTATTGATATGAAATGAAAATGAAATTTAATGAGATAAAATGAAATGAAACCTAACCTAACTTATTCAATCAAATCATTAAATCTGATATTGAAACAAATTAGTAGCTTCTTTTTAGAAATATACGTATTTGCATGAATCATAAAAACTTCTATAAATTTTTTTAGTAAAAACTTCATGGTTGGTTTTTCTTTTTAATAGACATTATTTTGACAGTTGGGAAAGAGAACGCACGAGTTCGGGAAAGGTAAAAAAAAAGCACGAGTATGTAATAGCCCACATCCCGAACGCTATACGTCCCTGCAATACGCGACTTTTTGAGCAACTGTATTAAAAATTAATATTTATAACATATTTGCTCGTAAAGGGTCTCTTATTTCACCAATTTCAATATCGTAATGTATCTCATTACGCACTTGTGCGGTAATGTAAAGTAAATCGCACGGTTTATCAAGATGCTCCGTCAAAACGAACGGTACTTTTTTAAATCTTAGCAAAGAGTTTTTATTTCAGAAAAGTAGTCAACATTTTATAAATAAAATTAACTTTGCTTGCCCGAGAGCAATATCGCCTCGGCTGTAATTTTCAACTTACCGCACTTATATCATAATGTACTATTAATGGTCTGTATCCTAGTATTGTATACAATCAAGTATTTTCTAACTGAACAGACAGCTGGGGAGTTTGTTGCGCCACTTCTTCCCAGCGAAAGCACTGGGAAGTGGTGAAGGGCGGGCGTTTTGGGGGACTGTCTTTTATAATTTTGACGTTTGAAAAGTGCTGATTCTCAGCCTAATTTGAATAAATGACTTTTGATTTTGATCTTGCCTCAACCGGGAATCAACCCGACACATTAATACGGTATAAGTATGCAAGAAAATCTTATCCTGTGCTTTGACACGAATCCAAAGGGTAATTCTTACCCGCGCGGTAATTGCGTAACACACTGATCACAATCCCAATCCCAGTTGACAATTCAACAATGATCATTGTGTTATTTACTTTTCCGTGATGTATTTTTCAAACAGATGAAGCAATGGATTGCAATTTTTCCTTCAAAATCCTTAGGATTGTGATATAGAAGATGGGTTACGCATTTACTAATCAAAAACTACTAAATAAATGAATGCCTCAGCATGAAACTTTTTCAAAACATAATTTTATTTGGTTAGTTATCACTTAATAATAATGCAATTAAAAAATAAATGAAGGTCAGTGTTATTTAAACTTTCGCAATTCTTCGCTATTGTCGCGTTGATTTGGTTGTTTTAGGCTCGCTCGCCGAATATGATCGCGTATTCGCGGGACGATCGCTTTCTTTTAACTTAGGATGTACTGTTTATTAGAGAGATTTGTTCTGGGGGAAGCGCCAGGGTAATCTCGCGAAAATCAATTTTGAGTGACTAAAGGGTTGTATCGATGATTTTAATGATAATAATTCTGTAAATACATACTTGTTACGGCCGCGAATCATATTTTGTTCAACATACAACCTGACACTGCACATTGCAAAAAATCAATTTTGAGTGACTAAAGGGTTGTATCGATGATTTTAATGATAATAATTCTGTAAATACATACTTGTTACGGCCGCGAATCATATTTTGTTCAACATACAACCTGACACTGCACATTGCAAAAAATCGTAAGAAAATTTGAATTACGCGCGCTACCCTGGCGCTTTCCCCTGAAGATGGACCCTTTTGGTGACTGCCCCAAAAATACAGGTTGGTTCTTTTTTCGCATTGTTGTCAGTTCGACAACCGGGCCTCGCAATAGTCACAAGCTCACAAGCATCTTTGCAAAAGTATTCGAATGGAGTTTTAATTACTTTTGAAAGAAGCGAATGTAGACTTTAAGTACCTAGCTAACGAAAATATTTAGCTGACTTTCACTCAGGGCCTGTTCTAATTTTATTACTTTCCACCCAACCTGTAAATGGCACAAACCCCACGTCTCGTGTAAAGCCTTGTCGGGGCTGGCAAGCGGGAAACCACACAATACTCCGCATAGAAGACAAAAATAACCTTCTAATAACTTTACATCACTTAGTCAATTTTTTATTTATATGCAGCGAGTGCTGCGCAGTAGGTATACATACACGCGCCCTAAACTTTTTTTTTCTTCTATCTAGCCTTTACCCACTATATTGGGGTCAATTTCCAGTCTTACCAGATGCAGCTGAATACCAGGATTTCAAATGGAGAGACTACCTATCTGACCGCTTCAACCCAGTTAGGTACTGGGTAACACGGTACCTGTGGTAACTTGAAAGTATCATTCAAAAATGGTAATGAACCACTTCTCATTTTGTGGGTTTTTTTTTCAGGTAGGTACCTGAATAAAAAAGAAAGAGAAAAAAAAAAGAGGATTCGTTTACCTAATTAACGAATTATTTGTACATAAGACCGCGTATAAGCATTACGAATCGAAACCCCAAAATAGAGTAGAACAGAACCCCTAAAGTGAGTCAGGAAGTTGCAGTACGCGCAGAGTTGGGTTACTTTGTTTGTAGACTCGGCATTTTTGGTTAATTTTTGCCTTTGATGAAAATCACGACACTTAGAATTCCAAATAGGAACAAATAGATGGGAGTGCTCAGACTGCACAGCACACGGTTTCACTAAATATGAAACCTCACCTGCGCAGTAGTAGGTACCTACCTAGCTATATCAATCTATATCCTGTCGCTAACCGATGAAAGTCTGGCGGCCGACAGATGGCGGGCATTACCATTCAATTTGGCAATCCATATAGCCGTGACGTGTCAGGTCAGAGGGTGAACACGGTGTATATTGATGTTATTTTCAGACAGGAAGGTGCTCTTGCTCATTTGTAATGACGCCCAGAAGCCCACTTCTGTCCGTGACCTTTTTTTTTTGGGAACGACATGACCCATACAAGCTGTTTGTCCAGGTGCAATAATATTCTTTCCCCAGCGTGGTGATTACAGACAGTTCCCTTACAAAGGTAAAACCAAAATACACCTACTCGTATGTTACGTAGTCTGATTAAGTAAATATTTTCGTTGAAGGTTCTAGGACATCCAATCCACATTTGTTATTAGCTAAAAACACTCAAACATTTTGTTTTTTCGTAAACAGTCAGATTTGGAGGGGTAGGGGTAGAATATAAAGACAATAAATTTATAAATAAACTGAATGTATCACGAACGTTCTTGTGACTCGACAAGCAGGAGCAGCGCTCCTCGCTACCTATATTTCTGTGACGAGACGCATCGAGCTGTGGATGGATTGTCTGTTCGAAGGGACGTTACACAAATCTTCGGGACAGGTGGCCGCCCCCGCCCTATAAAGTTCGCAAGTTTAGTGCGCCCGGTGCGGGTGAGCGACCACGTTCACGGTCAGCCTCGCGGAAACACCTACCAAACAACGGCGAACAAAGCCGCTGTGGCACCGCGCCGACAGTTACCCGCAGGTGAACCACGATTAACCTCTCGCCAGACGGTCGTTAGCCAAAATGACTACTTAAATAGGTCCACAAGGTGATGCCATTCTGGATACAAATACCATTCGGATATTTTACGGTTACGACGCGACAGTAAAACCTGTGACGAACTGCAGACGTGTGACTACATAATATGCTTTCTTCAATTCACTATGTTCACTTATTTGTTGTTTTATAGCAATGATGGACAATACGATAGTTGTTAAAACATGTTTGCAATTATGCACTGACGTTGTGTTCGGTACACAATTATTACAGTTTTATGATAAAACTGTTAAAGTTGCCTTGGGATAAATCTGACTTCAGGTCTCCTTTGTAGAATCGGCAGAAGAAACAAAAAAAAAATGGTAAAAGTACTACCTAGTCAGCAAGGTAGGTTAGCTAAACACCAATGACACCTCACTGGTGTTTAACTAACCCACACTTTCCTTACATGTTAAAATATTGCCACTGATGGTCACTGTCACTGCAATGTTAATCCGCATATATCGCGAAAGGCAAGTGAGGTGAATATCTCCCTAAAAATATATACTTCAGTGCGATTCTGTAACCATCTCACTGTGAAAACTTAGGTGAAGTGAGCGTGGAGTGAGCCGTCAATAGTGTCAATTCCTAGCAAAAACAAATTCACATCACCTAAACTTTCACGGTGAGATTTTTACAGAATCGACCGGCTGATTGTACCCGAAATGTTTACTCGCATTTGAAGCCTATAAAAAGCAAGCAATGCTGAAACTTCTAAATGCATTCAGAAGCTATAAATTAAAGAAAAATAATTTTATATTAGCTGTCAGCTGGCTGTGTGTGTTTTAACATATTTATTAAAATCAAGAGAAGCAATAACAAACGTGTCTTCAATCAACAACTTTTAAGGATTTATCAAAATTATCTTCTGTTTGATAATAGTTGGATCTTCTGAGATTGAACCTAGATTGTTATACATGGGGCTAAAATGACCCATTATATACGAGGTAGTTTTACTCCGCGCTTTAGCGAGGGAGTAAATAGAAACCGAGTTATAATGGGTTTTAAGCGCCGTATGTTACACTTTACTTTTCACTAGATCGCAAGAAAATGAAATAATCTAATACAATATTAAACAGTTTATTTTATTAAAAATTAAATGTAAAATTTGTATTATATATTGAATTCCAGAATATATATATATATATATATATATATATATATATATATATATATATATATAACATATATTATTAAATATATATTCTGGATATTTAACGAAATGTTTTTTCCCGGCAACTTAAATTCAGTCCTCTGTGAATATGAATGTTTAGTTGTCTGTGGGGTAAACGTGGGAGATACATGTAGTTCCAGGTTTGAAGATCCCTCGTTCGAATGTTCTGAATAGAGAATCAGCTGAGTTGACAGTGACACCCTTAATGTCGATGGTCGTGGGCTAGTTGGGAGAATGTTAATGCGTTCTGTGATACGCTGGGTGATATCAAATTTGTTTTGAATGGAGCTCTCGATATAGCCTTCCGCCACTTGATCGAATTTCCATCCACCGTGGCGTTTTAGCGTTGTTATATTTGCACCAGAATCCGCCAAGAGAGTGACGGATGTTCTTCGGAAACAGTGGCCAGTCTACTGTTCCAGATTAGGCAAATTTAGATAGGTGGCGATCTTTTTTGGCATTTAGCTTAATTTATTGATGTGAAACATCTATAGCCGCACGTAAAACAAATTTCTGGCGTGGCGACGCATGCCGTGGCGACGCGTCGCCACGCTATATGATGGTGTATATATACAGTCACAGTCTTGTGTACTGTGTGGCGACGCGTAGCCATGCGCAATCGACTGCGATTCTCTTCCCACTCAATCCGGCGTTAAGCTATCCTCTCGCCACGCAGCTCGGATACCTATAGTGTATACTCAATAGTGTTGTTTACTGCGGTACACATAACCTGTGTTTTACTTGAAAACAAATTATTTTTAATAATAAAATATGTCTGACAGTGATAATTTAGAGAGTGACAGTGATCAGCCTCTTGCAAAGAAAGCAATAATGTCGATGTTTCACATCTGCCAGGCGTCCCGTGACGGCTCACTTTTTTTTTTTGCCTATAAGCTGCCTTGTGCAAATTCTGTTTTGATAGTTGAGAAAAAATCTCGGCGTGCCCACTCCACTCGGCCGTAAATCTTTGTAGGCTTTGACAATTTTTAGAAATTCTCCACTTATAACGTATTTCCTGTCCTTTGTATTGGGTAGTATTTGTCTTTGTATTGGGTAGGTTTATGGCTTGAAGATGGATATCAGTTTCGACATCTTCTACTGATATGTTAGAAAGTTCTACCCCTCTGCAGGCACCGCTGATCCCTAAAATTAAAGCAACCCGTAAAAGAAAAAATAAGTGTGTTAAAACTGTATTTTGGTTGGTACTCTACCTATCAATTTAGTTTGATGAAAATAAAAAACCTTTGTTGCCAAGTATTTTTCATTTGGTGCCTTATTTACGAAATTCTCGATAACTTTCCTCATGAAAACTTTGGATTTCTTGGCCTTGTAGCCGATGTATAATTTCTGGAGAAAAGCTGTCTTTGCATATTTATTTTTAATGACATTGTGTATTATCTGTATAGTTGTTCGTAACATTGAATAAATGTGCTCCAAAGGGTTACACTCTGATATTTTTTTGGAAAGTTCATCAAAATACGTAAGAAAAACTCCTACCGTAAGCGAATCCACTCGTTTTTCTGTCCTCCACTTCATAAACTTTTCGTAAGTATTTAAATAAATTATTTGTGACCTTGACGGCAACATAAATTGAAAATTATTTCTTTTCATTTCTCTTCCATTTGCAAATAAGGGTCTCTATTCTACTAGATGATGACATTTTCATTTCACTGTTGTAATAGTACATTACTTCAGAGGGAAGAAAGTGACAGTTCCATACCGAGATTATGGCATTTGCGCCACGAGCTTGCGAGGGGCGCAAACCATTTGAGGTATGGAACTGTACTTTATCCTGAGGGATGTATAGTGCTTTTTATTACACCTACGAGGAAAATTATGGACATAAATGCATAGAAATGTTTATATTTAGTTAAAAGTACAATTATTAAAAGTGCAGCTATTAAGATGTTACATTTTGTCCGGGTATCTTGATATTTTGAGACACGGCAACAGATTATCAACAACTTCTTGGGCCGTCTCTAATAGTTCTGGCGGTGTGTTAGGGATAACATCATCACTGTCGCTCGAAGTATCCATATTTTACAAAAAACACAAAGATAAATGTGTTTTTGCGAAAATGCGCGGGCTTTTCCATTTTTTATTCGCCCGTTTCTGGAGTAGGCTAAGATCATAAGGTCATGCAGCCACTTCTTCCGTGATTCTGCGCGTTTTATATACAAAAATAATTTCGTTTTTAATTTTCTGTATGCACCAAGGAGGTTGGTAACTGGTAAAAAAAAAACTGTATGTGGCCAGTAACAATTTACTTGAAATTTAATTAGTAGACAGTTAAAGTCTCTTGGCAGTATGACTGCTGACAAATAAAAAAAAAAAAGAAAAGCCGGGTATGTAATGGAATTTCATACATACTTCCCACCCTTGGGTCGGAAGGATTTTCATACAAACTTCCATACCTTGGGATGAAAGGATTTGAAGGGCGGGATAAAGGCGTTTCTTCCCTCTAATTGGTATAATTAGTATGTATTTTCAGAGCAGGTGAGATAAAAAATAAATTACGGTCACCCAATTAGAGAAAAATTCTAAAGATTTCCCGCCAATGTCTTTTTTTTTATTTCTTCTGTAGCCGCAACGCAATGCACGCATTCTACCGAAGAGGTCGCCGCTTTTAGTTCCATTTACAAAATATAATGTTCTTCTTTTTTATTATAAAACAGCAATAAGTCGAGTCGTTATTCATGATTATTCTACTTATGAATAAATATGTTTTCGTTTTTGTGGGGTCGTTGGCAACAGACAAAAAAAAACTTTTTCCCCTAGAGGAAAATATGACGGTCTTTTTGAGCAAGAGGAGAGAAAAATATTTTTGATAGATAACTATCAAACTTATCATTTTATCCTGCTTATGTACTTTTATTTTTTCAAATATGTTGGTCAGGTGAACTTACCAGACGTAAAATTACAGTTTTTGTTAATTACTACAAAATATATGTCTTCGAACAATAAGCAGGAGTGATTTTTTTAACAATCGGTTTGGTGACTGTACCTATTAGACATAAACGATTTTTATTTTATGTAACATTGTATAGCAAAAAGAGAATTTTTCATTTGGAAGTTTTCTGTATACTATTCCATTTCCAATCAATTTCAAGAAAGCGGTCGTGATCCGTCAGCCCGTGGGCCTTGATTGAAAAATTGCACGTATTTAGTTTGTTATTAATTTGTAGCAATACAGTTGTTGAGTCAGTTAGTGAGCGTTATGATCGTGCGGGTTCGTCGACCAGCCGTGGCCGGCCGCCACCGCACGCATTGCACGCCACGTATTTGACCGATTACCAACCTATTGCAACTCCAACACTCAATGAAAACATACAATTCATGCTCGTACGCGCGTGTTGGTAAACACACGCACTGCGATCTTTAGATAAAGTTATACGATAATACGACTGGGGTATTTTGTATCATTATGGCATTAAAGTTAAGTTTTAAATTTCTTATTTTGAACCCAAAATGTTACCTATCAATAAATTATAATGAGATTATCTATAAGGTACACATTTATTTAGCAAAGACTCTTTATTAGATAGGTACTTACGCAAAATTAATTTAGAGTCATTTGTTGACATAATCGCAAAACAATCTACAAAAATTTTGTAGATGTGGGTGGTGTCGTTACTCGTTCCTAATGCATGATAATGTATTATATCTAGGTGATTGTGCGCAAAGTATGAATAATAATACTAGAATATAAAAATACAGTTACCCAGATGTTACCTAGACTCAAATTTTATTAATTATTGTAAAGCGGCCTGCCAATTTAGTGTGTGTATTGTGGTGGAGGAAAAGGGGCCGCGGTTGGCGTGCGGTCGTCGACCGAGGCCCTTGACTCGCGCGCGGTTCAGCGACACCGCCTGACACCGCGCTCGCCGCTATCGCTATATAGCGCCACGAGCGCGCCGAGCGATACGCACTCGCTTTGGCTATTATGAACTTCATATGGGTTCGTTTTAGCATTCGATATTTAATGGTTTAATTGTTGTTGTACTATTATAATAGGTACCTGAGACCCATATTAGAATAGAGGGTGCTGTGTGTAAACTAGTCTAAATAAAATTAATGTTAACTAGTTCCTTTTAAATTAGAGTTAGATAATGTTGGAATTACAAATAAAATGTCACATACTCACGAATACCTTTGCATGGCTAGGGTTCTTCGAAATGGTCCGGACATATCCAGCTTTTTGTGTCCGTACCAACACTATTACTCCTAGCGGAGGACTAGCGTCCGGACTGTGTCCGGCCTTGTCATTCGTCCGTACCTACTTTTATAAACATATTTTTCTTTAGAAAACATAAAAGTTAAAGGAGTATTGAATAGAGAAAGATAAAATGACCGTACTTTTTTGCAAATGGTTTTTTTGTCAGCGCTTTTAAAATTTTAAACTGGACATTTTATACCTGCACATGACTCCTATTATTACATAATATTTGGCAACTAGATAACAGAACAGACCGACAGACAAATATAGATAAAACTATGGTAAATAGCAAACCTCTGTCAGTTTCTTATGGAAAAACAGGAAAGCATGTGACGTATTTTCGTGAGAACTAAATTCAATGACGAATATTGTTTGACATGACGTGTATTTTTCACGTTACTGAAGACGCGTACCTAAATGTTTATGAAGGTGCGTATCTAAGATTGTTAACTATGTTTTTATAAATAATAAGTCAAGTCTAAAGGACTAGTGTGCTAATGGACACTAGACCTTTACCAATAGTAGATGCCTAATCATATGAAAAACATGAATGCGTTATCGAATGTCTCCGCAAATGTTGTAACAGAGAAATAGAAAGTGGTAAAAAATATTATAAATCGTTATAATGCTTTATAACTTTCTTCTTTCTCCAGCCGTTCGATTCAATAAAACTCTCAACGTGAAAACTGGGTAAAGTGAGCTGTCAATAGTGGTAATCCCTCGCATCGAGTGGAATGACAGCTCACTTCATGCTCATTTCACCTAAGTTTTCACGCTGACATTTTTACAGAATAGACCAGCAGGGACGAGATATTAACCTGTCACCACCTACGTACTGTGTTATTGATTTTGCACTAAATTAAAGCTTCTTTCTGCCCAACCTGGCCACTGACCTGATGAGTAGTATGTGTTATACGGCACCACATGTGACTACCTATTCCTAAATATTACCCAACGCTGATAAAATTTTCATTATTCCTAATTATGTTAATACTTATTAGTGTTAAGATCGGCTTTCCCTCGTACTACATCAAGAGGTAGGTGACACAATCCTGCGTACGCACTCACTACAGCTAATAAGTTAACTGTCTCAAACATTTCAATATACCTAGTACGTATTATATACATACCAGACAGATACATACTCGTACAATAACCAGATAGAAAATATTATTTCGCTTAGGTACCTAAATACGCGCATTGACGTGGAGTTGCGGACACCAGCCCGTATTACCTATTTACCTTAGGTACCTAAAGCAAAATAATATTTACGTTACGTTATTTATCGCTCATTACTAGTAGTTTTGAGAAAAATGCGTGCGCATTATAAATACAAGAACAAAACAACCGAAATCTTGAAAATTGAGAAGCTAGTGAAAGGTGTACCTATTATAAATCGCAAATAATTTGCTCGACTAACTGAAAGTTAGCTGAAACTTATCTCTAAGCTGACCTACTTACTGAACGTACCTGCTGTGGTTTCACTTGCACTAGATACCTACGTGACACACAAGCACATTTTTATATTTCAAAAGTATATCTTATAATTAAATAAATAATAAATAAACATGGTGTTATGCACAAACTTTCTCTTATGAACATACATAATAACGTATCGTAAAGACATCTAACAAACTCTTCAAATTTCTGTGAGAAGAATCTATTTTTTCTGAAATGTGAATGTGAATGTAGAGGTGTGGCGGATAAAAAAAGGACAGAGGACAGAAGCATCTGGAGTAGAATGATGAAAGTAGATATTGAGTATTATTTCATATTTATAAAAGAAAGCAGCTTATTACACATTACATTTACATTTGATTGGTGTCCTCGTAGCGTCAGTAATAAATCATAAGTACGTAGGTATGGGGGCCATGTAAACTAAAAGCCACTTAGCATACACAATACATCATCTCCCGATCGTCAATGTCAAGCCTAAAGGTGTAAGTAAACATTTCGTAATCGTGAAAGTGCTTTCTTGTACGAAGTGTAAATATGTTCGTCATGTGCGTATCAAATTTCGCAGCACGACACGACACGGCGCGGCATAGGGCACGAGAGGCGGCGCGGCGTTGCCTGCGCCCGCGCAGCGCACCAGTGAAAGTGGGTTGAATGCAGCGCCATTACTTTCAGTTTCTCTTGCGCGCACGCCCGATCGTGGGCTCGTTACAATAAACATCACATCCCGTCGATTTCTCGCTCTGCTAAATTTCACCTTTTCCACTCCACAGTGTAGTTTGACCTGTTGCGATTCGGCCGTAGAAAGCTATATCGGTTTTACAGTAAATTAGGTTACTGGAACTCATTAGAACGGAGAACAAACGGACGTTAATGACGTTAATGACGACGTTTCAGATAATACAAAATGTTTTAATTACCAAAGTTCATACATATATTTTGAAATCCGTAACTGTACCGTTTTTAGGTGTCTTAAAAAAAGTGTGTCTTCTTTCTTGTTTTACCCCTGCAGTACTAAATTACCCTTTCAAATGTCATAAGTGCGGGGTTGTATGTATAGGTAAATTGTGTTTAGTGCACGTAATATAACAGTGAAAGTTAGGCCCTTTCATTTGAAGGATATACAAAGCATTTAATGGTTATGATGCAGAATAACTGACTTAATTAGCACAAAGGCAAATATACACAAAAGGTATTGAGGAATGATTAATTATAATAAGGATTATTACAATCAGGTCACGAAAGCTCAAAGCTTTCAAAGAATAGACAAGGTAATTACTTCTACGTTGAAAACACAACACTTACTATCGTTATGGCTTCTAATTCAAATCATTCAAGCTATTAGATAGTTGGGTATTTTTACATATTAGAAAACTCTTCTATTATAAAAATGCGTGATTAGCGTGACGGTGGATAGTGGCCTAGAAAGTTCTTACTTTCGACAGCTCCGCCCGCGCGGTTCCGTCATTGTACGCTGATCTTATGACTAAAATCCGGTTCACATTTTAAAATAATCAAATAGTGTAATGTGTGTAATTCTCACAGAACAGATAAAAGAGGTAATTCTTATGTATTGTGTCCTCATTTGCAGTCACATAAAGGATAACTTTTTAAGGAACCTCACAAAATGGATTGCACTGGTGAGTTGTGTATGAACAACCAACAAAAGTAAATAATACTTAGTTGTCTGTGTATCGATCTTATCGATGTTTGCTTAGTAGGGCTCACCTATATGTATTTAACGTTCTTTAAGAATCTACCTGTTGATGGCTGTTTATATTTAAGTTATCTTTATAGTTATAGTTAGGAAGGTACACGTTTACACAACAAGTACTGACAAAAGACACCGATACTCTGAATTAAACTCGTTTTATTTTTATTTAAAAGGTATTTACTTGTAATTAACTCGGTTTATATTTTACGTAAATTAATACAAGATCGGCACCAAGCTCTACTAATAAGTGTGCAAGGAAAGGAGGTAATGGATACGTGCTAAGCAGCACGGCAAATGTTCGCCGCGTTGCATCCGAAAAGAAATGAACGAAAATGAAAGTGTCCTACTTCTCCGCTCCCTCACCCCGCACGCTTTCTCGCACTTTTTTTCTATCTAATCTATTTGTTACAGTTGTTTGTTAGTTTGCTTATATCCGGAAGCATTTCTATTTATTGCTCTATTGAAATAAGGAAACCAATACAGTGATACGCATCTTTTTTATGCAAATGCTCTATGAATAGCTTAACAAGTCGGTTTTATTGTCAGTATTTACTTATGAAATACAACTTTCACAGTTAGTCGTTAGATGCGGAATCGATTAATTTTATTTGATTCATATTACATGTAGTGTATTGTTGGGTGGAGTCACTCTTACCACATAACCCGTTCTCATGCAAAAATGGAGGTCAGTGTTTTTAAAGGTTTGCTTCAGTTTTCAGCTTACTTTGGCAGCGAACCTGGGCACCTGGGAAGCTTCCAGTATTCTGATCTCTATAGTTGGCGGTGACTCTTATCACTAGGTGATAACACTAATTGTTCGCCATAAAATTGAGCAAAGAAAAAGACTAAGAACAAGCTCAACAACCAACCATTGATCATTGTTATTATGCTCTCTGCTCCTGAAGTTCAGGTTTCCTTACAATGATTTCCTGCGCCTAAAACTAGTGATGAAAAAGTCACATACCTAGGTATTTGCTAAGTTTTAAGACAGCAACCTCGTTCTGTAGAAGTCCATACATTCAAACTATTGAATGCGAAATTTTTTTAATATTTATTTCAACACCCCAATGGATAAACATACTCGTACTTAGATGTTTACGTTTCCAACCGTAATAGTTGACATAACAATCGTTTGTCACCTCAACGTAAAGTAGGTAAATAGTATTAGTTAGAAGTGAGATCGATTGAGAGATGCTTTTATAAAAGTACGATGTTTATTTACTTAGTAAGTTGGTTGGGCGAGTAAGAGTGCTGACTGACACAGCAGTAGAAAGTTGCCAGGTCCGGCGCCCGCGCCGGTGGCCGCGCGGTCCTCTGCGCCTCTGTCTGCCATCGTCACTAGCGCGAGAAAGTTACCTTCTTTTATTTTCAACAACTTTACTTAATGACCTTCTACTGAAAATTTCTGATACTTAGAGACAATACCTTTTTAGAAGAGCACATACTTAGTAGTTTATAATTCATGAATGGTTCAAGAACGTTATTACAGTATAGTTGTCATAAAAAGATAGTTTAGTGTATTAAGAATAATGCAAAGAAGAAAGAAAGAAGAAAGTTTAAAGATCAAGTTGATAAAATGATGTGGTCCTTGCGCGCGGCTACGTGGATAAAATGTTGATGCTGCTGAGTTCTGTAGTATGAACTTTCTATGTTAGCTTAAACCCACTGTTATTTGTATTGTTATATAAACTATGATTTATTTCGAAATACTTACAAAAAGTTCTGGTATATCCATGCCTAATCGACTTGGGATCGTTTGTCTGATAAGTGTCGATAAGCCGATCCCTATCATTTGATGCCTTGATGTGATGATTGAACTACGGGTGTACTTGACTACATACTTACGTAGGTACCATAATAGTACATTATGATATAAGTGCGGTAAGTTGAAAATTACAGCCGAGGCGATATTGCTTGCCCGAGCCGTAGGCGAGGGCTAAAAGAAAGCAGAGGCTGTAATTATCAAACCGCACGTATGTCATACGACGTTTTATAACATATTTGCGAGGAAATAAATAAAACTCGGACTGAATTTGCATATTTGCTTGTTTTCCATATGATGAAATTTTGATACGCTTGTTAGTATCTATCGGTTGATTTTTCGGGCAAGAGGCTTAGAGTAGGCTTTTTCGCTGCCTCTGAGACTTCTGGCGGTGTGGAATTAATAAATTCATCATTACTTGACGACATTTTCAAATAAAAAAAAGTACTTACCTACAGCGAAAAGAAAAAGCGCGCGGAATAATTTTTACTTCTTAACAGATAAGCGATGCGCGCGCGTTCGCGCTTTTTTATTTCAGGCATACATAGGCACAAAACAGCCAGTATTATTAATAAAGTAAATTAATATTTTTGTTTTTGTTACAGATATTAATGGTTGTAATTTATTGTCAAAATTAATTAAATTAAAGAATTAAATGTTTATTTATTATATTTTATCTCCCAAAGTTAATTTTATTCATAAAATGTTGACATCTTTTCTGATATAAAAACTCTTTGCTAAGATTTAAAAAAGTACCGTTCGTTTTGACGGAGCATCTTGATAAACCGTGCGATTTACTTTACATTACCGCACGAGTGCGTAATAAGATACATTACGATACTGAAATTGGTGAAATAAGAGACCCTTTATGAGCAAATATGTTATAAATAGTATTTTTGTACGCATTGCATGTATGATGCAAAAATTGCCCCACAGAAAGTTATCGAGGGGAGATAAGCAGGTTGATAAAGCTCTATGCTTTAGTATTATCTACTTACTCACTAGGTAGTTAAAAAAAAACAACAGCTGGGGAATGTCCCCAGCTGTTTTTTTTTGTAATTTCAGTCACGAGTAATTAGTATAGATAGACTTACATTTAGGTTGCATTAACTTCTCAGTAAACAATGTAGAGTATGCTTTAACACCTATCAGTGTTTATCAAATAACAAATACTTATTCCAGCATTCCTATAGTTTCTCATGTGTGATGTCATCGACCCCAGGCCAAACACGAAGAGCCTGCCTCGCCAGCTATTCAGGTCATTAGGTGGCTTGCTGTTAGAGTTCTAAGGTATTATTAGTGGTAAGCGGCGCTATATCGCTTAATGCTCCGTCTCTGTCGAAAACACGGAATCAAAATAATTTTTAATAAGACAATAGTTACAGTAAGTTGGGTCATTCTTTTTGACTCAAGCTTCGTTTTTCGTGTCGAAGAAAAAAGTATATAAGTGCACTTATAGTATAAGTGATATATGATGTGTAGAGGAGTGTATGTTATGTAAGTGTACTTATGTTCATTTATACTTAATCAGGCAACAAAGGATTGTTTGACCTGTGAATAATGGACAGAGACTGGCTGGCATAGGAGGCTTTGTAATTTGTAACATTAGGGAGTAGGGACCCTGATACTTTCCTCTGGACAGTCCTTTGAGACAAACTGCAAGTCTCCTCGGTTACGTTCAGCGTTACTACAAAAAACATTAACTGGTTGCTGTGGTTTATAGTTTAGCACTGCTTAGCAACAGCTACATAATCATTATAATTATTGCACAATATACTTTATGGTTGATAATGAATCAGTGATGCTAATAAGAAATATGTACTTAATAGCTTTTACACAAGACGCACAAAATCGCATCATTACGCCCACATTATATGGAAGAACACAAAGTTGATGAATGAAATGAACCGTATTATTTCCCGTTTTGAAAACAGTAGGCACGTACCTTCATTTCAACCTTTGAGACTCACGATACAAAAGAACAGTGTAGAACCAGGTCGACAACCTTGAGTACGTTACACGATTCAAATACGAAACGTACGCATATTTTCAAAAGCATAACAATCTGGACGAATCCCATCGTTTATTATTTTTGAGCATCTATTTTCGAACAACTTTATTTTTTCAAGTTCTTCGTGAATTGACAACAGCTAGCAGAGGTTCTTGTCGTCAGGTCAACTTAGACAACAAGTATTCGCTATGCTGAATTCTTCTCAATGTTGGAGCAATTAAGTGGTCGGTGACGCAGATGTTTAGAGCGGCTAGTCAATGCATTTAGCAGCTTAGTGATGCAGCACATGTGTATGGTGTGTGCGTAATAATGCGCGTGCGACTAGCGGCCGCGCTAGAGATAGCCGCAGGTCAGCGACCGCCGCGAGGCCGACGCCCGCTGACGTAACGTTACGCGAATTCCGACGCACCCCGCGCCGCCCGCACCCGCCCGCCACTCGTAGCGACCCAATTCCTTCGAAGCCACTTCATTTGTGCATCGCTAATTATAATATAAAACGTCGTTGCACCGCACTGCCAAACACGATCTATTTCTAATTTAATCGACGACTTATTTGCGGACAACTATCTAAAGTACGTAATTAAGTAGTTAATTATAACGCGCTGGCAACAAAAGGTTAGTCACTGTTACAGTTTTCTAAAACCACACCAATTTCTTTGAAGGTAGGAACGTCATTGCGGTTTGGACAGGATTTGCCCATGTATGTTGTATTGATTGCAAATTAATTCATTTGTTTGTGTTTCATGTAATAATTTCATGAATTTCGTGTTGTGCCTATACATCATTATAAAATGACCCAAATAATTAGTGAAATATGTAATAAATCTGGCGTTCATGTTAATTACAAGAAAATAAAAAATTGTAGAGGTTTCTTGCGAACACTTTGGGAGAGCCCATTTTCGTGGAAATGTGTCTATCTACTAATTTGCCTGGCATTTGTAGAAAAATTGCGGATTGCCTTGCCACAAAATTTTTGCAACTATTCATAGCATAGTTTTCTATTGAATAGAATAGAATAGAATATTATTTTATTTGCTCAGAATGTAGGTATTTACAATAAGGTTATTTACATTATGTGATTTAAGGAATCCTTGTACATTCTACCACTTTGGCATGCAAAGTTTGGTATTTTTTCACTTTGGTATTAAAGTCTCGAAACAATTTTTTTATTCGAGTATCTTATTTACCGCCTAGCTATACTTTCCAAAACATGTTAATTCTTAGAAGTTTTGATAGACACAAGTTTGAATTGAAGAGAATGACTGATTATACACATGTCAACATGTTGGCCTAATATAGTATTAATGACTGGCGCGTAAACTACAGTGTGTGTGACTCATTTAGAGCTCATTCTAATTTAATTTCATAACCCAAATACATAAATAACTGATTGTTGTTTTAATTATTTTTGTATTATTATTACATTTTATTTTTCATTCAAGTAATACGTGTAATTAATTAGTATTAAATCGGTGGCTCTGGAGCAATCCAAAGTGGTAGATCGAATGGTCGTACTCAGTGGCGTGCCTAGGGGTCAAAATTAGGGCAAGCCCACAGATTTTCAACGTATAAAAAAACGGCCAACTGAGGGATTGGCTGATTTTCTTATTGTGTACATACGTGTGTGTTGCGAATGTTTGACTGGTATTTTTTTAAATATATTTTTTATTGATAGGTTTAAGTGCGTTTGTTGTTGTGAATTATGATTTTATTGGGCAAGCCGGGCTTTTCGGCTTCTATGAAGGTACCGCCACTGGTCGTACTGTACCGCCAGCCATCTGTGTAACGTCGGTCATTGACAAGGTGGACCGCGAGTTCGTGAGGTACAGTCAGAGACAAAAATCGCTAATCACTTCGAAATTCTAAACTTTCAAAATTTCGCTATCGTAGAACCTAATTATTTTAAATATTTGTTTTTCGTTGTAAGCAGGTAATAAAATATATAAATATATATTTTTTCGTAAAACTCTTTTAAAAAGACTGATATTTAAGTAGCGGACTGTAAATCATTTACTTGTCCGTTATACCCTTTTGTTGTAAATGTATACTATTTGATACCAATTAAAACCACTCTGATAAGCTAAAAAGAATATATAAGTTTAAAATGTGTGTTTTGATATTCGATGTTCTGTCTTGTCAACTATCAAATAAATTTTCACAGCTGTAAGACGTATTTTTTCCTATAAATTACAACACCTTTATTTAAAGGCCAGGTAGGCCAGGTATAAGAGCCAGTGAACGTCCCTAAAGATGGGTTACCCTGCACCCTTTTACCAGTAGTTTAGACTGCAATTAATTTTCACGGATATTGGCATAATTGAATGGCGCGTCGTCGCGTCGGGCTGATAAATTGATGATCATTATACGTTGCGTTGTTTCAGCAGACAGACCTTTGTAGCACATTTCGTCGCTTTTAGATACGGGTGTGTAGTAAAGGCGACGTAATGCACTACCACAGTCATACGAGTCTGTAGGGCAGGAAGAAGGAACGCTCGTTAGAAGAAGGACTATTTTAATTATTAGTGGATAATAAACTCCCGAGACGCTCTTTTTTCTTAAATTTCCATTCAGCTTCAGGCTTTTCTCCAAAAGACTTTTTCTCGAGATGTGTAGTGTAACCGATGGGAATGAAGAAAGTTACTTTGAATACTTTAATGCTTCGTTCTTTTTAGTTTTCTCGAACTTTCTTTGTAATGTAAGGCTCTATTGTGTGATCGACTGACGCAGGCGATCGCTAACCACAGTATAATTCAGTACCTAATGAGTCAGATGTGCGTGTGTAACGAAGACGACACTGGCCAATTGTTATTGGTTTACTGTCAAGGATAGCACATGATGCACGATAAGCTTGCACGTCATGATTCTTTTTCATGTCTGAATAACGTACCTAGGTAATTCTGCCTAGGCTGGCTCTGTTAGCCAAAATCCCCACGCACAACGGACCGAATGGGAGTCTAAGTGCGGAAAAGGGAGTCCCCTAATCATCATTATCATCATCATTCTGCCTAAAACGAACACCTTCGCTAATTTTACCATTTTAAGTATTGCCAATTTACCATTCAAGTCCGTCGCCACTTATCTAAAATTGTTTAAATACGTGTGACGTGTATAACGATGCTAAGCAGTTTCTAAGGTCTATAAGTAATGGATAGTTTTATTGTCTTCTAAGTGTCACACATGTCTATACCACTGTAAAATTTTAGCAGATGCCTATATTTTCGTCATTAGGTCGCCCAAATTTACATTTTTTTTTGGACCACTATTCGTCTTTATAGCCCTTTATGCCAGTCACTACCGAGTACCGTGCGTCATGTCCATTCAGAGGGAATCAAGACAACATCTGTACATACGTATCATTTTATGTCACATGAACTAGTTCTAGAAAAGCATAAGATAATTTATAACGATTAATTTGAGTCATGGGTTCTGAGCCCATGTAACTTTGTATTTCAAGAGCCACTAGATATCAACGTGAAGGACGTTTGTATTGTATGTATTATACATATACAATATTACATTTAAATACCTACATAATGACGTAGTTTAATGTGTTTGTTTTTACTCACGTTAAGTACATAGTGCTGATTAAGTGCGGATTAGGTGGCGTGTCTGCGAAGAAAGTAGAACTGTTTCCCATTTCAGCACTATTTACTTTTCAAAATCCTTGCCAGCTCTTTTAAAACAGCGGAGATAATAATAGTGTTACCTAGCATGATATATATTTTGTAATTATAAAGAAGGCAACAAAAGTACCTGAACATTACGGAATTCTTAGTAAGGTTTCATTCATTAATATATTCAGAATCATTGGACAGTGATAACCTACATTTCGCTTCGCTATTGAAAATCACTGACTGTACGAATTACTACGTTTCAGTATTTATCCTTAGAGGAGTTAGAATTTATTTTACTCGGGCGTTTTTATGAAAATACTTTTGTAAATAGGTACCAAAAGAACATCATTGAGTTCACCCCTAGAAAAACTGCGCGTATTAATTCGTCCCCGCAATGTTTTGCTTCTCGTTGAGCGCCGAAACCGTCTCAATAATACAAGTACAAGGTCACTTTGATAACTCCTGCTGTCATTTGCTTTTTTTATGGTCAAGCGATTCTATATATTATCACAGTGTTATGTAAATAATTACATAGTTCGTTCAATGTATGATGTAAATATGTTATTAAAAAGTTTCAGTCAATAACAAAACATACAAGTTTGTTCGAAAAAGCTGCCTGAAACATATACAACGTCGCCTTAGAGTGAAAACCTCGGGAATGAAATACCTCGTAAGTAGCATTTTATGCATTTCGGATAATCTTATAGTATCGAACAGCTATAAAATTAATAAGAATACAGCCGGTCGATTCCGTAAAAATCTCACCGTGAAAACTTAGGTGATGTGAGTTTGTTTTTGCTAGGAATTGACACTATTGACAGCTCACTCCACGCTCACTTCACTTAAGTTTTCACGGTGAGATGGTTACAGCATGTCGATTCTGTAAAAATCTCACCGTGAATACTTGCGTGGAGTGAGCTGTCAGTGTCATCCCACTGATGCTAGGGATTGACCATGCAAACATTTACAATCATAAAAGAGATTTTAATAATATTTTTAATGCTAATCCTATTGATATTTTTATATAATTCAAAGCTAGTATTTTAGTGGTCAAAACATTCGCCAGCGCCTAACGCGCTTGCGCGGCGTGAAATATGGCTCATTCCGAATTAAGTCATCATCGCTCACATGAATAATTTGCTTTCCGATTTAGATAAATGACCACTATGGCAGCTGAGAGTCAGTAATATACCTATTCACTTGAATAGTTACTCATGGTTGGATTATAGTATTTATTTGTGTATACACCACGAATTTCCTCTTCTTTGGTTAGGTGGCGACTGTAGCCAGAAGCACAATTTCGAAAATGCCACGTTAGTTTAAAGATCGGTGATAATTATTAATTTAGGGCATGGTCGGTAGTCGGCGTTATCGCAAGATGGCACATGCCATGACTTCATATATGTCGATTCACGGGACATCGTTATCGCGTTCACGTTAATTCAGAAAAGGGCCCTAATTGACTATGACCACTTAATGATTCATTACTTCGAAACCACTTCAATTCCTTAATAACCTAATCACTACATCTGCTATTAACGTATTCTCTATGACACAATGACCGAAACCGGTTTGAACTGTCAAAATACCACGCTTGACAACCGTACGGCGTGGTAAGATTATGCGGGGAATAATAGATAAATACCATACAGCAGAATTGGGGTCAAGGTGTAAGCACGCTGTAGTCGATTACTGTGCAATTCGGAATGTACCATATATCACTCCACTCGAATCTCGTAACCATGGCAACACCACCTCGGCGTCAACACCTCTACCAGCCGCGTTTTGATTGGCGAATACCTCGTCTTTTTCTACTTTAGAGTTACACATTTTGAAAATCGCTCAACGAAAACTTTGCTTAATCTGCCCCTTGGCAGACTCTAAGGCAGGGTCGCCATGAAATGTTGGGGGTTCAAGGGTCGTTAGAATTAGACAACCAGCTTGATAGAATGTACTTTAATGAATATCTAGTGAATTTATGTTACAATGCGCATTGATGTAAACTGCTTACTTATATTCTAAAGGAGTGTACTTACTACGTTATGCACTATTAGGGACCATACATACACTTCAGGGTTGACACCAACCACTTCTTCATTTAAGGGTTACTAGAGGTGCAGTGCAAACACGGGCGCGCGATGAGCGATAAAATATTTGCACTTATTTGACGTTGGTATTGCATTTTCCTAATGTTCTTATACATGACGCCTTACAAGTTAAATATGTAAAAACAAATCTCTAATGTGATAATGAGTGACTAACGCGCAAGCGCGGCGTGATCTTATTACTTCACCTTCACTCCACCCGATTCACGACATTAAATGTCGTGAATCGGGTGAAGTGAAGGTGAAGTGATCACGCAATCTGCAATGTAATAATGACAGAGATCAACGCGCAAGCGCGGCGTGATCTTATCACTTCACCTTCACTTCACCCGATTTACGACATTTAGTGTCGTGAATCGGGTGAAGTGATCACGCCACACAAACTACGTGGGATTACATTCTATGGTCCGTCAGCTAGGCATCCGTTAGCACTCGATGACTTGACACACTCGGTTATCTCTTCTAATTCAATAGATTTGGGTTAATAACAACGCTGAACATCGTCGCAGTCTTTACTAGACTCGATCTACAATTGCTCATAATAACCAAACAATTTCGATGCGTATTTTCATCAATCTAGCTGTCATAAACGTGAATGTTTTAATTTTATTTACTGTTCGTGCGTGACGCGCTCGCGCCTCAGTCTATATAAGGACTTACTAGACTAGGTAAAAAATAAAAAAAACAGGATTGAGATTCTGACTGCGCTTCTGTTTTGCTATTTTATTGTAAGTAAAACCCCACAAAATATTAATGTTTTGACCACTAAAATACTAGCTTTGAATTATATAAAAATATCAATAGGATTAGGCTAAAAAAATATTATTAAAATCTCGATTATGTTTGTAAATGTATGCTTGGTCAATCCCTAGTATCTGGTAAGATGACACTGACAGTTCACTCCACGCTCACTTCACCTAAGTTTTCACGGTGAGATGGTTACAGAATCGCACTGCAGAATCGCACTGCAGAACCTCCTTTTTTGAAGTCGGTTAAAAAAACATAAAAGGTGGTTCTGTAACGTATTCTTATTAATTAATATGGAAATTTAACCCGCTTTTTTATCCAGAACTGTTCGATACTATAAGATTGTCCGAAATGCCTAAAATGCTACTTACGAGAAATTGCATTCCCGAGGTTTTCACTCCAAGGCGACGATACATAGGTATGTGTTTGTGATATGGATTCCGTAAGTACAAGATTAACAAATAAGAGATTATATATTAAGAGATTATATATTCAGAAATTAAGATATTTTTACTTAAATTTGATTTAGTAATAAGTAAATATTTTTTACGTGTTACGCCACCCACACAAGATTTCCAGTACTTTTTTCCATCACTTTTGGTCTTTACGTAGACCTATAAAGTTTTCCACTAATTTCTCCTCATTCTCACCTATTCCAAAATAAAACATTGAGCTGTTTATTTTGAAGTTTTATAAAGTTTAATTTGCTCAAGTTGCGTCTCTGGGTACTTACTCCCTCTACGATTACGTAGGCCCGGCGTAGCACGGTTTACGAAAAAATACTTAAAGTTCCTTTTTTAGGTTCCTTGATACAATGTAATAAACAATATTAAATAATATGATTGCATTATACATATTATAGTAACAATAAAATAATATGTACAATGCAGTGATTACACTGCATTGTACATATTATTTTATTGTATAACATATTATTTAATATAATATATTATTTAATATTTTTTGAAGGTTTCATTTCTTTGAAGTTTGTTTTTCCGTTAGTGGAAGCATTGCATAGAAACATAAACACGTCTATAAAATGAAATCAGGCTAACTGGACAAAACCAAGTGCACATTGCAGTCGCAAAGGGCCGCAGTTCAACTAATTGTACTCAATTTATAATCATGTCATGTCCCTATGTATTTTACTGTGTGTACATAAATTATAAAATAAATAAATAATTTTGAACCGACTTTAAAAAAAGAGGTTCTGTATTCGACCTGTATGTATGTTGTATGTGTATGTTTGTATGTCCGCGATTTTCTCAAAAACAATGAAGCAATGTTGATGTTTCTTTCAATAACGTGATCTACATACTTTCAGGAAGGTTTTAGTATATAATACGTTAGGTAATTATTCTTTTTGCGGAAGGATCGTACGTTCCCGCAACCGCGTAGGTGTGAGATGGAACACCGGGGTGGTTTTTAGTCACTAAGAGTCTGACAGACCCCGCCGCCCGCCCCAGGGTGGCGTACATTCATGAAGATTTTCCACCCCGGAACAAAAAAAAATGGTACTTAATTATTCTTATGTACGAAGTTATATGCATAAATGTACTGCATCTCCGGCATTTCTATGCGAATTTTTATGATTCTTCTAGTCGGTGTCTTCAATTCTTCAATGCACCTTAGCTTGGCACTGCTTGGCTGCAATTGTATATCTATGTATTATTCTTAATGGATAAGGTATGCCTCAGGGGTAGTCCCATATAAAGATTAACTTTGCTTGGGTAGTTTTTGAGTTAGCTTCAATAATACGACTTTTTTCCACTTAGTTAATATTGATGATGTTTTTATAACTTCCAGGGGGGCTAAAAACCTGCCCCACCTGTATAATTGTCCACTGGTTCATAGAAAATGTACGAAAGTGATGAAGGAGGATTTACTCATTTGTGTATAATGTTTTGTGTGTAAGTTAGATTACTGTGGAATAAATATTTTGAATCGAAAGAGAGAGAGAGGTATATGTTAGTGAGATTTATGTTTGTAAAGCACCAACGAAACAGGGAGAAGTTCGTAATGGGGCGAAACTTTAAAAGTTAAGAGAAGCTTTCATTAATTAAATGAAGTTTTGTGAGTTTTTCTATGAATTGAAGGTAAATAAAAAAAATTCCGACATGATAAGGGTTCTAAATGTTCTACTAATTGACTCTTTTCGCGTTTTATATAGTTCTCTTGTCTAGATCCAGGTGTGCATTAGCTTCGCACCCCTATCGGTCCAGACTCCAGACGCACGGGTGCTTTTCAAAGAGGCGATGCAAGGGGTCTTTCACGTTGCAATACATTCGGGATTACCTTGTGGTCACCCTTTGTGGGGCGACATTTTAATGCAATATAGCTTATTTAATTTTGTTGCTAACTAGCAATGAAACAGAGAGCATAAATTATACAAAGACAAAAATCAAGTAAATGTGTTTTTGGTTTTCGAGATACGCACAAACGGACCGATAGACGTTGCCTGTTACAATTTAAGAGATAATAAGAAGTATGTGTTCCCAAAATTACATCAAGGTATTAACATAAGGCACCTACAAAAACTCTAATTTGCACTTAGAACAATAATGTGGTTAATAAATAGTAAATATACTCAACAATACAATTAAAGTTGACCTTGTAGTAACAGACGTTTTGCGTCACCGTATCATCAAATAGTTGTATAAAAACAATACGGTCACACAATGTCACCCCCCATCCGGCAAGACGCGGCGTCCGCGCCACAGCCGCCCGCCGCTTCACATTCAACACAACAAAACGTCAATTGACACGTCGCCCTACCTGCCCCGACCTTGACAAGTGATCTTAACTTAGGTTAAACTTCTTGATAATGTATTACGTAAAATCGTAAATATGTTGCAAGCTCGATGAAACACAAGATCCATTGTTGCTACTTAGATACCTACGATCATTATACTGAAAGTGAATAAAGCAGTCTTGGTGTGGATAAGCTGTATCTGATGTGACGCCATTGAATGGCTTCTTTCATCATTTACGTATATTCTCAAGATCGCTTTAGAACTATATTATGTATTTCTATAAGCAAATGCATAATCCCTAAAATTTTGTATCTACAAGTGTGATGTGATATTACTTCTAACAATCTTGCAGGCTATTTGTTGATGGGTAATTCCAGAAAGACCTGGAGGCCTAAAAAGGCCACTTTGGCAGAATCATAAAAGGATAACATTATGAATCGTAATATGGCGAAGACAGTCCGTGTTTTTCTTTTTTTCACTGCAATACGTAGGTATAATCAAAGAGATTGGGATTAGATTTAGATTGGATTTTTTTTTATTTTTTTTTTTTTGAAGATGCGAAATCATCAAATGACCCCTCCCGCTCTGGGTGGAGCGGAAGGGAGTGTCAGACTCTTACTGACTAAAACCCACCCGTGTTCCTTCCTTAGCCCTTTATGTTCCGAGCCAGCGGTAATTAACCTTTTCGGACAATCCCGCTGACGATTTGGATTGGATTGATTGGTATTTTAGCACAGACAAAAAATAATAACTGAAAAATCCTTTACCAATGGATTTTAATACGATTAACTTAACAGTTAACTGTCATTTCATTTCATTTCATTTCATTTCATTTCATTTATTAATTTTGTGAACATAGGGTACAAATTATACAGATGTTATACAAAAAAATCTTGGTCCATGCTATGTCCCGCATGCTAGGTCCATGCTATGTCCATTATGATTCATAATATTATCCTTTTATGATTCTGCCACGGTGGACTTTTTAGGCCTCCTGAAGTCCTGATGCCTCGCATTGTTAATAAATCTTATTGATTATAGGTTATCAAATCAACGCCGAAAGCCATATACTTTAATATTATTTCTGTAAGTAATAGATAGTAAACTACATTATATTATTTACATAATTTAAAAAGCTATTAATGATTATTTAATTTAATATTATACTTAAATTCGATGCCTTTTCATGCTTAACTGTTTAACAAATTTCGTTGATATTTGGCACACAGTTAGACCATGACATTAGGACATAGGATATATATCCCACTAGTACGTTCCCTTGGGAAAATTTCCGACCTCCACTCGGACGTAGCCGCGGGCAGAAGCTAGTTTGAAATAAAAATCATGGATCTTAAAATGTAATCAGTTGGTGTTGCTGCATTATTACATAATATTAATACTAGAAATAAAGATAAAATACATCAACCATTTTTCAGATTAGCCAAGGTACATACATCTTTTATGGGGTACTGTGTTAAATGTTACAATAAAATACCTTGTGATATATTGCAATTAAATGAAAGAAAATTTGAAACTCACATTAAACGTACACTTTGTAAACAAGCATACTATAAATTAGAAGATTATATTATCCAAGATAAGAACGCTTGGAAACATGCTGGTCCTGCTCCATAGGACAATCTAGAGTCTAGACAAAATCAAACGGGTTGCTAATTTAATTGTAAATTTATATGTATATATATACTTTTTTTTTTATTTAAATTGGTTTACATTCTGTAACTATTTAACTCACACCCTGACTTATTACTTGTAATTTTTATTTTATTTTATTTAAATGAAACTTTCACCATGTTTGTAAATATGTGAGCACCATGCATCTATCAGATAATTAATTTATATGTCATGGTTACATTTTTAATTTTTTTACCTATTGTGGTATAGTAATTTTATTTTAGGTGCATCGTCTTCACATATTATTATTATATAATTAATGTATACAAAATATTGTAAAACATTTTAAAAGAGTAACGGTGGAGTTTCTTGCCCATTCTTCTCCATACGAAAACTACCTTTTGGAATGGGCGACTAGAATCAATTCTATTTGTTGTAATTTCTGACGTTCAAAAGTGCCTTTAATGTGCCTATTTGAAATAAATGCTTTGACTTTGACTTATTTATGTCTGTACTATACTATGAGGCCTATGATCACTATTAAAAAGAAACTAAAAGTGACATGTGGTAAGTGGGAAGATTAATTTGTAACAAATATATAGTGAAAGAAAAATATTAGTTGCCATTTTAATTTATGCGATACCGACGAGCCAGTGGTGGCAACGAATATTTCAACGAATTCGGCCTGGAAGTTGAGTAAAATACAATGGCTATTTTTTTTTCGTGGTTAATACAATTATTGTGTCCATTATTTGTAATATCCAGTTTTCTCGGTTTTCCTACATCCATACTAATATTATAAATTCGAAAGTAACTCTGTCTGTATTTTATCTTTTCACGCCTAAACCACTAAACGGATTTTGATAAAATTTGGCAGAGAGATAGATTGCATCCCGGGGAAGGACATGAGATAGTTTTTATCCCGATATTTCCGCGGGATCGACACTTATGCGGGTGAAACCGCGGGGCGCTGCTAGTAATACATACTATAAAGAACATGTGTTTCATGGACTTTCGTGCATTCAGTCAGGGACTTTCCGCGAGTACCAGCAGGCTATACGAGTATATGTACGGTTACAAAGATTACGCTACTTCGTCGAACTGACTGTATGTGTGTGTGTGTACAATGTTTTACAGAAAAAAATATATTGCCTTCTCCGCTAAAATAATATATGTACTAAACCAAAGTCGCATTGGTTTTCTCGAGTACGGCCTCCACTTTAATGGATTTTCAAATATCTCGGCAGTAAGAGAACCCACCCAAGGCCAAAGCGGGGGAGAGCCATCATGGGGAATTGATCCCTCCCACTGACTCTTTTCTTTAGACGGAAATATATGCCACGATGAGAGTCGCCCTAGTGGTTTATTTGACGAATAGATTATAACTAATATAATTTAGAGTGATTAACTAACGAAGTACGGGGGTCATCTGAATGTATGCCAGTTTTATTATTCATAATCCTATTAGTTTAATTTTCTAACATACCAGAAACTTGTTTTTTTACGGCGTTTTTTCAAATATTGCTATAGCACCGCTCTATTTTTTAACTTAAGTATTTAAAAAAAATGTAGTGTTCAATATTGTACGGTGGTCCGGAACCCTTCGTGAGTGGGTCAGACTCGAGCTTGGCCGCCATTGGTTTTCAACAGCTGTAGCTGTTTCTCAGCTTGAATGAAAGTGATATTATGCTATGTTAGTTAGTGAGTGTTGCTTTATTTTTATACATTTTAATTGAATGTGAAGAGCTCTTCAGTTTGTCTGTATGTGTATTAATTATTAAACTGATAAGATCTAATCTGGAGAGAGCGGATACCAGAGGGGTGATTCTTGTAATTTTAAGAACGTTCGCAGTCTGGGGGTCTAAACAGGCCACTTTTGCAGAATCTTAGAAGGATAAGGTCATTATGAATCATAATGGACAAGTAATTGTTAAGTTATAAATGATAAATGATTTTATTTCTGTAAGTAGGTTTGCACAAACACTTTTACACGTCAATCATAATTTTTTTTTTTAAACTAGATGAGGTCGGCGTTTCCTATCTGACTACTCTGAGAAGAAAGGCCGAAACAAACTCAGAGGTCATAGTCTCTTTTAAAGTCCAGACATAATCTTGGTCAAGTTATATGAAGACCATGTAGGTCGATGTCTGAGATGGTCTTTTGAGGAAAGAACCACACAGATTGAGAGGACCTGTCCAGTCAGTGCACGCATTTGTCAGAAATCATGCAGCTCAACTCAAGACTTAAGGAGCTCAACGATTCGACGAACAATACCAAAGAAAGGTCATTTGGGTAGGCCACATGAATTACTCAAACTGCCAGACCATAGAGAGAATAATAATAAATATAAAATGCCTAAATTAAATGACCCACATCGTCTTCACATTCACAATAATTAAAATAATGTAATACTTTAAAAAGTAAGCAAATGTCAGTTAAAAAAAAAAAACATTAATGTCAATGTGTATATAAAAAAAAACATCAAAAACACTCAAAATGCAGAAATTGGAAGCAACTCAATCCCAAGCCTTTGTATCCTCAATATAATCTTTAATGGTATAAAAGGCTTTCTGGCACAACTTACGTTTAATGAACGATTTAAATTTATTAAGGCTTAGATCTTGAACGTGGCTTGGTAGTTTATTATAAAAGTGTATACATTGGCATCTGAACGAGCCACCTATTTTCTTGAGCCTTGTTGAAGGTACAACATATTTGTGTTTGTTTGTGTTAATCGTATCAAATCCCATTGGTGCAGGATTTTTCAGTTATTTTTTTTTTTGTCTGTGGTAAAATACCAATCGATTTAATCCAAATCCAATCCCAATCTCTTTGAGTACACCTACGTAGTGCAGCGAAAAAAAGAAAAACACGGTCCGTCTTCGCCATATTATGATTCATATCCTTTTATGACTCTGCCAAATTGGTCTTTTCAGCCCCCCTGGGGCTTACTCTTCAAACTAATTTTAATTCCAATGAAATGCCAATATGATTCCAATGTTAATTTTACAGCCACGTGATTCGGCACTCTTGAAAACAATATTGTCAACATTGAAATGAAATTGACAATGGTCCGCGATTATTTTGTTATACGTGAAGTTAGCTATGTTACGGGCTGCAATAGTGTGGTTCAACTCATTACGATAAACCGGTAATAGGGCTTTAAAATGCTTTATCCTTTAAATAACAAGGCTAAGAAATAAAAGTGATATAAATAGTTCTTTAATAGATTAATTATAAAGTATTAAATTCATTTGGGCGTAAGAAAATGATTAAAAATAATCATAAAATTAGCAATGACTTTGGCTTTATGCGGTAGGAACGTTGCTTACATTACTAAAAAAAAAAGACTGCGTGTAAGTTCTCCAATTTCAAAAAATAAAGTAAAGTGGTTTTAGAAGTGAATTCGAACAGTAAGTTTGTTTATGACAATATTGTTCGCGTTTGGTTCTTTTTATAGTAAGAAAAAATTAATGTCCGCTAAGTTACTCAACTAATAATTATTACAGTTTTATACAAATAGTACCAAGTAAATAGATAAACAACTTCTTTAAAAAGTAATGTTTTTGTAACGAACGCCGAACGTTTTTATGTGAATAGTAAACATGACTGAGTTATATACCAGTGAAGTGATAAATAACTTAGAATATAATAAGTTATTGTTCTAGAAAGTTTTCATTTTATAGGGATAGGATAAAAATGTTGATAGGTAATACGAAAGAGGAGTAAATCCTTGCTCACTCTATAATTTGCTTTAAATTCGTATTCATTCATAGAAAACGCTTTGTCCGTATAAAGGCTCCTTCAAACAAGCGCGACACGACACGCGACACAAAGGCACCCCAAGTCGAGCAACGAGCGGTGCCTTTGTGTCGCGCGCGATTATATCGCGTGTCGCGCCTTAACGCTAGTGTTGCCCAAATGCAAGACCAAGACAAGACCTTAGCCAGTCTTGGTCTTGGTCTTGCGTCAATACACCTGGTCTTGGTCTTGGTCTTGCAGCAAGAGTCTCGCAAGTCTTGCGAGACTCTACTACTTAGACTAGACTACATTCAAATACCTATTAGCCTATTGCTCATGGTGGTAGGGACATCGACGCGCAACCGCTTACCATGGATTCAGTACATGATTCTGAACCCCCTGCGTTGAAATTTTTCGTCGGCTTTTTCTTAATTTTTACGTTTTTTTCTGCAATTTTTATTTTACTGTAAATTGTATAAAATCATTATTTCTATCTGACCCAATGAGATTTTTAATTAAAAAATAGTAAATTCACTTGTTTCACTTAAAACAGCAAGGTAAATAAAACTCGAAAGGGCTACCTGATCAGCTTAGCTTAGTATTGCTAAAGTTCATTTGCGAGGTCAATACTGTCTTTGTACCTACGCTATTTGCTTTCAAATGCCGCGACAAAGGGACCGCAGCGCCAAGCGGTCTTCTCGTATTATTAACGCACTTGAAAATAAACTTTAAAATTATTACAATAAAGTGCATAAATGCTTGAACCTGACAAAAAATGCGGAAGATTGCGGGAATCCCCACGCGGCGTCGAGTCGGCCATAAATCCCAATGAATCTAACAGACGCGTCACATGAGGCATTTTAATCATCTACATAATTGAATGACCCATTTACTACTTTTTTGAAACATAAATACCTACATAATTTTAACCAACCTACTAACATTAGACTTATACAAGTATAATATAATACTCTAAGTAGATATACCTACAAGGTATGAAATGAACTTTGCTAGCAAGTTATGCTAGGTACTTACATTTTTATCACATAAGGGAACAAATTTGTAAGTAACACGCTACCTACCTACTTAATAAATAGTCGAAACATAATAATCAATACAATATCTTTTAGTGTTATGAGTTATGACGATACGGTTTTGATACTGGGGAACGTCTATCAAAATCGGGATTGAAAACAAATACCTACTATAACGCCCAAATCTCAGTTTGACTTAACTGCGAGACGCAAGAGTCTTGCAGGCTTAGTCTTGTTCTTGCTCAAGTCTTGCAGGGTTCAGTCTTGGTCTTGGTCTTGCTATAATAAGCCGGTCTTGGTCTTGGTCTTGGTCTTGCAAAAATGCAAGAACAAGACCAAGACTGCAAGACCAAGACCGATTTTGGGCAACACTACTTAACGCATCATCCAACGCTCATCTCGTTTTTGTTTCAGTTGTTTGTATGGGAATTACGTAAAACACTACTCTTATACTCTTATAACCCACAGAAAACCACTTAAAACGCAAAACAATTTCTAAAAAGTTACACTTTTGTAATTGGAATAATCACAATCAACAAACTATCTCAACGCAATATTGACGCAATACACAGCTGTCAAAATACACTCAAGAGTACCGTTTACCCCACGCCAAGCCCGATCCCAATTCTTCTTACTTCCTCAAAATGGACTCCCAATTTAAAAACCATTTGGCGCTACCCTAACTCAAGAGCACGAAACGTCACAATTGCATTGTCGATCTATCGTAATTAAACTCAAGAGTAAGCACCCTGATCTCAGTGTCAATCTGTCAAAAATACCTCTAATTTCCCTAGATCTTGACAAGTTTTTGACATTTGTTTGTCACCGAGATGAGACTGTGTCTAGATTTTGAACGATTTAAATTACGAGAATTGGCCTTCTGATAATGAAGATGATGACTATGACGAAGCGCATGTCACAGCCTCAGCTCTGCAGATGTTATATTCAGAACGATGAATAATAATTGGTCACATCCGGCGTTTAAATATTTAAGTCTAGTCGTAGTCTAGTCGAGGCCTTCAAATATTTCGGACTGAGTCCAAAAAGTTTGTGGCTCATGTGTCTTATACTTAGAATGCCATGTGCGATGCCACGGCACAATGAGTAATAACTGTAGAGTATAAAGCGGGTGGTTTTGATGCAATGCATTTAATTTATCATAGATTATTGTATGCACTGATGATGATGTTTTAAAGACACGTGTAAAGTTTATTGCGAGCGGGGTGCACGCGCGACCTTGCAGAATGCGCGAGCGCAGCGTCGTCGGCGGGGCGGCAAGGCGACCGGGGCGCGGAGTGCAGCCGCGAGAAATGTGTGGCCGCGGCGGTGACGTGCCGCCTCCTTATCAGCGGATGCCGCTTATCGCAAGGTTGCACCGTCCACGTGTTGCTGACCATTTTATACGTTGTTCTCTCTAGCTACCTTAACTACGTTCTAACTAAACAGCACATGTAGGTAGACAAGGTAAAATATAAAAGTTGTTCTAAAGTTTTTTTCAGACATCCTAATCATCATCAAACTTCAACATCGTTTTTTTGAACTCTCATAATTTGGGTTGGGATTATATCAGATAAACAAAATATGATGTCAATAATGAACTTATTAAATAAATGTAAAGTTTCAATTGCATAGCTCTTATACTTTAGATTGTATTGCCATGATATCTAAAGAACCCTGATTTCGTCACTGACTGCTGATCATCAAAACTCATAGGGAAGTACCCTATGAGTTACCCTATAAATTTCCGCTTTCTTGGACTTCAGGAAGTCCTGAAGTCCGAGAAAGCTGAAATTTGGTATGTAAGCTAGTATTAGTACATAAACAACAAAAAGAAAATCTAAAACTTGGAAGTTTGTATTGAGACTTCCGCTTTTGATGCTAGAGGCCTGAAAATTGATATAAAGACTCCTTGTTATAAATAACTAGCTGCACCCCGCGGTTTCACCAGCGTAAATGTCGATTCCGTGGGAATATCGGGATAAAAAGTAGCCTATATGTTAATCCAGGGTGTCAGCTACCTCCATATAAAATTTTATCAAAATTGATTCAGCCGTTTAAGCGTGAAGAAGTTACAAACATATAAACACATTTCAGGATTTTTAGTAAATCACCCCCAATGAAAAACAACTTACTAAAAGATGTGAAATCCTACATGCAACATTTTACATGAAAATGTTTTTGGTGGATACTTAAATTATATTTATTTTAATTAACCAGGGGGATTGCAGTCTATAGTTACTATCAGGTGGTGCAACCACATCGTCGGGCCTGCTTGTTAGGGGACCACCCTCACCCTCATTTCGGTGAGTACCGACGCGGCATCTAGTACTTTCCGAATGTTAATCGGTACAGTACAGTGTATCAACGCAATTTTAGATTACTGATTACACAAGCGTAGTGTTTAGCATAGGGAGCCATTCGCAATTTTCATTTATCAAATTCATCTCGTTCGATTTAAAACAGTGTCCATGGAGTTTCTTGCCCGTTCTTCTCCATAGGTACCTACTACGCTTTGGAATGGGTAACTAGCTTCATGTTTCTGACTATCCAATCCCTTGACAATTCAAAAATGCTTGTGATTGGTTTATTTGAAATAAATGCTTTGAGTTTGAGTTCTCTTACAGCGGGTGTAAATAAGATTGTTCTCTATTATTGGCATGAGATAAGGTAATTTCCCTCTACTGACCGTAAATGATTTGCCTTGGTCAACTTGGAAGTCTTTAAATAGACTACGGAGTTTGGACCCATGTTGGTCGAAACCACGAAACATATAACTTAATCAAGTTATGTAAGCAAGGAACACCTGCTCAGGTGGAGATTCATTGACGATTTCAGCAGGAAATTAGAACCTAATGCTGTTTCGCAAACTTTGGTCTTACTCACGCATCGCAGAGCACCCGAATACTGACTGAGAATGCCTGTGAATAAGCAAATGAAGATACACAATGAGCCGCGAAAGCTGAAAGTTTATTTCTACGAACATTTTGGAGATAAAGTTAGCATCCACTGTCGTAGTGTTAGAGAGGTGTGCGTGTGTTTTACGATCAAACTCTACAGGGTTATTGGAAAAACACCAACGACCTCCTAATAGGTCATTGTACTCATCATTAGGAACAACTTTTACTATGGGATCAAATCTGAAATTGCGAAAAAAAAAATCAGCTGTTCCCTACATTTGGACAAGTTATATGAACATAAATGTAAGGAACAAACAGCTGATATTTTTTTCGCGAATTTAGGTTTGGTCCCATAATGGTTGGTGTTTTTCCAAAAACACTGTATATTTTTCAATGACTACGCTCAAAGTTTACGTTGCGCTCCATACGAATATTTTAATTTTTCTGTTGCACATAATGATACATTACGTAACATCGCGCCTGTTTCCTCCAAGGGTTAGGCAGAGGTCTACCTATCGTAATTTCAGAATAATAAACTACGCTCAAATAACTGTAAAAGTATTTTGTATGTGTGTATTTCCCATAAATCGATGAGTTAGCTGAGGAAATGCTGATTAATAATGTGAGCAATATCAGAATCTATTGTGCAGATAGGCCAGAGTACAAACTGTACAAGTCTATAATACTGGAAAATTTTGAGCAAATCCTTACATTTTCATTTTCAACTGCTTATCATCTTTTTTTATTCAATTTGTTTCGCATTAAATTCCCTGGAAATAGTAGATTGTTATACAAGGGTCGAACTCGAAGGGAATTGATAACTTTCATCCGTGTTAAACACTCTACTTTTCATTTCGAATATAAGTACCTAAAGTAAAAAATAGTAGTTTTTCTAAAATATTTATTTATTAATAGTCTTTTTTAAATTTTAAATATGGAACAAACCGCGTCGCCACCGCGAGCCATCCCACTTAATAGGTATTTTTTTTAATTCACTCTGGCTGTTTATTCACTCACAAGACCGCAGCATTTTTCTTAATTATGTAAAAAATTTCGTAGCTGACTACCCAGTTCTATTTTTTACATTCATTCCCCGCCCTAGAGAGGGAAGCAGCGTCTTCCACCCGCTATTCGGATCAAACAAACACTACTTTCCGAGTATGAGAAATGAAAAGAATATTATTCAATACAATCTCTATGTATTTTGGACGGGTTACAAGAATATTATGGTATTTGTTTCCTAATTAAATTCGTTTATTAAAAATATGTGTATAAATATTACAGTCAAAACGGTCAAAACCAGTTTTGTCTGATTTCAGTCAAACGATGTTATTTACGCTCACTCCGTCTACAAAACAACCCACATGATTACTGCTGAGCTCGCCGATGAGGTCGTTAACATACAGATTGAATAACAGAGGAGAAGGTATCCACCCATGCCGCACGCCCCACTCCATGTCATATGCACCAGATAGCGCACCAGCCCATCTCACCTGGTTCCTCTGACACGTGTACCAATAGCACAGCACGGAGATGACTTCCGCCGGTACACCCGCGCCTTCCAATTTGGCCCACAGCTTATTATATAACACCATATCAAAGGCCTTGGACAGGTCCAGGAAGCACGCATACATCGGCGCGGCGTCCTCCTCTCCGTGTTACTATACGGAGAGGAGGTACAATCAGGTTCAGTCGGAGTCAGGTACTCCTGACAGCTTGATTAAGACCCAAGATTGCGCTTTCTGTTGACAGCCCATTCCTGAACCCAAATTGGGCATCATTCAGCTTTACGTGCTGCAAGAGAATGTTGTTAAGCAAGCTGTCAAGCACCTTGGCCATTATTGTGGCCAGTGAGATGGACCGATAGTTTTTTTTATCTGACATGTCACCAGTCCTATTCTTGACAATCGGTCCTACAATTATTGTTTTCGTCAGCTCTTCAGGCAAGTAACAGTGACATAAACATAAATTATAAAACATGGAGAGCACATGCGACAGGTGAGTACCAGCAAACTTTAGATGCTCAATGCTGAGGCCATCATGCCCAGCAGATTTACCCCTCTGCATACCCAATTATCACTTTTTGCACTTCACGAGCAGTAAATTTAACAACTCGCTTATGGTCGACAGCCCCATCATCGTCACATCGGCTTATGTCAGAATCAGACTGTGGCTCCACTTTAAAATAATCTTTAAAAAGATTAGCTATCATAGTATGATCATCAATACCATTTACACTCACAGGGAAGTCAGACGTTACATTCAATTGTGCGTACAAAATTATTTATAATCCACTAGCTTCCTCCCGCGGCTTCGCCCGCGATGTATGTCGATAAAAACTATCCTACGTTCTTCCCCGGGATGCAATATATCTCTCTGCCAAATTTTATCAAAATCCGTTCAGTGCTTTAGGCGTGAAAAGGTAACATACAGACAGACAGACAGAGTTACTTTCGAATTGATATGGATACTTTTTAATATTATAAATGCGAAAATGTGTCTGTCTGTCTGTTACCTCTTCACGCTTAAACCGCTGAACCGATTTAGATGAAATTTGGTATAGAGATAGTTTGAGTCTCGGGAAAGGACATAGGATAGTTTTTATCTCGATATTCGTACGGGATCGACACTTATGCGGGCGAAACCGCGGGACGCTGCTAGTTATTATATAAGCTGTTTGTTTTATGCAATTTAAAGAACCCATGTAGTGCTTAGTTCTTAGTTGTTTTTCTTTTTAAATTAAAAAGGTTTTAAGAAATAAATAAAAATTAGGTTTGAGTAATCATGGTTTGAGTCTGTGTTCTTTTAATAAAATTGGTTTACGAATTCAGTCATATTTTTAGCAGATATTTTTATTTCCTTTGTCAAATGCTAAATTGGGCTGTTTGAGTCAAGACATATTTCATGACAGATAGTCAGTCTTGCACCAATTCCGAGAACAACGTGTGGATCATTATGATTCATATGAAGCTGCCATGTTTTTGTATGTATTTAGTGTTTCCACACGTAATCAATACTGATAATAATGGCTTATTGTGTTGATGTACATAGTTCGTAACCGGAGCGGTAGGAGTCGTTCAAGTGTCGTGTCGTTAGTTCGCATAGCGGCGAGGGCGGGCACTGCGCTGCCGCGGTCGTCTCAAGATCAAGGTCGTGCGGCAGACGCGCGGCAAGGTCACCTGGCTCACTCCCTCCGCCTCCCCTCGCCGCGCCGCGCGCTCGCTTCTCGTGCCTCTCACGCGCGCAAATATTTGCGACCGTCTGTCCTCCGCGACCGATACGCCGAGGTCAGCCCGTCAACAGACCTTGAAGTAATATTGTCCGACCTCTCCTGCTTGAAAGACGAGATCGTATTTTTATCGGTCAGTTTAACAATTCCATAAATTATACCAGGTATGATGTATGAAGTCTATGTGCCTTTACATTATCTACAGTAAATACCCTTGGTAAATAATTATGTAGAAAATAATATACTGGGATAAGTGTGATCACGAACGGCTCGTACATAATACTCACAACATACAAGCATAAAGTAATTTAAGTATTGCACATAACGTTTCATTTTATTTTTGACTAAGGAGGTAAAGACGTATTATAACCAAGTGTATTTTATTTTAAACATCAAGAAAAAGTGTGAGTTTCCTTTTGTAATGAAAAGAAAAGCCTTTCGACAGTTCTGTTGTGTGTGTAAAGCTTCAATATTTTTTTTTTACAAAATATTTGATAAAAATAAGGTAAAAAAATACTAAATGCGCTGCTATGAGCTTTCTATTTACTACCCCCAATATTGTCTTAGCTCTACGAAAAGTATACTTAAGGCTTATAAATTGTGCGTTCGTCGAATTCAACAAAGATTATTTATTGGACAACAAAGAAAACTTGAATGAACAGACTATGGTAAGCCATTACAATTATTCGTCCGATTGCCTTATACAGCGACATAGCAACTGGTTGCCGATAACCTTAAATTAATAAGTGCATATTTTTAAGTTGTTCGTTAAATTGTTGTTAATTTTAAATAAGCTTGTGGCTAGCCACGCGGATATAATATATAGGCGTCTGTTCTCTGACTCATGCTTAGATTCCACGAATTTTATTCACAGCGTAAAAAGGTCTAACTCAAAAGAATTAGGTCTTAGTTAAACGCAAATTGAATAATGACACGTTTTAGATCTCACTATGTACTGTATTTACGCATTTAAATGTAACAAGAATGTAACGCGGGATAATAGTTATCTGGAGAAATGCCAAAACAAGCTGCGTCATGTTTTCTAACTTGTTTGTGCAATTGCATATTATTATGTCTATGTGTAACGCATTCACACATTATCAGATTTGTAATTAAATCTGCACAAGTGTCTTATCCCGAGTGTTCTAGATGAGAACAGGCTTAGACAGTCGCAGAGCATTTCCACGTGGCGATCGATGACATTAATCTCCAAACGCAGAGGTTGCACTGATTCATCATCATGGCACTGTGTTTGTGACACACCAACAAACATAATAATATCTATTTCAAATCAATTTAAGGGGCCATTCAAGTATTACGTAAGCAGTACAGGGGGCGGGGGGGTCTTTGCTTTGCTTATTTTTGATGACATGTGGGGTGGGAGGGTCTGGATGGTGATTACGTCAGCAGTATTAATTATTTTACGTTTTCGGAATATCTACAAAAATAGTCAATTTTGGTTTGAACACACATAGGAAGTTGGGAACCCTACTTGTCCATGCTTGAAAACGAAACGCATTAACTGTTGCTTATGAATCAATAAAGAAACCAGAACACATTGAAAAATGCATGTACCAATGTTTACGTATGCAAGGGAGGGGGGTAGTAAGAGCTTCGCTTACTTTTGCTGACGAGGGAGAGGGGGGGTTAATAATTGCAAAAAATCTGCTTACGTAATACTTGAACGACCCCTAACCACTCGAATCTTGATTCCTTTTCCTGTATATATTCCAGGTTGACTCGAAGTGCCGTTTTTGACCGATGCGGTGAAAGCCTGGAAAGTGGCTTGCCCGGACACGGTTCAGCCCGAGAACAGTCCCAGAGACAGTGGTTGGTACGGAATAAACTCATTAAATACGTCTGGCAATACTGCTGATGAGTGTTGAGCGTGCTCGCCTGCTGACTGTGGGCGAATGGGAGTCGGGCCTCTGGCTTCAGGCGCTACCGTCACCCAACATAGGCATTATTCTGGGTGACACCACATTACGGCTCGCTACATGTTTGCGTCTGGGCGCTCCTTGCGGTGCTCCACATTGCTGTCAATACAGTGAAGCAGTCGACTGCCTCGCACACCATGGCCTATCCTGCAACAAGAGCGCTGGTCGGATGGCACGGTAAGCTAGTATTAACGTCATCATCCATCGGGTTCTTGTCACCACCGGAGTGGCTTGGCACGCGACGATGGGAAGAAGGCCAGATGGAATTACCATAATGCCTTGGAATGGAAGTTGGGTAGGCCTTTGGTGTGGGATGCAACTAGTGTCGACACCCTCCAGCCATCCGATCTTCCCAGCACGGTGGGCTGTGTTGGGGCGGCTGCTGCAGGAGCAGAAAACCTCAAATAGCGCAAATACCTTATTGGGTGCTATATGTTTGAGCTGTTTGGGGTTGAAACACTAGGGCCCTGGGGTCCGAGTGCTCATCGAATATTTCGGGACATATCGCCAAGCGGTTGGTTGACTCTTCACGCGACCAGGGGTTGGCCTATTTTTAGCTCAATGAATCAGCATTGCCATCCAACGTGGTAATGCTGCCAGTCTTGGCCACTTATCCCATTGACAGCGATGCGGACGATTTTTTTGATGCCCAATGAGCTCCTGCCTTTTTCTTTAATATAAGTACTTGTATATTTTATCGTCGGTTTGAAAATTGTAATTGTCTTAGCTCTTGATCTAGAATAAACAATATACTACTCCAAAAAAAATTACAGCAGTAACAACGTACATATTAAAAGATTTTTTGGGGCGCTAGAAGGAGGCTAGCAGCAGCAGGTCTCTTTCTTGCACCGCAAAAAATCTTTTCAAATACATAATCCAGAAAGTCTGCCTGGCAGTGGGACACAATAGGCTCCATAAAAATATATATAAAAACCGGTCAAGTGTGAGTTGAACTCGCGTAGAGAGGGTTCCGTATGATGAATATTTTATTTACCATGTTTTTTTAAATCTGACCCAAATTTGTTTGTGGTAATAAAAAAAAAACTTATCATTGTAATTGAAAAACATGTTCTCCCAATCCCATACATTCCAACTGAAAATGTAAGTTTATACGCACAATATTGAGAGATTTACTATTTTATTTTAAGACAGTATACTTCTTATAGGTTTTCCTGTAATCTATAGGTATAGAACTATTTTGTGTATTTTTTTCAAAATGTTAGGCTCATTTTCGGAGATAAGGGTGGGGAATGGTCAATTTTCGTCTATTTTCTTAAATAACTTTAATACAATTTACTTTATTATAAAAAAAAAACGTATTTGAGATCCTCACAGTAAGCCCTTTCATTTGATATGTCACACAGTACAAAAGCGAAACTTTTTTTTTTGTTTGCCCCCCATAAATGACCCCCATATTCAAAATTCATTTATTTATGTTACAGGTCTGTGTTTGGGTCACAGAGATTCATATGTGTGACAAATTTCAACTTAATCGGTCAATTAGATTCGGAGCAAATTGGCTGTGACAGACGGACAGACAGACACACGAGTGATCCTATAAGGGTTCCGTTTTTTCCTTTTGAGGCACGGAACCCTAAAAAGAGGGAAGCCATCACTAATACGCGCTGCCGCCTGCCTGTGCGTCTGGTGGTCTTTCACAATGTTCACAGGGAAATTGTACCTTTTCAATTGTTTTAATTTCTAAGTTGAGCTTTACGATTACTGACAAAAATGCGTGCACTGACTGGATAGGTCCACTCAAATCTGTATGGTTCTTTCTTCAAAAGACTATTTCAGGCACCAATCTACATGGTCTTCATATTATGATCTGACTAAGATTATGTCTGGACTTTAAAAGAGACTGTGACCTCTGAGTTTGTATTGGCCTTTCTTTTCAGAGTAGTCATATAGGAATCGCCGACCTCATCTAGTTCTTAAAATGTGATTGACATAAAAGTGTTTGTAGAAACCTATTTACAGAAATAAAATTATTTATCATATTTACGTGGAGAAACAAAATGTCAAAATAAAAGTCAAGTCCCCATTAAAAAAACGTTTTTTGGAGCCCTATTTTATGGAACGGACCCTTAGAACCCCAGTCTAATTCGCACTGGGTTCTTGCATAAATCACATAATTATTTACTGCAGAGCCTTGAAAATATGTATACAAATTTTCAATTCAGCTTTGTTTGAACAAATGTACATTTTTAAGGACACCTTTCATTATTCACAAGGATTTTAAAGAAAAAAAAAGACAATGAGTGTCCATAGGCAAAGGTCGCGTAAGAATATTGAATACGTTCGCTTAAGTTCACCTTGATCTACGTCAAGATTTAGGTACGCTGTATGTTTTCTCATAACTGACATTTACATAATTGTATATACCATTTGTTTAGAATTATGCAACTAAAAATACACATTATACTTTAGTGTAGTTAACAGGGCACCTATTATACTGTTTAAAAAACTCATGGATAGTGTTTAGAGTCTAGTTAGCATTAGGTGATGTATGTCGCTCGCCGACATTATCGTAACTTTTTCATGATAGGTCTCGTCGGGCTGTGCTGATGAGCCACGCATACGCAGCATTGGGGCCAAGGTTCCTATGAATTATGTAGTATATGGTATTATTCGGGCGGGATGTGTGTCAGTGCTCCGATTTCGCGGTCATAACGTTAATAATAGCAGCTGAAGGTTTCATTCGACAAGAGGAGGTCACTTCTTCTGCGACTGTTTCCGGATTATTCATTGTTATTCTAATTTAGTTTGCAGAGTCGGAATTGTTTTTAACTGCTGCAAGCTGTTTGTGTTGTGTCACTTTCATTTAGAGAACGTTTATTCCTAGTTCTGTATTGCCTGCTGATTCATAGTCTTTACAATGATTTACACGAGAATTAGTTGTCCAAGTAGGTTTTCATTCTGATATTATATTTTAAATTATTCACAAACTGCATTGTTAATTATTCGAAATGTAACTTTTCCCATTTTTATTAACATAATCTAGACAGACATGATACCTAATCATTCTTTATAAATGATTAAATCCATAATAAATAAATTATTGTTTTTAGTAGATAACAAGTTATTTCTGAAAAATATTTATAAGAAGCTGCTTATAAACAGCGTGTTGTCTTAGGAATGTTAACAAAGAACAGTAATTGTAGAACAGTGGCAAACTAGGACATAATATTTATATGAAAGGCGGCGAGCGCGGCGATCAGAGTCGGCACTCGGCAGTAGGCAGTCGGTTCCCAAATGAGGTCAGTGGAACACGAGGCATTACACTTGACCTCTTTCTGTCGAGTCCTTACCTCCGCCAGACCTTCACACTTTTTACAACGCTTTTACGAGCTAGGTCGGGCCAATTAAGTTTCGTCGAATGGTCGCATTTAACAATGACGCCCCCGTTCCGACAGCATTGGGGCAGATGCGATGTGCGGCCACACGGCCCGCGGCGAGGCGGCTCTACGCGCACACACTTGACACACATTCGTTTCAATGACTATTGATATTTGTTTTTTGTTGACTGCCACATGCTCATCCATATCTTTCAATCTATTATTGTGAACACATAATTATATGAATTATAAAACATTGATTACTAATAGACTTACTTATTACTAATAGCAAGTCATAACTATACAAATTACAAGTTTATAATGTAACGCAAGTCTATTACTTGTATACTTAAGTAGAAATGAAAACTTCCGCGATTTTACGACGTATTTGCTAATGTTTATGTAATTCCATGCTAATAAAAATTTTGAAGTGCTGTGTGTACGTTACCTAGTAGTACTCGTACCTCCCTACCTACGTAGGAACTGTAAATATTGTGCCGCGTGCGACTTGGCCAGCTTGCCGGGTATTGTTTACACTCTTCTAAAATTAATAATTAAACATATTGACGTATTACGAATTACTGTATAAACAAGGCCACGTTAACCTTGAATTTACATGTATTTTTATTACTTTTGCAATAACAGATCCCAAAGACAAACAAGGAAGTGGTCGATGTTCAGCGTCACGACTACTACGAGGAACTAGCTAGGCAATTGTATGTATATTGTAGCATATTTACTCATTTACTCATAATCTCTAGTCTTCAGGGCCAACAATGACACTTTGTATTAACACATAACTAATGTCTATTTACAATTACATGTAAAAATGAAGTCTTTTAAACTCAACAGCGCAGGGGCAACTTTATTTGTTGCATGGCTTTAGGATTAGACTTTTCGATTCGTTTTGTAATTGACAACAACACTTCCTTAATAGATTAGATGGATTCTGATCATAATACATGGGATAACTATGTACATAGATTATTACAATGTTGGTTTAAAGGAATCCAGAAATTGTTTAAACAAGCTCACCTGTTGTGTTGTGTCAATTTTGGCCCAACAACTTTAACTTATTTTTTGATATTCTTATCTATGTAGTATATAGGTACTTAGTACGGATTCTAAATTCGTGGAATATAACTGGGCCAGTGCTGCACTACCTGATAAATAATATATGTGGAAAAGTGCGACGTACACAAAGAACTCGTACAGTATCTTCCTAGAACAACACTTTGTTTGTGCAACGTACAAAAAGCTCTTTTATAGGCAGTGGGCGTCGGTTGGCGACACATTATCGTTTCCACTAATTTTTTTGTTTGTTTTCTGGTTTTCTGTATAATATTGTGCAACCATGTATATTATTTTTGTAACTACTGTTTATACATTGTTATAAAGCTTTGCAAAATTGATTGTTTCAGTTTCTCCAAACAACGCTTAATAAATTAGTACCTACCTCCAACCAATGTTTTGAATTCTAAAGATTTAAGTTAAAAAACAACTTATTAGTGCAGAAGCTATGGCAAGACTCCGAAATAGGGAGCGAGTCTATAGTGCCATGCCGGACCAGGACCGTCTTTAACCTATTGGAGGCCCTGGGCATATAAGGATCACGGGGCCCCCTGTGTAGGTAAGAGAGAATAAGAGAAACATACTAATATTTCATAACTGGGGGGCTAGAAACTTACTGTAAATCGCACTGCAAATCACTTATTTTGTCATTGAATCGGGTACCAATAATGCGTACAATGGAACGGTGGCTGCAAATAATGTTTTTTTTTATGAGAGCAAGCTAGGGCCCCCGAAGATCGCGGGGCCCTGGGCACTTGCCCAGAGTGCCCAATGGAAAAGAGGGGCTGTGCCGGACGCAAATTCATACTCCGGACCGCCATGCCAGTGGGAGTTTGCTAATGGAAAAAAATTCAACAAAATTCCTCACATCGTTTACCAGTTGCCATGAGGGTCTTGTTATATCAAGAGATTCCTTCATAATCAGGAGGGGTAGGTATCTGCCATAAAAGTTTCAATACTTACCCCGTCCAAGATGAGCTGCATACTCTTGGCCGCCATATGAAACATTTTAAATAAAAAAAATTAGAAGTGGACTGAACCCAAGCTAGATTCCAACATATTATTATGATTGGTGGGATTGGAATCAGCCACTGAATCTCTGTTAGCTGAAGCTGATACTTTCATACTACCCGTACCATCTCCTTGGCTCTACCGTGGTCAGTTTCTGTGTTTATATGTACATTAAGATTAGTAATATGCATGCCAATTATTTTCATGAAAGCAGAGTTATAAAAGCGTGTCAACATGAAGTTTGTTAATAAAGTTTTAGGTCGTGTGCCGCTTATTTAGCGAAAGTGTGAATATTGAACTATTCTATCTATTAAATCAAAATCAACCACAAATGGTGTTATTTGCTGATGGCACTTCTTTAATTTTTAAGGAAAATGGACGTGCTACAAATTTTGACGACGTAAATAACACCCTACTGCAGGTCCAAAATTGGTTCACTGCTAATAATTTAGTATTAAATGGAAAAAAAAACTAAGTGCATAAGATTTTCTTTACCACACATGTCAAGAGATAAAATTGAATCAAGAGAAACTAGAATTCGTCGATGAAACTGTTTTCCTAGGGATCACGCTCGACTCAAGGCTACAATGGGGTCCTCATTTAACATCTCTTGCAGGACGGCTAAGTTTAGCAGCTTATGCTGTCAGAAAAATCCGTCAATTTACTGATGTAGATACCGCGAGACTAGTCTATTTTAGTTACTTTCATAGTATCATGTTTACGGTATTTTACTTTGGGGACGGGCTGCAGACATCGATTCTATTTTTATTCTGCAGAAAAGAGCTATCAGAGCCATATATAATCTCCGCAGGCGCGATTCTCTAGGGAACTGTTTAAGGAAATTAACATCATGACGGTGCCTTGTCAATATATCTACGAAAACATCATGTAGGTATGTAAGAAAAAACTTACATCTTTTTAGTAAAAGAGGTGAAAGACATAATTATAGTACATACTAGAAATAGGGACCTATTTGTTCAACTAGGTTTCAGACTGGCTAAAGCAGACTCATCTTTTATGGGGTATACTGTTTAAAATGTTATAATAAAATACCTCCCCACATTCTTGAACTGAATGAGACAAAATTCAAGTCTTGTATAAAACGCACACTATGCAGTCAGGCATATTATAAGTTAGGGGATTACATTGCTCATAAAAATGCCTAGCTCAATGCTGATCTTGCTCCACAACCACAACTAATTGATTAACACTTGAAAATTCTGTTGGAGCTGCTGAAGATTGTAAGACTATCTTTGCATTGTATAAACGCAATTTCCTTTGTATTGTATTATTGCATAGCACAGATGTGAGTTCTATGTATATACTATGTACCATTTACCGGGTAATGTGTCTTTCATTGACTTGAATGTGCCCTGGCGGCTGATAGTATGTCATGCTCACACAAATGTCTCGCTGACGGTGGCGTATGTGTTGGATCATTTAGCTCCCTTCAAAATGGTTGAGCTGAATGGTGCTGATCTATGCGTCATGTTCGTGAACGGGCGCCGTCAGTTGGGGCTGGTTATCACTTAGCTGCCTCGGTTTATTTTTAATTATTTTAATTTTGAATTGTTGTTTTCTTACCATTTGCTGTACTCTGGACGCTTTTAACGCGTATGTCTGTTTTACGTCGTTCTCACATATAATTATAAATTCACATTAATGATGTAAGTAATATTTTTGTAAAAATATAATTTAAAAGAGTGTAGGTACCTACGCTTTGGAATGGGCAACTAGCTTCATATTTTCTGACTGACCGACTTTTTGACAATTCAAAAGTGCCTGTATATGGTTTAATTGAAATAAATGCTTTGAGTTTGAGTTTGATTCGCAACAATAACGTAAAGATAACGGTTTACAAGGTGGGGTGAACAGAGGGAGAGTGTCAACCCTAGCGGTTGTGGCTTATGATAACTCGGCGAAAGTCAACAAGGGTAGATAAGGCGAGTGGCGCTGGCGGCCGCGGGCGATGTCCACAACCGCGCAGTCGCTCTATCGTTCAAGAGTAAGGTCATTTCATCTTATGTCGCACGTCGCGTTCTGAGGCTATCACTGTTTACACTAGGAATCTAAACATGTATTGCTCGTTTTGAATTTTAAGTACAGATAAACCTGCCACATTATGACCAATTAAATGTTGAATATTCTCATTGGTGTAACAAAATAGCCAATTGATGCAATATCGTGAGCATGAATTTCGGTAATGTTAATGGTTGAATGAGTATAAATATCAATACGAAAAGTAATTTGAAATCAGAAACATAGTTACATATATTTATGTACGGTACAATTGTTAACGATTGCAATAAAAGTATTTATTGCTGCTCTCAAATTAGGCTCTTAGGTAGGTACGCAAAATACGCGCATTGACGTGGAGTTGCGGACACCAGCCCGTGTAGTTATTGCTTACGGTTAAACATTGTTACTAGTCTTTATTTAACATCAGTTGGCGCGGCGTCAATAAACACCTTTTGAACAGCAGTGGCGAGTAAGCGCAGTGTACGTTCGTTAGAGCCTGTTGATATAGTAAATGAAAACAAATGAGAGCTACCTTACGAATGTTTAACAAACGGTGTTGCGCAACAAAGGCGAACAATGGCGGCAGGGGTGGATATTGCCATAACATCAGACGACAATCGAGATCGGCTCGCTGTTCTCTCACATGGCCTGCACTTGCGTAAATAATTACAGCAGCATGGTTAGATCTCTTCGCTAGTGTTGCCTACAGACCTCCGCCCTTTGAAAATGTTTAACGAATATGTTAACAATGATTAGCCCGATTTCTATAAACAGATTCTTGCCTACGAATAATTATTTGGCTATGGCTAACTAAGTACTTTGTTTTAATACAGACAAACAAATTAACTTGTGAAAGCGATAATAGGATAAAATTCTCACCTTTCTTCTCAAGATATACGAAAAATCACAAAGGGTGATTACGATTTTGATAGAGACCTTTATGCTCTCGCCTAGTGATGTCAATTCGAGACTTTATCGATTCCACCCACTATGTAGTTAAAATTTTCTATTTTAGGTAATAATCTACTTAAGTTGATATTATGTAGGCGTATCTGTGGTTTATATTATTTATTCTTGGTATTTCATTAATAAAATACTTCCTGGACGTTAGTATCATGTCAAGTGTTCCCAGTAAAAGTACCGCACTAAAGTACTAAGAAACTATTCGAGCTATCGTCATGCGTTGATTAAAGTATAAGTGAAGTGTTTGTCTGTCTGTCACCGATGAGTCAAGGAATCACGTGTGATCCTAGTTACGACTCGACATGTAATGTACCACATGATTAATTTATTGTTACATTTCTTAATACATTTCCGCGTCTGATATTTTAGTTAGGCATATACGATCGTCGTAAATTAACCCGCTTTTGTATATATTCCACAAACATCTGCATATGACCTTCAATCTTTTCCGCAATTCGTAATCTTGTTGTGAAGATGCTCTGATGGTTGTTTGCTAAGTTTTGTACAATCTTATTCTGATTATTAATACCAGAAGTCGTATTCCTTAAATTTTACAACGTAACCTTTTTTGTGGTAATGTGACTAATGTTAATTATGTTAATGTACAAGAGAACGCGGGGGTCACAGCGAGCGGACCATGAGAAGGTCGAGGAGGGAGGGAGAGGTGTATGTGTGTGCGTCGTTGTCGAATAATATTTTTTCGCACACACAAGGTCGAGGTCGAATCGCTTGACTTCCTAGATAGGCAAAGCCCGACCTTGCCGCAGTCGCCTGCCGCCGCCCGCCTCGGAGTCCTCCGCCCGCCCCAAACACACAGGACAATCCATCCTCATTCGTTTTACTTTTCACTTATGAGTTTCCTCCACTTTGTTGCTTTATTTTCCTTGAAGCTTATCATAGAAAATTAGCAATGATTATAGTATTGCGACGTTTTAATTTCATACGCACGAGTTGCTATTATGATGTCACGTTTATTTTTATCCTTGAACAAATATTTCGGTTTTACATTACTTACGTAAAAACGTTTTATCTTTGTTTTTTATCTGATATTGCTTAAATATGATTTCGGCAGTTCCTCATCACGTAGCTTCGTGTCTACATAACACTCGCGAAATGTGTATGCGGACAAAAATATCCAGGGTCAGGCTCAAGGTCTCGCCGCTTTTCTGATTAGGCGATAAGAAAGAACAATGTCACCGCAATTTGGAGCCTTTGTGTTTGTTAATACGTTTCAGTTTAGTTTACGCATCATCATCTATATAAAAAAAAACAATAACGGTATTTGCTGATATTTTTTTTTCTTGTACAAGGTTACAGCTTACATGTATGAAAAGTATGAAAACTGTAGGTACTGTAGGTACACAGGCACACGGCTAGTGCGCTAGTACTAATAATATATTTTAACCTTCTAACTAAACTTTTGTATTTCAGTCACAAAACCAGGGTGTTGTTATACTGCTTATCATTGTAAAGCGTCCCTGTTTGTGTTACAAGGAACTGCAGTAAATCATATTACAATGTCGTGGTAGGCGCGCGGCAGAGCGACAAGGATGAGGTCAATGTAACACGCGAGAGATCGCGCCCGTTAGCACCTTGGGACCAAGGAGTCCCGCTTAGGACGACTGCCTATCCTTCCAAAGTTCCTACTTTGAAGGTCCAAACTCCGGTTTGGGTTAGTTTTTGGCCCGGTAAATATTAGATCGGACGGTGCTGTTTTGTTAATTCGTTTTCCGGGATGGCAGTTTGGTCCGGCGGCGGCGGCGCGGCGCGGTACTGCTCGCTTGTGGGCCGGGTGACGGCGCAGGCCAATGTCAGCCGACCTTGTCATATGACATTGGCGAGACACGGACGCTTCCTGTTATCTCATTTACGATACTTCTCGCCACTCGCGACCGGCATTAATCATTATTGGAACAAAGAATGACCACTCACGGTAATTGTAATTAACACGCGTTGACCTTGACGGACTCATTATCTCGACCACCTCGGTCACCATACTTATACTACGTCACAAAGGACTTTATTAACTATGTACGTAAACAGGAATGTTTTCCTCGATCATTGTTTTTACTATGCTATGTAGGTATGTTGAGTTGAAGCCGGACAACTAGGAAGTTATTTTTATTCATCACACTCATAAGAGATTATTGCTGATTATTGTGATAAATTTGATGGTTTTACGTGGAATATAAACAATGTCCTGTTGTATGACTTCAAATCGATGTAATGTTAATTAAACTTACGACCTTCAGATTAATTTAATCTCCATATAAATGCGCCCTTGCCGAACAGTGGGATGATGCTGGCTGACAGTAACACGTCATGCGATGACATTAATTTTATTTTATTATTTATTTATGTACATAGGTACAATAGGTACCTAATCTTAAATAGGTACCGCATTTATCATAATATTAACCAATATATTACCTATTGATTTGCCATGTGCCGATACAGGAATAAAAATTCATTTGTCTCGACAAGACAATAAATTACAGAAGATTAATACGAACATCCAATAGTAATAAAAGAACTAGCCTTGAATGATGGTATGTCGTAGAACACCATAAACGTTAGTCTCGGTTCAACTGAAGGCCAGATAGGAATCCAATTGGAGTGCCACGTGCTCGAAGGTAACGGAATAAACCGGGGAATAAAACAAATGCAGTACAGGGCAAGATGAGACGTCACAGCAATACAGAGTGCGCAGTGGGCACTGCGCAAACATGTTTACCGGAGCGTTCTCAAAGTTCAAGGCCCTGCTAATGACCAATGAGAAACATTGTACTTTCATGTGAAGGTTCCTTCGAGGACAACACTCGAGATTTTTTAATGTTTTCATTAATATAATTATATGACCGTCTCACTGCTTGGCTGATGATAAGCGCAGAAGAATACGAGGTTCCAGGTTCGTTTCTCTGATCAGGCAAAAGGTAACCCGACGTGAAATAATGTTGTGAGGTTTTTTGATTTGTGGTACTAAACGACATTATTACATAGGACATGCGATCATCAGCGAGCAAAATGGAAAGCTGTTGTTCTACAGCAACAGACGGAACCCAGGCCTTTGTCAACTAGATCTGGGAATTCAAACGTGATGTAATGATGTTATACAATACAAGATTCTATTATTTTGTAGCGTTTCATGGTAGCAAATATAACACAAACCCGTGTAAACTGTAAGCATAGGAGGGCTTGATTGAAGTAATCTCTAGTAACTCTCACGATTCAATGAAGCAAATATAAGCCGAAATCCAACTTAATTATATGTGTATTTTGTATAAACTTATGTGGATACTAAAAATATTGCGAAATTAAGGTCAGCTCAGCATTACCCTGTAAAGAAAACTGAACAGATGCGTGAAATCGGCAGGTGCACGTGCGTACCACCTGGACCCGACTTTCAAGTGTATTACCTCGTTACTAAGAACTCTGATAAACAACTTCCAGGTGTACAACGAATCTGAAACAGCATATTGTGTCATGTGCTCAATCACGTCCTCAGCTGGCTGGCTGGCGAACTGTTTCATGTTTTAGGGCTAATTTCACCGATGAAACTGAACGCGATCATCTAAACCACGATCAAAAGCTGATGAGACTGACTGCTCTTGAACGCGTTTTAGATGTGCTGATCGCGTTCAGTTTCATGGGTGAAATTCGCCCTCACTTGCTTGCCACTTGCTTGCTTTACACTCACTTGATCACGCGAGTTCACGCGACTATAAATGAAATGAATCTTCTAACGTGCGTGGGGCTTACCCCACGTTGCCGGTTTCGAGTGGAAAATGACGACGTAATCGGGTGATACGTAATTTGTAAATAAATTAAATATATATCGAAAGTACCTACTTTCTTTTTTTCCTTGATTATGATAAATAAAACGACTTCTATCTAAAAAAACGTTAAAGCGTTCTCGAATCGTTTGTATAAACATGTTCGTTATATGGTTCGTAAAAAATCCTTTAGCAACCGAATGTTTTCCGCTGGTCCATCCTTATTGTGTATTTGTAAAATGATTTCGTGAAAAAAATTGAAGGTCAAATGAACATTAGCTCTGGCCTTGGTTTCATTTCAAAGTCTAGAGGTGATCTCAGACGCGACTTACAACAGTTGATTTAAATTACAATGGTTTTATGTTGTACGAATCTACATATGAATAAATAAAATAATGTATTACATTTAGGTAAATAAAGATTATCCAATAAATAATAAAAATAGACTAATACTAATAATACTTGGTATATTTTAATGATTTTTTTCTAAATACTTGTTTCAAAAGAGAGGAATATAATTAATGTCCATAGAGCCAATTACTTTAATCCTACACACTATAACATTATGGTTAGAGTTGGTCAAGTTTAGAAATGTATACAGAACCTTTTAATGGTTGGTTAAAAATATGTAATTGAGCTCCTGACATTGTATGGGCTTCCTGTCTATTTACATCACTATAGGTTACCTTCACACAAACGGGTTGAGGTCAGAAGAACTCACCGCAACTACAAGAACGCAGCCGTCGCGTCAGCGTATTGACGTCTTTTGTACATTGATTTATGAAAAATATCGTAATGCTTACGTTTGTGTATGCAGACAATGGACGGTTTTGTTAATACTTAGCATTTCTAGAAACTATTACGTTGACAATATTGTCGTACGTCAATATTATATGGCATGTAGGGAGGGATCATAGGTAATCGTAAAATATTTAATATTATGTCGAAATAATGGAGGGTAGTGATGTCGCGTCACGTTACGGAAACCCGACACCACAGCGTCCCGCTCACAATGTGCGCGGGCGCGGGTGACGGGCGCCGCTGACCCTGACTCTTGAAATAGTCTTCCGCATTAACGCCGAGAGCAAAAATATCGCATGATGCTGCTTCTAAGGTCACCACTACGCCAACACCCCCGCTGCGCCTTACAAGGATATAAAACTACCAAAAAAGCAACAACGACAATGTAGGTGACGTTCTGCTTGTCATCTATCACATTTGTTCCTTATATAAATGTATACGTTTTATATAATTGATTAAAAGCTTCCTATTAGTGTTCTCAATACGGCAAGGTCTATGCAAATGTAGCAACCGAACAAACGAGTGAATGTCAGCTTTAATCTGCGGTTTTGCACGGACTGGAGCGCTGGTTTAATTTAGACATCCGCAGCTAATTGAATTGATTATGGGTAGGAATACTGTATAGATTTAACAATCTTTCGACGAATAATAGCGTGTTGACGTAACAATGTGTGACGAGCAGAGTGGAATTATGTACATACGTTCTTGCTTTGACTTACTGCTTTTGTTGCACGAGCACATTGCGCGGTTAAACTATGAAATCACGATTTCATGTGTATAATTTTAGGAAATATCGTTTTTTGTGTCCCATTAAAATCCATTATCTATGAGTTCTTTTTGATGATAGCACATACTGTGTCCTGGGTCCTATAACCTAAGTATGTAATGTCTTTTAACAAAATGCAATTTAAATAACTTTGGTGTAATGTAGAGCTGATATAGATATTTTAGGATAGAAGTGAAGGAACACTAACAATTATTTATTTATGTTACCATCAGGGTTTTATTATGATACCTAAATGACAGTGATAAAAAGTACAAAATGCGAATGCCACTTTAAGACCTTCATGTGACTGACTAAACCTTCGTGAGACCTTTCTAACTAAATCTACGAACATTGTGACGTTTATCGCAATATCGAGCGGCATTTATTTTCAACAACAACTGATACATTTAACAAGCAATTAGCTACGTGTACATTTAATCGAAGGTCGCTATTCCGTTAGCTAAAAGACGTAGGTACAATTAAATAAATATCTAATAAAATATTATATTTTTTGCCGATAGGTATGAGTTATCGCATTAGTTAATTAGTTGTTAATGTACGTTAACATTTCCACCAAAATACGTCAAGACCTTGCTACATACAATGTTATTAGCTGCGTGTTCAGTTGCAAATCACTAGCGGTTCGCAGCTATAAACAGACTACCCACTCGTTGCAAAAAAAGAACGTTTCTAAAAATTGCGCCTTGAAAAAATTAATAACCTTCCTGGAAAATAACTATGTAAAACTTTACAGTGCCAAAATTAAGATCAAATACCTACGTGTCGTCAGATAATAGCCGGTTTGTTTTAAAATTCCGGACATATAATAATAATTAATAGTTAATCTCAACGTATCGTCTCATCACTCTCGTCCTATCATCAATGTTTTAAAACATTATTTATATAACTTGTAAGTATTTTAGTTCTGATTAAATATTTATTTTAGTGACATAAACTTATTTAAATTACTTTTAGTCGAAATACATAATTTATTTAGATCTTATCATAAACCTTTACTATGTTTTCATTGCAATTGCTGTGTACTTGACACACGTTGTATGAAAGTCAAAAATTGGCATTAAAGCCATATCATCGAATGTGTTTTTGTCTAATTCTAAATCTTTCACGGACACTATAAGCAAGACTGATAACATTATCACGCCACGTTAGTAATGTCGTGACAACTTATATGTGCAGATATTTCACAGAAATAACCGCATGGTTTCAGCAGTATGTGTAACTAAGTAAAATAGCAGAAAACTGTAACCCACGTTTTAATCTGTTTAGCAGTCCGGCGAGCAATACGGATGCAATTTCGGAGATCATGGCGACCAGTAAAGTGACTTCGTTAATTATTTTAATCTTCCTTATGACGTGTACAGTCACCAAAAGAGATAAGTAACCAGGGTCGTTGGATAAAGTTGAAGTTTAAAAAAAAACAGATGGATTTTTTCGAATGAAACTTAATTTGATAAATGCACTTTTTGTTTTCTACTAATTAAATTCAATTTTATTCGAAAACTTCCATTGGTTTCTTATTAAACTTCTATTATTTCTGACGACCCTGTTTACTTATCTCTTTTTGTGACAGTATCTATTATGCAAATTGTACTTAGTCGAAATCGAAAACACATCCCTCATTATGCCTTCCGGTTGTTAGTAGTAGCTAGTGTTTTATGAACGGTTGTCGTACAGTATGAACCTGGGAAAAGTTTACGCTAACGATGATGAAAGTTTAAGCAACAACAACAAGTAATGTTAAAACGTTACAGTTTATTGAATTGCTTTAAAAAATCACTGGTCTATTTCCACTGAATAAAAAATAGTCTTCATATTCAAAACGTAAGCTTGCTTTGAATGAACTGCCATTATTAGGCTGCTGATTTTCCATCCTGAAAGCAACACGATATGATATGCTTATGTAATTTATAAATAATTACATAAAGGTAGGGTCCATAGCATTACAACAAATACATACAATATCCAAAAAAGAAAGGAATATTGTAAAAAAAAAATACTGATTTGTGACAGTAGTACAGCTAACAGACTGTATTGTTTTACGGTGGGAAACAATTTTCATAAAATAGATAAAATACAATGAGAGTGAAAATAGAAATTGTGTTGGGAAACACGTCATACGAATTCTATTGTCATTCGATCAATATCATTAGTTTATTTTAGATTTGCATTCTAATATTTATTTCTCTTATAGACAGGTACTTAAGTATAAGGTTCGAGCCGCTAGAATATTCCGTAGCGTGACATTTGCTAGATACTCGTAAGTCGTAACTTACTGAGATAAAATTGAAAAAAAATCGGAATAAAAATATTTGGAATTAGAATTATGTTTTTTGTAGAATTGATATTTTTTATTCCATGTAGTACCTATTTCTCGAGTGGATCTCATGATTGCAACGATCACGTTGTGGCGACATGGCGGTCGCACGCAGTTCGCCACGTGTCTGAGCGATAACCGTTTCTGCGTCGCAATCAACACGCTTCGTTTATACAAATTGTGTGTCTTTGCCCTCTGTCTGAATTACATACATTATGTATATTATGAACTAGCGAAAACATTGTATATGTGATTTGCACTGACCGAGCATCGTCTGTAAAGTTATATGCATACAAATAAATACCTCCGCTTTATTTAAAGCAAACCGTTTTGACAACTTTCTTAAATAAGTCGGTTTTCATTGTATCAATCGAAAAGAAAACGTAGGCAAATAAAATGTGAGTAAAACATAAGAAAAACATGCCTGCATCATTTTCCTCAAATAAAACACTTTTGTTTTCTAACAGCGTGTCAACGTGAAAGACGACAGGGCTTACACTTTCGGGAAAATGTTTTAATTTATTTGTTTATGTGGCAAATAAATTGTCTGTTGAAATATAATCCCGAGTTCTTAATCGTTCTGTTTAAAAATGTAATTTAAAGTTTCTAATTTTATAAAATCTGGCGTAAATACGGTCGTTGCGCCCGTGCTTGCTTCTTTCTGTATTCAATTTGTCATCTGCTGTAAAGAAAAAATATAAAAAGGCGTTGAGCAAAGTAAGGCAATAAATTGGAAAGGTTCAAGTGTTGAGTACGAGCGTGAAATGCGGGTCGCCGACCGCGAAAAAACACCTCACTGAGTTTTATCTTGCGCTGAAACGCTACAAACTGTAGTTTGATACACAACTAGTAGAAATAAGGTCGTAACATTATTCTATATAACTATGAGCTTAGGTGTATTAAATTTAGAAGAAACAAAAATATAATCATTTTTCAGAATCAGCTGCCTGCTCTTGCATTCATCGGTCATACAAAATCAGACAAATAAAGGGCAATTTCCGTATTTTTAAGAACATTCACATTCTAATCTCAGTCCCAATTTCTAAAAAATACCTGTAATTTACCTTCCTGCGTTTTTGACATTGATTTTCACTGAGATGAGATTGCTTGAACGTTTCTAAATACGTGAATTGGCCTTCTGGATTAGTACAGCTGTGTAACCGTGAAAAAAAAAACTAAAAGAGATTCGACTAGAGATTGATGGCCCACTGTCTAGAGATAGGTAGAGTCGGCTTGAACCAGCAAACTAGTCCACGTCTGATCGTATGATATTTGGTGTTCTTGTCCGAATAATACTTGTTTAAGGTTGTTGGGCTTTAGTAGACCGTATTCTAATATTTACCTAAATATTTTTATCCTCATTTTGTTTTAGTTTTGGTTTTGGTAGAAAGAAGATGAGAAAGTCACACATTATTTTTGTAAAACTTATTTCAAAGTCAGTCATCTACGGATGCACTCGTTTCTTTCAAAAAGATTCAACCGATTATTTGCCGACTATTCAAATGAGGCCAAACAGACGGCTTTCCCGGCCTTCTCAGCGAATACGCGGTACATCCCTAGTGGAGAAAACATTTTCGAGACGTGAAATATGTGAAAATATACCGAATAAATTTTGAGATTAACTAGATATATACCTACATATTTTATTTTAAACTATTTTCCATGACATACTTATACACCATACACCAGTAATGTTGTAGGTGGGTTTCATTCATTTGCGATATTATCATGCATAATTATTATAGTGGTTTTAAAGATTTAAAGTAATCGAGATTCAGTGAATTTATTGAAAGTTGAAAGACTTGCATTAAATTATAAGCGTTTAGAGAACATCTAAACGTTTATAATTGTCAGACATCTATGGAATCTAATTTTCAATTACTTAAGCGACACTTTACGAGCGCTAAGCGCGCGCGCAGCGGTGCGTGGCTGCGCGGCCCACTGGCCTGCTCCACATCGCTGATGATTGTATGTAGATTTTGTAAGTCATAAGTCAAGCCGCGAGAGTACGATGACAGCATCCATACGTTTTCTCCGCCCATTGTACGGCGGTGTCTCCACGGACGGCGCAGACGCACGCGGACTTGCCGCGCCCTGCCACGCGCTGCACTCAGAGAAATTGAGGCGATATCACTTATAATACGACCACATGTACTTTCTGTCCTAGTGGCCAACAAAGATGGTAACTATAAACCCGTTTCCTGACTCTCTGCTCTTTATTGCTACTTTACGTCAAATTAACCTTTTTTCAGACAATCGCTTCCTGATAACACTAAGAAGGAAGGATATCATTGCAAGGATTTTTTTTTAATACATCTTTGGTTAAGTAGTACCTTATCGACTTGGCCAAGAAGATGATGACGCTCATACCTAGTTTTCATGTAACAATTGTTTTATTTTAATGACCCTATAAAGTCAGTCTATTGAAATCAGGCCATACATATTAAAAAGGATGAGATCCTTTCTCTTCATATCTGTTCGCCCACAGCGTGATACTCGCCGTCTCTGGCTGCTCGTAGCCTAAGAAAGATTTCTCTCGCGCCCGTATTTGGATTCAGGTCATGTTCAACTCACCCAAACACACTCTAGTTTATTTATGATACAAGACGAAACCTACTAGAAAGAAATGTTGGAAAATGAGTTTTAGAAAATAGATTTCACAATTAATTAGCAACAGTAATCCGTGGGCTTGTGACTTGTTAACATCAAACGGCAGCAGATAGAATGTTAATGAGATCGTTTAATAGATTGCGGAATTAGAACAAATAATTGGCTAAATTATCAATGTCAATGAAGAATAAATAATTCAGATTAATGTTGAATTTGTTCGTCGCATGTTGGCACATGTAAGTGCAGTACATATTTTTTACTTTTAGTACAACAGCACGTGTTCGAGCATGAAGTGGGCACGCTGTTTAGTTTTGTTATCAAATAAACGTTACTGCCACGCTGGACTTACTTTCTCGCGCCATGGAAATCTGTATTTCTGTATTTATATGTGGATTAAAGTAAGGTAAGGACTGTAAACGCCCGTTTCAAACTAAGCCATCCTCTATGAATAAGTAATATACCTAGTTTACGAGTAGTATAAGTTTAGTTTTGTTTTAGCCTGCGCTGTCACACTCCTGGGCAAAGGCCTCCCTCCACTCCTTCCATCTTTCGCGAGCTCGCGCGTCCTCCTTCCAGTTTTGATGGAACCTATCCAGCTCGTCCCGCCATCTCCTACGTAGTCTGCCGCGACCCCGCCTCACTGTCTCAGGGCACCAATTCTGCGCTATTTGGGCCCACAGTTTGTTGTCATGCGGCAGACATGCCCTGCCCAGTCCCATTTAAGTTGAGCAGCCTTTTGAGCCACGTCAGCTATCTTTGTTTTGGAGCGCAGTATTGTGTTACGAACACGATCCGTTAATTTAACGGCTATAGTACTCATATACTGCGCTCCATTGCTCGTTGGCAGACCTTGAGTTTGGACTTCTGGATGTTAGTCAACGACCAAGTTTGTTCACCATAGGTTAGGATGGGAAGAATACACATGTCCATCAGCCTGCGTTTCAGTGCCATAAGTTCTTTCAAGGACCAGTAGCTCGATAAGTGGTAACTATAGATAAGTTTAGTTACCATTTATTTTCCCAGGACTTTTTAAATGTTTGCAATGTCGAGCCAATGGGTATAACGAATTACCTAATATATTTCATTTTGTAGTATATTTATAAGTTTGGCAAACATGGTGTTTACAAAGTATACAGATACGTACATTATACATATAAGCATGTTTAGACGAACATAAAATTAGCGCTTGACCTCGGGACGTGAGGCGTGGTTAATGTGAACCGCTGCTTCCTGGTTAGTAACTCAATGATCGGGAAATCGTTAGAATGTCAACTTGATATTTTTGCACGACCATGAACACACAAGGTCGCTACAATATTTTGCGAACGGCGACGATAAGCGCGTAGAAAGTGATTCCAATCGACCGATGCTGTTTTGGCTTTATTCCAAACTAACAGAACGAAAGCTGAAAAAAAAACCTTTTGTCCGGTAGTACGATTGCTACGAATATTTTTTTTTTCTCGATGATGATCGCAAATCTGTGCGCTGATCACCTCACGCTGAATCACTTGAAGCAAAAATATTTAAACAAACAAATAAATAATTAATAAAAAATAATAATAATAATTAATAATTTTTAAATATGTAAACATATTGATAAAAAAACGGCTTTCATAATAAAACCGCGTATCGAATTTTATTAGAGAATCGCGATAATTATTGCTAGGAATTTAGTATTTTATTCACATACTAAGTAAACCGCACGGTTCGTGTAAAACTTTACGTATACTATTAACTTATTTTCATGTCATCAATTAGTTTGTTGCCTATAATAGAAATTAGCAATGTTCTTTGAAATCTGTAGCAAAAACGGAATCCGGCGAGGACATCGCTAGATATAGTGATTTGTTAACGCAGCTTCCACTTAATTATGTGGCAGAATGCATCAGTAGTAGAGTATGGCATGGTGTTCGTAGTAGAGGCGTGCGTATACGCGGAAGTAGCGTGCCGGTAGGATGGCGCGGCGGCGAGTGCGCCCGCGACTCGCCACTATCGGTCGCTACCGGTATCTGGCCGCGTTATCTCGCGGGCACCTCCGTGGAGGTCACATGCTAACGTCACGCTGATAACGATTTGCGCAATGACCTTGTCGCGTGCGCCGAATCTCAAGGTCGTGGCTATTTGTACAGTCAGATAGACGAGCGAACGCACGCGCCCGCGCCGCCTTGCCGCTCGACCATATGCGTCAAGGCTTCTTCAAACAGGCGCGACACGCGATAAAATCGCGAGCGACACAAATGTACCGCAAGTCGCGCAACGAGCGGTGCCTTTGTGTCGCGCGTGATTATGTCGCGCCTGTTTGTAGGAGCCTTCACCCGGACTTGCCACTTTATTGACTATCATTTGCGGATTGCGGAGGCCACCCGGTCGGCTCTTCGGTCTATAACTACATTTTTTACTTTTGACATTTTCGTAATGTCTGTTTAACGCCTTTAGGTAAAAAACGTGTCTATCTAGCTAGATACACAGTCCGCTTCAATTAACTAATATTGATTAATGGACTTGCTCTTGACACTATTAATTTTAATAGTCAATGTCGTCCCCACCTTGACATATTTATCAAAATTATTTGCTCGCATTTTTGGGTCGTGGATAGGTATAACGATATGTAATAATGAACTAGTATTTTTTATCAGTGTTTTTGATAAAATTGTGTGTTGTCAATCACGGAAATGTCGAGATGCTCCTCCACGCGCAGACCAGTAATAAATATTATTAATACAATACAGAAGGGTGACCTCGCGACACGTCGCGGAAGTGTCCACTTGCAAATTAGTATATACTCAAGGACAACACAGACATCAATGAAATCCAATTAACGATTATTATAGGTAAGTGAAACGTCACAAGACATAAGTGTACAAATTATGTTTTCGTCCTGTAGCACTGTATCATTGTGTATGATTGTTTAGTTTAGATTTTCGGAATATGGATTAGTCATTGTCATGAACAAGAAACCACATACGTGGATGATGTCAAGTATAATGAAGATCACACATTCACACATAAGGCATCTGGAAAACCTTACCTCTGTGATTTTATGCATTATCCTTGCGTACATTATTCGTAGAAAGGATCAAACAGTGTTGAGACCGCTCGCGCTCCACTCAACATCAAATAGTCTTCTTGTATAAATAAAAATAGGTTGAATTGTTATGCTGTATTTCTGTCCAGCCTATTTAAAAGTACGTTTATATAGTATATACATATAATATTATACATGACGTTTTATTTCTCTTGCCGCGGGCGCGCGCGGTCGCGACCATTCGCCGGAACCTTGACGGCGGCCAATGTCAATGTCATTGTCGAAATCACGCCACGTGCTGTTGCTACCTTGTCAACAAGTTTAATTATATTACATCATCCCACTTCTTTTACTATAATGTGCGCTTTTTGATAAATATTTCCCTTGGGCTGCAAACTGCAACACGTTGTTGATTTAAAACGTGTGTTACACGAAAAATGTTCTGTGCCCACAGTTCTAGTGTGAAATTAATTAAAAATAATGTGCCAATACTTGATCAGTAAATTGCAATATCATGGACATGCAACATTTTCCGATAAATTTCACTTTATTTATTGCATTTTAAGATATCTACGCGTGGTGTCTGACTAAATCGTACCTACATGAAATTTTTCAGTAATGAGTTAACCTTGTGTGAAAGCGCGTAGGGAGCGTGTGTGTGTAATTATTGCGTAACACTCAAATCTATCTAGAAGAGATAAAGTATATTGGTTTATTCGCGTCGGTGGAAGTGAACTCGTCGCTCGAACTTGCGGTGTGGCGCTGTTACGCAACTCGTGCGCCGCCGCGTGAAGTGTGAAGTTCAATGTCACAGACGCACACCGGCTCAGTCTTCGTTTACGCTACGCGAACTAGATATATAAGCGTTAGGTGGTGTGAGTGCGGTAGGTAATATGTGAATAACAACAGCCAACCCGTTACTCGCCTCTATCAGCACTTCCCGGAATAATTCGCGAAAATACGATTTTCCTTAGCGCTGTATGCAACATTGATTCCGATAAATATAGCTTTGTGCAAGGTCATGGTAAAGTCACATTGCTATTTTCAGAAGGTTATTTTTTGACAATCGGCGCAGTTCTACAAGCTTTGCACCGATCTACATATACATGCCTATGTGCAGTAAGCAAAATGAGCGCTTTTCGTCATAAAAAAAATTACAATTTCATCGCAGATTAAACTTACGCTATAAGTTAAATGAATTTCTGGACGTACGTACAGATATGAGACAGCGTCAGAGAAAATGAACCCCTCCAAGACTTAATGATTTTATCGCCCGAGCACGCTCGGGCCCGCGTGTGTCACTGTGAGCCTTGAGCAGCTCCCTCCCCCGCCGCCGCATCCATCTCTGCCCGAGCGCATCCACCAATCCACCTCAAATATTATTTGCAAGTTTTTAATAATTTTATATCGTATTTTTTTGGCTTCCTTCTGGCCGAACCGTATACCAAGAATAACTTACAAACAGACACTTTGCGTGCGATTAAAATACAAACCCGCATCACCAGGCGCCAGCCGATCATCTAGACCGTGCCTTATACCACTAGGCTATTGGCTCAGTTATCAACCTCAACGAAAATTGGAATAGCATTACTCCTTTTATTGAACAAGTTTATTAACGGTCTAATCTTCTAGATATTAAGGTTTAAATTTCAACTTCCGTGTTATATACCTTACCCTCTTGTTTTACAAAATGCAATACGCAACTCCTCAATCAACAAAAAGATAAGGTTGAAATAGCATAGATTTCTTGTTTGGTTGAATAGAATGTGTTGATTCCGATTGTTGCACTACCCTAATTTTACTGCAGAAACTTAACTGCTGTATGAACTGCGAGTTAAGGTTGAATTTAGAATACTTCTTCACCTTATTTACTAAACTGTGATTGAGGGTATTTTTACTTTTCAAATGGTTTCGTTTTCTTGCCGATCCGCTTGTGTCTCGATCTTCGTCGTAATATTATCCAATTTATTAAGTTTTTGACCAGTTGATTCTATTAACCGATGGTATGGTTCGATTAACAACTTTTTTGAAGGCTAAAATTGCTGTTCTCTGCGAATAGAAACATAAAGAAAATAGCACGAGATATGGGCATAACGGTAAGATCTACATTATACTTACACATATACCTATTTATTGTTATTATTTACAAGTTGGATTTTTTTATGTATTTCTAATATTATTATTTTCGTTACAGACAAAAACAGTTCGAAGATGGATACAAAGGTATCAAGCGACGGGTGATGTGAAATGTGATCGCCAAAGCCCTCGCCCAATTGCTTACACTAATGAATCGGAGCGACAACGTATTATTGTGAAAGTTTACTCAGTGGCACCCTTCAAAACTACGCGATCAAGGGCTGACTTCAAGAAGTGATAGACAGTGACGGCCATCCTATCCATTATGAATAGGCAACTCGGCAGATTGACTGTGTAACTTATTTGATAAAACTGCATTGGAACATATATGAGCAAGTGTTAATAATTCCCAATATTTGTGGGATCATTATCTCGTAGTTAATCAAAAATAATGTAAAATGTGTTAACGATGCACCATCTGACCTCACATATTTTTCTAATATTGTGTTAAATAAGGGTTATCAGAAAATGTGATAAAAGAGAAAGATGTATACTGCTTACTGTTATAGTTTAGCATGTTGGTTCTTCCTCTGTAATTCACAGGCACAAATGACAACATTTCATTTTTTAAGCAGGTTTTTCTGATTAGATCATACAGAGTATAAAAAAATAATGTTTTCACAACTTTAAATGAATAAATATTATAGAATAGAAGATTAGAATAGAATACTCTTTATTATGTACACCATATAAATTACAGACATAAATATAGAAACTGTACAAAGGGTGACACAATGGGCGGTCTTATCGCTAAGAGCGATCTTTTAAAGACAACCTTAGGATGGATTTAAAAAGGGGAAGGACAGACAAATACTGTAGGTAGTCCGCGGTAGGGAAGATACGTATTTACGCGACCAGGTTTTTGCACTAGGTTTTTGCGTCCAAGTACGTACACCAGGTACCGACCCGAAATACTTGCAAGACTTCAAAGTATTTTATACGGCTACTCGCTCAACTACATAGGTACCCAACCGCGTCAGTTTTCGCAAATGCGATCATGCTCCTTATCAATTAGAGTCTACGGAACAATTTCGTATGCAAGTATTTTTACTTTAATGCTTTGTGAAAATATTAATTGTAAACGCGATTATGCTCCTTATTCATAGAAGATAACGGGTCAATTTCCTATGCAAGTATTTTTACTTCCAACAGGGCTTTTGAATACGCGATTGTATTTCTTATTTGTATGAAGTCATGGATCAATTTTCGATGCCGATAGAAAATACTAGAAAGTATCTCGAAGGTGGACGTACTTGGTAGCTCTGGTACTCGATTTTGCAAGTACGACCCATGCCTAAACGCGATTGTGCTCCATAAATTCTTGAATTCAAAGTTCAATTTCCTATGCAAGTTTTTTTTCTTCCAACAGGGCTCTTGGTTTGAATAGTAGTAGAAACTTTAATCGTATATACTCTATAAGTACGTATTTATTTGTAAAAGCGATTTTGCTCCTTATTTGTATACAGTTAAGGTTCAATTTCCTATCCAGATAGATATATAAACTAGGTCTCGAATACTTAAACGTATCCGAGACCTAGTTTTAGGACGTGGTTTCTTAAAGAAGTCGTACTTGTAAGCCCTAGTACGCGATTTTGCAAGTACGACCCATGTCTAGTCCGCGGTGTAGCATTTACATAATACAATAAATACATACATATAGCATATTATACTAATCTAAATAAATATATACACATACATATAAGTATATCCATATAATAGTAAACATGAAACAGGAGCAGAGAAAATATAATGATGATGTTTAAGGAGAGAGGAAGTGCTCTTTTACCATAATTTTAAACGTGGACAAAGATTGAGCACGCCTTACCGACACGGGCAAGTCATTCCATAACCGTACTGCTTGAACAGTAAAAGATTTGTCATAAAAACTGGTGGAATGCATCGGCATCTCTAGTCTCAGGTTTTCCGATGACCTCAGATATCTATTATGTGTGTCATGAAGGAACTTGAAACGTAGAAACTATATTATTGTAGTTATGTTTCTAGAAATATCTATAAAAGAACCGTTATCTAATGTTAAACGTTCTAAACCTCATCCAGGGTATCTCTTTTGTATTTAGTTAATATTCTAAGTAAATAACCCCAATTTAACACAGATAGAAAACTGTTTACTCAACCAGGAAGTGGATTCCATGAAGTCCTAGAACAGTAATTAGAAAAATAAATGAATATTGTTTATGCAAAATGCCTAGCTTTTATTAAAAACCTACATTTGATTTCTTAAATAATAATTTACAAAAATCACCTATTAAAGAAACTAAAAAAGTAATAATAAGGGTAAATAAATGAAATAAAAAAAAATTCTTCTCATCCGCGGATTTAAACTCGTGACCAGCGCATTGCTAAGCCGCAGTATTAACCACTAGACCGACACATCATTTACGTTACATTACAACATTTACAACAAACTTAAATAGGTTTGATGTTATTACCAAAGGGGGTTCATTTTCTGTGAAGCTGACTGTACGTTCTGCACGTTGTATTGGAAGCATGCGTTTATTTAAAAGAACATAGACAAAAATAATATTTTATGTTTACTTACCAGAAAAAAGAACAACCAACTTCTAAAAAAAAACGCTACAAAATGAAAAATATGTACTTCTGACTTGGTGACACTGGGACCACCTCGAGAACATACCCTTTCAAACCCTAATATCAACTGCTCATCACATGTTACAAAATATTGCTTTTCCCGATGCTGGAATGTTAAATGTTGAGGAGTTCTCATAGTAAGAACCAGGAGAACTCCTCAACAACCTGCACTCACCATACCTACGCATTGTAATACGCGAGCATAAATTGCTTAGCAACCATATTAAAGTAATCGAATCGCAACCCGTGAAATATTTATCATTGAGTAGTTCCGATGGCCATCTGTGGTCTTCATCATCAGCTCCACTTTACCAAATGATGATTCCTGAGAGCAAATGCTCAAGTTACTTTAAAAAATACCCAAATCGCTATAGGTTTGCCTATAAAATTTGAGGGTTTCCCTCGATTTCCATGGGATCCTCTAATCAGATTCCAACTTGATGACAATGAGACCACCTCGAGAGTATCGAGAGTATATCCTATCAAACAAAAAAAATAGTTCCAGTCAATTGTGACGGAGAAATCGGTGAACAAACATAAAAAAAAATACATTAAGTCGATTTAATAAAACAATATACCTACTACTGGGTACAAGGTACAATATACCTGACTCATCTCCCTCGACAAATGAATTCACATAGGTAGGTATTGGAAAGTGCTGGAAAGTACATAATTTTAGATAGGTATACTTTCTTCATAGAGGACATTGGTAACAATCAGGACACGATGTAAATATAGATGAATAAGTTAACTAATCCGAAAGGGTATTGAACGATTGTCAGTGAAGGTTGAATTAAATATTCCTTATGAAGGAAAAATTTAAAAACAGACGGTCATAACATGCTCGCATTGTTTCGCCTATATTTGCCACAGAACAACAACGTAGGATTTTACAGTACCTCTGTACACTGAATTTGTTTTCCTACAACGTTCACCAACGTTGTCAGCTTGTGTGTAAAACGCTACGAAGGGAAACATGCTGGTTGCCGGGGTACAACATAGATGCGACAATACTGTCATCTATATCTACATTTTATACATTAAAATAGCTTTTTGTGTCCGTCTGTGTAACTAGGTACATACGTTGTTCTTCTAAACTCCGCAACGGATTTTGATGAGATATTCACCATAATATAATATTAAAACATTATTATTCTCCATTATTCGACTAACTACATATATATTAATATTTTTAAATATTAATATAAAAAGAAATATAAAAAATAGTAGCCCACCGGTATCGGGAACAGGGTCCAAGCTACCGGCGGTCAGGGTTCCAGAGAGAGGAACCTCCGAACAATGCGGGCAGTGTCCAGAAGTACCGCTCTTTGAATCAAGCCCTTGATCCAGCTGCCCAACGAGAGCCTCCTTAGGTGTTGGTCGAGGCTCTTGGCTATTAAACCATTGGCTGTCACGGCACAATGATCGGTGAGTCCACATCCCACATGTCGACAACCTCGCGAGCCAAGTCAAGATACTTGGATCTGTTTATCTTTCTCGGCTTTCACGAGGTTCTCATCATGCGGGACGGTTATGTCAACAATCATTGCGCGCCGCTCTGATCCATCCACCACCACTATATCAGGCTCATTGGCAACAATAGTCCTGTCAGTGATGATGGATCGATCCCAGTACAATGTGATATTACCATTTTCGAGAACTGGGTCGGGCACATACCTGTAGTACGGCACCTCCGATTTTACAAGGCTGTATTTCAAAGCAAGCTGCTGCTGGATTATCCTGGCTACAAGGTTGTGTCTATGCAAGTACTCTCCGTTAGCTAGACGAGAGCACCCGGAGATAATATGCCTGATTGATTCTCCCGGCCGGTGGCATGCCCGACAGATGTCAACCGTGCCGTCTTTCACAATAAATCTCCGGTAATTGTTCGTCATCATAACTTCGTCCATAATTGCACAGACAAAACCTTCGGTTTCTCCAAAGAGGTCACCGAAACGCAGCCAGGCTACGGAGCTGCGGCAGGTCGCTAGTGTATGGTTTTCAGTTTGCCCTGCCTGCGTTACTAAACCCAAACCTATTGTGATACTGATAACTGTACTCATAAACCAGTATATAAAATTTAAATTACCAGGCGGATGCCATTGTCCACCAAAATGATATAATCTTGGCTCTAATGAAAGTGTCAGGGGCAGAAAATGAATTTACAATAAACATTAAAATATGAAGGTTTAGATAATGAAGAAATTTGAATGATTAATATTGAATTTCCTTGCAATTACATACTAGTTACTCGCTAATAGTTGTAATACTTATTTTCATGCGTTATATATGTTACATAATGTGTACCTATGTTAATAATGCGTTTATAATAATATTAAACTAATAAACCATTACTTCAATAAATTATAAAACGTAATTAATATTTTTGGGAATACCACATGAATGACATCGAAGACAAGCCAAGTAGGGAATTGACTACGTGTGGAGTTGTGGACAGGTGTTCATTATCCAACGCGATTTTACGGTTTTACCATACCACAATAAAATAACGTACACATTGTTTACACAATTTTATTGTACGAAAATACAGTGTAAACTAGGCTTGAAATGCCCTTGTCTTACAGCAGTTTGGCAGAGCGTCGCAGAGGGCGCCGTGAAGGGCACCCGTCCTAGGTCAAGGGCGATGGGTCTCACTGACCTACATCCTCGCTAATACGCCCTTACAAGGTCATACCGCCTAAGAGGCCTACATGCCTAGTCAACCGATTTAATATTAGTTTCTACTTTCAACACAAAGAACTTCAAAGTATGACATACCTATACCTAAATAAGGTAGGTATGCTTCGGGAAATTGGGTGATTAAGTATGAGGTGCTCATTACATTTACTTAAATGTGAGGAAAGTTTAATAATAATAAACAGTAGTAGTAGGTAACACAGCCTTTACGATGTAAATAACATATTTTGCCATATATGGCGTGTGTATTATCTGTGTGAGAATAATTGAAATAGAACTAAGTTATCATTGTGCGTTTGAATGTCATCCAAGTTTTACTTTCGAGACGCTGCAAATATTTCTTCGTCGTTTGTGGTCACGTGTAAACTCACAACAATCTGCACACTCTAAATTATTTACTGAATTGCTTCCATCTCAGCTTTAGTTCGATGGTCTCTTCTATATCTGTAACAGAGCCAGTAATGTACAGCTCCTTAGTAAGTTCATGCGACAATGAATGTTTACAAACAAACCATAAATCATCCGTTTGACATGTGTTCACAACACTGTCGTGCCATCAAAGTGGATGCCTCTCTAAATATAGATGCTCCACATTACTTTATGTAGGTACCTATAATTATATTGTATTGTATTATATTTTACTAGTTGAGCCCAGCGGTTGTTTCACCAGCATAAATATTGATCCCGTGGGAATATCGGGATAAAAGTAGCCTATATGTTAATCCAGGGTGTCAGGTACCTCCATAGAAAATTTTATCAAAATTGGTCCCGCCGTTTGAGCGTGAAGAAGTAACAAACATATAAACACACACATCACAAACTTTCGTCTATATATAATATTAGTGTGATTTATTGTTGCCAAATGATACGCCCATTTTTATTGCATTCTTTACTAATTTCGATAGCAGAGTCGTTTTCTCTTAGTTTTTTTTTACTTTTTTACTCGTTAACATGGGAAATAGTATTCTCAAAAATTTGTTTGTAAAGTTAAGGCTCGTGTCAGCGGGATTGTCCGAAAGGGTTACCGCTGGCCCGGAACATAAAGGGCTAAGGAAGGAACACGGGTGGGTTTTAGTCAGTAAGAGTCTGACACTCCCTTCCGCTCCACCCAGAGCGAGAGGAGTCATTTCATGATTTCCCATCATGAAAAAAAAAAAAAGTTAAGGCTCGTACACACAGGCGCGACGCGACACGCGACACAAAGGCTAGTCGCGCGACGAGCGATGCTTTTGTGTCGCGCACGATTCGCGTCGCGTGTCGCGCCTGTTTGCAGGAGCCTTTACGAAATCATACATTATCTGCATTTAATTGTGTGTTTAGTGTTTACATGATTTAGTTCAATTCAAAGTAATATGTTGCTATTGTTAGTATAGGTACTAACTATAACTAACTACCTATAACTACCTATACTAACAATAGCACTAATCAGTAACCTCAACAGAATAATCACAACCCGTTTTATTCGATTCAGTAGAGCTTCGAAATAATTCCACTAGTTTTAATTTTACTTGGGCACCAAACTCGGACAATATCGCCATTATTGGTCTCAAAATCACTATTAAAGTTCTAACAATAGTTAAAATTAGTCATGACGTCACCCATCGACCCAATCTATTTATTCAATCTGCCTCGTGCCAAATCACCTGTGCACGTAGAAAATGAGTCTCGCTTTGATAACGTACCTACGTAGAAAACGCGTGTTGCATCAATGACCAAATTGATTGCGTAAACGAGACGTCACTGTTGTGCGTCTAACGATATTATGCGCTTTTGTATTAAAAAAGGCGTAATAATCGAACTGATGAACCGCTCAGCCACAAACCAGGGAAGCAAAGCACATAATTATGGGACGAAGACACACTTGATTAGCAGAGATGATGATGATGACACACTCGTAGCAAATTGGCAAGTAAAATGTACAGACTTTTGGTTTTTTATGTTTTATACAAATTCTTAGAAGCCTGAATGTTTAATTTGATTGTAACAAAATTATTTCTCAAATAAATATTTTGGCTCATAACACCATAATAATTAACTTAGTTATTTTAAAAATTACATTAAAAATATATACTGTATTGTACCATCCATAGACTGATGCAGTCGCAATTAATTGACATTGTATATACACGAGTGACGTACGTTTGCATACCGTGTCACCTTCACAATCTTCACATGCTTTGCATTTTTAAATGAAAATAACTTTGGTAATTGAACAGGGTATTTATTAAAAACCAGCCGTTTGTCCGATGGTATGTCCGATCAGCAAAATCGGTGATCTTCCATACAAACTTTCATCTTCTATTTAACCACTTTAGAGTATGAATTTTATAAAATATCATGCTCCTAGGTTTAGGCTGTGCGTTGTCTGTCAGTTAAATGAAAGTAAGATTTTTATTATCAAACGGTTGAATGCCGTAATTACAGAAACAATTAAAAAGCCATTGTGTCTCGCCGTCTCGCGTGGATCCACGTGGAAGGGATAAAAGATAGATTGCTTTTTGTTTTAGTGGAAAACATAATAATTTAATTAACGGATTTACCTACACGATAATCATCAGTTAACGCAGGTCACAGCAAAAGGTCACTCACGTCTTTCATTTTAATTTCATTCATCAAAATCAAATAGATTTCCTTATTTGAACTTAGAGAAAACTATAAAAGTGAATGAAATTAGTGCCACCGTTTTCATTCATTTTGTTGGGAACCCAAAGGAAATTAAGTCCAGTTTCTGTATTCATCCATTTTTCCGGTATATTGCAGGGTGCTTACATGAAGAAGCTGGTTTTCGTTCCCGACTCCCGGAACAGGTCTCTGCAGGTTGATCTTCGGAAGGAAACGGTTACATGTTTTACCTGTTTCTTTATGTGTGAGCGCATAAGTTATGTTCTATTTCTCCCGCACCGATCGGTACCGACCCGCACAGACTCGCCTGCACCGGAAACCTGTTTATTTATTTAAGCACCTAAAAATCTAAGAACACAATTATTAATGATGCATGACGGTGACTACAATTAACTACAATAAGATAAAGGTGAGACAACAAATTAATATATGTACTTCAAGAACTGACAAAGTACTGCGTTCGAAAGTCATGAGCGGAGGTTTTGGAAACCAAAAATAGTGTTGCATTACATACCTACATAATTTACCCGAGACATAGCAAATTATTAGGTATACGAGACATATACAATGTACAATTTATATACATATTGTTTAGATCAATTTGGGTTTAGGAATAAAACTTTGACTCGAAACCACCCCGAACGAAGATAGTTTGGTTCTCGATGTTTAATCAATATGAACGCGATCTCTTAGGTATTGCGTAATGCCTAACATTTGGGTCGTGTAGGCAGGTTTTATTACAATATTATGTTTGCAGACAATGCTGGTCGGAGCGACCCCGCGGTGACCTTGTCGTGACCTTACCCCCGGTGCCTCCTTGCCCCCGCGCCCCCGCCACCCTCCCAGGACACCGTGTTAGCTACGCAACCTTGGGACAATCAGGGAAGCTTCTTGAATAGATTTAATTTCAAATTCGCGGCTCAGTTTACATTTCGCACTTTGGATGGAGTTGGAACATTCATGCTGGAATATCTTTCGAATTTTACTTTGACTCGTAAACTTCAATGGAAACGGAAATTTATTCCTGGATCGCTTTTGTCCTCGCGTTTTATTTTAACTATACTTTACCTAGAAAGATTGAACTTAACTGTTGCCGCTCCTTTATGTTGCAATTAACTGTAACTTTAGTTTTCGTCTTTGGGATAGTTACGTTAGGATTCTCTTAAACAAACTAAAACCTAGACAGTAGGAGTAACGTTAGACAGTAACATAAATAAAAACCGGCCAAGTGCGAGTCAGGTTGGGTTAGTACCAAAAGGCATAAAACGCCGAAAAAACGTTTCTTTTATACCCATTTAAACCCCTTGAAATGTTAACTTTATTTTATTATTATTATTTGTTGTTATAGCGGCAAAGAAATACATCATCTGTGAAAATTTCAACTGTCTAGCTATCACGGTTCATGAAATACAGCCTGGTGACAGATAGATAGACAGACGGACAGTGGAGTCTTAGTAATAGGGTCCCGTTTTTACCCTTTGGGTACGTAACTCTAAAAATCATAAAATACACGACGTCATAAATTGAATTATCCAAGCATCTATTTATGTTTCGTATCACAAGTAGGTACAATTTGGTATTAGAATGATGTGCAAGTCAATTTTAAATGAAACTAATCCACTAGCCCACATGTATACCATAAATGTCATTCGGCGTTGCCTTCAGCTCGTCCCCAATTCAGTGCCTCCAAATGACCTAAATTCCCGCCTGAATTATCTAAACATCAAGGCCACCGGGGGTCGGATAGGCTTTTAAGGACTCACAAAGGATCGATTATTTTATTCGAGGTCACCTCAATATTAGTGGATTTGGTTCACAATAAGACAGACAATCGTGTTAGCCTAGCTAGAATTCGCCCTCGCGGTTGTATGGCGCTATTGTTCTACATCTATTTCTTGTGAAAGGGAAACTCAGGACGGAAAACTTTCCATTACTCGCATAACAAGTATTAATTTAGTAGATTTTCGGCAACTTTCTGTCTGCTCTTTAAACCGTTTATCACAGATGTTTTTTTAATGTTTGATAAAGTAGTTAGATAACTTACGTAAAATATCATAGCAATTAAAAAATACAAGAATATAGGTTCACAATGATTTTATTAGCGTTCTCAGTAGGTAATCTCATCAAGGTTTGTAGTTTTTTCTCTTTGTTTTGGTTAGCAAATAGATCGAGCCTGTAAAATAATTATTTCCTCGTATAATTTTTCCCATCTTTATTAAGAACAGGAAATACTGGTTCGTAATTGATTGTTCCAACGCATTAAACTCTGCATTTTTCTATTGTGGAAAAGTTGTAACTTTTTTGTGCGCAATGCAAGTACGCGCGAGAGTGCCTGCCTACGCGTCTACGCGCCTACGAAGTGCTACGCACAAATAACGCTACGTGTGGCTCCGTAAAAGGAACTATAATTTTTGAATGAAGTACAGTGCTACGAAATTAATAAAATGTATTAAAATATGTTTTGGTGTGAGTATCGGTACAGAATTTTTGGCATCACAGAGAAGCCTCCTGATCCTGGTATTTGTATTTGTAATTGGTAATTAAGTATTATTTTTTTATTAGAAGAACTATCGCGGTATTTCTGTAGGGAAGATCAATACTGTGTGATTTTGCATACATTCCCTATCAAAATCAGTCTTTATAATTTCAATGCAACTTTTCATTTCATATGATAATCGTAGAATATATGTTTGTTTATTAGCATTAATACATAACATTAGTCTTTTGTATTTGAATACAATAGTTTCATTTCAAGGATACCTCATATTCCAGTAATACGATTTATGCGACTCCGGGCGTCATACTAACTTGGTAAATAATAAATAATATGCAAGTGCTAGCGTAGAATATATGTACAATACAAAAATAAAATTGAAATAAGAGAAATTCTAATTCGCGCACCATTTGAAGCCCGAAGCAGAGGACACTTTTTACATCAATTTTTAACTTCCATTACAGTAAAATAACTCGAAATAAATTAGATAAAACGTAAGGAACGTACACGATAAATTATTTTTCAAGTCCGTGATCGATTTTACAAAATAATTTCATTTATATCATTCGTATAATTTAATACATATTATTTTTTTAAGCACTCTTCCATGTAACCGATCAGCAGTATAGCTTTATAATATCTGCTTACCACGTGAAGAAGAAAGTCATATAGGTACAGGATGGTATGAGTTGCGTAAGGAAATATATGGAGAAGAAATTACGACGAATTTGCATTAAAAGACTAAGTAGTTATATTACCCTACTGCAAAAAATGAAACTGTTTCAGCCCACCCAAACACAAACCCAATAAGGAGGACTATGTGAAACTATTCTCTACATTTGGAGCTAAGTTTATTGCAGACGGAGAATTTAATGCCAAGCACTCCTTCTGGGGCTCCCGAACTACATCTACTAAAGGGCGCCAAATTTACCTGGCTGTGGACTCTCTCAACCTCAGACCAATATCTTCTGGTGACCAGCTTACTGGGCTACGGACAGAAATAAGATCCCTGATTTGATAGATTTCTTCATCACAAAAAGTATAAACACTCAAAACCTTAAATTTAAAACTAACAAAAAGTATAAACACTCAAATTTTCAAGTGTTATAACATCATACAGCAAAGTGCATGGGAAGCTACCCCAACGACAACAAAATGCACACATAAAAAAGCTAAAGCAGGCTCTGGAAGAAATTAGAAATGCAGGAGTACAGACACCTGAAAAATCTAGATGGGACTGCAAACTCTAACTACTCTCTATGGAAAGCCACACAAAAGCTTAAAATACCTCAACTGCACCAACCTCCAATCAGAAGGCTTGATAGTACATGGGCCAACAGAGATGCCGAAAAGGCTGAAAGCTTTGCTAGCCATCTTGAAAGTGTCTTTACTTCACACCCCGACGAGGGCTCAAGTAAATTGGACTATGTCAATAACACACTATTATCTGTTCACTAACTAGATCCACCACCGAGAAAATGTTCTCGCAGTGAAGTTAAATATGCCATCAATAAATTGAGAAACCACAAGGCTCCATGTAACGACCTAATGACCGCGTTCATTCTGAAGCAGTTACCGGAAGTAGCTATAACATTTCTTACTTACCTTTTTATGCTATACTGCAGCGCACCTTTGTCCCCAAACAATGGAAGGTTGCGCAGATCATCATGATTTTAAAGCCTGGCAAGTCTGAAAATGACGTCAAATCATATCGTCCTATCAACCTTCTGCCAATTACTTCGAAGTTGTTGAAAACAATATTTCTAAAGCGACTCATGCCGCTCCTGGTAGAAAAAAACCTGATTCCTGAACACCAATTTGGAAATAGAAAAGGACACGGTACTATAGAACAGGTACATAGACTAGTGGAATCAACACCTCTTTTGAAAATAAGGAGTATTGCTCTGTGGTCTTTCGGGACATTTCGTAGGCTTTTGATCGTGTATGGCACCAGGGTCTACTGGCCAAAATAAAAGCCTATCTCCCAACTAATTTCTACCTGTTTCTACGCTCCCAACTCAGCGAGAGATTCTTCCTAGTGTAGCAGGGAGATGAGGTCACAAATCTACGTACGATTCAGGCCGGAGTGCCTCAGCGCAGTGTCTTGGGTCCCATAATTTACCTGTTATTTACTGCCGACTTGCCGTTACATAGAAATGTCCTAACAGATACTTTTTCCGATGATACGGCCATATTGGCTACTGATGTCTGCCCGAGAGAGGCTTCCAAAAAAACTGCAAAACAGCCTCAAGCTGTTCTCCGAATGGCTTAGAAATTGGAAGATAAAAGTCGGTCCAGGTAACTTTCACCACACGCAAAGAAACATGCCCATCTGTGTACTTAAATGATATAGAAGTACCGCAAGCAGAGGTCACACGATACCTTGGAATATACCTTACGATGATGACGACAGACGCCTTACGTGAAGATACCACATATTTACCAAACGCAAAGCCCTAGGGCAAAAACTCCATAGCTTACACTGGATTAACAGAATGTCCCAAATGTCTCTGGAAAGCAAACTACTCATATACAAATGTATTCTCAAGCCTTTCTGGTGCTATGGTATCCAGCTTTGGGAAGCTGCAGCTAATTCCAACATCGAAATCCTACAGAGGTTTCAACCTAAAACACTGCGATAGATTGTAAATGCTCCATGGTACGTCACAAACGACAGAATTCGTAAAGATTTAGATATAAAAAAGTGTCAAAGAGGAAGTCAAAGCTGATATCACAACATACTCCACCAGATTAAAAGTTCATCCAAATCGATTGGCAATGAGACTAATGACAAACCCAGTTACCATCACAAGGCTGAAGAGAAGGGCACCCTAAGACCTACTTATAACTACAAGCAGCATGAAGGAGCTGTAGTATAGATCGGATGGGGCAGAGGCTTCATACCGTGCAAGATTGGAAACCATCACCTACTTATTGCTGAATGTCTCAGGACACATTGCATGAAAAAGGAGTTAAAAAAAAACCTTTTAATCACTTGCATTTAATTTATTGTTTTCAAGTCACAATCGTTGTCAAATACGAGAATACCTATTACACTTTGTTACCTTGGATTACGTTAACATGTGTAATTGTGTATTGTGTATTCTATCACAATTTAGCATGCAATGTAGTTGCCGGTGACACGTGGAAGGTATTACAGTTTTCAATATAAAGCTATCTCTGACATTTGCCCTTTGCTCACTTCCAGCCGCCCACGGATTCTATAAATGGCATGAAAGCTTATGTTCTCGCAAGAGCTATGATCAGTGGCGTAATTATACCGTTTGGGGCCCGTAGCAAATCCAAGCGATGGGGCCCTCTCGCAATGTAAAGAAGCTCAACCAACGTTAAGGTTTTTTTTTTAATAGCACTTCTGCAACTTCTTCCGCGTACATTTCATATTTTTCCCTACAAAATTTAACACCTGACTGCTTCATTGGTCTAGTGGTCGCAAGCGCTACTGCTGAGCTGGTGGTCCTGTCCAAAAAATTAGACAAACAATGGGAAAACATTAACGTTGTGGTTTTGCTGCCAGCTTCTTACGAATGTGCTCGTGAACTTTTAGTTTAAAGGATGATCGGTTGGTTTCCATCCTGATTTCATTAAAGAAGGCGATTATTTTATGAACGGAGATTTTTATTGTAAATGTACTGAAAGTAGCTAGATAGGGCTAGATAACTAAGAGAAGTGGGAGATTCAAGAAATGAAAACAAGGTGGTCAACGCCCTTTGCTCTCTGCTCTGGCGTATGGTAACCACATTAGAAGCGACCGATGCGCACAGATCGGAGGGGCAATTCACGTAATTTTAACAACGTTCACAGTCTGATCTCAGTCTCAATCTGCCAAAAATACCTTTAGTTATCCTATTTTTTTTACATATTTGGCATTTATTTTTCGCCGTGATGAGACTGCGACTAGATTTTGAACAATTTAAATTACGTGAATTGGGCTGTCACAGATTGAAAACCAATCGTATGCAGTCATTGAGGAGACGGTCAAATTTGTCGAGGACATCTGGGGGCCTAAGAAGGCCACTTTGGCAGAATCATAAAAGCATAACATTATGAATCATAATGGACAGTTAACTGAACCCATTGTTGAAGTATTTTTCAGTTATTTTTTTTTTTGTCTGTGCTAAAATACCAATCAATCCAATCCAAATCCAATCCCAATCTCTTTGATTATACCTACGTAGTGCAGCGAAAAAAAGAAAAACACCGACTATCTTCGCCATATTATGATTCATAATGTTATCTTTTTATGATTCTGCCAAAGTGGTCTTTATAGGCCCCCTGCACCATAAACGATGTTAGGAAAAATTAAGGACCGCACAAGCATTGTTTTCGTACTCATTGGTAATACATTTTTCAGTCTGTACAGAGCCCGCAGCGTTCCAGTAACTTTCAGGCTGACCACACAAGTTCACACAGAACTATCAATGTGCAAGCCTACGACAAACGGAACGATCGTACAATTGAAGAGAACTGGCGGCAAGGTTGTATCATCCATCCACCTTACTCAAATTCCGAGAATTACAGATGATGATCGCCTGACACTTATTAGGGTTTACTGCTACCTCAAATCTATCACACCAGTTTTTTATGAGTATTAAGTCCCTATTCAATTTGTCGATAGCTTCAGATATTTTTTCAACCCTCCCTTGACAGTATAATTGCAAATCATCTGCACACAGATGATATGCACACTGAAGTTCGGAAGTTATTAGATTAATAAAAATTTTAAACAGAAGAGGAGAAAGAATACCGCCTTGAGGAACGCTAGTTTCCAAATCATACCAGCATAATAAAGAATACCCAACATGAACAGACTGCTGTCGTTCTGTAGGTAAGAGGAGATCCATTCCATTGCCTCGGGAGAGATCATAACATAAGCCACAATGGCTAACATGATGTCGTGACTGACGGTATTAAAGGCATTCAAGAAATCGACCAACACTAGTGCAATAACTTTAGTGTCTTCCAGTCCTGCCTTTATCTCGCTAGTAACTTTAGAAGGGAGGAAACAGTACTGCGCATGGGCTTGAACCCAGATTGAAGGGTAGCCCTCTCATAGGGAATGAGTGAGTTACGATGAAGAAAATTGGAGAATTGTTTGTGGACGCAGGCCTGGAGCACTTCCGATGCGAAGGGGAGAATATAAATGGGGTGGAAGTCTGGAAGAGAGGGATTAGAAAATTTAGGTAGTGAACGGACATATGCTTTGAGCCACAGGGAAGGGAATATTCCGGTGTATAGGGATTTTTTTACAATGTGAGTAATCGTGGGTAGGAGATCACCCAGAATAGTTATGATCATACCACGGCACGGGTGATAGTGTCACATCTCACATGCCACCGCTTTTGATTGAATAGATAGAATGATCTTTTTGATCTCTCCCGTTTCAATTGGTTATGAAACTGAAAGGATTAATAGGAAACGCGTTAAACCAGAAATTAGGGACAGAGTTTGTTGCTTGGTTAGACAATCCATGGTAGCAACAGTAGAGAAATTACGGTTGAGATTGTCCAAGTTAATTAAATTAAAAAGGTCTAAATGTCGCGGTTTGCCGATACCAAGAGTTCCAAGAAATTTCCAAATATCGGCAGAAGAGGAAGAATTGATAGTATCTAGAATGTGGCGGTGTTTAGCATTGCATATCGCTTGATTACATCTATTCCTTTAAATAGTGTCCAGTTCTCATCAGTAGATACGATCCCTTTACGAAAGGGGCGGTCCCTACGTCACATTGCCATCTGTGTTCCTCTTGTCATCAATGGTGCAAATGGGTGTTTTAACTTCACTTTTTTGACGGGAGCATAGATGACAAAAAGGCTGATAACACAACATCGTAGAAGATCGTATTTTGCCGTTAGCGGAAATGGCTACTTTAAATCATTTTTGGCAGCTTTAATTTTGGGTAGATATAAAATGTTCGAAACCTGAACGATGTCCTTTGTGGCACATTTTCAAAAAACGTTTGAATTTATAAACTTATGTTAGGATCCTCCTGAACTCATGGCCCTCCCGGGGCGGGGGCCCTCTCTGGCTGGTGGCCCGTGGCATTTTGCCTCAATGCCACCCTATAGTTTCGCCACTGGCTATGATAAAGCACGGGTGAACCTTTGCTGGAAAATCTTGTTTTGTTTTATAAATTTTACATTCTTAATAGCGAAATTGAGTGCTTTCTTGGAAATTATAGAGATTCTGGTCGGTTGTCGACAGAATCTAGTCGAAAGATAATGTAATAATCATGATCGTTCAATTCTTATATTACTGGCTTAAATATTGCCTATGGCTATAGCAGATATATGAACAAGACTTCTTGTTTCATTTTCAAAACCACAATGCCAATCAGAGTAATAATTTACTACAAGATTTGTATGTACTCTTACTACTTTAAATAAAAAATTGTATTCAACGGTTACAATTCAGTAAGAGACCACTTAAAAAACATAATGGATTCCATGAGCTAAGAAAACGATTTTTCTTCTAAATTGAACGGGATAGGTTGGTTTGACTTCCATTACTAGGGAAATAGGAACCTAATGCCATTATTTACAAGTTGAGGAGGTTAAGCGAGATGGGTAAACAATAATATAAACAATATAAGACTCATATAAGTTGACACAATATCACTTTTGTAATGTGATTGTGTCCTCTGTGTTCCAAATTAAACTATCCAAACTCTGCCTGTAGCGTTCGTTATACGGTTGTGAGAGGTGATTGATGGATTACATCACAGTTTAACAGAAGGTCAGGCAGCAGCATCCCCCGGCCCCTGCACGCTATAACATCATAAATTCATAATATTATACTCTAACTGCGCACTTCCATCGTGCCTGCCAAACGTGATTACCAAGACTAGCCACCCCAGTACGAGGGCATGTTCAACAGTTGACATTAACGCATTACGGGCTATGGTAGGAATAGCACTGTTGTGTAACCTTTTCACTCAACCTTTGTAAAATCAGTAAGCACATACGACGTAGGTATTACGTACAGTACCTATATACATAGGTAACCGAAAAAAAACATTAAGTATTTATACAATTATTTCTCCGGAACGTGGATAAAGGTCACGTCCCACGCAAATCTAGGGTGTTATCGGGTGTGAGGGCTGAGGTGCGGGGCGGTCGGGCACGCGCGGGCACGCCGACCTTGCCCGGCTGTGACTCTGCGACCTTGGAGCCGACCGCCCGCGCCCCCTGCGCCCCGCGCGCTCCCCAGGGGGTGGCACAGCACCCGCGCGCCCACGCTCACCCCCGCCCCTATCTCCTGGTCGCCCACGCTCTACACCTCGTGCAAAATCTAATACCTACCTACATTTTATCACTGCAAGGGCTCATGTAACAAGCGCGGAAATAATAATCCTACAACAAGTGACAATCAGTACCCACCCGAAGTCACCGAAATTGGTCCGAGATATTTTAGCAAATATTTATTCTGCTTATCATACTTGGTTACAATGTTGGCTTTTGTGAAATGGCTATTAGCTGCGCAGCGTGGCCAAAAGTCTAGACAATATTAATATTATGGACGTTAATAAACACTAAACACATAAGTGTCCTGTTTCCGCGTGAACCGAGGCCCGGCACGGGCTCGACCTCGGCGGCACAAGGTCGCGGGCAGCCTTATTCGGGGGTTTCCGTATACCTACCGCTTGAAGGTCTCTGACATTGACTATTTACAGTACAACAAATAGGTACACTGTATATGTACAAGGAACAACGAGCTCATTTATTTGTGTCATTCTATGTAAGAGTGACATAATGCCAACATTTTCAAGGATTATAGGCAGTAAGATAACTTACATAGTTGTACAAGCTATGCAGCCGCTTCGGGATGACGAAGTTAGATATCAGGAATAAAATGCAATTCTGAACAACACTTTTAAAAAGTTTTAACTACTACTTACCCATCTAACTAAATCATAAGTTTTAATTACTAACACTCGATATCTATAACTTACTATGAATGTAAATAAGAAAATCTAAGTTTGTGAGTTGATAGAAGAAACAAAAGTATTTAGAGACCTTCCTGGAAAACGGACTCATTATCTTCATCTGCACCGACTACAACCGGAAGTAATGGAATTCCAACCTATTATTGTGTGATACAAATATATTTTTGATGTGCTAATTACTTCACCTAAACTGTGATAATATCCTTCCCTGACAGACACAAACTTAATAAATTCATCTCTTGTACGCTCCATATCGCTACAAAATCGATAATTCGATACTAACATCAAAACAGGTAGAACCCTGCATGGAAATTTCTGGTGAAATAATTTCCAGGAAGAAGATGGCGGTAAAAGGATTACCTATATAGATGCCTGTTGAAGTGGAGGCTGCGATGCTGGGCGAGGCGAGGCGGGCGGCTGGGCGTTGGGGTGAGGCAGGCCGGGGTTACGCGTGGCGAGGCACGGGCGGACGTTGCATCCTACCGAGTCAAGTGCACGGCCGCGCATTGCGCCGTGCACCCGCGCCAAATGTCATGCGCCCGGTGACCACCGACCGGTCAATAACATCCAACACAGTGAATATCCTGCCACATTTCACGCCTACGAGGAAATCGGGAACCACCCCGATGCCATCCATCTTGTATTTGGTACTGCGCAGTTATGATTATATGTTTTTTTATTGTTGCATGCTTTATCACAACATAATATGAATAATGTGGTTACACTTAAAAGAGGCTAAGGCAATTTGATTGTTTGTTAATCATATTGAATTCATTATCATGACTGAGGAAAGTCGCTCGTCTAGCCAAAGATTGCGAACGGAACTTGATAATAATTTGTAGGTTACTACTTAAGACCTGAAAAAAGCCTGATAAATTTAAGAGTGTCAATATTTTCGTGTTAAAATATTTTAAATTTAGTATATTGAAGGATCAAATTACCAACAAATTCTATTTCGAACCGAGTCTCGTGGCCTGTAACTATAGGAATCGTATTTAGTATTGATGAACGCGTATCAAGATATTTTCAGAATGATATATTTAGAACACCTTTATGTTTACTGTCTAAATAACTAAGCTTTTCAGGCGTCATGACGTCTCTACCCTAAAAAGTTGAGTGTTTAATTATTAAAGCTATATATATCACTACGATAACGTTGTTTATATCTGTCCCACTGCTCCCCATATAGAAATTTTACGGTACGGTCATTTCAGTTCGAGAAAGTCAAAGATTTCCTCAAGATGATTTTCTTCACCGGTAATCAGGATCCACGCAATTTTAAAAAGGAAATAATGAAATTGAAAACGAAATGGGGCCTAAGACGTGTGTAACCGTCCCTGACGTGTGTAACAGGCCCACGACACCCACTACAAAGGAAATAGGTAATATGACTCTTTATGTTTATTCAAACTAAGATAAAGAGTGATCTTGAATACTTTAGGTAAGCGGAACTATGATCTAGGTCGTTTTATAGTTCCGCATGTGAAAAGGAAATCACAGACGGACCGTGCTATCAGGCTCATCTGAACTAACCTGACCAAGAACCGGTATTGTGTAGGTAGAATATTATTTTTACTATAAATATTCTTATTACTTGAATATTTTATATCACAAGAGTAAATGTAAGCGATGTTAATGAGGACTTAGTGAGCCTTGAATATGCGGAATGATTCAGTAGGGTCAACCTCAACAGAAGTGGAAGCGGTAGTACCGCCCGGAAATGAACCGAGGCAGGTCGACGACCGCTCCGTGCCCTTCATCTTTATTATCATGACCATTTTAGGTTACAGAAATCATTCGTAAATCTGTGTATATATAGTAATATATACTGGTGAAGTGGTGATCCTCTTTGCCTGGTAGTAGATTCGCTCGGTGGTATGCTTCCTCGTTTATTCTTCTTCACTGCGCTCAATCTTAGACTTAAGTGAGAAATCTCCGGCTTCCATTTTGTAGTACGTAGTCTAATTGAGGAGCAGAACTTAGCTAATTATTACTTAGATTTCTAATCGTAAGCGTCAGGATTACCAAACAAACAGCCTCAAAATTGTTTTATGCATAGATTTGTTTAATTATTTGAATCAAAGCAATTATTCAAACTTCATTTAGAAGTAATTATTCAAGGCTTTGTAAATCTTTAGCGAGATAATACTGAGAATTACTTCATGAATAAGTGTTTGGATTTCGCTGTGATTGTGAACATGTTTCATGGTGTAGGTAGAGTCCTACATGAATTTGACAGTATTTTTTTATACTTGTGTGTACCTATGTGTGTAGGTTTCTCTCTCTAGGAAATATTCTTTTAAGGATTTGGGGGGATTAAAATACATAAGTAATTTTTACAAGATTCTTTTATTTTAGTTCGACAACCTGTCATTATATTAACAAACAAATGACTGAGCACGCTCACATACGCACATACAATACACACAACAAACACACCGCGACCGGCGCTGCATTGCATTTATAAATTACACTTATATAGTCTTAAATTATTTTTCAGTCTATTGCGCTCTCCTCGTCCGGCGCCGGCCACGCACTCACGCGTCCTAATCAAATTATCACATATAATATATTAAAACGATCTGCGAACGATTGCTATTAACTAGATTATTTAATTTAAAGTAGGTCGGGGTGGGGTGGCGGAGACAAGCGGCTCCGCGGGCCGATCTCACGCCTCCAACATTTGCGGCATGAAGGAGCGCGGCGGCGACGGCGACTTCTTGGAGAGGTTCAGTGGCGCGTCGGTGTCCGACACGTCCACCTGCAGCGCCATGACGGGCGCAGGCGCGGGCGACGCGCCGCGGTAGCACGCCAGCAGACCGCCCGCGCGCATTGGGCAGCCGTCCGCGCCCGCCTCACCGCGCCGCATGTACTGCTGGATGATGTCGGTGCGCTTCAGCTGCTCGGGCGTCATGCGTGGCCCCTCCATCAGGCTCTTGGCCAGCACGGAGTGCGTGGAGGAAAGCGAGGCGCGCATCGGGCGCGGCGAGTGTGCGGGGTGCGCGGGGCTGGCGGGGTGCGGGTGCTGCGGGGGCTGCGACGACGCCGGCCGCACCACGCGGGCCTCGGCCTCGCCGGTGTCACGGCGCATCGCACGGAATTTCTTGTGCGGTTTGTACGCTTCGTCCATGAGCGAAGTGGTGTGGTACAGCGGTGGCGCTTCCAGCACGCGCTTAAGCACAGGCATGTCGTCAGCTGTGGGAGGTGGCCGCCTGTCCTCCGAGTGCTCCTCTAGGGAGGATCTCGGACTCGAGCAGCCGGATCCGGGGCCGACTATCCTTTCGTGCTTTTCATTTCCCGACTCAATGCCGGAATCTGTTGGTGAATCCAGTTTGCGGTAGCGCGGTGGCGGGCGGACTGGCGTTACGGTGAGCCCGTTGTGAGCGAGATGTGCCACGCCAAGTGCTTCCTCGTCTACAGATCCGCGCGAGTCGAGTCGCCGCCGGCCGGCCAGCGTGGCGGCCAGTAGAGGCGTGCCGCAGTCTCCGACGGCCTCGCCGGACTCGCTGCTGGACACGGAGCCGATGGGGCTGCGTGCTGACTCGTCAGCACCAGAGTCACCCCATGACATCACACCCTCTTCATCAGTCCACATCTGCTGCCGTAGCAACTCTTTGTGTTCAGTACGGAAAACCACTAGTTTCTCGGTATGAAGTGTGCTCAGAGTGCGGAGGTCGGGAAGAGTGTCCATCAATTCTCTAAGGAATCCTGGTCGGTCAGGTCTGTTTTGGGCGATCACCGTTTGCAGACACGCCTTGAGTCGCGCGTGCATTCTTTCCACAAGTTCTACGTTGCGAAGTCCCGGCCTGTCTGGCGTGATGAGCACTATAGCGCAGAAGAGGCCGATTTCCGCGTCTGTTAGGTTCATAGAGTTCATGCGCTCGGCAAACTTGAAAGTAGAGTCAACAAGGAACCTTGCATTGGCGCCACTTTGGATAGAGTCCCGTTTCATTACTTGACCGTTTAGACAAATTATACTATTGAGTGGCGCGTCGAACATACAGATTAGCCGCACAAATAACGCATCAAATAGTCCACTTTTGAGCAGCGTAAACTTATCGTCCTGGGTGAGCAGCTGGAAGCCAGGAATGAGCCCAGCGAAGTCTATTACACCACGAATCACGTGTGCAAATCGCTGAGAGAATTCCTTCTCAGACTGTAGCTCTGGTGCAGGGTTTAGGGGGCACGCCTTAAACAAAAGAAAATATTTCGTTATCCATCTGATCTGCAATATTCAGTGTTTCAAATAATTACTTGAGTTAGTTGGCTTTTACATTGGAGTTCAGTAAAGTTTGCTCACCAGAGTAGGCTGCGAGTAGGTGGGACAGTCGCGAGCACGTGCGCGCATGGCGGCGACGCGCTCGCGCGTGAACTCGCAGGTGTCGAGGTGAGCGCGCACCACGCGCGCCAGCAATCGAGGGGCATCGTCTAGCTCTGCGGCCGCTGCCTGCTCATTTGCTCGCGACGTCGACGATTGTTGCATCGCTGCAAGGATGCGCGCTTTCTCGCGCTTTGGAACACGTCCGAATCGCACGGCTGTAACAAAGAACACAAAGTTTAATTTATGCACAAACCTTCAAAATAACCTCCAGGACTCGATATAAAAAAGCGGGCCACAATGAACTGGCAACTAACAACGGGAATGTTGCGCAAGGTCGTGACTAAACATACACTGGGCTGCAGCTGTCACTAAGTGCGCGCGTGTGCGGGTGCGCTGCAGGCCATGTGCACGCGCAGCTGACGCGAGGGTAGAGTTCATCGGCCGTCGCATCACGCGGCCCACCCTTGTCTGGCGCGGAAAGCTTATATAAAATCCGAGGGGAACCCTGAATGCGTCTCGGTTAAGTGAACTAGTTCGAATGACGAGTGACAAAGAGCGAAATGCGAGGTCACGCTAAAAAGTGTTACGACTTTCTCGCGCTAGGCACAACGTGGACCAAAATGTAGTATACGCCGGGGGCGGGCGCGGCGCTTGCGGCGTTCATGCGCGCACGTCGGTGAAAGTGTTTGCGTGCACGCCGCACGGTTGAAAACGAAAGCGGAGAGCGCCCTCTCGCCATTTCTCCTGACTTTCGCTGTGCGATGTGGGCCGCACCAGATGCACGATCCTATTGTTCACAACCCGCAACAATGTTTTTTTTTTTGTTACGATGGCCTTTGTTGTACTTTATAATATCTACCTATACACTAAATATTTGCTTTATAAATAAAGGTTTCCGTATTATTTGCCTAAAATCACATATTTTTGTTAATAGTTACAATTTTTACCGTAAACTGGTGTTACGTTGTTTAAGTATTTTATCTACCTACCTGTTGATAAATTCAATAAATTTTATTTTTATTTTAGGACCTTTATCTTGTTTTATTTACTTTTATATATAATAATATATTATGATTCATCTCATATTATTCGTACCTGTCAGAAATAGAAGCGACGTATTGTATTGCCAAAGAATGCGTTTATGTCTTTTATAAGTTAAGTTTTTTTTAAAATCTGGAAAGATATTGTTTTAAATTAAAGAATATTAAATATAAGTGTGCTTTGTTAATTTAGACCAGCATTTATATGCTAGAGCACTTTATGAAATAATAAGTATTTCCCAAATCCTATAAGTTCAATGCTACGCGACGCGTAGTACTCGTAGCAACCTGCTACGAAGTTTTCGCTAACGTTAGTGAACATCGGTAAATGTTTACAAAATCAAAATATTATTAATAAAGTTAATCATTATTTGTATATAAAAAAATACCTACGTGCATTGTGATAGTTCACAACCCCGTTGAGGATCCCTTTCAGGATTGGTAAATCTTCTCCCATGTCTGATACCATTACAGTTTTTCACTATTACTAGTTCACAGCCAATGGCCACTGATAACTTAGATGAATTGGTAACTTTAAGTTAGTTTATGACTAATTTAAATTTAAACACGAAGTGTCACATATCACATGAAGAAAATATTAATAATTTGCACAATCACTGTAATCCAATGTGTAGCAGTAATAATCCAATAGTGTAAGTTCGGGGCACCGCGATGTAGTCAACGGCGTATACTGGAGCGATCACCGTGAGCAAGTATCGCGTTCTCGTACCGAACTGCGGAGCGACTTAATAACATAGCGATAGCAATGAGGGCTGACGACCGGTGCGCGGGCCGGACTCCCTCGCACTGCGCCGCGGCGCGCGCCGCGCCAACCTTGAACTTGAAGCGGGGGAGCGCGGGGCGCGCGGGAGGGGGGCGCCGTCAATAAACTCCGCGCAGGCCCCTGCCCCCGCGCCAGCCAGCCCCTCTCCACCACTTGCGCCACCTACCGTTTGAGCCTTGCCGATTTGACGTGACATGGGAATATTTCGGTCGCTTTCCAAATTCTAACTCTTGGCTAATAAAAGTCGAAATCATAGTCTACATTGCGCACATTGTTTTTTGTTTTATTGCACATAATACGTAATATTTTGTGACACACTTTAAACGATTTTCGTTTAATTATATTATCGAATAAATCTTTTAGAAGTTGAAGGTAAGAGAAATATTTTGAATCTAAAACAGAAATTGTAATATATCTAGTGCAAGGACATTGTACAGTTTCCTGAAAATTTTTCCTGAATATTTATGTAAATATCAAGGCCTTGTAAACTATTTCCGCGTTCAATCATTTATTTTATTTGACCGTGGTAATTTGGTGAGGATTCGTGTTGGTTTATAAATATATGTTTACCTATTACAGATTGCTTTAATATGTAACTACTTATGTAACGTAGAAAAGAATTACGAAGTAGAAATTAAAGAATAAAATATTGACTTTATTTCATAAATGTTCTAGTGATAGAATATTTTAATTCGAAAATAATTTATAATCATTTGTCTATGTGTTTCCTACTGAATATTTTATCAAACTGTAATAATACGACTAAATAATTACGACTCACGAATTTAAGACCACTATTAGTACCAACAAAAACATACCGGCGCTAGTATCGCACTCTACTCACGGCGCCATCTGTTATCGAGTAGCCGAACTAAATTTGTCGTGCCATGTATGACATCAGCTTTTACTAGTTTATTTCTTGTCTGATTACTTTGACCGTACAATTGATTATTTTTTAAATGCACTTTATAAAAATAAAATTCACTTATGACTTCTTTATTTTTAAGGGTTTTGTATATTTTTATATGTTAGTCAAATTGGAACGGCATGGTTCTAAGAAGAATTAATTTAGATAATCGTTTTCATTCACTTGGATACATTTCGTTTGTCTTTACTTTGTTTACAAAATATTTGAACCGCCCCAGAAGATGAGGTATTAACCTCTTATGCTAAAAGATAGTAACAATAAAACCTATTGTCCGAAAACAATAACACCTACGAGTATCATTTATTGGATTTTTGTGCATATCATCTCTACGATACACCTGGGGAAACTAAGCGAGGTCATCGAACTTTATTACGAAAGTGAAAATATCAATTTCACTCTCGCGCTTACGAAATGCGCCTTTCTCTGCTTTCACCGGCTCAGCGGGCCTCGCTATGTCGCTGCTACGAGCGAGTGTCGCAACGAGCGGAGCGGGGCGGCGCTGTATAGCGCGGGCGTCGACCCGCTTAGCGTACGCTCACCCGCGCTTGCATAACCGACCTCCCACACCGCGAGCTGTGCCCCGCGCCACGTCCCCGCGCCCCGTGCCCCGCGTATGTGCGAAATAGGATCTGTCCGCAGAGCAGCACACGCGCTGCACGCCAGCATGCTCGTGCGGCACACTTGGCGACGACGAGACGTACGCGCGCCCGACCTTCCCGTTGCTAATTGCGTATGCATATTGCAACCCAGTGTATGCTGACCGACATATCACAACGTAATCATCTAGTCATATAATATCACATAACCTATTAGTTATAACAAAAATTAAGAGGAATGGGAATATTATTTAAAATAAATTTTTGACCTATCTCAATATTACGAGGTGATAAAGTTGTAATGTCCAATTTATGAATTAAAATATTGTAATGTAGCTTTTTTATTAAATTAGATATTGGAATAAATAAATGCTGATTTTTTTTATTTTTGAAGCAAATTTTCGAATTTTGTTTAATATTGACAATTGTTTATTTATTCCAATATTTTCTCTAATTATATTAATAAGAAATGTATCAACTCACCATCTCTGCTCATGCCAACGGCGATGCATTTTTTCAATCGGCAGTACTGGCACCGATTTCTGTTGATCCTAAGGATGGAGCACTGTTGGTTTTTCGTGCAGGGTCTGTACTGTATCTTCTGTTGGATGGACCGCCTGAAGAAGCCCTGGGGATCACAGCGGCAGTTAGAGTCACGCTCGCTGTCGGAGCCGTCGTCGCTGGAGCAGCCCGAGTCGCTGGACTCGCGGCGCGCCTCCAGCATGCTCACCAGCACCGAGTGTCGCTCGCGCAACTCAGCGCCCGCGCCACACGACATGTTACGCACCATTCACTACACTGCCTGCCACTAGCACCACCACTCTCCTCGCTATCAGTGACGCGACGTGAACGTGCAATAAGGCTTTCGCGCACTGCACCGACGCGGATGGCGGTCGACAGCGGACTGTGCGGGCGCTGCGTCGCGCGGCGCACAGTTACCCGCGCGACCTACTTGCCGGCCGCCGACCCACCCGAGAAAGTGAGAGTACCCCCGGCCCCCTCGCGCGCTCCTAACGGTCCACGCCGCTCTAGAATGCGTCGCTGCCGCTGCACCGGTGCGCCGGATATAGGCCGGGCGCATCCCGGTGGCGTCGCGGCGCGCGGCCGTTCACCCCGGGTCGTCGACCGCTCGATTGCACAACCGCGGAGGCTCCCCCGCACGCCCCTCGCGCCCGGGAGCCGGCTGCAGCCCGCTTGGGTCGACGACCGGCTCTACGCCCAGTGACGTCACGCATGCGTCACGGCCTACCTCAATGCGCGCGCGCTCCCCTAGGGGCTGCACTGATCCAATTTAATTAATGGATCATTACACCACAATGCACTTGTGTTATCGTACGTTTCCGTTCCAATATAATTGATTACGACATTATAAGTACTACTGTCTTCGCATTGTTCATAGAACTTCGCAAATGTATGTTATTTATTTATACGTACATGCAAAACAATACCTATAACAACAATATCATTGCGGTTTTACGTTATCATTTAAACTACAATGAGCCGTCAGACCATTACGCGGCAAAAGAAAACATGTTCAAATCTTAGGTCTAATCAGTTTACGAACGAGTTTAGTGCATTTTTTTACTATTGGGAGTACTTAAATTACAGATTAATTATAATATACATTGACGCAGAGAGTATTATTTTATAGGCATCTTGTACTGCCTCACAATGAGGTTCTACGAGCGAGCGCGGAGGCTGGCGCGGGCCAGCGGGAGGCGTAAGCGGGCCGCGCGGTGTTCGGGTCGGTGGCCTAATTTCGCGCTGCCATCGATCCATTGTGCGCTGTGCGAGTGGCCCATAATTGGTCGCAGCGCGGGCAGTGACCGGCCGCGCGGTCGTTGACCTGCTGCCGCGAAAACAAAACCTTCCCCGCCCGTCTGACTGAACTACACTTAGCGATTATGGACCTACACATATCTTTACATACACAGCAAAAAATAAAAGAATCGTGTTAAGAGCCAACAGTTTGTACTGTAACTAATACACAAATTAATTTTTATTTGTAAACAATATCATTGACACAGTTACAGAATCAATGCTGACCACTGCAATTATATTAGCTATAGGCGAGCATCATTCGTTCGTGTGCATTGCTATCTTAGTAGGACGTCTTTCTTTTAAATTGAATAATCTTAATATGTCAACGACCGCTAAGCAATTAACACGGTGACTCCCTTTCGAGTTCTAAAAAATACTCATTCTATATGTGTCCGGTACTTACTAAATTCCAATATACTGTAAGTAGTTCAATCATTTTAGGTCATTTTGATAACGTGATGACTCAAATTTATATTCTGCATCAATACTTATTGGCATGTTTAGGTACCTTTATAACACAACGGTATTATTATCATTATTTATTAATATAGCGCTTGAAGATTTTCTTCCACGATTCGCAATAGTTCATAAGGTTCGCAAATACTTTTATATTATTAGAAGAAGCACTTAAAGTTTTGTAAGCGAATGCGACGGCAATTGGAGTTCGCAAGGATTATGTTAAAAACTTGAAACGATGAGTTTTGTATAGTTGGTGCTACTTATGTGTATTTGAAAATTTACACGTATTGACAAGTGACGGATTCACATAACTAGTTGTCGTCTATTTGGTGAGTCACGAGAACGGGTAAATATAAATGGCGCGTAGATATAAATAAATAGAGTTAGAGCGAGGGTTTCGTCAACACTATGTAGGTCGACTTGTCCGTCACTATCTACACTAGCATAGCTTAGTTGCGTCGTTGGCGTTTTTTTTCCAAAAAGACTTTGTGATTAAGCTTCGCGATATAGGGATCGGTCGAGATTTTTTCGAGCAGTTTGTCAATGTACTGTATTACAGTGGCAAAGCTTAGCTCTTCACTATCGCACTTTATGAGCAGATATTCTTCCGGGCTTTATCTGTTATACATAATTGTTTAAAGCGAATTTGGCACCGCTGTAATTACGTGCAATTGACTTAGTATTTTTACAATTTCTACGTGTTAAACTCATCTATGTACCTATGCTAATTAAAAACAATATAAGTACTAACATACATAGGCGACGACACATAATAGACGATACATAATATTTAGTGTACGGTTGTTAGTTGGCGGCGCAGTGACAAACTCAGCGGCCTGGGCGGGCGAGGCGAGGTGTTGCCGCGCGATGACGACGGCTAACGGTGCAGCGGACAACGACTCCGCTAACACCGGCTCAAGCTCAAAACATGCTGACGCATTGGATCGCTATATTTCCGAGGAAGCGACCGCCGACCGGCCGCTGGCAGGCCGCCTTACGTGCCCGCCGCCCGGCGGGTCACAGATGTTTACTTGATAACACACGTCTGACTCACGTCATTGTGATTCATTTCCCGTTCACGTATCGCGCTTTATTTCTTAGTAACTAACGTAACTCCTATAGGTAATTCGCTGTCCCCATTGCAACATGCCCATATCAAATGTTAGAAGTGTTAAAGACACTAAATGTGGGCGCGGTGCAAAGTTGATTCAGCTTTACCGCAATAACTGTAAAATAATGCATATGAACGCATACGGAAAATCTCAACCACATATATACAAAAATGTATAAATAGTAGGTAATTAATGTAATATAATAATGGAGAAGTTCCACTTATTTGATCAACATTGTGAGTACTTAGGTATTTGTATTTCGAAACTACAATTTATAATATGTAAACAAAATTGTTTGACATCATTTGAAATATGAAAACAAGTTGTTATTGAAGCTAATCGTCGCAAACTCGTAACAGATCATATATTTCATACGAGTTGTACAAAATCAATTTGCATTCGTGTTTGAACCTTGATTAAACCAAAAAATCAATGAGTTATGTACCTATTTGTACATCACTTTTTTAGAGTCAAGTTCGACAGTAGGTACAGATTTGTTGAACAGGAAATAATAAACGCAAACGCAACAGTCAGCGCGCGGTGTTCTCAATAAATAATATGACTGCTTGGGGATCAACGAACTTATGAGCTGACAGTTCAAAAATAATGTGGGTTACGTTCACGTAGCGCGTACATTCGATGCCCGTAAAAGTTGTTTACGGCGAGAAGAGGCGGCGCGAATGTACGCGGCGCCTGGCGCGCAATGCTAGCTAGCGAGGTCGACGGCCGCTCGCCCTACACCGCAGAATTGGTGCCGAAAAAATAAGCGACCCACAACGCACGGAAATTATGTCGGCCAACGACGAGAACAAAGAAGTCCGCGAGCTCTTCCGACGTAGCAACCGCTCGCTCCGGATTATAATGACGATTTTATTTCACGACTTAATTTCGAAATAAGATTTTTGTTGCTTGGAAGTTGATGCCTAATTAAGTAATATGACCAAGTGACTACGACGTACTAGTATGAATTTAACTGATATTTTAACCTCATAGTTTCCAATGAATTTAGTTTACAATAAATAGTGCAAGTTGCTACTAATAGAAGACATTCTTATTTAAAAGTAAACTACGTAAGAATGGACGTAAGGATCATCAATAATTGATAAGTTTATATAAAAAAAGGTAAATACATAGTAACATTTGGGTTCGTTGACATCAGCGCGTACGGTCGAACACCTCGCACCTCATATCGTTAAAAAATTACACGCTCACTCGTCATTCATTCAAGTAGTTTCCGTTCGTAGCCGCAATGCAAAGCCATGGCAGCACCGCAGCGCTACGCTCGACGCGACATCTAGTGGCGAGTAGCCGACCTATTTTATCAGTTTCATATTTACGCCGCTAGCTAGCGCTTTAATCGGAGTTGTTATATAAATGGGTAAACCAAAATTCCCTATATTTTCAATTTTGTCATGAAATAAATGTAATTTTTTTAATTCCAGTTATCTATACTTTCATCGATTCTTAAATTAGGATTTTCGGATAAATAGTCTCAAGAGATGCGTAACGAAAAACGATACATTGTTGTACTGACAATAATAATAATTATTATGAGTTTATGTTTTTTACACTTATTTTATATTTAAAAATGTAATTAGGTAAGTAAATAGATGAATAAACGAAATAATAATTATACATTTTACCTAAATGAACCCGCATGATACGTCCGATCCGTCTGGCGGAGTAAGTTCTATAGACGTTAATCGTTTAATATGTCTGAAAGTGGTCTGGTGAAGCGTTGCATTGCACAATGCAGCAGACATCCGCAGCGCTGAAGGACATGCTTTGTCGCGAGCTCTAGCCGAACTTGTAACGTACGTTACAAGTTCGGCTAGAGTACAAACCAGTTTACACTACACTTGCACTTCTATTCCCATCTGCTTCGTCGCTTTCACACTCGTAAACACATTTTACAAAGTTGTAAATAGAATCGTCGGTGAATATAGAGGTCTCTATATACACCGACGATTCTATTTACAACTTTGTAAAATTGTAGATACGACGGACAAATTCAAGGGAAATTCTACCTATTCTTTGTTGAGCTAATAATAACTGTTCAATATGTATGAGGAAGTAATTACGGTGGACTCCAATGCTCTTGAACGCTCACCGGTCACGTAATTGTCTGCTTTCACTAACAATAACCTTTAGCGTTAGTACGTGATAATGAAGTTTCTCTTAATTCGTCAAGTTTTCAATTATTTTGCGTGTTTCAATTATATACGTGAGCTATTGCTATTCTAATTTCCTTATTTTTTAATAAGAAGTTTTTATGCTACTCATTGATTTATCTAAACAAATCAAAAAGAAATCAAACCAGATTCGGTTACGTGGAAGAATAAACTGCAAAGTAAAAAGTGTAACATATGAGCCAAAGGATGTTTCTATGCGTCTCGATATACGTGAGCTATTGCTATTCTAGTTTCCATTTTTTAATTAGAAGTTTTTATGCTACTCATTGATTTATCTAAACATATCAAAAAGAAATTAAACCAGATTCGGTTAAGTGGAAGAATAAACTGCAAAGTAAAAAGTGTAACATGAGCCAAAGGATGTTTCCATGCGTCTCGATATACGTGAGCTATTGCTATTCTAGTTTCCATTTTTTAATTAGAAGTTTTTATGCTACTCATTGATTTATCTAAACAAATCAAAAAGAAATTGAACCAGATTCGGTTAAGTGGAAGAATAAACTGCAAAGTAAAAAGTGTAACATATGAGCCAAAGGATGTTTCCATGCCGTCTCGAGTATTCACGTTCAAGGGTCGTCAGTTGAAGGAACGAGGAGTCACAAGCCGCATACATAAACGTTTTATAAAAGACGACGGTGCGGACGTTCGACGGATATTACTTTATACTTATTTACAGCTATTATGATTGATGTGAATTGAGTGTCACTTTAACCTCATCACTAACATTACTACTAGCCGGTCAATGCTCAATATTTTCTATCAATGCACGTTTGACTTGTGGATCACAAGTTTAAAGGTGACAGCCGGTTCCCGTGTGATTGTCCCGGCGGGCGCAGGTATTGAAATAAAATGTTTAGAATTGGGGCGCAGGGGTCTGACCGTCGCCCGACCGAGGCCGGCAGGTACCTACCCGTTGACCCAAAAACCATTCTTAATACAAGTTCACACGATACATTTTTTGCCGATTAGTTAATAAACGAATCTCCGGACGTCATAGTGAATCAAATTAACATTTAGTAAGTAAATAAGGTCATCTGGTTGTTATCGCGGCGAGTGCACAGAGATTGTTTTCCGCGTGTCGCGACCTTGGTGCTGGTACTAACTCGCACCTGCAGTGACACTTCTCGTACGGGGAGAAGGGGGTCCTCGTCATGTCACCCGTACACACACTTCCTGCTTCAGATGCCCAGACTACCCGCATGCAACACTCAATTAACTATTGTCATTTTAAAATAAGACGTGCTCCGGGTATTTCCTATTACGGTATGTTTGTTCAGCGGTAACGACGACCGCGACGTAGTGGTAGTGGTGGCAGTTGTATTAACGAAACCTCGGTGCTGGTGAGCATAGGGATAACGACAACTTATTTACTATAACATTATTGTTATAATTGTTTGATATTTACCTTGCAGCCTTCACAGGAATGCACGCCGTAGTGGAATCCACTAGCTTTGTCACCGCAAACGCGGCACAGCACCGTAGTACCGTCAAACTCTGCAACAAAACACAGAAAACGGTTAAAGAGACCTGTATTATGTATACGTATATATAGTATTATGTATACGTAGTTCGCGATAAATTTTATGGACGTTTGAAAGATTACGACGTTAGTTAGCTCGTGCCAAACATCCTGAGTTGTGTAACAAACATAGCGGTGCTTGCACGTGACCTTGTGCCTAGTGCCATCAACATTACAGTCCATCACCACTCCTGCATATCAACATTACTCACTAATTGGTGACGAGCTAAAGATTTTGGAATTTTAGCCTTTACACGTGCATTAGGTACATTATCGCCAAGAAGTCAAGGTGACTGCCACAATGTAAGACGGAAGTAGTGAAAAATGTACATATAAACTTCAGATTGAAACCTATATCCTGACCTTGTGTTAATATTACTTGTAATTCCAAGAAGTTTATCATTTCATGAGCTAGTGTCTATTACTCAGACCAAGTTATTGTACTAAAGGTTCCTTCAAACAGGCGCGACACGCGATAAAATCGCGCGCGACGCAAAGGCACCGCAAGTCGCACAACAAGCGGTGCCTTTGAGTCGCGCGCGATTCGCGTCGCGTGTCGCGCCTGTTTGCAGGAGCCTTAATAGTAATAATAACCAGTTGCACGTGCACTCTAGAGAACGAGTAAAGGCTTCTTGCGCGTGGCACGTCGCGCGCGACACAAAGGCACCGCTCGTTGCGCGACTTGCGGTGCCTTTGTGTCGCGCGCAATTTTATCGCGTGTCGTGCCTGTTTGAAGGAGACTTTAAGGACAAAATTATTTTCAGCTGACTTATCTTAAGTTAATTAAAAACAGTGAATTATGAAATGCAGTGTGTTGTATACATATGTAGGTAGGAGGTACGTGCAGTCAGTCTGATTTTATCAGTGGCAGTACACGTGAGGCGTGTTCACGTGTTACTAGCCTAGCTTTCATTTCAACTCATAACATTACCTCACGATAAGAGATTTTGCAAGCATTTTTACTGCCTTCTGATTTGTGTGAAAAATGCATAATACTGTTTTAGTACTAGAGTAAAAAATGTAATTACGATCTGTGTATTGGTTTACGTCATTGGCATACCTACAAAGCATTGAATAATACAATTCTAAGTAAAAAATTGCATTGATTGTATGAATGGTCATGTTATGATGTACGAGTATCGTGTTGCATTGCTCATATGCGTGCCTCAAGGTGACAGACACTCAATAGACATTTTAGAAAGTCTCTCAAAGTCGCAACTCGCCAAGTCGATGACCCCATCTTCGTAACAAAAACAACTGACTTTAGAGATAGTGATTATGAACATTACCTAAATTATGTTCTCTGATAATATTAACCTAAATAGGTCAATCGTTACGTTTTCCTTCAATATTATTATCCAATCCGTTAATTGTGAAGATAGTTAATAAGCGGAAGCGTTATCTTAAACTAAACATAAATTTAAGATTCTTTAATGATGTTAGTAATCATGGTTAATAGGTCAGAGATAGGCAGTCGCTCGGCAACAACAGGTGTTGTGTCGGGTCGGCCGGTCGGGCGCGCTCGGCGGCTCGCCTGGCGACCAGGAACTGGTTCAGGCGGCGCTCCGGACTGCTCTCACTTTCCTCTTCCAGGCGTTTGTTTATTTGTTAAGGGAGCGGGCTCGCCTTTTGGAAGAAACTTTCTATTTCTGGCGTACACCACTCGCCGCGGGTCGATGTTCGACGCCGTCGCTTTCTATAGTTGTTACTTTCTTTTTTCTAAAGGCGGTGTATGGTCGCCTTCGACGCAATAATTTCGGTCTCATCTCTCGTTATAGTGTCAACAAGGCATGGTGGCGACTGCGCCGGTGGGTGGGGAACACAATAGAACAGGGAAAGCAACGTGAGACGTAACTGGTACAGTTGCAACAGAGTCAGTAGCGTGCAGCCATTTCTCCTCGTATGATGCAACGCGCGCTTTTTTCTGGGTGGCGTGTGTGAGAGTCGCTCGTTCGTTACGTCAATTAAAAGGCGAGGAAAGTGCGCGAGAAAGTCTCTCGTCCACGTAACGCGAATGCCGAGCGACGACCAGAGAGTGCACAATACTGACGCAGCCATTCCGACCGCTGCGGATCTGTGTCACGGCGATGTTTGTTTGTAAATAATTAGTAGGTACCTACTTGACGACGATCAATATCACGTTTCAAATCTTATTTCCTTGTTATTTAACATGTTTGTTAAGCATATCACGACAAGAGAGGTTTTATTATTATCAGCTGATCTTGATTGATAAATGATAATTCATCTGCAAATTGACAATTAATGTCAATTTACTTCGTAGTGTGCAGTGTTACGTGCTGCAGCGACTTGTTTATCATAAATTATGTGCAAGCGAATAATCTTGTGTTACACGCATTCAGAGAAAAGTAAAAGTGGTGTGGTGAGGCAGTTGTCGCCACTCGCCACGTTGAACCTGCTTCACGCACCTATTACTTCTACTCATACCACTTTTCTTACATCATGGGAAAACGATCAATAGTTTAAATCATTAATTTAATTATTAAAAGGGGTGACAGCGGTGCCAGTGAGTAACGGTTAACTCTTTGTTATATTTGCTTGATTTCACGGGAAAAAATTACAAAGCAATTGATAAAGAGCGATAAGATCATTAGGAATCGATTGCAAATATTGAAGAGCTCCCCGCTGCCACGGCTCGAGTCGGACCCCACTGATTTGTACTGAGAAACTATTGACATCGTTGTACAGTGCGTTATTTTGTACAATGCCACTAATTGTTTTTCGCTGAGCCCTTCCGAGCGGAAATGTTCAACAATCCATCCATCAAATATTCGTTCTGCAGACGATTTGACATTCGTTTGTAAATAATTCTATATTATGTTAGCATTGTACCCTTTCATCATTAAAAAATAAATCATTAATCAGATTTTACCAACGTCGTTAAATATAATTCATCTAGCATGAAATGTTATTGTGTCTTACCGGTTATTTTATTATTATTCCAGAAGGTTTCATACTTATTTTATTTTTCTAAATACCTATGAGAATTTGGCCTTCATTTTATACCTGAAAACGAGTTTATTTTCGGTTATCTCAAGCTATTTTTTTACGCGAATCACGGTGTAAAATATTAAAAGAAAATAACATTCAAGATAAAAATATTATTTAGCTGAAATAGATTATATGCATAACTTTAGTTGATTATTATGATATTAAATAAGTACCTAACATTTATGGCGGGACTTTGTTGTGCTTAGTAGGTACGGAAGTTACGTAAGACAAAGTAGGTAAGAAATTAGATTTTTTTAATCGTTATGGCTAAGTAATTCACAATACTCACAATATCATAATATTCCGTTGCAGTAAATAAAAAAATGCACATTATAATTATAACGGTACGTTATAATGTGTATAAATGATAGAATAAAAAAATGCCGATGGCTTAATGATCTAATTGTAAAATTTAAATTAAAAAATTTAAGGTAACGAAATAATTACTTATTGAACTTTTGTTCTACAGGAAAAAATGTCAACAACAACAACAACGATTGAAATGACAACAATATTATGACAACAGGTAATTACAGCAGAGAGTTAATGTTCTGATAATATGTAATGTAAATAAACAAATAAAATTATTGTATAAAAGGGACTACCTATATGCAACTCGGGTTCTCGTTCCTTGTGCGCCGGGCTCATCATATTATGGTCAGCCGGCGTAGGCGCATCGTAGCGCCCGTAGCTGCTATCAGGAGACATCACTAAAGTCATTTATATTTATGTACTTTGAATCTAATTATTTTGTCCTCCCCCGCACTGCACTACACGTAAACCACATGGAGCCCACTGGCTTTAGACATGAAATGTCCTGCGCGCTGTGACACTGAATAGGACAGGAGTGCATGGGCCGGGGCGCGCGGCCGGCACGTCGAGGGATGAAGGTCGCTCGTCCCGCGAGATATAGCCGCTGCACGCGCCGCGTGCGTCTCACTCGAGCTCGATCGACGAACTGAGCGAGTGCCGCGCGCGCTCCTGCTCGAAGCCGCTCGAGTCTCCCCTTAAGAGTGAAAGTCTGCAAAAAGATCAGCGCTCTGTGCGATACAATCGCTTCGACAACGAAGCGTAGCCGGCTAAGCGAAATTCGCCTCTATCGGTCGGCTAAGCCTGTCGTTCTGCGCTTCGGAACGAGGATCGGCGCGCTTCGAACTCCGGTCTCCGAGGTCATTGCCGCGCCAACGGTGGACCAATCACGAGCACGCTCAGGCGTGCGCGGCGAGCGATTGGAGGACTGCCGGCTCCACGCCCCGCGCCCGCGCTCCAGCGCGAGTTCGAAGACCCGAACCTTGCGGCTCACCGCGGCCAAGGTCGCGCGAGAGCGGCACCGACAGAGAGACTAGCCGAGCGTTCGAGTGGGACGTAGCCGTTGCCGGTTGCGTCACACTACGAAAATATTTTTGGTGATGGAGTGCGAGTGAACTTGAACACGAAATCGAGCTAATGGATGGCGAGCGCGGTGTAGGTCGCCGCGTGACGGACTGACCCGCTGCCGGAGCGCCCTGTTTACCTGCTTCCCTCTGAGCAGTCTGAGTACACACTTCCGGGATTTTATGACTATAATTACCTAGTATGTAATACTTTTGGGACGACCTACAACCTTCACATTGCCCATGTATGAATATAATATGTACCTACGTACGTAGACACTGGACACATAAACAAGCGCGTGACTATGCCAACTTAGGTATAATAAAAATAATAATCTTTCAGTGCCCAAAACGTGATAAAATATAATTATTCAAAGTATACAAATGTCATACCTATGCATAAAACACGTGACCTGCAAGATATGTATGTAAGATAATTAAAAGCAACAGACTAAAGCTTGGAAAGCACCGATTGCTATAACGTGACTGCTATTAAAACTACCTACATAATAAGGAACTTTGTGTAACTCTACATAATACGTATTACCTACCTTCTTGTAATTGATAAACAAGTTTCTTTTAACAATAGGTACATAAACACGACTTTATATAACACTGACGTTACAATTGTTGTGAAAGCGGAAGACTCGTTCTTATTTGAAGCTTCATTAGGTGTTTATTCGCTTGCGCGAGCAGTTATTTACGCGAGATAAAACGAGTGGCGGTGGGCGTCGCGGCGGGTGAACGACCTGGAAATTTTGGCGCAGGCCGGTCAAGGCCACCAGCACGCGGCGCGCAGGCGCTCTGACACAGCCTACTGACACTCCACTAACTAGGCACTTCTTTTGGTACTCGAAATTCGACACATCGACACAATTATCTACATTTATTTTATTTCATTGCGATGCTATGATCCTAACACTCTATAAATAGATGAAACAGCTCTGAATTCTGTTATAATTAATTATAAACAGATAATTTTGTTGAACTAGTAAAAAAATTGGCACAGCTATGTATATAGGTACTTACTTGTAGTTAGGTCGTCAACAAAAAGCGGAACCCATATAAATAGTTACACAGCGTCACATAATGTCTTTTTGACTAGATATTGTGTATTCATTTATCATGTTATGTGATAATTATTGTTTGTTATTTTACGTTGAAAATAAGTATTGCCCCAAATTCACATATACTGTCAGTGTTTATGTATTTTTGAAATAAGAATCGGACTGATTTTATTATATTTATGTACCTAGTTACGAAAGCCTTTTTCACACAAAATATCAAATGACTGGAATAATTTCGAAATTAATTCCGTGGATGTATTTTTACTTTTTGGATCTACTTATAAGTATATCTATGGTGAATTTTGAGAAACTAGTCGCTTCAATACCTCTAAAAAAACATTGTCTAAAAACTAAGCAAAGGGTTCGTTGGTATCCCCTAAACTGCTACTGAAAGGTGTTCGTCAATGTTTTCTTACATTTTTTGTGAAGATTATTTCGCTCCAATACTTTCCCTTTTGCACAAAAGGAAATTTTTTAAAGGGTTTCGCAAATATCCTCCCACACGTGCATTTTTTTGTGAAATTACATGTGGCTTTGCAATATCTATAGGTATACATGTACATGTAGGTACTAAATTTTGCTTTTTTTAAGCTGTTTCGTAGGCGATTTGCTTCAATCTGATTACTTTAGAACTGAACACTCTTTAAATTCTAAGTTTGTGATAGTGAATAAGAGGTTAAAACAATTTAAAAGCTCTGGGAGGCTTATGTCCAGCAGTGGACGTCTTTCGACTGAAACGATGATGATGATAACAAATTAATATATACTTAATTAATTTACGTTATTTATAATTAATTAATTAGAGTAAATTAATGACACAAAATTATTGCTCCATTGGGTACTGGAATGTATACCTAAGGTGTATACGTTTATAATGATTAAATAACTTTTTCACTTTTCATGCTCTGAAAGTGCTTCTTTGTGCAGGGTATAGGCTGCACAAAATCGAATTTTGTGCACAAGGGCATTAACGTATCTACTCATAAATGTATTATATTAAGGCAAAGAAAATGAGCCATACAGCCAAATGCAATAAGAAGTTCATAGATAGAATTTGTTATTATTTAATATTTACTTTAATTTATTTGCCTTATGTGTTTTTTAAGATATAATAGATATTAAAATTTTAATTCAAGTACGGTAGGTTACTTGATTTAAGAAAATTATTATTACAAAATTAATTTAACAGTAGGCTGTATAGGTCTGCAGCCTAATATCAATGTCGTAAGATTTAAAAAATAGTAGATTTTACAACAAGTGCACAAAACAAACCATTTTTATCCGAGACTTTTAGCAGCCCGAGCCGAAGGCGAGGGCTGATAGTAATGTCGAGGATAGAAATGGTTTTGTGGACGAGTTATAAACTCTGCTTTTCACTTCGATTGCGAGGAAATAAAACAGTAGTATAACATAACATTTATTTAATTAAAATTCAAAGTAAAATTAGAACAGTTTTGAATACTGAAGGAAATTATTTTTGAAGTGAAAACTTCTTTAGCGGCGCTGTGTACTTTTTTTGGAATGGGTAAAAACTTCTAAATTCGCGTCAGGTCACGTGACCCTGATCGAAAATTCGTAAGACGTAAAACGTAAGACGCGCGTTGTTGAGGACAGCGCCATCTATGCACATCGGGAAGAACTACGAGGGCCTCGCGTACTAACTACGTAGTTCATCCAACAACGACGAGATGGCGCTGAACCACGGATATATAACTGACGACGAGCTAAATGCGAGCGGCTTGATTCTCTTACCACTGCCGCGACCAACACCACGAACTGAAGTCTATCCTGTGTGCTTATTTGTAAATCTGAATAAATTCCTTTCACGAGAAGAATAAACCAGTCACTTTGGTCATCATACCTGATTTGCAAAAAACCCTATAAAATAAGGAACACACCTTAACACGCGTGTTTTGTTTATAAGACGATTCACAAAATACACTCGTAATTGTTCAAGTTTTCACTTCTGTCGGCACTACCGGAGTGCCAGTGTTTTTTTTTAAATCTTACGACATTGATATTAGGCTGCAGACCTATACAGCCTACTATTAAATTAATTTTGTAATAATAATTTTCTTAAATCAACTAACCTACCGTACTTGAATTAAAATTTTAATATCTATTATATCTTAAAAAAACACATAAGGCAAATAAATTAAAGTAAATATTATATAATAACAAATTCTATCTATGAACTTCTTATTGCATTTGGCTGTATGGCTCATTTTCTTTGCCTTAATATAATACATTTATGAGTAGATACGTTAATGCCCTTGTGCACAAAATTCGATTTTGTGCAGCCTATACCCTGCACAAAGAAGCACTTTCAGAGCATGAGAAGTGAAAAAATAATTTCCTTCAGTATTCAAAACTGTTCTAATTTTACTTTGAATTTTAATTAAAGAAATGTTATGTTATACTACTGTTTTATTTCCTCGCAATCGAAGTGAAAAGCAGAGTTTATAACTCGTCCACAAAACCATTTCTATCCTCGACATTACTATCAGCCCTCGCCTTTGGCTCGGGCTGCTAAAAGTCTCGGATAAAAATGGTTTGTTTTGTGCACTTGTTGTAAAATCTACTATTATTCTTGTCCTCTGGGGGCCTAAAAAGACAACTTTGGCAGGATCATCAAAGGATAACATTATGAATCATAACATGGCGAAGACAGTCCGTGTTTTTATTTCTTTCGCTGCATTACGTAGGTATAATTAAATCAAAGAGATTGGGATCGGATTGATTGGTATTTTAGCACAGAGAAAATAAAATAACTGAAAAGACCTTCACCAATGGGATTTGATACGATTAACTTAACGTTAACTGTCCATTATGATTCATAATGTTATCCTGTTATGATTCTGCCAAAGTGGCCTTTTTAGGCCCCGAGATCTCTGACACCAAAAGCAAATACGAAAAAAAGTATCGAATGGCGACATGTGTGTCGATTAAAACGTGAAAGTGAATAGGAACCCAGTTTTTTACTTCCTTCCGCTGCCCTCACTTTTAATATCGGGGTGCGAATATCAAATTTCGTAGTCAGCTCTTACTAAAAACTGTATGAAATCACTATACTGAATTTAACTACACTTGAAATAGAGTTCATATTCCTATGTCGTCCACAGCCAAAAAACTCAAAGCCGGCATCGTCAGTCGGTAGCCACATGTATAGTTTTGTATTGTTCATTGTGACCACAGTCGGTGGGACTTGATGATCTCGATTGATCGGCCATTTTTTATTTTAACGAAATAATAAAAAGTAGACCGTATGCCATATTGTTTGCCATTTATGGTTTCAATTTTTTGTCTTTCCGGATTACCTACTCTTGGCAAATATGGTAACACAAGGCATAATCACCATCAATAGCGCCATAAGCTTTAAGTTAATGCAAAAATAGAATAAATACTTGATGTTAATAATTAATAGCGTGGTTATCTGGTTATGTGTGAACATTACTGCACTACACAATTTAAATATGTGATTATAAGATTCAACCATCGCTTTTAACGACCATTATTTGAAAAGTCGTTTAACAAAATAAAAGGCAACAATAACATGAGGGGCCGGTCGGCCTTCCCTCGCCGGCCGAAGGACGCTGGGACAATAGCGAGCGTGCCGCGCAGCCTCCGGACAAACGGGACTTAGCACTTTATTTACTTCGCATCCATTATCCCACTCATAAATTAGCTTAACAACTTTTCAAAGAATGTGATCAGTAATCCCTTTTCACGACTGACAACCGCAAGGGCAGGCAGGCGTTGAAATATGATCCATCAACGTAATATGCATTTGATGGTTTGTCAAGTTTAATGTTGATTTTATGAGTTCTGTTATTACAAGCTTTTATTTAACTTGTTCTGAGCCCTCATCGTCAAATTATAAAAATGACTTGGTTTGCTATGGAGAGCTGGTGGAGGCTGATGTTTTAAGAAATTTCATGAAGATCGTTTACCAAAATTTCAATTTTTGATGGTAAATTTTGTCTTGTACCTTACCTATATTATTTTCCGTAAGTTCTTTAAAAACAATATAGAAAAAGTTACGTCGCAATATTATTGTAATCGGATGCTGGCGGCCTGGATTCGCTGGAAAGTTCTGCGAAGTCACGAGGAGCCTCGTTGGCAATTCGGTCGTTCGGAATGGAGTCCGAATGCTTGCAGCGGACAGCGCGCGGTCAAGGCCTCGCTGAGACGGCGATTACACCCGATGCGCATCGGAAACACGACCCGCTTGCCAGACTAATTTGTTATTGTAGCCGTATTTGATCATCGACTTCGGTGCTTATAAAAAATCGCGGACATACATACGGGTCGAATACAGAACCTCCTTTTTTGAATTCGGTTAAAAACCGTTATTGTATGTAATATTATTTAACTTGAACTTCAGCAGTTCGAGTACCTAGGTACTTTTTATTGTTTTGAGTTTGTAGTGCTGCCAAAATCCTTCGCTCTAGTCTCAATTTCAGCAATGTAATGTGATGTTTTGCAATGAATCGGTAGGTCCCATAGCTTTTTTTTTTAGGAAATAATTAATTCAGATTTGGAAAAATCTCCAGATTAATCTTTCACGAAAACTGAATACTTGGCTAAGTAATCTGGGGCCTGGCTAAGTGAAGAAATATTCTGATCCTGATCAAAAGTTAAAAAAATATCGAAAATTCTTATTTTGTGTACGAACCAACAAAAAGTATAAATTAATAATTCAAAAGGGTACGTAGCGGTGTCGAGTGGCGAAGAGAGCCGAGCTGTAGCGAGTTTTTCCGAAGCAGTGCGAGGTCAGTATGAGTCAATTACCCCGGGTGGGCTGTAGTGGCGACGCCGTCGTCGACGACACTGCGCCCGCGCCGCGCCATCACCATCCGCATGTCTCTTTAGGGTTCCGTTCCGAAATGGTAAAACGGAACCCTTATTGTGAGACTCAGTCTGTCTGTCTGTCAGTTGGTCTCAGCTGGATATCTCATGAACTACGAATGCTATCAACTTGAAAATTGGAATTGTTTTAGATGACGTTTGCCCAACTATTTTGCAAATAAGAAAGAATTCATAAAAATATATGTATATTTTTTGCAACAGGGTCTGAAAAATTCTTAGTGGGGCTACTAGGGCATGTAGGGTATCATAGGAAAGAGCGTAGTTTGCACATTCTCAAACATTTTTCCTTTTTTTTTAAGGATCATAGTTTTCGACTTTTGATGAAAAATGTAAAAATAAATACAGTTCCCCCACTTGTCTCTCCGAAGTTTGCAAAGAGAAAAATCTGAAATTATCCTACGTGACATTAAAACTGCAACATTCACACCGCAGTGCAGTGTTAAAATTCTCTGACGAATATAGGCCTCACCGATGAAAAATTAAAAACATGACGGTACGGAACCCTCGGTGCGCGAGTCCGATTCGCTCTTGACCGTTTTTTTTTAGGTAAGAATCGATAACACGTATAATATATGATTTAATCAATGATTTAATAGAACATTTTCTTGTTTACTTTTTAATTAACCGACTACGGCGAAGCAAAAAGGAAGATTAAGTTATGATTTTGACCGGTATGTACATATGTATAAATGTTCATCTGTTCCCTCATAACTTGAAAAGTACATAAAATAATTTGACAAAAGAGGTATCGTTAGAAGCGTCTTGACCGTCCGCTGGTTATAGGCTATGCGACGTCACACTAAATTCAATATGGCGCCCTCTAGAGGACATAAAGTAATGAATTTAAACATAACCAAAATATACTGAGTCAATCGTTTATTATTTTATTTATTGGCATATCATACCTGCCTACATATCACAGTATTTGTGCGCCAGAGTGTATTATTACCATGAATAAGCAAGCATGACATACAGGCCGTGTGATCCGGACGCTCTCAATCGTGGTTGACCTCGGCTGATTCGGCAACCCGTGCCAAGGCCAAGGTCAATTTGTCGGGTGTGTTCAATTAATAGCTCAATGCGGTGACGCCTGGAGCCCCACACAGCGGCAGCGTCCGTCCAACGCATCACTTTGTGTGGATCCGTTTACGACAATTAATTCGGTAGAGACGACACGAAGCAGGATATTACTTCGTAGATAGGTAAGGTACTGAACTTAGCCAAAGACATACGTTTTAATTTACATTGTAGCGTGATCTTAAGGGACTAGGTACATTGAGTTATAATGTACTACGTAGTAGTATAACTCAGTGACTAGGTAGCCCGCGAAATTCAAATTTTAAATGATTACCTATTTCATGAAATATCAATCTATGGGATTATAATTAATAAACTTAAGGGTTGTATTGATGATTTTACAATTCTGTGAAGTCATATTTGTTACTGACCTGCAAATCGCAAAAAAACATTCGAAAATTTGAATTTCGCGGGCTACCTAGCATATGCTAGGTAACCCGCGTATGCTATGTATGCTAGGCGCGCATGCTATGTACCCCGTATGCTAGGTATAAATAAAGATAGTAACCTTAGGGGATATCCCCTAAGGTTACTATCTTTATTTATTACTAGCTGCGCCCCGCGGTTTCACCCGCATAAGTGTCAGGAATGGGAATATCGGGACAGAAAATATAATATGAACATAGGAATAATCCTATGTGTTAATCCTGGTTATAAACTATCTGTGTGCCAAATTTCATCCAAATCCGTTCTGCCATTTGTGCGTGAAGATTTGAAGAAGTAACAAACATACAAACACATTCACAAACTTTCGCCTTTAATATTAGTGTGATTTATGGATGGAATCCAATACAGGCATTAATAGTTCTTTAAATAGGTATTTCAATGTTGTTTTCCATTTGAAGTCGAATGTTTAAATGCGTAAACGGCAAACTGGATGACGCAATGTAACCTTCGAAACTTGGCAAAAAATAATATAAAACACGCAAATGAGAGGCTACAACGACCCTGACGTGATTCAGTACTTAGAGCTCATAAAAATAACGTGTAGTCATCAGTATTCTTACACCAATTGTATGTATATCAAAATGTGAACAATACCGGTCGTTGTCTATGTAAGTTGTCTAATATCGCAAACCTCCAAACATGTGGACGGCCCCGCCGAATAAACTAGGAGCACTTCCTCATTCGAAAATCGGAACATGTCAATGTCAAACTGTGCTGATTCAGCCGCAATGTCATTCTCAAGGCAACGCCTGACATGAGGAAATTTGACGGTTTACTAAATCGACTAAGGGCTGATTTTTCAATCGACAGATCATTTTTTATTGGAGGTATAAAATTGACGTCTGGCAGTTTTTGTGTCCACACAAAAACGAACTGTCAAAATTTCAAAATTATTCCTCGGATAAAACTATCTGGCGTTGGAAATATCAGCCCTAAATGTAATTGTGCTAAACCATTGATTTATTTTAAATATATTACTATGTGCTAAAAACATAGAGCTCGCGCAACCATTTACCATCAGTGGACATCATTGTTCTAGAATAGGACCATTTAACTATCCTATCAACACAAATGTAAATAATTATGACTGTAAGATTTAACTACATTGATTTGCCTACATTTTATTGACGGCGGCGTTTAAATGCTTTCATGTTTATTAAATCCTTCTCATGTCGATTAGGCTTAGGGCAAAAGCCTAAAAATATAATTATTACCAACTTATGGTTAACAAGTGAAGTAAATAAAAATTTATGCAAGTACATGAATTTATTGTGCTGATGAAGGAGCCTTTCTCCTTTCGGTCACATTACCTTGATATTTGCATCAAGTCGAGACTTCCTGCTCCGTCAGAGGACGTCTGCAATTTTGCATGTTATTTACACATCCTACTAAGCAACTCGGTTTTATAATATGTACATACGAGTATATCCCGCTTCAGCTCTGATGTATCTACCCTCTACAACTAAAACATAATTACAATATAACATAACTAGAAAATAGGACAAAGCACATGTTCTCTATCGTAGCATAACGAGCGAAATGCGAACGCGCCAAGTAGAGCATTGAAATCGGCTATTGGTCCAAGACTCTAGAGCTTTGAGTTTGTTTAATTATACCTTGCAATAACGTAACGTAGTGAAGTATAGGAGAGGTGTTGCGCAGTGAGTGTTTGCGTAATCAGAGCATCGCGGCGTCCCCCGCGCGGCGATGATGCGCCTCGTTGTATAATGTTGTTGGTCGGGCGCGTGTGCCCTGCGCCCGCGCCTCCGCGCGCCGCCGCTGCCGCCGTTGCCGCCGCCGCCGCCGCCGCTGCAGCTCAGCGTTGCACTACTCACCTACACTCTACAACTATGCGCAACAATGAGGAAGTGTATGCCGAACATTTCCTAGTGTTACATTTACTCGCCCTCATTAATGCCATATAGCGCCTTGTGCGAGTTCTGATCATTTTCTATGAATTTAAACGAATAAGATATGAAAATGTAACTGTTTTAAAGACGAAAGCCCAGTTTTTCATATGCCTGAATTTAGGTTATGTAAGCAGCGAGGGCGCTTAAGTTTTGTGTTGTCAATCGATGACAGCGAATTAAAGTCAAGATGACAACATGTTATTCTGGATCACTCTGAATTTTGTACATAATCGATGAACATCGACCTGAACTAGAACTAAATACGTAAAATTTACATTTTGATGAGTCCGAGTTAAACTGTCGGCTACGACTACTAAATCGTAAACAGATTTAAATCAGTTAAGATCTATTTCCTTTAATAAATATGATTTAGGGCTGATTTTTCAATAGTCATATAAGCTTTATCTGAGGAATAAATATTGCGATTTAACAGCTTTTGTATATAAAAAAAATATGTCAAACTGTGATAATAATTCTTCAAATGAGTCATCAGACTTTTGAAAAATCAGCCCTTAGGTACACACAACTGCGCACCTACTGGGGTGCAAAAATAATTCTTTAATTTATTTTCAATTTAAATTGGGTATTGCACTGTCTCACACTGTACTAATTTTAAGGCATTTATACTGCAACTAGAAAGTGAAAATATGTAAGGAAACCACAAGGAAAAAGACGCGAGAAAAATGGCACGCGGCAAGAAGCTGTGGTCGGGGGCTGTCGGGCTAAGCCGCGAAATATTGCGCAGCATTAAATCCTGAAAACGTGTCCGAAGAAAGTTCACGGCCGCGCGTTGACGTTAACACCTGCCGCGCCCCGCGCCCGCACCCGCTCCGCACGGCTCTTCCGCCACCCGCCAGCCTCCCGCGCTGTACCTCGCACCTACACTTATACCTAGCCGGCCCTGCCCAATCCACGTTTAATGCTTCCTAGATAAATAACCTTCATTACAGTTACATTTAGGCACATATAATAAGTACCGTAACTGTAACAAAGACAACTTAGTATTCGTATCCATTTCAAAATCATTAAATATGGTGCAACGCATTGTTATCAAGATGTATCGCTAAATTGAAATCCTCAATGGTTTTTATCAGTTCGCTATCACGGTTCAAGGCCTCGAGTCGGCCGACAAGCGAGGTTTATATTTTTATGTTTAAGGGGCTTACATGACCTAAAGCGCGGTCACTGTCGGAACTCGGAATGTATAGAAAAGAAAGAGAAGTGCGATGACACAACGCTGGTAATTCATTGCAAATTATAAAGCAATTATTTAGTTAGGTACAAAAAATCTATTGTTTGGACTAAAAAAATTAAACACTAGTATTTTAGTATGTTGCTTGTAGAATAATCTGACAAAAAATCAGAATGATTGTATGTATATTAGTATGGTTTTTATTGTAAAAACTTAAAAAGAAAGTTTTTAGAGGTATCTTCATGATTTTTTTCTATCGTATCAAATTAGTTGTATTATGTTTTCAACACACTATCTACCTAGCACATATCCTGAAGAATACATATATTTTTCTGATTTTGTTTACTGTAGTCGATCATATACTTTTATTGTTTTTAAAACTTGCGTTTTTTGTGTTTAGGTCCTGTAAGCCCCTTAATGTGATGGAAGGGTGATCGATTTTGTAATAACATATATATCTAGGCTGTCAGCAGGAGCTGTGAGATTAGAGTGGGCGGCGGGTTGGGGCCGGGGAGGCATCGTGGCCTTGGCTCGTTCGTTGGCCGCGGCGGCGCGCGGCGCGTGTACCGGCCGCGATAATTTCGGCAGTTGCGCGCACGAGTCTACTGACCCCGTCGTCGTTGTTTGCGACGCAAATGATCCCCTTGACTTTATTTAAATCACCCACTCCGTCAACCGTTCAAATAGATAGTACCTAAATAAATATTTAAATGTCACTATGTATTTTGGAGAAAAAAAGACAATGTTGCTAGGCATTGTTAAAAAACCATAATTATGTTATAAAATTAAATCGAATTTTGCCAGCTGGCTTAAAAAAATCCTATGGGATGTTACCTTTTTATTATATGTGCGTGATGTCAGCGTAGGTACACATACGTATTATTAAATATTCGAATGTCAATGTTTACTTATAACAGTTATATAACCTATTATTCAGTGGCGTGCATTGGTTTTCAGAATAGGTAGTCAGGCACTAATAGGCCCGGTCTAGTCTAGGCAGACGTGGTCACTAATCAGAAACATAAAACAAAAGTTAATAGATAATAACAAAAAAGTTTTACAGCCGCCATCTTGGATTTTCGTTTTGACTTTATTTTCGGCTCCAGCAACCTCGAAAACCTTAAAAACGACACCATAACGAAAAATTTTAAAATGTTCGCAGCCGCCATCTTGGATTTTCATTTTGAAATCACTATTGGCTTCAGCACCCTTGAAAACCATGAAAACGACACCCATGAGGAAAAATTTTGAAGCCGCCATCTTTGTTTTCATTTTTACCTCACTATCGGCGACCTCAATATTCATCCCTTTCTTTCTTCGTACGGCCAAATTACGAAGGAATTACAAATTAAGATTTTAACATTCATACTCGGTTGGTTATTTGAGTAGGCATGGCTTACTTGAGGGTGATAAATTGCGAAGGTCGAATGTCATGGTATTACGTGTGAGACGTACGTATTTTTAATTACGTCGTATTAACATGAACGAGTAAAGACCAATGACAATGTGCGAATAATACGGGAGCCGAGTAGGCCGTCTGGCGAGGACCTACTGCCGCGCGTGTTTGTATGAAGATTTTGTTTTTTGTTAGGTATGATAATTTAGTGAGTTTCTTATCTGACAGGCATTAGGTGATTTATCGAGATAGGCACTGCTTATATGCCTTTATGCAATGCACGCCACTGCTATTATTAGTCAAATGAAAAGCACATGGTAAACAGTCGCATATTCTCACGCTGAAACCGGGAAAATGTATATTATGTAGTACCCGGGCAAATGTATACGTACGTGCATTTAGTTTATGAATTAAACTCGGAAAATCTGGTAAACTAAATTTTTGTTGTTTTGTTTGTTCGATGAAGGGAAGCAATGCCGTCGAAGTACGAACGTAGTTTGCGGAGAAAGTGCTGCGCATTACCTATAACCAACTTTCATTTTATAAGAGACCGGTTCCAATAACTTTTTTCTTTAGAGTCCCCCCCACGCTCCACATGGACCATGGTATATACGATTAAATGAGTACATACATATTGTTATGTTCTGCAAATTATTGTTATTTTTGTTATTATATTAATTTAGTGACTTTAGTTCTACGCAATATTTTTTTTTTTTTTTTTTTGTTTAGCCTGTGCTGTCCCACTCCTGGGCAAAGGCCTCCCTCCACTCCTTCCATCTTTCGCGAGCCCGCGCGTCCTCCTTCCAGTTTTGATGGAACCTATCCAGCTCGTCCCGCCATCTCCCACGTGGTCTGCCGCGACCCCGCCTCACTGTCTCAGGGCACCAATTCTGCGCTATTTGGGCCCACAGTTTGTCCGGCATGCGGCAGACATGTCCTGCCCAGTCCCATTTAAGTTGAGCAGCCTTTTGAGCCACGTCAGCTATCTTTGTTTTGGAGCGCAGTATTGTGTTTCGAACACGATCCGTTAATTTAACGCCTAGTATACTGCGCTCCATTGCTCGTTGGCAGACCTTGAGTTTGGACTTCTGGATGTTAGTTAAAGACCAAGTTTGTGCACCATAGGTTAAGACGGGAAGAATACACATGTCCATGAGCCTGCGTTTCAGTGCCATAGGCAACTCACCCTTAAATAGTTCTTTCAAGGACCAGTAGCTCTTCCAGGCGTTTTCCGTTCTTCTTGAGATTTCTTTATCTTGCCTCGCCTGGAAAGAGACTACTTGGCCCAAGTAGAGGTATTCCTGGACATGTTGTATTATCTCCCCGTCTACTTTTATGCTTCTAGGTGTTTCGTTGCACATAACTTTGGTCTTCGACATATTCATCTTCAGTCCAACCTCAAGGCTTGCATTGCTAAGTTCTTGGAGCATCCGTTCAAGTTCAGTGGCTGAGGATGAAAAGAGAACAATGTCGTCGGCGAAACGTAGATTTGTCAGTCTCGCTTCGCCAAGGACAATGCCTCTCTCCCTCCATTCGGCTGCCAACTTCTTGAAGATTTCTTCGAGGGTACTAGTGAACAGTTTAGGAGATAGCGGGTCGCCCTGTTTGACTCCTTTCTCTATTTTAAATTTTGGACCGGTGGTTTCAAGTTTTATTGCGGCTGTACTATTTTTGTAAATATTGCGTAACAGATTTATATATGTGGGATCAATGTTTTGGTTGCTTAAGGCGTCAAATATGGATGTGTGTGAAATGCTGTCGAAAGCTTTGGAATAATCAACAAAAGCGAGGTATAACGGGATTTTATATTCCTGGTGTTTTTCAATTAGTTGATTGACTGTATGCAGGTGATCTGTCGTAGAAAGGCCTGGCCGAAAGCCTGCTTGCTCAGGGGGTTGGTGTTTATCTAGTTCTTCAGATATGCGATTTTCAATTATTTTTATGAATATTTTGTATATATGTGATATTAAACTAATGGGCCTGTAATTATTAATATCGGATTTATCACCCTTTTTGTGGAGCAGAATAATATTAGAATGACAAAAATCTTTAGGAAAGCTACCTGAATGCAGGATGCTGTTAAAGAGCCGGGTGATGTATGGAAGGAGAATGGGTTCGCCTATTTTCAGTGTTTCTGTGCTAATGCCATCTTCGCCACATGATCGATTGTTTTTCATTTTTGTGAGGGCGACATGAACCTCGTATCCGGTTATAGGTGGAACACTGTCAGGGCAGAAATAATCGGGTGTTGAGAGTGGTTGAGTGTCGCATGAGTAGAGGGATTTATAAAATGTTGTACATATATCTAATATAGAGCGCAATATAGAGCCGGAAATTATAAAGTCAAGTTCTCTCTTAGTTTCAGTTACACAGATAGAAATAACAATCAGTGGCGTGCCTAGGGGTCAAAATTAGGGAAAGCCCACAGATTTTCAACGTATAAAAAAACGGCCAACTGAGGGATTGGCTGATTTTCTTATTGTGTATGTGTGTGTTGCGAATGTTTGACTGGTATTTTTTAAAATATATTTTTTATTGATAGGTTTAAGTACGTTTGTTGTTGTGAATTATGATTTTATTAGGACAAGCCGGGCTTTTCGGCTTCTATGAAGGTACCGCCACTGATAACAATATACTCGTACTTAGTTTCATACGTGAACTAAAACTGCTGCCCTCTAATTTATGTAGGTAAGCACTGTGGCTTTAGTAATTCATACTCCGGTCCATTACACGATTAACATCATTTACTACGACTATTTTGCGTAGGATGCCATAACCATTATTGGAATTGCTGTAATTACACTACAGCAGAGAATAATCGGCTGTCTTTACAAGATGCCTTCTAATTTAGTCTGGTAGCGGCATTCAAGTATAATATCACGCACAGTGACCTCCTTGTCAACAAAAAATTACAATAAAGCAGTCGTTCAACTTGAAGTAAGTATTATTAAAGGTGGTTGGAGGCGATGCAAAGTTTTCATTTATTTACCGAAAAGAGCACAATGATTATTATTGGAGCAGTTTCGATTTTCGGCAATCAATAATTTGCGTGGTTAGCATTGTGAACGCACTTCCTCGTCTCCCAGCTGGCGGAGAAACGTTGCAGCGCTGCACCTTGTTATTAGTAAAAAGTGGATCCGCACAAACATCGCATTTAAATATTTTGGGCCTTTTGTGGTGTGTTTTTTATGAGTACGTATATTATTATAGTAATATTATGTAAGCAAGTACATACAACCAACGCATGCCATACGCATGTGCGGCGCGTGCCATCCGACACGTTTCTTGGTTGTTTTCAGGTAACAACAGTGACGTAATCATAAGATTTGATAAACTGTTGGATTACTTTACAAGGTGCAGGTATAACTAGATAGATTACGGGGCAGTAAATAGGCGCCGGGAAGAGCACTGGGGACGTGGGACTGGTGCCCTGGTGGAGTCGGCGACCGCGCGCGCGTGCACTCAACTCCGCAAGTGCGTGTAACGGTGCACCACGTTCTTGCTGTGCCACTCCACTATCACATTGATAACTAGGAAAAGAACCTTCTCGAAAAAATGTGTCATAACGATTTTGCATGGAGACAACCATTTATTTTATTTTTGATACAGAAAGACTAATAACTCAAGTCACGAAATAAGTATAAGGAATTCTACACACTATAGTTTACAAAAAAAAAAGTACTTACAAGTAATTATTCAGCATTTATGGTTAGCAAGTCTTTGACCATAACAAAAAGGAACCTATACTTTATAAACAACAAAACTGTGTTAAAGATTTACTGGTGAAATTACCACTAATGTCAATTTCGTAGAAAAGTCTTTACGGTACATTATAGTTTTTGTGTCGTTACATTGTCTCAAGGGTCTTTTCTTTTCTCTAGCAAAAGGTAGCTATTGTTTCGATGTCGCATATATTTTGAATGGGCTGAGGCTGAGACAGAATAGCACTGGTTGGACGTGACGTGACCCATATTGTCAATGGATCAAGGAGCAACTTAATACCATCTGCTAAGTAAACAATAGAGCAATAGAAATCTACTAACCCCTTACTCCCAACTGCCTTTCAACTTCGATTTCAAAGGTTGAACATTTTTACAATCCGCGTAAATAATGCAAGCAGAATGGTGTTCTCGTATTGTCAAAAAAATCACGATGCGATTCGACCTACCCTTTCTTTTCATCTCGGATTTCACGAACAGGTAAAGTCCAACTTTTTGCCGGGATACGTTATTGTGCAAGTTTCGCGATATCTAACTCTTCTGAGATGGTGAAAAAATTAAAATGATTGTTTAATCGAAACCTTTTAAAAGACAAAAAATGCGAGGATTGAATCTTTTACAAAAGTTTTTTAACTTCCTTTTGTTAGAGCAGCTCGTAACCGACATTCCCAGATCGTTGATGTATTGTGTCGGCGCTAAACGATATCGCGGCCGAGGGATGCCCTTACAAATATTCGTCTTAATGATAAAATATCAGCGGGATACCGTGCAATATTTTCACAATATTGTATTCTCATAATTTAGGTTTTATTTTGCGATTCTCTAAAAAACTGATATTAACACGTTTGATATATCGTTTATATTGATTTTGTCAAACATGCGATATTTTAATTTTTTATTGAGTAAAGCTAACATCGTTTTTACAGAAGTGTATGTAAAACAAAAAAAATCACTTTGGCATAAGGATGACAACAATAGCCCAGTCCCTTGGCATTCGGTACTTAACGACAATTTAGTATGTGGTAACCTAAAGTAATCAGCACCCAAATAATTATTTCTGTGGTGTTTTGTGTCGGTGATTTGTTTTCTAAAGCTCAGCAGGATTCTTGGACATTGCTTGTAACAATAGTTGGCGACTCATTCTTGCGACAGAATTTCTGTTCTTTTCCTCAATGTGCATTCTGAATAGGCGTGGCGCAGGGGCGATGCGAATGTCCATAATATTATGTATGCATATGGAGTCCAGTTGGCATTAGTAAGCACGATTGCACGACAATTGCGGCGTGATGACGGCAGCCGCGAGCCGCGAGCCGAGCGGGCATAGGGCGAGCCCCGTTAGGACGGGGTGACTGACTCCAGCACTGCAACCTGGTGCATTGTGCTCTAACGAGAACACACCATTATGTGCAATCATATCAAGCGAGCTAACTTTACCTCCTTTCGAACAAACTTGAGGACGGTGCGTCGGTCGGTGACACTTACCTGTAACAAGGAAAATCAAACGTTGAGCTACTCAGAATTAAGTTGTAAATATTTAACCCAAGTCTAGATCAAAATTTAAATAAACTGCTCACAATGGTTTCAACTGATAGCCAGGAAAAATACAATGGATTAAACAGTGGTCGTTATTTTTATGGTCTGTGTCGAGGCAAACAACGAGGCCATTCACACTCTACATATCACTTTATATGCTAATAAAGGTATTGTTTCTAAGTCAAAGTCGATTAAATGGTGCGCATATATTACTATTAAATAGAAATTTTAAGTGATAGATTTAGTATTTTCCTCAGTTGGCACAGGAAGTGGTAGGGTCAACGCACGAAATGATGTCGTTCACTGCCGAAGGTGGCTACTGAACTTGAGCCGGGCGTCCTTGAGCCGCCTTCGAAATCGCCAATACCCAACACAGACGTGGTTACTTCACATCTCGCCGTGCTGTAACGAGCACACACGAGCGCTATATAGCACAAGAATGTTCACCCACACCGACGTAAACCTGAGCATATATACTCAGTTCGGATACCAGCACATGCGAACACCAAGTCAACGAACCGTAATGTGAAAAATGAATCGCATGTGAAAATAACAAGTCACATTTATCAACTACATATGTTGTTGGAGAAAATTAAAAAGTTACATCAGCTTTATCGCATAATATATATGACACAGTCCTTTGGTCACGTTTTTAGCGTTCCGGAAACATGCGAAACTGTTCTAATTTAATCATGTCAACTTATTCTCATTTAATTTATTAATGTTTCAAGTGAAGAAGGCTGTCATGTAGGAAAGGGATCTCAAAATCTATAAAATCACGTATTAACAAGGAAATCGCAATGCGCTTGTAACACGAATGCCTCTGATCATTTCAGAGAAGTCAGACCCTTAGGCGTCTGATTCATAATATTTGCCAATTAGCACAAGAATTACCTACATATTATTCAGCTAGAAACATTCATCCTTCACACTGTTAGTTTGACATTGAATTTATTAATATATTATTGTAATTATTCAATCATACACAAAACCAACCGTCTTTGAGGTTATATATTTCAAGTATGTATTTAAACAGGCAAAACTCAACTCAAATGCAGAATGACTAATTTCCGGAAAAATTTCTGCGATTAGTAATAGAACAACCGGTGAGGAACCGAGCCACCGAGGTCGGCGGGTAATAATAAGATTTATATTTTGTTTGCGAGGCATCGGGCCACTGACCGCCGCCGAATCTCAAGGTCTGCGAGAATCGCGCGGTAAACAAGTGCCGACGTATATACCTCGCCACCTATCTACACGTAGCTTGTAGCATGACTTATATTATCGACTTTACCTACTCCACCGCACCACGTGATCTAATGACAGCGTTACCGATTCCGAATTCGGTATTGCACTGATAAAATACCTGTCTTTGAACTCTAATCTGTGGATCAGCCTTTTTTATATCTATGCAAACGTCAATAGTGTACTTTTTGTTTTCTAGAAACTTGTTTATGTGGTTTGGATTTGGCCAGAATACTATTTAAAACATTGGTTTTTCCTGAAAACATTGTAAAGACGCAATAAATGGAAATTTGAAATAGCCTTGAATTGAGATATAGACTCGTAGACTGCCAAAAGTTCAATATAGCATGTAAATCTAGTGCTATTTTTATACATAAGGGTCACGGTGATGAATGTTCACTATACATAATTTATTTCACGATTTTGTTACACTTATTTTAAATAAATAATTATGTGAGCATATCACGTCGCTTTCTTCCAGTAATTCCTTGACAATTATTATCAAGAGCGACAAAATGTAAACATGTTCGACTCAATAGAATAACGCTACTCATTGTGTCATCTTGTAAAAGAAGAATTAATTTATTGTCACGTTGGTATTGTATGGTCTTGAACTTTAGAATCGATTCAAGGGATATCTTTTATGAACGTAGGTATTACTACGACGTTGACCAGTGCTACGAAGGTGCTACGCGACTGCTACGCCACTGCTACGCTTCCGTAGACCGGGCGGAATGAAGTGGAGCGGGAGAGTGGCCACTGCCCACTGAGCCAGTATTATGGACGACGACGCGACGGGCATTTTCGAGTCGAGGTCTCTGGGAAAAGCGACCGCTACAATTTGGGGAATTGGTCCATCGGTTACGGGGCCGTGCTACACTCGGGCCGTGGCACGTTTATTTTATACTAGCTTCCGCCCGCGGCTTAGCCCGCGAGGTATGACGATAAAAACTATCCTATGTCCTTCCCCGGAATGCAATCTATCTCTCTGCCAAATTTAATCGAAATCCGTTCAGTGGTTTAGGCGTGAAAAGGTAACAGACAGACAGACAGAGTTACTTTCGAATTTATAATATTAGTATGGATTAAACTTACAACGTTTTACATAATACCTTGAGAATGTTTTTATTTTTTCCGTGACAAGATATATCCGTCCTGCAAACTGAATATATGATTTGAAGATTTAATTTATTTTATCGTCTGTTGTTCCAAACTATAAATTAAAAATGCAACATGTAAGTACTTTTTTCCAACAAACACGAATTATCTACGTAGATTGCAAAGCATACCTACGTGTGGAATTAAAATATTTTTATCAAGTTCAATGACATTTTATAATTTCGCCTTGAATTTATCGCTATTGTCTGCCAAATAATTGAAGTGCCAAAATGTATTCGTAATTTTCATAAAAAAACAAACCTTTTTGTTTTTGGGTACAATATTCATCGAACACCATTATAGACAATCTTTTGTTGTGCCATTTGTTTGTACTGTCGAGTTGATTACATGTTTGATTTTTTTCTTGACGTGGCATGTGAGTTCATGCAAGCATGACGTAATAGGTGTGTAATACATTCTAGTAGAAAATATAAGTAGCTACCGACGGCGGCGCGCACATGTCGCAGTCAACGCCCGTGGAACTTGATCTTCGGCTAGGTGTTCCTGGTTCACGGGTACGTCACCTGCGGTAACACGCGATCGAGTGTCATACAAATTAGCGCGATTTTCAGGCGATTGCGCGACAAAGCGCCGACACTGTCGTCTGATGTCGTTGCCCTCTTTGAACTTTCCACTCGTTAAACTTGATTATCGACACACGATCAGCGTAAGCTGAGTTTATACCGATTATGTAACATGTGGCTCGAGTTTCTAAAAGTTATAGCATCAACTTAGAAAATCTATCATTTTAATGTTTTATGGATTCTTTAAATATTTTACGATGCACTCATAGCCATAATAAAGTGTTTTAAACCTAGCAACTTTTCATTTTTATGTTGCTTTGCTACAAAACATTACTATGGCAATAATAATTTTATTTAGAATTGAAACAAAATCAATTCTACATAAAAGAATACACATTGATCTGACCAAAAATATATATTTCCCACGCTATAGTTTTCCCGCATTATCCTGTTAATCTGATCTGAGGCTATTTTCGCGTCACGTGGAGTTGTGTGTGCACTAAAACTGGTCAGTATCAGTATATTATATTCATTTTCCTATATAGAATAGTGCATGTAGGCAGCACATAGGTAACGTCCATATACCGGTTTACGTGTACCATAGTTACTCGTAGATAATGTCATACGCATGCGTGTCGCGTAATCAGACAGGATTCGCACGGTGGCAAGTGCAAGCGATGCATCGCGGGGTGCAACGTGGGAGCGGGACGGAGCGAGTTCAATGGTATTTGATATAGTGCAATGGAGTTCTTTAACCCCTTAGCCTACCTGCGATTCTTGCGAATGAGGCAGTCCGGCCGTTGTCCCTGACTGCACCACTATCAAGCACGTATCTTTATAGGTCGCTGCTAGGCGCGGTACCGACAACATATTACTACTGCTGTTGCGGAAATTTACTTCACACAACAATGTGGCCGGTGAGGAATTGAAATTATTTGGGTAGTACCAAACTCAGACTGCTGTTTGTTGTACACATAGTGAAGCTAGAACATTTTTGAGAAAATTTGGTTTTTGAAAGTTGCATTCTAAAATATGGTTATGGTAGTTGTAAGTGATTATTATATGATAAATAAATTCATTGTTTAGAAATCCTAAGCTTCTTTCTCTGCATGACTATTAGAATTATGCAAGATTTCTATTTAACAAAGCATTTAGAAAATTATTAATAACAAATTATCAAAAGCTGGGGTGTATGTTTATTGTTAATAAGAACTCGGAAAAATAATAATTGAGCGGTTTTTGCAGACTGCAGGGGCTAGTGATGTAACCAACTGGGCATGCCAATCACGTCGGATAGGAGCTAGTCGCATGTCAACTATAATCTAGGATTTTAAAAATTCGCAGCAGGTGTGTAGGAGGGGATCGCGACGTGCGGAGGGGGGAGAGGCGGCACTGGACTGGTTTCCGTTGTTTCGCAATAATGCGGGTTCAATGACGCCTCCGTACTTATAATTGCTGGCGTGTCATGAACGTGCACTCGACCCCTTCACTTCTGTACCGAGTGTACCGGCCCTGAAATATCTCAACCCACTGATGATCACGTAATTGTTACGCTCTATATACTATATGGGATAAAAAGGAATAGTTAACCAGTCTTTTCGATCGAGCCAAACCAACTGTAACCACTCAACCAGACACCAAAACAACTAAATAATCGCTCATTGATAACATTGTTGACAACCCCATTAAGAATTTGTACCTACTTAAAATAATTCTATGAATTTAGAACATCAAGGAAAACAAGTTGATTTTAATTAAAAGTATATTATAACCTACTACAATTTAACTTTACTTTTATTTCTAGAAATTCATTGTTGTACCTATAATACACAAACACAAAAACACAAATAGAAAACAAACACACAAACACCCCAGGACCTAAACACAAAAAACACATAATCGACTACAGTAAACAAAATCAGAAAAATATATGATATTCTTCGGGATATATGCTAGGTAGATAGTGTGTTGAAAACATAATACAACTAATTTGATACGATAGAAAAAAAACATGAAGATACCTCTAAAAACTTTCTTTTTACAATAAAAACCATAATAATATTACAATCATTCTGTTATTTTGTCAGATTATTCTACAAGCAACATACTAAAATACTAATGTTTTAGTTTTTTAGTCCAAACAATAGATTTTTTGTAATTAAATAATTGCTTCATATTGTGCAATAAATTACCTGCATTGTGTCATCGCGCTTCTCTTTCTTTTCTATGCAGTCCGACAGTGACCGCGCTTTAGGTCATGTAAGCCCCTTAAATCAAGTCCATATAACTTCAAATTTGTTCCGAGATAACCGTGATAGGAGGGGCGCACAAACACCCCAATAATGATATGCCTATATATACTGACCTACAAAACCGATGGAAGAGAGTAAACAGAAACAATAAATAATTCATAGACAGAATAAATAGTAATATTGTTTTGATATTGACCTCATAACTAAGTTAGTTACTTTACAAATCTGATCTACCAGACTGTATAGTTTAAAATACTTTAATATAACTTTAAAATATCTAATACTTCCACAGTCTAGTTAGTTTTCAAGACGGGCGAACTGAGTAAGTAAAATGTGTTGAAGTAGTTCGTCGTGAAAGCTGTAAGTTGAACGGGTGGCGGGCGGCGCCGCGGCGTTGACCTCGCGCCGCGAACGACGACCCACCGCCTCGTACTAACTAAACACGATACAACCAATTTATACTTCAAATAGTCTAGCTAATCGTCGCACCTGATATAATACTCATTAATATCCGCACGCTGCCTCGTTACAGCTACCCCGTCCGCAACTAAGTAAGGACCATTACGTGGGGGAGTCTATGTAGCATGTAATTACAATTACATACACCTACACGATTTATGGCTTTGCAATAATTAAACTTTTTAGAAACTTTTTAACATAGACAACAACAACATGTGTTATTTAGTTATTAACTTGTTAGTTACTGCAGCGTTTATTGCGAATACGTTAGTTTACATGAGTCGAATGTTGTTCACATGTTAATATAAGTTCAATATTTTAGGTGCAGTGTTGTGGTGTGCAGCGCAGTGTTTCGTAACTGGCGGAGTGGCGGCCGTGGTCGATGACTCCGAACGTTCTAGTGCTCACATCTCTCCGCGTTACGTAACCGCGAGAAAGTTGACATCCGCTCGTGGAACGTTCCGGCCAACATTTTCAGCCCAGAGTCAACGCACCGCGATGCACCCCAATTAGCACAGAGCGCCGCGCGGTGCAACTCGCTCGAGTAACGCATAGTAGAGTTGAACACATACTAATGACGTAACATGTGACATGACAATACAACAATATTTATCCTGTTGTGTGTAGGCACACTCTATTAAGCCCTTTAACAGTTTTAATGCTAACATAAGTGCAATAATCAACTACTTTAATAGGTTATTTATCAGTCATTTTGAATAACTAAGGGCTGAATTTTTAATTGACAGATATTTTTTATTCGTGGAATAAAATTGACGCCTGACAGTTTTTGTATGGAAGAAATGTCAAAAATTCAAAATTATTCTTCCGATAATATTGTCTGGGGTTGGAAAAATCAGTCCTAAATCTGTTATCAGTACTTGTATAAATTTTAGATGTATGGCGCACAACGTGACGTATCAACTACTTCCTGAATAACATAATTTAATATTATAAAATGTGATTTGTTGACGTTGGATGTTATATAATATATAGTTACCGGCCAAACCCGATTTTACGATGAACTGTTTCGCCTAGGTCACACTAGGTTTCCCGACACAGGTTGCACGGTTGCGGTCGCTCGATAGACGAAGGGCACCCCGAAGTTAGGTTTGGTGAGGGTACTTTAAACCCTTTACACAGAAATAAGAGCCCCGCAGAGCGGGGCTCCGTCGACATAGGATGCAAGAGCGAGGGAGAACTAATTTGGCCTAGGCGAAACTAAGTTTATCCTAAAATCGGTAACATATACATCACTCCTGATATAATATAAGTAATAATAATAATAGCTCGAGGCCGTAATAAAATGTCATTGTCACAGTGTTATCAAAATCGAGGACATTTTTATATAATTCTGGGTCATTGTACCGAAGCGATGTTTTGTTCAGCTTATCGCTGCTATGCTATCGAGCTAGCAATGTATGTCACTGATAATACAGTGTAGCCTGTTCCTTTGTTTGTTTCGACCATACTACTTTGACTCCAACTACTCTGTGGTGACTGTCGTGTCATCTAAGGTGAAGGTTTGGTATTCATTATTGTTACCATTTTTTTAATTCTATCAAAATCTAAACTGGTTTTTCACAAAACCGTTTACCGTACAAAAATGCGTGCTCACTCACGTTCGTGTTACTAACCAAATACCTATATGTATGTAGTTTCATTCTAGCATTTTTTTTCGCAGTAGATTTTTCTACAGCCTACAATGATCGAGTTGACCTGTAGCCGATTTATTTCGGCGACGTGTATAAGTAACACATAAATATATGTTTCAAAAGGTCCGTGTCAATGGACTTCTTACTGAACTGCCATGAGTCAATGCTTGAAGTACCATCACCGTGTAGCGGAATCTACTGTGACAACCGAGTTGAACCAATGTTCTCAAACAACGACGTGGCAACGTTCTCAGACAAACCGAACTGAAAATAATTTATTATGTTCCATACATAATGTCTTATTGAGCGTGTAAGAATGCATAAGTATGTAAATGAGAGCGTAGGAGTGATGCTGATGACGCACCGGTGAAATAGAACAGCGGTGCTATTCTGTAAAAATCTCACCTTGAAAACTTAGGTGAAGTGAACGTGGAGTGAGCTGTCAATAGTGTCAATTCCTAGCAAAAACAAACTCACTTCACCTAAGTTTTCACGGTGAGATTTTGACAGAATCGACCGGCAGTACTATAAATGAATGACTGAAAAGCGGAGCACAATATGAGAGACAATAATTATGAAGTAGTGAACATAAGCGCAGGTGCAACTACATCATTGTATAAATCAGATTACGTGGAAAAAAACTTTTAAATTGTTCAAAACATTTTATGTAGAATATTTTTATAATCGCAGTCTCGTAGGAAATTAATCCATTGTTGCTAAATTACCAACACCGTTAATAGCAGATTGTGTGGCTGATGCATTGCTTTTATGAGTTATTTTTGTCATTAATTTGGTTGTCACCTACGCGTGACTGACTAAGCTATGATAATAAGAGTCATTGTAGTTCAACATCAACAGTATTCGATAGCAAACGTAGGTACATAACCTTAATTGTATTGTAAGCGATGTATCGCGATGGAGCCGACGTCGAGGGTGACTGACCCACTCATGGCAGATATTTGTACAATTGTGTTTGTAGATTCGCTCCAAGGACGCCGTTTACGTCACCCGGGGTAATCGACTATCATGGTATGATAGAGATCGTATCACACGAATTTCATCTTTATTTCGTTGTAGCAAAGTTGTTTATGCAAATACGAGGGAGATTATTAACGCTAAAGATAGAAATATGGATTTGTTAATTTGGACAGACGATATTCTAGAGGTCAATAATACCGGATGAAATCAATAACCACATTGCGTCGTTCTAGAAATATACAATCGTCCAGGGAGGGACTAGCTTCAAAATGTTAACGATCTATTAATATGGTGATAAACATGTTATAGATATCGTAGATTAGATCGCGTGCAGTTCACGTAGCTGAAGTGGAGTCACCGAGAGTCGCGTCGCGCGGTGCGGGCGCAACACCCGCGCGACAATGCGCCGACAGCCGGTCATTAACCCTTCGCTCCCGCCGCTGCGCGCCGGCGTGCAACCCTAACGCACACACAACCCTCCTCCTCCCAATGTTTTCCAAATACTACTTTTGTAAACACCGAGGAGTTCCACCACTGTCCCCGATTTCAATTCGAGGCACGAACGAGTATTCAAAGTTCCTACGTTGGCACAAAAATGCATTACGCTAGGTTTAAGTAACGCCTACGATGTATCGAATGCCGATGTAACGTGTCAGTTAACTACATTCATAAGAATCACAAAGAACGTTGCGCAACCCATTAACGCCGAAGTATTTATGGTATTACGTAAATAGAAGATGCGACATGTTCGTTTTGTGGGGTAAGCACCTGCACACAGCTTCGCACCACATCATACATGGCGTGTCTGTAATTGGATTGTGTCTGATGAATAGGTTATTGCCGCAGCTTATTGCAAATATTATGCGACTAAAATGAGGATAGTCAATATTGTAATAAAATGCACGGGTAGTTGAATGGTGATTACTGTCGAAATATGGCTGAATCGCAGGCTGCTCATCAATTCAGGACATGTCACTGGAACCTAGGCGTGCCTGCGCAGGATTGTTCTAGACTACACTCGTACAGTTACTAGCTAACGGCACCTAACTGTTTCCGTGTTCACGCAATCACATCTGCATTTGTAAGTTATTAATATTTCAATGTAAAAATTTTGACATTTGTGGAAAAATAATTTCAGTCGAATTAAAAAAAAAATGAAAAATTTCGTCATCTTTAGGTACTATTTCCATTTATCTTACTTATGTCGGTATATAAAAGTTAATTATTTAATTGAAATGTTTCAAATGAATCATCAACGTAATGATTGTGACAATTAATACATAATACAATTTTAATTAGCCTACTGATGCTGTCACACTAATATGGAAATCGTAGTCGGGCTGTTATGTAAACTAAAAACCCACGTACAAAATGACCAATTAGACATTTCTTATAAGACACAGTCTAAGTGGAAGATTCTCATTCTTAAACAACACAAGAGTTGTATTGGTTTTCCCGAAGCAGGAAAACCATTTCTGAAAATAGGGCACTGAAAACTCTGTTTATGTCTGAAACGCATAACTAACAAGTGTGTAAAGGCATGAAAGCACATAATATGTGTCGCAGCGCACGCTTTTAGTTTTCGCGCCACAGTTAGCCGATATAGGGGAATCGTGCACGCATCGAGCGGGCAACGACCGCGGGAACTTGTAACTACATCCGGGGGCTCAGAACCGTACAGACGTAACTGCGCCTCGGAACCGGCGCGCTTACGACGTTGTTACCCGCGCGCCTTAGCGAGCGCTTTGAACCCACACTCGACACTCGACAGGGCACAGGCGTTCTTCGCAATACCGATAGACCTTCCGCATTATAACGTGCCTAATATAAACGGACAGTTCACTGCACATATGTCTGTCCCTATTCTTTATTTGTTATTAAGTGAAAATGAATACTGCGACGTCATCATTACGCCATGTCCATCTATTAGGTAAATTGAATCACTTCCATTGTGAAATTATTGCCCTTGAATTATTTTGTTTTGTAAACAATATTACACATCATTCATTGTACCAATCATGCCCGGAAAAAATTTGCATTGTTGTTCCACTTGCGCGCTCCACAAAACAACTTAATAAGTTTTTTTTGAACAAGTTTAATGAAAAAATTAAAATGTATTGTGGCCCATTTCTCGTTTCAAGTGTACATAAAATAAAAAGTTTAAATATGTTTCAATGAAAACTATCACTAATAAGTCAAACACGTGCAGCTCTAACAAAATTCCAAACTTATATAATATTACAGATCAAGTTTATTAATGTCAAAGTTGTGAGCAGTGAATGCCCTTTACCGGAAGACGTCATTGCTGCAGAGTCATGCTCGGAGAAAGGCCTGAGAAATTTCTCCGCGTTACGACATCGCTCCGAGTCAACCGCTAGAATTAGCGAACGGGCAATACGATGGAAATGGAAAATCGCGAAGTGCAGCGGGGAGTTGGGGCGGCGACGGCTCAGGGCGGGGGGGGTTGGTGTCCGGGCATTCGCGTGCACTGGCCTATATGCAGTGCGACGACACCGGCGCCCGGGAGCGATGCACTCTCTAAGTACATATTCGTAGTGCCGCGTACTCGACGCACACTAAGGCACACACCTATTTTTTCTATGAGCAGTTGTGTAGGGCGCCGTCGAGTCTCTCTTTACATAAAAAGTTTACTTGAAAAGAAGACTTTCAAAGCTGAAGAAGATTGAAACGCTGATGTACACGCAGCGCAAACACACACGTATTCTATATCACTGCACAGAATACCGTCAAAGAAGAGTTTTACCTGACAAGGAAAAGATCCTTGCGGAGAAAATGATCCTTTTGAGTTCTGAAACCATTTTCTTCAGCGTTCTTGCCTGCGTACCTATGTAGCGAGCGATTGCATGCAATTCTTTATGACCTAACGACCTACTCTATTGACAGCTTGCCTTGTTTAGACTAAGTATTTACAACTTGAGCAAAGGTAACTGTTTCTGAAATTCTTGATTGTACTTTGAATGTTATTTCAGTTATTTGTTATGAACGATTTTAAAGTAACAACATCTTTTAACAGCTTTGATACACAGTAAACGGGACAGCCAAACTTGTACGATTGCACGACCGGAAATCCCGCCAAGTACGGCAGTCGGCAAGTATGAAAGTTTTAACCATAACAAGTGACACTGCACTTTACGCATGCAAGTGGCGGCAGATAACCGTAAAAGTGGAACGGATATTGGTGTATTACAATGGAATATGCATGCGTGCAATGGAGCGGGGTGACCGTGCGCAGGGTGCGCTGACGTGCCGTGTTCCGGTCTGGATGCGGCTGACTCATGCACGCATCACCCATCTATGTGCACATAACTTAAGCTGATCATTAGCTGCTTGATTGAAGCGCGGCTGACATACAAAGGCTTCTACGTCAGGGTTTTTCTGACAAGAAATTCTGAGTAAGAAACTATTGATCCTAATTTTAGCAAGTGCATAGTAATTGTTTTGCATTTTGCGTCTTTTCCAATTCTTACTGTTATGCGCAAAATGTTGTAACTTTAAACATTTAAACTGCAGGCAATAAAAATCGCGTGTTTATCTTACATCTAACCATCCTAGACCAATTCCCCATAAAATTGACGTTTATGACCATGACGCGGTAACTATACACATTCTATGCTACACGCTATATTTAACCAATCTCGGAAAGCTTCCTCAAACCTTGGAATATAATATTAACAATGTGTTTTTAAATCTTTTAGATTCTTTAATTTTAATTCTTTTAGATCTTTACAAACAGATATGGCTAGATCGTTCCATAATATACTCGTATTTTAGTTGCGTAATCTAATCTGTTATAATATTTGGTTATGTTAAGTAATTGTTTAGACTAAGTTCCTATTTAATTTAGTTTGCAGGTTTTTGTTATCACGTACAAATGTAATTAATTTAAAACGTTTTATTTATAGTTAACTGTAACGAATAAGTTACACAATTCAAGATCACAGCGAAGAATTCGATAACGAACAAACAAAGAGCAAAGTTCAATGACCGCTTACTTATATTTCAAGTTCAAAAGGTCACTAAAATATTCAATAATACTTGAATTGCTCACCTGTTGGTTGCTGTTGCAGCTGTATATTGTCACTATTAGATTCCATAATGATAAAACATCGGTGATTTGATTAAAGTTTAAAATAAAATATTTGGTCTAAGTTAGTGTATGTTAGGTTATAACCGGCGCGAGATCCAACAACGGTTTGGCGCGAAAGCGAGCGGCGAACGTAGGGTGAACGCGTGGGCGAGTCGCGCGCATGCGCCCCCGTGACGTCAATGAACAACCCCCTTCTACACCCTCCGACAAGCGATAATTTAAAACCCACGGTATTATTAAATTGTGAAATATGATTATTAAATGTGACCTTTCTAAGATTTGCTCAATTTAATTAAATGTTATGAGAATTGTACTTAACGACAATAATATTTATTTTGGCTGGATCTTCCATTTATCAGATAAAAACAAAAGGTCGTTGAACTTGTTTTTCAGCTTATGGCACTGACGAGCTATTATTAGCTTTCAAAGAGAATTAATATGTAGTTGCATTTTTAGATAGCTGTTACTTTCAATATTCTCTCATAAAAATAGATACCTACAACAACAAGTAACAAGAATTTATAAGATCTAACCTTATCTAAAACCACTTGAAGTCATTTAAATGCTAGCAGGTAATGTTGTTTGCGGACTGCGGAGGAAGCGGCGTGATGTGGGCGCGAGGGGTCGGCGCAGTTCACGGCCAAGCGGCGCCACCACCCACCACCACCCACTACCCTGCCACCCTACGGTTGTGTCCATGCAGCCTAACCAGCGGCTGCTATTTTTAGGTCTCAGCTTATGTTTGAGCTTAGATGTAAGTTTACATAAATCACAGACCGGTTGTATAAAATTACGGTGCCAATCATGTTTAGTTTTTTTGTTAAATTTGTTGTTTCGCACAAAGATACAAGCATATAGCTACAAATTAAATAGCTACAATAGCTATTTTTACAAACACAAACAAGAAGATGAAAAACAAGATGATATTTACACAATATACTCGTATAAGCTAACAGACTCAAATGTAATAATCGTTTAGACATGTAAAAACAAGCAAAAAGAATCATAGGGCATCAAAAAATTCGCAGGTAAAGTGCCCAAAATGCTGGCAGCATTGCCATGTATGGCGATGCTGATCCTTTGGCCAAAAAATAGGCCAGTCCTCTGGGGGCCTAAAAAGGCCACTTTGGCAGAATCATATAAGGATAAAATTATGAATCATAATGGACAGTTAACTGTTAAGTTAATCATATCAAATTCGTTGGATTGTCTACAATTTGTGTCCCTTGACTGCCTTATTATTGTATCAATGTGCAGTGTAGCTACGATAAGGAAGGAAGGTGAAGGATTTTCCGTTATTTGTTTTTGTCTGTGCTAAAATACCAATCAATCTAATCCAAATCCAATCACAATCTCTTTGTATATCTATCTATCTTTATCTACCTACGTAGTGCAGCGAAAAAAAAGAAAACTACAGACTGTCTTCGCCATAATGTTATCCTTAATGTTATTATTCATAATGTTATCCTTTTATGATTCTGCCAAAGTGGCCTTTTTAGGCCCCCTGGTCTTGAAGAGTCGACCAACCGTTTGGCGATGTCACGAAATATTTATGCAACTATTATAATACAGCCAAAATTATTAAAATAATGATCTTAAAAATACCTACTTATTTCCAATTAGGCCTTCGTACAAAAATGAACTGTGAATAACCAAAAACGATTGCTGGTAAACAACTTTTATACGTAACTTCTAATATACCGTCCATCAACAGATTGTCTTATATAATTTTTTATAACTACAAAGAAAAAAATATGATCTGCTGTTTTGACGGTTGAGATGTTTTGGTTCACGCGGGAAGCTAGCGACATCTATCTAAACTGTTTTAAACGTTCTACTCGACGCTAGATGGCGCTGTAGACAGTTTATTTTCATCGTTTTTTTTTAAGTTAATTCCCATTATAGGACTGTTAACCCTTCGTCAGATGAAGCCAATAGTTTAAATAGCGTATACGACGGCTGGTATAAGAAATTAACAATTAATACAAAAAAAATCTGTTGTTTCCATATCTCAAAAGACATACGTTACGTAGCTGTATAGCATACCAATATGGCATAATCTATATGGTGTAGTAGGTGTGTAGTAAAATTTAACAAATGTAATCTACGAAATAAATATTTGTCAATTAAATTGGTTCCAACAAAGCAAGCTCTGGTCATTGGCTTTGGACTGGCGCATTGTGTGCTAGTCTAACGGTTCTTTTACATTTAAAAGATTATTTCTACACAATTGTGCACAGTTGTATAGTACAACGTGTAAATAAATTCGCCTTATACGAGTGATTACGTTTCATATTTTTAAGATTGATTTAATATATATTTTCGTTAAGTATGTATATTAAAATCATTGACATAAAAGAAAACTTAGCTATCTACTACACATACTGAAGTGTTAGTTAATTCTGAATACGTTAATATTGTCCCACTTAAAGAGTATATTAAAGTAATTTGTCTGGATCAACATTGGGGTCCGTGAGCCGACTCCGACACAGTAGGGCACACGATTCGGATGGCCCGGAAAGTTCGGCGGGTAGGCAGGGCTGAGGTCGTCGACCTCGCTCCCTAACCTACTGTGGCAGTATTTAGAGCACGTAGGCCGCGCTCCCGCTCACCGTCGATACAGCCTGCCGCATCTAGGTCACCACTGACTCATGGTACGACCCACTATACTTAATCATCAGTGGCTAGAGTAAGCGTAACGATTGCTAACGCGCTCTCGAATGCCCGAACATGCAGATTTATTTTAATAAGAAAAGAATTCGTCGTAGTCTAGGTAACAATAACGTGTGAATTCTGAATTAAATTAAACAGTTGCTACAAAATAGACAAGATGCAATACCTGGCAAGAAATGACTAATCTTTAGATACCTATGTGGCAATGACCGTTTCAGATGAACCTTCAGTAAATTCCCACGTTTTTACAAAATATATGTTATTAGTAGTGATAATCACGATATCTATCCATTATTAACTCCATGTTTACCATTGTGGCTTTAAAAACTATGAAATTTAATTTCAGTGAATGGGATCCCATTCACTGAAATTAAATTTCATAGTTTATAAATAATTTAGTAATATCAATAATAGAAGCAATAAACGTTATTCTAGGCCAGATTATTGACCGATGGATTGAAAATAAAAATACACAGAAATTACGATGACGTAGTTACTAGTAACATTGATGTAAAGTCAATGAGTGGGAGATTCAAGGTGCGTTCATATTTTCAAGGCAAAATAATTCAATTGCTAGATGGCACACATTCAAATAAAGGTCCCGCGGCTTTGCCCGCGAGTTATGTCGATAAAAACTATCCTATGTCCTCTGGGATGCAATCTATCTCACTGCCAAATTTTATCGAAATCCGTTTAGTGGTTTAGGCGTGAAAAGGTAATATACAGACAGACAGAGTTACTTTCGAATATATAATATTAGTATGGATGGATTATAGCTACGTAGGGTATTACTCCTGTAAAATGCCAATTATTATGTATCCAACGCTACGGTATCCGTTAAAATAAATGATGCACGTATGTACGTTTAATGTATGTACACTACCTATTGTCGTTTAGGGTAAATTGTTATATAACAGTTATTAGCTATAGGCGTTGTCCCTCGTTCACCTGCTAGCCATAAAATGTGCTAAAAAGTGAAACAACTTTTCGGTGTTTTGTCCTAAATTTGTACAAACACACAAGTCTTACATAACCGCTTACATTGAATAAATAACTAGTCCGTTTTCTAGCAGATGCTAATAATCATTATAACAGGTTTTTCTGGCCCAAAATGATTTTAGAGAAAAAAAAGGAAAAAAAAATGATAATGAAATGATATATAATTATATTCTTTGTGGCTAATAAAAAGTTACATCGAACTAAGTCATGAACTCATGACCCAGTATTTTCATTTAAAAAATCAGTTAGTTGAAATTACGGACAATGTATAAGTACTCAATGAACGGGTCGCGTATAAAAAATGAGGTAACTAACACAATGTTCGGCACTCTTCTCAAAGTTTAGGTTCGGTGAGCGGCGGGTTAGCGGGTTACCGGAGAAATATAACTCGGATTATAGAACATGGGTTCCATACCTACTACAATATGATCGGTTCGATATACAGTTAGTTATTAATTAATTATTTTGTCTAAAGCGCTATGGACATAAGATACAGCCGGTTACGATGGTTGGTAACCTTCTAATCAGTGTCTGCCACATCAACTGTATGGTCGGCTTGACGCTGTTATAGGCCAGTGCAATCGTGCAACCTAGGCAACTTAGATCTATAATGACGTAAATTATCCTGTATCCGAAACGTTGTAAAGCACCGTTTTAGTTAGTCATTTCACAAAGCTGTTATGTTGAAACGATGGGTATTTTCCGCTGAGTGTGCCTGGACGAGAGGTCCGCGCGATATGACGCGAGCGCAGATCTAATTGGGGTCAGGGCGGCGCGGACGTCGACCCGCAGCCTCTCGCGGCTGCCTCCCCGCGCCGCCCGCACGCCCCCCCGCTCTGCAACCTTCTACCACCCCACTACCCCTACATTATGTCTTCAGCTCATTCGCGATTTTTCCATGAAACTTTCGCTGAAGTTGATCACCGTTTTATATTTATGTGCTTCATAATAATTATTATTTACTTTTATTACTTATTTTGTTATACAACAAAAATTGGCAATACAGACGTTACAATACTTACAATTTAAAACATTTTGTTTCTTTTTTAATACACGACGAGTGATCATTAGTTATAACAAATTGATGTTAATATTGTGTATTGGATTGCGTGCATTACCGTAATAAATTGCAGACTATCAAATAGACTACCTAATTAATTAAGTAGTTAAATGCACAAAAGCTATTTATTTAATTGTTACGTGTTGACTTCACTATTGAATGAAGATGACGTATTAATTAATGATACGAAATGTTATGTATACGATATGCAAAAGTTATGGGTAGTTGGGTACCTGCATAACGACTTTCTTTATGTTGCCAATAGATTTGAGTTAAATGAACTCACTCTTTCCCAATACATACTTTTAACAATCATCTCATTCATATTCATTATGTATGACTACTTTTTACGTAATAAGAGATTTACATTACTTCCTTTCCATTCAAACGATGTATCAATTAAACGATGAAATAATTACCTACAAGTTACCCAAAAGTATGCTGTCGTTTGTTGTGAATGATCGAGTGATTGCAATGCGTTTGGTATCTATAACGCTTTAAATTAAACAATTAAGGTTACCTACATACTTAGTGTGACGTTACAGGTACGGATTTAGTGTGATTTAAACAGTTATTTGTGTGTGGGGAGCGCGGCGCGGGGCGGCGAGCGTGACCCAATTGCAGACGGGTGAACGAACTCGAGGCCTTGATCGCAATACCGAGTCCGCGCGCCCGCGCACCCCGCGTCCCGCGCCCCGCCCCCCTCGCGCCGCGTGCTCGCTACGTCACTCCGCACGCCACACGCAACACTTTGTTTCATATTATTATTTGTTTAAAATTCATGGCTCATAAAAATATTAGATTTGTACGGTCACATTACAAACATATGTTTGTAACTACTTACGTGTTACTACCAATGTAGACAATATTTATTAATATTGTTATGATTTATTGGTTTTAAACAGACTATTGTTTGTTGCGCTTAGGTCGAATTTCGCAAATTTTCAACATATCATATTGAAATCAAATTGTTGGTCCACATTATTGTTGGAGTCTCTACCTCTCCTATATTATTTTATTGTTGATTATTGAATAATCTAGTCTAGTACTGTTGGCGTAGGTACCTACCTATTTAATTTTTATTTAGTCCAATTTGCAAAGTTACTCCAAGACTATTAGTCAGGTATTATATAAACGTAAAATGCCTATTCAGATAGGACGAAAGTCAGAAGCTTATATTCCACTTGCTTATTCGGTTTAGGTTCGCAGGCACGAGTAAAAGAGACAGTAAATTGTAGTTAGCGGCTGCGCACACGGAATAGAGCATGTCTTACGAAATACGAATTGTCGCTATTCGCGGCTATGGAGGTGTCGTGAGTGAGAGTGGGACAACAGTATTTCAAGGCTTCGTGTAGATTATTATTAGAGTATCGGCGCTAGGTTATTCTGAGGCGACCTAGATAACGCGCGGGGCCGTTGACCGCGGGCCCTCCGACTGCGCGCGGCCTCCAAAATAAAATGGCATTCAGCGATGGGCTCCACTTGCGAAACTCGACTCGACCATGATGTCGAGCGCAGATACACACTCGCTCGTCTTTGTGGATAATGCAATCACTATTGATTGACTAATACAATGTATTATTTGAACGTGAACTGCCTTCGCAAAATAATTACGTTATCCTCGTAATTAAACTTTGCAGAAGTAATTTTGCTCATTGTGGATTAATTTATATAAACTTTGGTTAAATAGGTCATGGGAATTCCTTTCGACTGAATTTTCAATGCAAGAAGCTCACATCATATTGAAAATTGAAAACGATTGGTTAAATTTAATTGAAATGCAGTGCAATAGGCATGTAGAATACTTGTTGTATGTACAGTACTTAGTACATCCATACTTGCTTCTTAGGTAAGTTAGGTTACATGCATGCATCGTAAATCTAAATAGTAATATACTCGTATTAATTAAATCCCGTAAGATAGTTAAGTCCGACTCTGTGATTATTTATTGCCAGTAGGAGCGAGGATACAAAGCGGTGAGGCGGTGGGGGAGGGCGGGAGGGGGTAAGTGATTAGCGACGTCGAATATAGCCGGGAAGGCCGAGGGCAACGAACTCCGCTTGACCTAGATCCGCGAGCCGCGCCGCGCGCCCCGCACCGCCCGCGCGCTCGCCCGCACTCGCAGGAAAGTGAAAAGGACATTATTTTATCCTTTTAACCTACTATTATTTAATAATACATAGCATAACACCAAATATATATTACAACACAAAATTCTAAATGACTTCGATATAATTATGCTTAATTTAAACGTTTGTAAAAATCACTGTGATCAAACTTTGAATTGGCAAAACCAAAAATTGGTGAAGGTACACAGAAACGTCAGGAATTGAGGATCATCCAAACATTCACAGCATGGTAACATGAGCACACGTTTTGGTTGACAGGTGGAGATCAGCTGATGGGCGCTCACCTGCAAGGACTCGGCCGAGAAGCACTTCGGAGTCGGTGGGGGGCGCGGGGGGCACAGGCTCCTGCGGCTGCTGGTGGTGATGGCACTCGGTCACAGTCATGTTGGGAAGCGGGAGACGCATGAGCCGCACGAATGGGGCGCGTGCGGCCGGCGGCGGCGTTAGCGCGAATGGCGCGCGGCGCTTGCTGCTACGCCGCGCTCGTAGCACCCGCTACGCGCCGCCCGCCCCTAACAACCCTTACTACACCGGTCTCGGTACCGGTATCAGGACACAACGGTATCGCTATGCTTCCAGGGTTTTGGTCGTAGCGAATGAGACGAAGACATCGAATATTATCGTTGATGTCTATATTTGACGTTTAGGTTTTTCATGTCTACTCCACATTCAATCTTGATGTAATTGCTTTGTTTATGTAGTTTAGTTTCTTGCATTTACATTTTTATATGAACCGCTATTTCCAGCAACTTATTACGCTGATTCTATTCATTACTGAATGTTCAATTTATAATTCGTTCTAATTATCCGGTTTGAGCTTTTGTCATCGTAGTTAAATTTGTATGCTTTGGCGAACTTATATAGGAATTGAGAACCATATTAAGTTATTAATTTTCCATTGGTAGGTAGGATATTTCACTATTTTAGAAGTGTTATCTCTATTCATGACAACTTCCTATAAATCGGAATAGAACGTACGTATAACTAATTTCAAACTTAATAAAAAAAAACACGTTGTTCTAGTGGTTGCACGCAAGCGGTACTGCTAAGCATGAAGTCCTGAGTTCCATTCCTGGTCGAGCAAAGCGGTCTTGCCGGACGGTATAACCCGTAGTCTGGATTAGGCGCGCCCTAATTCATGCTACTTAAAAATTACTGGTGGAATGTGGGTGTACTATAATAGGTAAACCTTTACCTAACCTTCAGGGAATGGACTTATGACGTTATGTTGGTATGCAAAAAAAGAATTTCTAACACTAGGTACAAAAATGCCCGAAGTCTTGACACGTGAAGATCGGAAATGCCAACAACCCAGTGAACTGGAAACCTAAATCTAGAATTGGCGAATGATTCGTGAACAGAGTGGCGAGTTTATGGGCCAAGGCGACCAATTATTCTCTAGGAGCGGCTTTGAGCGAGCATTATTACCAGCTGTAAATATTACGGGTTTACGACTTTCAATAATGAACGGACGCTTTTAAACTTTTAATTTACGACTAAATATACTTTCAATAAAGTGTATCTTTAGTAAGTCGTGCGTATGAAGCACACTACTACTAAATCTTGGAGCAATTACAGCTAAAGGAATGTGCTGGCATGTATGTGAACTTGTGAAGTTACCATTTTAAAATAAATAATTCAGAATGGTAGAATTTTGCAAATTTCTGAAACTGAAACTTTAGAAAACTACTTTGTAATTATATTTTTTTTTTCTAAAAACGCAACAGATAGGTACAATGGTATTCTTACCTATGGTTTTAATGTGTTTTTTTCGTCTCTAGAGCACAAAATATCTACTAGACGGTTTGAAAGTTTTAGCAATTCAAAACCAGGCGTTAGCGTAGGTAGGTGGTATAAATACATTAACACGAATTTGTTTTATATTTTGTTTACTACATTTGACGACCATTTGTGATAAAAAAAACATTAACTAACTATAGGTAGGTATGGGACATACAAAATTTTCATTATTTGTTAAAAAGCTTTTTTTTAATGGGTCTTCTTTGTGTGCTTTACGCGCCAAAACTAAATTACTTCAGTGTACGCGGGTATAATAACCTTTAAAGTTTATGTTATTCTAAATCAACATTAAATTGAATTAGCAGAATAGCTTATATTAAAATCAAAGCTCAGCGAATACAACAACAATTAATATTTTCATCTTGCGACGATTTCGAAGCATATTTATATAGCATTAGGAGTGATAATTGAACAACGGCAACGGGAACAGCAATCATTGGTCCCTAGTCCCTACATATCTACACGTTTATGTAAAATATGCAAACATCAGTGCAGGAGGTCAGAGTTCGGGTTAAGCTGAAGCCGGGCAGCATCAGGTCACGCTGACGTCACCAGCGGTCATCTACCTCAATACTCACCCCCAACAGCCCCCCGACCTCACCCCGCGCACCCCTGCAACCCTAGCGCTCCACATTCAAGCTGCATTCGTATCACCGATCTATGCATTCAAATGACACCCATTTTTAGCAGAGAGAAATTTTCTGTGACTTCTTGTACTTTCAACTGTTGCTATACTCGTAATGTTCATAGTTTGATAGTGTCCCACTTTTTAAACTAGATGCTCTCTTTTATTTAGCACTCAAATTCGCGAACATTCTAGGTTAAGTGAGATCTTATTGAATACAAAAGAAAAAGACGTCGGTTAAATAAAAGTAAAAGTGAATTTAATGCGAGTACAAGTTACCAAGTAAACAGAAAGTTTAGTAAACCATTGTTACATAACTAGTGACATCGAGCAGTTCTAGCAAGTTCGATAGTGTCACTACGAAGGCTTCAAACAAACGTTCCACATGTCCGATACTGAAGTACCCCCATAACTTTATCCATTAATTAACATTGCTAAACTTTAATCACATACATTATGTCAGCTGACAGATTCTATACGTCGGTATCTCAAACAACAACTTCAAAACTTGATTTCTATTTCTCACGATATGAAATTGTTGCTGTCTGAGCTGTCTCTAGAGCAAGACAGTTAATTAACAACAAACAACATTTGAAAGTAAGAGAAATATTATGTTTCTAATTAACTAAAGGTGCGCAATGTTATGATTATGACGAAAAGCTTCTTTGGTTACCGCGACCTCATATTCATATTATTTATTATGCATAAGTGTTATCTTTGCAACATTATTTTTTACTTCGCATCATAACAAACAGTACGAGGCGGCGCGCGGCGGGTATGTGTATGCTCAGACTACAGGTAAGGTACATTACAGTATATTCTAGACGCTGCTGCACTCCTACAATTAACTGGAAACAGGCTTAAAACTGGACCCGCGAGGTTCTTGACCTCAGCGTGGAAAGTGGACCATAATGACAACACCACTTTCATTTTCGCACAACTCTCACCGACGCGAGTTGAGATCGAAAGTGTACTACTTTAGTGGCTGCGTGCGCGCATCTACCCCCTCGCCGCCCGCGCCCCGCCTTCGATTCAACTTTCCTATGTTGGACGCGCTTTCTTCTGAGATAGCAGCGCTGCGCGAGCGGCACTTGTGCAATTCGCTTTCTAATTGCATTGTGATTGCAGTGTGACTGATGACTGCTAAACATCATCTCACTGGCCCACTTTCCTGTGTGACTATATATTGTCTATTATAACTGAGTGCCGCCATTAATCCATCTCATTTAATTCAAGAAATTGTTTAGAAACTAGATGTGGTTCGTAAGTGCAAACAATGCAAGTCTTGTGTTTCTAAATATGCAACTTAGATCTAAGCTTTTGTATTTGAGGGGATGTTGATTGATGCTGTTATTCTAATTATGTGACTTTTAAAATCAACAAATCGAAAGTAAAAATTACAGTATAAATATTTATTTTCTCGATTTTGGAAAGCTTTTCGTTGATTTATTTTATTAAAAATATATTTACTTACATATAGTTTAGTTTATTAATAAAACTGCTATATGATGTGTCAGAGATCATTGACATGTAACCGCAGTTATAAAACAATTATGGCAAGTGGGACAGGAACACGGGTTTTCAATATTTCAATAAAGCACATGACGCAAAACGGATACGAGAACGTGAATTCACATATTCACGTATGTATGCTGAATTGCTAACAATAGATCTCTTACATGACTTTATGCTTAATTACTTGTTTACACTAGTTTAAAATAAATATGATGTTTATATGTTACGGTCATTGTAATTGTGTTTTTGGGGTAAAGATTGAAAACATACTAAGTTAGCAAAAACATTTCATTGACGATATCTCTACCGTAGAGACTCTACGCGAAATTCAAATTTTCTTACGTTTTTTGCAATTTGCTGGTCAGTATTAAGTTGTACTTAGATTCAAATATGATTCGCGACCGTAACAAATATGTATGTATGTATTTACAGAATTATAATCATTAGAATCAGTAATACAACTTGCTAAGTTAGTATAATCCTAAAATGTCAAGATTTCATGAAATAGTCATTCAGTAGGATTACTTGGTCTTAGAGAGTTGTGTTGATGACTCTAATGATTATAATTCTGTAAATACATATTTGCAGTGGCGTGCATTGGTTTTCAGAATAGGTAGACAGGCACTAGGCCGGGTCTAGTCTAGGCAGACGCGGTCACTATCAAAAACAAAAGTATCTGTTTTGAATATTCTAATTATTTTTTTACACAATATGTGCCTTCTACGAACTTTAACTGCAAAAAATCTTCATTGGTCGGACGAAAGGAAACTATTTTTTACCACAAAAGGGGGCCTAAAAAGGCCACTTTGGCAGAATCATAAAAGGATAACATTATGAATCATAATATGGCGAAGACAGTCCGTGTTTTTCTTTTTTTCACTGCACTACGTAGGTATAATCAAAGAGATTGGGATTGGATTTGGATTGGATTGATTAGTATTTTAGCACAAAAAAAAACAACTGAAAAATCTTTCACCAATGGGATTTGATACGATTAACTTAGCAGTTAACTGTCCATTATGATTCATAATTTTATCCTTTTATGATTCTGTCAAAGTGGCCTATGTAGGCCCCCAGGTATCTCAAAAAAAAACTGGGCAAGAGCGAGTCGGACTCGCGCACCGAGCCCAAGTAACATTTTAGGTTCTAGAAAGGTTTTGAAAAGGTTTTGAAAGGTTCTAGAACCTTTTCAAAACCTTTCTAAAACCTAAAATGACCTAAAATGTTACTTGGGAGGGTTCCGTACCATCATACGTTTTTAAATTTTCATCGTCTTTCGTCAGAGAATTTTAACACTGCACTGCGGTGTAGAATATGGCAGTTTTATGTCAGCGCCATCTCTTGACCGATAGTGCAACTAATGTAATTGTTGTTGATGATTTCTGAAAATTTAGAGACTTCGTTTTATTTTTCCTGTAATCTTTACATAAACTTCTATTATATAGAATAATTTCAGATTTTCCTCTTTGCTAACGTCGGAGATAAGGGGGGGGACGGTATTTTTTTTACATTTTTCATCAAAAGTCGAAAACTATGCGGCCTAAAAAAAAAGAAAAAATGTTTGGGAATGTGCAAACTGCGTTCTTTTATATTATACCCCACATGCCCTAGTAACCCCACTTCGAATTATTCAGACCATGTTGCAAAAAATATACATACATATATTTTTATTTCTTTCTAAATTGCAAAATAGTTAGGCAAACGTCATCTAAAACTACTCTAAATTTCCAGTTGATTAGCATTAGTAGTTCTTGTGATATCCAGCTGTGACAGACAGACAGACAGACTGAGTCTCACCATAAGGGTTCCTGTTTACCAATTTGGTACGGAACCCTAAAAATGAATAATAAGCTAATGAATGACACATTATAGAGCGTAATGTATCACACAAACCTGCATTTGATGATTTGATGCATTTGATGGATATCTGTAGATTCTGTAGTGGCTTTGAAAAAACCGTTTTTATTTTATTGTATTGTCTGGTCTCACTACACTTTTTCGTTACGTACGGGGACGGTACGCACTTTAGGTAAAAAGTTATTGATTTACTGGGTATAAAAAAACGTGTGTGGCCGGCAGGAACGAAGTTCAATATGAAAATCCAAGATGGCGGCTGTAAATTTTAAAATTATCGCAACCTCCTCTTGAGTTTTCATTTTGACCTCACTATCTGCTTTAGCACCCTTGAAAACCATAAAAACGACATACAGCATGAAAAAAAAACAGCTGCCATCTTGACTTTATTATTGGCTCCAGCACCCTCAAAAACCCTGAAAACGACACCCATGACGAAAAATATGAAATTTTCTGCGGCCGCCATCTTGGATTTTCATTTTATCTCACTATCGGCGACCTCATTATCCATCCCTTTCTTTCTTCGCACGGCCAAATTACGAAGTAACATTCATACTTGGTTGGTTATTAGAGTAGGCATGCCTACTTAAGGGTGATAAATTGCGAAGGTCGAACGTCATGGTATTACGCGTGGAAGCTCCTTCAAACAGGCGCGACACGCGATGAAATCGCGCGTGACACAAAGGCACCGCAAGCCGCGCACCTTTGTGTCGCGTGCGATTATATCGCGTGTCGCGCCTGTTTGTAGGAGCCTTGAGACGTACCTATTTTCAATTTCGTCGTATTAACTTGAACGAGTAAAGACCAATGACAATGTGCGAATAGTACGGGAGGCAAGTAGCTAGGCTATCTGGCGACAGCCTACTGCCGCGCGTGTTTGTATGAAGATTTTGTTTTTTGTTAAGTATGATAATTTAGTGAGTTTCTTTATTGTGGGGCACACACACTAAAATGTAATTGACAGGCTCATGGTGATCTAAAGAGGTAGGCACTGCTTATGCTTTATGCAATGCACGCCACTGCATATTTGTTGCGGTCGAGAATCATATTTTAATCAACGTACAACTTAATACTGACCAGCAAATTGCAAAAAACGAAAAAAAAATATTTCGCGGGCTACCCTGGTGCTTTCGTCTTAACATATTTGATGGTAATACCGATGGCTCCGAAGCTTAATACCAGAATCGCTAAATACCAGACTCGCAAATTATCAGACTCGCAAAACCCCGGATTCGCCATGAACCAGATATATGTAAAATACCAGAAACGCAAAATAACAGATTTTGTTTATAATTAACAAAGTTATCGTTCTAATGATTTTAACATTCCCCTTTTTAGGTAATTTCATATTTCCTGCCTGGCAGAACTCCTAATTTCCTTCCTGAATATGTAATATCTTATTATTTCGATACGTGTCCATTTTCAGTAGTTGTGTTTCAATACAATTTATTGATTAAGTTGTCCTCAAATGCAAATAGTAACACATTGCAAACTATTTGAACATTTAACTGAACAGCAGAGTGGAATGTGGTCCGATCAGTCACGCTCGGCGGCTAATGAATATGGAAACATTAAAATTTTGCCTACAAATAGTACGCGTCCCGGAATTGCGGGCCCATAACTGGGGCAGTCATCAGTTGGACAGTTGACTTGACACCATTCTACCCCAAAAAGATGAAATCAAGATTATAAAATTAATTATGTTAGCTTGATCCAATAGGCGAGGAAAGGCATGAGTACCGCGCTGACAGCGTAATTTAGAAAATCCCAATGCACTTAAAATAAATACAAAAATTATATACATATTTGCTAAGTGGTTATAGGTTAAAGCTGGTAAAACTAACAGACATGTATGTAGTGTATCATTACATTAATGTAGAAGTTTTACTTTTCTACTTGGTCGTGCTTCCTGTCATACCACCACCGTCCACCGCGTCCTATATAGGTTGATGGCCGGTATTCAATGTAAATGAACTGTTTTCTTGTGGGTTTCACTCTTGCATACATTGTTTACGTGTCACAGGAAGTGGCTTTACAACTGAACTACATACGGGTCGCTTTTGTCTCGAGTAACGGGACTCGGTGTTTATCATTCAGGGTCGCGCGACCCGTTTACTTAGTCATAATAACTCATAAAATAATGTGGCTGAAGGCCTGCGCTGGACATTATTACAATTTAGTTTAACTACCCAAATTTTTTTCTTGTATTTCAGCAAACTTTTCAAGCGAAGAGCCTTCCAGTCTAACCAGATATAAAAAAAAAGAACTTAATTATATCTACTATTTTTCTACAATATATTATGCAATGCAAGATAAGAATGCTTGGAAACATGCTGGCCCTGCTCCATAGGACAATCTAGAGTCTAGACAAAATCAAACTGGTTGCTAATTTAATTTATATTTTTAAAATTTTTATGACATTGATTTTTACATTCTGTGACTACAGTAACTCACACACTTGTTAAAATTCTAGGAAAATCGTCTACTTTTACAATATTTGTAAATATGTGAGCACCATGGCATGTATCTATCACATAATTGATTTACCTGTCATTGCTTTATTTTTAACTAGCTGCGCGGTTTCCCCCGCATAAATTTCGATCCTGAGGGAATATCAGGATAAAATGCCTATATCCTTTCCTGGGACTCAAATTGTCTCTATACCAAACATCTAAATCGGTTCAGCGGTTTAGGCGTGAAGAGGTAACAGATGGACACACTTTCGTATTTATAATATTAGTATGGATATATTAGTTTGGATTCTCTTTATCCTTTGTGGTAGACTAATTTTATTCTAGGTGCATAAGTCTTTACATATAATTATATAATGAATGTATACAAAACCTTGTAAAACATAAAAGAGTAACCACGGAACAGATACGGTGGAGTTTCTTGCCCATTCTTCTGGTTCTCTATACGAACACTACCTTTTGGAAGGGGCGACTAGAATCAATTCTATTTTATTTATTGGAATTTTTGACGTTCAAAAGACACTTTAATGTGCCTATTTGAAATAAATGATTTGACTTTGACAATATTTTTTCTGAATACGCTGGCGATGATTGTAAGAATCGTATATTATTTTCATTTACCTACCGAAAATACCTACACAGTTACTCATCTAAGATGAATCAGAAGACCAAGAAATCATTATTATTTATTTTGTATGCTACCTATGAATAGAATCACTATAACTCAAATAATGGTGATCGCAGCAGCCCTACGCAACACAGACCGGCGGCTGTCACAAAAACGATTTTCAACAAAAAGCTCGCGTACATCCATATTTAACTTTTCGTTTCTTTTTTCATCCATAAAATATTTTATGACGCACCATTTTTGTCTATATGTGCGTTACGTATTCATGCGCCCCTAGGCAATGAATTCGATTGTGTCAGATAAAGCTAACCGTGTCGCACCGACGATCTAGGTTTTGAGCACGTAATTTTGTTGATCTGTATGAATGTTGGCAGAAATGTATGTGTGTCAAAACGTAAAGAGGGCGACAGCGCGACCCACTCGCACTGTTTTTGTATCGTTAGATCCTGTAATATGAAAGCTTACTATAACTACAGTTCTAGTGTTTATTGCGCAATGATAAGGAATACTTCATACGGAAATTATTCATTGTAATCTATAAAACGGATTTCTCAGAATAAACCCTTCGTCAAAATGACGAGAAGTCTTTGAGCGCAAACCATATGAAAATAAAACAAGAAGACAATTTGAGTGGCAATAAAAATAAAAATGTTTTATGTACACAGTCGTATCGGCTATTATACAGTTTCACGTAGTTCTCGTAACGTGTAGTATAAACTATTTATAACTGGGTGATCGAGAAGGCCATTTATGTATCCAAGTATGTAACTATGAGTTGTCTGAAGTGAAGCGATAAGATTTATGACCAATTATAAACAATCACGGCCATTCGATCCCATATTGTAAGCTTGCATAGTTGCTTGAAAAGTACTGAACAGTATGTAAGTAAGTAATGCACAATTAACCTCATGAACTGAAAGTAGCGCCAGATGTATTGAACAAGTATCAGGGCAGTGGCTGGCCTCGAAACCAATCGACTTGTGAATGTGTGTGAACCCGTTTTTTTATATTTTACAGGGAATTCGATATTTGCGAAACTAGCTTGCATTTAACTGAAAAATTTACTTTTTACTGATGTACTAGAAAATATGTTAATATTTCGAATCTAAAATGAAAATTTACATAATTAAAACTGTTAATTATAGGTGGTATCAGAATGTTCAGCGTAAAATTTTTATGTATCTTACAATGTTAATCCTGAAAACAGGTACGGCATTGTTTAACTTTAATTACAATAAAGTTTATTCCACGTAAAAAACGTTAGTTTTATACACGCCTATTAAATGAATCAACGTAGGTACAAGTGCCTAATATTTATACGCAAAAACTTAAATCATTGCTATAATATATATGCTAAATTTAAATAGTTTTTTGGCTGACAGGTACTGAACCGAACAGTCTAGATTTTTTTTGTCTAGAGTTTGGCTCTACTACATCATCTACCAGCCTGAATCCCACAGCAGTTTTATCTAAATATATTTCATTACCTAAACCATTCTTACGTTTAAAATCTATTAGTACCTATTTGTCACCTGCGATGTGCAGTGCAATTTGTGGAAGTTTTTCTTTGCAACGAAAAGTAAGAGGTTCGGCCAGGCCAGGCGGTTGTGCGCAGCCTTGATCGCACTGAATTGGCAATATCCTGGAGCTACGAGAAGCCCGATTGGCGAAACCTTGCGACCTGCAAAAGTCGGTCGATGAACTCAGCAAGGCCGCCCCGCTGCCGCTTTCTTTGTTCGCGTTGTCGCAACCCGGGCTCCAGCCACAGCCTCGGATCACTTTATTGAGCCTTCACTCATCTAAATTATAATCGTTCAGAAACATTGTCTACTAGCATTCCCGATGGCCTCATTTGTACCTACTCTGTGGTTGTTGCAAGCAGTCTATAAAATCCTAAATTGTTTTTATAATTACACCAAGGAAAATCGGTCTGCTAGTTTTCCGGTATTTCCCAACAAAAGAAAACTTATTTTAAATTCTCTCTCTTCTATTCTTTACTCGTGTTTTCTTTTATATATTACATTATATTCATTTGATTTGTTTCAGATGTGAGTTTTCATGTGTTTGAACAGGTTTTTCTTTTTTGTATCGATTCCACAATTCGTAGTGAGCATAATATTTTGTAACGGAACGATTAGAAGTCCTACAGGGTTGCGGTTTATCTTGAAACATTCCCCTTGTCCCGTGCAATAAATATAGCATAGCGAAATATTTGTAAATGCTTACGTAAGCAGCATTTGATATGTAGACAAGTACGTTACATTTACGTAAGATGGGGCCTATTCAATCACTAGTTACTACCGTCTGCCGGTTACATAAGCCGCGCGTATTGCTCACGGCTCTTCGCGAACAACGATAAACGCTTTCATTGTTTCCACTGAACTACATTATGAGGCTTGAGCTGGTGATGTCATTTTGAGGAAAACGAATGACCTGTTTCCCGATGAGGAATAAAATATGAATAACCTTAATATAGCTTATTATTTTATTACTGGTAGCGATAAAGCTCTATTGCTTGCACATGTATGACCTACGAATGTGGAAATTAATTTGCTGCGAAGAGGATTTTCCTTGATCATTCTGAGTAAGAATGGGGTCTATGTACTTATAATTGCATGTGTTGTAATGTAAAGCAGCTTTTCGTTGTTGAATTTATGCTTTTAAAGACAACTTTAAAGTTTGTTGTCTTCTTTGTTTTTCGATTTCAGTAGAAACTCTGAAAGATGATTAGTTTGCACAAAACACAAAGTAGCTTTACAAATCCATGCCATGTCGGTTGTTAGGTATGTCGTGTGATCGAGCACAAATAAAGGCCATGCATTTACATTTGCTGCCTGAGCGTTATTTCGCAGTTATCGTAATAGGTTCCATGGCCAAGTTGCAAAAAGCAGCGCGTGCGCAGGTAAGTCGTCGACGCGCCTTCAGCATTGGAGGAGCGGGAGGGCGGGAGGGCGCGGGGACGAGGAGGGCCACTTTCACCCGGCGAGGCTGCGCGGGCGTCGACCCCCGTTGCCCTACTCCGCTGACCCACTATGAACTAACCGAAACACTATTCACTTTCATTTCTGCCGAGACTATCATTAGGCCCGAGGATGCGTCTTACGCTGCCTCGTCACTGTTGCAGCATTATTGCGAGAATTTATGTTCATTTTTTGCCATTTTTTGCGGTAGCTAATCTATCGATGGCGTGGCGGTAGCGATGCGCCCGCGTCGGAGATAGTAGTCGACGAGATAGAGAGCTGGCGGTGACGGCGGCGGCTTGCGTAACACTTGTTATTGGCGAGAGTGAAAGTGGTGAGCCGCTGTCTCCATACTAATGAGCGCGAAACGGGTGCGTTGGACTCACTCCGGAATATGCAGCACTGGGTTAAAGTGTCACACGACAACTTTCCGAGCACTTATATAAGTTATAACTTTTGCTTTTGAATAGGGAAATTACAAACAATACGCACGAACAGTCTTGTTGTTTGTTTTCAAACTTCCAGCACAGATTACGTGAGCGGCCTGTTTACGAGTTATTACCTAATTAAGAACAGCTGTAATCAATATCGATGCGATTTGGAACGTAAAATGTTCCTGAAGTCATTCATTTGATTGGTATCTTACTATGCCGATCTGCATGCTTGCATCGTGAAACTTGCTACTGAGAACAAAGCTACCATAATTACACTTAGTTTTTTTTTTTTTTTTTTTTATTGTAATTCACAAAACTGATGTACAATCACAAAAGCATTAAAGCAGTTACAACACAATATTTCTGATTGACATCTACTAGATGCGAATCCAGCATGCATCATTTAAGTAACACAATTAGTATTTAAAAAACAAAAATTAAACAAAACTTACAAAATGTGAACTTTTCCATAGATAAGGAGAACGTTTCGAAAGAACAATATAATAAAGACAAAAATAAATAAAAAAAATTATTATACAATTAATACTCTAAGTTTAGTCCTAACTGAGGCTACATTAGGTTACATGAGGTTAGTTAGCATTTAGAGCCAGTAACTACATAATTTTACTAACTCACGACACGACTAATCTGCCTACTCATTTACATAAAATATGATTATTTAGACTAATAGTCTTAGTAGACGTAGACATCTATTGTAGTATGATGTTATCAAACGTCATGGATTTAAATTCCGCGCCAATTTGTCGTTCGGTAATTTCCGTAAGTGTTCGGGCGCGCTCGGTTGGCGTCTCTCGCAGCTCTGCAGCGACCTCGAGCGACTCGGGGCAACGATCGCTGACTAGGCCGAATGTATTACAAAGTCCGAGTCGGCCGCGGCCGCTCCCTGCCTCTCTGCCTTTGAGATCCAGCCTAGGCTCGCCTCTTACCGCACGCCGATACCTACAACCTATGTCTGTTACTCATTACATCAAGGTGAAATAAACAGCCTGTACCTTGTGCTTTAATAACTAGCTTTCAGTGGCCTAGTACATTGTTATTGGCGCCAATCAATTCAGTAATTAGGTTTTCTACAAACATGTTCTGATCTTGAACTGTAGAATCTTTTACCAAAGATATGAGATAAAGAGAAAGGGAATGTAACATCTTATTTTAAGATAACCATGAAAGTCTATATAAAGATAACTAAAGTTAACAAGGTTTAAATGATTCTATAATCTTCTAACCACATTTAATTTTTTCAGTGGTGAGCTCATTTAGGTATATTCAGCGACAAGATAAGAGAGCCAACGAAGAGTTAGCTTTGTTGTCTACTGTTGCTGAAATGTGTGAACAACTCAGACTTTCAAGAAAATGTAATAAAACAGGATCACGGCCGTCACATTACAGTTCACGCACAATTTGTCGCCGTAAATGGAAATGTTGTTGTTTTGTAAAGGGTGGGTGTAACGCAGTTGTAAAACAGGTCACAACATAAATTATAATAAGCTTGCAGTTCATGATTTTAAGGCACCTACAAACAGGCGCGACGCGCGACTCGAATCGCGCGCGACCCAAAGACACCGCTCGTTGCGCGCTGTGCCTGTGTCGCGCGCGATTTTATCGCGTGTCGCGCCTGTTTGAAGGAGCCATTATGCGCAATCAGGAAAGAAGGTACACGGACCGAAAATTATAAATACGGTTCAGACCTTTCTTGTGAGTATTTTATGATCAACACGTTTCCGGTACGTAACACACTGTAATTAAACGAGCTACCTACGAACGTAAATATTTTAATCAACTTCGGTAAACATGATTGGAACGGCATTGATTTGTGATTGTATTTGCGCTAGCTTGCTCCATAGTTAAGACTACATCTGTGTTTCGACTTAATGTTGTTGTTGTTGTATTGGTAAATGGCATAACAAGGTACAAATGTTTATAAAGGTTGAGGCGGAATTCGATGGCACCATGCGTATCACGCTGAGAAGCAACGTGCAGCAATAATCTACGGGCTGATAAATTTGCCAGCGTTAGAATTTGCGCGCGCCGCACGTTCGCAAGATAAGTCAGTCAGGGTCGGCGCGGTGCCGACGGCCGGCCATGCACCCGCGGCTTGCGACACCGCCCTGCGCTCCGCGCCCCGCTCACCCCGCGCCTCCAGCACCGGCCGAGCTCAGGCTCAGCCAACATAAACCATGGGGAAAACAACAACACCCACGCCACACTGCTGACGTGTCCTTACTAATTTATTATGAATGCGTATTGCAGTGCGCCAGTTCCAAAATGCTGTTGCAATTTATTGCGAGCGTTTCGTCTCTACGTGAACAAACTCTCAGCTAATTGATCGTTTTGACCACGTTTACGAGTTAGGTGATTGATTGATAACCATGCAAACTATTTTTAAAATCAAACCGGACGTAAAAAAGTAACCGCACGTAAAACAAACGATCAACGAACGTTGACTGCTGAAAAAAGGTGAAACCACTCCGGTAACTACTTGCAGCAGTACCTACAGCTGCTCACACGGTATTTATTTTGTTTACGTATTCCCTTACAACGGTTAAGCACTTACATTTCATGCACCTTCGGTCGTTTACCTACATGAGTTTTTCATAACTCATCGCGTAATGAAAAAAACATAAATTTATTTGTTTCGATCGCGATGCTAAGTTAAAATTGGAATTTCAATAGAAGTCTGATAAAAAGTGCTTAAGTGGATGAGCAAAATGTTTATGTAAATTTCTCTTATAGCTTCATTGCTCATTTGATTTATCCACTGCCGTGGAGAAAGTGGTTGTTGTAAGTAACGTTGTTACATAATATCAACAACCGCGAGAAGATAGCTGACTCCATATAATTAATGTAAGTGCGATGGAATCGAGCGGAGAAATTAATAGGTAGTAGTTGAAGCGAGTTATGATTATAGGGTGGTGCGGCTGTGGTGTGGCGATGGTGTGGCGGTGGTCGTGTGGCGATGGAGTGGCGCGCAGGGAGCGACCTATTTGCGGGTCGTCGGCCGGACTATATTTAGCGGCGGCTCCCGGCCCGCGCGATGCATCCTGCACTTATTTTCCATTGCATTCATATACGGCTCACGTTTTCAAAATAATCCCCATCACATTCTTATGTTTACTCTCAAACTTGGTCGTGTCAATTTATCGTGTAAACATTAGTTTTACGCCGTTTATTAACTGTAATTACAAGGCTAGTAAATATAAACAATGGCTATCTAACGTTTATCAGCGTGTTGCAATCACAAAATATAAAGATTATGTTAATTTTTTCATCTACAACATGATCGTATGTTTCACAAAGGGCAGAAACGTCGCTAAATGCTTTTGGAATTCTCAACATAATGTTTTAAACTGAAAGATTTTCAGTTTACACAAAAGAGAAATAGTTCTTTTGCTGTCACTCGATACATGCGTCACCAATATACGACTTACCTTTCAAGATACCCCTTAACTTATCGACAGCTAGTCTAGAAGCATCGCGCGGAGGAATGACCTGCCACTTACCTGTAACAAAAGAAAAGTTATCTATTAGTAGGTAGATATGTTGCGATATAGAAGAGAAGCAGAGCCGAGTGACGCTACTACGGCCTACGATTTGGGTCACGTTCTGAATTTATGAAACTCAATAAAAATAAAACCTCTATACCTATATGTTCTAAATGTACAAATAATTATAAACCCGTTATTGTCCTCGTTAATATTATTATGTTTCTTAATCGAAATATATTTAATTATTATTAAATTTTCCTCAATCAACTTTTACGCTACATGAATCAGAAGAACACACACTCTACAGGTCAACTAAACACCAGTTACCTATATTTGAATTCCTGTAATAACCTGAACCTATTATTATCGTACAGTAAAACACTTTGAGCTAGCTCGCTGCTGTTGAAGTCAGCGTATTTGCCTAATTGATCAAATACATGTAGTTCAATATGTCAGATTAAACAAACTTGTTTCTTATATTAATGATTTTTAGGTTGAAACTCTTATGGAGTGAGCTGGCGCTCGAGTCATTACGTTGTCATCGTCCTAATTTTGCAGTGTCCTCGTTTTTGAGGTCAGTCTCTATCGGGGCAACGAACTCTTGCCCTTATCGCGGGGGAAGGAGCGGGGCGCGCGGTGCGAACGGCTTCACGACTCTCGTTATAAACTAAAGTTATTCTATTCTACGATAGATGGCGCTACAAAAATATAATAGAACATTTTATTTTAGTTTAGCATTTATACATTTTTAAAGAACTCTTATTACGTTTTTAATAAAAATAAAAAATTTACTTCTTTTTTCAATATATTAAAAAGAAACAGACATTTGAACGCAACCCTATGAATTCGACGTAACACATTAATAGATCGTAACAAACAAGTCGTGTACGTAACGTCGATTAAGCGGTGCATCCCTATCGGGGTGCTGCGATAGTACGTCGGCACATCAGGCGGCGCACACGGCTCGTAGTCCGTAGTAGCTCGTAGCGCTACGCACACAGTAGTGCTATGTCGTCTACGTACTTGTAGGTACGGGCGCGGGTCGACGGCCGACAACCGGGGCAGCCTTGCTCTGTCCTCCGCGCCCTATTTCTGTCGCTACGGTGCGCTCCCCTCGCGCGCACCGCTTCTTCCCCTCACCTCCCTATAGAGATCCTCAACGTTGAAAATTACTCCAATTTGAGGTAAATTGGAGTAATTTTCAACGTTGTTCGTTCAATTCATGGATTTTCTTAAGACCTACAGCAAAACTGTTTATAAAACCTTTTCAATAAATATTTCTTATGAATTTTAAGGGACTTGAAAAAGCCTCGCTAAAGGTTATTTTATTAGTCATTCATAACTATCAAGTGCATATGGCAAGATAAATACAAGGTTCGTCACTGCATATTAAATTCATCATCATCATCATTTTAGCCGAAAAACGTCCACTGCTGGACATAGGCCTCCCCCAAGCACCTCCACTTCGACCGGTTCTGTGCTTCTCGCATCCAACGGGTTCCTGCGGCCTTCACAAGGTCGTCGGACCACCTTGTGGAAGGCCTTCCAACGCTACATCTTCCGGTACTCGGTCGCCACTCCAGAACCTATCGGCCATCTGTTCTGCGAGCAATGTGCCCTGCCCACTGCCACTTAAGTTTGGCAATTCTTCGGGCTATGTCGGTTACCTTGATTCTCTTGCGGATCTCCTCATTTCTGATTCGATCACGCAGTTAAACTCCAAACATAGCCCTCTCCATTGCCCTTTGGGTCTAAAGTCACCCAAAGGGCAATGGAGAGAGCTATCCCTAATGGAGAGGCTAATGGAGAGGCCTTCTTATAAGGCCCATTGTGAGCGACCACGTTTCAGCGCCATAAGTCATCACTGGCAATACGCACTGGCGACTTTTGTCTTGAGACATTGCGTAGCTTCCCTAACGCTGCCCAACCGAGTCGGATTCGACGGTTGAACTCTTTCTCGAAGTTAGACCTACCTAACTGGACAGTTTGTCCTAGGTAAACATACTCGTCCACGACTTCGAGTGTAGCGTCTCCGATCTTTATGAGAGTGGGTGTTACATGGGCATCTGACATGACCTTTGTTTTGTCCAAGTTCATTTTAAGACCCACTCTTTCGGAGGCTCTACTGAGGTCATCGAGCATTATACTGAGGTCCTCCATAGTCTCAACCATGACTACGATATCGTCGGCAAACCGAAGGTGAGTTATGTACTCGCCATTGATATTAATGCCAGCCCCTTTTCAGTCCAGAACCTTGAAGACGTCCTCCAGTGCAGCGGTGAACAGTTTCGGAGAGATATCGTCTCCCTCTCTCACACCTCGCTGCAAAAGGATAGGTTTGAAGGTCTGATCCTGGAGTCGTACTGACATAGTGGCGTTTTCGTACCGACACCTCAGTACTTCGATGTACCGATAGTCGATCTGGCACCGTTGAAGAGACTGCAGCACAGCCGATGTCTCGATCGACTTTCGCGTAGTCCACAAACGCTAAGCAGAGAGGCAGGTTATACTCTTCGGTCTTCTGTATAACCTGTCGCAGCGTATGTATGTGGTCTACGTTGCTAAAGCCTTTACGGAATCCGGCTTGTTCGGGAGGCTGGAAGTCGTCAAACCAGCGCGCGAGACGGTTCCTGATGCCTTTCGAAAGCAGCTTTTAGACATGGCATATTAAATTAGTTAATGGTAATAAAAAATATTTTTATATGCTGTAAATCTGTGAACTGTGATGCACTCAAAATAGAGTACAGATAATTATGTTATTTAAAAAACCTAAAAGATTTTGCAATGTTAGTTACTAATATTAAGATTTTGGTTGGTTAATAAATGTCATAAATATACATTCCTCAAGCACATAACTGCATGCATCAATGAATGCACGCAAGCCAAACATAAATTATAATGCAAGTGTGTACGCGTATGTGCATAATATAGTTGCAGCTTATCTGTCGTGTAACATGATTGTTTCATTGTTTTTGAATAATTACTAGAACTTAAAGCGATCACAGTGCGAGACACATTAGCTTGTCATTTATCTCAATGTGTTATGAAAATGTACCCCCGACGTTCTTACGTATGGCAACGTCGTAACAAAGTTTATTATTAAAGGCATTGTATAACACGTTCGATTGTAATCAAGTGTCGTCAGTGCATGACACTTATGTACGTATACATAACTACACTCACACATACAGCTGCTATACATGAGCCATGTATATGTGTGACGTGGCGAGGCGAGCGGCGTGTGACGTGGGTTGCGTCAACTTTTACTCGCACTTTCTCGGGCTGCGCTTGCGCAACTCTTGTACCGCGCAATACTGGTTCACTCGCCTCGGCGCGGTGACAGCATTTCTCTTCCACTGCCACTTACGTACGTCTAATCATCGCTCGACTAGATATTTCCACATTATATTAATCTTTCTCTACATTAAAGTAACCACAAACAATGATTTAATCGCCGATGAATTTATGTAGCGACAGTTAACAAGCGCTTTATTACCCGAGCTTATGACCTTAAACTTATTATTAACATGGTTCAACACAAACAAAGAATGGAGCAGTAAGCTAAATACTGTGAGCCATGTACACAAGTAAATGTTAATAAAGTGTTTTTGCATTTATCATAGTATAATATTTCTGAAGCAAGCAATAGAAACAATTCAATGAAAAGTTAGTGGTAGGTAACGGGACGACGACGGGGGGGAGGCGGCGAGAGTGGAGGGGGGAGCACGCGGTACGTGCCCTAGTTTCGTGCGGGTGCATGAACTCTAACGAGGTAAGGCCACCGACCGAGGCAAGCGTTAATGTAAATACTACCTTTCGCTTATCGCTTTACGTTACGTTTTAGCTTAAACTGCGCGTTTCTCGATATATCGTAACGAAGCACCTATCTACTGATAGCACACCGAGGAGTCGGGCGTGTGATGCTACATCCAGCTGCGACTCGACCTTCGCAATTATCGCCCTGGCGAGATTCGACATGCTCCTGCACTGTAATGCCACTTTATACATCCAGCATTATAATGGACCACTCTAAAATATAATAAACCGATGCTTTTAGAACAAAGATGGCTAAACTGTGAAACAATTTGTGCTCTAGATCACAGTTTTCCTTCTGGAATGTTCGGCTTCGATGTTTAGCAGAACGACCATTCTAATTTCACGTTAAGATACCTAATCCTTTCAATTCTTATATCTATAGAGACGGACATAATTAATGTTGTACAGCAATATGAATTTGAATAGCATTGACCGAATTTGCACTGCGTTGCTAATACATACCTACTGGTATTAGCCTTTAAATGCCTTCGTTATAACAGTCGCTATTGTTATTGAATTGTAATTGCAATAAACCCTAATTAAATACTTATCATTAATATCATCATTATTAAGCTTGATATTTATCGTTTGGCCGCCTTTTTCAGTTAATATAAATGTATAAAAATTTTAGTGTCGGGGATTTTTACAGCAAAATGATGGGGGAATGACGTAAGAGATATGAAGTAAACGCGTCAATGTCATATTATCTTGTCGCCTGCTAACGTATTGTGGGTTAATAGACGGATGCCTAAATGCGTGAATATTCATTAATTTGCATAGAAATAATAACGTCAAAGTGATTAGCACAATCGACATGAGTCCGGTGATGTAGGCAAAGCTTCAGAAACATGTAGGTCATCGGGAGATGCTGCACACGACGATATTTGCGCATCACAAACACTCGCTATCCTAAAATAGATCTCAACAAAATATTCTTACCTCTGTTATATTTTAATACTGTGACGTTTGTCGTCAATCACATAGTGAATATATAGTGTTTTCAATCTTTATCGAGTTTGCAAAGTTCCCTCGCTCAACGATTAAGAATTAATCATTTAATAAAAATAGCCGTATAATTTGCACGTTCCAGTCTCAGGCTAACACCAAAATTACAGAAAGGAAACTTTCCTATCGTAACCTATTTTACTCTAACGAAATAATTCCGTTCAAAATACGCTCTGTCAGATCGGATTCATGTTAAGCTCTTCCGACTTCGTTACGTGCTCACTTTTATAGGTCACAATATTGTTATGGTGCTGTAAAACAAGTATATATTTTATACAGGACTGTGTGATTATGTGCGACAAAGGCAATCGAGTGACAGGCTCATGAATAATACGATTGTATTGGTATATAGGTCAAGCCGTCGTCGGATACGTAAACAGCTGTAGCCACAGCTTCGAGGACGGTGGAGTAATCTTAGCTTAAGTTCTTGCTTTAAAAACTAGGACAGGCCACCAATAGAGACGCAACCGTGACGGCCGTGGGTGGACAAACTATTATGAAGAAAGACCTTTGTTAGATCGAGCTCAGCGAGGACTAGCACACGGCTTTTGATCGAAAAGTATTGTTATGGTAACGTGGAAAACATTCAACTCAACAGGTGAAAAATTATGTTTTCGTTAATATTAACATTACCAACAAAGCTTTATCTGCTCAACAATAAATAAAAAACTACGCTTGGTAACCAATACCAGTGAGCGGTCGTGTACGGGTGCACAAACATTCTTCTCTAATAAACAATCTGCATAATTATATTGTGAAGGATAATTCATCAATACAATGCATGTGTGGAAAAGTAAACAACCTGTATTTGGGACAATAAACTTCATCAAGAACAAACAATAATTCTGGTCGATAGTTAAGTAATTATCTCATTATGTTCACGAACAGCATTAATCTTGAAATTAGCGTAATGAAGCACGCATTTGCATTACCTACAAGAACAAAAACTGTTTCTGATGTTAGTGTTGCTGGAAACCTTGTTGTTACTTTTGATATGGTGTGAAGGATACTCAGTACCTACATAGGCACACATAGATAAAGGACACAAGCTGACGATCGGCCCGAGTATGTAGAAATATAGTAAACATGCTTATCATTAATGAAACATCAACTTGTAACAAACTGTGTATCCTAAGAAACTCAACTTTATAAATAAAAACGCACGCCTGACAATCGGTTAATCAATATTTGTGATAGCTTAATAATTATTAATGAGATACCATATACGCTGTCATGTTATGCAAGCTTAGTGTTAGAGTAGGTCCTAGTCTAAATGTAGGGTCACAGTTTGAAAACTACAGTAGAGCCAAAGATTTAAACGAGAATTTGTTAAATACTTTAAAAAATAATAACGTGAATAGTAATTATGATTGCGTAAATTTAATTTGTAATAGTAGCTTAAGCATAAGTAAGAGTTGGTAAATTAGATTGTCATACTGTTGTTGTTTATCTGTGGTTTAGTTAGACCGTGTCACTGGAGGTTAGATGGTCACCTCGCCCCTCCCCCCTGCCGCTCTGCCCCCCTGGGTCGCCTTGCAGGAGCAACAAACTCTGCAAGGTTGCGCTGCGACCGACTCCGCTATCGCTGGCTACAGTTACGATATCGCCCGCCCTTCTCCGACAAACTACTTTATTTTATTACATTGCTGTCATATCGATATTATGTTTGAAGGTCTTATGGATTATTACACCTTTGTTTGTACGGCCTTAAATTAACGGTATTGGTATTTACATGAAATTAAAAGAGCTCATATAGAGTTGCAGTTATTTACTAGGATTAGGGCTCAGTAGGCTTAAATATTTTAAATGTATTTTTTCTATTACAATTATCTAAATAAAAATTAAATCGATGATCTATTAATAATTAATCACAAATTTACCAAAACCTGTCCATGTGAAGAACTATCTTATACACGAGATTCTAAAACTACTTACGGATAGTGCAACAATTACTGGTTAACTGCACAATATGTCATTATAGTAAATTTGGGGCAGAAATATATCCTGAAGACATTTATTTTGTCTGACTAACACACAATATTTGGGATTTGTTCTCGACGCATCCATGATTTAACTCTTCAAGCGAAAACAACCAGTAGTGCCATCTGTGGGCGAGTAGCAGAACTAATGGCTTCGTAGCAGGCGTAGCCCCTTCGTAGCAAATATAATTTTTTTTTACAATATTGTTCGTATAGTTACATACTTTAATGAAAAAAAAAGCTTATTAATATAATTTATTGAAACTGTTGTCTGATTAAAAAAGAAAACCAGTGAATCTGTTACTTTGAAGCGCAATTTGCGTGTTCAAAGTTGAAGCGCTCGTGCACGATGCAGTGAAGACCGATAGGCATCATTATTATATTCTATTAAAAATCCATTATGAAAAAGAGATCGCAAGAATTTACGGGGTTACAAAGACTAGCTACCTTTATGTGACTGTTTAGTTTGTGTTTGCAACTTAGATTGTGTGACCTTATAACAGTCTCCGTTGACTCCGTCTTAAGAACTTTAGAACTGAAGGTTCTGGAATACTGATTTGTAGTTTATAAGTAGGTAAGGCGTAGGTATGTGCAGGTATTAAACTTACCTACCTATGTTCATGGTTTCTTTCTTTGTGATAGATACTCAATTATTTTATGATCATAGTTTGTCTATTTTCAGACGCAATTTCAATAGATATCCATTTTTCGACCAATTAAGTAAAAAAAATCTTTGAAGACTAACTAAGCAGGTAAAATAATCATGATATGTTAGTTCCACGGAAAGACAATTTAAACAGTTGAATGCATAAGAGTTGTAGCTTGCTGTACCTTTGTAATCTAAACAACGTAAGTTTTTTAAATAGTGAAATAAAGTAGATTATCTTCCTACTAGAACATTACAAAATTTTTGTTGGCTTAGCCCACGGTGTCGGTCAAAGACTCACAAACTTACGACACGGGAGGAGATGCTGATCATTTCTATGTTAATCCGAGATAAGCGTGGAAATCAGTGCGATGTGCAAGTCATGGGCGGCAAGTAATTACTGGTGTATCAGAACTGTAATCATAAGTTTTGTTTTGTTATGTTAGTCTGCGCTCTGCGCATTCCTGTGCTATGAAAACCCGCGTAAAAATAACATATCAAACGAAATCCTGCCCGTTTCATATTTATATTTAAATTCAAAGCCTAAAAATAAAAAAGGTTGTATATCGTTATACAAAAATACCCATAACGTTGGTTGTGAGTCAGAACGTCATTTGTTGTATGAGGAGCGACGACCGCGAGTGAGTGACGCATTTCTACGTGCCGTTCGAACACACAACACATCGCACCGCTGACGTAGCCAGCTGTTTCATTTGTTTATAGGTACCGATCCGGATTTATAACCCACATAATTTAATAACAATTGCTTTAGAGTGCGTCGTCCGATAGAGTGCAGTATCGATGTTACTTGTTGAGCATCGAGTAGGACGTCGGGGGGCCTAAAAAGGCCACTTTGGCAAAATCATAAAAGGATAACATTATGAATCATAATAATATGGCGAAGACAGTCCGTGTTTTTCTTTTTTTCGCTGCATTACGTAGGTATAATCAAAGCGATTGGAATTGGATTTGGATAAGATTGATTGGTCTGAAACTGTCCATTATAAATTAATTCATAATGTTATCCTTTTATGATTCTGCCAAAGTGGTCTTTTTAGGCCCCCTGATTGTTGTTAAAATATTGCAGTAATTTCAACAATAACCAATGTCTATTAAGATTATCTTTGAGTTTTCTTCGTCTTTAAAGGTCTGGATTCGATATTCAGAAATAATTCCGTGATGTTAAATTTAATAAGTCGCAAAGAAAGGTTTTGCAAGAAATAATAAATAGTATCTACTATGGTCAAAATACTAAGAATAAATAACTGCATAAACAAGTATAACATTTTCCAGTATTTGCAACCTAAATACCTATCGTCAAAAAACCTACACCAATGCAAGACCATACGACCCAACCTGAACCTTACCCCTGTATCGTATTCTGAACACGAGTAAAAAATAACAGATGTTATTATTTACTAATAAAAATGGCTTGCTTTTATTTTATGAAATTTACTACAGTTGCGTTAAGTAGCGCCATCTTTGAAGATTCATTTGAAACTTAAAGTTGCGAGCAGCCTTCGGCAGCGCCATCTAGCGGAATTTTCCGAAACAACGTAGGCTGTATGAGGTTAACGCGTGCAAGAAGGCCTTGGAAATGCTACTAGATACCGCTTTTCACTACAATCGCAAGCTTCGTTTTAGCGCGAAGTGAAAAACTTTTGTAATCTAAATAGCGCGAAAACTTTTTAGAATAAGTAATTTACATAATGAGTTGTTTCTTTCAAAGCTTTTATTAGTTTAGTTTTTAAATAAAAATTTATGGTTTTTCATTTACCACAGAAGTTACTAGAAAGAAAATCAGGAGTGATAATGCTACTAATTTTAGATCATAAAATACACTGTTCCCTTAAACTAATGTAATTATATTTAATGATTAATTAGATCACTTCTGTTAGGCACCTTAAGCGTTTCCCAGTGTTCTCTTGTTGTACAATGTTACAAAAATACGTTTATTATTATCATAAACACGTTAAAGTACAAAGCGGGCAAAGAGGGCTCTAGGTGATGACACAACTTAAACAGTTTCCGTCACGAGAATGGTCTTATTCAGCAGATTTGAGCTGTGTTGATAATTTGCACACATTGTGTGCAGAGTTCTAACTTAAATAACTACGTAATGTAACCTCCAGCCGACTTTCGGACTATCGTCCGGAACAAATACACGACTGACCTACAAACACTCGCGAACACAAGATAATATTAGCCATCCTTTTTCAACATCAGCATTTCAATATGGTGCGGAAGAGATGGAGCATCTTGTTACGATGACGAGCCTCCGTTCTCAATGTCAAGTTCACCGATTATTATTAGTGCTCAATGCCACAAAACACACGCAAGCATTATGGCGGATCGCCGGACGAACGAATACACTGTAGAGGTGATTTTTCTTTAAACTATGCTATAATTACGAGCAACGACGTAACTAGACGCGAAAAATGTTCCACATAACAGAGCTCACGAGAACCAAATCAACGCTCACGAAACTATGTATATTAAAGAAATGGTCCTCGCAATTGACATCATTTTATTTACTTACAATAGCTAACATTGGAAAATTTAACATACAACATGACTTTCGTATGAACTTGTTAGGTATAACTTTGGTTTTAAAATTAATTGTTACGAACTCCCAGAAAAGATTGTGGAAATTTTTGAGACCACGCGCCACTGTTTTAATTTACGTGCTTATATTTAATACTAGCAGCGACCCGCGGTTTCACCCGCATAGGTAAGTATCGATCCCGTGGGAATATCGGGATAAAAAGTATCCTATGGGTTATTCTGATGTATAAGCTACATAACTGTAAAGTTTCATCAAAATCGGTTCAGTAGTTTTTGCGTGAAAGAGTAACAAACATCCATCCATCCATCCTCACAAACTTTCACGTTTATACTACATATTAGTAGGAAGTAGGATAGACGTGTAATTAAATGATGACGACTTTAATTAATTATTGTATAGATTTTCAGGCTTAGATAATTGGACATCGTACATATTATGCATAATTATGTTCTTATTGGTTTCCATTAATTATAATAATGGTACTGTAAACTATTGGGATAGGACGTGGTTTTAAAGTAGTTAGTTGTTGATATGTTATTATAATCAAGCACACATTCGTCTTCACGTAACTTCATCAGCAAACACACACCAACACAGTAACTACTGTCGATGTTGATATGACCTAATGATATCTAAGAGTTATCACAAACCAATTACATTCAAAGTACCTTTCAGGTAATAACGCAGTTCTATAGGTGAAGTAAATAGACATAAAGATATCGTATCTTTGTAACATTCTTACAAACAAAAACACTACGATGAGTTATGTATCTGTCTGTACTAAAAGATACATATTATAGCAAAGCCCCGTTTTTAGGGTTCCGTACCCAAAGGGTAGGTAATAGGTAATACGGGCTGTTGTCCGCAACTCCACGTCAATGCGCGTATTTTGACTATTACTAAGACTCCACTGTCTGTCTGTCACCACGCTATATCTCATGAACCGTGATAGCTAGATAGTTGAAATTTTCACGGATGATGTATTTCTGTTGCCGCTGTAACAACAAATACTAAAAACAGAATAAAATAAATATTTAAGGGGGGCTCCCATACAACAAGCGTGTTTTTTTTTCCGGCGTTTTTGCCTTGTGGTACGGAACCCTTCGTGTGCGAGTCCGACTCGCAATTGGCCAGTTTTTTTTATAAATTATTATCCATTCTCATGTGACAGGCTGGCCAGAAATTCGTACCAACTAAAAACAAGAAAAAAAAACCTCTAGTAAAAACGGTGATCTGTTCCGGGAGAACTAATATATTTTTGAACCGTCTTGTACCCTACTAGCTTCAAAGTAAATACCAGTTGGAGTCGAGGTTTGATATTATGCAGGTTGATTGCGATCCCTGTCTCGACTGTTTTACAAGTGTTGCCAAGTATAGAACTAAAAGATTTTTTAAAAGACTATTTAAATTACGTACTTAGTTAATATTTGTGAATAAATTGTGACAAACTTTATTCTTAATAAAATATAAACAAATTCGACGAGTACTCGGAACCAACCGTTATTTAACGTATTTATGATGTTGTTACCTATATTTACAATGGTGTTTATCGCCAAGTGGCAAATTTCCAGCGAACTTCCGCCAACATCTAACTCCACATATAGTATTCCCTGAAATGGGCTGTAATTTCGATGCCTCAAATAATTGTGTTAATCCGGAATCACGTAATGCTGCTTGATGGTTTGTTTGATGATCAATAAGTTACTATAGGAAAAAGCAGTCATAGCTATTTTTGAATATTTTCTCACGAGGTACGAGTTTGATTTGAAAGAAAACTGTCTACTTATACAGAGCTGTGTTTGTAATCTTTTATCACACAATTGTATTTTATAAAAGAATGCTGAGGTTTATTCTAAAGTCAAGGTATTTTTTCGACAGGTAGGTAACAAAGATTCTATTCCTGCGAAATTCCTGTCACCATGAGCGTCATACTCCTGACGTCAATCGAAGAATTTTCACTATTTTTCTTAGATTCTGTGTTTATTCTCTGTCCCCTTATAAAATAATAGTCGGTGACATAGTTGTATTGTTTTTGGGATTTTACATTTGCTAATAGGTAGTGCCAACAGAGGACGTTATAAGTTATCATTCGATCTTAAAGTCATTCCGGTCACATTGTTTTACCCAATTTAGAACCTAACAAACTTTATTACTGTTTTATTTTTCAATTTTCAGCTCACTACGGCATTAATATAGACAATTGGACAAATGCAATTTTAATACGCGCTTTATATTTAGTGGGGCGAATGCATAAGAATTATATTTTTACTTGTGGCTGCAGATGGTAAGAATTAATCGACCTCTTTTATTAACCATTACATCCATGCAGTCTCTGTAAAACATAACGTAACTACATTATATTACATACACAGTGATTGTGACAGTGAACTAGACGGAATTGGGGAAGTAATGGCATCGTATTAATTCCGGAGTGCAGTCGCTTTGGGGGGTGCGTCGGCGGGGCCCGCCACGCATTCCCGTGCAGTATTGATCGGCCGTGACGTGACTCATGCCGCCCTTGCCCGACATTCAACTCCCCACCCCAACCCCCCCATTGCATACGCGTTATTGCCACTCGATACCTATAAACATCAATACTTAAATACGCAGTATTTTTAGGCTGACTATTGCTCAGCGGGGTTTTCCGTTGGATTTCCCGGAGGTCGCGGGGTCTGCGGGGTTTTCCTTTGATGTTATTTTTCCTACTGGTGTAGCTAACATTATTTCATTAAAACCTTCCCCTAATAATTGTGCTGATCTATTTATAAAAAAGTTCCCGTTTTCGTTGAAACACAAATATGATGTAATTGGAGTAATATTCTTTTGTAGTTAATAATAACCCACCCCAAAGCTCGCTCGCAACGGAATTATAAATATTATGCTTACCAACGATTAAAATTTGTAATGTTTTAAGGAAATGCAATTTCTGTTCCAAAATTACTTCATGAATATTATCGTGATAATGTTTGTATGCCTGGAAACAGCTCGCGGCACGCACATTGCTCTCCACAAACACCACTGTAGCCCCCTTCTCATATATATCTTCGTGTATCTTGGCTATAAGCAATCTACCCTCGTGACCAGGGCACCCTACTAACTTTTATTTCGTTATTAGATCGAAGGGATAGACGCAAGGAGGGCTCAAGTTTATTCCACGTCTGCACGGATATTGTGTCGTAATAGACCGGAATAATAAAATACGTTTGAAATAAGCCCTTACACACATAAAGGTACTTTAATTTTCTTAGATTGTTATAATTGTTACGCAATAACTAGATTACATACGGCTTCTTAAAACAAAAATAAAAACGTAGGTACTTTTAGAATGGTATTTGTATATTTTTAAATATAGAATGGACCCGATTTTCGTTAGTCTCGTCTTGACTTAACAATAACATTACGAGGTGAATAAACTACCCAACGTTTTAATTAATTAAACGATCTAAACGGTAAGGTTCTCCTTTAGACACTGAAGGTCAAATTTTATGGTTATAACCCAATAATTATAAATACTCCTTTTGTTGTTACCTACATCATCGCCCGCAAAGCTTCCGTAATCGGCGTGTCGACTAGAAGCTCTTTAGAGAAAAGTGGGCGAACACCGACCACGTGCTCTCATACCTACATTTAGAATGGACTACTTTACAATCCAAATTTTATAAATAACACATGTGTTTGGTGTCTGGGTACGATGCACTTAGGATCTACGCGGTTTGGAGTTTTGTTGCACATGGACCTGGCCACACAGTACGAGTTGTGAACTTTGAATATAAGAGTTCGTTACGATGGATTTTCGTAAAGAAAAATCAATACCTATTAATATTATTAAATACAAAAGTAACACTGTCTGTCTGTCTGATACCTTTACATACCTTAACGGTTGAACGGAATTTGGAGAAATTTGACACAGGTAACAAATAAACACACAGGTATAAATTATATGTATTAATGTAAATTGGAAACTAGGTAGACCATGACCTGGTTTAGGACCTAGGATATCTTTTTATTTCGGTAGTACGTTCCCGTGAGATTATTTCCGACCACCACGCGGGTGAAGCCGCGAGCAAAAGCTAGTCTAATAAATTAAAGCTTTCTTCAATAATTCGTCGATTACTTAAGTGTTGTAATGCAACAGCGTCGTAGTTGTGGCAGTGCTTGGCACACACTTTCCGTTGCGCGAGGGTATGGCCGCCCGGATCGATGCCGCCCCACGTTCACGGTCAACGCCCTCCGCCCGCCCTACGCTTCCGCGTCACCGGCGCCACCGCGCGCCCTTCCGCGCCTCCGCGCCCCCGCGCCCCCTGCACGCCACGCTAAATATAGGCACCTCGATCTACACGACCCTTCAGGCCGCAGTTACGAAACTTAATTAGCTTCACTATTTCGAGAGAGACCGGCATTTCGTCCCCACTTGCACCACAACTTGGAATCTATAATTAGGTTAGTATGCACTCGGATTATTCTTTGTTACTCCACTATTCATATTGTCGACTGCTGCATGCATGTTGAACAGCCATTACTTAAGAATTCGTTTTCTTCTCATTGTATGCTTATACTTACTCCGCTTTTTACTACGTGTTTATTGAACTTTTTGTTAACATGTCTAGAGAACCATTTTAAGACCTTATTGTGTTTGAGTAGTAACTTTAATACTAAGACTCCGTTCATATTGGCGTGGTGAGAGGTGATTTCTAAGAATTGCAGCTAAAGTGAAATATTGTATGATGAATAAGAATAATACTATTCCGATATTCATTCAACACCGAAACAAAACCACATTCGAAAAAGAAAACATCATTATTTTGTCAGTCGGATTAATAGTAATAGCTCAGTACAGGGATAGAAGAAGAAGCATGTCTAAAACCTCGGTTTACAAGGAATCCAAGTACCCTTCTACCTCCGAACTAACTGGCACGCTGCTACTGTGACCACACCCTAAGTCTATATAACGTTTACGCACCTTACACTTTTATTGCAAGCTCGATCTACGCTTATTTATACGCATATAGTTCAATATCACAAAGGCCTGTTACAAGGAAACTGCCTATTGTTGTTAATTCATAGACGAACCGTCAATGACTTGTTTAGGTTGGAATAGGACCTGCGGCTGCGCCTCCCGAGAACCGCAGCGGACGCCATGTTACTCGATCATCGATAACGCTTCCATGTAACAGGCTTTGTATACATATCAGGTTAGTAGAAGACTCAATAGATCCTACATATAACTGTCAACCGCACTTTGACCTACTATAAGCACGCCACACGAAATAAAGTCGAATTGTTATCATCGAAGTAAGGTCGACTATGCGTACATTGTTGTGCTAAACGTTATGTTTCGTTAAGTTTATGGCTATATCCGCTGTAAGTGAAACGTACAGAGATAAGTTCTTCGTCTTAATTTTTAGTTTTACGTATGGTCCCACTTTAAGTCTTTGGGTATATTTGCTTTTACATTAAATGCGTCGTTCAAATTCTTATTTAACAATACATTTAATAGATTATTCTGTGAGGTGGAAAAGATCGGTTAACATCTCATTAATCAATGATCTGAATCTTCATAATAAAAATCTTATATTCATTTATACACCGCAGAACCTAAACCACTTGGTCTAGACCAAGTGGTTTAGGTTAGGTTTAGTGGGTAAAATTTCATGCTTCTAGAAGCATGAAATTTTGCACAATTGTTCCTTATACATATATACCAAAAGTGAGCACAAAGGCAGGATTTTTGAAAAATCACCCCCTAAATGGTTTAAATAGGGGGGCTAATAGTTTTTATGAAAGTTCGTCATTTTTAGGGTTCCGTACCTCTAAAGGAAAAACGGAACCCTTATAAGATCACTTCGATGTCCGTCTGTCTGTCCGTCTGACCAGACCCTTTTTCTCAAGAACGCGTACAGTTATCAAGTTGAAATTAACACCAAATACTCAGATCTGCAATCCCTTGAAGCAGTGAAAAAATCAAACTTCTAAGTCAACGCAATCAATAGATACGGGCGTTTATGATCCACTTATGCCATATATTTTGACACTCGCAAGGGAATCAAAACCTATAGGGTACTTCCCTCTAACCTAGAATCATGAAATTTGGCAAGAAGCAATGTCATGTAGCATAAGTAAATGAAAAAATCCGAAAACCGTAAATTTGTAGTTACATATCTAAAAATTTGTACGGAACCCTCGGTTCGTGAGTCCGACTCATAATTGACCGGCTTTTTCCGATGGGTAATCCCATCGAGCGCACGGCTTGCATATGACCATATGACTAAAGAAGAAGAAATTAGACAGCGATTAGATTCGCTTTCTTAGAAATAAAATAGAGGTAGATTTTATGTTTTTTTCTAAGGAAACGAATATAAAAGTGCGGTGCCGACGTAGTACCTACGTATCCTCAAATTAGGATACAGGTGATTTTGGAAAACTGGGTTGAGTGGCAACGTAAAACGCTATAATGAAGTGACAAGGCAAACTTATTAAAATTATTAACTAACCCCAAAGTTTTTCTTCCAGAAACCTTTAGTGAAAGATAAACAATGGAGATTTTCCGTTGAAAGTTTTGTCAGTATTTTGGGACTCTACTTACCATACCACGAAAAAAATGCTTAGTTTTATTTTTGTTATATGTTTTGATACTAGCTATATTTTTTTATAGTTATGGTAATTGGTAATTAGAACTGATAATTACAGCAGATTATTTAGAGTACTTTCCCTAAAGTACCTAAGTATTTGTATGCAAAATGTGCCTTGTGTGTTATTTTATTTGTATCTTCAAATATTGTTAATCTGACTGATGTAAGCGTTGTATGGCTAAGCTAATGAAGAAAGTCCTACAAAAATATTTTGAAAAGGTGAAGCACATTTATTTCGCTGAAACTTGAAATAACTAAGGGTCAAATAGGCCCGACTTCGCATTCAGAATAGCGTATGAATTATTTAACAATTACAAAACTCGTTAAATTGCAAGTTTTCTCGAAAAGCTTTAGCGTCGGTCAAAAAAGCTTTCCCTTTAAATACGGTATTCAAACTCAAACTCAAACTCAAAGCATTTATTTCAATTAAACCATTTACAGGCACTTTTGAATTGTCAAGAAGTCGGTCAGTCAGAAAATATGAAGCTAGTTGCCCATTCCAAAGCGTAGGTACCTATGGAGAAGAACGGGCAAGAAACTCCATGGACACTCTTTTTAAATCATATTTTACAAAAATATTAGTTACATCATTACTTTTGATATTAAAATTATATAATGTGAGAACGATGTAAAAAATTAAAAAAGACGTACGCGTTAAAAGCGTCCAGAGTACAACAAATAGTACTTAACAAACAACAATCCAAAATTAAAATAATTAAAAATAAGCCGAGGCAGCCAAGTGATGACCAGCCCCAACTGACGGCGCCCGTTCACGAACATGACGCATAAAATATATAGAAAATAAGGTAACTTTGAGGAAATTCGAGACACCTAATTATGTTACGCAACATAATTTTCAAAACGAACGATATCGATTGTTGTATGGCAAGCATCCCCTGCAGACGAGTTCACTCGCATATTCCGCCACCCCGACACAGTAACTACGTTATAGACAAATAATACAAAAACTGCGTCTGACGCGGCGAGGGTCCTCAGACGTGCTCTATTCGTATCTATGGATATAGGTTCATTGCAGTGAGTGGGTGAGCAGACTGCAGGCAAAGCCAACTGAATCCCGGAAAACTACCGACCCAGTCTAGACATGGGGGCACTTCCCCTCAACATGGTCCCCTCCCGCGCCCGCACCCCGCAACCCCGCCCCGCTACCCTGGCGCTTTCATCACCGACTTGCAGACATTATAAAAAGAAAACACACTGAAGCTTTTGAGTGACGCGGTGGTGTGACATTCGAACAAAAAACTTGGGGAAATGGAGATGAAAAATTATAAAAGGTGTTTTCACGTAGCATTTGAAATGAGCGCTTTATACTCGTACGTCGGTATAATGTGCTCTACTGTCGCGAGTTCGAACAAAAAATTTGTAGCTTTCTGTAGAGTTTTGTTTTACGCGCAAAGTTGTTACGTGTTCATTCATTTACTTGCACTTATCGAATTACTGTTACATTGTAGACTGGTTTTTATTCACGACGATAACTGTTGTAATTAATTTTCTGCTTTGCGCTCTTTATTGCATCGTTAAATAATCGTAAATTATAGTCAGAAAGTAAAACCGTTTCTTAAATTCTTTTCATTTATTCTCTGTTTCTTTATTTTGTTTCAATGATTGTGATACACAATTTTTGTAGCGACAGAAGTCTATAATTTTGAGTGAATAAAGGATAACGAATACGCAACTATCGCTTTCAATCATGTGAACAATTACTTTGCAGGTAGACAAACAGACTAGAATTACATATTTGCAAACACTGTATCTTGATAAATATCCTTGAATTAGGTACAATATGCATGATTGACTGTGCTGCAGTGGGTTAGTGAGAGTGAATTACATCCGAGAGGGGGGTGGGGGCCGGTGCACATTGGGTGTGGGGGGGCAGGCGGGGGAGCTTGCAGACAGGGTGGCTCCGTAGTGTGGGGCCAGACGGGAGAAGCCCGACGCACCTCATTTCCGCACCAAAGTATAGTGTAACCGAACATACACAAATATACGCCTGCACGTACCGACTTACCGAGGGTAATCGCGGCTACAATACAGTCTGCAACATCGCAAGCCAACGGAACAGGCTTTTACCGCGTTTCAAAGGCTATTTTCTCGGTGATATTTGAAAGAGGAATTGCAAAATGTGCTCGATTATAGTTAGCATATTATTCTTTGTAACGATATGTTCACATACGAAATCATTTTAATAGCACAATTTTGTTAAAGTACTTCTAAAAAGGAGGAATATTTATTCAAAAGTTAGGTAACTTCTTCTAGTCTAAATTATTGAAAGCCAGAACGAACCTTTGAGTGCTGCAATTTATTGTGTCTGGGTATTGACCTGAAACGTTCGTTCAAAACAAGCATATTTTCAGTAGACAGGTATGGCAGTCTATCTCTATGCATAATCCATTATGGTAGATATTATAATAACAGCGTAACCGTAATCAATAAAATAGTAAGTAACATGTGTAATGATGTGGTGTGCCTTCTTAAACTCATCAGGGCAGGGGTGCAATTTGGTCTGCCGATGAAATCAGTTTCAGCATATTTCCGTAAAATCAACGGATTTGTTTCGATATTTTTTTAAGCAAACCAATAAGTACTTTAAACCTATACCTATAACACATTAAACTTCTTGTAGAACCAGAGTAACTAATTACTAATGTGCGCTCTTGTCAAAATGTCGAAGATTGCTCTACTGCCCATTATTCGTTAGTGGCCTTTTCGTCTTCACGGTCTCTACCGTGAAGGTGAAAAGACCCTTGCTACTCTCCAGTAGCAAGGTTATCCTTTCTTTTACACCCCACGAGTAGGTACACATCGAAGTTACAGCTGGGTCAATTTTAATGGTCTGTATCTGCCAGTTAGTTACATTGTAAGGTCTACACTAACAGGCAGACCCTATCTTAAATTAAACATCGGTTTACTTGTTAATTAGGTACTATTGTTATAAGAACTGGCTCCGATTAACTTTGAATCATACGCAATGAATAAGTATTATAACTTGGATTATTTAATGTTCTGTGCGGGAAACATCTGTTCAAAATTGATTGCAATTTTTATAGTGCGGATAAAATGATATTTTCTAAGAAAATGTTGTTCTAGTAAATATTCTAATTCTGTATCGCCCGCCTCCTTGTTCATTTCCGTAAAACACCAACTTATAGGAATGATATAATATCCCTGTATTCTTGGAACCTGCGGGCAAAAGCGAAACTGGGGGTAAAACCTAGAATCTGCACAATTAATTGATTGTGTAAAGTCTATGAATAAGAACGGTTTATGTAACTTCTGTACGTCATGTTCATACTACTGAAAACAGGGAACACGACTCTTGCCAGAAGATTTGGTGATTGTTGACCATAGTTACGCCGTTATTAATTCACAGGTGTTGCACCCACCCGCTTGGCATAATCTTTTAATCACGTTTTACGCTTTCAAAGGGGAGAGACCCTACTACCTCTTCTGCCCTCGAGTGTCGCAAAATGCGATCAGTGCTATTCTTAATCAGGAACAAAATAATGGCAATAAACTCGTTGAACGTGAATTCTATTCATCACAAAATAACACAGTCTGTATATAACAAGATTGAAAGGAAATCTCTAGAAATGTACATAATGAAACACGGATTTGTATCGCTAAGAGCTCAAATACTTGTAGAGCTATCTCTAATACGCCGAGTTAGTATATAATCGAGTTAGATGGAGTGTCCCTGACCGACGGGCCTTGGCCGCGGACGTCGACTCGGGCGCCCGTGTCGCAGCCCTACTATCACATCTCACGTCAAACTCAAAGCATTTATTCAAATTAAACCAATTACAGGCAATTTTTGAATTGTCAAGGAGTCGGTCAGTAAGAAAGATGAAGCTAGTTGCCCATTCCGAAACGTAGTAGGTTCCTATGGAGAAGAACGGGCTCCATGGACACTCTTTTAAATCAAAACTCATTCTGTTCCCGCTTTAAACTTATTAGACAGATCAATCGACTAGTAAATTAGCACATCGTTATTTACAGGGGCATTACCTTGAAAGGCCTTTTCCAAATGGCTAGTCAACTGCTAAGAAGTCTTTAATGCGTATCAGTTGATATAATGACTTTCAGAAGTTTTCCCGAGTTATTTACTGTCGTACCCACATCATATTGAAGAAACTGCAAACATGCAGTTGGTGTACATTCACTATGCCCATAGCATAGTACACCAACTGAATATACACCAACTGGAAAATCTACCGCAAAATGTAGGTACATTATATGCAGTCAGCTTATAATGTACATTTTGCAGTAGATTTGCCGAAACCGAAGTCTACGTGACATAAAATCGACTTCGATACTTAGTAGCGTTAGGATTCTGAGGATCATTCTCTCGCCATTGATCGGTCCTAACTCCGTAGAAAATTCTACCGCTCTTAAGACACTGATTAAAATAAATTGATCTTGTTCTGATCTGTGTCCCAAATTCCTAGCTTTTGTTATTATTATAAAATTAATTGATAGCGAAGCTTTTCATGCTATCAACATTATATACCTAATCAACTTTTTGTAGTGGATCTTTTGAAATTGAATTCTGTTCTGATTTCTGTTCTAGGGTAAAAATAAAAGATTACTTATAATGATCAAAATATTTTCTGCTGGAACTATAAAAACTTTCTAGTTCTTATGTTCCTAGTATTTCCGCGCCACCTGGGCGGAGCTTAGATTCTCTTTTCCTGCAGTTCCAAGTTTATTGCAGAAGTCCTGTCATTATTTATTGCATAAAAGAACATTTTAATTTTTTACTTTGCTTAACAGAGTTAAGCACCCTTTTTACAGAAAGAAAACTGTGTAAGTGAAGCTTTAGTGTAGTTTTCCCAGGGCAGTGTGCAGCGGGGACGCGGGGTCAAGCGCCGGGCGCACGGGGCGCGAGTGGGGTACGGGGGGCGGGTCGTCGGCCGCACAGGGCCGCGGGCCGCGGGTCGCGAATCAGTATGCGCAAACGCAACACACTGCAAAAACTGTCCGAGCCCGCGCCCGCGCACCATTGAATTCATCATACATCGCTCAATTATCATCTTTACAGCCACCAATCTACGTGCTTAAAATATTTAAACTGGATCATAAGTGAAAATAAAAGTCACAATGCGACAATTTAAAACCCGATTCATTGTAGTGTTCAAAGGAAAATCACAAAAATAAGGTGATTCTCTTGCGTACCAATATTATCTTTGCAGCGTGACTCTTTGAAATTCACTCGTAAACATTCCAATAAACAAAGAAGCTTAACATTTTCTCTTAGAAAATAAACTAATATTTAACCGTGCCCGTCAAAGCATCGTTTTCAAATATAAAACATTTGCTACGTATTCATTTCGCTCAATTAGCTATGAATGAAAGGCGTAGGTGCTACTATATTTATGACCGACGACGACGTTTACAGAGAAGTGGAAATGTGTGTAATTAACACTGAGGTGTGTTGCTGTGGGCTAGGAAGCTCGTAACTACGAGCCCAGGCCGTTAGGCATGGCTAGGACAGGTTTTCCGGATAAATAATTACCCACCTGTTGGTAATGCTAGCTGGGCAGTACCTGGACAGTGGGCAGCAGAGGCAGCGCGGTTAGCTGCACATTTTCACTCGCACTTTCCACTCGGAGTCGATGCACCCCTAACATACTCACTGCTCATTACACCATTCGCCGCATTCCATTATTTACGATTAATGTCTTCCATTTTCTAAGCAAGATTTATTTTATTTGACTGGTTTTATGATAGATATAATTTCTATACAGTTATAACTGCATTCGAAAAGTTTAATTTGTGAAATAAACGACGAATAGGTTTAGGGCTGATTTTTCAATCGACAGATAATTTTTATTCGTGGAACAAAATTGACGTCCTACAGATTTTTTATGGAAGAACTGTCAAAAATTCAAATTTATTACTTGGATAAAATTATCTGGCGTTGGAAAAATCAGCCCTAAGTCTAATAAAATAATTAATCTCTCAGACAATAACTAAATATTTAATTATTTAGAAAACTAAGCGTCGAATCGTACGAGTTGAATCAATAATTGATTTAAACGAGTTTTAATGTAAGGTTTGAGGTGTCGGTCAGTGGCGTACGACGACACCACGAGCCCCGATATCCTTCGCTCACTGTATCGCAAATCATTCTGAATTCATACATCCATTGGTTGAATCCATAATTCCATTCGTTTTTATAAGGCATATGACACCTATTATAAATTCAACAATGTGGTCATTATTTTACGATCGGACTCGCAATCGTCGGTTTTCCAAACTGTTTTCACAAAAAGGCAATTTTAAACTTAAAAAGGTGGATAATAATTTTAGGTTTAATAACAGTATTATTAGCGTTTCTTTAACTTTTTTATTTAACTGTAAAATAGACTATAATTAATTAGATAACTTTTTGAACCCAAGTCCCGTAACCTTTTCAGTTAGTTACGGTGAGTCATCTCAGTTTCAGGCTCAACAGGGATTTCCAATATTGATCAAGACACGTCATGTTTTCTCCCTCTTCCTACAGCAAAACAAGATGACACATCCCATTTCGCCAAAATCATTTGTATTTTCTTAGATACAATATCGTCCACATTTATAGTATGTCGTAAAAGCACGAGGGTACAACAAAATTAACCCTGATTGATTGAATCACGACTAAATGCAAGAAATAAAGAAAGAAAAATGGTTTAAGCTAAACATTAATAATTTTCACCTAGAAAACGAACTTTTCAAGACGTGATCTACGCTCGTAGCACTTTCGTAGCGGTTGGCTACGAGTTCTCTAGAGCATTCATCGCCGTCGCCGCGTTCACTTGCAGGTCACTGGCACTGCTCGGCCACTGCACCCGACTTGCTTAGATACTTCTAACATTGCAGGTTTTTTTCTATTGCTAACATTCCCAACCCGCTGCGTTCAAACCACTTTTATAACGTATATACTGTGCTAGCTAGTCTAACTAAACCAGATACTTGGGTGAAGGTTGTTGACTTTCGTTGTACATTAATTTTGGATTTTTATGCTGGCACAAGGAATAACAAACTGTTTTGCCGATCAATTATTTACGTCAACATACATTTAAAAGTGGGCACATCAGGAGCAAAATGCTATAAACCACGAGATAATTAAAATACACGGTTGAGTAAGGTTTTGATACCAACATTTTTATTATTCTGTCGTCAGTTTGTAACCTCAATAATTTCAAGACCATTTTTTAAATTCTTACTCTAGGTACGTATTCGTACAAACCAACTAGCCATAATAAAATAATGAACTAGTGTCCATAATAATACTGAAATAAGCATTTATATGCAGTGTCGCCTAATTAATTAAACATTAAAAAGCCTCGCATGACTTTTGTGTAAGACATCATAAGAAATACGATGCGCTAGAGAATTTATATGAATGGCAAATGCAAACAATAGAAGTGCACGCTGCACCGCACAGATCACATAATGAATCACTTTCGCGGCCGGGCTGCGCGCGCGCCGTAGAATCGTACAGAAAGTGCAACGCCCTGATGAACTTTGCGCTACTAAGTGGGCCGAGCTTATACAAAAAGTATTGGCAATCAATTGTGAACCATTTAATTGTTTCGCATATTATAAGTCGATCATGTGTTTTAGATTTGTATGGAGGAGGGCTAATAGAATTTCGTTACGATGTAATTGTATGTGTAAAATACACGACATCATGTATTTTGAGTTGGGCAGAGCTGGTATCTAACGATTCAAAATGCGAATTATTCGAGATTAAATAAAGTTCACTATTCCAATTAAAACGTATTAACATCACACTAAACGAACTAAGGTTGTAAACCATATTCCATCGACCCTACATACCTACCCTATATTCCCCATTGAAGCTCAGTCATGGTTTTTTCATGGCGGCTTCTCACATTACAGGTAAGTCATTAGTTAAGGCAAGGCACGGGAGCGCTCGCTATCTAACTAAGCAAGCATGCTCTGAAATAGTCGGACGGGATCTATTTCCCGGGCAGCTGCGTGCGTTCGTTGCCCCTGCGCAGGGCGTTAGAAGTGCAACGATCTCTGCAATTATCGCTGCGCCCGCGCAACTCTAAACTTGAACTGCGAGCAATGCGCCGAGCGTGCACCTCACCTTCACTGCTTAGAAAGCAACGCCTATTACATCTAACGCTCACTACAACAGTCTCGCGTACTAACTGACTTGGAAACAAGTAAAAGCGAGAGCACTGCTCATTTCAATATTATGTATATGTTATGATGCAATAAGAAGTTTTGCTAAGTTTCCATAATGAATCGTCATCCGGTCGGTGCAGGTGATGTCCGTGCATTGTTGATAGTGTAGAGCAATTTGTTCCCACGCTTTCCCATATTCAAACTCATCCCAATAACAATAAAGTGTCTCAATGACAATAAAGAAAAATATTTGCATAAGAGAGTGTTATGATATACCAATCAAATTGGGTTCTTACACCTGCAGTCTGGACGTTGAAATTCAGTGAGTGTTTTTCAAAACAACTTGCCTGAATGAAAAACGACGTTTTGTCTTGACACGACGACCATGTCTTCGTTGTAAGTTTCTAGACCGAATTAAGATGCTTATCTCGAAGGATTTATTTTCACTACTTTTAGTACAAAATTATTTAATAATAGTTCGAATATAAACAATATTTTGTTCATAGATCATACATTATGATTTTTTTTTAACTGTCACCTATTCGACTGCATTTTAGCTATATCTAATAAACACATAAACATATGCATTTATGCTATTATATATTCGGCAGGTGTATGTACAGATCTTATTTATAAGTTACTATAATAGATGTGAGCATTATGTAGTATGCATGTATATAGTTAGCAAGAGAAAAGTGCATTCAGATCTCTTGTAACATCGTGTTGCCCTGGTACGCGGTTGCACTGAACTGCATTCTCGGTCGAGCGCCGCGCGGCGGTATTGCGACTTCACTTTTATTCAAATTCATCACATTGTGATTTAGTAATCATAGTACTTAGTAATTATGTTATTATGTCTATGATAGTAATTTCATTAGTTGCAAATATTAAAAAAGTACAACTTCTACAAAAGAACAGCAATACATGTGGTCCCATTTCGACACAGATTGAAAAATCTAAATCATGCATGGAAAAAAACATTATTTAAAAAAAAAAACAATCAACTTCCAAAAACGACACTACAAAGTGAAAAATAACTTTAATTTCGGAAGTCGGTGTCGTTTGTTTCGCATTTTCGATGTTTGCCACCGACTTCCGTAATTAAAGTTATTTTTCACTTTGTAGTGTCTTTTTTGGAAGTCGGTTGTTTTTTTTTTTTGGAAAAATGTTTTTATTTTTCACTTTTAAGTTGAACTTACCCCACATAAATAAATTAGATCAACCTTTTTTCAGATTATCTAAAGTACATACATCTTTTATGGGGTGTTAAATGCTAAAACAAAATACCTTGTGACATATTGCAATTAAATGAAAGAAAATTTAAAACTCAATAAAAGTACACTATGTAAACAAGGATATTACAAATTAGAGGATTATATCCATGATAAGAATGCTTTGAAACATGCTGGTCCTGCTCCATAGACAAACTAGAGTCTAGACAAAATCAAACTGGTTCCTAATATTTAATTTACATTTTTTTAAATTTTATGACTTTGATTTTTACATCTGTGACTACAGTAACTCACACACTTGTTAAAGTTCTAGGAAAATCATCTATTTTTACAATATTGGTAAATAATTTGTAAATATGCGAGCACCATGTATCTATCACATAATTGATTTACCTGTCATTGCTTCATTTTTAATTCTTTTTACTTTTTGTGGTAGGCTAATTTTATTCTAGGTGCATTGTCTTCACATATAATTATAATATGTATACAAAACCTTGTAAAACATTTTAAAAGAGTAACGGTGGAGTTTCTTGCCCATTCTTCTCCAAACAAACACTACCTTTTGGAAGGGATGACTAGAATCAATTAAATTTTACTGTAAGTTTTGACGTTCAAAAGTGCCTTTAATGTGCCTGTTTGAAATAAATGATTTAACTTTGACAAATTCGTTGCCACACTACTTGCTATGTAAATAACAGTGACAGGAAGTCATTATAACATCATCAATATAAAGGACATGTCCAACAATGTTTTTTTTATTCTTCAATAATTTTAGAATTATTTGAATTAGAATAATTTTAGAATTATTAGAATTATTTTATTTAATTATTTTTTAGAATTATTTGGCAATGAATTAATTTTCGGATTACCTCATTTGCCTCTCAGTGGGAAGAATTGAAGAATATTAATTTGTATATTAAAATATTATGGAGAATTTACAATACATAAATATGCGTGGCGGCACTTGTTTATTATACGAAGTACACCAACCAAGCAGTCTGTTTATAATGTTTTTTTCTTTTTTTTTGTAATCTTTGTACAAATGAATTGTTATATCGTGATTATTAAGCGGTTTCAACAATTGTTTATGATATATTTTCTTTATAGAACATGGACAAGACTTTTCTATACCTACTATTAAATTAAACTTGGGGCCTTAAAAGGCCACTTCGGCAGAATCATAAAAGGATAACATATATGAATATAATATGGCGAAGACAGTCCGTGCTTTTTTTTTTCGCTGCACTACGTAGGTATAATCAAAAAGAATTTGGATTGGATTGGTTGGTATTTTAGCACAGACAAAAAAAAATAACTGAAAAATCCTTCACCAATGGGACTTGATACGATTAACTTAACAGTTAACTGTCCATTATAATTCATAATTTTATCCTTTTATGATTCTGCCAAAGTGGCCTTTTTAGGCCCCCTGGGCAGCGGAACATTTCTCAATTCTCCATAGCCCAGTTGGTATTTGGACGATGGAAACATGTAATTTTCCCCATAGACCAATTGGTCAAATTTCAATTGGTCCATGGAGCACCGACGGATTTTAGTTATAAATTGGTATTTCATTTATTGATTTTCTTAATTTTCAATGTCTTCTCTTATTAAAACATTGTAGAGAAACTGAACAGGTGGAGTTATATAATTTTGATGCCGAGCGCATCCGAAATGCCAGACAATTGTCATCACATGCATGAGCACAGGTTCCTACAGTCCTTTTCCCAATTATGGATAAATATTTGTCTGTAATACACTCTATTACTATAATGGCGTGACTTTATCCGTCCTCTGATGAAAGCTGTCATAAATGATGACGTTATGCCTGGAATGTTTATTTGTAAATCTTGACTTAGGAACTTCTACAATAAAAGTACCGTTCGGCCAAATTTGTTCTCCATAATAATAATAAGAGCGAGCCTTTTTAAGTTGCTAAATTCCTAATCTAAATAAAACTAAATCTGACATGACCTTGGTGGGGAACATATTGAATTACTGTGGTATTTCAGCATTTGTCTGGACGAAACTGGCTCGGCGTCTATGCCGTCTATTACGCTGATGCCCAATCACATGGTCAGCTAAATAATGTTCATTCTCTGATAAGCTCTTTCCACTATAGGGCATCAGGACGGTCAGTCAAAACGGTTCCTGCAATTTAGAAATCATCCATAAGATTTCTAGACCTTTTATTGACGCTCAGCAGTTTTCATATTTGACAGATGAATGATTTCCCTTTACTCTCTGATAGAATCCAAATGTTAATTAAGACATTGTCAAAGTATGTGGGAGGATTAATTTGGGGTTTTGGGTTTTATTTTGTTTTAAACATACAACTAACATTAAATTACTAAAATAAAAGGTTCTTAATTCTAAATATCATGTTGACACTTTCCTTTTAATTTTAGAATTTTCACACAACAATTTTCACAAGTTTTATTTCATCCATGCATGCATTTGTTGGAAAAGTCACTAAAATCATCGTGAACTGTTAAGTTTCACTACTATCTACTAGGGCAACTGAAAAAGTGAAGAGTTTGCACGTGCCAAGAATATAGCGCAATGCATTCGCATGCAGTTCGAAAGAGGTATCACTGCCTGCGAGAGTGAAAAGGATAGCCATAATAATGCGCATGTGTGCAGCAGCTACTGCCCATGCGATAATCATGTGTGAATACGTTCACAGATTCGATTGGCTGCGAACTTTGTTGTAGTGCATGTGATTTGTTGGTTATTCAATGTCATAAAAGACGCGTTTACATGGATCTAAATATATATTTAAACGAAGAACAAAGAAACTATAGGTATTAGTATCATGTTGAATTAATTTGTTTCTGAATTTGTGCAAATGCAAACTGAACTAACAAACTACGGAAAATTTTCAAGTGTCCATTGTACATTGAACAAAATGAAGTCTGACGCATTTTAATGTTTTGAATAATTACCCAAATTAAAAATAACAGCGAAAGCATTTTCTTAATAAAATAATGCTGTTTTCTATCTTTTCACGGAACGCAAGACAAATCAATGAGATTTATTTGTTACAACAATTAAATTAATTAAATTTTACCTTTAGTAAGAACAAATAATTAAAACAGAATTACATAAACTGCCTCTATGTAGATGTGCAGAGACGCGAATGCATTTCATACGTGAACGGTATTAAATGCATTCGCGTTATGTACTTGTGCAAGTGGCTCGACGCAATTGACGTCGTCGTGACGACGATAGGGCGACGTGGACAAGCGATCGCCTCGCGAGTAATGCTCTCCTGGTGGCGAAGGTTCTCATACTATACAACCCTTTTCTGGTCCTAAAAGCATCAGAAAAGGACTTGTCCAATGTGCATTGTTTTTAAATTATGTCGCTAATATTTTGAGACGAATAACTCCTAGCTTTTGGTTTTCCTGCAGACCATACCACAGATTCTCATTCTGTAGTGTATTTTTCACCTACAAATTTTGTGTGTGCCAACATTTCAACAACACATGCTAAATCAATTTATTTATTTTAAAGCACATTTTCTTTGAAGATTTATTTTTAAAAGCTAAATAGAAATATAAATAAATGCATTACATATTTTAAACCAATGGGTGCGGGGGTTTTAGGTGGTTGAGTAACTCACTGGATTTTTTTTTTGCATAAAGATTTCCTAAAAAACGTGACTTTTGGTGATTTTTGTTAAAATATCGATATTTTTTTCTAAGAAACGATTTTAGTATTTGCTTATTATTTATTACATCTGTGTGTGCAATGAAAATCGAACATATTTAAAAAATACCATATGATTTGCGCAGTCCATTTAAAGGTTTAAATTGATCACCTTGTGTGATAATATCACTTTGTCTTATTGTGTAAATTATTAATTTAATAGCTGTTCCTTTCTTGTTGTCATTACCTGGTAGAGGTACAGTAGGCCACCCGCCACAGTGATAACACTTTGACTAGTACGGAGTTTCAATAGAATAAGAGGATAGCTTAAACTGGCTTTGTTACCACTGATGTGCGGCCTACTGTACAACAAAGTAAAGTAGTACATACCTAACCAGCGGTGCTATTCTGTAAAAATCTCACCGTGAAAACATAGCTGAAGTGAGCGTGGAGTGAGCTGTCAATAGTGTCAATTCCTAGCAAAAACAAACTCACTTCACCTAAGTTTTCACGGTGAGATTTATACAGAATCGACCGGCTGGATGTACATTTTGTAATATGTGACTGTATTTTACTTTTTATACTTGGACGAAATCGTTTTAAAAATATTTAGAAAATATTTATCTCTGTCTAAAATAGATTCTACAACGTGCAACATTGTATTATTTTTAATTTAACATAAGGTCAATGGAACCAGTTGGAATAGGTACTTATAGGCAACGTTTTTAGACGAAGCCTGTGTCGTCACAATATTCAGTCACGTGCCGTGGGCATAGCGTGGGCGTGGGCTTGGGTTAGGGAAGTTAGGGTAACAAATTGATTATTATTAGTATCCGAAGTGATTGAACGTTTAGGAATATCATGAATGTATTGTGTTTGAATAACTTTGATCCAAATCACAAAAGGACACTCTCAATTCTCTAATTTTTCTGGTCAAAAACAGTTTAAAAAAAAGTTTAGAACAGAAAAATATAACTTTGTTAAGTAGTTCAAACATTTGATGTTAGAGTTTTATCCGGTTGTATTAGTATTCTTCAATGGCAGTCCGAGTTTGAATTTACGTGGCATATTTAGGGAGCTCTTTATTTTTATCCGGCCGTTCGTTGACCCAGTCCTCTAACAAACAGAGTTAGTTACAGAAACATCTCGTCTTGTCATCTGTCCGGAATAGAATTAATTTGGGAACTAAAACTATTTTGTTTCACATACCGAGATAATGTGGTGTGTTATGTTCGAAAAACTAGGCGTCTGCATTCTGCAATGTATTATCGTCCATTACTTGTAGCAACATAAAAACATTTGAAAATTAAACATTTCTTATTCGTTGTGCTTTTAAATTCAGTAGCAAAATTCAGTATCCTTACATTAATACAGCAATTTCTTTTCCAAAGACAAAATTTTCACGTTTTCCACCATAGTCCCCGGAGAAAGCTCCTACTGCCAGCTAGGTACATGGCATCCTGTCCTTGGAGTTGCCAAGGACGGCGTGCCGTGTGCATCGAGGCTTTTGTCTGTGAACAGCCTTGTTACGACGTACCTATGTTATTTAATTTGCGCCAATAAACACGAGCTTTGAAAATAATTACCGGCATTTAGGATGAACCTTTGGTGCTTTTACTTGTGATTACTGAGTCAAAATAAACAAATTACAAAATTAGCATCCTTTATTTATAGTATCTTTGACGCTAAAATGATAAACGTTAAACCACCTAAATTTAGTGAATACGACCCGCAAACTCTTAAAATAGCGAGCTGAAATTAAAACCTCGGTATTAAAAATATAGCACCAATAAAGAGCAAGCAATAGGTAATGTAACATTTATCACAATGTTACGTATAGATGTAGCTGCACTTGTTAGTAGTAGTAAGAAACCTTGAGCACGGATATTAAATTCAATTCCGGGTGCATCCCAGCTCGGATCGATCGGCCGTGACCATGGCAACGTGGAGCGGAGTGCGTGGGTCAGGGGCGCCTCGCCCGCCCGCTTCCATGTTCGGTCGTCTAACACGTTACACTTATACAACTACTAGTTTCTCCTCCCGGCTTCGTAGGCTTGAGAATCGTAGCTCTGGATTGTCAAAGTATTATACATCTGATTGTTCAGAGTGTAAATGAATTTTCAATGGATTGTGCAATTGTTGTCTGGAATCTATTGATAGAGTCGAATTTATTTGTAAAGACTTTTTCAGCCTGTAAATCGGTGGCTGCTACGAAACCATTGTAGTTTGCTACGAATACCTCTCCAGGGCGGGCAACTAAAACCAACCAACATTGTATTATTTTTCTTTCAGACATATTTTTTTTCTGTCTGACTCTCCGTAATGGGTTCAAATGAAACGATGCAGTTTAATCGGCTCGACTCAGTCTCCACTGAATATTGCCAAGTTTTATAACGGATTAGCATCTGCGCCAAATTGTTTTAACGAAAAAAGAGACACACACAACTGTTTTAAATTATGACATCTTTAAAATTACTAACGTTTTTAACAATATACTAAAAATAAGAGCAGCCACTATGTCATACTAGCTCCTATTAGGCATAAACCGACCTAATAAACAATATTCCAACGTATTTGTATATTAAATAACGCGATTGCTTTTAATGTAGCCATAATAAAAAAAAGGTGGATCGTCTATTACAAAAATAACAATTCGTAAGCTAAGTACTATGACGTCTTTCAGTTTTTTCCTTGAGAGAGAGTGTTTACCATCGTAGTTTACAGGATGAATTATGCCGCCAACAATTTGCTCTAGTGCAGAAGTTGTGATAGGTACCATTATCATACCATCACATTATCGTTAACATTACTAAATTCAGTTTTTTTTTTTAATATTTTCTAATCATCAACAGTAGTCGACAAAAGTTCAAAATTTTAAATTCTGTGGGATATACCCATCTTTGCATCTTTACGTGTAAGAAAACTTCATGCCTGCTCAAAGTAATATCTCTATTATTGTCAGTTTTTTATACTGATTGCCATCATCTAAACTTTAGTAGGTTACTTACAATAAATACTTACTGGAACATATTTTACAAAAAAAAGCGAGAAACATTTGAAAATACTGAATCTGAAATTAATCCTTAGATAAAGGTGATTCTGCAATATACCTAATATAATTTTAATGTTTAAGTTGCATTTTTTTTACTTTCATTGATGAATGAAAATATAAAAAACAATACATTCGTTCTTAGTTTCCATTGAACAGACATGGTTTAAAATATTATAATTTGTAACTTTTGGTGGAAGTCAAGAAATCGATGTACCATAGTTTGTGCGGTTTCCGTAATCAATCTTCTTTTTTAATGATTTATTAAGGAAGATGTAATCACAAAAGACGTAATTTAGCTTTGACTTCACTACTGTCATGTGAACGGACAAGGCTGAGTACACCATTGGTCGAGTGCCAAATGTGGACCCACTTCACAGTCACCTTGACAAACTGTATAGTATTTATGCTTACTTACACTTTACTTTCATCACGCATAATACTATTTATCATTATTTACACTTTAATACTATTTATCATCCTTTTTATTTGTTTATATATTTACATTATACTTTTACTCAATTTTCATGTTGTGACACGTCAATTGTCAAACTGTCAATTACTTTTTAAATGTCTTTCTGGCTTAGTCTATGGTAATTACTCTTTGGTCTAAATAACTTAAATTATTTTTATCAATATGTTTAGCTTTTGTATTATTAAGATTATTACGATTGTTTAGTCTAAATAACTTAATTTTAAATTAGATTTATAATATTCTTTACGCACTCGTGGATATGTCTTGGCCGGATACACTTGTCAGATTAGATGATGGCCACATAGAAGAAAACTGATATTTGAAAAAGGAAGACTACTTAGAAACGAGCTCATGAACAGCTGGAGGCTGCTGGCATTCGAGTCTTGGGACTGAGACATTAAGCATCAGAAAACTGCTTGGTTTTGCTGTGACATCTTGAACTGCTTGGTTCTGCTGCGACATCTTTGACTAACCCAGGGGATCCAGCTAAAGATTCCACCTGGGACCTTCTACTTCTAATCTTCGCGAGCTAACCTCGTATAACTTGCTACCCTGACGCCTGATACCCGTTCCTACAGTGCTGAGCTGATTCCATAACGTGAACTATAAAACTCCAGTGAGTGCGCGCGTGTGTGAACTATAAACTTCCGAGAGTGCGTGCTATTTAGTATTTTTATAACTAGCTGTTTTTATAACTTTCTGTATTTTATCTTCCCTAATAAAAATTATTGGACGGTCTGCTTACCCTCTATTTTAAATATGGTAGAGATCGTTACAGTTTGGCGCCACAACGTTAAAATAACTCGAACTCACCCCCTTTTTCTAAATTCTAAAAAAAACTAGCACTAGGTATCTGTTTTTGAACTCCTTATTTGGCTTAGTCTTTTGAATAATAACTAACTAACTTAATTTTTCTTCTTCAGCTCTCTTCTTGAAGACTCCTATAATCGACTCAACACTTCTTCATACTGAACATCATCTTATACTTCATTCTCATACATCCCACTACCGAAAGGTAGTTGGCATCCATTCTTCGCTTGTCAGTGTTCTTAAAACCATTCGTGGTCACTTACAAGTTGGGGTTTGGCTTACTCTACGACGTACTATTGGACAATATCCCGTAGTCGTTTCCTCCTACACTTAACTCTTTACCAATACATCACTACACTGCACCCCACATACTTGCACACTACAGCGTTTACCCATTGGTAATCGTACTCAGTCTTCGCTTGGCGTGTTTTTAAAACCACCTCGTGGTCACTACCAAGTTAGGGGATTGAGACACTTCACGACTGAAACAGGAGAATATCCTGTGGATGTTTATACAAACCTATACATCTACACAACTCCTATAACAAATACTCCACTATCCTCCTAAACACTTATATAATAATATATTTATACTTATATCTGGGAATCATACCGAAATAAGTTTATCGTGGGCTCTCAAAATATTTTTCTAATTGTTATTGTTTGACATTGGTTGCTAGGTAACTAGCCATAGTGCATTTGCATTGAGTATTAGTCTTTTTGCGCGGTGGGAAAAGTAGGTACTAAACTTTATGCATTAGTTCCGAATTTCACCACTAATACAAATAAGTTTTCATTGGTTTTCGATTTTTATTTTCTGTAGACTGTCTTACTCTTAAATTTATATACACTTTTGGACCGTGTCCAACACTACTCTCTTGACGTATTACTCGGAGCTTACCGACTACTGTATTGCGGGAGCTGCCCTGACGTTTACTCGGAGCTAACTTACTGCTGCCCTTGACGTTTTACTCGGAGCTTTCCGTCTTCTGTATTACGGGAGCTGCCCTAGCGTTTTTTCTAACTGCGGTGTTGCGGTTCAGACCTAACCCCTTTATCCTTCCTTGCCTCTTAACTTAACACTCTTGAGACGACACTTGAGTCCTTTCTAACATTCGAGTTTTCTCTAACTCTGACCCCTCTCTTAACTCATGACACTCTTGAGATGACACTTGAGTCCTCGAGTTTTCTTTGACTCAGATCCCTCTATCCCTCCTTCCCTCTTAACTCGTAACACTCTTGAGACCTTTCTAACATTCGAGTTTTCTTTAACTCAGATCCTATATAGACTCGCATATTTTTATTCTTTTACACTCGTTTGCTATCCCTATATTTGTACTTTTTTTTTCGTATTATACTATATTCATAACTCATCCCTTTCTTCTTTCCTTCCTCTCTAATAGAGTTCCTTTTGATTTATTAAAACTCTATTTGTTTTTTTAATTCATTCATCGGTTTTTAAACCAATAAAAGATTAATTTTAATCTTTCCTATATATCTATTCTTTTCTACAAGTTAGTATGATAACTTGTCTATTTCTTTCAACTCTAAAAGTTGATTGGAGCGGTTGACAACTCCATATAAATAAGCCCTTGTTATCTATCGACTCTAAAAGTTGATTGGAGCGGATGACAACTCCATATAAATAAGCCTTTGTTAACTATCAACTCTAAAAGTTGATTGGAGCGGATGACAACTCCATAAAAATATGCCTTTGTTAACTATCGACTCTAAAAGTTGATTTTCTGTCTATCGACTCTAAAAGTTGATTGGAGCGGATGACAACTCCATAAAAATAAGCCCTTGTTGACTATCGACTCTAAAAGTTGATTTTCTGTCTATCGACTCTAAAAGTTGATTAGGAGCGGATGACAACTCCTTTAAAAATAAGCCTTTGTTAAACCTTTATATTTTCATCTCATTAGTGGTTTTAGACGCGAGCGGATTACAACTCCTTAAATAAGCCTTAAAGTTATGACTTATCAGGTTGAGTAGTGATCATTGAATGTGAATCCTACCTGACCTAACTTCGTAAGATGTCGGTGTGTTTGAATGAGTTATGTAAGTTTTGTGAATGCTGTAATATTTTAACCTTAGCAAAATTTTTGTTCTAGGCCAAAAATTTTCTCGGGGTCGTTGGGGAAATATAGTATTTATGCTTACTTACACTTTACTTTCATCACGCATAATACTATTTATCATTATTTACACTTTAATACTATTTATCATCCTTTTTATTTGTTTATATATTTACATTATACTTTTACTCAATTTTCATGTTGTGACACGTCAATTGTCAAACTGTCAATTACTTTTTAAATGTCTTTCTGGCTTAGTCTATGGTAATTACTCTTTGGTCTAAATAACTTAAATTATTTTTATCAATATGTTTAGCTTTTGTATTATTAAGATTATTACGATTGTTTAGTCTAAATAACTTAATTTTAAATTAGATTTATAATATTCTTTACGCACTCGTGGATATGTCTTGGCCGGATACACTTGTCAGATTAGATGATGGCCACATAGAAGAAAACTGATATTTGAAAAAGGAAGACTACTTAGAAACGAGCTCATGAACAGCTGGAGGCTGCTGGCATTCGAGTCTTGGGACTGAGACATTAAGCATCAGAAAACTGCTTGGTTTTGCTGTGACATCTTGAACTGCTTGGTTCTGCTGCGACATCTTTGACTAACCCAGGGGATCCAGCTAAAGATTCCACCTGGGACCTTCTACTTCTAATCTTCGCGAGCTAACCTCGTATAACTTGCTACCCTGACGCCTGATACCCGTTCCTACAGTGCTGAGCTGATTCCATAACGTGAACTATAAAACTCCAGTGAGTGCGCGCGTGTGTGAACTATAAACTTCCGAGAGTGCGTGCTATTTAGTATTTTTATAACTAGCTGTTTTTATAACTTTCTGTATTTTATCTTCCCTAATAAAAATTATTGGACGGTCTGCTTACCCTCTATTTTAAATAAGGTACAGATCGTTACAACTGTTGGTACGATTTATATTTATTTTACTTTAGTAATAAGACTGTAATGTCATGTAAAACGAATGAGAATAGGTACTATTGTTCTACATACATTATTTTAATGTATCTATGGTGTATGTAATTCAATCTATGAAACATGTTTGCATGCACATTCTTGTGTGCAAAAACGTGATCATTCTCCAAATGCAATGATCTATCAATATAGAGATTTTACCGAAGATAATATACGATTGAATAATATAATAATAAGTACTGCTGTTTTACTTTCATTGTTTACTACTGTAGGTAGCTGGGGCCCTAAAAAGACCACTTTGGCAGAATCATAAAAGGATAACATTATGAATCATAATATGGCGAAGACAGTCCATGTTTTTTTTTTCGCTGCACTACGTAGGTATAATCAAAGGGATTTGTATTGTATTGATTGATATTTTAGCCTTGGCCAAAAAAATAACTGAATAATCCTTCACCAATGGGATTTGATACCTACGATTAATTTAACAGTTAACTGCCCATTATGATTCATAATGTTATCCATTTTTTTATGATCCTGCCAAAGAGGCTTTTTTGGGCCCCCTGATGTGTGTATGTTTAGTCATGCTAACATTATAGGTACTTGTATTTTTGCAGTGAAGGATTACCGTCACTTCACCTTGAAGCCTTAAAAACGATATTTTAACAAAAAATGAATCAATTAATCAAAGAACTATGTGTAGGTACCTATTATGATTACGTATGTTTTTATTACGTTAAGGCATAAGGCACCTCAAACAACGTTCATAACATTGCAGATTTCTTATCAATGACCTTCATACAACTCTCGGACTTGCACAATCAAACAAATACAAAAGTATAATATATTTTCTTTTTCTGATATTGTCTGCTTCATTTTGTTTTTGTGGGTGAATGTGTGCCAAAGTTGGAATTAAATACGTAACATACTGATGTAAGTATATATCTGTGTTTAAAACATACAGTATAATTTAAGTATGTACAAATCAAAACAGGAACCGAGACCATCCTTATAGAATTCATATTACTAAAACATAGCGTTTAGAAAAGTTTGTAGGCAAGTTGTTATTAATCATTCAATGAAATCTATAAAAGTATTAGTTTATTGATTCCAAATCTATAGTCGTTTGTAGGCCAAAGCTAGTGTAGTGTTTGTTATCTAAAATATTTCTCATGAAGTAAGCTGTAATAGCTATTGTGTACGAGCGACACGACACCTTTCATGAACTTGTAAGTAATTGAAAATTGATGGAGCACGTGCTTCGAAAATGTGTGTGGCCATGACCTCTGCTCGGTCACAGCAGCGAGGGTGGAGCGGGCGCGGGACAGGTTCAAAGCGAAGGCCAGCGCTTCGCGCCCGCGCTGTGCGGAACCCAGGGGGGCGCAGACCACCAAACATTAATACACCTTTCACAATTTCAGACGTTTCCATACCAACTGCTAAAAGCCTTTTAGGAAAACGCCGCACTAAGCAATTAGTGGATTCACGAATGAGTTGTTATGAAACAATTTATAAGTGTTGCGAGTGACGCTTCGCGACCTCGGCCAAGGTTGCGAGCCAACACTTCCCTATGTACTCAGTCGTTTATAGCGTACATACTTATGTAAATCTATACATGGTAGGTATAATAGCGCAGAGTAATCAAATCGCATGCTCAGTTTATTGTTTTCCGGGATATATTTTATAAAGAACTAGTAAGATCCTGGATTATTTTTCGCTATTATATATTCAGTTTCCGCTAACGTTTCCGGTTCATTAGAAGTAACTTTATATGGTACTTTGAATAACGATTCATAATTATTATTTTAATCAGAAAGATTTTAAACAAGTGCTTGTGTCGCTGAATAAGTAAACTGTCCTTCAAGAAATATTATCGATCCAATAACAGGGTCGTTAAAAATGACGCTGTCGTTGGTTCGAAATTCTGTGCTAATATTATAATAATGCTCGATAAATAATAAGATATATATATCTACAACTAGAATCAGCAGGAAGTAATTTGCTCACTGAGAAGGTTATGGCGATATGATAACACATCATTTGCGCTATATAGCTGAATCTTTGCACACAGATTATTCACGTACCTGCGCATAATTATAGTTCAGCTAACCCTGAAAACTGGGAAATCATGATTACCTACACCATTTGCTGTTTTTCTGGTAATTCTATTTTTTGTTTTTTGCAAGCCCTTTCAATTCCATTTCTCTCTTTTCTGGGGTTCCTTCACCATTCAATTTGAAACCATCTAAATTATTATTTCCACTTTGGCACTCATAGGTGATAAATCATTGAAGGAGCACGAAGCATATCGCGTGACTCATCTGACTGGTTGCTGTCACACCGTTTAGTGGGCGTCCGAGAGAGGGTTCACAAACAAGTAGGGTGCAGGGGTCGCGCGCACCTGCTGCGCCCGCGACTCTGACATTGCCAGATAAGATACGGCTATTATTTTGTCACTGCTATCGGTCCAATGTCACAGTGACCTTAATGACACCAAATGACGCGCCGCACACGTTCGTAGCTGTGACCTTGCGATATTTATCTAATCTTATTCGCGAAAATAATGTTAGCACGATTATTTTCCATATATGTCAGTGTTTACATAGAATGTATATAATATAGAACAGAACAAAGGAGTACTTTTAAGAATATGTTCAAGTTTAAGAGTATATTAATGAGTCGCGATTTTATATTTGATTATTTTTTCCTCATAAATAGACCACCTTGCTCTACGGCAAATTAATAGAAAACCATAATTGATAATGGTTTAATTATATATTCTGTTATAGGGACAATTAGTTTTACTTTCGCTAGATCATAGAAGATATTCTTTGTGGGCGTGTTGATGGAAGATCGATTTTTACCAAATATACCTACTATAATAATCTTCAGGTTGTCTTCCAGTTTATTAGCATTTATGAAAATGTTCTGTGGTTATTACCGAGTAACCACTTCTTGTGGGTGTCTAGGTAGGAATCTTTCGAAAACGTGAGAAAGCGATGCAGAGTAATATATTTTTAGATGACGGATCACTACTGAGGAGAACTGAAAACGTGAGCAAGTTTTTTTATCATGAATTTGGCCAGCAGTAGCCTACTGTCTAAGTATTTTTTACATTGTTTGCGCACCTTTTTGAAATTATCAAAGTTTTCCGTTTAATAAATTAGGAAAAGATTAAGTATAGAAGATTGTTTGGAATTTTCTCACGAAGTTAATAATACTGAATAACAAGTAAACAATATTCATAAGTGATGTTAAACTTTTAATATTATCTGCGATCATCCGCAACAAATCAACAATAAGAAATCATAGCAAAATGTTTACTTACAAATAAAGATTGATTAAATGTGGCGCTATTTATAAAAACAACGTAGTTCTCATACTTCTGATCCTTTTGCCCGCTAGGATTATGTAGAGGAAAAATTAAAAATAAATGACATCCTTGGTTGTGTTTGTTTAGAATAGCTTAGATAACCGTACGTTACGTTAGGTTATAATTAATCAATGCAATAATATATGTGTCGTTTATTTAATAAGTGCGACCTTCATGACGTGTCGTCACCACCCGGAAATTGCTGTGTGGCAGTAGTACGCTGTTACAATTTTCCGAAGCAGGAAGTATGAATTCACAGCGGCCAAGGCGATGTTAAATTATTATACGCAATTATTAGTTATAGGCATTACCTGGGGGCCTAAAAAGGCCACTTTGGCAGAATCATAAAAGGTTAACATTATGAATCATAATTTGGTGAAGACAGTCCGTGTGTTTCTTTTTTTCGCTGCACTACGTAGGTATAATCAAAGAGATTGGGAGTGAATTTGGATTGGATTGATTGATGTCTGTAATTTATATGGTGTACATAATAAAGAGTATTCTATTCTATTCTATTGATTGGTATTTTAGCACATACAAAAAAAATATTGAAAAATCCTTCACCAATGGGATGTGATACGTTTAACTTAACAGTCCATTATGATTCTTAATGTTATCCTTTTATAATCCTGCCAACGTGGCCTTTTTAGGCCCTCTGATGTTCGGAAGGTTACCTAAATACCACTGGATCCTCTTTTCACAAAGCGAACAAAAACATTTTGTTTTTTTTTCCGCATTATGGTGCTACTAGCTTCTGCCCACGGCTTCGCCCGCGTGGTATGTCAATAAAAACTATCCCATGTCCTTCCCCGGAATGAAATCTATCTCTCTGCCAAATTTTATCGAAATCCACTGAAAGGATTTCGATAACGAATCGACGGTTTAGGCGTGAAAAGGTAACATACAGGCAGACAGGCAGAGTTACTTTCGAATTTATAATATTAGTATGGATATTTAGTGTCTAGGTAAAAAGGATACATTGTCGTAGGTAGGTACGTATTTTTAGGGTTTCCTAGCCTCAGTAACTTGGGAACATTTGTCAACACTCATGTAAAATCTACAGTTTTGGACTCGTAATTTATCCTGTAATGACATTTCAATTTTCATTCATTAATAGTTTGCGTTTAAGATTATGTTGCAGTGTCACGTTTCCGTATTTTTTCGAATTTAATCATTTTGATCCTAATATATGTACAAGGTTTGAAAGTTGCATTAAAAAAAGGAATTTTGACTCCACATCTGATTTTGGCGTCGCGTCGTTTGAATTTCCCACTGCGTATGGAAAAAATCCAGCAGAAATACATGAAATATATTATAATTAGTCAGTACAAATCCGTTTGTTGTTTGTCAGTTTTAGGTCGCCTTTAAGATGCAAAATGATTTATTGAATGTTAGAAAAAAACAGGAAATACTGTTTTTTCTGTAAATACGTCGTAGAAAGTTTATGCAATGTCCATGAAAAGCTATTATATAGATACAAATTGTTTGTTTTTTGGTTAAGAGCGTAGGTGGATAGTGACTATGTTATACTCAATTTTTTTTAATAAAAATATCCTTTTAAATTGCAAGCTGGAAGAAAGGGTAACAAAAATTAAAAACATCACCAACGGATCGGTGCTAACGGAACCCAATTCCTAAGCCTACGCAGTCTGTTTCTATATGTTGGTACGGCATTCTCAGTTCGGTAGTTAGCTCAATTAGGACTCGCACTTGGCCGGTTTTTCACATTTTCTATATCTGTAGATCTGTGTATTTAAATCCAAGGTTATTTTTAAAATATTGCGTACAGAATCCGTAATATATTATTTTTTACTACCGAAATAGACATACATTAGTATATTTCATTACAAGTGCGGAAAGGTTGTCATTGCAAAGAGTGTTGAGAATTGTCTACCCGAGCCGAGGCGCAGCTGAAGGCGAGGGTTGACAGTCGGAACAAGTTGCAATGACGGTTTCGCACGTGTACTGAACGACTATTTTTAATACAGTTGCGAAAAAATGAAGCAATTTAATAAAATAATAAAAACACAATAAACTCAACTAACCAATGGCGCCAACCGTAGAATATAAGCAGAGATTTTTTTTCTTCACCCATTCTGGTAGGCAAAGGGAACTATGCCCATACAGCCAAGTCTTCAGTAGATTTTTTTTATTATTATGAAATGAAAATGAAATTTAATGAGATGAAATGAAATGAAACCTAACCTAACTCATTCAATCAAATCATTAAATCTGATATTGAAACAAATTAGTAGCTTCTTTTTAGAAATATACGTATTTGCATGAATCATAAAAACTTCTATGAATTTTTTTAGTAAAAACTTCATGGTTGGTTTTTCTTTTTAATAGACATTATTTTGACAGTTGGGAAAGAGAACGCACGAGTTCGGGAAAGGTAAAAAAAAAAGCACGAGTATGTAATAGCCCACATCCCGAACGCTATACGTCCCTGCAATACCTACGCCACTTTTTGAGCAACTGTATTAAAAAATTACTTTTTGATTATTTATACAGATATATGTACTGGACATGGGCCCTAAAAGGGCCACTTTGGCAGAATCATAAAAGGATAACATTATGAATTCTATAGGACAGTTAATTGTTAAGTTAATCATATTAAATCCTATTGGTGAAGGATTTTTCAGTTATTTTTTTTGTCTATGCTAAAATACCAATCAATCCAATCCAAATCCTATCCCAATCTCTTTGATTATACCTACGTAGTGCAGCTAAAAAAAAACACGGTCTGTCTTTGCCATATTATGATTCATCATGTTATCCTTTTATGATTCTGCCAAAGTGGCCTTTTTAGGCCCCCTGTTCGTATACATATTATGTTGCATCTTTTAGCACACCAACATGTCAAGTTGGTACCACTAAGGAACGTACCCTTTGGAAAAGAGTCAATATATTACACACATAGTAATTCGTCTATATTATATATTGTAGCATAGAACTATGGTGATGCTATAAAACCTCAACTTGAAAAATATGCATAAAACATTTTACGCTTGTCTCGCTACGGATTTGTTTTCAAGTATCCTAGGTCAAAGGTGAATGAAAAAGTATACAAACTTCCGTAATTCCGAAAACAAAACATATCATAGTAGCTTTTATCATGTTTATTTATATATTTCTAAGTGAAGGTAATAGTTTTTTGACGCACAAACAAAAAAAGTTCCTTTTATTTCACGTAAATGCATTAGGTTTACGTACGTTTTTAACAAAAATGTTACGCGAACTTATGTCGAAATAAAATATGCTGTCACATGAATTGACACGGTACTGGGTCCAGTAATAGATATAACATATACTTACGCATCGAGTCAAAATATTTTTATTTTGACTGAACTCTCTGACTTCTTATTGTTCGTAGTCTCGTAGCACCTCTACGCGGCGGCGTAGTCTTGGCTTAATAAGAATTAATGGTAACTTCGACAGTTTATGTTGATGATTGAATGACTTACCTAAATCTGGAATGGAGCTGGATGGTTCCTCGAAGGACGGCGGCTTGTGGAGGCGTGGTGGAGGCGGTGGCGGTGGCGGTGGCGGCGGGCGCATGCACTGGATCACCGAGTGTGCGGGCGCCATGCTGGGCGCCGCCAGCAGCACGGGCGCGCGGAACTCCTTGCCTGGGGGCGCCGGCAGCTCCAGCCTCCGCGCTCCAGGAAGCATCTCTGACTCGTATACTATGTCCATCGGCTCGCGCTTAGGGGATAACTTAGGATAACACTGCATCGTTCCTTAAATACTGATAAGTCACTACGTCTATTAAATTGTCTATTATAGTCTCGATAGATACCGGCTACTATAAAACTATCAATTACTCCACAAAAGTATCGAAAGTAAATTCACATGCAATACGGAAATCTTCTTAGAGATGGGACATTTCAGCGCATTGTTTACGTGGACCGCGTACGAAGTTGAAGGGCAAGTGTATCGGCCGGGCGCCGTAGTTCGAGCGCGATTACGTGCGTGCGCGGCGCGCCGCTCGACGCGAGACTCGTTCGCTCGCCGCGGCCAACTTTCTCTCACTGGCGTGGCGGGCGGTCGCAGCCGGACGAAAGTGAATCTGCAGCGTGCGCCCCTCGCCCTCCCGCCCTCAGGTGTCCTGCACCGCCCGCCCAGCGCCGCCGCCACCGCCGCTGCAACGCCCATCCGACATCAACTTTAACCTTAACTGTGACCTTTACGCGAGTGCACTGCACTCACGATACACCTTACTGAAGTACAAATAATTTAACGTAAACACACTCTAAAAAAAAATATCGTGCCCTTACAGCCATTTAATTATTCAATATCCAATTAACCAGCCGTAAAATTACACTTAATACGTACGTGAACGGTGGCACCTAAAATAAATCAGAGAGCATGGAATGAATCAAGTTTTTGTGACTTACGAATTAATTACGGTGCATGTCCCCCTTGAACTTGAGGATGGTGACGTAAGTACCAACGAGGCTAACATTCAATTATTCAACGTGTGTATAATCGTACCCGTACCTACCTGAGTAGTTAATTATGTATGGAATTATAGATTATTGAGTTATTAGGTAATTATTCTTCGATTTGCCGATGACACCGTCATAATGACAGAGACCCTGGAACACCTAGACCAAATGCTGCACAGCTCAAATGTAGCCTCTCGGCGGGTTGGCCTCGGCATGAATTTGGAAAAGACGAAAGTCGTGTACAATTCGCGCGTCTTCCCGAGTCCAATCTACACCGAAGGATTGCTTCTCGAAGTTGTGAAAGATCATGTCTACCCAGGGCAAGTAATCCAGCTCGGTAAACACAACTTTAAGAAAGAAGCCGACAGAAGGGTTCAGTTGGGTTGGGCAGCATAAGTAAAACTCCGTTAAGTCTTCTCGTTGCCTATCCCGCAGTGTTTGAAGACTAAGGTCTTCAGCCAGTGCGTCCTTCCCGTCATGACATATGGTGCCGAAACCGCGACACTGACGGTCGGGGTGGTCCACAAGTTCAAGGTCGCTCAGCGAACTATGGAGCGAGCAATGCTCGGAGTCTCTTTAAAGGATAAATTCAGGAATGAAATCATTCGGGAAAGAACCGTAGTTACCGACATAGCTTGCAGAGTAAGCAAACTGAAGTGGGAGTGGGCTGGCCATGTTTGTCGAACAACCGATGGCCGGTGGAGCAGACGAGTCCTGAACTGGAGACCGCGTATCGACAAGCGTAATGTGTGCTAGATGGACGGATGACCTAAAGAAGGTGGCTGGGACGGACTGGATGCGGAAGGCGGAGGACAGGGTGTTGTGGCGCAGCCTGGGAGAGGCGATGGACTGCAATAGGCTTAGTTGATTGTGTTATTAGGGAAATTTTATTATAGCCCACAATAAAAATAAACATTATCTGAATGTAGTTTGTAGTATGTAGGCCTCCGTTCGTAAAGTAAAATTTAAAAACATCAACAAGCATTTTATTATTATATACTTTTTATTTACTTTGACAAGCTATTTTTATGAAAAAAATCTAGAAACACTCACTTTTCGCTTCTCGAAAAACTAAACATGCTTCTAAATCGTTCAATACACAATATTTAATCATACGTAACGATATAAGACTACATTAGTATCATTTGTAACCATTTTCTATTTAAAAAGCCAGTTTTGTATCAATTATAAACAAGAGAAACAAAATCCTGAAATCTCATAGGCAAATATCAAGAATATTGTAAAAAATTGGTATCATTCAGTTTTTTACACCGAATTGTTTTCACAATTGGATATAACTTATCATATTATTATATTTATGCAAATTCCTTGAGTGAAACGACTAATTTCCGTTGTCGTATCAATCAATCTGCCTAACCTTTTCCTAACTACGTTGGGGTCGGCTTCCAGTCTAACCGGATGCAGCTGAATACCAGTATTCTACATGGTGCGACGGCCCATCTGACTTCCACAACCCTAACTGGGTAACACGATATCCCTTGGTAAGACTGGTTGTCAGACTTTTGGGCTTCTGACTATCCGTTACGAGTATCGTAGATATATGTATGTATGATATAATATTAGTTCATGCTCGTGATCTTCCACCATTCTTTCATGACACATTTCCGAATTTCAATAGTACCTTAAATTAACCCGGTCCGTGTTAATTTCGAGAGATAAGACCTAACAGCTATTATCACTTCCGCGAAGGCAAGAAGTGATACAGTGTGCTCGATCGATGCTCGCTGAACAAACGAGCACGCTCGCTGATAACGACTGATAACCATCTAGTAGATAGCACACCAACTGGACGCGACTAAAACTATTATGTGCTTTATAGAACAGTTTTTTATCGCCGATTTGAGATAATACACGATTTTTTTATCATCTTCATGACGTGCACGATAGGGCCTTAGTGAGGCTGATACAGCATGATGCTCTGTTGATTGTACACTCAGTACCTCCAGGTATGCATCTACCTATTACTTTCTATTTGTTTCTAAAATGGTGTCAATTCACATGGTTTAATAGTAAAAATGGATATGCCACAAGGCTCGATATTGGGTCCTTTCCTCTTTTTAGAGTAAGTATATTAATGATCTACTCCATTTAGGCATTATTATAGGACTGAAACGGGGTCTGAAATATTCGAACTACTAGCGCATGTGGGATATTATATGAAAGAGCGCAGTTTGCACATTCTCAAACAATTTTTTTCTTTTTTTTTTAGGCCGCATAGTTTTCAACTTTTGATGAAAAATGTAAAAAGAAATACCGGTTCCCCCCCCCCTTATCTCCGAAGTTTGCAAAGAGAAAAATCTGAAATTATTCTATTATTCAGGAAAAATAAAACGAAGTCTCTAATTAACACACTTTTTCAGAAATCATCAACATAAGTTATATTAGTTCCATTATCGGTCAAGAGATGGCGCTGAAAATTTCTCTGACGAATATAGGCCTCGCCGATGAAAATTTAAAAACATATGATGGTACGGAACCCTCGGTACGCGAGTCCGACTCGCTCTTGCCCGGTTTTTTTTTTATTCTGCATAAAAAAGCCATCAGAGCCATATATAATCTGCGCAAGCGTGACGGTGCCTTGACAATATATCTACGAAAATATCATGTATGTAAGGAAAAATTTACATATTTTTAGTAAAGGAGGTGAAAGACATATAAAAGTACTAGAAATAGGGTCATCACTTTGCTGCCTCGGGTTATTTTTAATTATTTTATATTTGGATTGTTGTTTTGTTACTATTTGCTGTACTCTGGACGCTTTTAACGCGTTCGTCTTTTTTTACATCGTTCTCACATATAATTATAAATTCAACATTAATGATGTAACTAATATTTTTGTAAAACTTTTATTTAAAACTTTTTATCAAAAAACAACCGACTCCCAAAGAAGTCGGTTGTTTTTGTTAAAAAGTTTTTATTTCTCGCTTTTTAGTGGGTCTGCTTATAATTTATCTAAATTACAATGGTATAGTGTCAACTTACTCATCGCCTTTTACAAAATATTGCTTTTCCCGATGCAGGGACGTTAATTGTTGAGGAGTTCTCCTGGTATTTCACCATCAGCTCCATTTCAACATTCGCAATGTGATGAGTATAATTTGCATAGCAACCATATTAAAGTAATCGAATCGCAACCCGTGAAATATTTATCATTGAGTAGTTCCGATGGCCATCTGTGGTGTTCATCATCAGCTCCACTTTACCAAATGATGATTTCCGAGAGCAAATGCTCTTGTTAAATGTTACTTTAAAAATACCCAATTCACTATAGGATTGCCTATAAAATTTGAGGGCTTCCCTCGATTTCTATAGGAATTCCATGTGATAAAGTGTCTTACATACGTTTTCGCGATCGAACCGATGCTCCCTGAGAAGCAATGGGTTTTTTAGGGTGATAATTGTGATATTGAGATTTATTGTAAATACAAAATTATTTTCTAATAAAAAAGTTGTAGTACCTTCTATGCAGTTATTTTTAATGTAGACCTCCACCATTGAATAAGAAAATCTGTGGCTATTCCTACACTTGAGATTTAAAAATAAAAGTTTCATAAACATTTTAAGGGGCTTACCTACAGGATCTAAACTCTAAAAACGCAAGTTTTAGAAACAATATTAGTATATGATCGACTACAGTAAACAAAATCAGAAAAATATATGATATTCTTCAGGATATATGCTAGGTAGATAGTGTGTTGATTGAAACCATAACACAACTAATTGTGTGTGAATCTTGTGTCCATTGTTAGTTGATTAAGTCTTAGCATGTAACTCCTATACAACCTGTGTGTACGTATATCTTTGGATCAATAAACTTATTATTATTATTAATTTGATACGATAGAAAAATATCATGAAATTACCTCTAAAAACTTTCTTTTTACAATAAAAACCATCCTAATATAGGTACATAAAATCATTCTGATTTTTGTCAGGTTAATCTACAAGCAACATACTAAAACACTAGTTTTAATTTTTTAGCCCAAGCATTAGATTTTTTGTAATTAAATAATTGCTTCATACTTTGCAATAAATTATCAGGGTTGTGTCATCGCGCTTCTTTTTCTTTTCTATGCAGTCCGAGAGTGACCGCGTTTTAGGTCATGTAAGCCCCTTAATGAGCTATTTAGTAATCGATTTGTACTTGAAAAATCAGAATTCAGTAGGAAAATCTTATGAAAAGTCTACAAGCATCAAGATCCAGAACTGAAATAAATCCATGTGAACTAGGACACAGACATTCGCTATACAAAGAAAACAAGGCGTGTAGAAACATTTCAATTTTCTGCAATTTAACACAGAATTTTGAAACATAAACATGAGAGGGCGGCAGGGGGTGGCTGGGGTGTAGCGGCATTAGGCGTGCGGGGTGGTGCGGGGATGAGGGAAGTGCGGGGATGGCGGGGGTGCGGTGCAGTCGCAGGGTGCGCCGAGGTCACTGCCACCGGCGGCTCACGGCCGGATTCAGCGTTCACGACTATTTTGGCGACAGTCTCACTGAGCTCTAGCTGCTGTCATGCATCGTAAACTTACTGACTCCACATTATAATTACTTTCTAATGTTCAGTTTAATGACACTAAATAAATATGCTAAGACATCTTCATTTCGTAGGGCAGCAGAAATTAATTATGTTGAAAATTATAATATTATGTTTAAGACGACTACATGACCGGTCTTTGTCGGACTGCATAGAAAAGAAAGAGAAGCGCGATGACACAACGCTGGTAATTTATTGCAAAATATTAAGCAATTATCTATTTACAAAAAATCTATTGTTTGGACTAAAAAATTAAAACACTAGTGTTTTAGTATGTTGCTTGTAGAATAATCTGACAAAAAATCATAATGATTTTATGTATATTAGTATGGTTTTTATTGTAAAAATAAAGTTTTTAGAGGTATCTTCATGATTTTTTTCTATCGTATCAAATTAGTTATAATATGTTTTCAACACACTATCTACCTAACATAATTATATCCTGCAGAATATCATATATTTTTCTGATTTTGTTTACTGTAGTCGATCATATACTTTGATTGTTTCTGAAACTTGTTTTTTTTATGTTTAGGTCCTGTAAGCCCCTTAAAGATTATATTACATATTTATCGAGTTTCTACGTGAAATATATATCTTTGTTTTTTATTTCTTGCATTAAATTGATGATATTCAATATACCTATGACCTTATGACCTTCATTAGATTTCGATAAATCATTATACTTACGTAGATTTCTTTCGCAGCCATGAGCACGTACGAACATTAAAATGTACTTGAACGATTGGATCGGTTCAAAATATTAATTGACCTAGGGCGAAGGTGTAATACTCATTTATAGGTTTTCGTAGGTGACTTTAGGATTAGGTTAAACATTTTTTGACACGCCAATTATTGCTAAGGCTATCTGCTAGTTACATTATTTTATTTTAGCATTAAAGAATAAGCATTGCCATCAAACGTAAATAAATTTTATAAAAATAATTCCTTTGTTTTATCAATATCTCCTTATGGCTTAGTGTGTTGGGGAGTGAAAGTTGGATGGCATGGAAGGGCACCAGGACACGGCGCGATGGGGCACATGCGGGTGGCAGCGACGGCAGCGGCTCACGCATGCGCGTGTGACCCATGGAGCGCTCACTGCCGCGAGCCCCGAGCTGCGCTCACACCGACCAATCCAACATTGCATTGAACAAATCTGGTTACAGTTTCAAACTCAAAACACTTATTGAAATTAAACCATGTACCCCGTAAATGGTTGAATTTAAATAAGTGTTTTTTTAATTATCAAGCAGTCGGTTAGTCAGACAGATGAAGGTAGTTGCCCCTTCCGTGGCCTAGTGGGTTCCTGTAAAGAAGAACAGGCAACAAAGTGCTGTTCTTGTTACAAAGCATCACCAACCTAACCCTTTAAATCTTATCACAGTTGCAAAATATTAATATTATTTAACTATGAAACAATTTCCAACTTTTTCTTGATATTTTTGTGAAGGAGTGTTTCCCAATCCCGTTTTCACTAACACTGGGTGACACCTAAATGTAATGCCTAAATAAAAGCGCTTTGTTGTATTTTCAAGGTTCAGCGAAGAGAGTTAGAAGTCCGACAGTGCGCTATTATCATAAAGATAATATTTAGTGAAATCGGGCACTAACCCTGCAACAAATACTTTCAGGATTTTTAAAGAAACAATTTTTCCGATATAAGAGCAATGGTGGCCCAGTGGTAACGTCTACGAGTTGCGTGTCGTAGGTCGGGAGTTCGAACCCAGGCAGGCAGGCACTCCTTGCCGGATTGCCGCCATGGGATCTGGAGGCGATAGTCCTCGCGCGCCTGCAGGTATGAGTGGCGCGCGCAGGCACTACGCCGCGCGCCGGGGGGAAAATCTGCTTCCGCGGCAAATCGCGGCGGAGCGGACGGACCTCCGGCGCGATCTCATGGCAGCATGGAAAGAGCGACTGTCGCAACCCAGCGCAGGGCACGCCACGATAGTGGCAATAAGACCCCTCTTTGAGAAGTGTCTAGAGAGGCGTCACGGCGCCGTCACCTACCGCCTGACGCAGGTCCTCACCGGACACGGATGTTTCGGGAGGTTCCTGCACATCATCAGGCGGGAGGAATCGCGCGGGTGTCACCATTGCCAAGATCGGCCAGAGGACACAGTGGAGCATACGGTGGAGGTCTGCCCCGCTTGGGCGGAGCACCACCCAAGCCATGTCCTCGTAGAGGCGATCGAGGCGTCCGGAGCGAGAGGGAGTGGGAGGCAGTTACCTCCTTCTGCGAAGCAGTCATGCTAGCAAAGAAGGTGGCGGGATGGCTGAGGGAGAGAGCCTCCGTTCCCAGCCGCCGCGGGAGACGCTCCGGGCGTCGGGAGCTGCGCGACGACTCCCGGCCGCGGCCTGCGGACGGAGAGTAATGGGTAGCTCACCGTCCGATCAGAACCAGACCTGTGCCTGACGGCACGTACGTGTTCCACGCGCGCCTCAAAGTGATGTCAGCATCAAATGAAGGGGCCCGTCAGGGCCCGAAGCCTGGCGGGTCAGCGGGATTGTCCGAACGAGTTACCGCTGGCCCGGAACATAAAGGGCTAACGAAGGAACACGGATGGGTTTTAGTCAGTAAGAGTCTGACACTCCCTTCCGCTCCACCCAGAGCGGGAGGGATCATTTTTTTTTGCGGATGGGAAATCATCAAATAAAGGGGTCATATGATGATTTCCCATCCGCAAAAAAAAAGGTAGGCAGGCACATTAATTTATTTAATCACCACTGCTCTCAAAACGGTTAAGGAAACATCGTGAGAAAACTGGCATGTCCTAAAACAAAAAAAAATCGAAGACATGTGACATTCACCCACCCGCACTAGGCCCGCGTGGTGGATTATGGCCCATTTGCCGCCGCCCTACCTCTACGGCGGGGTCTACGCTTGTGCTACACCACCTCTACGGTGGGGTCTACGCTTGTGCTACACCACCTCTACAGCGGGATCTACGCTTATGCTACACCGCCTCTACGGTGGGGTCTACGCTGCTGCTACGCTGCCTCTACGGCTGGGTCTACGCTTGTGCTACACCACTTCTATGGTGGGATCTACGCTTGTGCTACACCGCCTCTACGGCGGGTCTATGCTTGTGCTACACTGCCTCTACGGCGGCGTTTCTACGTTGCTGCTAAGCCGCCTCTACGGTGGGGTCTACGCTGCTGCTATGCCGCCTCTACGGCGGGGTCTACGCTGCTGCTACGCCGCCTCTACGGCGGGATCTACGCTGTTGCTATGCTGACTCTAAGGCGGGTCTACGCTGTTGCTACGCTGACTGGGTCTGGTATGCCGCTGGGTCGAAATTATTACTAATAAAAGATTGTGTTATGTAGATAACCAAAAATATATATCTTATCTTTACGCAATTTTGTGCCAAAGACAAAGCAATATCAAGGTTAGATGCATTGCCGAGACGCTAGAACACACGTGTAGGACAACGTGTCACCTTTAAAGATAACAGTGTTAAAGGAGGAAGTGCTGTGAAGAGCCTTCACTCATTGAATTGTTTTAGATCTTTTTTCCTCTATATATTCACAACAATACCATAATCACTTGGCACAGATAGCACAGTAAACAGGTAAATATTAATTTGCTGCGCTTACTATGACTGTAAATGAATTAATTGATGGTAGTACACAGGTAGTCATTTATTGTATTACTAGCAACGCCCCGCGGTTTCGACCCTGTAGGAATATCGGGATAAAAAGTATCCTATGTGTTAATCCAGGAAATGGTGCTAATCTATGTGCCAATTTTCATCCAAATCTGCTCAACGGTTTACGCGTGATTGAGTAACAAACATCCAAACATCTTCACAATTAACTTTCACATTTATAATATTAGTAGGATTGTCTAATTACGATGAACAATCTTATTGTACAGACTGTTTGCTCATTTTCGAAAAGTAAATATTTAAGCAAATACATTTTGCTACGGATCAAAATGAGAGAGTTTAATTAAGAACAAATTATTCCCACAGGATGCCTCACTTATTTAGCTACAAAATAAAAGTGATAGCGTGATAATGATTAGTGCTCCAATTAATTTCCGTTGAGCATGGCATGCATAGCGTCGGTGTGAATGCGGCTTGCAGCGGCAGCCGGCGGCGGCGGCGTCGTGGTCCCCGATCAATATGCAACGTCGAGACATGTATTTCTTCTCCCAGACATAACAGGTCCATTGCACTAATTTACTCGACTCCCTTCGCATTTTCGTAAAAAAATTTTCACTGTCCATTATGATTCATAATGTTATCCTTCTATGATTCTGCCAAAGTGGCCTTTTTAGGTCCCCAGTTCTAGTTAAAATAAATTGGCGAATACTTTGAAAAAAATGCTATATTTCTCTGTCACTCAAAATAGTTCAACAACAACTTCTTGAGAAAAGATTTAACTCACAAGATTATCGTCTATGACTCGCGATGACTATCAATTTATTATAAAGCACCAATGTTGTCCAGTGCAGTTATTTTTGGTTGATCTGTTTAAATAATTTGTTATATTTAAAGCTTGGAACCTTGAGGAGTGCAGCGGTGGAATGCCCTCGTGAGGGTACCTCAATGTCGGGCTCTGGGTGCCAGTCGACGCCCTCGGATTCACTACCCCCGGCCATCGCACTCAATCCTGCACCACTACCTTAACTATATTACCACTTCGTAAATAAACATTGCCCTATTATTTCGTAAAATGCCATATCTCACGCACAAATCTCGAACAAATAGGCTATGTGGCACGCTTTGGGTAAAGCCTAAATGTTTAGCGAGAAGGGTTAAGGGGCCCGGCGTAGCATGCGTTGTTCATACAAACGTAATACCAAAATAATTTGTGAATCAAACATATTCATAAGGTAGTGTTTATTTATTCCGATTGGATATTTATTTATTCCGATTGGATTTTATGAGAAAAAATAAGTTTTCTATAGAAACTTGAAATTTCTCATATCTCGTCTTTATATCAGTGTCTTTTCAAAATAAGTGATTTTGGGAACCTAGATATCTGTAATCCAATCGGAATAAATACACACTACCTTAAGAATATGTTTGATTTACAAATTATTTTGGTATTACATTCGTATGAACTACGCATGCTACGCCGGCCCCTTAATTGCGATATTATCTGATATATGTATAATATAATGGAAAATTAAAAACAAAGGAAAACTAAAACAAAAATGAATATTTCAAAATCAATTGCGCCTGTGTTGACAAATATAATGATTCGATTACTAATGGTTTCAGGTGCCTTAGGCAATCATTTATAGAACTAGGTCTAGTTATTTTACGAACTGAAGCTAGTCTGACTCAATTGTAATAAAATAATGGACCTAGCGTTCATGAAATTTTTGGAAATCGGTTGTGGGCAGGTAGGAGGGTGAAGGGATGAGGGGGTGGTATTCAGCACACGCCGAGGCCGAACGACAGCGAAGACTGTCGTTGACACGGACCGAGGACACGGTGCCCAAGGTCGCTCGGCCCTCAGTAATGCCTTTACAAAAGTTTGGCCATCGCCAGGAATGGATGCAACCGCACAAAAAATTTCATAAACCGTGCTTTGAGCACCTTGTAACTATGTTGGGTTATCGAATAAACAATTTACGCAAAAAGAATATCAAAATCTAGGGCGTGTTTCTTAGCAGGAAGTGGTCTTCTTGGATTAATACATGCATTTATGAAATGGATACCGTAGCTACTTTGGTAGGTACTCCTATAATCATAAAAAATAAGAACTACGTAATAATAATATACTTAATGTTTGATTTATATTCGATTTACAGATTGCGTAAAATAAACGCCTAAATAAAGTTGGTTTGCGTGTTTCCACCTCAGTTTAGGGGCAAAAATCCGAAGTCCTTGAAATGTGTTCATTAGGTATAGTCAACCCAAGTCAAAGACAACTTTTCTAGATTATAATATCTATGTTTACTGCATTCACTTTCTACTAAATGAAAGTTTATTGCGTGAAAACCACAATAAAGGCTTTACCGCCATGATAACCTTGAGACTTCTTTATATCTTAAGAGGTGCATTAAGCTCTTGAAAATTCTTAAAAAATCTAATGAATGGGCGATTTCGATGAAATTTCATATATTTTCTAATTTCTAACTACATACTTTGAAGGACGTCTTGGAATCAAACGGAGCAATGAACGTTAGAGTTGGCAGCGTTGGCCATTGAACGCAGTAGCCCTTAGGGTGGATACTTTGCAATGCTGTAACTGTTTTTCGATCATAACTGTTCATTTAATGAGTAAGTAGGTTAAATATTGGTAAAAGATAACAAACAATTGAAGTCTAGTCCGTCTTGATACAGAAATATTCCTATAATTTTGTAATCTCGTAAAGGATAAGTAAAAAAACTTATAGCCATTAATTATTAGCCAAATTCAGAAGCTATCGGTGTACCTTTATAAATAAATAAAAATTAAATTAAATTCTAAGCCGACTTTTTTTTTATTTCAGGATGGGAAGCCGACTCAATTTAGATTACTATTTACTATCAACACACTAAGAAGTTTATGTTGAAATGTACACACGAAGAAGCGATTAATTATGATTTCAGGCACTTCTATTAAAACGTTTCGCGATATTTGCCAACACATTTACGTTGGTGACTGCTTATTTAAAAGTTATTGGTTTCTGCGACTTTTGATCCATCACAAGTAACAAGAGGCCAATTCTCGTAATTTAAAACGTTCAAAATCTAGTCGCCGTCTCATCTCAACGAAAACAAATGACAAAAACTTGTCAAAATGGCAAGGCAATTTCGGCAGAATCATAAAAGGATAACTTTATGAATTATAATGGACAATTAACTGTTAAGTTAATCGTATCAAATCCCATTGGTGAAGGATGTTTTAGTTATTTTTTTTTGTCTGTGCTAAAATGCCAATCAATCCAATCCAAATCCGCTTTGATTATATCTAAGTAGTGCAGCTAAAAAAAGAAAAACACGGACTGTCTTCGCCATATTATAATTCATTATGTTATCCTTTTATGATTCTGCCAGAGTGGCCTTTTTAGGCCCCCAGACTGTGAACGTTCTTAAAATTACGAGAATTGCCCCTCAGATGATTCTGAAGTGGATTTGTTTTCATTAAAAACTAGAACTGTCAGTCATTGTTGCATGCAACTGATACTTTCTTGAAAGATGGTATTTTAATTTCGATAATGACGTAATACGTGTTAGATAATTACATTTTTGAAAAGTAACATAACATATGAAAAGTAACATAAATAAAAGAGAAATGTTACCTTACAGAAAACTTTCTGTAATGTAACATTTCTCTTTTATTTAGGAATGCAATAATGAATTTTATATCTAATATTTAGATAAAGATAAGATTTAATACAATATTTTAATAGGCCTACTAACTCGATGGACGGACTATGCAATAGTACATTATGATACATGTGTGCTATGATCAATGCATACGCGCTTCATGCGACGTTTTTCAACACACTTGCGAGGAAAAAAACAGACTTGTATGGAAAATGGTGCGCTGGTTTCGTTTTTCCGCGCCCCGCGGTAGCCAGCACTAGCGATGCGCGCGCAAGTGTAAATAAAAGCACTGACAACAGACTAGAAGAGAAAATATGATTTGCGACTATAATATATATGTATTTACAGAATTATAGCCATTAGAATAGAATCTTTAAGTTAGATTTTCCATAAGAGATTTGTTCTTACGGAACAAATCTAGCTTAGAAAGATGTATTAATGATTCAAATGATTATAATTCTGTAAAGAAGTACCTGTTATAGTAGCAAATCATATTTTGATCAAGATACAACCTGACACTTACCTGAAAATTGCAAAAAACCTAAGATACTTTGAATTTCGCGGTCTACCACTGCGCAATCATCAAAAATCACCTTAAATTGTCCGTGGTCTGCGCATTCACCATAAGTTAAATAAATATTAGTTCATTTTGGGACCGAGGACAATACAGGTTATTTAAAAAAAAGTGAAATATGATCCGCGGATTTCTTTTGCTATGAAGTCTCTTTGATGAGATTAAAAAAGGGCGCATCTCCGACTAGTAAGTTAGTATCTGTGGCGTTATCGCATAATATTATAGAGGTGTGAGGAACAGGGTGTAAAGTTGACTCAAACTCTATAGGAAAGGGTGGATTCCCCCGGACAGACGGGTGTTGTGTCTGACGGGCAACTGCCCAATGATTTGTGTCGGGCCGTTGTATCTGTGCTAGTTGAGCGGTAAACTCTGCTTGCGAGATGCAGGATTTTGCGTGACGTCAGTATGACGCGTTGTTCTCATGTGGCGTTGTACATACCGCTACAATATAATAGTGGAATAACATAAAAGAAAAAGCACACGTTTTTAATACACTGCATTAAGGCGCGGGCCCACCGCGGCGCATGCTGTGCACGGGCACGCGGCGCATTTTAGCTGCGTGTATTAATTTGCTTGACAACGTGGGTCTACGTTTCCACTGGAGTACACGAATATGACCCACGACTATGTATAGCGTGACACGGCGCACGGAGAGGCTACGCACGTGCCACTGCAATCCACGGACACGGGCTTCACTGTGGGAGGTGTGGGGAGATGAGACGGGCGGGAAAGCGAGCGACGCCTGCGCCATTTTGTCATTTTTTTTTAACTGTACATAGTCGTGGGTCATATTCGTGTACTCTAGCCCTAGATAGCTAACGTTCGTCAAAATGACGAGCATCTAATAAATATCTTCGTCTGCCTTTCTCATCGTTTTACCTACACACTCGCGGTTTCGTGCCAACTTAGGGTCTGCTAGACTGTGTCGCGTGGTGGTTGCGTTTAGCCGGTAAGTACTTTTGTTTTTGAGATACCCACTGCGTACTAATTTGACATTTTGACGAATGGTTAGCTTATGCGTAACTTTTAGCTTACGTGCTTTGAGTTGATTTTTGCTTCGATTTTTTTTTAATTATCTCATTGACAGTGAAGAATGGCTGCGAGTTTGATCACAGTTGACGACATAGTTCGGGTGTTAGATGATGAAGATTATGTCAAAACAATGGTGTTTTTGATAGTGAAAATGAGGATGGTTTGTTGACTGATGACGTTGAAAGTGACTTTCAGTAAGTCCACCGTTAGATATTTAAAAGGAACAAGACAGGTCACCTTCCGATGTTCGTCCACTCAGTGAGGATTCTACATCTGCTTCCAACAGCATAATCCACTTGCCTCAACCTAATAGTCGTGGCAAAAATCGTCATGTGTGGGCAACTCACAAAGGACATACTTCTTCCCGAACTTCTGTGATGTATTGGTGTCTGGAGGTAAACCACTGGCACGAAGGACCATATGAAATAACTGCATGAAAAACTCGTTGAACCATGGCTAAAACGTCGACTGGATATACCAACAAGGCTTCGTAGAATGAAAGACAAGATAAGAGACGTCATGGGTTTGAACCATGAGGATCGCGCTGAAGGTCAAGGTCAAGACCTTGAGCAATCTGGTTCTGGAAGTAGTCCTCTGATACCTGAAAATACCTCAACAAGGAAAAGCGGCAGTTTGTGTTCCTATAAAAAAGGCGCATGATCAAGAAGCACTGCAATAGTTGCGGAGTTCCCATTTGTGGCGAACATACGGTTGACTTTTGCCCAACTTGTGCTAAAAAAATCTAAGTAATTTTATATTCACGATTAATTTGAATCTTTTTCTATATTATATTAAAAATAAAAATAGAAATTTTTAAACAATACTTAGTTTCCTAATTAGACAAGATTTAGTCCCTTAATGATCTCAATTAAACATGTGCCATTTAAGATTTATGATTTAGTACTTAAAAGTTAAATGAATATTCATTTTTGTTATAATGATCTTTAATTTACATCCCATATTTCATATAAATATAATAAACCTGATTAAAATAACAATTTTTTTAAATAAAAAAACACGTTTAAAAATGGTCGTCAAAATGTCGAATGGTTAGCTTATCATAGAAGTTTAGGAACGTTAGCTATCTAGGGCTAGTGGAAACGTAGACCCACGTTGCCAGCGTTGAGCTATGTAACCGCCTATTCGAGCAAGCCACGCGTGTATCAATGACGTCAATTCATGCGTAGCCTCTCCGTGGGTTGCAGTGGATACAACCACATACATTTTCTTCCAAAGCGAAGCTTAATACACGTGCGTAGCCTCTCCGTGCACCGCGGTGGGCCCGCGCCTTTATGGCGGTTATAAGCGGTTCAATAAGAGCCACTTTACGAGCAAGTGTGATGAGTAAAATTATATGGCTACAAAGGGGGTGACGACTGATACTGAGCTGAGGACTAATAGAGACGTATGGAAGAAGAAGACACGCTGGCGTCGACCATAAACTTGTGTTTAGGGTCGACGCCAGCGTGTGATGAAATTTTGTTTTTTTTTAATTTGTTTTTATCTTGTGATAAAAACAAAAATAAAATGATAAAGAGCTAAAGACAAGAGAATTATGATGAATACTCCTACTAAAAATATTTTTTGTAAAAATAATTATTCTCTAATTGCGTCATATTTATTTATTTATTTATTTAATACTTCAAGCACATAAATGTACAGAGGCGGACTTAATGCCATAGGCATTTTCTACCAGTCAACCTTTGGGTGATGCAGAGACAAACAGTGGTAGGTGCAATCAGACCATTGTGGAATAAATATTTTAAATATAAAGATAGGCATAAACCTATTAAAACTGAATATAATATATACCTAACTACATATAAATATATTACAAATAAATATACATAAATACATAAATAAACTTAATAAAAAGAAATAAGACATACAATGAGAAAATATTACCGTTGTGATGATACTGCCAGCTTCTTACGAATGTGCTCGCGAACCTTAACCTTAAAGGATAATCGATTGGTTGCCATCCTGATTTCCTGGGGGAGCGTATTCCACAGAGAGATAGCCTGAACGAAGAAAGAAGAGTGAATGAAGTCTGTGCGGTGAGTGGGACATTGGAGAAGACGATTGTGTGATGAACGTAGATTTCTATTGTGGTTGGCGCAAATGTACTGAAAGTGTGGGGCTAGGTAACCAGGCGAAACCGGAGAATCAAGAAATGAGAACAAGGTGGTCAGCGCCCTTAGCTCTCTGCGCTGGCGTATGGGCAACCACTTTAGAAGCGACCGATGCGCAGAGACATGATCATATTTACGCAGATTGAAAACGAATCGAATGCAATTATTGAGAAGACGGTCAAGTTTGTTGAGGAGATCTGCATTCAGGTCATAGTAGCACACATCACCATAATCGATGATAGGGAAAATGAGGGACTGTACAAGCATTGTCTTCGTACTTGATGGTAATAAATTTTTCAAACGGTACAGAGCCCGCAGCATTCCAGTAACCTTCTGGCTCACCCTAGCGACTTGAGTCCGCCAGTTCAGGGTATTATCAATATGCAAGCCTAGGTCCTTCACGTCAGTACCAAAAGGAACGATCGTACCATTGAACAGAACTGGCGGCAAGGTTGTACCATCTACCTTGCTAATACTACGTGTACTGCCAATGATGATGGCCTGACACTTCGTAGGGTTTACAGCTAAGCCAAATTTATCAGACCAGGTTTTTATGGCTATCAAGTCCTTATTTAATTTGTCGATAGTGTCAGGTAATTCATCAACCTTCCCTTGACAGTACAACTGCAAGTCATCTGCATACAGATGATACGCACACTGAAGTTCGGAAGTTATAAGATTAATAAAAATGGAAAACAGAAGAGGAGAAAGTATACCGCCTTGAGGAACGCCAGTTTCCAAATCACACCAACTAGAAGAAGAATCCCCAACATGAACGGACTGCTGACGTTCCTGAAGATAAGAGGAGAACCATTCCAGTGCTTCGGGAGAGACCATAATATAGGACAGAATGGCTAACAGGATATCATGACTGACGGTATTGAAGGCATTCGAGAAATCAACCAACACTAGAACAGTAACTTTGGTGTCTTCCAGTCCTGCCCTTATATCGCCAGTCACTTTAAGGAGTGCGGAAACAGTGCTGTGCCCAGGCCTAAACCCAGATTGGAGAGGACTAATAATTGAGTTACAATGAACAAAGTTAGAGAATTGTTTGTGGACACAGGCCTCGAGCACTTTGGATAGGAAGGGAAGGATAGAAATTGGACGGAAGTCGGTAGGAAGAGAGGGATTGGAAACCTTAGGTAGCGGACGAACATAGGCTTTGCGCCACAGGGAAGGGAATACTCCAGAGTACAAGGAATAATTTATAAGGTGGGTAATCGCGGGTAGGAGATGATCCAGAATAGTATTAATGATCATACCACGGGTGATATTGTCACATCCCACCGCTTTCGATTTGATGGATAAAATGATCTTTCTGATCTCTCCCGGTTCAACTGGAATGAAACTGAAAGAATTAGTATGAGGACGCGATAGACCAGAAATTAGAGACAGAGTTTGTTGCTTGGTTAGACGATCCATGGTAGAAACAGTGGAGAAATGCCGGTTGAGATCGTCTAAGTCAATTGAACTAGGAAGATCTAAATGTCGCGATTTGCCGATACCAAGAGTTCCAAGAAATTTCCAAATATCGGTAGAAGAGGAAGAATTGATAGTATCAAGAATATGGCGGCGTTTAGCATTACGTATCATCTGGTTACATCTATTTCTTGCGGCCTTAAATGCTTTCCAGTTTTCATCATCACGATCCTTTTTAAATATTATATTCCTAATATTCCTTAAGTGAATTTTATAAATCAGAGCAAAATAAAGCAGGCATCGATGACCAATGTGAATGTGTACTAACTAGTCCAACTAGTACATCTAAGAACAATCAATACAACTGTATTTAAATAAACCGGTCGTATAACAATGCTCAATAAACAATGAACGAGACATTGTGAAGGTCCTTACACTGCAGGTTCAAGGCTTGCCGGCCATTACTTACTGCTATCGCTATCACGCGGCCTCGACTCCTGCGAACGACCACTGCCTAGCTACGTGGTACTTACAGTAATTATAACTTCCAATGTTAACTTTACCTTAATTAGTATAATGAGTGTCATCAAATCATACACTGTTTTATGGCGAAATTCATAGTTTAATCGATTACTTACTTTCAAAGCCAATCTTTAAAGATGGCACGTGTAAGTACCTATATTACTAGGCCAGATTATTACCTTGATTAGTTAGCAATAATAATTACAAAAGAAGCACAAATATAATTATGCTCCTAATATCGCTAACAAGATTAATTTGTATCTCGAATAAAGTTCATCGACCCCACCAAAACATGTTTACTTTCTTATTTCAGGTCAATGGTAAATTCTAGAATAGAGGGGGCTGCAGTAGTCTGGTGGCCCCCACACTAAGGGTGGAAGGAGGGTTACGGTGCATCGTACGAAAGGGCAACTGCAGATAACGCAGGCAGGGCCCAGACAGTCAACGTCCCGATGCATTCCCGTGCCCCGCGCCCTCTCCGCTGCCCGCGCCGCGCGCTCCAACGGGAACCCGTATCCGGCGCGCCACGCACCACGCTTTTTGCAACGCTCCCATCGGCGGTCTCTCTCCACTCTCGTCAGTTCGTTGAGCTAATGAAAACGATTACTCGCTCGCATACTTGAGACAATGTAACTGCTGTAAACTGCTGTAAATAAACTAACTAAATATAATAAAAGCTGCCTTGCAATGTGCGTACGTTTATATAATAAGTTACCAAATGATCTCAAAAATTTTAATACTAAGTTATTTAAAAATAAAATATACGAATGGTTATCTGTTAATAGTTTTTATAGTGTTAAGGATTTCATTGAGAAACAATGTTAATGTCAGTTACATACTAAAAATTTGCATGCTTATTATTATATTGGCAAAACATGTTTTGTTCTACACTGTACTTTTACCATCTTTTTATACCGTGTTTTTATGCAAATAAATATTATTATTATTATTATTATTATTAATGATACACTCATCCTATTAGTTTTTTTTTGTCGACTTGTTTGATTTATTAGAAGCTCCCTAAAGACGAATGCTTTCTTTCATTGACTTCGATCGGCACACCATAACACAAAATACTGCGAGGGTCAGACCAGGCAGAAAAGCGACAATTTCAAATGATGAACTTTCATGTCAGTAATGGATTGACCAGTGAAACTTAAAGCAGAAGTCATATAACTTCATACTTTAAGTCATGGGAAGTTTTTCGCAATCAGCTATAAGACTTACCGATTCTGTGAATCGGTTGCCGAATCTCATGTTATGATATTTATTTATTTTATTATTTATTTATTAAAACTTTATGCACATAATGTACAAAAGCGGACTTAATGCCTTGGGCATTTTCTACCAGTCCACCTTAGGGTGATGCAGAGACAAAACAGTAGGTGCAAAAGAACAGAAAATTTTGAAGAATAAAATATAATAATAAATACTTATATACATACATACAACAAATTATACAAAGTGAGGAAAGATTAAAAAGAAAACATAGATGAAGAAAACCAACAAATTAATTGTGGGACAAGTCTGCCAACTTCTTATGGATGTGTTCCCGAGCTTTTATTTTAAATGTGAACCGACTGGTTGCCATCCTGATATTCAGAGGGAGCGCATTCCAAAAAAAAACCGCCTGGACAGGAAAAGAAGATTTAAGAAAGCCAGAGCGGTGAGTAGGACATCGTAGAAGACGATTATTGGAAGAACGAAGATTCTTGATGTGCGCAGAGCATAAATATTGGAAGTGAGAAGTAAGATAAGAAGGAGAAGTGGGTTTGTCTAGAAGAGAAAACAAATTTGTCAAAGCTCTTAACGCTCTGCGCTGTCTGATGGGTAACCATTTTAAGCGTAACCGATGCGCGGACACATGACCATACTTATGGAGATTAAATACGAATCGAATGCAGTTATTTAGAAGTTGGTCAAGTTTATTTAGGAGATCTGCATTCAGGTCGTAGTAACACACATCACCATAGTCAAGAATAGGAAAGATAAGGGACTGTACTAACATTACCTTTATATGGGATGGGAGAATGTTTTTCAATCGGTAGAGCGACCGCAACGTACCGGTGACTTTCTTGCTCACAATCGCGACCTGCTTACGCCAGCCAAGGCAAGTGTCAACATACAAACCCAGATCCTTGACGTCAGAGCTAAACGGAATCACTTTGCCGTCAAAGGTAACCGGCGGTACCGTTAAACCATTCAGCCTTCTCAAGCTATGGGAGCTCCCTACAATGATAGCCTGGCACTTGGTTGGGTTAACGACTACCCCAAAGCGATCAGACCAGTTTTTCACCACAGCTAGATCCCGGTTTAGCTCCTCAATCGCATCAGATAAGTTGTCAACACCTGCCTGACTGTAAAGCTGCAAGTCATCAGCGTAGAGATCATACGCACACTGAAGCTGGGTAGTAATACTAGATCTATAAAAATAGAGAACAAAAGTGGAGATAAAATACCGCCTTGAGGGACGCCAGTATCAAGATTACACCAGTTGGAAGAAGAGTCTCCCACAAGAACCGACTGCTGACGCCCCCGAAGATAGGAAGAAAACCAATGCAAAACCTCAGGAGAGACCATAAGATAGGAGAGGATGGATAAAAGGACTTCGTGACTGACGGTATTGAAGGCATTAGAAAAATCTATCAGCACTAAAACGGAAACTTTAGTGTCTTCCATTCCCCTCCTTATATCGTCAGTCACTTTAAGGAGAGCTGTGACGGTACTGTGGCCGGGCCTGAACCCGGATCGGAATGGACTAATGAGGGAGTTATGGTGAATAAAGTGAGAGAATTGCTTATAGACACAGGCCTCGAGCACTTTAGATAAAAAGGGAAGGATGGAAATCGGACGAAAGTGACTGGGAAGAGTGGGATTAGGAATTTTAGGTAGTGGTCGCACATGGGCTCTCCGCCAGAGCGAAGGGAAGTCACCAGAGTGAAGGGAGAAGTTAACACTATGGGAGATTGCAGGAAGGAGCTGTTCAAGAGCCGTCACTATCATGTGGCGACTGATGTTATCACAGCCCACGGCTTTGGATTTAATGGAGAGGATCATCTTCTTGATCTCTTCCGGGTCGACCGGGGTGAAGGCAAAAAGGGTAATATTGGGTCGCGTCAGACCAGCAAGATAGTCAATAGTTTGACATTTGGTTAGACTATCAAGAGTGGGAACAGTGGCAAAATGGCGATTTAGATCGTCCAAACCAAATGTATTAGGAGGGTTTGAATGTCGCGATCTGCCGATACCTAGCGTTCCAAGGAACTTCCAAATATCAGCCGGAGAAGAAGAAGTGATATTATGAATAATGTGGCGGCGTTTAGCGTTACGTATCATCTGATTACAACGATTGCGAGCAGTTTTGAAGAGGATCCAATTATCCTCCGACCTATCCTTTCTAAACTTCCGGAACGCGCGGTTCCGTCGTCGCATTGCCATTTGAACTCCCCTATTCATCCATGGCGCATATTTAATCGTGTTTTAGTTCATGTCGACCAAACACAACAGTTGACAAAAGATTTGACAGCAGCAGCAGATTCCTGCAGACTTCCAATACAAGTATAGGTAGGCTTTTTCCTTTGGATAAATTAAACCTTTGTCTCGTATGCCAATCCGATTTAATGCTTCCGCAAAACATAAAAATAGGTTTATTCGGAAACGGCAATATATATATATATATATATATATTTCAAGTCTGCTCACACATAATGCCTTTATTTTGGGCAGACTGCATAAACTAAGGTTTATGCAAAGTCTCCCTAAAATAAAGGCTCAGACCGTATGAAGCGTCAGTGCATTTTCACGTCCAAATGAAAATGCGTGGGTACAACATTGGGAGGACGTAAGGTAATACCGGTGTACATCTCCCGCCTACACTACACCACTAAGGCGGAGGACATCGTGGAGTACGTTCGCTTGAAGACGTCAACTTCGAGGCGTTCGTGGTGCGCGTAGCGAATTGCTATCTGCCCGTCGTCATGGAAGAAGACTTCTGGCCACAGGACGTGGTATTCCGTCGCTTCCGCGGACAAGTACCACAGAACTGGGGGCCTAAAAAGGCCACTTTGGTGAATCATAAAAGGATAACATTATGAATCGTAATGGACAGTTAACTGTTAAGTTAATCAAATCAAATCCCATTGATGAAGGATTTTTCAGTTTTTTTTTTGGTTGTGCTAAAATACTAATCAGTCCAATCCAAATCCAATCCCAATCTCTTTGATTATACCTACGTAGTGCAGCGAAAAAAGAAAAACACGGACTGTCATCGCCATATTTTGATTCATAACGTTAACCTTTTACGATTCTGCCAAAGTGGCCTTTTAGACCCCCAGCACAAGAACAAGCTAGTGAAGGACTATTTTATAGTAAAAATATGTATGATTACGTAAGGCATTTTGAACGTCAGACACCACATGGTGTGTCCAATCACTTGACACACATCTATGATAATATTATAAATGCGATAGCAACTCTGGTCACCCTGAAAACAACGTAGGCAACTTTTTATTCCTGGATAATTAGTACCTATATAAAAAAAATACACGCAGTAAGATGACAATTTCAATCTCATTTAAGTAATTTGTTTTATCATAGCCAATTCAAGACACCAATAACCACGAAGGAAAAATTTATAAAAGATACCTGGAATTGTAACCCGCCAAACTTGTCAGAGGGCAGTGAATAGATTAGCGTAGAGCCGAAGTGAAGCGTCGCTATATCGTCAACACTATTACCCCTTTTTAACCGACTTAATGTATGAAGAGTTTCAGGTCGGTCTGAAAATAATACACAAGCAGGTAGGTATTATTCAACTGTTTCTATAGGACATACTAAGCGAAAATACATACCTGGTGCGCAGGGTTCGGGCTAGTTCCAACGGTATCCTGAGGGCATTCGCGCAGAGGTATGATTGATAGTACCTGAACCATTGCTGTACGGTTCACGTACTGAGCAATCGTTTATAATACGTTTATGTGAAGTCTTTTTAAATGTATGTTTATTTTATTTGTAGCTACTATGATCCTTTGTTGGTCATTAAACATTTGCAGCATTATTAAACTTTTACCAACAATGTCTAATTTCAAGTCTTAACAAATCTGAAGTTATTACTGAATGCATATTGATTTTAGTAAGTACTTAAAAGTTTAAAACTAAGTTAATAAGAGTGAACAGAATAAATGTACTAATTATACTATTGAAATTAAAGCTATTATGATAGAACACATTTGTTAGCACCACAATTACACAATACAATACACAACGACTTTTTCTCCTTGACGGAACAGATTTTAGTGACAGATTCTAAACAGTTTTACTCGAATCTTAAAACACTGCCATGTCTAGTCCACAAACTCCAACATTATATTGTTACTTAGACTTCGTAATTATTTTCATATTTAATGTATGCTATTCATGTAACAAAGCTCATTATTTTCAAAATGGCATTACCAAAATTGAGCTTATTATTAGGCACAATTTCATATTTTAGGTTTCGATTCGATCGATTGATTGATGATCGTGTGTGTTGTGCGACCTCAAACTGTTTTTGTTTGGTATTAAACACTTAATTATACAACCTTCCTTAACTTTCAGTTACCTAAATACTAACAGAAAGCTTTGAATTTAAACACAAATACAATCTTGGTAGAATTCCAGCTATTTTGGTTCCATTCCACACTAAAACTTGCTTTGTCGCCTGCTGACTACGATCTATAGCAATTACGTGACCTGACGGTATCAACCTTGAACTTCGTAAGCACTGCCAAGGTTATTGGGACGGTTAAAAACAACAAAGGTTTTTTTTTATTAAATTTAAATTGACACGCGGTTAGTAATTGTAATCCATTGATAATAAGTTAATTTGATGAACGTGTCACGGAGGAGTAGTTGGTTAATGTTATTTAATATTATGTTTTTGAAACAGAGCTTTAAGCTCGGTTTTTTTTTATTAAATTTGAGTTTCACCCTTCTTCTTTTGAGGTATTCGATGTCGAAAACTACTTACCTACTTATTTACATCCTGAAGATAGAGTGAAAGATTTTAAACATAATGTTTTACTTAATTTCAGCGATTATGCTTCTACTACGTATACAGTTAATAACACCATAAATTAGAAAGCTCAGGGGGTCTAAAAAGGCCACTTTGGCAGAATCATAAAATGATCACATTATGAATCATAATGGTCAGTTAACTGTTAAGTTAATGGTATCAAATCCAAATCAAAAGGTGAAGGATTTTTCAGTTATTTCTTTTTGTCACCAATTTATCCAATTACCAATTATCATCCCTAAATGCATTCTTTACGTATTTATTATATTAATAGTCTAGAAAGTATAATTACACCAATATAAACTTTAAATTTTATATTAAATACTAGCTGTTACCCGCGACTTCGTCCGCGTGGAATTTAACAAAAAAGTTATTTTTCAGTTCGCAGAGTTCACGATAACTTATCAATTCTGTATTCCGCGTAAAGAAATCACTGTTCTATTTAATGAAATTGTTCTATTTTATGAACCGATATTTTGTTTTTGTACATATTTCTCCATTTAGTTCTTTTTTTTAGTTTAATTATTATTTATTTTCAGTTTTTTTTTAATTCTGTTGGGTAATTAACCATTTCATCCGGATTGCAAACTGTATTGATGGAAAGGTATGTTTTTGATTCACCAGTTAAAATTGATCTTTCACACAACCACGAATCTTCTTTGATATTGAGATTGTGAATATCATCATAATATGTGATTGAGATTGTGAATATCATCGTATTAAAATTTCAGTGTCCGCCACAACCTGACAAAGACCGGTAGGTAGTTCATAGAGGTATGAGGAACAGGGTGTAAAGTTCACTCAACCTCCATAGAAAAGGGAGGATCCTCCGACCAGACGGGTGTTGTTTCTGGCGGGCAACTGCCCGTTGATTCATGTCGGGCCGTTGTATCTATGCTAGTTGCGCGGTAAACTCTGCTTGCGCGATGCAGGATTTGCGTGACGTCAGTATGACGCGTTGTTTGTATGTGGCGTTGTAGATACCGCTACAAGTTCTATATAATGAGTACTATTCACTTCTGGACACTTTCCCTCACCAACATCAAGAAGAATTTTGCTAAATTCTGAATCGGCTGAATGTGCCTCATTACAAACAGACTCTCCAATTTTATTTATTTGTATATTTATAAGATCTATAGATTTCATTTCATTGGTTTTAACTTTTTTACGTGGGTCCCAGCTTTTTTTTCTATAATAAAAGTATACAGATAGCTGATGTAATGTGGAGTAACTTAGGCTAGTTACTCCTTATTACATCAGCTATCTGTCAGTGAAAGTCCTGTCAAAATCGGACCAGCCGTTTCAGAGATTAGTCGGAACAAACAGACAGACAAAAATTGTAAAAAAAAAATATTGTTAGTAGTATATGTACCGTGTCGTGAACCAAGTGATTATTAGGACATTATAAAAAATGCCCGGGCAGTATGAAAAATGCCCAATATGAGAAGACAGTGTGATAACAACTATTGACATAATCAAATCGACCAGGCATTTTTTATAATGCTAGTCACCTATGGGGCAGAACAATTAAAACCAGGTTTAATTACTGTAATTTTTATTTCAAACGTAGAATCAATATTTAAAATCAAACAACATCTTTCCATTCATAGACACTCTGCTGGCGATAATCGACTAAGGATGCAAGAGATTATAACGTCGCAATATTTATAATGCCGAGGCAATGTGATAAATAAGGAAGCTCAAATAATTATTATTTATTTCGCCCTAAGTAGCTTGTCATTATTCATAATGCGCGGGCATTATGAAAAATGCCCGTATTTATTACTTGGTCCAATGTATACATCCATATGCATTTAGTAAAAGCGGTTATTTTAATGTTACAAACAGACACTCCAATTTTATTTATTTGTACAATACATGATTTCCTGAAAAAAGTTGGTTATCTATAACCAACTTTTTTCAGGAAAGCATGTATATTAGTAAGTCGGTAAAGCTTGGCTTATCACGCAATGGATGAAATGGCATAGTACCAAAAACAATTAAAACTCTGGTAGTAACAAATCTGCTTTGTCTAGAATCGTGTAGTTATTATTACAGCCTTCGATAATAAATATTGTCATGTTCGTGACGACACAAAAGTATCGGTGGCTTTCACAATACGGCAATCTTTTATAAATTATCGTTTCATAAATATTTATCATGAACTGCATGACCATATAACCATTTCTTATATTTTCTACTATTATATCTTCTTATATTTTTTTTTACTAGCTTCATATTTTCTGACTGACCGACTTCTTGACAATTCAAAAATGCCTGTAAATGGTTTAATTGAAATAAATGCTTTGAGTTTGAATTTGAATTAAAATGTAATTAACTAAAGCTGATACTTAAACAAAAACTTGCGTTGAATTGAAATGGGAAACATATTTTTATAGTATTTTTTCATTATGTTCCTAAAGAAGATAACTTGGGGAACGGGACAAGAAAACTAATCCTGTACTGTGGTTCTTATGAAAACATCCTACTAACGACTTCTGAAAAGCTTTTCATAACGTTAGGAAAACGCTATAAAAAGTTTAGTCTGTAATGGCAAAAGCTTACAAAATCATTTATGTAAGAAGTGATTCCGTAGACGTATTCCTATAATACACAACAATAGTATTTCCTACATTTATATCCTCAGAAATTGAGCGTGCTTAAGATGTCCAACATATCTGTGCGGTTCAAGGTGGCGCTACTTGCTAAGGCGGACGTCAACAATAAAGTCAAATTCAGTACATTTCAATTTAGTTCCCGATTACGCCGACTGCCAAGATACTTTGTAGGGGAGAGAAGGGGGAGCGCGCGGAGGCTGCGCGGTTCATGTCAAGGCCGCGTCCTCGACCGTGACCGCCCTCCCCCCTTCCGCCGCCCGCGCCCCCGCTTCACACCCGGGCGTACCAATAAACTTGCTGCCGCATGTATTTCTACACAATTAATTATAAAAATGACCCTGGATTCATAGGATTTGCAAGTGAGATTTTAAGTTTGTATTTAAATATCATGAAAGAATTCTGCTGATATGTGAAATATATTCTTGTTCGAAAGTAGGTATAATCAACCGTAGCGTTTCCATGATTCACTAACACGGACCTATTCCAAAGCTCATAATCGCTATGGGCAAACAAGTCAGTTAAATGGTTGGGTGCCATATATTTATGAAATTATCACAAATCTAGCACGGTCGGTCTACTGCCAGTTTGCGATATACATAATTATGGGTTGGTTAGTAAGGTCGTCAAAAATGCAATGGTATTTTTGACGACCTTACGAACTGATCAATAATTGCCCATACGTTTTCTAAAATCGAAAATATGTGACATGACATATTGTTTGATTCCCAGTGGCAGTGTGTTTATAAAATAAATGAAACAGAAAAAAACTTCTGGCTTCTAGCAACTTTTCGTCGAAAAAAAAGAGTTTCTTGTCAATAGGTCTCTTTGATTTCACCTAAATAGAAGACAGAGATTGCCTCCATGGGGATTACGTAAAGTTACGATTTCTTCCACGCAACAGTTTTTCAAAAGGATGGGTGAGGAGTTGGTGTTCTTTAAAAGTCTTCACAGTGCCTAAGCCGATGATCACCAACGCCATCTTTCGATAATCCTTGCTTGTCAAAGCATATTTAAGTACCTACATCACTTTTGACGATCAACATTTGTGATGAAATAAAATCAAGTAAAGGAGCCTAGAAGGTTTGCTCGATTTTCGAAGATTCAGAAACGGCCAAGCCTCATAAATATTTTGACTAAGGTGTAGAGTTTGTGAAGTTAGGGCTTGTAGAGTTAGAGCGTGTAGAGTTAGAAGCTTGGCTCTACATGAGATCTGAAAAGTTTTTGACAGTGCGAGTCATATGTGGTCTCGTTTTGGCAACATTTTACATGAAAATGTTTTTGGTGGATTATGTAGTCTCTGAACCGAATCACACGTGAGGGGAAACGTGCCCGATAACATTTGATAATATTTAGCCAGATCGAAATTATCAATCATAGTTACATATTATTAAATTAAGTATGTCTAAATATATAGGACGACCGTGTCCTTTAATTACGATTAGATACTGATATCCTAAACGCGTCATTGAAACAATTTATTTCATACGTATCTGTTTGAGAACGTGAATGAGTTCGGGTTATTGCGTCGCATCTATATCACCTGCGATTGTCATTGTTGTCGATCATGACGTCTCATTACGTTTTTGGATCCTGCTTCTGTGAAAAATAACTAGGGAAATGTCTTTCTTGGCCTGTACGATTTCTAAGCTTCGGCACATACGTCAAAAGAAAATCTTCTAATACCACTCAAAAGTAATATAAAGTTCCTTCCAAAAACTCCTTCTTCTCCGCTCTTCAAATCTGTGATCTGAGAATTCACTTAAGGGGCTTACATGACCAAAAGCGCGGTCACTGTCGGACTGCATATAGAAAAGAAAGCGAAGCGCGATGACACAACGCTGGTAATTTATTGCAAAATATGAAGCAATTATATTACGAAAACATTAGTATTTTAGTATGTTGCTTGTAGAATAATCTGACAAAAAATCAGAATGATTGTAGTGTAAAAAGAAAGTTTTTAGAGGTATCTTCATGAATTTTTCTATCGTATCAAATTAGTTGTATTATGTTTTCAACACATTATCTACCTAGCATATATCCTGAAGAATGACATATATTTTTCTGATCATGTTTTCTGTAGTCAATCATATACTTTTATTGTTTCTAAAACTATCGTTTTTTGTGTTTAGGTCCTGTAAGCCCCTTAAGGATGCTCTGATCTAGTGAACGCTTGTTAAACTAGCCCGCTGATCAAACGCCTGTACCCCATCTTGAAGTAGCGTTTGCGTTAGCGTTGCGGTTTGAAACCTATAATTAGGGCCCCAGCCCCAATCTTAGTTGAAATGGAGGCTTTAAAATATGAACGCAGAACTTATTATTATTTGGAACTCTCGGCGAAGAGAGAATAGAGAATCCACAAGCCACTTCGATAGTCAAATTGAAACTAACTTCGACGTAGATCGAAGTAAATACAACAAAAATTACTTAGTTCATTATCAAGTAGGTATAGGTAGGTGTAGGTATTATATTCGGTAACGCTAACACAGGCCCATAAAGTAAACGCCTACGCACGGCAGTATACACGTGCCGCGTTAGGGTCATATCGCGGTGAAGGTCGCGGGTCCGGGACCAGGCCTCTGAAAATAAGCGCCTCGGCCAACGACCCCGAGGAAATCTTCCAGGGCACCTGACCTTGACCTTTACACGCGCACGCGCTGTCACCGTCACATAGTGCCCTGACCCTGTTACGAAAGGATCTTCTTATGTACTACGCACTAGCTATGTTGTGTTGTGCGTATTATATTACAGGGGTGTGAAGACTCGGCCTTTGTTCAATACTTCCTGTTTACTTGACAACGAAATACCGTTAGCCTAAAGATTTTGTTAACTAGTAAATAATTTGCGATGAACTTGATTTTCAACTCTAAAAACTTACAGCTCTGATGTCTTTTGATGTTTTTTCAATAACGTTTTTATTGAGGCTGGAAATAATTTTCAAGCGCGTGCACGCACGTCACGGCGCATGTTATTTTCTATCCAAATGTTTTTACGAGCACATGCAATAAGATTACATAGTCTGAAAGATTACTTATCAAGTTGGCAGTCATGTGGCAGTATAAATATCAAATCGAATGCAACCTTCTAGGAACTTAGCAGATTGCTTGGTATCAGCTGGATGAAAATGAGAGTGGCCGGGGATCGAGTTTATACTGCGGTTGGAGAATCCTATGTGTAGCAGCGGACTACTAAAATTATCATCTGATGACAATGACGAAAACCCTTATATCCCTATAGTTAACTTAGATAAAGAAACTACCACAAAATACATATTACAGCTTACATCATAGCATAATCAGCCTGTTCGTACTGTTGGGATACAGGCCTCCTCTCTAAGAGAGGGCCTGGGTCATGAAGGTTGGTGGATGTCACATGTCGTCGATTTTTTTTTCTAGCTAGGACATGCTGGTTTCCTCACAATGTTTGCCTTCACCGTTTTGGAGCAGTGGTGATGATATAATATTCACAAAGAAAAGTGCCTGCCCGGGTTTGAAACTACGACCTACAACCCGTACGTCGCGGTCGTTTCCACTGTGCCACCGCTCCATCGCTCGTTTAAATTAACTTAAATCTTATTTCATGGTAATTATTATAGATGGCTATTGATCCTGACAATACACTGCTCTTAAACAAGCTTCGCCAGGAGTTGTAATTACATTTGCCTCGAGCTGTCGTAAAACGTTTGATGGCGCCCGCGCCCGCGCCGTGCTGACAATGTGACCGTTAGCTAACACAGAGCAACTAATTTTGAGTTATTTTTAACTTGTTAAGTAAACTAGGTACTGACTGAATTCACACGGGGCACACGCGGAAGTGATGTAAAAACAAGTGAATGATTTCGCAGATTTCAATGTTTCCTACTATGACTTGGGATAATTGGCCTCAATAAAGTCAACCAAATGAAGATTCTACTTGGTCGCAATAGTTGTGTCTCTGAATGATTTTATAGCGGCTAAACCTGGAGCGTTTACAGAATGCGGTTCTGAACTTGACAAGTAAAGTTAGGAGCTTCTCCTTCCTCTAGATCCCCAACGAATACTTGGGACTAAATAAGTACCTCGATCCGGCCGAAGCACAATTTTCAGCCTATTGTCAAGTTAGGCGTAAACGCGTGAATTTCAGCTGCAGGATGTTTATACTTTCTAGATCAGGGTCCAAAGTACGCCCCGCGGCCCGCGTCTTGAGATATGCGTAGAGTATTACATTATCTGTGCCTAAGTGAGGCTTGCGATATGCATATGAACAATGTAACGAACGTAACGAAAACGAATGTAATGAATATAAACAATGTTTCTGCTACGCTGATGTCCTGAAAACTATCCAAATTACTTCTAACTCTACTCTCTCAATTTTGTATTCTTTATTAGCTTCCCTTATTATTATTCCTTTTTCCACACATCTGTCCACTACCATTGCGGACCAGTCCATTCGGTAAGAGTCAAGTTCGTCACTTCATCTTGAGGTTTAAGAACAACTTTATATCTCATAAGAGTTGCATACATAATTCACTTACTGAGAAACAATATCCAAAACTAAAATTAATAATTAGAGCGCAGATGTACGTAAGTATATGAAATAACAAAACAAAATAGCAAAGAAAAAATATGTGGGTAAACAGATAACATAAACTCGATTGTAGTTGACCAAGCGCAAAATGGATGTATGAAATCTTAAAGTATAAATGTATAATATGTTAACTTATTAATATGTATATATATTAATAAACTTTAACTGTCATATAAATAATCCCACAAATCATTAATAAGTGAACTTTGAATCAAGGTATGACCTCTCACCTTGATTTATAATTAGAAAATCAATAAAACCTTTGGGCGGCCGTGTTACCGTTTACAAAATGATTATGAAGAACACACATTTCATTTATAGTCCACAAATTCCCATAAGTTCCGTAAGTGAAAGATTTAGCAGAATGATTAATGGCATGCATTTAATCGATCCCCAAATAATTTCCATTCTGATTTCGTAATTATACTAATCGATCGTGTTTTGTGATGTCTAGTAACTGCGACCAACTTAGAAGACAACAGTTAGATATTGAAGAAAAAATTCAATAATTGAATCTACGTACTTGTGTCGCCTGCCATCGTTGATGACGAATATATATATATACCGTATCGTATAATTAAGAGGCCCTAGCACCAATAACAATAGACTTTCCTTTATTTTTCGTTTCAAAGTTCACTGCTAATTTTTGAAGGAAAAGTTGCTGAATATGTAATTAACAAGTAGATACTTGTGACGTTATTATTATATTATTAATTTATGACATTATTAAATTATTTGTAATTTGCATATATATACGAGTAGGTTTAAAATAATTGATTCAATAAAGACAAAATGAGTAGATACTGTTTATTACCCAAATTTATTTATTCCACTGACCAATGTAAGGCTTAAGGAGCCACTAGTCGATATTTTTTCCATACAAATTTCGGGAGAGTATTACTCCACTGTTTGACATTGTGCATCCAAAGTTAATCATGATATCATTTTGACCTATTATTAATTTTGTGTACGGAAACAGAATAGTAAAGTAAAAAACCATTAAAAAGTTATGAGCCAACAAAGATTCGTTTTTCTTGCTATTTTTAACGTAACTTTAGGTATAATGTCTTAACTGTAAGTCTTAACTTACAAAAGACTAGCTCTGCTCGCGACTTCGTCGGCGTGATATTTCACCCTCCCCCATTCACCCCTCGTAGGGGTGGAATTTTAAAAACCCTTTCTTAGTGGATACCTACTCTTCACAAAGAACACTCCAAATTTCATGTCTCTAGGACCAGCGGTTTAGGCTGTGCGTTGATTTATCAGTCAGTCAGGACTTTGAATTTTATATACTATATACAAGTTATTGGTAAAACATTAACAATCTCTTAAAAGGTCATTGTACTCATCATTATGAACAACTTTTACTATGGGACATAACCTGAAATCGCGAAAAAAAATTTTGCTGTTTCCTACATTTATGTTCGTATAACTCGTCAAAATGTAGGGAACAGCAGATTTTATTTCGCGATTTCAAGTTTGGTCTCATAGTAAAAGTTCATAACCATGAGTATAATAACCTCTTAAGAGGTTGTTAATGTTTTACCAATAACCCTGTATATAGATGATTGATATTTTGAATGCAGCGAAATATGTCTACGCCGTAATAGCAAATATTAATAAACATAACATAATATTAGTCGGCAGTTTGGTTTCACGAAAGGTAGGTTGACGAGGGACGCGGGAGTCAAACTCATCAGTCACATTTCGGAATCCTAGAAGAAGTCCCAGGATGCAATTGGCATTTTCTGTGATCTCTCAAAAGCGTTTGACTGCGTTGACCATAATACACTGAACTGTAAATTATACAACTACTGAATTCGTGGACAAGCTGCTGATCTTGTTCTTTCCTATTTGTCAAAGCGGCAGTAAAAGTAAACGTTAATAGGGCCACGTCATCTGGGTCTCTAGTTAAGATGGGCGTGCCTCAAGGCTCGATTCTTGGCCCTTTCCTATTTCTAGTTTATATTAATGACCATCCTTACATGATGTCTAACTTGTCGGATATCATTTTATTCGCTGATGACACTTCCCTTATTTTTAAAATAGAAAAGATACAGATGTCTTACTTATTAACGATAGTCTGGCTGTTCTTTCGAAATGGTTTGCAGCTAACAATCTATTACTTAATGCGAACAAAACTAAATGTCTTAAGTTCTCATTACCAAATGTACTTCAGGTGGGTCTGAATTTAAAACTTAATGGTATACAACTAGATGCTGTTACGGAAACTGTATTTCTAGGAATTACTTTAGATTCAAAATTACAATGGGGCACACACATTAGAGCTCTTTCAGGTAGATTAAGTTCAGCTGCATATGCAGTAAGAAAAATAAGGCAGTTGACAGATATAGCCACAGCTATGTTAGTATACTTTGCTTATTTCCACAGTAGAATAGAATAGAATAGAATAGAATACTCTTTATTATGTACACCATATAAATTACAGACATAAATATAGAACAGTATTATGTCTTATGTTGTTCTGATGTGAAGTTCGGCAGCTGACGTAGATTCATTTTTCATTTTACAAAAGGGGGTAATCCGCGCATTCTACAAAATGGGTCCTCGCGAGTCTCATATAAACAAATTCAAAGTAATTGATATACTAACTCTGCCTTCTCTTTATATTTTAGAAAGTATTTTGTATATTCGCAAAAACTTTGGACTTTTCAAAATAAGAAGCGATTTCCATAATATAAATACAGGTAGTAAAAATGAAATTGTGATACCTAAATTTAGATTAACTAAAACTAGCAAGTCATTTCTTGTAAACAGCATCCGTTTTTATAACAAGTTGCCAAAGCCGGTTATAGAAATTAACGATGGAAAGTTCAAAACCCTCATCAAACGTGTCCTTATCAAAAAAGCATATTATAAGATTAAAGACTACGTTGAAGACAAGGTAGTTTGGCAATAATTCCTTCTGCACATGTGGCTCCCCTGGCACCTCATTAACGGTATAACTATGTAAATGTCTATTCACTGCTCTCAAATTACGATGTTTTTTTTATTTATTTTTCACAGACTTCTTTGACATAATCTTTTTATTATTTGACTTTATATACAGACAATTCTAATTTTTTTACATCATTATTAGTGGCTGTAATGGCAATCATATCACTTTGTTTTAGTAGGTTTTTAAACTTTATTTTTTATTTATCCATTTGACAGATTCTTATTTTGTAAATGTGAGGACTTTGTAGGTCTTGTAGACTTTAGATCTGTAGATCATTTTTTATTTTATCAAGTACCTAGGCTGGTACATGTTGTTGTTGACAGGCCTACGCTGTCCTCCTACTGTAATTTGAAAACATTGTAACATCCATTTATTTTTAAAAAGAGTAACCGCGGAGTTTCTTGCCGCCTCTTCTCCATAGGAAAAGAACAAATTACAGCCGTGCACAATTGCACATGACTTCTGACGTTTAATAAGTGTCCATGTAGATTTCTGTGAAATAAAATATTTTGATTTAGATTTCTCGAAGGAGTAGGGGTCCATATTGGCTCACCTAAAGTTCTTTACCCGAAATTGTTCTTCCTAATGATTTGTAATCCGAATGATCACTCTTCCTAAAAATTTTCATCCTAAAGTTTTTATTCATACTATTTGTAATGCTACCGGCGATGTTCATAACACTCAATATGTTTCCGAAAATTGTAATTAATAATATCATTAAGTACTGTAAATATATTTAAACTCCTACTTTTTTTTACCATAATATTTTCACTCATACTCAGAAAGAAACATTTACCAAGTGATTTTTGTCTTAAATGAATGAAATTCAGGTCAGAGTGTCGTCTTGGGGGCACTATGAAAAAAATACTTAGAAAATTTTCGCGACCAATTTCGAGGTAGCGCTCGCCGGCCGCTCCCGCGGCACCGCTCGCTTCGCTCGCTCGGCTCGCGCGTAGTTGGTCACAGTTCTAACCTAACCTAACCTATGGAACCCTTCCACATCGTTTTTACGACAAACGGTTAGACGGAGACAAAAAACACCAAGACACTTTTAGCCTTAGATATAATACTGATTATTATGAATAAAAAGAAATCTAAACAAAAAAGATTATGACTTTGCATAATAGTGTAAAAGATGGTTATGTTGAGAAAATATAGGAAAACAAATAAAAGTATAATAGATGTTTATTGCTACTGACATTATGAAGTTGAATGCTTCGGAATTATGAACATTAGAGACAGAGTAGTTAGGAATTGTGATTGTTAGGATGAAAAATGTTAGGAAGAACATTTTCGGATTTCCAATTATCGGAGTTGCTTAGGTGAACTTTGGCGCACCCAATAGGGGGCGAGCCTCTTACCAGCAACCGGGCACAAATCCAATCTCCGGGCTGCTGCTGATAAATTCCATATGGAAAAACCCAGTAACACTTAAAACCCGACCTGGGGATTGACCTCAGAACCCCAAGCTTACGCCAACGAGGCAGTCATTAATAATATATTAATATTATTACAAAAACTCTATATACAAACTACAGGTTACGACATCTATATGCTTTGTCGAATATAACAGCGATAACCACAAATCCCATGTTTATCACGTTGATGTATTGATTTCATAGATGGCGCCTGCGTTTCACGATACTCTGGATGGATGGATGAATGGATGGATGGATGGACGGACGGACGGACGGACGGCCGGACGGACGGACTGACGGGCGGACGGACGGACGGACGGACAGACGGCCGGAAGGATGGCCGACGGGCGGACGGACAGACGGACGGACGGACGGACGGACGGGCCGCGGACAGACGGGCGGACAGGCAGACGTATGGACGGACTGACGGACGGACGGACGGGCGGACGAACGGACGACGGACGGACCTCGGACAGACGGACGGACGGGCGGACAGACGGATGGACGGACAGACGGACGGACGACGGATGGACGGACGGGCCGCGGACAGACGGACGGACGGGTGGACAGACGGACGTATGGACGGACTGGCGGACGGGCGGACGAACGGACAGACGGACGGACCGCGGACAGACTGGCGGACAGACGGATGGACGGACGGGCGCACGGCCGGGCGGACGGACCGACCGACTGACGGATACACGCACGGACGGATGGACAGACGGACGTACAGACAGATAGACAGACAGACAGATAGATAGATACACATCTATAACGGTTGATCACTACTTGGCGAGGTGTCTCATGGTTGCACCAAATGGGAGTCCAGCTCAGCATATGCCAGGTACAATACCTGACGCTGGTATTCTGCTGCATCCCGTTAGTGACACACGGATGTCGAGAAGACACATCTGAGTTTCAACAAAAAGGTTCCTACATAGTGCGGCGCGTAATTATAAAGGTGGTAAGTACCCACAGTTGACTGTCATACGCAAGTGTGAAGTTGGTTGGATGGATGGATGGATGGATGTTCTTTAGCATCGTTGTGATTTGAAAATTTATGAAACGAAAAAGCGACAATAAAAAGAGACATGTAAATTCATAAGATTTAACGTGGGAGAAAATGAGATAGGAAGCATTGTACAGTGTTTTTGAAGGTTTCACTTCTACCACGTGTGAATTACATGCTGTTTTTTTTTTCAGAGACTAAAAATTATCGTGATAAAAATCTTATTTTTTTAACAATATATGCATCTTTTTAGTGAAATTTGATGTTTTCTATAATAAAACGTTTTTAGATTATTAAAAAAACCCTTATTATAAAGTTTTAATTGATAAAAATAGGATTTCAAAAAGTGGTAGGTTTGGTGTACCTCTGAAGATTTTTGTTAGCAACACTGAAAACTATTGTACTGCCACACTATCGACATACAATCGACACACTACTGAGACACCACTGAAACGCCATTGAAGTTTTTGCAGAATGCCAAATTTGCAACAGTGGCAACATAATGTCTGTAGTGTGTCGATAGTGTCAATGGCGTGATGGTTAACTTAAAGTTACAGAATTGGGCCCCAGGTCCTGATCGGACGGTGAGGTACTAATTACTCTCCGCCCGCAGGCCCGCGCCTACGGTGGCCGGGAGTCGTCGCGCGGCTCCCGACGCCCGGAGCGTGTCCCGCGGCGGCTGGGACGGGAGGCTCCCTCCCGCAGCCGTCCCGCCGCCTCCTTCGCTAGCATGACTTCTTCGCAGAAGGAGGCGACTGCCCCCCACTCCCTCTCGCCCCGGACCATGGCTTGAACCAAGCCCGGATGCGAGAGGTCGCCGCCGCTGCCGATCGCCTCTACGAGGACACGGCGGTGCTCCTCCCAAGCGGGGCAGACCTCCACCGTATGCTCCACCGTGTCCTCTGGGCGATCCTGGCAATGGTGACACCCGGGCAGTGGCGGATTTACACTTTTGCCGCCAGTAGGCTATTAAAATTTTGCCGCTCCTACCGACCTCTACAATAATCTCAGATCCTAGATTATTTTTACAATCCAACAATTTGGTTGAAATAGCACAAGAAATAGTTTTTGGGTATATTTCTGAGTTAATCAAAGCTCAATCATGTACTAATAATAAGGGGGCAAAATAAAATGAGGCCGCCTCCTGGTCTTCTGAGTTTATACAGGGTGACTTGTCATTTTTGACGTATTCCTTTTAAGACGTGATAGTGCAGGCGCGGTCGCAGCTCAAGATTATGGTCACCATGGGTGCCAAAGAATATTTTTAGGGTGTCCTTGCTGGTCTAGCGGTCGGGTAAAGTGTTATTAGGTTTTTTCATCAAAATTTTCTCAGAAGCAACAAGCTGGAGTCTGGATCTTATGCCCGGTTGCTGGCAGTAGGTTCGTCCCCTATGACATTGGACTTTAACATAACTGGAAAAATGTGGGTGTAAGTGCTATATGTAGGTATATACACCTCTACCAAACCCTTCGGGGATTAAAGGCGTGAAGTTGTGTCAATGTTTATGTATATCTCCAGCACAACATTACTTATGCTATTCAGGGACGCAGCTTTGACATGGGGGTACTTAATAGGTAATGCTGCTAAATTGGTCACAGGACTTTTTGATATTTCTCATAAAGTCATGTGACCAGTTTAGCAGCATTACCTCTTTTTACCCTACATAATCTGCCTACTGTTTAGTAGGCGAATTTTTTTAACAACCCGGCTGGCTCGGTTAGGTTAGTTGTTTTTTAAATATTTTTAAACTGAAATAGGAGTTACATTGATGACTTAAATGCGGATAAGTCTAAGCAACTATGAGAATGTAGAATGCAAGAGCCAACGAATTTGAAACAAACTTGGATATGTTGGATTTACTTCCAAGAATTCCAAAAGAACTAGGCATTACTTGCTTTGTCGACTTATGAAGAAAAGCTTAAGGATACAGAGAATGTATAATGCAAGAGAGAGCGAAGCTAGCCTGAAAATTTTAGCACCCTACCTTGACTAGGTTCTGTTTTCTATTGACTATTATACAGAAAGGGAACAAGACTTACTTTGCCGACTTATTACGAAAAGCATGACCTCTGAGGCTCTGCTAATGAGACACAATTGATTTTTCTATTGAATTGCTACATAGGACACGAGCGGTTAAAACCGGCGACCGGTTAAAAACTCGTTTTACTGCTGTTAAAGTTTTGGAATCGGCCTTTACCTTAGCATTTCGAACCTTACGTACGAGCGGGGTGCCCAAATTGAGTGGTTAGTATTACTGATCACTTGTCGCTTAGTTCAAGACATCTTTCCGATGACTTTTCCTTAAAGTCATCGGAAATATGTTTTGTGGACTGCTTGCTGCAAGACATCAGAAAACCGTTTGACTTCTGTAAGGAGACTGAAAAAAAAAATTATTGGTCGCCAAATTCGCCGCCCCTAAATTCTGCCGCCCTAGACTCAAGCCTACTTAGCCTGCTGGTAAATCCGCCACTACACCCGGGCGTTTCCTCCCGCCTGATGATATGCAGGAACCTCCCGAAACTTCCGTGTCCGGTGAGGACCTGCGTCAGGCAGTAGGTGAGGGCGCCGTGACGCCTCTCTAGCCACTCCTCAAAGAGGGGTCTTACCGCCGCTATCGTGGCGTGCCCTGCGCTGGGTTGCGACAGTCGCTCTTTCCATGGCGCCATGAGATCGCGCCGGAGGTCTGTTCGCTCCGCCGCGATTTGCTGCGGAAGCGGAGTTTCCCCCCGGGCGTAGTGCCTCCGCGCGCCACTCATGCAGGCGCGCGAGGACTATCACCTCCAGATCCCATGGCGGCAGTCCGGCAAGGAGGCTTGCCGCCTCGCCCGAGATCGTGCGGTACCCCCGGATCAGCCTAACGGCTACCACCTTCTGGGGCGCGTTCAGATAATGGGCGGCTCGCCGCCGCAGTGAACGCGCCCACACCGGGGCCCCGTATAGGGCCATGGACCGCACGACCTCCGCGTAAAGCCTCCGGCAGGTTGGGCAGGAGCCGCTTGAAGGCGGCCCCGGCCCGTTCTAGTTTGGGAGCCAAACGTCGGAAATGCTCGACGAAGTTCCACCGGCTGTGGAGGACGAGACCCAGGTATTTCATCGTCGTCTCGACGCCGATGTGAACCCCTCCTTCCGTTAGTTGGGATCCCGATGGTGGCGTGTTCCGGGGCGCATGAAACGACATGGCCTCGGACTTGTGCAATGCCACCTCGAGACCCAACTGCTGGATCCTCTCCACGACTATCGCAACCCCGCGTGTCATCGCGTCGGCCGCCGCCTGATGCGACCTCCCCTGCGCCAGGACTAGCGTGTCGTCAGCGTTTTGCCACGCTGACGCCATCAGGGAGGTCGGCCCGCAGCACCCAGTCGTAACCGATGTCCCACAGGAGCGGCCCCAGAACCGATCCCTGTGGGACACCGCACGACGTCTCTCGCCGGTTCCACTCCCCATCGCGACCGGGGTAGATGACGGACACGTCTGTCCTCTACTTACCACTGCGGGCCAGTCCTTTCGGTAGAAGTCAAGTTTGTCACTTCATCATAAAGTATGTAGATATTTAATTGTGCGAATCAGGGGTAGTAGAGCTAGTACCGAAACTGAAACTAAACTGTTTTTACTATGGACAAGTTTAGTTTTAGTACAGATATTACAGTGTTTTAGTTACGTTAATAAACAAATATCACACGATAACGGTCGCCATACCTATTTGAATATAACTGTTTGTAAGTACATACTTTCATTACAATCGGAAACGAATTTGACTCAATGTCTGTCAGTCTTCATTGAAACCTGAAGCCAAACCCTTCTGGACTTACGGCATTCCACTGTGGGGCTCCGCGTGTGGCTCAAATATCAGCATGATTTAGAAAACTCGGAAAAACATCTTAATACAGACATCAAATTCACCAGGAACAATGAAGTTCACGACCACATGACATGAACATGAAAACAGTAATGGAAGAAATAAGTTCATGCTCGCAAAAGTACAAGTCCAGAGATACCTCAACCGTTCAACTCACAATATAATAGCAGCTTGTGTTAGCAGACTCCAAAGACGTAACTTATTACAATTGGATAACTTGTAGAGAGCTGCATTGCTAATATGAAAGTTGCTCCTAATGCAAAAACTTCACGAGCAGATGAGTTGTAGGAAGATCTGGGTGCCTAAAAAGGTCACTTTGGCAGAATCATATAAGGATAACATTATGAACCATAATGGACAGTTAACTGTTAACAGGGGTATCGTATTACCCAGTAACTGGGTTTTGGAGGTCAGGCAGTCGCTCCATGTAAAAAACTGGTATTCAGCTGCATCCGGTTAGACTGGAAGCCGACTCCAACATAGTTGGGAAAAGGCTAGGCAGATGATGATGAATATACAGTTAACTGTTAAGTTAATCGTATCAAATCCCATTAGTGAAGGATTTTTCAGTAATTTTTTTTTTGTCTGTTCTACAATACCAGTCAATCTAATCCAAATTAAATCCCAATCTATTTAATTATACCTACGCAGTGCAGCGAAGAAAAGAAAAACACGGACTGTCTACGCCATATTATGATTCATAATGTTATCCTTTTATGATTCTGCCAAAGGCCTTTTTAGGCACCCTGTTTCCTACAACTCATCTGCTCGTAGGTTTTAAAAACTGATTGAATTAATTAGGTATAAGTTAGTTAGTTATTTAAGTTCACTACACTATGACTAGAATAAAATAATAGCGATAAAAAAGAAAGAGATAAAGGTAGATTATACATGGAAGTACCACTATCGCATATAGGCCAAATACATAAAGAAAATTACAATAATTAATGACTCATATTACTTCGCAAAACTACGTATTGTCTTAGACAAGTTTAGATAACCTAGCAAAAAAAAAAAACCGAGCGTCAAGTGCAATATAAGTATGGATTGCTAGATGACTTTAGATCATAAGGACGTATTATTTTCTAGCATTGTCCTGTGAAAGACTGCCTAACTATTATGGATACCGTGGCCACATTACTTTTCCCGAGATTTATCCCAAAATTCAGAGCTTACAAAATAGAGCCATGCAGCTTTACAGGCTACCTAATTTCCCATCTACAACAGCTACATATTATTATATTATCTCCACCTCAACAACATGTTAAAACCAAAATTCAGTTATTAACATCACATGTCATAATTAAAAAAAAAACAAGGACCTTTCGCTACGCTGGTAATGCTACGGTGCTACGCCGTAGCACCACAAATAATATGAAATTAGTTATGAAATTGCATACGTATGCAGTAATACCTACACTATGTACCGAATGTCTACCTCGGTTACCCTTTTCAATCTGAGGCATAAGTGCAAGTAGACTTGCCAAGACGCATGAAGAACAATATTTTCATTCTATTGATGACTTTTTACAATGACTAATTTATTGACCGTACATAATTTTATAATAGTAAAAAAAAAAAATCTATTTCGCCCATGCCGCTTTGCCAATGGTAACCTTATAGTCTGGTACTTAGAACGAGTGTTCGTAATACCTAAGTATCTATCAAAAGTTATACAATATATGTATTTTCAAATTACTTTATCTGCTCAACGAATGCATGAGGCATCATGTTTATCTTTCATTCAAAACAAAGATCGAATACCTAACCAGGTAACGTAATGTTACCTACAGCTACAGATAATTAGCGCCATTAACTGTAATACAGAATAATTTATCATGAAATCAACTAATCAAGTAACGATGAACTGCTTAAAAAGTATGAAAAACTACAAATACAATTCTTCTTAAAACTTAAAAATACCTAGACGTTTTCCCAAGACTTGGGAGATATTATTTAAGTCATTGTTATTTTTCCAGTGGTATATGCATAGGTAGGTATCGGTGGCACCGAGCGTGGGCGGCGGTGCTGCAGGGGAAGCGAACGTTAACCCTTTCTGCAGTTCATTCGCCGTCTGGCCTCACCCTAGCAGACCTCCCAGTCCCACCCTCCCTAACCGTCGACCCAACTGCACACTTGCCATACTGCAAGCCAACACTTTTTACCTACTACCTACCTATAGCTAAATGTATGAAAATTAAACCTACGTCCTGATATAGCAGTACTTGATCACAAAGTTATATAACGAAGCAAAACTCCTGACTTCCTGAGTATATCGATGATAGGATTAATTTTCGAGGATCGAGGATTCTTAAATAGCATCAGTCAAGAAGTAAATAAATGACAGAAGAAGTCCAACATAAAATCTAATTTGTGGCCACTATTATCCGTTTTAGTGATTATAATAAAACTAAACAATGTAAAATTACCGTTTATAATAATATTAACGTATAATCTTGTGGAGCACAACTTAACGTGCTTATTTTCTGCATTTTCATTCTAAAATAAAAGAAATAACCAAACAAACGATGAGGGCGCCACTGCGTGGTCGGCGCCCTCTTAACAACTGCATACTTACACGTTTTATAAGCTATGGCAGGGGTGAAATGACCGGGGTAGATCTGAGAGCAGCGGTAGAAAGGCTGAAGGCCAAAAATACCGTCCCAGGACCCGACGACGGCTTGCCAGGTAAAGCCTGGGTCCTGGCCTCGAGGGCCCTTGGGCCTCGACTGGAGGCGCTCTTAAGCGCATGTATGGAGAGAGGCCAGTTTCCATTCCATTGAAAGACGGAGAGGCTGGTCCTCATTCAGAAGCCAGGGCGCCCTGCGGACTCTCCGTCCGCATACCGGCCCATCGTGCTGCTCGACGAGGTCGGCAAGCTCTTTGAGAGAGTGATTGCGGGCCGCTTCGTCGGGCACCTGGTGAGGACGGGGCCGTATCTTGCGGACAACCAGTTTGGCTTCCGCAAGGGGCGCTCGAAGGTGGATGCCGTCATGCGCGTGAGATGCGGTGTCCCGGGGTGGGGTCGTCGTGGCGGTGTCACTCGACATCGCCAACGCGTTTAACACCCTGCCCTGGGGCTGCATTGGGGAGGCACTCCGGTATCACCGGGTGCCGACCTAACTCCGTCGAGTAGTCGGGGCGTATTTGACGGACAGAGCCGTTATCTACTCCGGTCGCGACGGGGAGTGGAACCGGCGAGATATGTCGTGCGGAGTCCCGCAAGGATCGGTTCTGGGGCCGCTCTTGTGGGACATCGGTTACAACTGGGTGCTGCGGGCCGACCTCCCTGATGGCGTCAGCGTGGTTTGCTACGCTGACGACACCCTATTCCTGGCGCAGGGGAGGTCGCATCAGGTGGCGGCTGACGCGATGACACGCGGGGTTGCGATAGTCGTGGAGAGGATCCGGCAGTTGGGTCTCGAGGTGGCATTGCACAAGTCCGAGGCCATGTCGTTTCATGGGCCCCGGAACACGCCACCATCGGGATCCCAACTAACTATAACTAACTAACAACTAAAAATAACAGCTATTTCATCTTATTTTTACACCTTTATTTAGAACCATAGCTGTTAATTTTAGAAAGGAATTTTCTTGTGTATTTTTAAAACCAGTAGCCTTCGGGTAATAAAATCGTTCTAGGTATAACTTTCATGGTCGATTTTATTGATACCTTCCCGCTTGAAGATTAAAAGTCTCAAGCTCCTGCAGGTAAGTCTATCCTTGGCATAGTTTTGTGTGTACTCCTGGCGCCCGAATTTTCAATTCTACTTATTTTATTTATTTATTTGGAGTACACCACGCAGTTTTAATACGATCCATCATAATCTTCTCTTTTTTATTATTACATAAAATAAAACAACTTAAACAACAGTGATATTAAAAATATTTTAATATACTAACAATTCTCATCTTAAATTATTAAAAAACTAATACAAACATAATAATTAATTAGGCTTTTTTTTCATTAATTCATTAAGGTTTTCGATTTGTGTCAATGCTAGCTGCGGGGTGGCAAACCATGTCTCCTTTTTATGGAATCGCCATCCACTTAAGACCCACTTGGAACAACTCCACCAGGCTGAAAAGAAAAATTTGTGGTTTTTATTAAGTCCAATCATCATCATCATCTGTCTAGCCTTTTCCCAACTATGTACTATGTTGGGGTTGGCTTCCAGTCTAACCGGATGCAGTTGAATACCAGTAACATGGAGCTACTGCCTATCTGACCTCCACTGCTCAGTTTGTTACTGGGTAATACAATACCCCTTGGTAAGACTGGTTGTCAACTTTCGGGCTTCTGAATTCCCATAACGACTGTCAAAGATCCACAAATGACAGCCAACTGCTTAACATGCTTTCTAAGGCAAGGAGAGGTTTCGGTATGTAAAGATGGTCGCCTATTCACAAACCAACCGCGGCAAGCATAGTTTAACCTGATTGATCGACCTGTGCTGTGTGTTATTTAGTCATGGGCCCATCAAATCATCAGTCAATAATTAAAATAACTTTTCAATAAAATGAAATTGCATATGTAATTGTTTGAGTACATATTATAATTATAAAATAATTATGTTTCAGGTGACGCAGGCTATCCCTTAAAATCAACATTGAAGACACCACAAGTGGACGCAGAGCCCGATACCTTTTCCCTTTATGCTTTTTATTATGTTAATGTTTTCCTTTGTATTTCTTTGTAATTATATTATATGAATGTTATACTTAATTTTTTTATTGCATGTACAAAAATTCATACTTTACCTCTATGCAACACCACTAAATAGTCTGTCGACTGCACCAGCAAGCCTCCCAAGGTGTTGCACTTTTAATTTGCTATATCAGCGGTAGCATGTTGCATCTCCACCTCGGGTAAAACTTTCCGAGCCTCATCTAGTGCAGTGAGAGGGCAACCTAAAATACGTAATAAAAATATCATAGTAAAATCGTTTTCAATACCTAGTCAATTATATGTCTTAACCGCAACATGAATAGCTGTAGGGTTAGAAAAATCCACTCACTCGGTATCTCGCTTGTCGAGTTCAACGAGGCAGAGGCACTGTTTTAGCATCGGCAGGGGTAGGGCTTGGAGCTGACGCACGAGTCTGAACAGAACATGGGGCTGCAGTGATCTCGGAAAGGGGCTCAACACCGATAGCGCTTCCACTTTGACTGTAGAAAGTCGAGCAGATTGTTCCATTGTATCTCAGACACTAGCTGCACGCCTTTCCATTCCTACAAAATATTACGTACATTTGAATACAGAGCAGCATTATAATTAAATAGGTAATTATTTATGTCAAACAATTATACACTTTGTATTAAAAACGATCTTACTCGCACTAAATACTTGTTTTAAAATACACACGTTATGTTATGTTGATGTTTGATTCAGTTTGATGTTGACAAAATATTTGGAAAAAGGGAATAGTATTAAATAAAGCTAAATCTTACATAGTAAGTGGTAATTCTAAACCAGTAAGACGAAATACTTTTTTTTTTTTTTTTTTTTTTTTTTTTTTTTTATGGCATACGTTATAAGAACATTTTTGCCAGCGTCACGTCAGAAGATATATTACTACAAAGAGGCCGAAATTTTGAATTTGGTAGATCTGAAAGAAAGGGAAATTATCTTACACTAATTACAGATACCAATTTGAATATAATGTAAAAAATATTAATATAATGATAAAATTAATGAGAGAACTACATAAAGGAGAGTGTCAAATGTGAATATATAAAAAATGATTTATAAGTTGCTAAAGTTTGATATTATTTAATGATATGAAAGATGATATAATATCAATTGAAGATGGATTTATATTATATAAAATATCGTCTATATGTATAGGAAGTTGAAATTTGTACTTCATTAGGGATGCATACAATGGATCATGGTTAAATTTAGGACATTTAAAGAATATGTGATTCAAGTCACCTTCTTCCATACCACACTCACAAACAGACGAATCTTTAATTCTGAGTTTCTTTAGGTGAACAGCAGAACAGCAATGGCCAAACCTTAATCTACATATAATACTACTAATTTTCCTATCACATTTAAATTTAAAGAACCAAGGTTTAGTTTGAATTTCAGGCTGATATTTAACAAAATTAGAACCTGTTCGTTTACTACTGACCGTCCATCTTTTCAACCATCTAGACTTTAGATCGCGAATAGGGAGAAGCAAGAGATCTTGTGGATAATTTTTAAAGGGGACCTTATCACCACAAATAATTGACTCTTTCGCAATCTTATCGGCTTTTTCATTACCAGGAATATTGCTATGACTTGGAATTCTAGCCAAATGGACAGTAAAACCTAAAGAAGAACACCTTAACAATAATTTTTTACACTGAAAAATTATCCAGTTTTTGTAACCAATTTTAAAAGGATTACTTTGAAAAGCTTGGAGTGCACTCAAGGAATCAGAGAAAATAACAGAGTTTTGTAATTTGAATAATAATATGTAGTTAACGGCCTCCATAATTCCTCTACATTCACCAACGAAAACTGAAGTTTCAGGTGGGCATTTTATCTTTTGGACAATGTTATAATTCTGATGAAATAAACCAACACCAACACACCCATCTTGACTTTTTTTTGACGCATCTGTGAAAATGTAATGCCAGCCATGCCAAAGGTTATCTTTAATCCTAGAGAAATGTTTACTGGCAAAAGGGTCCCCTTTTATTATATCTAAGTTCAGATGTAAAGTGGGTACATATAATATAGACTGATAGTCAGATTCAAATAATGGGATTTTAGGATTTCTATGGGTTGGGTATTTTAGACTCATAAGTTTTGAATAGCTTACAACCAAACAAGGAGACTTTTTGAGATTCCAATAGGGCAGAGAAATGTAATTATGTAAAAGTTGTAGTTTCGGAAAAAGAGGATGTGAAGAAAACTGAAACAAGCGAAACAAAAACATGTCTGATAAATATTGCCGTCTTAAATCTAGAGGAGGGTCAACACATTCAACTTGCATGGCATTCTTAGGAGTTGACTTCATTGCTCCCAATATAATACGTAGGGCTCTAGCTTGAATTAAGTCCAGCGTATTGAGCGATTTTCTGCAAGCTGGCTCATATAAAAATGAAGCATAGTCTATAACACTACGGATAATAGCATTATAGAGAAGCTTTAAAAAGGTGTTGCACTTTTAATTTGCTATATCAGCGGTAGCATGTTGCATCTCCACCTCGGGTAAAACTTTCCGAGCCTCATCTAGTGCAGTGAGAGGGCAACCTAAAATACGTAATAAAAATATCATAGTAAAATCGTTTTCAATACCTAGTCAATTATATGTCTTAACCGCAACATGAATAGCTGTAGGGTTAGAAAAATCCACTCACTCGGTATCTCGCTTGTCGAGTTCAACGAGGCAGAGGCACTGTTTTAGCATCGGCAGGGGTAGGGCTTGGAGCTGACGCACGAGTCTGAACAGAACATGGGGCTGCAGTGATCTCGGAAAGGGGCTCAACACCGATAGCGCTTCCACTTTGACTGTAGAAAGTCGAGCAGATTGTTCCATTGTATCTCAGACACTAGCTGCACGCCTTTCCATTCCTACAAAATATTACGTACATTTGAATACAGAGCAGCATTATAATTAAATAGGTAATTATTTATGTCAAACAATTATACACTTTGTATTAAAAACGATCTTACTCGCACTAAATACTTGTTTTAAAATACACACGTTATGTTATGTTGATGTTTGATTCAGTTTGATGTTGACAAAATATTTGGAAAAAGGGAATAGTATTAAATAAAGCTAAATCTTACATAGTAAGTGGTAATTCTAAACCAGTAAGACGAAATACTTATCACATGAAAAAGTCTCAAACTAATGTACAAGTCGTGATCCAAGAGATAATGCACATAGAGATCCGACTTCACGGGTTTTTCAAGCAATGGACACCAGCGACATCTATTTTTCTCAGTTGACAACTTTATCTTTATATATATAGCCTTGAATCTATAGCGCCCACAATTAGTGCTCAGGTTATTTTTAAAGCTTGCTCGTCCTTTTTTAGTGTTTTAAATTAATGTATGGATTAAATAAAATGTATTTAAAACCATTAATAAGATAATCCATACATTAATTAAAAAATAAAACATCATAAACTCATTATGTGATTACATTTATTTAATCAAATATGAGGCCTTTTACAGTGTTTTTTACAGTAATTTTTAGCCATTACTTGGTATTTATCAGTGTCGCTGATAGTATCTTGCTTTCCAGTAAGAATTTTATTGATTGTTTTGCAATAATTAAATACAAAAAATCTTATAGATAAATTTATCATATACTGTTGCAATTTTTTTTTATGTTTAACACATTTTAAACATTTGAAATCCGCTGAAATATATAATAATGTTTTTATATATTCTCCAATATTATTTATTTCTAAATTTTCTTTTAACTCATCTGTAATGATGTCCTGGAAAGCAGAAACAAGAGTGATCACCGACTTAGTAGGACTGCAAAGCCAACGTTTCTTCGAGTATTCTCTATAGCGTATGTATTCTAATTCGTTTTGATCTATTAGATCTTCACTGCATTTGGAGCAATTTTTATATATATTTTTTGATTTTTTTACTATATATCCGCTCACATACTGTAATGGAGCCATAATTTTGGGATCGGCTTTTTCCTCCAATGGCAGCACGTTTGTATTTAATATTTTATTTAAATCAATATTGTGTGTAAGCTTGTTGGCTTCGCAGTCCTTATTTGTAACCAGAGTAACTAAGGCCTCACAATAATCTTTTTGGCAATTCGCACCCGGGGCATGAACGCTGGAGAGGTTATTTACTAACAAAACTGCATAGGCAGATTGAAATGCATCCGGAGTTGGATTGACGTTGCGGCACCCGTGGCTTCTGATTGCGCCAAAAAAATTTTCAAGTGGATCTTGATTCAGGTGCCGCATCCAAACTGATGTAACATTATATTCTTTCTCTAATTTTTTTACAAGTATTTGTATACCTTCCAGCGTCCACAACCAATTATTTAATGTCGGTACATTTTCCGAAGAATCGCCCTTATAAAATTTCATATTTTTCAACATTTTTTTGAATTCCATCCATTTTTTATGGTGTACTGAGTTAGGTTTCACCGGTTGAAGCAGTGGCTTCGAATATTTCTTTTTATTTGCATAACTGCCGTTGACCGAGTCAAACAACTCGTCGAAAAAAAGCAGCAAATCTGCAGTATCTTTGCATCCTTCTGGCAAAATTCCTTTGTCTGAAAAGAGAAAAAAAGAAATTATGAAAAATCTCATTGTTTTTAACTCAGGAAGTTTTGTTATTATTTATGTAGATTACAAATTACATAATCATTTATACGAATCAGAACACAACAGCACTTTTATAGCAGAATAGCCTCTGCCTGTAATTTCATCTGCGAATCCCATGGGAACACATTACAGTGTCTCTCAATCTTTATCCAAATCCGTTCAGCCGTTTTTACGTGATTGAGTAACAAACATAAACTTTAAATTTCTTTACAAATCTCATAATTAGTATGATAAATTGAACCATTAAAATTTAAGCACTCATTCCCCCTGTACTTTATTAAATATTTTTTAAATCTATAATTACTTGTGCTCCAGTTCAATCACCATGATATATATTCAGAGAAATATTAAAACATATTTATTTATTTAAACTTTTCGCACAAAAAGGTACAGTCAGCAACAAAAGTCGATTAACACTTCCGTTTTTTGATCTCAGTTATTGAGCAAAATATGAACACTTCAGTTTTTTTTTAATTTCAGTTATTGAGCAAAATATTTGTTCAAAATTGCATTGTACTTCTGCTGCAATTTTGAACAAATGTTTTGCTCAATAACTGAGATTAAAAAAACTGAAGCGTTAATCGACTTTTGTTGCTGACCGTACAAAGGCGGACTTAATACCTTAGGCATTCTCTACCAGTCAACCAAGGGTGGTGAAGAGATATATTAATACAAACCTGCTAAGTATCCCATATTCGACGCCACTGTTTGACTAAATACCTGAGCTGCATATTTCACTTTCATTTTGGAAATTTTTTTCCTATCAATATGACTTTCGGTTAATTTTGGAACCAGTCGGATACCTTTATAGGCTGGATTCTCTTTCATTAAAAGTTCTAAGTGATGCCACTTTGCGGTTTTGCTCTTGCCATTTAATTCAAATTTTAAACTTTTTGTTAGTAAGTTATTACGTATGCCCTTCAACAAATGTGGCGGATCATATAGTGGAATTATTTCTTGTTCATTTACTTCAATTACATTTTCTTTAGGGATTTCTCCTCTTTGAAAGCATTTTCTTTTTACTTCGCCTGTTAAAATTTTGATGGCACTTCTGTTGTTGGCGCCCTGATCACAAACAGTTGCCAACACTATAAATCCAGCGTCTTGTAATTCCTTTATTACAATTTTAATTTGTTTTGCCAGTTCTGGACCCTTAGTTGCTCCTGAGGAAAATGTATAAGCAACTGGCTGCTTATAATTTCTAATAAGCCCACGTACCATAAAAACTTGAGCATGATCCGCAAAAATTGGGCGCGTTTCTTCTCCATCTGTTACAAAGCCCATTACAGTATCTTTTCTCGTATTAAAAGTGAGACTGGGTTTTAAAGACATTTCATCAAAGAGCATTATGCATAGTCGGTCTTCAGTTCTCATTTTATCTGTTCTTGCCTTTAATTGGGCAAACACATTCTTATTTATACCTGCACTAATATTTGCTTGATTCAAAAGGGTCCCCAAAGTTTGTGGAGAAGGCAGTATAAATATTTTTCTCAGAAATCTGTATGCCTTTGGGCTTTGCTTTAATATGGACAATGAGGCAATTTTTTCTTTTTCTGTAAATCTTCGCCCTTTCTCTTTCTTCTTGTTCTCCCTAAACTGCATTAGAGTTATTAACCTTCCTGTACTTGGCATATTTTCTAATGCGTTTATAAATTTAACATTTGTAAAAAAATTCTTAGCACTCTTCAATTCTGCTGCTTGTTTTTTAGAGTTGTTTTTGTATTTTGACAGTTTCATCTTTACATCAACTAATTTCATATAAAGTTCTTGTTCAGGTTTGGTCATCTTTGATTTCAAAAATGTCTTTTTCAAAGCTTTGCTTGCTGAAAATTAAATAAAAATAGTTTTATGTTTGCTTTGATGTGTAAAACAAATCAACTTGTGTTAAGGTCTATGAACTACATAGAAATATATTTAAAGGCTTTTTAATATATTTAAATTCTTACCAATGTTTCCTTTCTCCATTGGAACTGGTGGTATTGAAATATTTATTTCTTGTTCTGGATTTTGGAAATCAGTACATACTGAAAATTGAAACAACATGCTAGAGGTATAATTTGGTTTAGGGATACCCAATACTGTGAATGGGATATTTTTACAATACAAATTTTGTGCAAAAAACTGTTAGGCCGTGTTTATACAAGACAAATTCATTATATTGTCTCAGCAATAAGGTAGGGCCCTATTGCTGAGACAATGTTAAGGTTTTTGGGAAGGGCCCTTAATAAAAATAACATATCTGGATTTTAATAATAGCACTTCATTGTTTAATTAAACAAAGATTACCTTTAGAAGTAGACGGCAAAATGTTTGACACATTTTCAATTGATTTCAAAGGTCTTCTTTCTGTTGAAGTAGTAGTGAACTTGAGTGTTGATAGGCCTGTAAATATAATATTCAGATCTAAATCACCTAAGTACCTATATTAATTTTATTTATCATTTTATTTTTTTAACATTAGTCTAATATCTGTGAATGTTATTTACTCACCTGGCAAATTTACTGTTGGCACAGCAATACTGCTGAGACGATTATAGCGGCAACAATATTTGAGTTCAAAATGAGTATGACAAACTCGCCGATTTTTGTATATGTACTCATTACTGAATTTCAAGATGTCCCCACCAATATTAAAGATCCATGACTGGAAGCGATCCATATCCTTTGCAGGGTTTGGAAAAAGATGCAGGACAGTGTGGGAATCTGAAAAATTCAAGACATAAAATTTAAAACTTTTATTATGAAAATGATGATTCCTAATTTTTAAGCAATCATTAAAATATTTACAACTTTGACCTTACTGTCTGGAAGCTAATATCACTTTGTCCTCCAAATAACCTCAAATTAAAACTTAATTCCATAATATTATGTTAACAGCAAGGACTGATAGCATTTGCATACACTTTTGGAAATTCCAACATAATGAGAGTGTAAAATACATGAAGATAAAGACGTATGTCAGTTTTCTTACTATCGCAACATCATCATGTCAGCCCTTTTTTCCCATAGCTGGATACAGGCCTCCCCTATAGTTCCACAATGAACGGTCTTGGCCCATTTTTTGCATTATAATCTCACTTCAGCGTTAAAACACAGTCACCAAGGGGGTGATCTTAGTACATACCAAAATTCCCGGAACACCCAGGGACACAGCATTTTTTCTCGGAAGACATGATTATGCACTTGTCGTACTGCCGTCAACAATATACACAAGGCACTGGAGTCACTATCTCAACACAATGTACTAGAATAACTGTCTCAACACAATGCACTGGAGTCACTATCTCAATTTCAGTCACTAAACAAGCTATCAGCGTAGATTCGATACTAGTTTGGAGGAGCAGGGGCTCGACTCAACAAACAGCATGGAAACAACACAAGAATATCTTGGAATAGGATCTGAAGCACAAAATGCAGGAAAATAACGAACCGCACCAAACGGGAACCGAAATTTTTCTGCAATGTGACATTGTGTCATTGTGACATAACGACATGACATGGGAAAAGTAATGTTACCAGTAGACGTAATTCTAGAATTCTACTACTCTGTTTGGAATAATTTGTAACAGCATACAATTCTTCAAAAAAACATTATATCATCTTCAAACTAAAAACGTAATAAAATTAATGACAAGTTAAAGTGTTTATTGATTTTAATCTTAAAAACGAAATAAGTACACACACATGCACTAAACTACCATTATGGTAGTAAAGAATAATAGGGTCGTGATGTTAGGAAAATAACCCGTCTAAATTATATTGTCCGTCAATGGCTGAACTTATCGTACAATATTATATTCATTTTAATATGTCTGTTTAATGCTATAGTAGCGTACTCTATATCCATCAGATCGAAACTCTCGCGATATAATACTACTAAATGAAAAAATACTTCGATAGGAAGATTTTTAAGTTACATTTGGTACTCCACAATTTTTTAGTATATTCATCCAAGTCCTGCCAGGCTTTTAGTTAGAAGTTTGATGGCCCTGACCTCAACACTGGATTTTTTTTTTTTTTTAATTAATTTATTCATGACCATGGATACATGTCCTTCAGTCGTAATCTTTAAACATACTACTCTTATCTTAAAAATACATAATAATTATTGTAAAACAATAACAAGTTCATCAAGTGTTTACCGCTCATACGAGCTAAGTACATCTGAGAGGCGATGAAATTATCTAATTAACAACAACAAATTATTAAACATAAAAATAAATAATAAAAAACAATTAAATTTTTTCTATAGTATTCAGTATATATCTAAATAATGGATTAAAATAAACCGTTTTGGAAAGTAATTCCTGAACGTGGCGGGGAACACATAACGAGTTTTGTTCTGCTATGTCACTAATTTCACTGACAAGTAACAGTCTTTGCATGGCAAACGATTCACAATCAAATAAAACGTGTTTTATATCCGCATTTTCTTCTGAACAATAGGTACATTTGCTTTCACTGATGATTCTCATCCTGCAGAGATGAGCTGGGACTAAACAATGGCCAAATCGCAAGCGATTAATGACGGTTATGAACTTTCTGCTGGAGTATTTGAATTTATTGTACCACGGCATTGTTGGTAAGTCTTGCTGTAATTCTGAATACCATTTTCCTTTTGCTTCCGTTGTTGCGTCCCAATAATCCTTCCATATCTTCTTAAATAATGTTTTAAATTGTTCATAATAATCCGTGAAAGGGACCTTAAAAGATTCTGTAATATCCTCGTCGTGATCCTGACGAGTTGCCAGATCTACAACCTCATTACCAACTATGCCGCTGTGAGATGGAACCCACAAAAATTCTACATGTTTTCCCAACTTTTGTAGAGTGTACTTAATTCTATGTACAATATAATTTTGTTTATAACTAAAGTTACAATTACTTAGACTAGTTAGAACGCTTTTGGAATCACTTACAACTAATATATTATTTACATTTTTGCTTACACAATGTTCATTATTATTTACAATAGTATTTACATATGTTAGAGCAGCTAGTATAGCCCAACCTTCTGCAGTGAATATACTACAACTATTTGGCATTTTAAAACATTTGGTTATTCTTTTTTGTGGGTCATAATATGCTGCTTTAACGTAATCAGCAGTTTTAGATCCATCAGTGTAAATGATATAGAAATGTAATTTGTCATTCAAAAATTCTAAGAAATCGTATTTATTTTTGACAGTATCTAAAAAACACTTGATATCAAAGTAAGCTAATAAAGTATTGTATGGGAATTCATATACTGGCCACTTCTTTTTGATGTACATGTCTCTTGTCAGGTTCTTTACTTTAACTAGAATGGTTGAAATTTCAGGCAGTGAACCAGAAATAAAAGTATTTGCTGAGATGGAGGATGTGACAGCTGACTGTGTGATCTCTAGAGGAAATTCAATTTTATCAAGAACTATACTATTATTGCAAGATAACTCTTTGAGACAGAATCTCTCAGCCAGCTGTAAACGTCGCAAAGATAAGGGAGGTATAACATTTTCAATTTCCATAGAATTTATAGGGGTGGTGCGCATTGCTCCACTAATTATTCTTAAGCCCATATTTTGTATCACATCCAGTTTTCTTAATAATGTGGTACTTGCATTCATATAGGCTAAGCAACTATAGTCAAAATGACTTCTGACTATGCTTTTGTATAACATGTTAAGTGTTTTTGGGTCAGAACCCCAAAATGTTCCTGCTAAGCTCCTAAGGACATTGATGCTCTTCATAGCATTTTGACAGATATGGTCAATGTGCTTATCAAATTTTAGTTTATCATCTATTATAACACCTAAAAATTTGTGATGATTGACAATAGGAATAACATTTTGGTTATATACAATATTTACAGTGGACTGTGCTAATGAATCTTTACTAAATAATAATACTGAACTTTTCTCAGAACTTATATCTAGTTTTAAAGTATTACTGTAATAATATTGTAATTGAGCCAATGCAGTATTAATATTGTTAACAGCCATATTCAAGTTTTGATTTACTGTATATAAAAGCAAGTCATCGGCAAATTGTAATATTTTGACTTGAGAAGTATTTACATATTTAAGAATCTGGGATGTATACAAGTTATACAACAGGGGTGAAAGTGTTGCTCCTTGCATTGTGCCTTTACTAACTAACCTAGGGCCATAGAGCTTATTATTGAATCCAACATACAAAGTTCGCTGGTACAAAAAATTAAAGATCCAATTTATTGTTTTACTTGGCAAGCCCAATTCATGCATAACACGAATTAGACATTCAATATTAACATTATCAAAAGCACCTTTGACATCCAAAAAAACACATATGACATTAGAATGACTAAGTTTAGCCTTTTTTAGGTCTGATATAAATGAAACAAAGCTTTCAGAGCAACTTCTGCCTTTTCTGAATCCATACTGTATATCTGGTAACTTGTCTTGAGTTTCAGCAAAGTAATCTAAACGTAACTTAAGCATGTTTTCAAAAAGTTTACCCAAACAAGATGATAATGATATAGGTCTATATGATGATGGACTACTTACAGATTTATTGGGCTTTAAGATTGGAATGACACATTGGGTTTTCCATGATTCTGGTATAAGTAGTGTATCCCAAAGTTTATTATAAACATTTAATAAAATTTGTAAGGCATTAGGGTGTAACTTTTTTATTAAGATGTATGGTATGTTATCCAGACCTGGGGTTGTATTCTTCCTACTCTTAAGAGCTATGTGCAATTCGTTTATTGTTAATGGACTATTAAGAAAGCAGTTGGTTTCAGATTCAACAGATTCTTTTAAAATATAATTTATATTATTTTCATTCATTATTGATGAGTCTGATAAATTTTCTAAAAATTCAGGTACCCAATCATCATTTAAATATTTGTTAGAAGAAGAACCTATCCTTTTAAACTTTTTAATATAACCCCATATTCTTGCAACAGGTGTCATTCTATTGAAACTACTACATAACTCATGCCATGAATTGATACTCTCCTCTTTTAATATTCTTTTCTTTTGAGCATCAAGCTTTTTGTAATGTATGAAGTTGGGGATGCTTGGTGATGTTCTATATTCTAACAGAGCTTCCTTAGATTTTTGAACTGCCTCATTACATGTTTGGTTCCACCAAGGAGCTGGTTTTCTTAAAATTTGCATAGTTTGGTTAGGTTTTCGTTTTGGGACTGTATTTGTTCTTATATCATATAAAATATTTACGAAATTATCATACAGATGAAGAGGTTCCATATTATGAATGTCTAAATGAGAAAAACCGGTTTCTGATAATTCATAATATTTAGACCAATCTGCTTTACTATAAATATATTTTTCTTCCACAGGCCGGACTTCATATGTTGATGGCTTTACATTTAATACTACCTGGGTTGGGTAGTGATAACTGCCCATAGGATCGTCATGAACCTGCCATTCACAAAGAGGAGCTAATGCGGAACTTACCAGAGCTAGATCAATAGCTGATGCATTCCTGTTTGGGTACTGAACAGTGGTTGCTCTACCATCATTTAAAACACATACATCAAATTCATCAATAAGGTTATATAAACTGTTACCCCTATTATTGTTTGTATGACATCCAAACAATATATGGTGTGCATTAAAATCACCCATGATAAGACATGGCTTGGGAATTTCAAGAAGCACCTTTCTCATTTTGTTAGTATCAAATCTGTTGCTATTGGGAGGACAATAAACACATAGGATATGCAATCTACCCATGGATGTTTCTATGGAAATACAGATATTTTGGACTGACTCATAAAAAGTTGTTTCTATAACATTATAAGCTAAATTTTGTTTTATCAAAATACCTACTCCATTGTGTTTATTTACTGAATTTTTATATATAAAGTTGTATGATGTAAAACGAGGAATTACACTACTATTTTTTAGCCAAGTCTCATTTAACAGGCATATATCTATTTTTTGTTCAAAAAGAAATTTGTTTAATAAGGCCTTCTTACTCTGTAAGCTTTGTACATTGAATTGTGCTATATTTAAAAATGTATCCATCAATTAAGAATTAAATTTGCTAACAATGTTTCTTTTATTCTTTTATTTGTTATTGGAGCATTATCTTTATTATTACCAAGACCAATTAGTGATTTTACAATGGCGTTTATAATTATTTCATTATTTACAATTTCTTCAGCAAATGACTTTGAGTTCTCACCCAAAGTCCTTTCATTTGGTTTTTTGAGAGCTGGGAAAACATTTGTATCTAACATAGTTGGAGGAGGTGTACTCACCACACTGGCATATGACTGATTCCGATTGAGGAACTTCTTCTTCTTTTCTTCCATTTTTTGCTTCTTAATGGGGCAATCCCTTGAAATTGCCAGGTGGTTGCCGCTGCAGTTAATGCAAATAATTTCTTCAACATCACACTCTTTGTATGAATGTCGACCGGCGCAAGAAGAGCACATTTGCTCACCACGGCAAGCTCTTGCAGAGTGGTTATATTTAAGGCATTTGTAGCACTGTAGCAATGGTGGTATATATATATGTACTGGGTATCTAAACATGTGAATGTATGCATACTGTGGCAATGCTGTTGCGGCAAATGTAACTGCTATTGTACCTAATGGTGTAAGTTTTCCTTCAACTTTCCTCATAAATCTTTTAATAGATGTGACTTCTACGTCACTTTGAATGTTTTTATAAACTTCCTCATTTGACATATTTTTCGGTACATAGCGGATGATGCCTGTTGTTTCCGTCATGTATGCAGGAACGAAGGCTTTTAATTTATTTTTTCCCAAGAAATGTTCCATCTTGAGAAAACTATTTGCAGGTGCAGGTTTTTTGAAAGTTATCCCAACTTTGTAGGCATTGACTCGATGTACAGCTATGATGCCTTTAACATTTTCTGTGAATAATTTCGTAAGTCCAATTGGGTTTTTGTTGCCTAATTTTTCATTTTCTATCGATTCCACAAAGACTACACAATCACCACTGTGGCATTCGGGAAATTGTCTCTTATAATTCGGTTTCATAAATATTTTGTAAGCTGCAGACTGTGCCGAATCCATGGGAGCCAATTTTCGCTTTTTTGGCTCTATATCGATGGGGGCATCGCCCCCATCGCTTTCCGTTCCCATTTTACTATATACACTGGGAATATAATAAACTATCTAAGCAAATATACACAAAAATACAAATTAATATGTAGGAGAAATTTTTTAAACACCCGCGCAATTTGATTTCCCGCCAGAGAATAATCTCAACACTGGATAAACAAACAGTGTTGCCAACTGCTATTGTAAGAAATGCACTAAACAAACCCTAAAATGCACTAGGTTTGTGCTAATTTTGACAAAAGAGCACCAAAGATATAATCAACCAAAAAAAAAAAAGTATTGAGAATATTTAAGTTGTACAAAATTAGATCATCGTCCGAATCAGAGTAGGAATCTTGGTCTGAATTCACGGTTGCTGTGGTGGCTGTTTGAGAAGTTGAGGGTCCAGGAGTTGATGAGGGCCCAGGAGTTGATTGTTGGAGTTTAAACTCTTTCGAACCGACTTTTTTAAGAACTTCCTTCGGAATATCATAATTGTAGCAAGTTTTATTTGATGCTCGTAGCCCATATCGAATATATAATATTGAATTAAGTGTGTGAAGACTCATTCGATTTCGTTGCTTTGTTTTTATTATGTTCATCTGGCTAAACACTCTTTCAACATCGGCATTTGAATGTGGTAATACTAAAACGAGAAAAGCAAAATCAACTATTTCTTGGAATGGGTTATTCATTCCAGCATCTTTGTAATGACATACTTCAAGCCAAAACTTGACAGTGTCATTGGTGTGAATCTCTGAATAAGGAAATAATCCATTTCTAAATGTGTATATTCCGCCACTGATTAATTATCTTATCGATGTCATCTGCAGATCGGACATCCTTGTTCCACTCTCCACCACAGATTAGATATTAGTAGCTTGTTTTAACCAACGTGTGTGATAAATTGCAGACTTCAAAAATGCATTAGTTATGGCACTAGGCACTGTTATGGAATTTTGAGCGCTAAAACATCAAAAAATGCACCAGATCTAGTGCCGAAAGCACTAAGTTGGCAACACTGATAGCAAACTGTCAAAGGCGCACGACCTTTT